>CM061224.1:41707530-42987385 GCA_030844895.1 Ambrosia x helenae | reverse complement strand
GTCAATGTTTATGAAATCATGCAATCTATCTAGACGCCGTGCAGACGCGTGCGCCCTAGTTCCATGTGCTACCTTAGCGACCTGAGAAAACATGTAAAAGTTTACGTCAGCACAAAAATGCTGGTGAGTTTACAGGTTTTGTATCCAAGTACCAAGTCCACCTGTCCATACTATAATAAATCGAAAACCAGTATACGCTAGCTAGGCGTACGTTTTGTTACTACCACGATTGGAAAACCATTACTAACTCGAATACCAGTTCTGTGCCCGAATAGTTCCAAATGTTCCTGTTGTTCCTGTTTGAGACAATATGCACTCGCCCGGCCCTCCAAGCCGACGAGCGGGTTTGGTCACTCCCAATAGCGCTATTCACATTTCCCCGTTGTGCAAACCGCACATTCATGGTTCCCCCCGGGACTTCCAAAGATCGTGTAGTATACGTTAGAACCCATAGTATGACAGAATTTACCAAACAATCGTTTTAACACATGTTTTCTCCCCCGAAAGTATAAAACCAGTTTAAAAGAGGGGCCGTAAACTCACCACCTTAAGTTGCTTTACTCCTAATCCCGAGTAAACTCAGCTGCTATGTTAGCCCCGTACAGTGGCGACCTAACATACGACAGTTACAAGTACTTAGACTAATAACCCGCAGGTTAATTAGTCCCTAGATGTCCAGACCATAACCAAGTTTGTTTGAAAACACCGTGACTGTTTAACCGACCCAAAGTACAAGACTCGACATCCCATTGGTGACCCCGAGACTCCCCGTGTTATGTTTACGCTCCAAAACATGCAATAACGCAAGTATACTTAACATACGTTAACACACAACAAGTTATAGCACATAGTTCACGTATCTCCGAAAAACATCCAAATATATGTTACCAAGTTATTAGACATGTTACGAGGTTCCTAGCATGTTACTACATGTCAAATCGGGTCTCGGAATGCTAATATACACTTACAGCAGCAGTACACGCGATTAGGGAGGCTAATCGCATGTCATGTCACGTGACTGGGGCTAATCACATGAACTTACTAGCAATTGGGGCTAATCACATGAACTTACTAGCAATTGGGGCTAATCACATGAACTTACTAGCAATTGGAATCACATGAAGTTATAGGCGATTGGGGCTAATCACATACATTATTGGCGATTAGCACCCCAATCGCATGAGTTATAGGCGATTAGCATTGCTACTCGCCTGTAACCATGCTGTTCCGGTTTTTCGCGCGTTTAACACTCCAAATCAGATCCAGAACGTGTGTAACTACCCAATATCATCCCAAACACTATCCTAAACATGTTTAACCCAAAACCCTTCGTTCAACCTCGTAAAATCAGTCCTGCATGCAACCAAAGCAATCCAAACACATACACGTAGCATGCAATATCATACCAACATACATAGCAATAACCCTAATAATCAATTAATCAGGTTTCTATCATCATACTATCAATATCAATTCTGACCTAGCATGATAACACATCAAAACATCATCAAGATTCATAAAAATCCTATCTTTCTAATCACACATACCCATAACGCATGTTTATTAATTATAATCCGATTAATAACTCTTATTAACGATTTTCAGAAAGCTTTTTCGTTTATGATCAGGTCTGGACCATTAGGGATTGATTGAAAACGTTTACAAAGTGTTATGGATGAGAATCAAACCTTGGAATTGTAAAAGATTGATGGTTAGACCTTGAAACCTTGTTTTTTGATCAAAATCGCCTTCCAGAGGTTTCAGTGTTTGGGGCGGTTATGGGACGACTAGGGTTTGTCTAATTGAGTTTAGGAGGTTAAGTATGGTATTTATAGGCGTTTCTAGTCGTCCAGCCCGTTCCATGCGATTGTGCAGGTTTATACGCGATTAGGAATCCTAATCGCGTGAACAGTAACGCGTTTGGGGCCTAATCACATGAACAGTCATGCGATTAGTCCAGTCGCACCATATGAATCCCAGTCACACCATATGAACCCCAGTCACACCACATGATCCCCAGTCACACCACATGATTCCCATCACACCACATGATTCCCAGTCACACCACATGAACCCCGTTTTAACATATGTTAACACATATTAATGTACCGACAAGTCACCTAATGATTGTAAACACATAACACAAGTAAATACACATATTCACACTCGTTCACCAATTCCCGGGACTCGAGACTCGTATGTTCCGTATGCCCTGACGATCCTACCGATCGTCACCGTTTGTACACTTGGTTAAGGACTGACATCTACCGAACCTCTAGACCAACATCCAATGATCTTCTAGACTAACCAATAGTTCCCGAACCATAACCCGACTTAACTAACCCAGTTAAGTACAATATACACGTGACTCGCTAAGGTAGACTTTCATCTAGACAACGTTGTTAACCCGAATTTGCCAGGTGTCACATCATCCCCACGTTAAAAGAATTTTCGTCCCGAAAATTTGTACAAGTACAGAAAGAACAAAAGAAGTAACGAAGGAAACAAGCAAAAGGTAGAAACCAAAAGAGAGATTTACCCCGAGTTGTCACATCATCCCCACGTTAAAAGGAATCTCGACCCGAGATTCATTCAGCTGCCGAAGAGATATGTCTCGACTCGAACGCTTCCTTAGGAAAGAGATGAGGATACTTAGACTTCATCTGATCCTCCCGTTCCCACGTATATTCCGGTCCCCGATTCGAGTTCCACCGAACCTTAACGATACGAATCTTGCTGTGACGTAGGCTACGAATCTTGTAATCAAGGATCTCCACAGGTTCTTCCACAATCCGAAGACGATCATCAACCTTGATCTCTTCTAGTGGAACGATGAGAGACTCGTCAGCCAGACACTTCTTCAAGTTTGACACGTGAAAGACGTTATGTACGTTACCGAGCTCCGTCGGTAGATCAAGTCGATATGCCACCGGCCCAATCCGTTCCAGGATCGTAAATGGGCCGACATATCGTGGATTGAGTTTGCCACGCTTCCCAAAGCGTATGACGCCCTTCCACGGTGAGACTTTTAGAAGTACCTTGTCATTGACTTGGAACTCCAGTGGTTTGCGACGCTGATCAGCATAACTCTTTTGCCGGTCCCGTGCCGCCGCGCAACCGATTTCGAATCTGCACGATCTTTTCCGAAGTTTCGTACACTAGTTCGGGCCCAGTGAGTTGACTCTCACCCACCTCAGCCCAACAAAGAGGAGAGCGGCATTTCCGTCCGTACAGTGCCTCGAACGGAGCAGCCTTGATGCTCGTGTGATAACTGTTGTTGTACGAGAATTCTACCAACGGCAGATGAGCTTCCCAACCCTTGCCAAAATCGATCACACACGCCCGCAGCATGTCTTCTAAAGTTTGAATCGTACGCTCACTCTGACCGTCAGTCTGTGGATGGTAAGCCGTACTCATGTCTAGTTGGGTACCCAAAGCCTTGTGCAAAGACTTCCAGAAGTGAGAAGTAAAGCGAGAATCGCGATCCGAAATAATAGAAACTGGTACCCCGTGCTTAGAAACAACTTCTTTCAAGTAAAGGCGAGCCAAACGATCCATAGTGTCGGTCTCCTTAATAGCAAGAAAATGGGCTGATTTCGTTAACCGATCGACAATCACCCATATCTTGTCGTTCCCGCTTGGTGACTTAGGAAGTTGTGTGACAAAATCCATAGTAATCCGTTCCCATTTCCATTCCGGAATTTCAGGTTGTTGCAGGAGACCCGACGGTTTCTGGTATTCCACCTTGACCTTAGCACAGGTCAAGCATTTGCTCACGTATGAGGCTATGTCCGACCTCATGTTTGGCCACCAGTAAAGCACCTTCAGATCTTGGTACATCTTATCCGAACCAGGATGAATAGAATACCGGGACTTATGAGCCTCATCAAGGACAAGCTCCCGTAGTCCCCCGAATAAAGGAACCCATATGCGTTCTGCGAAGTAGTGCAGGCCATCAGGCCTTCGCTCTAGATGCTTGTCGGCACCGTGCATAGTTTCAGCTTTAAGGTTTTTCTCCTTCAAAGCTTCCAATTGGGCAGAACAGATTTGGTCAGGTAGCGACGAATGGATAGTGAGCTGCAACGCCCGAACGCGACGAGGTTTAGAAGATTCCTTCCTGCTCAAGGCGTCTGCTACAACATTCGCCTTGCCAGGATGGTACTTAATAGCACAATCATAATCGTTCAAAAGTTCAATCCAGCGACGCTGCCGTATGTTCAAGTGTTGTTGGTCGAAAATGTGTTGGAGACTCTTGTGATCGGTGTAGATGGTGCATTTGGTACCGTACAAGTAATGTCTCCAAATTTTCAACGCGAATACCACGGCACCCAACTCCAAGTCATGAGTTGTGTAGTTCTTCTCGTGCACTTTGAGTTGACGAGAAGCATACGCAATCACTTTCTCGCGTTGCATCAACACGCAACCGAGTCCATGAATGGAAGCATCACAGTAAACGACAAAATCATCAGGACCCTCAGGTAAAGACAGAATAGGAGCAGAACACAGTTTAGACTTCAGTTCTTCAAACGCTGACTCTTGTGATTCACCCCAGTCGAACTTCCTATCCTTCTGAGTGAGAGAGGTGAGGGGTTGAGCAATCTTCGAGAACCCCTGAATGAAACGACGGTAATAGCCCGCAAGGCCTAGGAATTGCCGCACCTCAGTTGGCGTCTTAGGTGCTCCCCAGTCCTTGATCGCTTCGATTTTAGCGGGATCGACATGAATTCCTAGTTCATTAACCACATGTCCTAGGAATTGAACTTCGCGTAACCAAAAGTCACACTTTGAGAATTTGGCGTAAAGTTGTTCTCGTCGCAAGAGTTCCAAAACTAACCGCAGATGTTCCCCGTGTTCGGTCTCGTTCTTGGAGTAGATCAGAATGTCATCAATAAATACAATGACGAACTTATCCAGATATGGTTTACAGACGCGGTTCATCAAGTCCATGAAAACCGCCGGTGCGTTCGTGAGACCGAAAGGCATGACCAAGAATTCAAAATGGCCATAACGTGTTCGAAAAGCAGTCTTTGCAACGTCAGCCTCCCTGACGCGCAGCTGGTGATAACCGGACCTCAAATCGATCTTGGAATAATAACTAGAACCCTGAAGCTGGTCAAATAGATCATCGATACGTGGAAGAGGATAACGGTTCTTGACGGTCAACTTGTTCAGCTCTCTGTAGTCTACACACAATCGGAAACTCCCATCCTTCTTCTTGACAAATAAAATCGGGGCTCCCCAAGGGGAAGAACTTGGCCGGATGAAACCCTTGTCCAAGAGTTCCTGCAACTGGCTAGACAATTCCTGCATCTCGGGAGGTGCAAGACGGTAGGGGGCCCGAGCAATAGGAGCAGCCCCTGGTACGAGTTCAATACCGAACTCGACTTGACGATGAGGAGGAAGACCAGATAAATCCTCGGGAAAAACATCAAGAAATTCGCGTACCACCGGAATGTCGTCAATCTTCTTCTCATCACTGGAGGAAACAGATAAAAGCGCCAATACGGCTGGATAACCCTTTCGAAGACACTTAAGGGCTTTCATGCTAGAGATGATGTTTAGCGAAACACCACCCTTGATACCGTACACAGAAAGAAATTCTCCATCAGGGAGAGGAATCCGAATAACCTTATCGTAACAGACGATCTCCGCGCGATACAAAGATAACCAATCCATTCCTACTACAACGTCAAAACTACCCAATGGTACCGGCATAAGGTCGATGGGGAACGATAAACCCGACAACTCTAACTGACACTCCCGAAGAACACTAGTAGCTTCAATCGTTTTCCCGTCAGCCAACTCAATAATATACTTGGTCTCTAATGGTACAGGTACTACATCTAGCAGTCGACTAACGTCCATGGATACAAAACTCTTGTCGGCACCAGAATCAAACAACACGCTAACAGAGTGATTATTGAGAAGAAACGTACCGGTGACTGTATCAGGGTCCTGCCTAGCCTCAGCAGCTCCAATGACGAAGGCACGTGCATTTCTGCCGCCGCCCCCGTTGTTACCATTCCCGTTGTTTCCACCCTGTTTCAGTTTTGGGCAATCCTTCTTGTAATGCCCAGTGTCTCCGCAGTTGTAGCATCCTTGTTTCCCTGTAGTACCCTGAGTAATCGGAGCTGAACTGTTAGTCGGAGTCTGAGTCGATGGAAGTGTAACCCGACAATCTTTAGCATAGTGGCCTGTTCGCTGGCAGCGGTGACAACGGTTACTGTCGCAGTTCCCTTGGTGATGGCGTCCACACTTGTTGCATTTGGGCAGTTTTCCTGCATAACCACCCTGCTTATTACCCGAAGACGATGAACCCCCATTATCAAACTTTTTACCCTGCTGTGCAGACCCAGACCCTTTCCCGTCGTTTTCCCACTTGCGCTTATTGTTCTCTGGAGTCTTAGCAGTCGAACCTTTCGCCGGCAAAATTCCTTCATTCACCTTTAAATTAGTCATCCTATGTGCAGATCGAACTACCTCCGCATAAGTAGGATGATTCCCAGCAGCCACTAACCCTGCAATTTCCGGCACCAACCCTGAGACATAATGTTCAATCCTACGATACTCTGGCACGTGCAAATCGGGACACAGCACCGCCAGCTCATTTCTCCTAACCGTATACTTCTCGATTTCCGACCCATTCATCTTGAGGTTCCACACCTCATGTTCCAGCTTCTGTACCTCTTCTCTCGGGCAATACTCCCGCTTCAGCAACTGCACAAAGTTCTCCCACGGCATAGCATATGCCTCCCCAATACCCATATTCTGGGTAATACCATTCCACCAAGTCAATGCTACGTCCTGAAATAACGCAGCCGAATACTTCACCCGATCTTCTGGGAGACAGTTACACATCAGGAATACCGACTCCACTTTCTCCAACCACCTAAGCAGACTGACCGCACCCTCGGTGCCAGAGAATTCCTGGGGTTTGCAGTCCCGGAACATCTTATAGGTGCACATGGGTGGGGGTGGGTCAACAGGACCACCTGAAATGAAACGTATGAGAAACCACGAATAACGTACACAAGGTTCACCAATGAGGCAAAGAAAACAGATAAAACAACTTACCACCACCGTTGTGCCCTAACTGAAAGGCAGCCTGGAGCAAGTTGTTCAGATCAGCCTGTGACAGGTTAATACCTCCACCACGACCACCAGCACCACCACGACCACCACCGCGTCCACCATTGCGACCACCTCCTCGTCCTCCACGCACTCCAGACATGATTCTGGCAGAAAGAACGAGAAAATTTAGTTTCGCAGTTAAAGATAACCACTAATGTTCACAAGATCAAAGCCAGATCCAATCCAGGACTATCCCCTCAAACCCAGAGCTCACTAGGGCTTCCATGCATTTTGTTTTATGATTTTGTGTGCACCCAAAATGATAAAACGCTCTACATGGTCCTCCAAGTGTTCTCCTAGTTCAAAGTTCAAATCACCGAACATAGACTCTTAGCTACACACCGTAATACTACGGTAGTTCATGACAAGTGCTTCTATTGGAGTGCGAAAGGGAGATGTCCGAGCCTTGGACAAATCTCAAGAGCACACGAGTTACTCCAATAGACCACACTGCCTAGAAAACAAGTAACCCAACCTAAGATAGAACGGATGATGTAACGTAGAAAGACCAACGATTTAGAGACAACCCCGACAAGACCATACGTAAACCACTATAACGTTTAGTACCATGTGATCGTCTAGTGTGTGCGACTCGGCTATAGACTAGACTCTACATGCAGTCCTAGTTCACTATAACCATTGGCTCTGATACCAATCTGTCACACCCTCAAAATCCACTTGCGGAGTTTTACCGCGAGGCGCATGACAAACCAGGATCCAAACCAACGATCACAATAAACAAGTCTAAATGTAATTAATGCAATACCAAAACATAGTTTTAAAATCCCGTTTACAGCGGAAGCTTATTCAAAATAAAGTTCAACATAATTAACCAAAGTTCAATGTTTATGAAATCATGCAACTCTATCTAGACGCCGTGCAGACGCGTGCGCCCTAGTTCCATGTGCTACCTTAGCGACCTGAGAAAACATGTAAAAGTTTACGTCAGCACAAAAATGCTGGTGAGTTTACAGGTTTTGTATCCAAGTACCAAGTCCACCTGTCCATACTATAATAAATCGAAAACCAGTATACGCTAGCTAGGCGTACGTTTTGTTACTACCACGATTGGAAAACCATTACTAACTCGAATACCAGTTCTGTGCCCGAATAGTTCCAAATGTTCCTGTTGTTCCTGTTTGAGACAATATGCACTCGCCCGGCCCTCCAAGCCGACGAGCGGGGTTGGTCACTCCCAATAGCGCTATTCACATTTCCCCGTTGTGCAAACCCGCACATTCATGGTTCCCCCCGGGACTTCCAAAGATCGTGTAGTATACGTTAGAACCCATAGTATGACAGAATTTACCAAACAATCGTTTTAACACATGTTTTCTCCCCCGAAAGTATAAAACCAGTTTAAAAGAGGGGCCGTAAACTCACCTTAAGTTGCTTTACTCCTAATCCCGAGTAAACTCAGCTGCTATGTTAGCCCCGTACAGTGGCGACCTAACATACGACAGTTACAAGTACTTAGACTAATAACCCGCAGGTTAATTAGTCCCTAGATGTCCAGACCATAACCAAGTTTGTTTGAAAACACCGTGACTGTTTAACCGACCCAAAGTACAAGACTCGACATCCCATTGGTGACCCGAGACTCCCCGTGTTATGTTTACGCTCCAAAACATGCAATAACGCAAGTATACTTAACATACGTTAACACACAACAAGTTATAGCACATAGTTCACGTATCTCCGAAAAACATCCAAATATATGTTACCAAGTTATTAGACATGTTACGAGGTTCCTAGCATGTTACTACATGTCAAATCGGGTCTCGGAATGCTAATATACACTTACAGCAGCAGTACACGCGATTAGGGAGGCTAATCGCATGTCATGTCACGTGACTGGGGCTAATCACATGAACTTACTAGCAATTGGGGCTAATCACATGAACTTACTAGCAATTGGGGCTAATCACATGAACTTACTAGCAATTGGGGCTAATCACATGAAGTTATAGGCGATTGGGGCTAATCACATGACATTATTGGCGATTAGCACCCCAATCGCATGAGTTATAGGCGATTAGCATTGCTACTCGCCTGTAACCATGCTGTTCCGGTTTTTCGCGCGTTTAACACTCCAAATCAGATCCAGAACGTGTGTAACTACCCAATATCATCCCAAACACTATCCTAAACATGTTTAACCCAAAACCCTTCGTTCAACCTCGTAAAATCAGTCCTGCATGCAACCAAAGCAATCCAAACACATACACGTAGCATGCAATATCATACCAACATACATAGCAATAACCCTAATAATCAATTAATCAGGTTTCTATCATCATACTATCAATATCAATTCTGACCTAGCATGATAACACATCAAAACATCATCAAGATTCATAAAAATCCTATCTTTCTAATCACACATACCCATAACGCATGTTTATTAATTATAATCCGATTAATAACTCTTATTAACGATTTTCAGAAAGCTTTTTCGTTTATGATCAGGTCTGGACCATTAGGGATTGATTGAAAACGTTTACAAAGTGTTATGGATGAGAATCAAACCTTGGAATTGTAAAAGATTGATGGTTAGACCTTGAAACCTTGTGTTTTTGATCAAAATCGCCTTCCAGAGGTTGTTTCAGTGTTTGGGGCGGTTATGGGACGACTAGGGTTTGTCTAATTGAGTTTAGGAGGTTAAGTATGGTATTTATAGGCGTTTCTAGTCGTCCAGCCCGTTCCATGCGATTGTGCAGGTTTATACGCGATTAGGAATCCTAATCGCGTGAACAGTAACGCGTTTGGGGCCTAATCGCATGAACAGTCATGCGATTAGTCCCAGTCGCACCATATGAATCCCAGTCACACCATATGAACCCCAGTCACACCACATGATCCCAGTCACACCACATGATTCCCAGTCACACCACATGATTCCCAGTCACACCACATGAACCCCGTTTTAACATATGTTAACACATATTAATGTACCGACAAGTCACCTAATGATTGTAAACACATAACACAAGTAAATACACATATTCACACTCGTTCACCAATTCCCGGGACTCGAGACTCGTATGTTCCGTATGCCCTGACGATCCTACCGATCGTCACCGTTTGTACACTTGGTTAAGGACTGACATCTACCGAACCTCTAGACCAACATCCAATGATCTTCTAGACTAACCAATAGTTCCCGAACCATAACCCGACTTAACTAACCCAGTTAAGTACAATATACACGTGACTCGCTAAGGTAGACTTTCATCTAGACAACGTTGTTAACCCGAATTTGCCAGGTGTCACAGTCACAGCCGCCCCAATCTGCATCACTAAAAACAATAAAATCAAAATCATCATCATTAGGGTACCAAAGTCCTTTTGATGGACAACCCTTCAGATATCGAAGGATACGCTTGACCGCCGTCAGATGACTTTGTTTCGGCTTCGATTGATAGCGAGCACAGAGGCACGTTGCATACATAATATCTGGTCGAGACGCCGTCAAATACATCAGAGATCCGATGATTGCTCTGTATGTAAATGGGTCCGTCAGCTCCCCCTTAGCGTCCACTCCAATCCCGTGATTGGGTTGAATAGGGGTATCCATCGGCTTAGAGTCCTCCATCTGGAATCGGCTCAAGATGTCGGATACATATTTAGTCTGGTGAATGAAGATCCTGTCGGGTCTTTGGTCCACCTGCAAGCCGAGGAAAAACTGCATCTCCCCCATTGCGCTCATTTCGAACTTTTGTTGCATGACAGTTTCGAATTCCCTGCATAAAAGTTCGTTAGTTGAACCAAATATAATATCATCAACGTAAATCTGTACTAGAAGCAAATCATCTCCCGTCTTCTTCGTGAAGAGGGTACAATCGACGAGGCCGCACTTGAAACCTTTGGAGATGAGGTATGTACTTAGCTCCTCGTACCACTGTCTTGGAGCCTGGTGCAAACCATATAGAGCTTTGTTCAGCACGTAGACCTTATCCCGGTGGATTGGGTCCTCAAAGCCTGGTGGCTGCCCAACATAAACCTCTTCCTTGACTTTCCCGTACAAAAATGCGCTCTTGACGTCCATTTGATAAACTTTGAATTTCTTGTATGAAGCAAACGCAAGAAACATCCGAATAGCTTCAATCCGTGCTACTTGTGCATAGATTTCGTTGTAGTCAATCCCTTCGATTTGATGGAAACCCTGCACGACCAATCTGGCTTTGTTACGAACAATAACCCCACGATCATCCTTTTTGCACTTAAACACCCATTTAGTGCCTATTTTCTTCCTTCCCGGCAGCAAATCCGTGAGCGTCCAAACTCCCAATTTCTGGAATTGCAATAACTCCTCCTGCATTGCCTCAACCCAGGCATCTTCATTCAAAGCATCCTTGTATGTCCTTGGCTCTACCTGCGACACATAACATGCAAACGACCAATCATTTTGACTACCAGATTTTTGAATTTTGGCATATAATGCTAAAGCACCAAAACTCTCTGGCGAGTTAACGCTTTTCAGCTGCCCTCTGGTCATAACACCACTTCCAGGATCACCTATAACTTGCTCCAGCGGGTGAATACGATGAATCCGAGATTCCGGATAAACAGGTACAATAACTCCCGTCTGAGCAGTTAAGTTTTCTACAGCATCCAGATCATGACCCGTGTTTGATGATGAAGCAACTTCTTGAGTTGGAGTTGGGTTCACTGGCATTGCCTCTGGTTCTTCTGCATGTTCAAGAATAACTTCTTCAAATTGTTCAACTTCAGATTCTGAAGAGTCTAATGAAGTTGAAGCCTCTTGAAACACATCTTCCTCTTGTATAGGAGCATTGGTATCATTAGAATCTGGTAGGGGGTTCACGGTGATTGGACGCACCAACGATGAAGTCGACGCGTTTTCACACTCGTAAAGTAATCTGATAACAACTTCTTCAACCAAGCTATCTAGGTTGAATGATTCAAAGAAGTCTTTGTAATCAAACATCCAATCAGGACCCGTGCCTTGCAAATTTTGAGTATATCGTTGAACTTCCACATTAGCCCAATCCTCCACTTGACGAGTTCGCTTGTTGAATACCCGTTTGAGCGGGGTTGCATATCCAACAAAATATCCCTCCTCAGCTTTAGGACTAAACTTCTCACCTGGATTCAACATCGTGCATGGCGCCCCAAAAGGTTCTAGATACTCTAAGTTTGGCTTTCGTCGGTGTAACAGTTCATAAGATGTTTTTCCAAACTTCTTCACTGTTAGAACCCGATTTAGTGTATAATTTGCTGCATAAATCGCCTCGTTCCAGAACATTACCGGAAGATTTGAATCAGCAAGCATTGTTCTAGCCGCTTCAATTAGAGTCCTATTCTTTCGTTCAGCAACACCGTTCTGCTGTGGGGTGTACGGAGCCGAATATTCATGATGTATCCCTTTGCTTTCACAAAGTTCAACCATCTTAGCATTTTTGAACTCCGTCCCATTATCACTCCGAATTCTCTTTATCTTCACATTGTAGAGATTCTCCAGTCGAGTGAACAGAACTTTCAAGTTGTTAAAGGTGTCACTTTTGTTTTGCAAACACATCACCCATGAAAATCTTGAGTAGTCATCAGTGACAACTAAACAATAAAGCTCTCCAAGATGACTTTTGCGCTTGACCGGTCCGAATAGATCCATGTGCAATCGCTCTAGTGGCACCTCAACAGAGTTGACTTTCTTCACTTTGTGGGCCTGTTTGTGTTGCTTCCCCTTCTTACAGCTTACACATTTGTCATTCAGATGGAAATGTTTCACGTTTACTCCATCGACAAGCCCATTTTTCACAAGTTGATTCATTTTTCTCAGATGAATGTGCCCCATTCTTCGGTGCCACATTATCGATTCTTTCTCAGTCGCTTTGGATAGAAAACATGTTATTTGCCCCTGTGATGTCATCGCCTTGGACATATCAAGAATATAGAGATTGTTGACGCGAGGTGCCATCAACATTATCCACTCCTTTGGAATTTTGAAGCCCGGTTTGAGAATATAGCAGGATTTGTCATCAAAATGCACAGAAAATTGTTTATCACATATTTGACTGACACTCAGCAGATTATAATCAATCTGTTTCACATAAGATATCCGCTCAAAGCTCACAATCCCATTACTCACGCTGCCTTCCATTGTGATATATCCACCTTTGTTTCCAGCGAATGCGACATACCCTCCATTGATATTTTTCACGTCGAACAGCAATGCGAGATCCCCTGTCATGTGGCCTGAAGCTCCACTATCAACAATCCATAGACTGCTAATAGGGCCAGCTGAAGCTCCCTGCACACAAAAAGTAAATCATTTAGTTCTTTCGGGGGACCCAAGCCTGAGTCTTGGGCCTTTGAATATCAGCTTTCAAAGAAACATTCTCATTCACATTTTCAACAACTTTTTGTTTTGGATCAATCTTTTTCTGATTGTTCAAAACAGTTTCCTTTTTCTCATTGACCTTAGAAGTAGAAGCTCCTGGAGTATCATTGGGTGACCAAGATTGTTCAGATCTTTTAAGAATACGAATCTGAGATTTTGGTTTCTCAGTCGGTTTCTGAACATTGTTAACAAATGTAACTTTCTTGGTTGCCTTATCTGAATTAACAGACTTAGGTCCAACATTTGATTTGACAATCGGTTTTTGTGGAACCTTTTGCCTATCAATTGTTGCGTTCACCACAGGCTTCCTCCATGATTGTTCCATAGCAATCCGATTTCTTTGATCATATTGAATTGGACGATTGTTCCTCATTTGATGAAAATTGTTTTGATTATAAAACTGTTGTTGTTGAGGAACAACTCGTCTATGTGGTGGAACATAATGATCAATCGGTTTTCTCATGTAATTTCTCACTTCAACCTCATGTCTTTTATGCCTTACATATGGACACTGAGCAAGTAAATGCCCACGTTCCCCACATTTAAAGCATTTTCGATACTCTTCAAAAACATATTGAGCATTTGGCTGAGCAAATGATCTAACAGGATATTGATCATTGTACTGTTGATTTCTCAAACTCTCAGGAAGTGGTCCTTTTGAGTAAGTAGGCTCATGAAAACCATTAGCTCTGTTTTTGGGTTTAATGAACTCTGTGACATGGACCTTTGGTTCTTGAGGAACATCCAAATACAATTTCTTTAAAATTTCTGGTGGAATTTCATTTGTTCTCTCATGTTTTGGGAACCAAATAGTGCTTTCTTGCCAAATCTTTTCTATTTTAGCATAGTTAACATTTTTGATTGGAAATTCCTCATCAGCGATGATTTTATCAGATCCTTCCATCCGATAAAACACCTTGACAGGTTTGTCACATGGTTCATTTTCAACATCTTTATTCTCAAGATCTTTGTAAATCACATTCTTTTCAGACTTTTTCTCACGATGAACATTTACCATCGGATGCACATGTTGAGATGGTGAAACTGGTTCAGTAGTAATGATGTGATTTTCTTTTGGAATTTCACATGCATTAACAGTTTGAACATTACCAGTCTCATCACTCTCTGAGTCTGAATCCACACTTTCAGCATAAACACCCTCGTCATTCAAGCCTAAAATCGGTCTCACATCGGAATGAGGATCACCAATACTCGAGGTATTAGATTCCATTTCCGATGATGAGTCTGATTTTACCGAGCTCTCCGGTATAACTTGGTGATAGTTATGATTTTCAAAAAGAACCGGAGATGGCACAGACTTGTAATTAGTGGTGTTATCATCTATGATGTGGTCTACTACATAAGCAATGTGCTTATAACTTTCCAACTTTTTGTTTACTTTCTCAGCAAAGCATTTTATGGCTGCCATTTCCAACTTGGTATTTTCAATTTCATTGATATAGTTGTTAATTGCCAATTGTTTCAATGATAAAGTGTTTTTCAAGTCGGAAATGTCCTTTTTGTAGCCATCTAATACCTTGTTGAAAGCATTCAACTCTTTGCGAGTAGATTGACTGTTCATGATAGCACTATCACGTTGAATTCGGAGTTGTTTATTCTCCTCAGTCAATCTATCACATGTGCCACAATATTTATCACTTTTAATATCAATGCTAGACTCAGAACTTACAGGTTTTGGCGGTTCAGTCATGGCCATCAACGCGAAATGAGCTTCCTTTCCAGTAAAGAATTTGGAATAGTCAATCTTGGTGAAAGCATCATCAGCAATACACGACTTCCTTGTCATCAAAAAATCCGCTTCTGCTAGCAACTGATCTATGTCATCATCTAGTGATGTAACATTTGCTTCCGTATCCGATTCACTGTCTGAATCAGAATAAACCGACTCACACTCCTCAGGAACATCAGAAACAGTATCAATCACCACTCCAGAATTAGTTTCTTCAACCTTAACCTCAATGGGTTCATTCTCCACATCCATCTCAGCCTCAGACTCATCACTTTCACACTCAGTTTCTTTCTTTTCATCCACCGTCACCGACTCTTCAATATCAACCTTGCATGCAACGCAAGCCACATTGCCACCAGTAGTGATTTCTTCCACTCCTATTTGCAATCCCGACCAATCAAACCTTTCATCTTGTTGAGTCATCAATGCTTGATTCTGACTCGTGTTCTGTTGTGTCTCATTCGGTGTAGTGATCGGTATAACCGTTCGGTTAGTGTTGTTAGGAGATTGGTTTTGGATCTGGTTTGATGTGTTAGGTTGTCTGTTTTGGTTGTTGTTAGAGTTGTTTTGACGGTTTTGGTAATTGTTGTTGTTTTGGTAAGAAACTCGGTTTTGGTTTTGTTGTTGACGATTCTGGTAGCTTGCATTGAATGGGTTTCTATTACCTTGTTTTGGTGGCTGGGTGCATTCACGTTTAAAGTGACCTTTTTCTCCACAGTTAAAACAAGTAACTTTCTCCTTGTTGAACCCGTAGGTTGTGTTAGGAGAAGTTCCCAAATCTGTTCTTCCTGTCTTTTCAATAAACTCTGTTGCTCTTCTCATGATGCTTGCAAAAGCCCATTGGATATCAATGAGTTCCATCTCTTCCTTGTCGATCTGTGCATAGTCCTCATTGGTTAAGTTGTTATTCCCAATTTGACTAGCAACAAGTCCATTGTAAGATGAAACCATTGCTGAGACTAGTGCAATATGTTGTTGAGCAATTTCCACTGTCACATTGCCCAAGTTAGAAGTCTCCAAAACCACTTGTTGTTGATTAGGTTGAGTAACTTGGTTCATTGGTTGTTGAGATTGGCTAGCAGTATAGAAAGATGCTTGTTGCATTGGGGAGAATGGTGAAATGTAGGAATTGTTGTATTGTTGTTGTGGTGGTGGTTGTGTGTATGATGGTTGTGAGTAGGATGAAGTTTGTGCCATGTAGTTGATGGTAGGTTTTGGTGATTCCATAACATTGGAAATGCAAGCAACATGTGGTGCAACTATCCCTCCTGAACTTGAGTTACTCACAGGAACTGAAGTACCTCCAAAGTATAAGCTAGGATTCTGAGGAACCTGTGCTCTTCTAGCTTTCCTCTTCTCTTCCATTTCCTTATTTTCCAGATTCTGTATAAACTCTTGAATAGTCCAGTATTGGTATGCGTCCTTCTCCCTGAGAACTTCCACATGCTGATCCCAGTAAGGTGGTAGAGCATCTGGAAACTTATCCACCAAATTCTTCATAGGAATCTGTATACCATAACTAGACAATTCAGTTAGCAAATGACTATATCTAGGAGTTAATTCTTTTAAAGTTTCATTTCCAATATAAGAAAAATTCTCAAACTCCTTTCTCAGTTCATCCATCCTCAAACTTCTCGTTTTCTCATTCCCATCATGCCTCCTCTTAAGCACATCCCACAATTGCTTAGATGTTGTACAAGTCCCAAATTGATGCAGTAGATCATTTGTGATTGCCTGAGTCAATTGGGAAAAGGCTTTCTTTTCCACCACATATTTCTTCTTCTCATCCTCAGTTAAGCTTTCCAACGGAATCATTTCACCTGTATTCTCCAAAATCGGTGCTGTGTAACCTTTAGCAATCATACTCCATGCCTCTGCTCCTTCCACTCCCATGCCTTCCAAGTGAATCTTGAACTTGTTCTGCCACTGATTGTATTCTTGTATGTCCATGAGCTTTGGTGGCCTATTCCCGCTACCTGAAGACAAATCGTTAATCAATGTAGAAATAGCATTTGTAGTTTGAGTGTTTACCACCGCCGCTGCTACTCCCCAGTAGTCAGGTTGTGGTGCTGGAGGTGCTACACTTTGAGGCATCGAGCTCGTCATCGCCATGTAGTTAATCGGTTGCGAAGACTGTGTGCTCGTCTTTTGTGCTGCCACTGTCCATGGGTCCATCACTTGCTGTTGTGGTTGTGTCGTTGCTGGTCTCGGAGTAGTCGGAAAATTCCACATGATCACGAACTTCGAAAAATCCAACACTTAGAAAATTTTCCAAAAACTAAGCCTAGGTTTGCCCAAAAAGTCTCACGTTCGTCCCTTTCTGATTCAAGTTCGTCCAAACAGTACCACTCGAAAGTAAAAACTCACCAGAATGTAAAAACACACTAACACTTTTCACGTTCGTCCAGAAAAATTCTAGGTTCGCCCAGTATGGATCTAGGTTCGCCCGTTTTATCAACCGAAGGTGAAAAATGTGACCTGAAAGTGAAAAATTTAACCAACAAATTTCAGGTTCGCCCAAAATAACCTAGATTCGACCAAAACACAACTCACCTTCGCCCACTGGTTCCGGGTTCGCCCATTTTACAGAAATTTTCAGATTTGAAAAACGGTTACACTTTGAAAAACGGTTATTTTGATCTCTGATTTTCAAAAGTTTGTGGATTTGAATGATCTTGATCAGGTTATGATTCGGAATTGATTTGGAGCAACTTTAATACTTGGAATTTTGAATTTTAACCACAAAATCAACTTCAAATCAATCAAAAACACTCAAAAACCATTTTCATGCAAAAATAGATGTATTTTGATCAAAAATATGTCCAAATCAGCTCTGAGTTTATCAAATTTGTTGTTGTATGATCCGTATGGCTCTGATACCACTTTGTAAGCGAAAGAATTTGACTAAAACAGGATTATATGATCATACAAGTTACAAAACCAGGTGCGGAAACCCTAGTTCTGAACAAACTGATAAAACTCTAATCAAAACACAATCAATATCATTTTCAAAGCTTTTTCATAGATTAACTTTCTCAAATATTCAATTACAATCACACACACGTTAATCTAGATCAATTACAGACTTTCACAAAATAACCTGGAACCTGACCTGAACACATACACAACTAACAACTCTCTTACATTAACAAAAACACAAAATCTATATATAGACTCTGCACGTTCGCCCAGTTACTATGGTCGAATGTGGAGTTCTTCCACATTCGCCCACTTCCAAGGTACGAATGTGTTCTGATTAGCTTCCATTTCTACCTTCGTCCAAAAGCAATCTTCCTTCGTCCACTTTATGCCTACCTTCGCCCACATTATCATACCTTCGCCCATATTAACAAAACTTAACATATGTTAGTATCCAATCACTAGTCGCAAAACGCATCTACAAATATCATCAACATAAATTTGTACGAGAAGCAAATCATCTCCTGTTCGTTTCGTGAACAGTATGCAGTCTACCAGTCCGCGTTTGAATCCTTTCGAGAGAAGATACGTGCTCAGCTCCTCATACCATTGTCTTGGAGCCTGGTGCAACCCGTAGAGAGCTTTGTTTAACACATAAACCTGATCCCGGTGAATAGGGTCCTCAAAGCCTGGCGGTTTACCTACGTAAACTTCCTCTTTGACCACACCGTAAAGAAAAGCGCTCTTTACATCCATCTGATACACCTTAAATTTCTTCCATGATGCAAATGCGAGGAACATTCTGATAGCTTCCAAGCGTGCAACCGGTGCATAGATTTCATTGTAGTCGATTCTTTCAACCTGATGAAAACCTTGAACGACCAAACGAGCTTTGTTTCGCACTATGACTCCTCTGTCATCCTTCTTGCATTTAAACACCCATTTGGTTCCAATTTTCTTTCTTCCAGGGGGCAAATCTGTCAGGGTCCATACACCAAGTTTCTGGAATTGTAATAACTCCTCCTGCATTGCTTCCACCCAGGCGTCATCCAAAAGAGCATCCTTGTATGTCCGCGGCTCGACCTGCGAAACATAACAAGCAAATGACCGTCATTTTGAAAACCAGATTTCTGAATTTTGGCATATAAAGCAAGGTTGCCAATGTTTTCTGGTGCTTGAGCATTTCTCAGCTGCCCTCTTGTCATCACACTGCTACCAGGATCACCAATAACCTGTTCAAGCGGGTGTATCCGATGTATCCGAGATTCCGGATAATCAGGTACTTGTACTCCCGTTTGAGTTGTCAAATTCTCTGTAGAAACCAGATCATTACCCACACTCGATGTTGAAGCATCAGTATTAGATGGGTTCACTGGTGGTGTCACTGTAGCGTTGTCCAGAATAGCTTCACTTGTTGCATCATCGTCTTCATATTCTGATTCGGATGAATTAAGCGATGTAGAAGCCTCTTGGAACACCTCTTCTTCCAACACAGGAGCAGTGGTATCATTAGAAGCTGCTTGAGGGTTTACCGTGATCGGACGCACTAACGGTGAAGTTACGGCGTTTTTGACCTCGTAATATAAGCGAAGTACAGCTTCTTCAACCATGCTATCTAGGTTGAATGATACAAAGAAGTCTTTGTAATCAAACATCCAATCTGGTCCTCCACCCCGTACATTTTGTGTGTATCTTTGAACTTCGACGTTAGTCCACTCCTCGACTTTTCTAGTTCTTTTGTTGAATACCCGTTTTAATGGGGTTGCATATCCAACAAAATAATCTTCTTCAGCCTTTGGTGCAAACTTCTCCGAAGGATTCAGCATTGTACATGGGGCACCAAATGGTTCTAGATACTCCAGATTTGGCTTGCGTCGGTTCAACAGCTCATAAGAAGTCTTGCCAAACTTCTTCACTGTTAAAACACGGTTAAGAGTATAACATGCCGCGTAAATAGCTTCATTCCAGAACATGACTGGAAGATTTGAATCCGCAAGCATAGTTCTCGCCGTCTCTATAAGAGTCCTGTTCTTTCTCTCTGCGACACCGTTCTGCTGGGGTGTATACGGAGCGCTATATTCATGATGAATTCCTTTGTTTGCACAAAGATCTTCCATCTGAGCGTTTTTAAACTCCGTCCCATTGTCACTCCGGATTCTTTTGATCTTCAGACCATATATATTCTCCAGACGTGTAAACAGAACCTTCAGGTTATCAAAAGTGTCACTTTTCTGATGCAAACACATTACCCATGAAAATCTTGAATAATCATCAGTCACCACAAGACAGTATAACTCCCCGACATGACTTTTACGTCTGACAGGACCGAATAAATCCATATGCAAACGTTCAAGTGGCAGCTCAACGGAATTAACTTTCTTTGGTCTATGGGATTGTTTGTGCTGCTTTCCCTTTTTGCAACTGATACACTTGTCGTTCAGATGGAAGTGTTTCACATTAACTCCCGTGACAAGTTCATTTATCACAAGCTGATTCATCTTTCGCAAATGGATGTGTCCCATTCTCCTGTGCCACATAATCGATTCTTTTTCTGTAGCCTTGGAGAGGAAACACGTGACTTGGCCATGGGTGGTCATAGCTTTGGACATGTCGAGAATATACAAGTTGTTAACTCTCGGTGCCTTCAGCATCACCCACTCTTTTGGTAGCTCAAACCCAGGTTTCAGGATGTAGCAGGATTTGTCATCAAAGTATACAGAAAATTGTTTATCACAAATTTGACTAACACTGAGCAAATTATAGTCTATCTGTTTCACATAAGATATTCGCTCAAATGTTACGACCCCATTACTTACACTTCCCTCCATTGTAATGTAGCCTCCCTTATTACCAGCAAATGCCACATAACCTCCGTTAATGTTTTTGATGTCAAAAAGTAGCGTGAGGTCCTCTGTCATGTGACCAGAAGCTCCACTGTCAACAATCCATAGGCTGCTAACAGGGCCAGCTGGAGCTCCCTACACATATAAAGTAGATCAATTAGTTCTTTCGGGGGACCCAAGCCTGTTTGGTCTTGGGTCTTTGAACAGGTTGTTTCAAAGAGTCTTTCAAATCACAAACATCTTGGGTTACTTCAACCCCTTTCTTCTCACTCACAATTTTCTTTTTCTCATTCTTCTCACTCTGTGAAGTAGAGGCTCCTTCAGATTCCTTAGATGACCAAGATTGCTCAGATCTTTTCAAGATCCGAATCTGAGATTTTGAAGTCTCAGTCGGTTTCTTTACTTCTTCTTTAAAAGCAACCTTCTTGGTTACCTTCTCTGATTTAACAGAGACAGGTCCAACTGCTTGTTTTCCATTAGGTTTAGGAACAACCTTTTTATTATCAGCAGTTGAGTTCATCATAGGTTTCTTAACAGATTTATCAGTGGTCGTCCGGTTGCGCTTATCATACGTCATCGGACGGTTTTCCCTCTTGTTATAAAAATTGTTTTGATTATGATAAGTTTCATGCTGAGGGAAATGCCGTCTTTGTTGATAACCGTAGTTGTCAACCGGATAATCATGATATTGCCTAATCTCCACCTCGTGCCTTTTGTGTCGTACGTACGGGCAGGCGGCAAGTAAATGTCCCCGTTCCCCGCACTTGTAACACGCACGGTATTCCTCATAGTTTTCCTTGATCGGCGACTTGGAAAAGCTAGCAATGGGATATCGATCGACCATGCATTGTTTCCTTAAACTCTCAGGAGCTGGGTCCTTTGAGTAAGTCGGTTCAATAAAACTGTTTTCTTTATGAACAGGCAAAACAAATTGTGTGACATTGACCTTTGCTTCTTTATCCGAATAAATTTTATCTAAAATCTCTTGAGGAATTTCATTGGTTCTTTCAAATTTTGGAAACCAAATCGTACTTTCCTGCCAGATCTTTTCGATTTTTGAAGAATTGACAAACTTAATCGGATACTCATCATCGGATAAAATCTTATCGGAGCGTTGCATCCGATAGAAGATTTTGACAGGTTTGTCACACGATTCGTTGCTCAAATCATTAGATTTTTCAGATTTAAGCTCATTTTTCTTTCCAACCGGTTTTACCACATTTTTCTCAATTTTGGTTTTGTTTTTCCTTTCTACCGGTTTTCTCACATTGTTCTCAACCTTCTTTACCTCTATATTTTCAAAACTCTTACCAACAAACTTTTCATTTTTCTTAACCTCATTTTTACGATGAGCATTTGCCATTGGATGAATGATCTGAGACGGTGAGAATGGTTCAGTAGTGATTATATGATTTTCATCAGGGATATCACTATCACTTTCAACCGTCTCAGATGGCTCATCTTCTTCATCTGAATCATCAGTAGCGACCACACCCTCACTATTTCCTAGTACTGGTCTCACATCAGAATATGGATCCCCGACACTAGAAGTGTTAGGCGCATTTTCTGATGTGGAATCAGGATTGATTAAAGTCTCCGGTGGTATTGCATGTAAAGTGTGATTCTCAAACAATACCGGAGATGGGACTGACTTATAGTTTGCACTATTTGACTGAGAGGGTTCTTCAATGATATGGTCGACTACATATGCTATGTGCTTGTAACTCTCTAACTTTTTGTTTACTTTTTCCGCAAAGCACTTGATGGTTGCCATTTCTAATTTAGTGTTTTCCATTTCATTGATGTAATTATTAATGGCAAGTTGTTTGATTGATAATGTCTTTTTAAGTTCAGACACATCCTTTTTATAACCATCAAGAACTTTGTTGAAATCTTTTAAGTCCTTTTGATAAATCTGACAATTGATTTTTGCACTCTCAAGTTGAACCTTGAGAAGCTTATTTTCATCAGTCAGTTTTTCAAAATCAGCACATTTATCACATTTAACACACGCTTGAGATTGAGTTTCAGAACTTACCGGCTTAGGAGGTTCTGTCATGGCCATCAAAGCGAAGTGAGCTTCCTTCCCTGCGAAGAATTTGGAGTAGTCAATCTTGGTGCATGCATCATCCACCATACATGACTTGCGGGTCATCAGGAAGTCAGCTTCAGCTAGCAGTTGGTCAATGTCATCATCTAGTTAATTCACACTAGTCTCTGAATCAGATTCGCTCTCCATATCCGAGTAGTTGAATCGTATTGGTCTCCAACATCAGTGACAGAATCAAGAATCATCCCCGATTTCTTGTCTTCACTCTCAACAATCACATCCTCATTAACTTCCTCAATCTTCAACTTTGACACTTTTTCAATCACAACTTCCTCTTCCAACTCCTCATTCTCATCCAAACTCATCTGCTGTGCCACACATGCAACGTTCCCAGCAGTGATATCCTCCACCCCCAATTGCATTCCAGTCCAATCAAAACCTTCATCCTTTTGGATCACAAGTGCTTGGTTTTGGTTTTGATTGTCAGTTTGGTTTTGGTTTTGTGTGTTAGGTGTAGAGATAGGAACAATAGTTCGGTTTGGATTTTGTTGAGGTTGATTTTGAGTTGTGGATTGTCTGGTGTTGTTGTTTTGTTGACGGTTCTGATAAGTGTTTTGTGGTTGAAAGCTTGAGATGTTAGGACTGTTGTAAGACACTTGATTTTGGTTTTGGTTTTGTCGGTTTTGGTATGTAGAATTGAAAGGATTTCGGTTACCTTGCTGTGCTGGCTGTGTGCACTCTCTTTTAAAATGTAACTTTTGCTTTGTTGAATCCGTATGTGGTGTTGGGAGAGGTTGAGAGATCAGTCCTGCCAGTCTTCTGAATAAAGTCAGTGGCTCTCCTCATAATGCTTGCAAAAGCCCACTGAATGTCCATCAACTCCATCTCCTCTTTGTCGATTTGAGCGTAGTCTTCATTGGTGAGATTATTGTTACCAATTTGACTCGCTACCAAACCGTTGTAAGAAGCAACCATAGCAGATACAAGAGCAACATGCTGTTGAGCAATTTCAACAGTCACATTGTTAAGGTTTGAGGTCTCTAACACAATCGGGTTTTGACTTGACTGTGCTTGAGTAATCTGCATTTGATTCACTTGAGGAGGATATTGTTGTTGTTGTTGAGGTTGACTTGATGTGTAGCATGCGGCTTGTTGTAATGGTGAAAATGGTGGAATAAAGTTTGGTGTTTGATAAGGTTGTTGTGTGTATGATGGTGTGTAGGATGAAGTTTGAGCAAGGTAGTTAATAGGTGCTTTTGTTGGTTCAACAACGTTAGACACACATGCTATGTGAGGTGCAACATTAGAAGTGGTGCTTGAAGCAGAGAGAGAGTTAGATGTACCACTCACATATAAATCAGGATTCTGTGGAATCTGAGCTCTCTTAGCTTTTCTCTTTTCCTCCATCTCTTTGTTTTCCAGCTTTTTAATGAACTCGTTAATAGTCCAATACTGGTAAGCATCCTTCTCCTTTAACACTTCGATGTGTTGGTTCCAGTAGGGTGGTAAAGCATCAGCAAATTTATCAACTAACTCCGACATTGGAATGCTGATCTCATAGCTCGACAATTCAGTGAGCAAATGGCAGTACCGTGGAACCAACTCTTTTAGGGTCTCATTACCCATGTAACTGAAGTTTTCAAACTCCTTCCGAAGCTCTTCCATCCTTAGCTTCCTGGTCTTCTCATTTCCATCAGGTCGATTTCTCAGCATATCCCATAGTTGTTTGGATGTTGTGCACGATCCAAACTGATGCAATAGATCAGTGTTGATCGCCTGGGATAGCTGAGAGAATGCTTTCTTCTCTATCGCAAACCTTTTCTTCTCGTCATCCGCCAAATTCTCCAACGGAATCGGTTCTCCAGTATTCTCCAGAATAGGAGCAACGTAACCCTTCACAATCATTTGCCATGCCTCGGCTCCCTCAAGTCCTTGTCCCTCAACATGGATCTTGAATTTCGTCTTCCAAGTATTGTACTCCTTCATGTCCATTAGCTTCGGTGGACGATTACCGCTTCCAGAAGATAGATCATGAATAAGAGTGGATATAGTGTTGGTCGTCTGTGAATGGACTGCTGCTGCTGCGACTCCCCAATAGTTGTCAATCGGTTGTGGTAATGGTTGAACAACTTGTTGTGGAGCCGAACTAGTCATTGCCATATAATTGATCGGTTGTGATGGTTGACTAGTCTTCTGAGCTGTAATGGACCATGGATCTTGTGTTGTTTGCTGTTATGGTGCTTGAGTAGGTCTAGGCGTTGTTGGGAAGTTCTACATCTTGTCCTGCAAACGATTACACACGAAAAGATTAAAAATGTTTTAAAACAGGATTCTCCTTCGTATAAACGAACGTGCGAATGAGAAATAAGTTTCTCCTTCGACCGTTTTTAACTGATACGAATGTGAACTAAACAACAAAATCTCCTTCGACCACTTTAGTCTCTCTTTCGACCGTTTTCTTGGCTCCTTCGACCGTTCGATCAGACGAAGGTGAAACAAATGGACGAATGTGAAAAATAAGCAATGAAAGTCTTCCTTCGACCACTAAAACACCTCCTTCGTACACAAAATCACTCTTTCGACCCAAGTAATTTCCACTTTCGACCAAACTCTCTCGTTCGACCCCTGTGATTTCAAAAACGGTTATTCTTTGAAAATCAGTTAATTTTGATCATGTTTTTCAAATGTTGATGGATTTTGATGATCTTAATCAGGTTTTGAATCGGATTTGATTTGGAACAACTTTAATAAAGAGAATTATCCGATTTAAACTCGAAATCAAGGTGTAATCGATCAAAATCTTATCACATCAGTTTGTTCATTGAAAACAGAAACTTTTTGACCAAAATTAGGTCCAAATCAACTGAGAAATTATTAATTTGTGGTTGTTTGATCCCAAATGGCTCTGATACCACTTTGTATGTGCGTGAAAGGATCGATAACAAACAAAGATTGATCAAACAAGTTAGTTTCAGGTGCGGATTCCCTAAAACTATCACAAAATAATAATCAAACAGATTCAAACACACAGATCATCATTTTCAAACGTTTTCATTAATAAAACACTTGTTTACACGTTGAAATATAGATACAATCAAGGTATGAACGAAAAACAAGTTTAACAAAACACTAGAGAGAGTTTCTGAAAGTGGAGGGAATAATAATGATCAAAAGTTACATTCAAAAATCAAACTTGTCTATTTATAGACTGCACATTCGCCCAAACTGTTCATGCGAATGTGCAGGTTCGCCCACATCAATTGGTCGAACCAAGTTCTACTATAATCTAAGTCTTCCTTCGTCCAAGCTGCTTCCTTCGCACCTTTCAGTCTTCCTTCGCACCTTTTAACTCACTCCTTCGCACCTTCAATATCTACAAAACATAATGTGTTTTACAATCCAAAGTTTTAGTCGCACTTTTGCATCTACAAAAATCATATGAAAGCCAAAGAGTCACCACCCTTTAATTGCTTCTAACTCTAAGTATTTCAATTAAACCATTTATTGTTGCTTTTAATTCAAACAAATATATCATTATATAAATCAAGTAAAGCAATAACATTTGTTACTCCATTGATTCTTACTCTCTGTTTTTTTTTCTTTAATAAAAGTTTGTTCTCTATACAAAGTGTAATCAATCAATCAGGTATGTTTTTTTCTTAATCTTTAATTTATTTTAATTCATATAGTTTTTTTACTTGTTTTATTTAAATTTCACTCATATAACTTAGTGGTACATATGAAGGTTTATTGCTTTACTTGGTTCATGGATATTGGAGTTTTGAAGGGGAGGATTTGCACATAATTCTCATGAAGAATGTTCTTCTTGTCCATGTTATAATGGGTATCTGGATGACATGTATGGCCGTGTTTGGGATTCGGATCTTGCAAAAAGACGAAACTTTCTGGTGAGAGTGAGAAGTTTAGAAGTTTTATGCACTTGTTATTGATTTATTATACGATAAGGCCTTAATCGTGTTAGTTACAAGTTTTTTTTTATGTGGTCACTGTACCAGGAACAAGGCAGTTTTATGGGAAGAAAATAGGTTGTACGACTACTTTGTGAATCCTAATAAGGTATGAATTTTAATTATTTTTTGCTCATATGTGATTTCGAAAACCTTATGAATCAAGTCAAATGAAAGTTTATGTTAGTTTTACTTATTACACTTTAGTTGTAATACACTTTGCCCCGAGCTTTTCTAAATACCCCAAATTTGAAGTTTTGTGAAAAGAATGAATATCTAAACTAAGAAAAACGTATTGTTTTTTTAACGATATACATTTGAGTAAGTTGATTTAAGTTATGGTTTATCCTTAAATGGTCACTTTGTGTGACAGAAATATTTACCTAAAAAAGATTAAAATTGTTAAATGGGTTGAAAGTTGTCCATAGTGTATATCTAATACCTATACCACTTAGTTAAAAAGAAATAAAAGATGATTGTTGTAACAAATACCTTTGTAATCATATTTCATGCACTACATGTTTATAAAAAAAGGACACGAATGTGTGACTTAACCCATTTTCAAATCATTATACAAACAACCCATTTCAAATGATAATGATGTTTACGTTAGTGTGCCTAAGGAAAGCAAATCACAAAGGTTGTGGTGCAAGTCAATGGAGACCATTTGATGACTACTGCACCAAATGGCTTAAAACCAAGTATTCCAACTCAGTTGTTTACGTATCTTTTGGAAGCATGGTGTTACTATCCCAACTAGAGATTGAGAAAATTGCATGGAGTTTACAGAAAATGGGTTTTACTTTCTTTATGAAGTTAAAGATTTATAGACACGAAATTTGCCAAAAGGGTTTCTTATTTAACCACATAAGAAAAATGTATTATTTTTGTGAGTTCGTGCAACTAGCGTAAAATGCTGTTAATGATTTTGTTGGGTCAAATTAGAGAATGATGTTATCAATTACAAGCAAGTTTTCCAAGTGCTCACACAGTGGGCTGAGCACTTAGTCAAGTACTCGGCCAAGTACTCATACTGAGTACTTAGGCAAGTACTCAGCCAAGTACTCACACTGAGCACTTAGTCAAGTACTCAGCCAAGTACTCACACTGAGCACTTAGGCAAGTACTCAGCCAAGTACTCACACATTTTAGTAGTTTTCCAAGCAAGTGGCGGCTTGCTTGGAGGACAAGGCTCAGGATCTATAAATAGGACACTAGACACCATAGAAGGGTGTGCATTTGGAGCCACCACCCCGGAGGAGCTCACCCGGGGTGGGTGATTATCTTGTTATTTGTTTATTACATTCAATGAAAGTTCTCTTTGTTCAATCCAATATCTATCTATCTTTCTTATATTAATTGTTTGTTCTTGGCTCAAATTCACTCGTCTCTATTTTTAAATCAATTCAAGGCTTAAACAAGATCATTTGGGAATATCAGATTTAGTGGATCAGGTTCTCTTTGTTGTTTTGGATGGTTGGTTTCATGGAGAACCACTCAAAGGAAAAAGTTCAGTTTCATGTATATACTCTTTCGTGTTAATGGGTTTGATAACCGGTTAGTTAGTATCAAAGTATATTTTTGATATACACACCTCTTGATTTGGATTACCAATATAGATACAATATAATATACCATGAGAGGGTTGTAAACTAGCACAAAATGAGTGTCGGGTACTACATTATCGTCACCGCTGCATTGCTTAGGTTTCCGACACTATGTGCTTCAATATATGTCACCCCGCCGCAACGCGCGGGCACCCCACTAGTCTATATTATCTTATTAAGGAGGAGTGATGGCCAAGATTGTCATTTACATTTCCATACAACTTAAGAAGCAACATGTACAACATACTTAAGCAAGAAATTTAAGGGTATTTTGGGCATAATTGTGACAATTAAGACACTTAGAAGGTTAAAATTGTAATTTTATCATAACCTCATACTCACAACTTACAAACTTATTCCAACCTTACCCCCATGGTATATGATTGATCAAAATACCATTAATGTAATAAATTTCTTAAATGTAAGAATGTGAAGAGCCTATGAACATCATAAATTATGCCTAGATTTTTTAAATGGCTTGGCTTGGTTGGTTTAAGAAGAAGAAGTTGATTCAATTGGGGGAATGGCAATGAAAGGAAGGAATACCTGAAAAGGAATTGGTAAACCGAGAGGGCAAGGTCTTTGAAAAGTTCACAACCTAATCCACTAGCACCTACTACACATATTCTTGAAGAATATACACACATATTCTTGAAGATCGTCCCTCAACTACATAAATAACAACAACAGAGATGTTAGCTTATTAGCTTAACTACATAAATAATTAATTGATTTAATATAATATTGGTGAATGAATAATTCAACCTTTAGTGGATTTTTTTTTTGTTTTTATAGGCCCTAGCCCAATTTACAGCCCCTTCCTATCACCGTGTTAATTCTTTGCTCCTAAAAAAGCCATATCTATATTATCTATATCTATATTTAATTTGGAGTTTTTTTTTTGTTTTTGCTAATTTGGGTGCAGAATTTCAAGATGGTTACAAAAAACATGTATGAGGTACCTTTACAATCAGTATTAACGGATTTACATAAATCAGAATTTCAAGATGGGTGCAGAATTTCAAGATGGTTACAAAAAAACATGTATGAGGTACTCTTTGACCTGATTTCTAATTTGTTGACTTCTTTTTTTCTTTTACACATTTGATTTCATATCTAAAGCTGCAAAACGTTTGTATTTCGTGTTTTTATTTAGTTTTTTGCTGTGAAGAAGTTGGGACAAAAAGGTAATCAGTCGACAAAAGGAGGAAGAGTTTATTGATCTTATTAATGATTTGATAAAATTCGGCATGCGAATGTTGTTGAACTCATGGGTTACTTGTTCTGAGCATGGTCAACGATTATTAATTTACGAGTATTGCGGCGGTTGGGCCCTCTAGGATGCGTTACACACGGATGATGATTATAAAAGCAAATTTTCATGAAGTATGCGCATAAGATTGGCAAAGGAATTCTCTTGCAACCAGCAGGTTTGATACCTAGATTTACTTGCTAATATCAATGTGAATTATTTGATTATTCGTTTGTTGTTCGATTTTTTATACCTTTTATATTAGTTGATGATTGTCTTGTGCTAAGTGATGCTATTAATTTCTATTTTTTGATTCGTCAACCCGGTGTGCATATATTTGTAGTTTCTATAAAATTTAATGAACTCTAACAATCTCACTTTCATGTGGTTTCTTAGCATAACTACAGTAATCATATTTCCTATTTTCGCTTTTATTATTTGGTGATTTTTATTGGCTATCTGAATCTAAGATGACAAAAAAAAAAGGAACTATGGCACCAAGTAGTGGAAATCAATCTCTAGATGATACTAATATTTTTGGCACTATAATTATCTACAAAGTTTTATTTGATTTGTTCTGCTAATATTTTTGATACTATATTTTGTTGAATAAAGTAAAATGTCGTAAACCCGGGTTGTGGTTCGTAATCAACATCATAATTGAATATAATATAAATCGAGACACCCGCCGCAACGCGCGGGCATTCCTTCTAGTACATTATAAAGGAGGAGTGATGTACAACATAGTCATTTTCACCTCCATACAACATAAGAAGCAACATGTACAACATATTTAAGCAAAAAAATTAAGGGTATTATTGGCATATTTGTGACAATTAAGACACTTAGGAGGGTAGATTAGTAAATTTAACATAATCCAATACCTCACATCCTAAAATCTTATCCCAATTATGCCCTTATGTCCAACTTTTAAAACACAAAATACAACTTAACTTATGATGCATCTTAAATGTGAGACCTTTCAATCCCCCATCTATATTATTATATATACTTCATTATAATCAATTTCTTGAATGCTAATAGTCTTTTCATAACTCCAAAGAAAATCTTAGAGCAAATTTCATGCTTTGAAACATTGTTTTGTCCAAAAAATTTATGTCTTCATTAGATGAGAAGAGAAAAAAATCAATGAGAAGTTAAGACGCTTGCAAGATATGGTTCCCGGATGCTACAAGGTATAAAGATATGAGTTAATCTTTATATACATATATACATTTTTTTTCAACTTGTTCATATTTTGTTTGACAAATACAAAAATTTATCTTCATAATATATCATTTTTTGCTCCATTTAAATTTAGTTATTTGCTATATACAATGGGAATGACAGTGATGTTGGATGTAATAATCAACTATGTTGGATCGTTGCAGAATCAAATTGAGGTAATTTAATTGTGGAGCTAACAATTAAAACAATAAACAAACAATATTCAAAATTATTGATGAGAAAATATTTTTCAAAATTAATTAGTACAGTTTTTCTCTTCTTTGTGCATTTTTAGTTTCTCTTCATGAAGCTTTTAGAAGCCAGGATGTTCTATGACCTATTGACCTCAACTCTACTGAATTGGATGATATGGCCCCTATGAAGGTGACAGGTGGCTTTCTTAACTATCCTTCTTAAGAAGTTGTTTATCTTGAATCATATATATTGTTAACTAAATACAACAGACAAAATTATAAATATAACATTCTAGATTTGCTAATACGTTTCTAATATATTATAAATATTACTTCCACTTACTGCATGGGATGAAACCTGATGTTGCAGGGAACAAATGGACATGAAGGACAGATGATGGAGAGGATGGTTGGAGAAGGGTATGGAGACATTCCTCAATTTCAATCAACATGGTATCCTTGAACGCCATGAAATAGTTAACTCTATAAATCTATATATGCATGCTCAAATATAACTTTATACGTAAACTATATTTGCTCTAAGACTTTTAAGGTATTTGTTTATCTATTTAATGTTCTTGTTAAACGTTGTATGAAGTGTGGTTCACAATATTATTTTGCTTTCGGCAATTGTATATTGTTTAAGTTCTAATTCTAATTAATAAAATAAATTAAACACTAGCATAAAAAGAAACAAAAACTTAACTATGTGTTTGTTACTTATGTTATTTGTGTTAAGAAATAAGAAATAAAAACGCCATAAATTCACGCTCACGCTAATGAATCAACCCGAATTTTTATCTTCTATACTATATATTTTAAAACATCAGTGAAGGATACCTGCAAAATGTAAGTAAATACAACCTTTATTGCTTATAGTACAATGCTTATTGAAGTCATTTAGAGCGTAAAATTGTCTTTCTACCTAAATATTAAATTGTTGAAGAAATTAATTTAAACATAATTATAAAATTGATGAGGAAATCAACAATAATGTGGTGACTCTTTACATTCATAACATCCATGTCTTTATTATGTTTGTATCAATGTTAAAGTCTTATAAATAGTTGTCATGTATTTAGTACATAAATAATGTGATGACTCTTCACATACATAACTTACATATCTTTCAATGTTTATAGTAAATAAATTACATCATATATTATGTATTTATATCTTATTTTTAAATTTATGTGGCTGCAGGATGGTATGATGTGACACGTCTGCACACAAATGAATATGTAGGCTTGAAGTTTGCCAACACACCCAACCCATGACACGTTTCAACCCATTAAAGTGAGCGATATATGTAGGCTTGACTTTTATACAAGCAAATATGGTAGAGATACTTCATGAGCAACGTCATCATCTTCCTCGATGGTTTTTTGTTTTCTCCGCTACTATAAGCTTCTAGGAATAGAATGTAAGTTTCTGATCTCACGAAGTCACAAATTGTTTACATATCCAAAAGAATACAAGTTCTTATCAGTCGATTTGGCAGTTTTAACTATATTGATTACTAATTTATTGGTCCAATATATTTGTTACCACGCTTGTCAAACTAACATAAAACGAGAGTATCTATGTAAATCATTGACTCCGCTGCATATCGCGGGTGCCCTAAAATAATAGAAATATGTTGCACATTACAAATTGTATTTTAGTAATTACATCATTTCCACTACAATCTTATGGTCATTAAGAGATACAACGCCACTTCACTACGCTAAGTACCGCTCTACGATGACATACTTATCTGCCTTCGAAATACATAAAAGGGTCCCACCGAAGGACGTGGGCCAATCTAAGGGTGTTGTAAGGAATAGTACGACCTATTGTAATGTACCCATTTAAAATATTCAGAAGATATACTTATGAGTTACAGTTTTTGATAACATATATTTTATACATCGTTGTTTTCTACTTTAACATAACGAATAACCAACAAACACAATGCACAAGGGGCAAAACAGATGCACCCGCCGCAACGCGCGGACATTCCTACTAGTATATATTAAACGGAGAGCTCGTTTGAAGTTAAGTAGGTTATAATATTGTAGACTCAGATAAAATAGTTTATGAGCTGTCAAAGTGGACCATGGCCCAATCATTCATAGATGATCCAACTAGATTGAATTTCTAATTTTTTTTTTCTAATTATCGAAAGGTTAAGAGTTCAATTAGCTAGGAAGAGAAAACATCTTTACAGAATTTTATATATATGGTCATCGTGTAACAATTTGGGTTGGAAAGTATATTGAAGTTTTTATGCCGTAAGAGGCAGCTGGTCAAAGAAACTTGTATGAGCGATTCCGGGACAATTAGTAGTATGCATCTTAGAATGAAGTAGTTGTTGCTCGGCCATAGAATCAAAAGACAACTTTTTTTAGTATGCATCTTTACCAAATCAGTGACAGTCTGATGAACTTGTTTAAGTGTAACATAAAATAAAAGAAAATAAGATCCTTAGTGACTACGGAGAAACTTAAAAATTAGATTTTTTTATAACATTTCATTCTAGATATTTCTTTCAGTGATTTTCTATGCAACGGAACAACCATTGGATGTTTGAAGATATCATTTCGGAAGAGATTTCTTGAGAGGCCTTTTTAGTCGTTATCGTTTGAAATAAATTGTGGGACAAATTGTGTAGGAAATATGGTTCATAATTTTATTAAACTAATAATAAAATAAGTATAATACTAATACTCTTGTTATTCTTAGGAAATATAAAAGTACATAACCATATACAAAACTAAATAAAAAATAAAGATACAAAGTAAATGTACCTCTAGTTGATTCAAGCAATTTCAATATCATCATCTTCTACTAAACGTCTCTGCAAGAATAAAGAAATCATTGACGGTTTTTTGTTGAGGATCGTGTTTGACACGGGGCCCTTAAAACAGATTCCACGCCTCCTCTCAGACGGGCTGTTTCCCAGGGTACAACAACCGGAACAGTAGTCGTACTGCCGGATATGGTCTTGAGCCCAAGGTAGCATCGGATTTTAAGTGTGTATATGTAAAGTAAAGTTGTAATATTAGAGAAAATCACTCTCGTAATATGAAATAAACCAATTTGTGAATCTATAGAGAGTTTATCTAGAATTGTACTTCTGCCTCACTGTTGAATGTTCATATCAACATATATATTCACAAGACAATTGAAACATTATTGCCCTTTCTTCTACAAAAAGTATTTGACATAATGTAATATGCGTAAATTTGATATCGAATTGTTATGATGATTTTAATACGTTATAATTTAGTTGAATGATTATTAATAGAAAAAACTCTGGATGTTTGATAGATAAGTATTATTTGATAATTTGTATTCCTAATACCCTAAAGGGAAAGGATTGAAAATGAAAACTTATGTTATGGAGAAAAGCGAAGTTTCTTTATAGGTTCTATTTTTACATACATTTGAATGTAAGTTCGTTCAAAAGAGAATTGTGTGTGACAATATACAAATCATCTAACCATAGGCGAATAAGTCATGAAAGTTTGTTTTTAGTTTTTTATTTTTTTTATGTGCTTATATTACGGTTCTGACTTACTTAACTTTTCTATGATAATTTTTAACTTTTTTTAATATGGTTAGTGTACTCGCCGCCACGCGTATGCGTGATTCAATGTTTTTGCCTATTTTTTGTTCTTTTTAACAGTCCCGCCGCAACGCGCGGGTTTCCCACTAGTATTTTCACAAGACAATTGAAACATTATTGCCCTTAATTATTGTAATTAACAAGATTATAAATCTTGTAATAAATAATAATAAATTGCAATAATCATTGATTTAAATGGTTTGACTGTAACTCCCATATTCTATTTATGACGAGTTGAAACAGTCCAAGGACCTGAAACCAACACGAGTTGAAACAGTCTTTTCTAACAACCCGAGACTGAGTAGGAACTGACGCACCAGCCCGCGTTTGTATGCTGCGCGCAGAACATGATGACGCGCGCTGACCAGGGCGCTAGGCACTACCTGGTCATGCGCGCACTATAGTCCCTGCGCACATAACGCTATGTCATCCGCGGATGATGACTCGTATCATATGGAACCCGCCACGCGAACGTCACGTGCGCAGACCTGAATGCCATCTGGTCCTGCGCGCCACTTGTAGTTACGGTTTACGTCAACCTTCCGCCATGTACTAGACCCCGCGCACGAGGTCAAAAATACAAAGGCTGCTCTCAAGCGGCTCGTGGCGGTGCGAGTGCAAAGTGCGCCAACAAAGCGCCACATTGCGCCCATCGCCCACGCCACGCGCGCGCGTGTGCGAGTTAAGGGTGCTTTGCACCCTTTAGGGTCCCCACTAGTGTTTGGCTCATGCTAAACAATATACAAGGAGTGCTCCTCCTTATAAACCACTTTATGTTTTATCATCCCACCAACGTGGGACAAAACTTAATCCATTTTCTCATATTTGGTTGTTCCAACCTACAACTTTCAAGCTTCGATATCTCATTCATCTTAGCTCTATTTTGGACATAGTTTGATTCTTTGTGATGCTCTCACAATATAGTACACAAACCCATCAATAAATATTTATATAACACATATATATAAATATATTTATATAAGTCCAAAATTAGAGAAAAATCAATTTCCACTACCATTTTTCCAACAATCCCCCACATGAATGGAGATCGATTAAAAACACACAAATTTCCGATGTAACCTCGACGGTTGAGTCTTGCATAGGATAGGTGTAATATCGCAAAATTTTCCCCAAAATTTTAATACATAAAAAGCCCTTATATATATATATATATATATATTTTTTTATTACACCTTTATCATTAATATTATACAAATGTGCCTAAGTCTTTATTTATCCTAACTCAAAACTTATATACATACATAAATGTATATAAATAATAATAATAATAATAATAATAATAATATGATTCTAAATTCTTTTTTTTTTTCCACATACAAGATTTTCTTTTTTTAAATAAAGCCTTGAGTCAAATAGTCAAAGTCCTAATCAAAGTCTTAGTCAAACAGTCAAAGTCTTAGTCAAATAGTCAATTCATCATAAAACCTTACTTTATGGTGTTGACCAATTTTAATGGCTAATTGAATCCAAAACTAGTATAAAAACCCACCTATGACCCATTATACTTTGCACCTCTAAATCGATTGTTTCAATCCGATTAAACTTTCCCTCATACCTTTCTTCTATAGTCTATTACTTCTACAATTGAAGCTTTGATTATAAGCTCTTGTAATTGGCAACTTTGTGGCTACACATATTCTATTTCTCGAGACTTAATACTTTGCTAAGGTGAGTTTACGTAACCATGTTTATGCAATTCTTCATACTTGCAACATTATACTTAAGCAATTCTACATGCATGTCTAGTTGTAAACTTTAATGCCTCATGAATTAGACAACAACAACAGTTTCAACGAGTTTCAACGAGTTTCAACATTACATAATCATTAGCTATGGCCAAGCCGGCGATACTCAATAATAGATCTATTGGATTGACAATCCCACCCGGATACGTGTACCTCCTACATAGGTAGCGTGGGTGATTGTTATCGTTCCAACATATTATTAAGGTGAACCGTGGATGACGGGATGGACCTAAACTAGTCGGAGGTTTGATTATGTCGATTCAACATATCATGTTTATTCATGTAGACTTAAACTTACGATAGACATTTTAATTGCTAAACTTTTATTCTTAAACTTAATTGTTTGACATGGCTTATGTATTCTCACCAACTTCTAGTTGACCCCCCCATTTTTCCAAACTCAACAGGAAATACTGATGCTTGAAGTCTAGAGCTAGCATGAGGAGATATTTGAAGCTTTGTTTGATTATTTGATGTAGACTTTAATGTAATTCAATATTGTAATGAATTAAAGGATTATTTAAACTTGTGTACTACCATGAGCTACTGAACAATCATCACTACGTGACATCCCGATGTTTCCGCCATCGGTTGGGGTGTTACAATAGGTGGGTGTAAGCCTTTGAACCTTCCCTTGTGAAGCATACTTAGCTTACTAGCTTTCAGTGTGAACTTGATGTCTTTGAACTGAAGGCTGTTTGTGTAAACAACAATATACGTTCACACAAGACTCCCCCTAGCCTGTCCATCCCCTCATTATCGTGTCCAATAATGGTCCTGGAACACTTTCCTGGTTCTGCGGGAACTCTAGAAATTGTGCCTCACAATTTCATTTGAAACGACCACACTTCTCTCCAACATAGGTGATCTTAAATCATTAAAAGCATTATGGTGTACTATGATTTACACTAATCATCAAACCATATATTATGCTTAACCTCTCAACAATGTCACTGGATATTATACGAATGGACTAGGATGTAATTAAATACCCTTTTGTAGTTTAGGGGATATGTATATAACCATATATACTAGCTTTATATGTAAACATATATCTTAGCCATGCCCCCACAGTGACTGCTCGTCGGTTCATGATTAAGTTGTCCTATTGAACCTAGATCTTGGGATCTCTAGTCAACTAGGTTAGGTTTCCCTCATGTCCCTTTTCTTTCAAAGGCTTTAGTCTCATTCCATACAACTTCATCTCTTATAAACCATCAGGTTGTTGGATCCATCTTGCATTGAGATAAGTTGTTCTAACGTGTTCTTGACTCGCTGGTCAATTTTTGCCATTTTGTCCATTCGTAAGACCTATAACATGTGATCTAAACATAGATCTGGTTATGGTAGCAAGATAGGTAGGTGTTACCCTTTGAACCTTCCTTTTCGTCTTTAAAGTGACATGAAACTCAATTCATGGCTAAACACGTTTCAATGCCTTTGGTGATGTGATTCAAGGTTAGCTAGACTTTGAATCTTACCTATTGGCATTTGAGTCCAGTCAACTCGATTGACTCACTCCATTTTCAAATGCAAGCCACCCCCATATTTAAGTGTTATTGGATAACATCCAATGGGGTGATGAAAGGTTCTCCCTTTTGTATGAAGTTTGAGAAAATTTCTCAAATACCATTTTCAACCCCTACGGGTGTTTCTTAAATGGCTCTTCCCCCCACATTGCTTGCACTTTGAATGTTTTATTAACAAGCATTAGTCTAGCATGCTTTAGACTCCAATACTCTAGCATGTGAACAGAAGATGCATCATTCTGATTCTTCACAGCCTTAAGAGATAACACACTATCTCTTTCAAACATTCACGTCTTAGTTAGACAAAATAATGAAATTTTGTTTTACCACTCCAAAACTTCTGTTTTAGGAATGTATCAAAACCATAGTTAATTTCATCTATTAAGATCAAAACTCATTTGCCATTAATCTCCAAGGCTTCACCATTGACTGTTAAGAACTTAAACATAAGTCTCAATCTCAGTCACTTTGATGAACATATTCATCATCAACAAGATGAACCGTATTAGTATAAAATCACTACAGTCTTGAGATAACGTCAATTAGATTGACACTCAATGACATAGCATTCACACATGCCTTAAGTGATATATACATTTCCATTGTTGTTTTGTTAAAACCATGTAATGTGAAACTCTCAAACAAAGGACAAATCCTCCACATAGGTCAAACAACATTGATGGTTGTAGAAACATCTACACATCCATCACTATTGTAATGTCTTACAATAAATTTAGCAAAATTTATTAAAGAATTTACAATCTTAACATATATTTCTTTCATATGTTATAGTCATCGAAAAATTCACAAGTGTGTATTTCCATGTTGATGCTCTCAACATTAGATGACATACCTCGTTTTCGTGTATTTAATCTCAATACACTTGCCACGTTCGTCATGATTCGCTCATCATGTTGTACGTTTGATGTTTGATGTTTGGTATGTGACTTAATGCATAAGTCATGATCACAACCCGCTCATTGTGTTCTTGCAAGACACTCCTTGCATAACCCGTTAAATAAATATCCTTATTAAATCCGTCGAAGGTAAATCGTCAAAGAAAAAAAATACCATCATTAATTTCCTTTTACATTTATTGTTTATTATATTTTAAATCACCTGATTGTTAAAAAAATAAACGATAATCCAAAATATATATAATACATTACAAATATATTTTAACGGATTCATAAGGATATATAAACATCAAATCTCAAAGTGTTATTCTCTTCAACACTTTATATTTCAACGAAATAATCACAATTATATCGTCTTGTGGCATGTTTCAAGGTACTCCCTCAATACATTGTTCAAAAAAATAAGCTTGTTTACAATTAACTACTCAGAAGTAGTCGAACAAGTATATATGTCAAAAACAACATCGGGTTGTTTTCCTTTAAATAGTCTCTCAAGACTATTATATGGTTCAAGACATGATACTTCTCACACAAGTATCGAACCGATTGCAAAATCATATTTTATTCGTTCAAAACATTTCTTGTTTTGCAACTGTTTTAAAAATTAAACTATATATGTTTATGCTCTGATTACAGATCAAAACCATAAACTCGAAAATAGTTTTATTACTTAAAACCTCATCTAACTCGCTCGTTAGAAATAAAATGATTACCAATCATCTTAATTAGTTTATCATAGTAAACACGATTCTAAGCCGCTTGTTAGAAACTAAATGATTATAAATCGTTAAAGTATATGGATTTCGTGATAAATCTTTTCTAATTCGCTCATTAGAAACTATACGTGTACCAAATATTAAAAATGTTCGGTTTCAATAACTAACCATTTCTAACATACTTGTTAGAATACAAACGATTATACTTATCGTTATATGGTGTTTTGGTTATATAACTAAACCGTTTCTAACATGCTCGTTAGAAATAAACGATTACCAAAATCGTTTCAAAACTTATTGGTTTATATATATACAACCATTTCTAACACGCCCGTTAGACATAAACGATTACAAGATCGTTTAATATTCTATTGGCTCATATATAAATATAATAAGCCGTTTCTAACATTGTCGTTAGAAAATTAAACGTCTAGCTTGTTCGTTTTTACAAAAGCATCAATTTCTAACACGCTCGTTAGAAAAAAAAAATATAAGTTTAAAAATAACTTATGATTTTGTAAATACTTATTTCTAATATGCTCATTAGAAATGTTTGATGACACGTTATTCTTTCAATGTCGTCAATTCTAACACGCTCGTTAGATATACATGTTTCAACAACTTGTTATTTACATAAGAAATTTCTAATACGCCCATTAGAAATCTAAATGTTTTCAACATTTTGATACCAATAATATTTTACTAAAATAATTACTTTCTAACATGCTCGTTAGAAAATACGAATGTTCTAAACCTTATTATTTACAAAAAATAATATTTTCCAACTCGCTCGTTAGGAAAATAAAGGTTATAAAACTTATTATTTTAGAATAATTGTAATATCTAACATGCTTGTTAGAAATTATACATGTTTTGAAACTTATTATTTTACAAAAAAAATAATTATTATTTCTAACACGCTCGTTAAAAATAAACATGTTTCAACACATTGGATAACAATCACTATTTCTCCGAATAATGATCTCTAACACGCTCGTTAGATCGAAAACGTACACCAAACGTTTCTATATGGGTTGCCAAAATATTTTCTAACACGCTCATTAGAAAATATTTTACTAAGATTAATCTCTAACACGTTCGTTAGAGCTAATCTCTAGCAAATATTTTTCATGGGTTGACAAATATTACATCTTTTCTAATACGCTCATTAGAAAAATAGTATTTGAAAACGTCTAAATACATGTTAATATTTGTTAACACTTCGGATTATCGAAACCTGACAAAAAAAACCCATGAAACTGAAAACTTGAATCAAAACTTTTCGTTTTGTAAACACAGTATTTCGGATTAAAGATCGTACTCCAATCATACATATTAATCCGATTTGTACTACAAATATATTTCCAAAAAAAAATATATATTAGATTTTAAGAAAAATCCCAATTAATATTTTTATACTTTCGTGAACCCAAAAATCATTTAATAAGAAGGTTTTTAGATTGTTTAAACAATCTACACGAAAGTCTGTTTTAAGATTGTAGGAAATAGGGTTCATAATTTTATTAAACTAATAATAAAATAAGTATAATACCAATACTCTTGTTATTCTTAGGAAATATAAAAGTACATAACCATATACAAAACTAAATAAAAAATAAAGATACAAAATAAATGTACCTCTAGTTGATTCAAGCAATTTCAATATCATCTTCTACTAAACGTCTCTGCAAGAATAAAGAAATCATTGACGGTTTTTGGTTGAGGATCGTGTTTGACACGGAGCCCTTAAAACAGATTCCGCGCCTCCTCTCAGACGGGCTGTTTCCCAGGGTACAACAACCGGAACAGTAGTCGTACCGCCGGAGATGGTCTTGAGCCCAAGGTTGCATCGGATTTTAAGTGTGTATATGAAAAGTAAAGTTGTAATATTAGAGAAAATCACTCTCGTAATATGGAACAAACCAATTTGTGAATCTATTGAGAGTTTATCTATAACTCTACTTCTGCCTCACTGTTGAACGTTCATATCTATAACTTATAATAAAAAAATTGAATTTCTATGAGGTGACATTTAATGGAGGCCTCAACCCCTCATTAAATGTGCCATGTGGCACATTAAGGTCATAGTATTGAATTTATTATCTATCTATATATATATAAAAGAAAACGTATATGCTGACGTGGCGTGCAATGGAGGCGTGACATCATAATTGAAAGATTTTAGTGTTTTTGAACTATTTCCTTTTTTAATTAAAAAAAAAGATAAACATAAAACCCTAAATTAAATTGAGTTATTTTAGGAAAAAAAAAGAATTTAAAAATAAATTTAAAATTTTCTCTCTCATGTTTCCTCCCATAATTTTTAAACGTTTATATCTTTTATATACGGGATTTTTTAAAGAAAAAATTACACCAAATTAACGAGCGTTTTATTATTTTTCCAACGAGTACCATAGTCCTATATAAAAAACGGAGAAAAATCGACTATTTTGTGGGGTTTCGTTCATACAGGAAAAAAACACACAAAGTGTTCATGTTGCAGCTTACATAAGTGATTATTTTGATAATTACTGATTAGTTTTTAGATTAGGGAATATGAGTTATTACTGATTAGAATACTATGAACATGCAATGATTGAGAGATTTTGTGGTTAGTTAACTTGAGCCATTTGCAATAGGTTATCACGTAAAATTAGATTTTTCAACCCCGGGACCCTCCCGGGGTAATCAGCTAGTTTTAAATAAAAGATAAATTTTTATTTTCTTTTTTTAAATAAAATCTATATCTATATTATCTTAAAATTTCAAATATGTTAATTAATATCTTTTCCTTATTTTCCTCTCACATTTTTCAATGTTAATTTACGGCGTTTTTTCATGGGATTATTAATCAACGGAAGGCTACGAACAATATTCCAGGTTTGTTGCTTGACGGGAGGTGGGAAGCTAGACCGAATCTTATCTAGAAAGAAGTCCTACGGTTTTTCAGAGAGAAGTTTACAGAGGAGTTAGTAGTGCGGCTGAAGTTGGAGTGTTTTGGGTTAAAGAGGTTGAGCCGTGTAGAAGCTGACTCTTTGGTGATACCGTTTACTGAAGTGGAAATAAAAGACACAGTTTTCTCGTGTGGGAACGACAAGGCGCCCGGACCGGATGGGTTCAATTTTAGGTTTGTCAAAAAATTCTGGTGTCACTTAGCGCATGATTTTATGCTGATTATGCAGGATTTTTTCGATAATGGCCAGATTAGTTGTGGGGGTGGGGTCATCTTTCATTACGTTAATCCCAAAGGTTAGTGATCCGGTGTCTTTGGGTGAATATCGCCCTATTAATCTAATTGGGATAGTTAGTAAAACTATTTCCAAGGTTCTTGCTAATAGAATTAAGAAGGTTATGAACTCGGTGGTCAATGAACATCAATCGGCTTTTATTGGGGGCCGATACATCTTAGATGGTCCTCTAATGGTTAGTGAAGTTATGGCTTGGGCCAAACAGAGTCGTAAACGAATTTTTATGTTTAAAATCGATTTTGAGAAGGTGTACGACAATGTAAATTGGGGTTTTTTGAGTATGATTCTGCGTCAAATTGGATTCCCCAAGACTTGGGTTGTGTGGATTAATGGTGTGCTCTCATCGGCTAGATCTTCGGTGCTCGTCAATGGCTCACCTTCTTTTGAATTCTCATGCGGAAAAGACATGAGACAATGCGATCCGATATCACCTTTTCTGTTTATATTAGTCATGGAAGCGTTATCTAGCCTTGTTAAGAAGGCGAGTGTGGATGGGTTATTTAAAGGGGTTATTTTACCTAATAATGGCCCGAACCTTTCTCATTTGTTTTTTGCCGACGATGCTATGATAATGGGGGAATGGACCGATTCGAATTTTAAGGTTCTTAGAAGAATTTTGCGGATCTTTCATTTGTGTTCGGGCCTTAAAATAAACATCAAGAAGTCGACTTTGTATGGGGTGGAAACGGACTTAGAAGAGGTTAAAAGGAAGGCTGCCGAATTGGGGTGTTGATTTGTTACCACTCCTTTCAAGTACCTTGGCATACAAGTGGGTGGTAACATGAGCAGAATAAATAGGTGGAACCCGGTAGTAGATGTTTTCAAGAAACGATTGTCGAATTGGAAAGCGAAGGTATTATCCATAGGAGGGAGAGTTGTTCTTATAAAGTCCGTACTGGAGAGCCTTCCTTGTTATTACTTCTCTCTTTTTAAAGCGCCGATTGGAGTTATTAAGAAGTTGGAAGCATTGATTCGCAGATTCTTATGGGGAGGAAATGAGGATGTTAATAAAATTCATTGGGTAGGGTGGGAAGTGGTTACGAGATCAAAGAAGAATGGTGGCCTTGGGTTCACACGGCTGGAAATTAGTAACAATGCGCTTCTCCTCAAGTGGATTTGGAGGTATAGAATGGAAACGGATGCTCTATGGAGAAAGGTTATAGATGCTATTCACGGGTCGAATACGAATCATCAAATGTTTCCTTGTAAAGCAAGTATTAAAGGCGTGTGGGGCAAGATAGTAACTAATGGACATCGCCTGATGGTTAACGGCTCTTCTTTTAATTCTTTAGTTCAAGGTAAGGTTGGAAATGGGCTGCATATTAAATTCTGGGTGGACTCCTGGGTTAACAGAGCACCGTTAAGGGCGTTGTTTCCAGACCTGTTCCGGCTGGAAAAGAATAAACTTTGTGTTGTAGCAGATCGTTTGACTTCTAATGCGGCGATGTGTTGGGATTGGAAGGTTTACCCGAGAACTGAACAGGAAATCGACCAGCTGGTTAGATGCCAAAGGATGGTAGCAGGGTACATGTTAAGTGATTGTCTAGATACGTGGTCATGGTGTAACATTTCGCAATTATACTTGTACGTTACACTTGTTATTAATAAAAACGTCAAGTTCTATCGTTAATATTCGCATTTAATTATTTTGTTGCATTTTGGAAACCCTAATACTATATATTATATATATATATATATATATATATATATATATATATAGGGGATGGTTATAATAAAAACCCTTCAAAATGAGTAAACCTTGCAAACTAAATCCTAGCCATCCATCCATTTAATCTATGGTCACCATTTTTTCTATAATATTAATTTAATTAAATATGTGATAAAGGACAAGAAAGGGTAATAGGGTAATTTGGTTTTTCTGAAAAAGAGACTGACAAAAGCTGATACGACACCCCCATCACATCATCTCTCTCTTACTTTTTTCACATTGTTATATAAATTGTCAGATGCCCGAGTTACATATGTAACATACGCAGTGTTGCGTACGTAACAATAAGAATTATAGCAACTGTTCCAGCAGCAGTTCAGAATCAGATTTATTACCACATTTTTATTATACCATGTTTTTTTTCGTTTTATTGTACCAGCACCAGAATTGTTGCATACGTAACGAGAATTAATATGGTTATAGGCATTTTGTTACTTACAAAGTGCTAAAACCAAACAAAACGGTCATTACAAAGTGCTAAAAACTTTATTGATCAAAAAACATTCAAATGTACACAAGAATTGTTTCTTACAAAATGCTAAAAAACAAACAAAACGGTCATTACAAATCAACAAATGCTAAAAAAAGTATCATAAATAAAAAAAATGTCTACACTTCATTCTTGATAATCATCTTCATCTTTAATGCAAAAAATATGCTCACCTGCAAAAATAAAACAAAAATCATCAATTTACATGTAAAAGACCCCCCCCCCCCCCGCTTAACGTATGTTAACCAACTGGATTACAAAAAAAACATACGAAACTGATACAAAAAAACATTGTTTTATACATTTAGTTATCAAAGATTATCAAACATACGAAACTGATAGCAACTTAGTTCCGCTGTTACATACGAAACAGACGCAAACATAGATTTGATCCAATGATTAGTGACTTTTGTTTTAATCAATATATGGTAAAAAAATCAGAAGCTAATTTATACCAACTTAGTTCTGCTGTTACATACGAAACAGAAACTAATTTATACCATAGTTTTGTTGTTACATACGAAACATGTGCAAAAATATAGGAAACAGATGCAAACATACATTCCACACATTATAATACTCATACAAACATGCACATACTGGTAAAAAACAAAAGCAGACATATTGTTGCATATGTTAACAGACATTAAAATTCACCAATTTTGATTAAAAAAACATATTAAACAAAAGCAGACATATTGTTGCATAGAACATAATCTGACTGCAAAAAACATATATGCTACACACGTAAACAGTCTAACATAACACAAAGATTATACGAAAATATAGACGATAAAAACACCCTAACTAAACAACAAGATACTACAAACATAAAAACACAAAACGAAAAATCATTTTCGATGTTTAACATAATAAGTCACCCAAAAATAAGAGATGCTAGTAACACACAAAAAAAACAACAATTATTTACAACTTAAAAAAATAAAAATACAGACAATACTTATGTACATGTGAAACAACAACTATTTACAAGAAAACAACAATTATTTACATGTGTAACAGGAAAAACACAGACAACATTTATGTAGTCTGCAGTAAACATAGAACAGAATTTGACATGCTAGAAAACAGAAAACATAATTTGACTGCAAAAAATAGACATGCTACACACGTAACAGGCTAACTAAACACAAAGATTATACGAAAATATAGACGATAAAAACACCCTAACTAAACACAAATATACTACGAACATAAATCATGAAACCACCACAACGTATTTAACAAAAAGAGATACCAATGTTACATATGAAACAACACCAGTTTGAGTTCTCAAATTATATAAACATATTATAACAAAAACATATGGTTTTTTTTTCAAAAAAAAAAATCAAACTCTAATGTAAGTAGCCTATAAAATTCCTAAAAAAATAAAATAAATTAAAAAACCAAATCACATTGGACCTTCAAAAAGTGAAATATACCACAAAAACCTCAAGACAAATTTTAGTATATTTCTAAAAGTGAAATATACCACAAAAACGAGTAATTGACAATTTTTGAAGCATTCGTTCCACACCTGTGCTGCAAGACGTGTCCTGATGAGATCTAAAGGATATGTTGCGGTATCCCCAAATCCATGTGCGTATCCCCAAATCCAAGCTTTACCACCGTGCCGGACCATCTAACGCCGTTACCACCGTGCCGGACCATCTAAGGTTGAGTTTGAAGAGCTTAAGCTGGTTCTAGCTCCATCACTTCAGTCGCCACACTACCCACGAAAGAGAAATAAAAAAATATATATTTCGGTAATGAGTTTGAAGAATGAAGGCACTAATAAATAAATTAAAGTTGCCAATAATGAGTTTCGAAATCGAGTTCTTCGGGTAGAGGACATCCGAGTTGACCAGTTTGCAAAAAATACTTTATTGTCAAACCTTGCAATCAAATTTACCACAATAAAACGAAGCTGCAGTAAGAAAATTTGGATATAGGTGGTGGTGGAGGTGGTGGTGGTAGTGGTGGTGGCGGTGGTGGTGGTGGCGGTGGCAGTGGCGGTGGTGGCAGTGGAGGTGGCGGTAGGGGTGGTGGTGGGATTAATCTTGAAGATGGTGGAAGAGAGATGAAGAGAGAGAGAGGGAGTTGTTTATATAGGAGGGGGAGAGAGAAAATTCAAATTAGAAAAAGAGGGGAAAGGGTAATTTTACTAGATTACCCTTTTTTATTAAAATAATAGAGGTTGGTGTGGATTAATCTTGGCCACTAGTTAGGTTTCCATGGGTTTTCTCATTTTAGAAGGTTTCCATTATCCCTTTCCCATATATATATATATATATATATATATATATATATATATATATATATATATATATATGGCTATGTGTTGGATAATTATAAAAAAAAAAAGGTGCTTGGGCCGGGAATCGAACCCGCGCCCAAGACCGGCCCAACAACACAACCCACTCAACCATCTGGGCTGGCACTTCATATCTGATTCAAGCCGTTGCATTATAATTATAACATTAGTTGAAAACCTTCACAGTTGACTTGAAAAGTCAACTGTGATACACGACTTGCCTTAATCAATCACATTAACTCGTGATTAGGCTATAATTGACATTCCTACATGATTACCGGCCTATCATGACTAGGATACACGATTATTGATCATCAATTGTTACCATATTAACCTATTACGCGTATAACATTCAATGTATAGTCAACTCTTACCATTTCATCAATCCAGAGCATAATACTATAAATTGATCATTGTAGAACAATCACAACTCGCCAATACATCTCTCTCAATCCCCAATTCTTCACATAACACTCTGTTCTTGCTTATACGATCGTGTTTTTGACTTTCTGGTTTGACCGTCCAATCGTATTCGTATCAGCTTTGTAAGTGTAATTTTTTTAGTGGGATTTAACCTTCGGCATTCACACATCAATAACCCTAAGGTTAATTGGGTTATTGATGTGTGAATCAAACGATTGCAGAATCTAGGGCTCGTGGGTTTAATTTGGGGATAAACATGATTCTGCTTGTTATATTTATTTTTAAACGAACGGGAATGATCACAACCACTGGTCTGGACCAAGTGGTTGTGTCTGATGCTAGTTTCCCAAGCCACCCGGGTTCGAGTCCCGGCTGTGGCATCCCTTTTTTTTCCTTTTTCATTTTTAAAACAAACAAATCAAGTATTAAAGGCGTGTGGGGCAAGATAGTAACTAATGGACATCGCCTGATGGTTAACGGCTCTTCTTTTAATTCTTTAGTTCAAGGTAAGGTTGGAAATGGGCTGCATATTAAATTCTGGGTGGACTCCTGGGTTAACAGAGCACCGTTAAGGGCGTTGTTTCCAGACCTGTTCCGGCTGGAAAAGAATAAACTTTGTGTTGTAGCAGATCGTTTGACTTCTAATGCGGCGATGTGTTGGGATTGGAAGGTTTACCCGAGAACTGAACAGGAAATCGACCAGCTGGTTAGATGCCAAAGGATGGTAGCAGGGTACATGTTAAGTGATTGTCTAGATACGTGGTCATGGTGTAACATTTCGCAATTATACTTGTACGTTACACTTGTTATTAATAAAAACGTCAAGTTCTATCGTTAATATTCGCATTTAATTATTTTGTTGCATTTTGGAAACCCTAATACTATATATATATATATATATATATATATATATATATATATATATATATATATATAGGGGATGGTTATAATAAAAACCCTTCAAAATGAGTAAACCTTGCAAACTAAATCCTAGCCATCCATCCATTTAATCTATGGTCACCATTTTTTCTATAATATTAATTTAATTAAATATGTGATAAAGGACAAGAAAGGGTAATAGGGTAATTTGGTTTTTCTGAAAAAGAGACTAACAAAAGCTGATATGACACCCCCATCACATCATCTCTCTCTTACTTTTTTCACATTGTTATATAAATTGTCAGATGCCCGAGTTACATATGTAACATACGCAGTGTTGCGTACGTAACAATAAGAATTATAGCAACTGTTCCAGCAGCAGTTCAGAATCAGATTTATTACCACATTTTTATTATACCATGTTTTTTTTCGTTTTATTGTACCAGCACCAGAATTGTTGCATACGTAACGAGAATTAATATGTTTATAGGCATTTTGTTACTTACAAAGTGCTAAAACCAAACAAAACGGTCATTACAAAGTGCTAAAAACTTTATTGATCAAAAAACATTCAAATGTACACAAGAATTGTTTCTTACAAAATGCTAAAAAACAAACAAAACGGTCATTACAAATCAACAAATGCTAAAAAAAGTATCATAAATAAAAAAAATGTCTACACTTCATTCTTGATAATCATCTTCATCTTTAATGCAAAAAATATGCTCACCTGCAAAAATAAAACAAAAATCATCAATTTACATGTAAAAGACCCCCCCCCCCCGCTTAACGTATGTTAACCAACTGGATTACAAAAAAAACATACGAAACTGATACAAAAAAACATTGTTTTATACATTTAGTTATCAAAGATTATCAAACATACGAAACTGATAGCAACTTAGTTCCGCTGTTACATACGAAACAGACGCAAACATAGATTTGATCCAATGATTAGTGACTTTTGTTTTAATCAATATATGGTAAAAAAATCAGAAGCTAATTTATACCAACTTAGTTCTGCTGTTACATACGAAACAAAAACTAATTTATACCATAGTTTTGTTGTTACATACGAAACATGTGCAAAAATATAGGAAACAGATGCAAACATACATTCCACACATTATAATACTCATACAAACATGCACATACTGGTAAAAAACAAAAGCAGACATATTGTTGCATATGTTAACAGACATTAAAATTCACCAATTTTGATTAAAAAAACATATTAAACAAAAGCAGACATATTGTTGCATAGAACATAATCTGACTGCAAAAAACATATATGCTACACACGTAAACAGTCTAACATAACACAAAGATTATACGAAAATATAGACGATAAAAACACCCTAACTAAACAACAAGATACTACAAACATAAAAACACAAAACGAAAAATCATTTTCGATGTTTAACATAATAAGTCACCCAAAAATAAGAGATGCTAGTAACACACAAAAAAAACAACAATTATTTACAACTTAAAAAAATAAAAATACAGACAATACTTATGTACATGTGAAACAACAACTATTTACAAGAAAACAACAATTATTTACATGTGTAACAGGAAAAACACAGACAACATTTATGTAGTCTGCAGTAAACATAGAACAGAATTTGACATGCTAGAAAACAGAAAACATAATTTGACTGCAAAAAATAGACATGCTACACACGTAACAGGCTAACTAAACACAAAGATTATACGAAAATATAGACGATAAAAACACCCTAACTAAACACAAATATACTACGAACATAAATCATGAAACCACCACAACGTATTTAACAAAAAGAGATACCAATGTTACATATGAAACAACACCAGTTTGAGTTCTCAAATTATATAAACATATTATAACAAAAACATATGGTTTTTTTTCAAAAAAAAAATCAAACTCTAATGTAAGTAGCCTATAAAATTCCTAAAAAAATAAAATAAATTAAAAAACCAAATCACATTGGACCTTCAAAAGGTGAAATATACCACAAAAACCTCAAGACAAATTTTAGTATATTTCTAAAAGTGAAATATACCACAAAAACGAGTAATTGACAATTTTTGAAGCATTCGTTCCACACCTGTGCTGCAAGACGTGTCCTGATGAGATCTAAAGGATATGTTGCGGTATCCCCAAATCCATGTGCGTATCCCCAAATCCAAGCTTTACCACCGTGCCGGACCATCTAACGCCGTTACCACCGTGCCGGACCATCTAAGGCTGAGTTTGAAGAGCTTAAGCTGGTTCTAGCTCCATCACTTCAGTCGCCACACTACCCACGAAAGAGAAATAAAAAAATATATATTTTGGTAATGAGTTTGAAGAATGAAGGCACTAATAAATAAATTAAAGTTGCCAATAATGAGTTTCGAAATCGAGTTCTTCGGGTAGAGGACATCCGAGTTGACCAGTTTGCAAAAAATTCTTTATTGTCAAACCTTGCAATCAAATTTACCACAATAAAACGAAGCTGCAGTAAGAAAATTTGGATATAGGTGGTGGTGGAGGTGGTGGTGGTAGTGGTGGTGGCGGTGGTGGTGGTGGCGGTGGCAGTGGCGGTGGTGGCAGTGGAGGTGGCGGTAGGGGTGGTGGTGGGATTAATCTTGAAGATGGTGGAAGAGAGATGAAGAGAGAGAGAGAGGGAGTTGTTTATATAGGAGGGGGAGAGAGAAAATTCAAATTAGAAAAAGAGGGGAAAAGGTAAATTTACTAGATTACCCTTTTTTATTAAAATAATAGAGGTTGGTGTGGATTAATCTTGGCCACTAGTTAGGTTTCCATGGGTTTTCTCATTTTAGAAGGTTTCCATTATCCCTTTCCCATATATATATATATATATGGCTATGTGTTGGATAATTATCAAAAAAAAAAAGGTGCTTAGGCCGGGAATCGAACCCGCGCCCAAGACCGGCCCAACAACACAACCCACTCAACCATCTGGGCTGGCACTTCATATCTGATTCAAGCCGTTGCATTATAATTATAACATTAGTTGAAAACCTTCACAGTTGACTTGAAAAGTCAACTGTGATACACGACTTGCCTTAATCAATCACATTAACTCGTGATTAGGCTATAATTGACATTCCTACATGATTACCGGCCTATCATGACTAGGATACACGATTATTGATCATCAATTGTTACCATATTAACCTATTACGCGTATAACATTCAATGTATAGTCAACTCTTACCATTTCATCAATCCAGAGCATAATACTATAAATTGATCATTGTAGAACAATCACAACTCGCCAATACATCTCTCTCAATCCCCAATTCTTCACATAACACTCTGTTCTTGCTTATACGATCGTGTTTTTGACTTTCTGGTTTGACCGTCCAATCGTATTCGTATCAGCTTTGTAAGTGTAATTTTTTTAGTGGGATTTAACCTTCGGCATTCACACATCAATAACCCTAAGGTTAATTGGGTTATTGATGTGTGAATCAAACGATTGCAGAATCTAGGGCTCGTGGGTTTAATTTGGGGATAAACATGATTCTGCTTGTTATATTTATTTTTAAACGAACGGGAATGATCACAACCACTGGTCTGGACCAAGTGGTTGTGTCTGATGCTAGTTTCCCAAGCCACCCGGGTTCGAGTCCCGGCTGTGGCATCCCTTTTTTTTCCTTTTTCATTTTTAAAACAAACAAATCAATTAATTATATATAATACATTTAGTTTTATAAATTCGTTTTTAAATATTAAAACTCTTTTATAAATTCTAAAAAAATTATTTTTAGATAATCTGATGTAAAAGTTTCATCCACAATTTTTAGTTTTCAAAAATTAATTTATTTAATATATATAATAATTAAATCAATTTTATTCTATATTATATTTATAAAATTCCATTAAAATATCAAAACAATTTTATAAATTTCCACAAAAATTATTCTGAGTTTGTATAATGATAAACTTTTCTGAAATGATTTTTAATTCTGAAAAATCATTTGTTTAATATTTTTAATCAATTTTTGTTAGTTTTAATCATAATTAAATCATAATAAATTCAATTCTTAATATTTTTGCACCAAAATTTTATACAATTTATTTCTGAATATTTAGAACAGAAATATAATTTTTAAATTAATAGTTCTTTAATTTTAGTATTTTTTAGTATTAAAGTTAAATTTTGACAATTTGTAATAAATAGATTTAATATTCTATTTTAAACAAAATAATTTTATAAAAATTATTTATATACTTCAAACACATTATTGTGAACATCCTAAATTCAAACTTTATAAAAAGACTTTCATTTATTTAATTATCGAATTTCCCTTTATTTATTAAAACATTTTATTATAATTCAACAAATGGATATCCCCAAGTCGAAACCCTAGAATATACTTGTAGACTAGATAGACTTAGACTTATTTGTTGCCTTATACATAGGGTAATACTTGGCAATCTATTGGGCTACACTCATACTATTCCTCAAGACCTAATACTATACTAAGGTGAGTTTACGTAACCATGTTTATGCGACTCTTTATACTTGCAACATTTTATTTAAGCAATTCAACATGCATGTCTAGTTGTAAACTTTATTGCCTCATGAATTAGTCAACAACAGTTTCAATGAGTTTCAACGAGTTTCAACATTACATAATCATTAGCTGTGGCCAAGCCGGCGATACTCAATAATAGATCTATTGGATTGACAACCCCACCCGGATACGCGTACCTCCTACATAGGTAGCGTGGGTGATTGTTATCGTTCCAACATATTACTAAGGTGAACCGTAGATGACGGGATGGACCTAAACTAGTCGGAGGTTTGATTATGTCGATTCAACATATTATGCTTATTCATGTAGACTTAAACTTATGATAGACATATGAATTGCTAAACTTTTATACTTAAACTATTTGCTTAACATGGATTATGTATTCTCACCAACTTCTAGTTGACCCCCCCATTTTTACAACTCAACAGGAAATAATGATGCATGAAGACTAGAGTATTTTCATGAAGACAATTTGAAGTCTATGCTTGCTTGATCTTTGTGATGTATTAGATTTTCACATTATGTATTTCTATTTTTGGATATTTGCACTTTAAATTTATTTCAATTAAAATTTGGTTACCATGTGCTACTGTATACTCATTCTTACGTGACACCTTGATGTTTCCGCCATCGGTTGGGGTGTTACAGATTGGTATCAGAGCCTTAATTATAGGGAATTAGGTTATTAGAAAATAATCTAGACTATAACCTTAGGGACTTAAACAGTACTTGCTTCTCTTACTTGTAACCCTAATTGCTTCCCTAATCTTATCCTTATCCTATTCCTTATAGCCTACATGTGACTACTCTTATTCGTCTGCTGCAATCCTGATCCACCATTAGATTAATACGACAAAATCCTTAGGTTTAACCTGAACCCCCTTGAGATCTCGTCGAAGTTCTAGATTTTAATAACGAACACGTGCAATCTGGAAGGGTGAACGCCTGTATTCCGAGTCTTCTGTCTAGGCTGGCATTGCGCATATATCCCAATCAGACGAGGGACCCGGATGCCTACCTGGGAATTCTCGGGATGAGTGTTCACTTATAGGCTAAAGCATGTCTTCATATGTTATTAGAATTTAGAATCTTTGATAAGTCAACGTTTTCGTTTATTCGTTTTAATTAATGAATAAATGATTACATTCCTTATATAATCTCATTCATTTCATTGTGTCTATTACAGATCATGCCTCCACGTCGCAGCACTCGCAACAGCAATGGTGAGAACCACGAAGAAGGTGGTGACAACCATAACCATAACCACGGTCCTAACCACAACAACAATGGTGTCGATGCCCAACTGGCTGCGATCATTTCTCAACAAATGGCGCAGCAAATCGCGACTCTGGTCCCCAATTTACTAGCACAGGTCATCCAAATGAATGGCAACGGGAACGGTAACGACAATGGTAATGGAAATGGAAACCACAACGGGAATGGAAATGGTCTCCCAGCCTGTACCCTTAAGCATTTCAATTCTTGTAACCCTCCAAAGTTTAGTGGTGAAGAAGGAGCTACAGGACTCCTCCAATGGTTTGAGGGTATTGAGAATACCTTCATCAACAGTGAATGCCCCGACAACTTCAAGGTTCGTTACGCCATGAGTGTTCTCCACAAACGAGCACTCACTTGGTGGAATGAAGAAAAGCGCACTCGTGGGGCCGAAGTTGCTCTTGCTATGACATGGGACCAAGTCAAGGAGGTTATGAAGGAAGAGTTTTGTCCTCGCAACGAGGTTAAGAAGCTTGAAGATGAGTTCCACACCCTAGCTCAAGATAGTGGGGAAAACCTTGCCTACAACACCCGCTTTCACGAGCTTAGCTTATTGCTGCCTCACAAAGTCACTCCCCTGCCGGTAGCCATCGAGAAGTACATCGATGGTCTGCCCATGCAAATCCAGGACACCGTTTGGGGAAGAAATCCTGCAACTTTGGAAGAGGCCAAACGTCTAGCGGCCACTCTTACTGATAATCACGTGAAGAACGGTACTCTCTTCCGCAAGGGCACTAAGAAGACGGTTGCCAAAGACACTCCCCATCCCGCAATTGAAGTCAAGCCTGAGACCTCAAGCAACAAAAAGCGCAAGGCTAGGAACTACATGGTTGCTACCACTCCACCTGCTGCCCAAAACCCAACCAAGAAGCCATATGGCGGGACTCACCCTCTCTGCAACACTTGTCAATACCATCATCTTCCTGGTAGACCGTGCCGCCAGTGTAATAACTGTAAGCGGTATGGACACTACACCAACGCTTGTCAAGCCCCTGCTGCCCAAAACAACCAAAACAACCCAGCCAGAAACAACCCAGCTCCCAACCAACAAAACAACAGGCCTGCTCGTGGTCAATGCTACGAGTGTGGCAGCCCTGATCACTATATCAACAATTGCCCCAATTGTAACCAAAACCATAACCAGAACCAAAACCGCAACCAAAACCAAAACCAAAACCAGAACCGCAACCAGAACCAAGGTGCTCGAGGTCGCGCCTACAACCTCAATGCTAACCAGGCTCGTGACAACAACGAAGTGGTGAATGGTACGTTCCTCATTAATAACCACTATGCATCCATATTATTTGATTCGGGAGCTGATAAGTCATTTGTGTCACTGAAGTTTGAACCTTTACTTAACTTACCCCACATTAATCTAGAGGAAACTTTAGTGGTAGAGGTAGCTAATGGGAAGTCTATTTCGATCGACTCTATTATTCGTAACTGCGTGTTGAATCTTGACGATCATACCTTCTCTATCGATCTCATTCCCATGCATCTCGGAAGTTTTGATGTTATAGTAGGCATGGACTGGTTGTCAACCCATCGTGCCGAAATCCTGTGCTTTGAGAAAGTCATACGCATTCCTCTCGAATCTGGTGAGATTTTGAAGATCTATGGTGAGAAGCCCTGTGGCGAGCTTAAGCTCATGTCTTGTACTACTGCCCAAAAGTACTTACGAAAGGGGTATACAGCCTTCTTAGCTAACGTGATAGAGAAGAAGGACAAAGGCAAAAGTATCCAAGACATTCCAATTATTCGAGACTATCCTGAAGTCTTCCCAGAGGATTTACCTGGTTTGCCTCCTGCTCGGCAAGTGGAATTTAGAATTGATCTTGTTCCTGGTGCTAATCCTGTCGCCAAAGCTCCTTATCGTCTTGCACCCTCTGAGATGCAAGAACTTGCCAGTCAATGACAGGAACTTTCTTAGAATGTGTATTGACTACCGTGAACTCAACAAACTCACCATCAAGAATCGTTATCCACTGCCTAGGATTGACGATCTCTTCGATCAACTTCAAGGAGCAACCCACTTCTCGAAGATTGATCTTCGTTCTGGTTATCATCAGCTTAGAGTCCACGATGAAGATATTCCCAAGACAGCTTTTCGCACACGTTATGGTCACTATGAATTCATGGTCATGCCTTTTGGATTGACCAACGCTCCCGCAGTGTTTATGGATTTAATGAATCGGGTTTGTAGACCCTACCTCGACAAATTCGTGATCATTTTCATCGATGATATTTTGATTTACTCTAAATCAAAATCCGATCACGAGCAACACCTTCACTTCATCTTGGGTCTCCTAAAGAAAGAACAACTGTATGCTAAGTTCTCGAAATGTGAATTTTGGCTTAAGGAAGTTCAATTTTTGGGACATGTCATTGATATGAACGGAATTCATGTTGATCCCGCAATGATCGAAGCTGTGAAAAATTGGAGTGTTCCTAAAACTCCAACCGAAGTCCGTTCTTTCCTTGGTTTGGCTGGTTATTATCGTCGATTCATCGCCAATTTCTCCAAGATCGCTGTTCCTCTCACTAGTTTAACTCACAAGGGTAAACCCTATGAGTGGGGACCAAAGCAAGAGGAAGCATTTGAAACTCTTAAGCTGAAACTCTGTGAAGCTCCTATTTTGTCTCTACCTGATGGTAATGAAGATTTCGTGGTCTATTGTGATGCATCGAACCAAGGTCTTGGTTGTGTTCTCATGCAACGAGGGAAGGTTATTGCTTATGCGTCTAGACAGCTCAAGACGCACGAAAAGAATTATACCACCCATTGTAACCTCACGAATTTTCCCATTTATTTTGCATTAAAGTATTTCCCGATCCATGATATAAAGTCAAATTTATTTCTAAGTATTCTTATCTTTATCCGTGCACTCTATTTTTCTAAGTTCCTTTTATCATTGTACTTAAAAAAAAAATCTTCAATCATGACATATGTCCTATCCTAATTCTATTTATAAAATCGTCATTTTATAAGACGGTGTTTTTATTTTCTAATTCAAACTAATGATTTTTTTTATTTCTTATTTAAAGCTAATCATTTTTCCAATTACATTTATAATCTCAAACAAGGAAGATATAAATTCGTTTCAAAATAAATATATATATATATATATATATCAAAGCCTTGAGTCAAGAGTCAAAGTCTTGACAACATAATTCTTGGAGTCAAAGTATAATTATTGAGTCAAAGTCTTAGTCAAATAGTCAATTCATCATAAAACCTTACTTTATGGTGTTGACCAATTTTAATGGCTAATTGAATCCAAAACTAGTATAAAAACCCACCTATGACCCATTATACTTTGCACCTCTAAATCGATTGTTTCAATCCGATTAAACTTTCCCTCATACCTTTCTTCTATAGTCTATTACTTCTACAATTGAAGCTTTGATTATAAGCTCTTGTAATTGACAACTTTGGGGCTACACATATTCTATTTCTCGAGACTTAATACTTTGCTAAGGTGAGTTTACGTAACCATGTTTATGCAATTCTTCATACTTGCAACATTATACTTAAGCAATTCTACATGCATGTCTAGTTGTAAACTTTAATGCCTCATGAATTAGACAATAACAACAGTTTCAACGAGTTTCAACGAGTTTCAACATTACATAATCATTAGCTATGGCCAAGCCGGCGATACTCAATAATAGATCTATTGGATTGACAATCCCACCCGGATACGTGTACCTCCTACATAGGTAGCGTGGGTGATTGTTATCGTTCCAACATATAATTAAGGTGAACCGTGGATGACGGGATGGACCTAAACTAGTCGGAGGTTTGATTATGTCGATTCAACATATTATGTTTATTCATGTAGACTTAAACTTACGATAGACATATGAATTGCTAAACTTTTATACTTAAACTATTTGCTTGACATGGCTTATGTATTCTCACCAACTTTTGTTGACCCAAAATATTTTCAAACTTAACATGTTTCAGGTTCTACTTGCTTGAAGATTTGAATTAATGCTTGAAGATGTGTGCATAGTATTATTCATTTTGATGTACGAATTCTTGTAGAACAATTGTATGTAATTTATTTAAATCATTTAATGAAATTTATTATTCACCATGAGCTACTGAACAATCATCAACACGTGACATCCCGATGTTTCCGCCATCGGTTGGGGTGTTACACCCATGATATTGAATTGGGCGCTGTTGTCTTTGCTCTCAAGATTTGGAGGCATTATCTTTATGGGACCAAATGTGTGGTGTTCACGGACCACAAAAGTCTCCAATGTTGTGGCTGACGCACTTAGTCGTAAAGAGCGTATCAAGCTTCAATGTGCGAGAGTTCGTAATGATCTTCAGGATCGCATTCTCCAGGCTCAACATACATTAGTCACCCAAGGTAACATGTACGATGAAATGTCTTGTGGTGCTGAAACTCAACTTGAAACCAAACCTGATGGTCTTCTCTATTTTCTTAATCGATTGTGGGTTCCTGACCGTGATGATCTTCGTACTTTCCTCATGAACGAGGCTTATAAGTCTCGTTATTCTATTCATCCCGGAGCTGACAAGATGTACCAAGATCTTCGTTATTCTTATTGGTGGCCTGGTATGAAGAAAGACATTGCTCTTTTCGTTGCAAAATGCCTCACTTGTTCAAAGGTCAAGGCTGAACACCAACGACCATCTGGTATGCTCGAACAACCAGAGATTCCTGTATGGAAATGGGAGAGCATAGCTATGGACTTCATCACCAAACTCCCTCGTACACCCAAAGGTTTTGACAGTATTTGGGTAATCGTCGATCGTTTGACCAAGTCAGCCCACTTCTTACCCATTCGTGAGAGTATTCTGTGGAAAGGTTGGCAAAGATGTACGTAAGTGAAATCGTATGTCGTCATGGTATACCTTTGGACATTATCTCTGATCGCGATGGTCGTTTCACCTCTCACTTTTGGGATTCTCTGCAAGATGCTTTGGGTACCAAGTTGAACCTGAGTACTGCTTATCACCCTCAAACAGATGGTCAGACTGAACGGACCATCCAGACACTTGAGGATATGCTCAGGGAATGTATCATCGATTTTGGTGGCACATGGGATTCTCATATTCCTTTGGTTGAGTTTTCATACAACAATAGTTATCACGCCAGCATTAACATGGCTCCTTTCGAGGCACTCTGTGGTCGTAAATGTCGTTCACCTGTCTGTTGGACTAAGGTTGGTGAAGCCCATATCACAGGACCCGAACTAATCCAGGAAACCACAGACAAAATTCAACTTATTCAGGATAATCTTCTCAAGGCTAGAAGTCGTCAGAAGAGTTATGCTGATAAACGCCGTAAACCCTTGGAATTTCAAGTTGGGGACCTTGTACTACTTAAGGTATCCCCTTGGAAAGGAGTAATTCATTTCGGTAGAAAGGGAAAACTAGCTCCCCGATACGTAGGCCCATTCAAAATTCTTGACAGGGTTGGAAAAGTGGCTTACAAACTTGATCTTCCACCTGAGCTGAGCAATGTTCACCCGACCTTCCATGTTTCGAATCTCAAGAAATGCTTAGCAGATGAGAACCTTCATGTTCCTCTTGAGGATGTGCAAATTGATGAAAGCATGCACATTATCGAGTGTGACGACCGGGAAAATTTTTCTTTTTCTCGCTTCGTTCTCTTTGACTTCGGGAAATTTTCGGGACGAAAATTCTTTCAACAGGGGGATGATGTGACACCCGGCATGTTTGGGTCAACATTTTATAAACACATAAGTCTACCTTAGCGAGAAACGTTTATAAACAAACTTAACTGGGTTAGTTGAGTCGGGTCAAATTAGGATTGTCCAGGGTTCAATGATCTGGAGGATCATTGGGAGTCGTTTTGGGAATACATTAGTACCGGGTTCCGTCGTTGGTGACATTACATGAGTTAATTAAGTATATGTGTAGATTATGGGTCGTGTGGTGGATTGTATGCTTATGCTTGCTTAAATGATGTACAAATGATTATACGTGCCTAAACATGCTAAGTATAGACTATAGATGCATGCTTATGTGTTAAGATGTGTTAGAATGCGTTAAACACGACAAACTGGAAAAAGGTTAACATGTGTTAAAAAGTGCTGATGACCTGAATGTGGAAATAGTGGGCGAACGTGGAAATGGAACTTGAAAAATGGGCGAACGTAGAAACAAAGTGGGCGAATGTGGAAAAGTTCCACATTCGACCATTACAAATGGGCGAATGTGGAAAAGTTCCACATTCGACCACATAAAAGGGGCGAACCTGGACTGGGTATAAATACCATCCTTAGCCATTTTTCACCATTTCACAAACCCTAAACGCCTCCAAACACTCTCTATCAGCTATTATCATTGGGGAAGGAGTTTTTGAGCTTGTTTTTCATAACCTAACTCTCTAAATCATTACAAGTGAAAATCTAAGGTGTGTTCTTCATTACAAATCCTTTTTAAACAATTTTGACTTGTTTTAATCTAAACCCCAAGGGTCCAGATCTGATATCAACATGTTTTATGGGTAAAAACCTTCCTAATATCTTTCTAAATAAAACCTATTCATAAACAATGAGTTTTTATGCAAACTAGACATGTGTTAATATGATATTATGCATTGTTTGATGATTACTTGTTGTATAGATGATATGACAACAACCTAGGGCTGTTATTAATGATGGGTTATGATTGAAACATGTTACCTTTGATTGTTGATGGTGTTTTGACGATAAAAGGGGTTTTTAGTTAGATTTAGGGCTTGTTTTTGGATAGTTATGATAGAGTTAGGATAAGGGTTTCTTGTTCATGATGATTTGATGATGATGAGCTGATTATTGATTGATTTCAGAAGTTTCCTAATTGGGTAATATTTTCATGCATGATGATGTGACATCTCCATAATTTACTATTTTAGGAAACTTGTAAAAACGGATAGATTTTGGGGTAAAATTGGTGGGGTTTCGTAGGAATATATTAATGATGCTTGACTGCTGTAACTCATGATGTTTCGTGATGTTTTCGGATGTTTTTGGACGCGTTTTTGAGTAAACAATACAGCAGGGTCGAACCTGGAACACCTTCGGCCAGTCGAATGGGCGAAGGTGGGTTCCAGGGGTCGAACCTGGAAACTTGAGGGGCGAATGAACCACAAGTGGGCGAAGGTGGAAGAAAAAGGGGCGAAGGTGGAAGGTTGAACCCACATTCGACCAACCCAAGTCACCTTCGACCACTTACCACTACATTCGACCCTATGTTAGCAGAAATGAGATTTTTGATACAAACTAAGTGTTTTATGCTTGAACCTTGCATGTAATCTATGTGTACTTGATTAGTTAGGGTAATGGGTCACCAACGGGATGTCGGGTCGGTCTAGTGTGTCGGTTAAACATTTAAACACGTTTTAAAACATACTTGGTTATGATCTGGACAATCGGGGACTTGTTAGCCTTCGGGTTAGTAGTCATCACACTTATGTAAACTCATTGATAGGTTGTCATTAGTTGGGATTATCATACACGTGTTGGAATTCTAGTTATCGGAAGACGCACTATAAGGTGAGTTTCACGGCCCCACTCTTTTACTGGTTTTACATTTTCGGGGGAGAAAACATGCTGTGTCCTTTAAACGTGAGTCAACTATGTTTTCATAAAAAGGCGTTTCAACTATGTTTTGGTATTCATGAATTCATTGGGTTTGGAGTATTCATTATGTTTTCACGTATTCATTATATTACTATGCGATCTTTGGAAGTCCCGGGGGAAACCATGAATGTGCGGGGATGCACAACGGGGGAAATGTGGATAGCGCTATTTGGGCTTGACCCGCCCCACTCGACGGCTTGGAGGGCCGGGCGGGTGCATATTGTCTCTTAGGTATTCAGTATTCAGTATGCAGTATTCAGTATTCAGTATTCATTCGGGCACGTATTCAGTATTCACAGTATTCGAGTCCAGTAATGGTTTTCCAATCGCAGTAGTAACAGGTATTCATATGATTTGCATGCATGTGGTCTGGATTGATCATGGGTATTCACTTGGAATTGGTATACATTTGGAGTCGGTATTCATTAAAAACCTGTGAACTCACCGGCATTATTTGCTGACGTATTTAGCATGTTTGTCTCAGGTCGCTAAGGTAGCAGCTGTCGATAGGCGCACGGAGTCTCACGGCGTCTAGGATTCGTGTGCATCTCATTTAGTATTTTCAGACTTTCGTACTTTTGATTTCACATTGTAATAAAGTTTTACGCTTCCGCAGCGTTGGATCATTTATGAAAACTTAATGGTTTGATTATGTCATTTTTACGTATCATATAGTGTTGTTTATTGTGACCGTTGACTTGGATCCTGGTGTGTCACGCGCCTCGCGGTAAAACCCCGCATGTGGAAATTTGAGGGTGTGACAGATTGGTATCAGAGCCAATGGTTATAGTGAACTAGGACTGCATGTAGAGTCTAGTCTATAGCCGAGTATCACACACGTTAGACGGTCACACATAGTTACGAGTCGTGTCATTTGGTAAAACATACTAATCTTGTCGGGGTGTCAGTGTCCTCATCACACAGTATCACATTATCTATCTTTTGTTATTCCTACCTTGGTTCTATCTTCTTCTTCGGGTTTGAAGATGAAGGGGCTTATCGCTTATACTTGGCAGTAGTGTACATTGGGGTGCCTTCGGCGCATTCTTGAGATCTTTCCGGGTTTTGGATATCTCCCCTCTATGCTCTAATGTACATACTTGCCTACACACACACTATCATGCACTAGTACTTGTCATAGTACACTCCTGAGTGACTGTTCACTTTGGGATCTTCGTGCGATAACAGTTTCTTTTAGGAATGTGGGTATCGGGTGATTTGAAGTTCTAGCTAGGAGCACGCCTAGAGGACCATGTAGAGCGATTTGTTATTTCGGGTGCACACGAAATCATAAATCGAAATGCATGAAAATCTTGGTGGACTTCGTGTTCGGACTAATGGTCATGCTGGAACCATGTTCTGAATTCGTTTGGTCACTTGTAGCTCGATCTGTTGGTGATTTTGCGTATCTTGTCTCATGTTTGGCAGAACATGTCTGGTCGCGCTGGTGGACGTGCTGGTGGACGCCGTGGTGGCGGCGGGGGTCGCAATGGCGGTGGACGAGGTGGTGGGAACATCACCATGACTCAGGCAGAGTTGGAGCACATGTTGCAACAACAGTTGAACGTTGCGTTGGCTGCTTTCCAGGCTGCTCAGCAGACCCTGGGAAATACTAATCAGATGCAGACTGGGTGCACGTACAAGAAGTTCATGGACTGTAAGCCCCATTTCTTCAATGGGACTGAAGGAGCGGTGGGACTACTTAGGTGGTTGGAGAAGATTGAGTCGGTGTTTGCTATGTGTAACTGTCCCGACGCTGATCGCGTCAAGTATGCTTCTGCTACACTGGAGGGACATGCGTTGACCTGGTGGAACTCCACCACTGCGAACCTTGGTCTGGGTGAGGCCAATGCTATGCCGTGGTCTGAGTTTGTTCAGACGTTGAGGGCAGAGTATTGCCCAAGAGACGAGATTATGAAGTTGGAGCATGAGTTTTGGAATCTGAAGATGGTTGGGTCGGAGATCGAGGAGTTTACTGCTAGGCACAACGAGTTGGCGGTGATGTGCCCCGGGTTGGCTACACCGGAGTACCGGAGGATTGAGCACTACGTTGCTGGGTTAGTGCCGGAGATTGCTGGGCTTGTTGCCGCTGCTGATCACACTACTATGTTGTTGTTGGTGGGATTCGAACCTGGGCCTCTGGCCGGTTCGAGTCTAATAACAAGCCTAGCCACCAACTGGGCTAGACCCTGAGAACGATTTAAATCCAGATTCAATTGTTTATATAGGTTTACTGATTTGTTTTAATAATTGATTTTTTTAAGAAAAATAAGCGAATGGGGATCGAACCCAGGCCTTACAGCCGGTTCGTGTTTTTGAGCGATTGAGCATAACCAACTGATCCACAGATCAGTTGGTTAATATCTTCGTTTCGTAATGTATAAAAAGGATGACTGCAGACAGTCGTCTTCCCCAAATCATATCCCTATGAACCCTAGTTTTCTAATATGGCTAATTAACATCCAATAGCCTCTACAATGATGGGGCTATTGCTTGTTAATGGCCGACTAACAAAACCAAACAAAAATTTCGAGACTTACAAGGCGATTTCATGCGATTTGAATCAGTCAACGAAAAAGTCAACTGAGCTTGATTGTTGATTAAAAACAGTTTGTTTACAGAAATTGGGAGTGGGGGTTTGTTTTTCGGCGAGTAAAGCATGAAATGAGGGGCTCAATTTATAGTGTAGCACACGTATTAGATGAATTGGAAAGTTGACTCAAGGGTTTAATTATAAACGCGTGATTCATCGATTTTTTGGTAAGTTTTGATTACAATTGGCGTGTATAATACGCGGAATGGCCTGTCAATCAATCTTGTTTACCATATCAGGATTAACGATGCGGATTGATACTAGAATTGGAAAGATTGAATCGCAGTTGACTTTCCCAAGTCAACTGTGATGAACTATGGAATGTTTAAATGTACTTGTGTTAGGATAAAATCAACAAACAACAGCTTGGCCTAGTGGTTTGTTTCTGTGGTGTTAGTTTGTGAACCGGTTTGGGGGCGGGTTCGAACCACGGCCCAAACATTTATTTTTTTGGCATTTAATTCACAACTAAAATGTTATTTTGTGTATACGGTATGATTACACGTGTCCAAAATCATCACAAAACATTTTTAGAACATAATAGAAGGGTATAATATGGCGTTTTATTGATCGAATAACAAACGTACATAAATTAAGAAATACGAAATGTTACAGTCTCCCCTACTTTTGGAAACTTCGTCCCGAAGTTAATAAAAATATAGGGTTGAGGGTGATTGGGTAGAAATTAGGACAACTGTGGTTTGGGTTACGGCACGACATAAATTTATAGGTAATAGGATAATTTGTTTCGAATAATTTGGATAAGAGGTTTGATATGTGTGAGTTTTAAGGATTGGATTAGGTTCGTCTGAAATCGCAAGGAGTGTAAGAATCTAGCAAAGCATTAAGTTTTAGAAGTCCTAAAAGAAATGCATGAATTGATTGACTATAGAAAAACTAAATGAACTACCAGGCAACTAGAGTTTATAATTTGGTTATTTACTAAAAACCTTGATAGAATTTCACACTACCTTAACGTACCTGTAAATTCATGATTACGTTCCGGACCGCAATCACCAATTTACCTTACATTAGGGTTTTGTGTCCTTCTATGACTCTAACACACATGTAAGTAATGCAAAAATAATCCTGTGGTTGAACCTTTGTATTAATGAGTCCAACTGTTGAGCAGGAAAAAAGACTCCTACCAGTTAGTGAGTATGAACCTCTACCGATTGTTGAGCAGGTTCGATAGCTTCCACCAGTCGTTGAGCAGGTTGTAGGGCCTCTCCGAATGTTGAAAAGGCATTATGACCTCTACCAATCGTTGAGTAGGTTATTTGGTACTCAACTAACTGTTGAGCAAGTACTTCATCCTCTATTAGTTGTTTGATTAAGTGTAGCATTTATTGCAAATTTTATGTAAGCAAGTTTATAAGTATAACGAGTATAGTATGTGAGTTGTAGTTGTATAGATTTAGATCTTGATATAGCAATTAGTTCACATTCAAACAAGCATGCATCCAAGTGTTATGATCATACTATATAAACGACTCTCATGTAAAAGACAAAAATTTCGATACTTGAATCAAAAAGCGTCAATACCTAGAATTTTAAAAAGCAAATAACATTCAAACGGTGGAGCTTGTTGTTAAGTAGCTGGAGGGTCCCTAGCAGGATTTGTAACACCCCAACCGATGGCGGAAACATCGAGGTGTCACGTATGAATGATTGTTCAGTAGCTCATGGTAATACATAAGTGTAAATAATCCTTTATTTCATTACAGTATTGAATTACATTAAATGTCTTGAATGAAATCTAATACATCCAATAATTAAACAAAGCTTAAAACTTCAAATATCTTCTCATGCTAGCTCTAGACTTCAAGCATCAGTATTTCCTGTTGAGTTTGGAAAACATGGGGGGGGGGTCAACTAGAAGTTGGTGAGAATACATAAGCCAAGTCAAGCAATTAAGTTTTATAAAAGTTTAGCAATTCATATGTCTAATGTAAGTTTAAGTCTACATGAATAAACATGAAGTGTAGTATGCACATAATCAATCCTCCGACAAAGTTTAGGTCCATCTTGCATCCACGGTTCTCCTTATAAAGTTTAGGTTCATCCCGCATTCACGGTTCTCCTTATAAAGTTTAGGTCCATCCCGCATTCACGGTTCTCCTTATAAAGTTTAGGTCCATCCCGCATTCACGATTCTCCTTATAAAGTTTAGGTCCATCCCGCATTCACGGTTCTCCTTATAAAGTTTGGAACGATAACAATCACCCGCGCTCCCCATAAAAGATGGTCAGCGAATCTAGGTGGGATTGTCAATCCAATAGATCTATCACTGTATATCGCCGGCTTGGCCACAGCTAATGATTATGTAAGTTTAAGTTTAATAGTCTTTGTCTAAGTCATGAGGCATTAAAGTTCACAACTAGACATGTATGTAGAATTGCTTAAGTATAAAGTTTCAAGTATAAAGAATTGCATAAACAAGGTTATGTAAACTCACCTTAGCAAAGTGTTAAGTCTTGTGAAATAGAATAAGTGTAGTCCAACGTTGCCAAGTATTACCCTATGTTTAAGGAAATAAATAAGTCTTTCTAGTCTACAAGTATTTCTAGGGTTCCTAATTTATTTGAAACATAATAAAAGGAGTGTAACATAAATCATAAAAAAAAAACTAATCATAAAAAGTTTTAGTTAATTGTTTGATAAAACAAGTTCTAATGGAAATTGTTCAAAATATATAATCAATTGTATACGTTTATAGAAAAAAAAATAATTAGATTTTAATCCTTTAAGGGCTTAGGATAATTATTTCAATTACAATGATTATCTAAAATGAGTTTCATATTAAGAGATTTACATGCTACATAAATTGCAATGACCCATTTATAACAATATGTTTTTTTTATTTCATAGATTAAAATAATTTAATAAAATTAGTTTGAACAAAAACTATAAGTATTAAACTAGTACTAAATAAATAGTTAATTGGATGACAAACATTAAATAATTTGATATGGGTTTATCTTTTTAAATATATCAATCAATCAATCAATCGTACCCAGTATATCCCACGAATAGTAGAAACTATTGGTAGGGTCAGGGGAGGGTGAGATGTAGGCACACCTTACCTCTACCCATAAGGATAGAGAGGCTGCTTCCAGAGAGACCCCCGGCTCAAAAGGAGAAAACAGAAGACAGGCAAGTATACAAGTTAAGAGACAAGCACCACAGGAAAATTTTGTTATCGGCTAACAGACCAAGTGCAGGAGTAGGCTAGTAAGATAGTGCATACAAATATAATACATTGAACATCATACAAATATGTAAACGGGACGACAACCACATGTAAGTTTCACATTCCTTAAGAAACCTGGATAAATAGACACATAAATCAAAATAGGTTTAGAGATCCTATAGTTAAGGTCTCGTAATACCCGATCTGCTACCTAAGTGTCAAATCCTAGAAGTCACTTACTTTAATCCTACTTTTCCACGAACTCCTATCTTGGACCATGTCCTCAGAGAGGTGCAACTCTATGAGATCCTGTCTAATTCGCTCATCCCAGGTCAATTTAGGTCTGCCCCTATTCCTTCTCCCCTCTACAACGCATGCTTCCACTGCTCTAACTGGCGCCGTTGTTCGTCTCCTCTTCACATGTCCAAACCATCTCAATCTCCATTCCTTAATCTTGTCTGATATCCTAGCCACTCCAAACCTCTCTCTAAAAACCTCGTTTCTAATCCGATCTAGCCTAGTGTGCCCGGCCATCCACCTAAGCATCCTCATCTCTGCGACCTCCATCTTGCGTGCGTGCGTCTTCTTGATTGCCCAGCACTCTGTCCCATACAACATAGCAGGTCTAATTGCGGTCCTGTAGAATTTCCCCTTCAATTTATTTGGGAACCGCTTATCGCACAATACCCCTGTGGCTGCTCTCCACCTACACCACCCGGCTTGTATGCGATGTGTAACGTCACTATCTATATCTCCATCCTTTTGAACAAATGATCCTAAGTACTTAAACCTAGTTACCTGCGGGACAACCTGACCCTGAATAGTGATATGAGTGTCCTCGTCGTCGTTAACCCCACTGAAATCGCAATAGAGATACTCCGTCTTTGAGCGACTAATCCTTAAACCCTTTCCCTCTAAAGCTTCTCGCCACTCCTCTAACCTTGCATTCAAAATTTGTTTAGTTTCTGCAACTAACACAATATCATCTGCAAAAAGCATGCACCATGGCACTGGCTTCTGAATCGACTTAGACAACTCATCCAAGACTACCGCAAAGAGAAACGGACTCAATGCAGACCCTTGGTGGAGTCCCACCTCCACAGGGAAGGAATCAGTGTCTCCTACCGACGCCCGGACACTAGTTTCAGTTCCATCATACATGTCCTTAATTACGTCTATGTACTTCCCAGGGACACCTCTACCCTCTAAACTATCCCAAATCAATCCACGTGGCACACTGTCATATGCCTTTTCAAGGTCAATGAATACCATATGGAGATCTCGCTTTTTTTCTCTATATTTTTCCATTAATCTCCTTAAATTGTGTATCGCTTCCGTCGTTGACCTCCCTGGCATGAAACCGAATTGGTTTACCGTAACCTGAGTTTCCCTCCTAAGTCTAGTCTCAATCACTCTCTCCCATAATTTCATAGTATGACCCAACAACTTAATACCTCTATAATTTCCACAACATTGGGCGTCTCCTTTTTCTTAAATACGGGCACTACAACGCTACTCCTCCAACAATCGGGCATTTTTCCATATTTGAAAATAACATTTAATAATGTAGTCAGCCATTGAACGCCTTCTTCTCCCAGACACTTCCAGGCCTCAATCGGTATGTTGTCTAGCCCAACCGCCTTGCCTCTTCCCATCTTCCTAAGTGCGGTCCTCACCTCTCCATGTGTGATGTTTCGACAATAGCAGTTATTCCTTTGTCGGCTCTGTGTAGTATGGTTTTCGATTGCTTGTTGGTAGTCCCTCCCGCCATTGAAAAGATTGTGGAAGTAGCTTTTCCATCTTAGTTTAATGTCTTGTTCCTTGGTCAAAACATGTCCATCCTCTCCCTTTATAAACTTCACTACTCCTAAGTCTTGACTTCTACGATCCCTATATTTGGCAATCTTGAACATATCATGTTCCCCCTCCTTCGTTTCCAATCGTGCATACATGTGCTTATATGCTATGTTCTTTGCCTCTGTCACCGCCTTCTTTGCCTCCCTCCTAGCGTTTTTGTACTGCTCCCTCAACCTCAAACGTACTTCCTCGTCAGTGGTCAGCAACAGCTCCCTAAGGCACCTTTGTTTATCCCTTATTTTGATTTGTACATCCGCATTCCACCACCAGGACTCTTTGTTCCCAGCTGTCCTCCCCGTTGTGACCCCTAAAGTCTCCTTCGCCACACGAGTAATAGTATTCGCCATTGCCTCCCACATCTGATTTGCGTCACCATCACCATCCAATTGCGTCGCAGTCGTCGAGATGACCTTATCCCTGAACACTTCAATGTTGTCGCCTTTTAAATTGCCCCAACGTATTCTAGGTTGGAATTTTCTCTCCGCTGTAGTCAATTTATCTCTTAGGACTACGTCAGCTACTAGTAAATGGTGCTGAGCCACTGCTGTTTCTCCTGGGATCACCTTGCAGTCTCTCCACCGTTGGCGATCTTGACGCCTCATCAATATATAATCTATTTGTGTGTTACGTCCTCCACTAGTAAAAGTGATCATCTGCGATTCCCTCTTCTTGAAAAACGAGTTTACAATGCCTAGGTCATGGGCCACCGCAAATTCTAGAAGGTCTATGCCCGGTTCATTCCTATCCCCAAAGCCAAAGCCCCCATGGACCTCCTGAAAGCCATTGCTATCCCTACCAATATGTCCATTAAAATCACCTCCTATAAAAATTTTCTCCTCTATGGGTATGGCTCTCAAAACCCCGTCTAGACAATCCCAAAACTCTCTCTTCTCTTGATCTCCTAAACCTACTTGTGGTGCGTAAGCAGAGACCACTGCTACTACTTCCGCACCTAGCACTAGCCTTAACAACATAATTCTATCATTGAGTCGTTTCACCTCAATCACTTTCTTATGCAAATCCAGAGCCACTAGAAATCCTACTCCATTTTTTGCCCCATCAGATCCCGAATATAACAACTTGTACCCATTTCGCTCATTCCCTCTATGTCCCTTCCATCTAGTCTCTTGCAGGCATGCTATATGAACCTTATGTCTCTTAAGTGCATCTATCACCTCTAACAATTTACCACTTAGAGTTCCTACATTCCAAGAAGCTACACGTAAGCTATACCCCCTACTCTTTCCCTTACCTGCACCCCTCGTCTTTGGACACAATCTCAAGGAACCATCATGACCTATTCCGTCTATATTTACAAGTAATTATCCGACAATTCAACGAAAACAAAAGTAAGCACCTTGTGTGAGTAACAGTTTATAGTGTATAACTAGAAGCACACAATAGTGGTAGTATAATATATTACAAAAGACAACCAAAGTTCTTTTATTTTTGACAACACAACTTTTATTTTTGTTAATAATTTTTAAGTTACAATCTGATTTGGCTTTTTTTTTTTTTTTTTTTACTGATTATTATTATTATTTTCCTTTAAAAAAACGACTGTTTGACTTTGTAGAGTCAAATTAGCCAGGATCCCGGCGATGGAAGCGGCAAAGTGGCCGTTCAAAGCAGTGGAAACAGATGAAATGATGAAACAAGATAATAGATCTGATAATTTATATATAGAAAACGATATATGTATACTCTTGGATAGAAAGCACCTGGGTATAGCCGTTGTTTCTTCGACTAGCCGGAAAAATCTGTAGTTGTTCTTCGCGATTTTGTCCGGTCTAACCAGAACGTGGGTGGGTTTCCGCTGGTCGGAGTTCGTTTCCGTTGGTCGGAGGTCGCTGGATAGCTTCTTGAAACTGGGTGGGCTTAATCCTGTTTGTGGGCGCCTTGGAGGTTGCTGGTATTCGCACTTGTACAAGTAGACTTGGCCTGAATTGTCCCTGAGAAAACAGGGACGCTCACTGGGAGACAGGTGTAAGAAGACGCTCGCTGGGATGGAAGTCGCCGGATCCGTACCTACGGTGGAAGACGTACCTGCAAAGAAAGGAAGAAGGAAATAATTATTAGAAAAAGAAAATGTTTTAAACTTCAAATAAGATGCAAAAGAAAAGTTGAGATATGAAGTTTATTTAGTATAAAGGATATAATAGTCCATGTGCCCCAATTATTAATTTCTTAGAGAACAACTTCCCAAACTTGACCAAATTAGGAACAAAGGGCACCTCAAACACATCTTCATATGTGTGTTTGGCAGGAAGCTCGAGATCGAGAAAAAAGAATATAAGACTCACAGTGCCGGAGGAAGAGGCGGTGGTGGCGAGCGCCAGAGATTAAGACCATTAAGGGACGGTGGTCTGGAGTTGACGGTTGTCGGTTACCGGTGGCTTGTCGGGAGGACAGAGCGGCGTCCGTTTGACACAAGCAGTAGGGAGGAGACCAAGAAGGTATGGAATGTGGTTCACGACGGTGGTGGATGTTGCGAAACCTCTAGTTCAATACGGGTTTGTAGACGGATTTATCCAGCACACGCCAACCCACAATAGATCGATAGAGAGTTGGGTCAGGAAATGGTTGATATAAACTTTATGGTTCAACTTGTTTGTTTCATTTCTATACAAGACTATATATACACATACAAACACAACAAAGATGGAGATAAAAGCTCCTCTAGACTTTGACTCAATAATTATACTTTGACTCCAAGAATTATGTTGTCAAGACTTTGACTCTTGACTCAAGGCATTGATATATATATATATATATATATATATATATATATATATATATTGAAACGAATTTATATCTTCCTTGTTTGAGATTATAAATGTAATTGGAAAAATGATTAGCTTTAAATAAGAAATAAAAAAATCATTAGTTTGAATTAGAAAATAAAAACACCATCTTATAAAATGACGATTTTATAAATAGAATTAGGATAGGACATATGTCATGATTGAAGATTTTTTTTTAAGTACAATGATAAAAGGAACTTAGAAAAATGGAGTGCACGGATTAAGATAAGAATACTTAGAAATAAATTAAACTTTATATCATGGATCGGGAAATACTTTAATGCAAAATAAATGGGAAAATTCGTGAGGTTACAGTCTCCCCTACTTTTAGAAACTTCGTCCCGAAGTTATAAAAAAACACCGGGTTGAGGGTGATTGGGTAGAAATTAGGGCAACTGTGGTTTGGAAAATTTGTGTTAAGGCATGACATGAATTTATAGGTAACAGAATAAACTGTTTCGAATAATTTGGTAAGAGGTTTGATAGGTGTGGGTTTTAAAGGTTGGATTAGGTTCGTCTAAAATAGCAAGGAGAATAAGAATCTAGCAAAACACTAAACTTTAAGTTTTAGGAATCTTAAAAAGAAATGCATGAGTTAATTGACTATAGAAATACTAAACAGGTAACTAGAGTTTATAATTGGTTATCTACCAAAAACCTTGATAGAATTTCACACTACCTTAACGTACCTGTAAATTCATGATTACGTTCCGGACCGTAATCACCAATTTACCTTACATTAGGGTTTTGTGTCCTTCTATGACTCTAAACACACATGTAAGTAATGCAAAATAATCTTGTGATTGAATCATATACAATGTATCCAAAAATGAGTCCAACTGTTGAGCAGGAAAAAGACTTCTACCAGTCAGTGAATAAGAACCTCTACCGATTGTTGAGCAGGTGCGATAGCCTCTACCAGTCGTTGAGCAGGTTGTAGGGCCTCTACCGACTGTTGAGCAGGCATGATGACCTCTACCAATCGTTGAGTAGGTTATTTGGTACTCTACTAACTGTTGAGCAAATACTTCATCCTCTATCAGTTGTTTGATTAAGTGTACCAATTATTACACACATGAATTGCAAATTGAAAATATGTACATGTAAGCAATCAAGTATCAAGTATAGCATGCGAGTTGTAATAGAGTTGCCCTAGACAAGGTTAATGACTCTAGGTGTGTCTATAGCAAATAGTTTATATTCCATGACTTCTAGTATCAAATGTTCAAATATGGTAGATGATCGAATCCTCATGTATAACTAAGGATTAAGTTTGATGCAACACATAATCAAGTTTCAATAGTTTGGTTATCATAGGGATCAAGTTCATGTTCAAGAAGGTAAAGAATATGAATTTAGTTCTTGAGAGGATGATGAATAATCTCGAAGCAGAATCAAGGTTGTGAGAGATAGTGAATGTGAAGATAGTTGATAAAGAGTTTATTTTATAGTAAAGAGATTATGTAGCAGTGTAAATTGTGGGGCTTGAATAAAAGGTTAGAACCAAGTGTATGAGAAAACATGATTGTGGTATATGCCAAATATTGTAAAAATTTCGAACTATTTGAAAATAAGTAGGGGTCCATGGGGAGTTGGAGATTAAATTTTTGTTCATGAGGATGGAAGGATTTAAAAATTGGTTTAGTACATAAAAAAAGTCGTTAAATAGTACAAACTAAATGAGCTTTGATTATAATATTCCCATTAGTTGGAGATTTTAAACATGACATTAGGTTTTGAAGATCAAGGTTCTATTAAGTGATTTTTAATAGATTAAAGCATTATATAGAAAATCGTTTGTTATGCTAATAAATAGACATTTGAATTTAGAAATTAAGTTTGAGGACATCTTTTGACAAAAACCAGTATTTTTTTTCCGTAGTTTATATGTGATAAAAATTTTGAAAAATATTTAGAAATCTTTAGTGTTGTACTAGGTGATGAAAATTTTGAAAATGTTGAAAAAGCTTTTTTTTTTTTTTTTGAACCCCTCGTCAAGATCAGGCTATGAGGTTATAGTTTTAAAATATATAATATGTTGAGAAAGGAAATAACATGATTTGGGTAGGGTGTTGAAAGTATTTAAACAAGTGGCTAAGATGGTAAGGTGAGGTGTGATTGTGAAATCCATTTATGATTATGAAGTGGGATTGATTTAGGCTGTAAATTTTGGGATTTTAGAGCTTAGTTTTAAGGGAAGTGAGTGTAATCATTTATTCATTAATTAGAACGAATAATCGAAAACATTGACATATCAAAGCTTCTAAATTCTAATAACATAGTGAAGACATGCTTTAGCCTATAAGTGAACACTCATCCCGAGAATTCCCAGGTAGGCATCCGGGTCCCTCGTCTGATTGGGATTTATGCGCAATGCCATTCCTAGACAGAAAACTCAGAATACAGGCGTTCACCCTTCCAGATTGCACGTGTTCGTTATTAAAATCTAGAACTTCGACGGGATCTTCAAGGTAGTTCAGGTTAGGACTTGAGAATTCGTCCTATTAGTCTAAGGGTGAATACAGTGATGGAGAATAATCGTCTTGTAGGGACTAAAGTAGAGATAAGAGGTAGGAGAGAGATAGAGAATAGAAACTAGTAGGGTAGCAAGTAAAAGGAGCAAGTACTGGTTAAAATCCTATGGTTATAGACTAAATTATTTTTTTTTCTAATAACCTAATTCCCTATAACCATGGCTCTGATACCAATCTGTAACACCCCAACCGATGGCGGAAACATCGAGGTGTCAAGTATGAATGATTGTTCAGTAGCTCATGGTAATACATAAGTTTAAATAATCCTTTATTTCATTACAGTATTGAATTACATTAAATGTCTTGAATGAAATCTAATACATCCAATAATTAAACAAAGCTTAAAACTTCAAATATCTTCTCATACTAGCTCTAGACTTCAAGCATCAGTATTTCCTGTTTAGTTTGGAAAATATGGGGGGGTCAACTAGAAGTTGGTGAGAATACATAAGCCAAGTCAAGCAATTAAGTTTTATAAAAGTTTAGCAATTCATATGTCTAATGTAAGTTTAAGTCTACATGAATAAACATGAAGTGTATTATGCACATAATCAATCCTCCGACAAAGTTTAGGTCCATCCTGCATCCATGGTTCTCCTTATAAAGTTTAGGTTCATCCCGCATTCACGGTTCTCCTTATAAAGTTTAGGTCCATCCCGCATTCACGGTTCTCCTTATAAAGTTTAGGTCCATCCCGTATTCACGGTTCTCCTTATAAAGTTTAGGTCCATCCCGCATTCACGGTTCTCCTCATAAAGTTTGGAACGATAACAATCACCCGCGCTCCCCATAAAAGATGGTCAACGAATCTAGGTGGGATTGTCAATCCAATAGATCTATCACTGTATATCGCCGGCTTGGCCACAGGTAATGATTATGTAAGTTTAAGTTTAAGTCTAATAGTCTTTGTCTAAGTCATGAGGCATTAAAGTTCACAACTAGACATGTATGTAGAATTGCTTAAGTATAAAGTTTCAAGTATAAAGAATTGCATAAACAAGGTTATGTAAACTCACCTTAGCAAAGTGTTAAGTCTTGTGAAATAGAATAAGTGTAGTCCAACGTTGCCAAGTATTACCCTATGTTTAAGGCAATAAATAAGTCTTTCTAGTCTACAAGTATTTCTAGGGATCCTAATTTATTTGAAACGTAATAAAAGGAGTGTAACATAAATCATAAAAAAAAAAAACTAATCATAAAAAGTTTTAGTTAATTGTTTGATAAAACAAGTTCTAATGGAAATTGTTCGAAATATATAATCAATTGTATACGTTTATAGAAAAAAATAATTAGATTTTAATCCTTTAAGGGCTTAGGATAATTATTTCAATTACAATGATTATCTAAAATGAGTTTCATATTAAGAGATTTACATGCTACGTAAATTGCAATGACCCATTTATAACACTATGTTTTTTTTTATTTCATAGATTAAAATAATTTAATAAAATTAGTTTGAACAAAAACTTATAAGTATTAAACTAGTACTAAAAAAATAGTTAATTGGATGACAAACATTAAATAATTTGATATGGGTTTATCATTTTAAATAATTATTAGAAAAAGAAAATGTTTTAAACTTCAAATAAGATGCAAAAGAAAAGTTGAGATATGAAGTTTATTTAGTATAAAGGATATGATAGTCCATGTGCCCCAATTATTAGTTTCTTAAAGAACAACTTCCCAAACTTGACCAAATTAGGAACAAAGGGCATCTCAAACACATCTTCATATGTGTCTTTGGCAGGAAGCTCGAGATCGAGAAAAAAAGAATATAAGACTCACAGTGTTGGGGGAAGAGGCGGTGACGGCGAGCGCCAGAGATTAAGACCATTAAGGGACGGTGGTCTGGAGTTGACGGTTGTCAGTTACCGGTGGCTTGTCGGGAGGACGGAGCGGCGTCCGTTTGACACAAGCAGAAGGGAGGAGACCAAGAAGGTATGGAATGTGGTTCACGACGGTGGTGGATGTTGCGAAACCGCTAGTTCAATACGGGTTTGTAGACGGATTTATCCAGCACACGCCAACCCGCAAGAGATCGATAGAGAGTTGGGTCAGGAAATGGTTCAACTTGTTTGTTTCATTTCTATACAAGACTATATATACACATACAAACACAACAAAGATGGAGATAAAAGCTCCTCTAGACTTTGACTCAATAATTATACTTTGACTCCAAGAATTATGTTGTCAAGACTTTGACTCTTGACTCAAGGCTTTGATATATATATATATATATATATATATATTTTGAAACGAATTTATATCTTCCTTGTTTGAGATTATAAATGTAATTGGAAAAATTATTAGCTTTAAATAAGAAATAAAAAAATCATTAGTTTGAATTAGAAAATAAAAACACCATCTTATAAAATGACGATTTTATAGATAGAATTAGGATAGGACATATGTCATGATTGAAGATTTTTTTTTAAGTACAATGATAAAAGGAACTTAGAAAAATAGATTGCACGGATAAAGATAAGAATACTTAGAAATAAATTAGACTTTATATCATGGATCGGGAAATACTTTAATGCAAAATAAATGGGAAAATTCGTGAGGTTACAGGATTATTTTGAGCAGTAGGTGCATTAGCAGGAGGAATTCGACAAACACTCACGAGATGTCCATACTTTTGACAATTAGTACAATGACGACAAGACACATGAGTTGGGTGGTGATACTTGCAGGTGCTACATAAGGGATGGGGTCCAGTATATGGCTTCTTGGTGGGTGGAGGAGTGGTATCTATTGCGAAATTCATGGCCTTGCGCCTTCCACTGGTTGAGGACTCAATTTCAATTTCGATACTAGGTTGAGGGGTATCCTTCACAACAGTTTTCTTTTCCCCTTTCCGAGTCAGGGTTCCTGCTTTCACACGGTTATCTGTTAGGGTGGCCGCCAAACACTTTGCTTCCTCGAGAGTAGCAGGGTTCCTTCCCCACACCATGTCCTGAATCTGCATGGGTAAGCCACCAATGTATTTTTCGATCGCAATAGGCAAGGGGGTGACCTTATGTGGTAGCAGTAGACTAAGTTCGTGGAAACGAGTGTTGTAGGCAAGGTTTTCTCCACTGTCTTGGGCAAGATCGTGAAACTTATCTTCCAACTTCTTGATTTCATTACGAGGGCAGAACTCCGCCTTCATAATGTCTTTAGCTTGTTCCCAAGTTAAGGCCAGTGCGACTTCAGCTCCACGAGTCCGTTTCTCTTCGTTCCACCATGTGAGTGCCCGCTTGTGAAGAACACTCATAGCATAACAAACTTTAAGGTTATCGGGACACTCACTATTAATGAAGGTATTCTCGATACCCTCGAACCATTGTAGGAGACCAGTAGCTCCTTCGTCCCCGCTAAACATAAGAGGATTGCACGTATTGAAGTGTTTGAGGGTGCAGGCTGGGTGGGCGTTCCCGTTTCCATTTCCATTCCCATTATGATTCCCATTACCGTTACCATTGCCGTTTCCATTCATTTGGATGATTTGAGCCACCAAATTAGGAACCAGAGTTGCTATTTGTTGCGCCATTTGTTGGGTAATGATCGCAGCCAGTTGGGTATCACTTCCATTGTTGTTGTTAGTGTTGTGGTTGTGGTTGTGGTTGCTGCTCCCTTCATTATGATCGTCGCCACTGTTAAGGCGAGTGCTGCGACGTGGAGGCATGATCTGTAAGAGACACAATGAAGGTTCAATGAGACATGAAATGAATGAGGTAATATAAGGAATGTAATCATTTATCCATTAATTAAAACGAATAAAAGAAAACGTTGACTTATCAAAGATTCTAGATTCTAATAACATAGTGAAGACATGCTTTAGCCTATAAGTGAACACTCATCCCGAGAATTTCCAGGTAGGCATCCGGGTCCCTCGTCTGATTGGATATATGCGCAATGCCAGTCCTAGACAGAAAACTCAGAATACAGGCGTTCACCCTTCTAGATTGCACGTGTTCGTTATTAAAATCTAGAACTTCAACGGGATCTCAAGGTGGTTCAGGCTAAACCTGAGGATTTTGTCCTATTAATCTAAAGGTGGATAAGGATTGCAGCAGACGAATAGGAGCAGTCAACTTGTAAGGGCTTAGGGTTGTATAGGGTGTAGGATATGGGTAAGAATAAGGAAGCAATTAGGGTTACAAGTAAGAGAAGCAAGTAAAATTTTAAATCCCTAAGGTTATAGTCTAGATTATTTTTCTAATAACCTAATTCCCTATAACCAAGGCTCTGATACCAATCTGTAACACCCCAACCGATGGCGGAAACATCGGGATGTCACATATTGATGATTGTTCAGTAGCTCATGGTAAATAATAAATTTCAATAATTGATTTAAATACATTACATACAATTGTTCTACAAGAATTTGTACATCAAAAAGAAAAATACTAGATACACATCTTCAAGCATTAACTCTAATCTTCAAGCAAGCTATAACCTGAAACATGTTAAGTTTGAAAATATTTTGGGTCAACAAAAGTTGGTGAGAATTACTTAGGTTTGAATAAAAATGTTGTACAATTCGAGTGTCATGGCAAGTCTAGTCCATATGTGAAAACAAAACAATCGTATAAATCGAGTGCATAATCAAACCTTGTGACTAGAATATTGTGGTCCATCCCATACGCTCATGGTTCACTCGATTATGTTATAAATTCGATAACAATCACCCACGCTACCTATGTAGGAGGTACACGTATCCGGGTGGGATTGTCAGTCCAATAGATCTATCATTGTATACCGTCAGCTGATCAATTTTAATGATTATGCTAGAATAATGTGCTTACCCTAGTAATGTTTAAGACATAATGCAACATAGAATAACACATAGACACTTATGATTGAATTGTAAATTGAATGTTATAACATGTTTCACCCCAAAATAGTGAAATAGAAAAGGGGCTATGTAAAACTCACCTTAGTGTTAGAATGGAAACCCTTGTTATATACGTAAATGTGGCTCGTGTGTATCCAAATATCACCCTATTTCAAGGTAATAAATAAGTGTTTGGGAAAACTTAATAAGTCTAAGTTTTCTACTCTAAAATGTGCTAGGGTTCCTAATTTTGGGATTAATAATTGATTTATGATTAAATTTGAGTAATTTGTTAATAACTCTAATAAATAAAGAAATAATTAAAAAAATATTTCTGACCAATATTAACTAAAGGTAGTTGAATTATAATGTAATAAATGTGAAAATAATTTTTATAAAATTATTTTCTCAATTAATGAATATTTATATATTAATACTTATTTGACAAAATATAGACTTAATATTTAAAAATATTAAAATTTATAAATTTCGAATCAAAAATTTATATTTCTGATCTAAATGATTAATAATAATTTATGTGAAATTTTGATGTAAAAATAATGAAAAATGAATTTATTATGATTTATTTATGATTAAAATAATAAAAATCGGTTAAAAATATTAAATAAATAATTTTTTTGAAACAAAATCTATTTCTGAAATGTTTATTGCTTTATAAGTTTAGAATAATTTTTGTTGAATTTTATAAAGTCGTTTTGATATTTTTATAGAATTTTATAATTATAATTGAATAAATTTGTAATATTTATAATATATAATAAATAAATGATTTTTGAAAAACTAAAAATTGTATGATAAACTTTATTATCAGAATATCATAAGAAAATTTTTATATAATTTATAAAGTAGAATTAGTATTTTAAAACCATTTTTAAAGTTAATAACAAAAATATAAAGAAAAGAGGTTTTAAAAAAAATAGTTGTTGTTGGTGGGATTCGAACCTGGGCCTCTGGCCGGTTCGAGTCTAATCACAAGCCTAGCCACCAACTGGGCTAGACGCTGAGAACGAGTTAAATCCAGATTCAATTGTTTATATAGGTTTACTGATTTATTTTAATAATTGATTTTTTAAAGAAAAATAAGCGAATGGGGATCGAACCTAGGCCTTACGGCCGGTTCGTGTTTTTGAGCGATTGAGCATAACCAACTGATCCACAGATCAGTTGGTTAATATCTTTGTTTCGTAATGTATAAAAAGGATGACTGCAGACAGTCGTCTTCCCCAAATCGTATCCCTATGAACCCTAGTTTTCTAATATGGCTAATTAACATCCAATAGCCTCTACAATGATGGGGTTATTGCTTGTTAATGGCCGACTAACAAAACCAAAAAAAAAATTTCGAGACTTACAAGGCGATTTCGTGCGATTTGAATCAGTCAACGAAAAAGTCAACTGAGCTTGATTCTTGATTAAAACAGTTTGTTTACAGAAATTGGGAGTGGGGGTTTGTTTTTCGGTGAGTAAAGCATGAAATGAGCAGCTCAATTTATAGTGTAGCACACGTATTGGACGAATTGGAAAGTTGACTCAAGGCTTTAATTATGAACGCGTGATTGGTCGATTTTTTTATTACAATTGGCGTGTATAATACGCGGAATGGCCTGTCAATCAATCTTGTTTACCATATCAGGATTAACGATGCGGATTGATGCTAGAATTGGAAAGATTGAATCGCAAGGAGTGTAAGAATCTAGCAAAGCATTAAGTTTTAGAAGTCCTAAAAGAAATGCATGATTTATTGACTATAGAAAAACTAAATGAACTACCAGGCAACTAGAGTTTATAATTTGGTTATTTACTAAAAACCTTGATAAAATTTCACACTACCTTAACGTACCTGTAAATTCATGATTACGTTCCGGACCGCAATCACCAATTTACCTTACATTAGGGTTTTGTGTCCTTCTATGACTCTAACACACACGTAAGTAATGCAAAAATAATCCTGTGGTTGAACCTTTGTATTAATGAGTCCAACTGTTGAGCAGGAAAAAGACTCCTACCAGTTAGTGGGTATGAACCTCTACCGATTGTTGAGCAGGTTCGATAGCCTCCACCAGTCGTTGAGCAGGTTGTAGGGCCTCTCCCGACTGTTGAAAATGCATGATGACCTCTACCAATCGTTGAGTAGGTTATTTGGTACTCAACTAACTGTTGAGCAAGTACTTCATCCTCTATTAGTTGTTTGATTAAGTGTAGCATTTATTGCAAATTTTATGTAAGCAAGTTTATAAGTATAACGAGTATAGTATGTGAGTTGTAGTTGTATAGATTTAGATATTGATATAGCAATTAGTTCACATTCAAAGAAGCATGCATCCAAGTGTTATGATCATACTATATAAACGACTCTCATGTAAAAGACAAAAATTTCGATACTTGAATCAAAAAGCGTCAATACATAGAATTTTAAAAAGCAAATAACATTCAAACGGTGGAGCTTGTTGTTAAGTAGCTGGAGGGTCCCTAGCAGGATTATTCTGAGCAGTAGGTGCATTAGCAGGAGGAATTCGACAAACACTCACGAGATGTCCATACTTTTGACAATTAGTACAATGACGACAAAGCACATGAGTTGGGTGGTGATACTTGCATGTGTTACACAAGGGATGGGGTCCAGTATATGGCTTCTTGGTGGGTGGAGGAGTGGTATTTATTGCGAAATTCCTGGCCTTGCGCCTTCCATTGGTTGAGGACTCAGTTTCAATTTCGATAGCAGGTTGAAGGGTATCCTTCACAACAGTTTTCTTTTCCCCTTTCCGAGTCAGGGTTCCTACTTTCACATGGTTATATGTTAGGGTGGTCGCCAAACGCTTTGCTTCCTCGAGAGTAGCAGGGTTCTTTGACATATGACTATCACTTTAGAAACTGAACATGACTTGAAATATGACTATCACTTTTTTTAAAAAAAAAAGAAACGTACAACCAATAAAAACAAAAAAAAAATTTGAAAACGACCTTATTAATCCCAAAATAAGAGCAAACCAGCAAGAAACACTTTATTCCCGAATTAAAACTTAACCGATGGAAAAAAAATCTTTCAATAAAAAACTTTCTTGAATCCCTTGATATCAAAACTGAGCCTTGAACAAGCTTCAATGACTCTGATACCAATTGTAAGTCCCAAACTAATAATGAACTCGATAACAAGTAACTATCAATCGATAGCGGAATCAAAGATGATAACGATTCAAGAAACAAATATTATATGATTGAATGATACTACTCAACTAGCATACGATTTCAAAGAATCGTCTGATACTAAAGAGAGTTTTCTTAGATTTAACAAAACCGCTAACCTAACAAATGACTAGAATAAAACAGTATATTGGTCCTATACTAGGTTTGGCCCACATGGCCTAGCCCAAGCCCAACTGAGAACTAACTAGTTCTTGGCCCAAACACCTTAAATAACCGAGAATCTAAGTGTTCTCGGTCCTAACTAGTAAAACACGAACATAGATCACCAATATCTATTTGATAGAGTCAGTCTCATTATTTTAGACCCAACAATAATGATTTCACATAGTTTTCCAAATTAGCAAAAAAAATATCAAGATCGAGTGAAGGATGCAAGGAAGTGGGGTATTGAGGTCGCCGGAAAGTGGCGTGATGGGTCGCTAGAGTCTTGAAATTCCGGTGGGAGAGAGTAGAGGTTTTTGTCAAGTTTGTGATGGATTGTTTTCCATTTGGATGAGAAGAGTTAGATTAAGTAGGAGAGGAATATTGAGGAAGAGATCTGTGTTGAAATAGAGCATGTTTAGGGATAGCGAGATTGTCTCTCAATTGCATCATATCCCACGATTTTAGGCAGCCTCTTTGTGTTTCCTTTTTCATTATTTACAGCCAATATTACAGCCTTGGCAGGTTATATTTCCTTGTTTAATCGGCTGTCGTTTTTGTATAAATAGGGGTTGTATCCCTTTCTAATTGTATCAAGCAATAAAACAATTATCTTTCAATGTTTCTATCTCTCTCTATTTCATGGTATCATAACAGAGTTTTCTAAACCTGCTCAACACCTACCCAAATTCATAACCCACAAAAACTGAAAACTGGTCACCATGTCTCAAGACGGCAACCAGAATGATATTTCCTTACAACTCGCCAACCTGCTCAAGCAAGGGATTAACTCTCAACCAAAAAGCCACAAACTTTCTGACAACCTACATATCAATCTAAAATTGAATAGCACAAACTATGCACTATGAAACTGAATGATTCGGGTTGCCATGGGGGACAGTCAAAAGCGTTGCTTACACATTTAAACTCAGATCCTCCAGATCTAGATGATGAAGCTTATGAAACATGGGAACATGATGACCTGTCGTTTTTTCTTGGCTGATACAAAACATTGAACCGTCGCTAGCGGGCAACCTAAACGAGTTTCCCACGGCCAAATCACTATGGGACGCCCTCGTGGTCACCTACAGCATCAGACGAGACAAGTTGCAGACATTCAACCTTCACGTTAAAGCAAATGACATCAAGCAGAAGGACCAAAACCTTGAAAATCTTTGGATTATGCTACAAGGTATATGGGGTGAGATTGTCCGAATTGACCCAAACCCGATGAAGTGTCCCGAAGATATTAAAACATACTCAGAAATCAGGTCAGAACAAAAACTCTTTCGATTTCTTAATGCCCTAGACCGGAAGTACGACCCCATTAAAAGGGAGGTACTCCGGCTGGACTCTCTTCCCACGGCAGAGGCGGCATACGCTACTGTCCGTAAAGAGGCCGCTCACCAGAATATTCTGGGAGCAACCTCAACGACTGAACAGGAAATAGGTACCGGCCTGAATGCCATCGAGAAAGGAGGGCCAGGGTTTACAGCAAAAGGACACCGTCGGAGCGATGGTAAGAGAGGCAGACCATCAGACAAAGAAGACAAGTCTCACCTTAAATGTGAACATTGTGGCATGACAAGACACACCAAAGAGCAGTGCTTCCGGCTCGTTGGTTATCCTGGCTGGTGGTTCGATGGCAACAAAAAAGGGGGAAAAGTTACCGGTAGATATTCCGACAAGGCCTCAGCGGCGGTGGGCAACAGTGAAGCTACCACCACCAATACTGATCAATATTTTGCCTTCGGAGGAGTAGCGGCTGGCCAATTGGAGGAAATGGAGGAGGGTTTTTCGGTTGAAACAGGTACAGGGTTAGAGAGATCATTGGTCTTGAAAACCCTCCATCTACCTTTACCTTTATCAAAAAGGAAACATGCAAAGACAAATATGATGCCCACTGCCCACTTCATCTTTTTTATTATAAGAAGTTTTGAAAATTGCAAAAAAAAAAAAAACCCTAAGTTTAAAGGTTTGAAGTTTATGGCTCTATGTGGTAATAATAGTCAAGAAGAGTGTTGGATATTTGACTCGGGGGCCACCGGCACCATGAGTTACGATTTTTCAAATTTTGTCACATCAACAAAACCCACAAAATCTTGTATACATGCAGCAAACGAAGAATTAATGAAAGTAAAAAGCGGGGGAACAATTGAAATTTCTCCGACACTTAAACTCTATAATTGTCTTTATGTTCCTAAACTATCACATAAATTTCTCTCAATAAGTCATGTGACAAAAGAGTTAAATTGCTCACTCCTCATGCACCCCACTTTTTGTGTTCTACAGGATATCAGGACGGGAGCTTTAAGGCCCCAAACCCGAGCACCCTACCGTCAGGTCTCATTACAGTGTACCATTTAAAAATCAAAAATTTTATTAGAATCACACAGCAGAAAAATAATTAAACCGTACAAATTGTTTTTTTTAAATAGTTTGTTAATAACTCTCAAAACTACGAATGCCATCCATGCTATCACGAGTAACCCCATCCGCTAGCCAAGATGCATCACCAACTCGAACAAACCTACAAAACAATCTAACAGACATGCAAAAGTCATCTACGCTAGTGAGTTCTAATAGTTTAAGTTTATAAAATTAACACACCTCAAAAGCACTTTATTTTTAAAGCCCAACTTCATCGTATTAAAGTCATCATTAATTATTTAAACACTTTATCATCAACACCCCACCCAAAACCACTCAATCCATAACTAACTTATCACCCATCTCGACCCACAACTATGACTCTGTAACTTCTTTTACGTGTTCAACTATTCCCTCTGCAACACAATGTCGCTACACACGACTAGTTCATCTATACTCCCTTTAATTGTACCGGACACCCCAAATACAATTCATCACAAGAAACTCTATATTATCATCTTTAACAAAAACACAACAGATACCCACCGATTTATCTATATGAATGCAAATAAAACACATAAGGTGGGAACCTACCACACAATTGGTCAAATCACAAAGAAGTGACCCTCTCTAGGACACGTCGATATCCTCTTTCATCGACGACCCGTCACAATCTCAAAACTCATCACGTAAACGAGACAATCATCTTTAGCCTCTTTAACTCATCGTGCCGCAAGGACAACGACAAACATCTTTAACACATCGTGTCATAAGGACAACGACAACCATCTTCGCCACTAAACCTTACTCTTTGAAACACCACGAGGGTGCAACATCTTACACATAGCACATAAACACACATAAACATAAGTGCCTATAACGGATATCTCGCATCTTTATGTGGATTAACCACTAGCGATATAATCTCGCCACTAACCCCGTCTTCGAACATCCAAGGACACACACGTACATTTCCACGCACGTGCAACCCAACTACTCTATAAGTGTCACACGACACAGCTATGTTTCTAACCATTAACCATCTAGGTTAAAAACCCATACTCGACTCTCATAATTCATAACTCTAACTAACTCTCATTATGGTATCATAAAATTGTACCTCTAAACCTCTTGACTCATTCAACCGTTATAGAACCAACTCGTTAGAAAATGTTTATAAAACATTTAAGTCGTAAAGCACTTTAATTTAATCAGCACTTTAAGGTGTATATAAAAAAACCCGTTAAAGCATGTATGATAGCCCCAAAAATATATTTAAATAAAAATAGGGGGATTAGAACTCACTTGTTGCAAAGCTTCAAAATCCACAAGCTAACCATCTCGAACGACGTCCCCAAGCGAAACATGTTACTCCACACGAATACATGCAAAACCCGATCCAAAGACACACAAACCAGATCACCCTTGACCCGTTTGAACACGCGATACCAAACTCCACCTTATCAAATTCTAAAACCATGACTACTAAAATTAATTCCTATACTTTAAGCACAGTCCACATGAAATTCATTGTCATAACCCAAAACATTTAGTATGAATGCATGTTAATTATACCATACATCATACACTCAAACCAACCTGTAGATCAAGATACAGCACAACGCATGCATGTGCCTCCCTAATCCCTATACACAACATGGAATGGAACCACAAAGCAACGCCAATTTTCATCAACATCACTCAAAATCATTTTCACCATTCAACACCATAACCTTGCACCATCAACCATCGTTACCATCCTCACCCTCCCATCCATCTCCTTCATCTTCATGAAATTCAAAACACACACACACACAAGACCCAAGTATCAGTGCTACCCCAGAGGCCGATCCCATCCTAGTGTCGGAGGTAAGTAATATTCAATATGACACTGATCATGTTACTAACAAAACGTTAGAACAACATGATGATATACAGGAGGAGGAACAATTTCCAGAGCAAGATAGCAACGTACAGGACCCACTTCCCGCACAAGAAGACACACCCGGAAGGTAAGAGTTGCCACCTAGGGAAAATCAGGGAGTCCCACCAAAACGATATTCTCCGGAGAAAGTGTCTCGAGGAATTAGATACCCTATGGCTAATATGGCCACAGGGAATCTATCTAAGGAAGCAAAGACCTTCTCCGCATCCCTGTACACTGAGGAGATACCTGCTAACACGGAACACACCTTGAAATCAAAACACTAGAAGGAAGCAATGGAGGAGGAAATGAGAGCCTTAAGAAAAAACAACACTTGGGAGAAACGTATGCTACCTCTGGGGAAGAAAACAATCGGGTGTCGTTGGGTTTTTACAGTAAAATATAAACCAGATGGCACGATTGAGAGGTATAAAGCCAGGTTGGTAGCTAAGGGCTACACGCAAACATATGGTGTTGATTATTCAGAAACGTTTTCTCTAGTAGCGAAAATCAATACTATCAAGATTCTTTTCTCGGTAGCAGCAAATAAAGAATGGCCACTTCACCAGCTAGACGTAAAAAAAATGCTTTCCTACACGGGGAGTTAAGAGAAGAAGTCTATACGGAAGCTCCACATGGATTCATAAATGGTTTTAAGGAAAAAGAAGTATGCCTCCTAAAGAAATCCCTTTATGGTTTGAAATAGTCTCTCAGAGCCTGGTTTGACAGATTCACCCTTGCCATGAAGAATTACGGATACAAGGAAACCAACTCTGATCACATGTTGTTTCTCAAACACAGAAACAACCATACAACCTGTGTAATAATTTATGTTGATGATATGATCATTATAGGTGATGACCAGGAAGAAATTGCCAGACTAAAAAATAACTTATTTAAAGAGTTTAAGATGAAGGACTTAGGACGTCTCAAGTATTTTCTTGGAATTGAAGTCTTAAGGTCTAAACCAGGAATCTTCATGTGCCAGAAGAAGTACGTTCTAGACTTACTAGCAAAGGTTAGTATGGTCGACTGCAAACCTACAGATACCCCTATGATTGTGAATCAGAAGCTTTGTATAGAGGAAAAATCGGAACTTGTCGACAAAGGAAGGTGTCAAAGAATGGGGGAATTGATAATCTTTCACACACCCAGCCTGATATAGCATATGCTGTGGGAGTGGTAAGTCAGTTCATGCATCAACCATAGAGATCTCACATGGATGCAGTCTTTAGAATTATGAGGTATCTCAAGGGGGCAACTGGTCATGGGATCTTGTTCAAACCTAATGGTCATCTACAAGCACATTTGTACGCTGATGCGGACTAGGCAAGAAACAAAAGTGATCGAAGGTCAACCGCAGGATACTTCACCTTGGTTGGTGGGAATCTCGTCACGTGGAGAAGCAAAAAACAAAAGGTGGTAGCCTTATCGAGTGTTGAAGCCGAATTCAGAGGAGTTGCACGAGGATTGACCGAAGTACTTTGGGTACGAAGACTTCTCACTAAAATTGGACATCCTCCACAAGCAGCTAGCAAGGCTTTTTGTGATAATAAGGCTGCTATCCAAATCTCAGAAAATCCTATTCAACATGATAGAACAAAACACATTGAAGTTGACCGACATTTCATTAAGGAGAAGTTGGAAGCCAAGATCATCACTCTACCTTTTGTCTTATCAGAAAATCAACTTGCTGATATTCTAACCAAATCCATTAACGAAAGAACTCTGTAAAAATGTCTAGTCAAGTTGAATTTTGGAAATCCCACTATTCAAGTTGAGGGGGAGTGTTGAAATAGAGCATGTTTAGGGATCAGCGAGATTGTCTCTCAATTGCATCATATCCCACGATTTTAGGCAGCCTCTCTTGTTTCCTTTTTCATTATTTATTGCCAAGATTATAGCCTTGACAACTTGTATTTCCTTGTTTAATCGGCTGTCTTTTTTTTTTTTTTTTTGTATAAATGGGGTTTTATCCCCTTCTAATTGTATCAAGCAATAAAACAATTATCTTTCAATGTTTCTATCTCTCTCGATTTCAATTTGATCTGTGGTCTACTTGAGTGTTAGAATTACGACGAGGGTTGTGTTCTGTTGTTCTTTCTTCTACCATGACGGCATCAAAAAATTGTTGCTCTTACACCATTTGTCATAAATCTACATTCTGAAGTCGCGAAACATGCCATATCACCCCATTCAAACCCAGTCATCTTCCAGCATGTCGAATGTTCTACATTTAAAAGTTATTTAATGTTCTTAAGTTAAAAAAGTTAAAATTAACTTAAATTGTTATATAGTTTCCATAATTTTTGCTCTCAATCCATTTCTACTATGGTAATGCTTGTTAATATCACATAATGTTTGTTGGGTGACGCTAACGTAAAAAAGGGTGTTAGCGTAAAAAGTGTAAGAAAGAACAAAAGGCTGACACATGTTCCTAGCTAAAAAGGGTATTATTGTCCATCACCATAATCGTTGACTTTTTTTCAAGTTTCACCTCGATTTTTAAAGCGCCAATAACTTTCTCATACGACATTATTTAAAAAAAAATACACCATAAAAACAAGCTTTTTATACCCTTTCATTTGCATACCCTATTGCTATACTTTTAAAAAAAATCGTTGGGTTGATAGCTTGATCGTGCTTTGTTCTTCACTTTTTCCATCATTCATGACTAGTTTGTTCTATGCATTAATTGGGAACTATTTGTCATTGTAATTTGTCAAAAAAGAATGAAAGTAATAAAAAGAAGTTCAGATGGGTTCTTGTGAATCAATGAAAATGCAGAAACAATAAATCTTGTCAGGTCAACAACCTTGTTGCAGAACGTAAACACATCTGAATACTAATAGTTCTCAAAGTTTATTATGTAAACAATTGAAGATTATTATCTAAATAAGCATGTGAAATATAGAAAGTGTTGAATTCTTGTGATTTAAGCAAATAATAAATAAAAATAAATAAGTAAATATCATCGTTTAACAACTCAAAGATTAAAAGCAAGTTATACGAGATAAAACGCAAGTTATACCTGATAAAAAGATGCAAGTTATATCTGACAAAAAAACGCAACTTATACATGATAAAACGCAAGTTATATAAGATTAAACGCAAGTTATATTAGATAAAACACAAGTTATACCTGATAAAAAGATGACTTACAAACATTGTACCATAAGCAATAAATGTTATATTTACTTAATACCAAAATGTTTGCTATAGAATTTGGTACAAAAATGTTTGCTTATGGATTTTGATACACGGTTTTTGCTATGAAAATGTTAATTACCATTTTTGCTAGGTATTTTTAACTATGGTCTTTGCTACAAATTTTAGACACGAATTTTTTTATGCAAATTTATTAACTTGTTATTTTACATATCTCGTGGGTTTAATATTATTTTGTTTACAAAAGTATCTAAATTCATTAACTATATATAAACACACCTCCATAACTAATTTTAAAAGAATTAGCCGTGAAAAGAATATGAATGTATGTATATGTGTGATTATAGTAAAAACTCAGTGGTTTACATTACAAGTAAAACATAGTATTTAAGCAAGAAACTAAGAATTAAGTGACTTCAAAAACAAACCTAGTACTAATGATTCTAAATTTAATAATTTGTTAGGCAGAAGAAATGTCGGTTTCATTAAATCTACCTTGTTTTGCTGGCAACATGTAATACATGGTTTCGCCACTTGATCTTCATTTATCATACTTTTCAGCCTGTTTGCGCTCCTTCAAATACGATTTTAAGATTGCTAAAACAAAAAGCAACAAGAAAACTCGTGCTAATAACGTGTTGGAAAATAAAAATATAGTAGCAACCTACATACAAGTTATATAAACATGAGAAGAAGACTCTAAACATCATGTATGGAAAGAAAGAATGAAGGGAGCGGGAACTGTATTCATTGATATGTTTCATATACTAAATAAAAGACCACTATTTATAAGGCTATAAAAATTGAAAGATATGTAAGTTATGTATGTGAAGAGTCATCCCATTATTTAGATACCAAATAATATTTATAAAACTATAACATTGATACAAACATAATAAAGACATGGAGGTTATGAATGTAAAGAGTCACCACATTATTGTTAATTTCTTCATCAATTTTATAATTATGCATAAATTAATTTCTTCAACAATTTAATAGTTGGGTAGAAAGACAATTTTACCCCCTAAATGACTTCAACAAGCATTGTACTATAAGCAATAAAGGTTGTATTTACTTAAATTTTACGGGTATCCTTCACTCATGCTTTATAATATAGTATAGATATAGATATAGATATAGATATAGATATAGATATTGTGATTACTTAAATTTTGTAGTCATCCTTCCCAAATGCTTTATAATATAGTATAGATATCGATATTTGCCAAAGAAAATATAGAATTCATGATGATAGAAAAGTACTAAAGAGTCAAGAATCAAAATTAAGGGAATAAAAACATAAAGAGACAACACGTATTGAATCTTATAAACAACATGTAGCAAAATGCTTGATACGTATAAAAATTGGCACTTAAAACAAAAATCACCTATGAGTTTGAAAATCTTTATAAGAGTATAAGGAGATGATGAGACCTTTCGCGTTATCCCCGGTGATCTCGAATCCATCTTTTGCCATTTAGAGACAATGTTAATCCCACCTGTCAATTATCATCAATCACCATAAATCCACAAACTCATTTTTTTCCGTTAACACAGTTTCATGTTTAAAAAAACTATTTGACTCACTAAATCAAGATTCCTAAAAAAAAATACTAATTAACATCACAATCTTTGTGTATCAAGCTTCAATGAAATGCCATAAAGAAAAAAAAAGAAAACAATAAATAAAATGAAAGATACGGAAAAGAAATAATGTTTGCGTATCAAGCTTTAATGAAATGCCATAGAGAAAAAAAAAGAAAATGATAAATAAAATGAAAGATACGGTAAGGAACCTGTGATGATAGAAGAGTTTTGAGGTGAGAAACCAAAGAATTGTGTTTGGTGATTTATGTGGTGATTCTTGTTGTTGTTGACCCCATATATATATATATAATATATAGATATATAAGAGGAAGAAGTTACTAATGAATTTATTATGATGATGATGAAAGGTTGATAATTATGATAGCTTAATGATTATGAGAGGTTGAAGGGTCTCACATTTAAGATGCATCATAGGTTGTATTTTGTATTCTAGATGTTGGACATGAGGGTAGAATTGGGATAAGATTTTAGGATGTGAGGTATTGGATTATGCTAAATTTACTATTATACCCTTCTAAGTGTCTTAAATGTCCATAAAGTTCCAATTCTACCCCATCATGTAAGCATAATTCAATTGTACATGTTGCTTGAATAGTTGGATGCTTGATAAAATTACAATCTTGGTCATCACTCCTCCTTAATAAGATAATATAGATACGTATTTTGCCTTTCCCTTCTCTTTTGAAAACTCAACGTATACTTTTCTCATTTTAATTTCATCAGTTGATTTATTTTGGTAAAAAGCCTAAAATCCTTCTTACACTTTTTACACTAACACCCATTTTACAGTAAACTTTCTCATGTTTGTTAGAGTCGATGATATTTAAAATGAAATCTGCCAATGATCTCCAGCCCAAGTGGTTTGAGGTAGGGTGGGTTATCCTTTAGGGTTCCCATCCTGGGGGTAGGTCACAAGTTCGATATATGCACACCATAAAAAAAATTCTCCGTGACGGTTTGAGCTTAGGCAAGGAGAACACCGGTGTGTGGGTAACGATTCAAACTTAGAACCGCTAGGTTAGGGTTGTGCAAGAATTTCCACTGAACTAAACCTTTCATAAAGAGAAAATTGCAGTTTTCGTCCCTGTGGTTTGCCTAAACTAACAGGTTCAGCCCAGGCTTAACACCCTGAGTACCTGGGTTTCTTTTTCTAACACTTTACATCCCTGAGACTAACGGAGGTTAGTTGCTCCGTTAGTTTGTGGTGAAATGACTACCATACCCTTAATTTTTTGGGTGAAATGACTTTTATACCCTCCCATCTTCTTCTCCAACCCACCCACCCACCACCACCATCACCACTACCTGCAAGTCTGCAACACCACCACCACCATCTCCACCACCACTGTAACACCCCAACCGATGGCGGAAACATCGAGGTGTCACGTAGTGACGATTGTTCAATAGCTCATGGACTAGAAATGTAAATTTTGATACATTGAATTTAATAATTTATTACATTGAAAGAAATACAACAATTACGACTAGCAATCTAAACTTAGATACAGTAATCTCAATCTAAGTCTAAGTTCCAAACGCTTGGAAGTAATCTCATAAGAACCTCAAACATGTACAAAAATAATTTGGTCAATACAAAATGTATTGGTGAGCATACCATGTTTGATTATATATAGTAGGAAAAGAGTTTCCCAATTCACGTGTTGTATACTGTTTGCAATTATGTTATAAGCAATATCCGTTCAAAATCAACCCTATGAAATGAAAGGAAATATATATAGTATGCGCTAGTAGTAATGAAATACATAGCAATGACAAGGACTCTCAACAGAGTCACAAGGGTATATACCATAGTACTATTCATTGAAATGACAGGCCCTCAAAGGTTAATTGTTAGGATTTGAGTTTGGTTGTTTTGATATGTTTAGAAGAAGATGAGAATTGAATGATGTAAGTATATATGGAAAGTGCAGCGGAATGATAAACAATAATCAAAACAATAGGAATAAATGTTATCTTTAATCGAAAGCTTTCATTAATTGAAAGATTACAATCAATACAAGTACTCCCCTCAGCCTGATCACACAGTTATTGTTTGTCTGAGAGAATGTTTGTGTGTGATGCAATAGAACAGTACAAGCATTGTTCTATTTATACACAAATCTAAACCACTGGTGACCTGTGCTGACGTCGCCTAAGATAGTGACCTCTAACAGAATAACAACATAAAACATCTGCCCTATACAAACTACTGTTGTATTACAAAACACTGTAAGGTAAACTACTGTTGAGGGAAAACTCTGATGGTCTTGCAACATCTGTTGGAGTCTAAGTGATGTTGACTCCAACAGACCTTTAGTCTTCAGTAGTTGATCAGCAGTTGTTTCTTCATCAGACCTTTGGTCAGCAGTTGTTCTCTATCAGTTGTTGTCTAGCAGTCCTTTGTATCAGCAGTTGTCATAGCAGTTGTTTGGATGGAACAGTTGTTATGGTCAGCAGTCTTTTGGGAAGAGTATGTTGTAAAGACTGTTTATTTGTGTGGATCAACTGTTAGTATATTTTGGCTTTTCAATCATCTGTTCTTCTTCTGGTCAGCAGACCCAACATTAATGATTTTGACAAGTCATAGACACACAAATTAACACAAGCAAACACACATGAGAATTGCTATTTTAGTAAAAGGAAATAGAAACTTGATATAAGTACATGAGTAGCCCCAAAAGTAAAATGAAAAGGGGGAAAGATATACTCACAGTTTGCAAAAGCGATCAAAATCCAACTTAAGCGGTCGTGGGCTAAGTAATGGGAATTCCGAGGAATTCAACCTATAATGTATAAGAGTACTAATAAGGAAATGTCTATGAGTCTAAAGTATCTAGGGTCTAAGGAATTAGGGTTTGCTAAGTCGATTTGGGAATTAGAGTTTTTATGATAAGTCGAATTACTATAAAAGTTGTATATTAAAAATAATATACTAAAGTTTGTAATTAGGATTTAGGTAATATAATTATTACGAATTGAATATTTAGGTCAACGTATGTTTAAATAATTAATACAAAATAATTTAGTTAATTATTTTAACTAATTATTGTAAATAAATACAATAATCATAAATATTGGAATAAATAATTATGAGTTACACAATGATTCCACAAATTGTAATTAAGATTTTCAAACATAGAATTGTTTCTATTTTATAGCAAAAGTATTTATAAAATAGATATTTAATAGTATAAATAAATAAATTATTAATTATGTCTAATTAAACATAAATAAGACTAATAATTCAAGACATGATCTAAAAATGCTATTTTTATAGAAAATGGATAATTTCTGATGTAAATTAATGAAAATAATTTTCTCACAATTTTAATAAACTTATTTACATTAAAAACTGATTTAATGAGATTAAATCATGTTTAAATGATTTAAAAATAGGAAAATCAATAAAAATGAATGTTTTCTGAACCAATAATTTTTATTTTAATTCATGATGATTAGAAATAATTTATGACAAATTTTGAGATAAAAACCATTAAGAATGAATTTTTAATCAATTAAATATGATTAAAACAAATTAAATAATAAAAATTACGAAAATATAATATTTTCCAGTACACAGTAGGTGTTCCAACTTACTTTAGAATTATAATAATCAAATTCAAGAAACCCATAACCAACATATAAGGAACCATCTATATATACAGATAAAGACCCTATTGAAGCTATAATAGTGTTTTTATATACTGTTAAAGTCAACAAACCATTTGGCAGTGTGAAGTGCATTCCTTCACCATTTTATGAAATCGGCGTGAGCAGACTATTTCTATGTCTGCACTCATTCACCATTTTGTACCATCTGAAAAAAGAATCAAATGTTTGTTGAACATGCAAATCCATTCAAATTAAGAATTTTCTATTTTTAAAACATAAACATTAAATTGATTCATAACAGATGACATATTAAATTGATTTTTCTATTTTCCATATACATATATATTATCCTACCATATCTGAATTTGCTTTTAATGAATATATGTATTAGTACGATTTAAGCTCAATTGAATAAGTTTAGTTTATGAAGGCGGTTAGCATACAAAAGTTTAGTTGTGTACATACTAAAATATGTTATTAAGTGAACAACAAGTCTGACACTAATTCAGCATATAACCGTAGTACCATTATTATAATTAACATTATCAAAAGTGCAACAATTAGCGAACCACAAATTCAGAACTAAAACAGAGAATAAAAATTCAGAACTAAAACACAAAATAGTTATGCAAGAAACAGTAGTTGACCCGAATTTAATTTTATACTTTATAGTATGACTTGTTTAAAGATTTCCTTTTAAAAACACTGATTTTAACATTAACAGAAAAAAGAGTTGACCCTCACCCATTGTGTTATCCCTTTCACCAAAATGGATGAGTTTGCCTTTCTATTTTCAAAAGATCGATCTATGCTTTCCAAAATTGTTTTGGCATTCATCCCTTTTTAACCTATCTAGTGTTTTTCATATATATTCATGTTAGGGTTTTTCCTTTTGTGGAAGATTCTACCTTTTGAATTTCAAATTCAAATTTAATGTTTAAGAGATAATTATTTCCGGATATTACCTATGCCTCTCCTAAAATTTGGTGCTTGTCTCCCCATATAGTGTTTCCGTCGCCATCAACAATCAAAATCAAATTAAATTAGTTTGGACTTTGGATAAACCTACAATTTGATTTTGACATAATAAGTTCTTACTTTTTATGCAGGTTGGTTGTGAACCTTTTTTTTTTTTACTTTTTACAAGTGACTAGAAAAAGTTTAATCCATGGCAACTTGGTAAGAACAGGAAAATGAAGTTTAGGTTCTCTCAAAAGTTAATTAAAAAAACACACCTAATAAAAACCATTATTCTAAAAATTCCAATAAAAACAAACAGTCAGATTTTAAAAACATGACATTTTGATAAATGAGTTGAATTTTTTAAGGGGTAACAATTAAGAGAATTTAAAAACAAATGACATGCTAAACAGTATATCATGAAAGCATGCTTGTAATTAGAAGCCATTTTTTGATATTGAAAAAAAATGTAACCTCTTCTTCCAAAAAAAAAAAAAAAGCTTTATACAACTAAAATGATAGAAAAAACACCAAAGTATATTTTGAATCAATGATTTATGTTGCATATGCAACCAAATGCCAGATAAGCATCTCATTGCAAACAGAACATAAAAAATTTGCAATGGTATAATATGCAGAGAGAACTTACTTTACAACAAAAAGGACCAGCATTTCTTTCTTAAACACTTTTAGCTGATCTTCATCCTCATTGCCAAAACTGGCCCGTGCTGCAAATATTACTTAATATTATTCTAATACACTACATGAGATTCAACTTGTCTAATCGTTAGCTAAGTTCATATATTTTACCCAAAATTTCAACCCGTAGTACGCGTAGTACTTAAGATATTAACCCAAATTAAGCATTCTAAAAGTTATATATAAACTGAACAAAATACAAAACAAAGCCAAGGAATTCGCAGTCACACCATGCCGATGAAACCGTTCGATGCTGCACGTTGTTCCAGATTCTTAACTCACCATTCGAAGACCTGAAAAAAATCAAATCTCATAACTGTTGCTATAATGAAAACACTAACCCTGAAAACACTAAGTTCTGAGAAGGATGGAAACAAACATCCATAACGATGGCCTTTAAGTACAGCCACTGGATCAGGGGCGGTCTCTTGCTCATTCTAATCAAATTCTGTCATTCAAACATTTTATCAAACACCTTATGGGCACAAATGTGTTAACACTTAATAACCCCACAGACTATTATATAAGTGAATCTTTTTTCATAAGGTTAACAATTAGTGAGTGTGAAAAAGCTATACCAAAAGTGGGAGATGATGCAAGCAAATTACTCAATAAACACAAATCGTCACAAATGGGCTAAACAGTTAACAGAAATCCACAGATGAAAAAAAAATAGACTACACTAAACATAAATCTAGCCTAAAATCAACAAAATTAAAGCATAAAATGAGATAAAACAAGCATAAATCAAACATAAAAATAAGTTAAAGACAATCATGGTTAGTGAATCCTTATTTTATTAGCAATCCATCACAGAAGCTTTCTTAGGAATAAGAAAGTTCAGCAAGATTCAACCCAAAACCAAAAACCCTAATTTACTCTTGGCAAGGATGTCTTTAGCCATACAAGTTTTTTGTGTTCAACTGTTAGTTTTGTTAAGTACATACATTTTAAGAAAGAAAAAAAACTCAAATTTAGAAGATCTAAATGTTGTTTTAAGAACTCCAAAATCCATAAACAACTTCGACCCGGTTCATAAAATTCACGACTGTAGGTTTGGGTCGGTTTACAAGGATCGAGTTTCTTAACAAACAAAACCCACAATCAGATTTGATAGAGGAGAGACCAGAGGTTGGAGAAGATAGGGTCGAACAGGAAGGTTGTTGTGGAGGAGATTTGAGGAGAGAGAGAGATGAGGATAAGTAGGTTTGAATTTCAAAATATGGATCTGGAAATCTTAGAAAGAAAGAGGCACGTGATTTTTGGTTTTATCTTGGCTTGAAAAGGTTTAAGATTTTTTTTCAACAATGTGTGCTTCAAATGCTTGTATATAATAAGCTTTAAAGGCTTGTACATGTTGAAAATTCAGTCAAATGACTATCTTGCCCTTCCTATATGCTTATTAATATATTGTAGAGATAAATAAGAAAATGAATTTTAAAAAGAAAACCAAAAAAAAATACATCTGACCCGTGGCCAGTGGGACTTGATCTCTGGTCAGTTCACACACAAACAAACATACAAACCACTACATAACTAGTCTCACATGATAAGAAGTTTGAAATCAAATTATTTTTATATATTCATAACAACTACATCTTTTTCCCCAAATTTCCTATAACCGTAACCCTAACCCTAGGTTTTTCAATTACACCAAAATAGTACGATTGCAATCTGGAAATAAGGGGCTTTCAAAGAGGGTCGAATAAGGATCATAGAGGCATAAAAATAATGAACTTACAAGCTTATATGACGCTCGAATTCAAGGCGCACATATTCGAAACAAAACTCACAGTTTGGAGGTCTTGGAGTCGCAATTGGATGTGTTTTTAGTGGGTTTATAAAGTGTGTAAGTGCAGAAACGTTTTAGCATCTATAATTTATATGATTGTTCGTTTATTATGAACTTTAATTTAATATTAAAAATCTGACCGTTACCCATCATAACTAGGATTAAAACTCGATCAGAACACGTTATATATTCGTTTAAATGGTGGGAAACGTTACAATGTGTGGAGAAAACGTTTGGAAATCATTTATATCGAAGAAAAACGCAAGTGTGGCCATTTTATACCTCGCCGGAGCGAAGTCCGGTGACCGGAGGTCAGTTCGCCGGAAAAAACGAGGATGGGCAGGAGGGAGTTCTTTTTCTTTTAAAATTTCATATTTTGGCAGAAAAGGTCCCTCTCTATTAACCTAGTTAGTATAATTATAATTTTAGTTAAATAATCCTTTATAAAACTTAACCAAGTTAATATCAATTAACCAAAATGATTTTAAAGCTTTATAAAACTTCAATTTTTTTATAAAATCTTTTATGAATACGTTTCACCTACGTATTATGAAAACGACGAAACTTTCAGGGACTATAATAGAATATTTGAACGGCCATTATTGTAAATTTGACGAAAGACGAGGGAGACGGATGTCACAACTGTAACATCCGGCCCCTCTCACCACCAATATTGTCCGCTTTGCCCCGATGGGTCGCCCATCCAGAGCTCACGGATTTGTTTTTGGTTGCCCCGGTGGAGACTTCCCAGGAGGTCACCCATCCTAATACTGCTCCCACCTGAGCACGCTTAATTGTGGAGTTCTCCTCTCATCCACTAACATTAAGCCCCAAAACGCGTTGGTGATTTAAGAGGGAGAATATTACTTATGAACCAAGGATCTCTCCTGGCCACGGTCGATGTGGGATTTTCCTGGGGTGTCACATTCCCTCCCCGTTAGAGTCTCATCGTCCCTGATAAGGTTAGAATCTCATCGTCCTTGATGAGGTATGCACCCACCATCCCGAATGGCACATGAGTGGCTCTGATACCATCTGTAACATCTGGCCCCTCTCACCACCAATATTGTCCGCTTTGCCCCGATGGGTCGCCCATCCAGAGCTCACGGATTTGTTTTTGGTTGCCCATTGGAGACTTCCCAGGAGGTCACCCATCCTGATACTGCTCCCACCTGAGCACGCTTAACTGTGGAGTTCTCCTCTAATCCACTAACATTAAGCCCCACAACCTATTCGTTTTAGCCCTTTCCTAAAATGGCAAAGATTATGGATGTGTCACATCATGCATGTTGAGAATCCAGTTAAAAACCGAATTCAAGGATCGAATAAGCGAAAACAACTCGGTTTCAAACGGGAGATTCGAGACGAGACAAAAACATACGATAACAACGTCATCACAGATTCGTATTAATTCAGAAACGGTTACAGACACTGTCATCAGTAGGATAAACATCTATCTCGAGGCCGGGGGAGGTCGGGCATGACCTCCCCCTTGAGAGCATTCAAAGCATAAACTCAAATCTGCAAATGAAAACCAACACATGAGATTGCTATTTATAGTCCAAAACCATAAGTCACCTTCGCCCATTTAAGGCGGTCGAATGTGGAATTCTTCCACATTCGCACCATCTCAAACGGTCGAACCTAGACTTAGGTTTTGGTCTATATTCACAAATGCATAAGATCCATAAAATGCCCTTATGGATCACCACAATCTCATGTAATACAATATAAGACTCAACCCTATTCTATTCGACAGTGACGTCCACAGAAAGTGCATCAACAATCTCCCCCTTGGACGTTGCTGGCGAATCCCAAACACACCTAGCATCTTCAGTCAGTTATTGTTGAAGTATCAGACACATTGTTACATCAACAATCTCCCCCTTGACTGATGCTTCACCAAGTTTCTCTGAGATCTCGTATGATAAATCAATCATGTTCTTGAGTAACTTCATCTGTTCGACAGAATACAAGCCGTAGACGAGTGGATCAAGCAATCAGAAGTTTTCCGCGGGAACTACCAATACTTATTGAGGACTTGAAATGCTTCAAAAACTGAAGTTTTCGGCGGGGCCAAACAATATCTACCAATAGCTCTTGAAATTCTTCAGGACTGTGATCTTGAAACTTTCGTTGAACCTACGTGCCACATGACTCCTACTAGGATACCTCATTACTTTCAGAACATTGAAATCTCAAACTTGATTTCCTTCTTCATAACAACTCTTTAGAACAAGTTCCTTCAAACACACAGGAACTGGGTTGACTGTTCTCATCATGCGGAATAAAATCTGTCTATTTTCTGGCCCATAATAGTCATTTGAATCTGATTATCATACTGTTGATTCTCATGACTACCCCACAATAAAACGTTTCATCATCATCATTTCTTCAACAATTTGGGTAAACCTCATCACCATTCTCGAAATTTTTTACCCCTTAAAATACCAATTTTTCATCCTCTATGTCGAAGGGGCGAAGGTGTAAATAAAGCTACGTTCGACCGTTTAATAAGGTCGAATGTACCATCATTGGATGAAATTCCACATTCGCCCACTCGTGAGGTACGAATGTAGAAAATTCTCTCCTTCGCCCAAAAAGTTCTACATTCGTCCATTTACACTCCACTTTCGTCCATTTAATCCTACGTTCGCCCACCCGTTTTTCTGAAAGGTGCGAATGTGCAGAAAAACGTGTTCTTCTTCAATATTTTCTGCAAATCAGCCCATAAACACTCTAATTCTTCGAATTTGATGATGAAACTTGTACAGAAAGGTGCGGAAATGAAAACCTAACCCTCGAATTCACAAACACATGGTGAAATCACATGATTTTGGGTTCAATTAAGAATCTAGGGTTTCTAGGGTTTCAACCTTTCAATCAAGAACTGAACTTTAACGTCTGAAATCATGAAAACGAGCTGTGATTGATTCAAACGACTGTTAGATCGTTCAAATCGGTACCATAGCTCTGATACCAGTTGAGAATCCAGTTAAAAACCGAATTCAAGGATCGAATAAGCGAAAACAACTCGGTTTCAGACGGGAGATTCGAGACGAGACAGAAACATACGATAACAACGTCATCACAGATTCGTATTAATTCAGAAACGGTTACAGACACTGTCATCAGTAGGATAAACATCTATCTCGAGGCCGGGGAGGTCGGGCATGACCTCCCCCTTGAGAGCATTCAAAGCATAAACTCAAATCTGCAAATGAAAACCAACACATGAGATTGCTATTTATAGTCCAAAACCATAAGTCACCTTCGCCCATTTAAGGCGGTCGAATGTGGAATTCTTCCACATTCGCACCATCTCAAACGGTCGAACCTAGACTTAGGTTTTGGTCTATATTCACAAATGCATCAGATCCATAAAATGCCCTTATGGATCACCACAATCTCATGTAATACAATATAAGACTCAACCCTAGTCTATTCGACAGTGACGTCCACAGAAAGTGCATCAACACATGTAATCTTTACCCAATTTGGAAACTTTTCAAAATCAATCCACAATAATCTTAAAATGCTCAGTTTATCATGTAATCGAAAACCCCCAATAGTTCTATTGATAATACTAACATGCAACAAGCCCTAGATTCAATAAAATCCCCAAATTAGACTTGATATCATCATCTATCTAATTATAACCTTTAATAATCCTAAACTATCATCAATAGCAGCCCTAGATCATGTTTCTAGCATTATCACAGCAGCAAATCATTAAACAACACATAATATCACATAACACATAATTAACATATGTTTATTGATATGAAAACCTATGTTTAATGATAGGGTTTAGGTTTAGAAAAATGTTTAAAAGGATTTTATTAACAAAAACATCCTTAGAACAGATCTGGACATTTAGGGTTAGATAAAAACGAATTAAAATACTTGAACAAGGTTTAGAATTAAGAACACACCTTGGATTCTTGATTAGAAGTTGTTGATAGGTTAGATTATGAAAGATAAGAGCAAAAACTCATTCCTTAGTGATTAAAATCGTTTGAGAGTGTTTTGAGACGGTTAGGGTTTGTGAAATGGTGAAAAATGACAAAGTTTGGTATTTATACTAGTTCACATTCGCCCCTTTCACCTGGGCGAATGTACCCACATTCGCCCCTTTCACACGGTCGAATGTGCCTTGTTCTGGTCGAATGAAATTCTTTCATTTCCACATTCCAGGTTCGCCCCTTTAATAAGGGTCGAACCAAGAGTATTTTCCAGGTTCGCGATGTGGTCGAACCTGGACCTATGTTTTTCTAGTTTTCCAGTTTGTCGTGTTTAATGCATTTTAACGCATCCTAACACATGAACATTCAACCTTAGTCTATGTTTAACATATTTAAGCATGGATGATTATCTACACATCGTTTAAACACGTCTTTGCATATAATCCATCATATAACAATTAATCTACAAATAACACTTAATTAGTTTATGTAATTTCACCAACAACGGGACCCGATACTAGTGTATTCCCAAAACGACTCCATTGATCCTCCAGGTCATTGAACCCTGGACAATCCTATCTTGACCCGACTCAACTAACCCAGTTAAGTCCGTTTATAAATGTTTCCCGCTAAGGTAGACTTAGGTGTTACTAAAATGTTTAAGCCAAATATGCTGGGTGTCACATCATCCCCACGTTGAAAGAATTTTCGTCCCAAAAATTGCACAAAGCCCAAAAATGAAAGAGGCGGAAACCACCATCTCCTCTCTCCTCCACCATCTCCACCCACCACCACCATCAACAAAAATCCAAAGATTTGTTATTGATCCAGCCAACTGATGTCTTGTAAACAGCTTCAGGCATGTGTGACACTGGATTATCGGCAACCACCACCACCACCTACAACACCACCTTCTCCCACTCCCAAACCCTATAATACGTTAATACAATTTGAGATTAAAAAACACCAGGCTTATTATGTGTTTATAAGCACACTCCCCAACACACATACCCACAATTAGATTATAAAACCTGAAAATTAGTCAATCACATAAACAGATAGTTAACTAATATTTATACCCAAAGTGTGAGGCTGGTGCTAAAATAACAAATTAGCATTATCCGTATTGATATTTGTTATAAAAAACAAAAGGGGTCGTCACATACAACAAACTAAAGATACCAAATTGTACATAGTAATAAAATAATAATAATAATAATAAAAATAAGAAGAAGAAAATAAACCTTGGACCAATTCGGTGGAAAGGCGTTTGCCAAACATGAGTTCGATTTAGGTCCAGAGACTGTAACAAGAAAATAATAGGAGTTAGGTTTTTCTCTAAAGGCCATGAAGCTACTGCTGGAGGAATCAGCATAAGACTGTATAAAGTTTGCTGGAAAGGCTCTAGTTGTTTTGACTCAGATATATTGACTGCGTTTGACACTGCTATTAATGATGGGTTTCACACCTGAATTCATCCCATCTAACAACTTTAACAACACCCCTGTTATAAAATAAAAAATAGGGGATGGAACAATTGAACAATAATTAGGCAATATCTTGATCAAAAGCTAAATTGTGTGTAAAAATTTGAGTTGGGTTTATAATATCTTGGTGATTTATTAACAAATTTTAAAAGAATATAGGGTTTTAGTGGTTCATTATGAAACAGAGGGTGTTGTTGTTGTTAATGTTGTTGTTGTTATTGTTGTTGTTGTTGTTGTTGTTGTTGTTGTTGTTGTTGTTATTGTTGGTGGTGGTGGTGGTGGTGGTGGGGTTGGATGGTGGTGTGGTGGTGATGGTATTGGTGAGGAGAGGGAGGGTGGTGGTGGTGGTGGGTAGGTAGGTTGGAGAAGAAGATGGGAGGGTATAAAAGTCATTTCACCCAAAAAATTAATGGTATAGTAGTCATTTCACCACAAACTAACGGAACAACTAACCTCTGTTAGTCTCAGGGACGTAAAGTGTTAGAAAAAGAAACCACAGGTACTCAGGGTGTTAAGCCTGGGTTGAACCTGTTAGTTTAGGCAAACCACAGGGACGAAAACTGCAATTTTCTCCTCTCATAAAATTAGAATGAAATCTACTCTTATTGCCAATCTTAGGATATATTGATCATATATGATAGTGATAGCTGTCACATGTGTGCACATGTTGTTTTTTTAACGGCCAACTAAACAATGTCGGTTACTTCGTACGCAGCCCCCCAGTGGCAAAGACAGGGGCACAGCCCGGCCCACTCCACCCCGGACGCACGAAACCCCTAGCCCGCCCGACAGCCCGCTTCCAGGGAAAACCCGACCCACATACCCGTCCGAAGGCACGACAGTAGTGAACCGGTAAAACCTGGCGAGATCAGGACTCGAACTCATGACCATAGGCCATGAGTCATCCATCATTTCTCATTATGTCCTTCGTGGGATTCGAACCTGAGACCTCCAAGAGAGATCCCTGATCCATTCACCAACTGAGCTACCCGTGAAGGACATGTGCACATGTTGTTGAAAATAAGAACTTCACATATGTTGTTTTTAGAAGTAATCGTTTCTTTTGCTTGATTTGACCGATAGATTGTAATCAATAATCAACAATTTCCTTTTTGCCCATAAAAGTTGTTCTTGATCGAGTCTTTTATTCTTTATTGAGTAAACTGCACTGATAGTGCATGTGATTTGCCTAAATTTAAAACATGCTCCCTAGCATTTAAAAATTACCCCAATGGGATCTTTGGTTTGGGTTTTATTGCATCGGTGGTTCCTAACTTGGATGGATGTTAAGTTTTTCATTTAATTCCAAGTGAAGTTACTAAATTACCCCTCTTTAAAAAAATAAAAAAATATTATAAACTAGAGATGGACAAACCGGTTTTTTTGCCAAACCGGTCAGGGTTATAAACCGGATCGGTTTTTTTTTTTTTTTTTTTTAAGATGGTAAAACCGGTTTTTAGCCAAACCGGTCCGGTTTTGAAACCGGATTTTAGCACACAACACCACCATCGATCGGCATCGATTTGGACCGGGATTAAAACCGGTTTTTTTTTTCCAAACCGGTCATCCAAGATTCAAAATACATTACGTAAACCGAGTTTTTTTCTAAAAAAACCTGTTGTTAGGACAAAGAGGATTGGTGAAACCACTTTTGGAAACCTTAGTCTAATTCACTTCTGTCATTTTGGCTAAGTATAGAAGTACTGAAGAGAAGACAAGAAACTGCTGAAGAGAAGATATGAGAAGTGCTGAAGAAGAAACTTCATCAGAAGTTCTGAAGTCCAAACCAGACAAGTTCACTTCAGAAGTATTGAAGACAAACTACTCATCAGTAGTTTGTCATTCATCAGCACTTAGCATCAGATATTTTCCACCGCCTTTTGTATCAGTAGTTTATTGTTTATTATTACTTTTAGCTGTAATTGTTTGTTTCAATGTTGCAACTTGTGCAACTTGTTTCTGATATTTGTATACTTGCTTTGTGGGCAAGATACATGTATGTAAAAGTCTATAAATAGGAGGCTTCAACCTTCTATTTTAGACATTGATTTTAATAGAAAAATCCTTCAAACACTTTCACTGTTCTATTCTATTTCAGTATTTATTGTGAATCTGCCTAAGTATCTAATTCTCATTTACTGCTTAGATTCATAATAAATACTTGTCATTATTAGTTTCAATCATCAAGAGGGAGTAATAACTCCTCTCTAAGTATAAAAAGTGTTGCTTTAACTTATACATTCCGCTGTGCTTTCAATCTGATATACAAAGAGCTTGCTAAACACTTAAGTGTCAAAGATAGCAAGTTCTTACTTAAAAGAGCATACTGATCCAACAATTGGTATCAGAGCCTTGGTTTATCTGATCACATATCAATCTAACAAATTGAGAATCAGACACAAAGCTCTTATTGATACTCAATAAAAGATCAAAAGTTCACTTTTTATCAACATCCATCACTTAAAAGAGTCATCTGACAAATCAATACTCTTTAAAATGGATCCACATAATACTGGTTCTGCTACTAAACCTGCCATGCTTGTAAGAAATGAATACAACATATGGCAAAAGTGAATGGCACATACCTTGTCACAGACCAACACAGGTTGTTGGAGATCTGTGATATATGGTCCTCACAAACCAGTAAACATAAATCTTGAAACTAAAGTTGAGGTTCCTAAAGAACCAAAAGACTATACAGATGATGATTTCCTAAAACTTGAGCTAGATGCAAAAGCATTCTCTATGTTGGCAATGGCTCTCCCAAATGAGATATACTCTGGCCTTTTACATTGTGAAAGTGCCAAAGAACTCTGGGATTGTCTTAAAGAACAGTTTGGAGGAACTGAAGAGGTGATTGACAACACCAGAGAGATCTTAGCTCAACAATATGAGACATTTGCTCACATTAATGGGGAAACTTTAACTCAACAATTTGAAAGATTCTCCTCATTAATATCTGAGCTAAAGTTAAATGGTCAGACCTATACAACAGTATCTATGCTACATAGATTTTTAAGGTCTTTACCAGACAAATGGGAAACATACTCCATTGTTTTAAGATCCTCACCAGATTTTGGCTCCCTCACTCTTACAAAACTCCATGGGAGATTACTTACTTTTGAGAGAGAAATTGATCAAAAGAAGAAATTGCAATCATCTGGTAAAACTGCTGATGACTACCTACCAGGTAGTATAGCACTTTTGGGACAAGACTCACCAACTTGTTCCTATGGATCTTATGACAACATTGACATAACAACTGGGATCTCATCAGAAAGATCTTTCCCAGGTTATGACAATGATGACCAAAGTCAAACTGCTGATAATCTATGTTTTATCATGGATGATTTGAAAAACTTTAGCAGTGATGACTTAGAAGAAATGGACATTTTACACCAACTGGCCATGCTAAGCATTAAAACTAACAAGTTTTATAAAAGGTCAGGAAGGAAATTTCCAGGATTGACCAGTAATACAAAAATTGGTTTTGACAAATCTAAACTGAGATGTCACAAGTGTCAGAAGTTGGGACACTTTGCTAGAGAGTGTAGAAACTCTAGCTTTAACCAATCACAATCTGGAAATAACTTTAACCCCAATTATAATAGGAATAATGGAACTCAAGGGAGTGCTCATTTTGTACAGGCAAAAGCTCCTCAACAGCAATACATGCCACAAGTACAATATGTTCAAATGCCTGCTTAACAAATGCAGAGCCAACAATCAATCCCACCCTTTTCAGCTGCTCAACAACCTCCACAGCCTCAACAACCCTCTCAACAAAGTCTTTTCACCTCAGGGTATGTTGACTGGAGCAGTCTTCCTTTTGACACCACAGAGTGCAATCCTGATGCAGACAACAAGATGTTTGACATCAACTGGGGAGAACCAAACAATGGCAGAAAGAACTTTGCCTTAATGGCATTTGAAGGCTGTACTTCAAAATCTGCATTGTTACAGGTATCAAAAGAGTCTTTGACAAAACTTTGCTCAAATTCTTGCAAAGAATCTTTTGCTCTCATAAGAGAGACAAATGTGCACTTACAAGGAAAAGCCAATGATTTAGAAAGAAAATACACTCAGATGAAGTGTGATTTAGAGAGAAAACTTACTGCTAAAACAAAAGAAGCCTCTAAATTAACTAACTCAGCTATTGAAACCCAAGCACAAATTAAAATGATGATAGAAGATCTTGGAAATGTCAGAAAAGAGCTTGCTGACACCAAGATCAGTTGTGAAAAATGGGTGGATTCTTGTAAGGGGTACCAGCTATTGCTAAACAAACAGAGTGCTTCAAATGTTAAGTTTGGCATAGGGTACCATCATGTTGAAACACCAACAGATTTCTCTCCCAAAACTACTGAAGATGGGAGAAAAATTGTTTCAAATGAAACTTCTGAAGGGAAAGACTGCACATCTTTCCATGAAAACTTTCTAAACAGAAATCCTGGTATTTTCAAAGAAAGTACTTCAGAAGTATTAACAAAATCTGACAACAAGCCATCAGTAGTTTCATCTACATCAGGAGTTGAGACTCTGAAAACTACTGATGAGCAAAATCTTTACACTAATGTCAGAAATTTGCCTTTAGATCAAAAACAAAAGGCAAAAGAGTGTGAAATTTGTGGTCTGTTCAACCACAAAACAGAGTTTTGTAGATACAGAAAAGGAATTCAGTTCAATCATAAAATTAAACAACAGGTTGTGGGAAATCAAATCAGAAATGATTATGAAAGAACCTTTAATCCCAAGAAACAACAACCTGAAAACACCTTTTCTCAGAAAAAGATAAAATCTCAACTAAAATCTTTTTCTCAAAATTCTCTGTCAGTAGTTAGACCTGAATCATCAGCAGTTTCACAAACTGCTGAGATTCAAAAACTAATGAACTTGGTACAACTACTGATGACCAAGGTTAATGGTGGTCCTGAAAAGGATACCACCATGGTTCTTAATGAAAAAATCCATTGCCAAAAAGACATGGATTTCTCAACCTGGTCAAGAACAAACTGTAACTGTTCTCAAGAGCAAACCCAAAGCCAAACAGGCTTGGGTTCCTAAAACTAACTAATTTGTTATTGTGTGCAGAGAGTTTCCAGGGGCTTAAACAGCATATGGTATGTTGATAGTGGAGGCTCTATGCACATGACTGGATGCAGATACCTGATAAACAATTTTATCAGCCAAAGAGAAGGATCTGTATCCTTTGGGAACAATGCTAAGGGATATGTGCTAGGACATGGCAATGTCTCCTCTGGCAAAATACAGTTTGACAAGGTCAATCTGGTTGAAAACCTTGAATACAACTTGCTGAGTGTGTCACAAATGTGTGATAAAGGATATTCTTCCTTTTTCACAAAGACAGCATGCAAGATCATCTCACCAGAAGGCCAGAAGTTGATAGAGAAGATCATTGAAGATCATACTTTGCTAATTGCCAAAAGATGTGGCAATGTCTATGCAGTGGACATTGAGAAAGACAAAGTATTGAACAACACTGCCTGTTTCTTCTCAAGGGCATCAACTTCAGAAACTGATCTCTGGCACAGGAGACTTAGCCATGTGAACTTTAAAACCATAAATAAAATCACAAAAATGGGCTTGGTCAGAGGTCTACCTTTGAAAGTATACCAGTGTCAAGAACACTGTGTATCCTGTTTAAAGGGAAAACAGCATAAGTCCTCCTATAAGTCTATTGAAGAATCAAAAACAACTGCATGTCTTCAACTACTCCATATGGACTTATTTGGACCTGTCAAGATTATGAGCCTTGGTATAAAGAAATACTGCTTAGTCATCATTGATGACTACTCAAGATTCACATGGGTATTCTTCTTATTCTCCAAGGATGAGGCTGCTGAAATCATCAAGTTCTTCATTCTACAAGTGGAGAAACAATATTCTCTACCTGTCAAAACCATTAGAAGTGATAATGGGACAGAGTTCAGGAACAAAACTCTGGATGAATTATGTTTGTCTAAAGGGATTATTAGACAATACAGTGTTCCCAGAACTCCTGAACAAAATGGTGTAGTAGAAAGGTAGAACAGAACCTTAATAGAGGGAGCAAGAACAATGTTAGCTGATTCTGGGCTGCCCTTGTACTTTTGGGCAGAAGCAGTTAACACATCATGTTATGTTCAGAATAGAGTTCTTGTGGTCAAGAGACACTCCAAGACTGCCTATGAAGTTCTTCATGGCATGAAGCCCCTTATCTCCTTTTTCAGGGCTTTTGGGTGTCAATGTTTCATCTTGAACATCAAGGAATCTATTTCAAAGTTTGCTGCCAAAGTTGACTCAGGTTACTTTCTTGGTTACTCTTCAACTAGAAAAGCCTACAAGGTTTTTAATTCTCACACCAAGATAGTAGAAGAAACATTGAATGTCAAGTTCAATGAGTCAAAACACACTCTTATTCCAGCACATCCTGCTGAACTTTTTGACCTTGACAACTTCCATTTTGGACCTGAGAAGGCTGTTACTTCATCAAAACCTACTTATTATGGTGACAAAAGGTTTGATGATGAGGATCCCACACCATGGACTCCTCAAACAGTTATCAAGTCAACTTCAAAATCATCAGAAGTTCCCCAAACTTCTGATCAAACAAGTACTGAGGAACAAACTCAAACTTCTGGTTCAGTAGATCCAACTACTGAAGATCAAGGAACATCTGAACCAGATATTATAGACCTCAGTAGTTTGTTTGAAGAACATGAGCCACCTACACCTGTCAGTGGTTAACAACAACTGATTGAACACAGAGATCATCCACTTGATCAAATCATGGGTGATATAGCTTCAGGTGTTCTTACCAGAAACCAACTCTCCAACTTTTGCCTATTTTCAGCCTTTATCTCAAAGTTGGAACCAAAGAAGTACCAGGAAGCCCTCAAAGACAATAATTGGGTGCAAGCTATGCAAGATGAACTGCTTCAGTTCAACAAGCAACAGGTCTGGGAAATCTGTCCCTTACCTCCAAACAAGCAACCAATTGGCACAAGATGGGTTTTCAGAAACAAACAAGATGAAGCTGGTATGATAATCAAGAACAAGGCAAGACTGGTAGTTCAAGGGTACTCTCAAGAAGAGGGAATTGACTATGATGAAACCTTTGCTCCAGTTGCAAGGCTTGAGGCCATCAGGTTATTTCTGGCCTATGCCATTTCCAACAAAATTAAAGTTTATCAAATGGATGTAAAGAGTGCATTTTTGTATGGAAAAATAAAAGAGGAGGTGTATGTCTGTCAGCCACCTGGGTTTGAGGATCCTTCTCATCCTAAGTGGGTGTACAGACTGGACAAAGCTCTTTATGGGCTCAAACAGGCTCCAAGAGCCTGGTATGATACACTCTCCACCTTTTTACTCAAAAATAACTTTACAAGAGGTGCCATTGATAAAACTCTTTTCATTAAACATGTTGGAAATCATGTCCTACTTGTTCAAATTTATGTTGATGATATCATTTTTGGTTCAACAAACACAAAATTGTGTGATGATTTTAAGAAACTCATGCAATCAAAATTTGAGATGAGTACCATGGGAGAACTGCAGTACTTTCTAGGACTGCAGATCAAGCAACAAACAAATGGAACTTTTATACATCAATCAAAATATGTTAAAGAATTATTAAACAAATTTTCTTTAAAAGACTGTAAATCATGTTCCACTCCCATGACACCAATCACACAAGTTGAACCTGATGATCAAGGAAAACAGGTTGATCAAACCATGTACAGATGCATGATAGGTTCCCTTTTATATCTAACTGCTTCTAGAGCAGATATTATGTTTTCAACATGTGTCTGTGCTAGATATCAATCAGCACCAAGGGAATCACACCTTATAGCAGTCAAAAGAATTTTCAGATATCTGAAAGGAACTCCAACACTTGGAATTTGGTATCCTGCTTCAAGCAATACCAAGTTATCAGCTTTTTCAGATAGTGACTATGCAGGGTGTAAGATGACAAGAAAGTCAACATCTGGCGGTTGTCAATTCTTGGGTAACTGTCTAGTGTCATGGCAATCAAAGAAGCAAACATCTGTTGCAACTTCAACTGCTGAAGCTGAATACATTGCAGCTGCAAGTTGTACATCACAGATACAATGGCTCCAATATCAACTTCTTGATTATGGAATCAAAGAAACCAAGACACCATTGTTAGTAGACAGCAAATCTGCCATTAGCATCATTCAAAATCCGGTACAGTTCTCAAAAACCAAACATATTGAGATCAGGTACCATTTCATAAGAGATTGCTATGAAAAAGGCAAGATTGAGGTGAAGCATGTAGCAACAGCTAATCAAATAGCTGACATCTTCACAAAACCCCTTGACACATCAACATTTCAGAAGTTAGTATCCATGCTTGGGATGCTAAATTTGTAAGTGTTTATTTTATTATTCTGCACATATTTTTCATTTTTCACTTACAAAAAGACAAAAAGTCTGAAACAAAACTTCTGAAAAGAGAGAAACTACTGATGAACAAAACATCAGTATGGGATAATTTCTGAAAAGTGTATAACTTCTGATCAAATAACCTTCAGAAGTTATGAATAAAAGTATTTATAAAACATTTCTCATCAGCTTTTAAAACTACTGAAGAGAAAATGGGAACTACTGATGAAGATAATCCTTCATCAGCAGTTTAGTCAAAAAGGGCAAATCTGACTTTTCCCATCATCAGAGGTTTTGACCTAGTCGGTTTAAAACATCTGATAAAGAGATTTTTAACCGAGGCGGTTTAAAAACTTCTAATAAAGAAGATTCAAGCGGTTAAAAACTTCTGATAAATATCTTTTTTCAACACTTATCCTTTCAAACTCAAAAATTCCCTCCTTCTCTCTCAAAAAAACTCTCTCAATAAACCTAAACCTGCAAATCAACTGTTCGATCAAAACACAAACACATGGCTCTCGTTCTAAAACAGGGACACAATCAAAGGGCCTTTCTTGAAAAACAAGAAGGTTGGTCCCAATACGATGAGATCATTGATCTTGTCGTAAAATCCCAATATTTTACTGCTCTCACAATCGACCCACCAATTCATACTGAAACTCTCAATGAGTTCTGGGCTAATGCTGAGACGGTGACGGCTGATGGTGAAGTTATCTCCCTCAACTCAAGAATAAAAGGGAAACCACTGACCATCACACCGGCCACACTGGCAACAAGACTGGGCCTGAATGATGTAACTGCCCCTGATCAAGTTGCTAATTCTGATATTCACTTAACCATGACAGAGTGTGGTTATCAAGGTACTCTCTCCCATGCTACTATCTTCAAAAAATATTTTGTTTCATTATATTATTATGTGTTTGAGTCCAAAGACAGGGTCTTATGACCAGATGCCCTCTACTTTTCAACCAATATTTCATTCCATAGTGAATGAAACCAAATTCAGGGCATCAAAATTATTTTTCAATGAGTTGGTGTTACATCATAATAATACCAAGAAAAAGTTTTTGTTATACCCAAGGTTCATTATGCAATGCATAATAGGGGAACTGGGTAATGAGGTGCTTGTGGGAAAAGTTTCAACTTTAAATCCATTAACCTCACAAGCATACTCTAGGCATAACAAACCGGCTACCTGGCCAGAAGATGATCAGGGAGAACAACAACAAGTCCCCCTGAAGCCCACTGATGTGTTGCAAAACACATCTCTTTTCCCGTGTATTTTGTACATTATTTGGTCATGTTTTTATTCGTTTCGTATCATTTTTACTATATATTTATTTATTTTATTATTTTATAGGTGTTCGTGAAAAATGAGCTTAAAATGAAAGAATTTTAATCGAGACACGAACACTTGAGAGCAGGTGTTCATAGACGTTGGAGCATAGACGAGAAACTTTGGTCAAGTCAAGAACACCCGAGTCTAGAGCACCGAGTATAATACTATCTATAATAATAATAATAATAATAATAATAATAATAATAATAATAATAATAATAATAATAATAATAATAATAGAAATCAAAAATATTTGGTGGGCTCTTAGCCCAAGCACTAATCGATGCCACAAAACCAAACAATTGAGGTTTTCATATTTGAAGGATATATAAATGATCGTAGCATTATATTTTGGGGGGATTTGGACATCAGTAGCCGCAAAAAAAAAAAAAAAAAAGCCAAGTGCTTTAGATCGACAACACACAGCAGTTTTTAAAGAAGAGGAGGCTAATTGAAGGCCAGGAAGGCTTGGGTTCAAGACTAGAGCTACGGGTTTGATCATTAAAAATTTTAGTTTTCATATTTATTTACTCCGTGTTTATGAATATTGAGACCATGATTAATTTTTATGTTGAACCTTTGTTTTTATTGTTTTTTATTACTATGAGTAGCTAAATCTTGAACCACTACCTACGTCTCATATGATGATCACATGTTAATTTTATACTTTCGGTTTATGGATATTATTGAATGGTTAATGTTTTGGTAACGATTTGGTTAGTGTTTATTATGATGTGTGTGCGTACTTAAGTCTAATTTATTATTTTTGAGAGTTCCATAAACGTCTTAGTGAATGTCTTTCATGTTTGGATGTTTATTAGGGTTACCTGCTTGGTGCTTGTAGCTTAGTTTATGGTTTTGGTACCAAAAGCCATAGGAACTTGATTAAAGAATTTAGAGGACTTTTGTATTCTTCTATTCTTGAGACCGGGAGGTGATGGAATGTTGGGTTGTCTAGAGCTTTAGGTGTTAGGTTTTGGGTGAGACCGGGAGGTGATCCTATCCTAGTTGTCTTAAGTTTCTTGCAATTCCAAGTCATAGTTAACCCAATTAAATTACTCCTTTACATCTTAGGGTGTATTGTGATTAGAGAGACCGGGAGGTGATCGAGTCATTAGAGTACCTTTACATTCTTAGTGAGGTGAGACCGGGAGGTGATCCGAGCTAGATAGCCAATGTTTTATTCTTTAGGATTCTTTGGGGTGTGTTGGTGAGACCGGGAGGAGATCTAGCACGCCTTAAGGTTTCTTAAGTTATCTTTAGTATTTGGTATCCATTCAGTTTTCCATTACCGAGAGTTGTGAGTTAGCATGTAGGATTCTTGACCTAGGTAGTTGCCTTCCTATCCTGATATTTTTCTCAATTACCCTAGCTGCTTATTTATCCTTATTTAATTATTTTATTTATTTTATTTAATTATTAATAAAACCAAAAACAATTTTAAACCATTTATTTTAAGTCCTAGTTGAGTCTAGTTTTGTTTTCCATTAGTGTCCTGTGGGTTCGATACTCGGACTTACTTAGTCTGTACTGCATTGATAGGTACACTTGCCTGTCGTGTGTTCTAGTTTAGTTGAGTCTGTTTTATATTACTAGGTGTCTAGGTTAGGTATACATTTTTTAGACCATACATAGCACATCACCCACATCTTCCAAACTCACACCACCAAAAGCCAAAAAGCCTAAGCCAACAAAGACAAAAACCCACCAACCCAAAAGAAAAGCTGTTCAGGAGGTTGAGATGCCTGAACATGCTCATGAGCAATCTGCTCTTCAAATAGGTGAGACTGAAACACCCTCTCAGTCTCATCCATCTCAAACCCCACCAAGAGCACCCATAACAATCTTATTCAAAAGAAAAAGACTTAGAAAAACTGTTGCAACTCACACTTCTTTTGAAACTGCTGACCAACCTATTTCACCTATTGCCCAAACTTCTGAACCAACCCCTCAAATTTCTGAACCAGAGGCAATAGAGATTGCCAAACTTCTCTCTGGGCTAAGAAAGAAAGTCTCATCTGATAATGTCAGTCCCCTACAACCACAACAAACAGGGGACATAACCACAGCATCAGACATGGATGTGGACATCACTAGCCCTAACCCAAGAGATGAGGGTGGACCAGAGTCTTTAAGCCCAATCTTAGAGACTCTTGGGGCATCTGAGGCTGCTACTACTCAGTTACCATCCAGTGGTGGATCTGAGGATAGAAGTAAAACAGCTAAGACCTCAGATGTGGCAACTACTGATGAAGGCTTAATGCCTGGGGTAGGAAATCCTCAGAACCAAGAACAAGAGGTTCATGGGAGAACTGAGTTGGGCTCAGCTCATGATTTAACTGAGACAGTCCTCAATGAGGACAACATCAGGGATTCAGATGATTCCATTAATTTGGATGATGTTTCAAAAACCAAAACTACTGAATTGACGGCACTTTATGAAGGTCCTGTTTCAGGGGTATCCAAGCTCAAGAAGCTAGTCACCCCTGAACAGGTTAAAGTCCACTCAATCCCTAAAACCCCTAGAGTGGCATCCTCTGTACAACATGAGGATCTCCTAAAAACACACCCTTCACATCAAATGCCTACCCAATTCCCTGGGCCTTCAAGCATAGACATGAACCAACTATGCAGCCCAGGTGGTGACCTTTATCAAATGATGAATGCCCTCATCAAGAATCACCTCCAAACCTATACAGCTAACTTGGAGCTGTCCATCAAGAACCAATTTGGGGTGATTCAGACCAAAATGAATGATCTGCAGACCAAGATTGACTTCAACAGCAAACAAATTGCCAATCCGACAGATCAGATCAAACCTCTGAAGCTTATTGATGAATCCAAAAAGAGGGAGAAGATGAAGGAACCAATGGATACAGTTGAAGCCAGAAGAAAGGCAAGACTTGCTATCCTAAAAAGAGATCAGAAAAACCAGGCCAGACAAGAAGCAATGGCCAAACAGTTTGGTGTCTCAGTGGAAGATATTGAAGCCACAGAAAAAGAAGATGAGACCCAAACCTCTGAAGAATCCCTAAGGCATAATAAAGAAACCTCTGATGGTCAAAGTACTGATGACTCAGAAGATACTGAAGACAATCCTTCAGTAGTTGACAAACCATCAGCAGTTGTCAACCCAGCAGAGGTTAACACTTCCAAACCTCAACAAACTAAACCTTCCAGATCCACTGAACAAATCAAACCAACTTCTGCTCCTCCAAGGCCTACAACAACCACTACCATGACTGTCCTAACCCCTGCTCCAATCTCTCAATCTACTGAACTTCTTGAGCAGAGGTTAAAGGCAGTTCAACAAAAAGCCAAGGAAGACCAGATTTGGAAAAGTCTGGAACAAAGGGATGATTTAGAGTTTGAAGAGAAGCTCCAGGCTTATCAAGCTGAACTGGAAAGACAGGCTGAAATTGATTATGTTGCTGAAGAAGACAAAAGACAACAACTGATGTCTTACATCACAAAGAACAGCAAGACTAAAGCCTACACACTCAAGGGACTCTCTATGCAAGAGCTGACAAAAAGGGCACAACTGATTGCAGACAAACTGGCCACAAGTAAAGAAGGAAAGGCCAAGAGAGCCCAAATGATAAATGAATTAGTAGCAGATGGCTATGGTTCAAAAGCCTCAGTATCCAGATGGAAAGAAGAAAGACTGATGGATACTTTTCGAAAATACAAGGCTGCCAAGGCTGCAAATCCAGAGAAGTTTCAAACTGCTGATCCTTCAAGATCAGTAGTTAGAACTTCTGGTATGTCAACAAGAAGGCCTGCTACCCAAAGAAAGAAAGCAGAGGACAATGTCAAAACTGATTTCAAAATGGTACTACTTGAAGGAAGTTCAGTAGTTCATTCAGATTTTGACATTGAGGAGAAACCTCTGTTAACACAATTCAGGGATCCTTCCACTTTTGCCTACCAAATCCAAAAGACTATCAAAGAAAAGATGCATACCAAGGTAGTGACTGAACACCATCTCCCAACTATTCAGATGCCTGATATGCAACAAAAACAACAACAAGAAGGAAGAGACTCCCACCTGAGGCTTACTGAAGTAGAAAGCATCCAACACTCAGGTTCATCAACCCAAGGGACAAGTCTGGTTCCCTATACCTCTGACTTTGACAAGTCAAAGGTGCCTATCATCAGTTGGTCACTTACTGCTAACAACACAGTATTATTGACAAGAAGAGACCTTTCAAGCAGGGCTTACAAGAAGATCAGTGATCTAAAGAAACTGTCAACACAAGACCTGCTCACAATTCAACATCTGGAACCACAGAAAGGATCTCTATCTGATGGACAGTTAAACCAGCTCAAGAACACCATGTACAAAGAAATATGGAAGATTGTTCAAGACAGAAGAAGATCATAAGGAATTAGTAAGGTTTTGGGTTCATCAATCCAGGGGGAGATTGTTAGGACAAAGAGGATTGGTGAAACCACTTTTGGAAACCTTAGTCTAATTCACTTCTGTCATTTTGGCTAAGTATAGAAGTACTGAAGAGAAGACAAGAAACTGCTGAAGAGAAGATATGAGAAGTGCTGAAGAAGAAACTTCATCAGATGTTCTGAAGTCCAAACCAGACAAGTTCACTTCAGAAGTACTGAAGACAAACTACTCATCAGTAGTTTGTCATTCATCAGCACTTAGCATCAGATATTTTCCACCGCCTTTTGTATCAGTAGTTTATTATTACTTTTAGCTGTAATTGTTTGTTTCAATGTTGCAACTTGTGCAACTTGTTTCTGATATTTGTATACTTGCTTTGTAGGCAAGATACATGTATGTAAACGTCTATAAATAGGAGGCTTCAACCTTCTATTTTAGACATTGATTTTAATAGAAAAATCCTTCAAACACTTTCACTGTTCTATTCCATTTCAGTATTTATTGTGAATCTGCCTAAGTATCTAATTCTCATTTACTGCTTAGATTCATAATAAATACTTGTCATTATTAGTTTCAATCATCAAGAGGGAGTAATAACTCCTCTCTAAGTATAAAAAGTGTTGCTTTAACTTATACATTCCGCTGTGCTTTCAATCTGATATACAAAGAGCTTGCTAAACACTTAAGTGTCAAAGATAGCAAGTTCTTACTTAAAAGAGCATACTGATCCAACACCTGTTTTTACCCCAACCCGGCTCTTCTTTCAAACCGGTTTTCAAACCGAACCGCTCCTTGAATTGACAAACCGCTCCAGAATCGATGTATAGGGTCGGGTTCGGACCGGTTTGACCAAAAACCAGTTTTTGCCAAACCGGTTTTCCGGGTTTTTTTCGAATCGGGTTTAAAAACCGGTTTTTTTGTACACCTCTATTATAAACTCTTTTTTTATCTCCTTCTCCCTCAAGTCTCAACCCCTACCACACCTAGGCTATCTACCACAACCAACCCACCACCATCATATTCCCCCAAAAGGCTGCCGAAAGTTGGTCGGAGTATTGGGAAGACTGTTAAGAGCTTCCAACAGTCTACTACAACTTAGGTGTTTGTTTTTTAAGAGGTAAAAGGTCTGCAGTCTGCAGACCACATCTGCAGACATCTGCAGGAGAAGAGGTGGACCAAAGGTCTGCAGTCTGCAAGAAGAAGACTGTTTGTTTGTTAACGTCTGTAGGCTGCTGAAATTTAAAAAAAAACTAATTTTTTGAAGCAAACAATATTTTTTCAACATTGAAATTTAAATAATAGTTATAAAACATTGAAATAATATTCATAAAACTGCAAATAACAATGTTTGAACTAATTTATTCCACATTTTGCATTCACTGCTCAGCTATTTCATCTCGTAACTGAGTCATGTATTCCCGATCCGATGCAGTACCATGTGCTTCAACCTCGTCTTCAGCAGCATCAACGTGCACATGACTATTTCCTAACGACACATTGGGTTGATCGTATTCAGTAAAGAACTCATCCCTCAAGCATTTTTCCAAACTTATTCCAAGACTCCTTATGCAAACTCAAGCCTTTTCTACCAATTGTGCGTACTTCTTCAATGCAAGTCTCTAACAAACATTTTAGTTGCTCATTTGACCATTGTTGTTTTTCTCCCATTTCTATTAACATAAAAAGCATGAATTCGCTATTAATATGGATAATATTCAATAACAAGTATCAACAACTAATATGATTAATATAAAATAACTATCAACAACTAATATAGGCCATCAAGTATCAACTAATTCGCTATTAAATGGATAATATTCAACAACTATTTCATTATTGCCAAAACAATTAACAAACTATCCTATTTTGACCCTTAAAGAGGAAGCAATGTGAACCCATCAATACATTGCAAGAGATTAAACATAAACATACAATATCAACAAACAATAGTGATAAAAATGAAATACTTTACAAATTGGTTTGACAATAATGTAATACTTCACAATTCAACTCAACAACAACGAAATTAGAATATATTTGTTTATTAGTCACATATTCTTAAATTTGTTTCTCATTATCGTTGTCAGATCTGAATTTTTATTTTTTTATTTTTGTAAACTTTCATTTCTCAGAAAATAATATTGTTATCCTAAAACCAAAATCCAAACTCACAAGACAATATTCTTCTACAACATAAAAAAAGTAAAAAAAATCTATAACAATCAGATCTAGATCTGAAAGTGTTGTTATCCTAAAACCAAAATCCAAACACACCTTGTCATTAACAACACTAAACACGGATTTATAAAAAAAAACGTACCTGGTTTCGTGGAGAAGCTGCAGCGGCGGGGCGGGAAGACAGAGGGCGGAGAGAGGCCGGTTCGTGCAGGGAGGAGGGAGGAGAGAGGGCGGAGGGAGGGAGAGAGAGGATGTGCAGATCCATTGATAGAAGGATTTGGCTGCTAGGGTTTTGACATGGAGGAGAAGAACAAGGGGTTTTTTGTTTGAAGTGTTTGAGAAGAAGAGGTGTGAAGAGGATTTCTTATGTCTGCACGAAAAAGAGCTAGGGAAGAGCTTTTCATGTCTTATGTCTTCTAAAAATCAAACGATCTGCGCGCCTCAAATGTCTGCCCGCGTCTGAGCGGCGCAGACATAAAAGGTTAGAAGCTCTTCTAACCAGAAAACAAACACCACCTTAATGATGGTTGTTGACTATCATTGAGGAACTTATAGGTAATGGGTTAAAAAGTTCTCATAACAAAACAAGTATCAGACTTCCTTAGTTTTATATTATTATTATTAGTTGAACTTTGTTGGGGATTCTTTATTATTTAGAACTATGTAGTCAACGCGCCCAGGCGCAGCAATGACGCTTTGTGTCCGAAAAACCGGCCAAAAAAAACCCTATCTGAATTGGTTATATTGTGCACCTTGCTTTTCTTGGTTAAAATTTTCAATTATACTATAATTAAAGTGATTTTGATGGTTAGATTATAATTGTTGTTAATTGGTGATTAAGTCTTTACCATAACAAACTTTTGCTGACCGAAAGCCAACTTTTGCGAAGAGGAAGAGGAGGTATTGGAGGGCGGAGACGGTTCAGGTAGGGTGGTGGTGGTTGGAGGAGGAGGTGGTGTTGGTGGTTTGAAGAGGGGTGGTGATGGTGATAGTGGTTTGCATAGATGAAGGAGAAAGGGGTTTTATTTTTTATATGGTGAGGGTATTTTGGTCATTTTACATGACTTAACTGACAAAACTTAACAACGTTAGCTCGTAGGGACCAAAATGTTATAAAATGCCAACATTAGGGACCATTGAAAATAGACGGAGACATCTATGAAATTCGTGCAAACCATAGTGGTGCAGTTTACTCTTCTTTATTTTATACTTCCTCGTCGTTGATCAATGAATTCTTGGGTTGGATAATCTTGGTTCTACTACCACTTTGTAGAGTCATAGAACTTGCAACGGATTAAAGATGAATAGTAACGAATAATTGAAGAATATGAGACGAGTGAAGAGAGACAATAAACCCGCATCTACATCTATCTATATCTATACTACATTATAAATAGCCAAAGATGGCCACAAAGGTAAATTTACATGGTGTACAACTTGTGAGGCAACATGTACAAGGCAATAAAGCTTATTTAAGAGGGTAAGATTGTCACTTTAACAAAATTTTAAGATGCCTGAAGGCTATTATTTTAACTTTACTTAATAACTCACATCCAAAAATTCTATTCCAACCTTCCCTAGTGGTATGCTAATCGACTAAAAATCCATTATTGTAATCCGTTTCTTTAATGTAAGAATGTGAATTGCCCCTTTCCATTCAAAGCGCATGATCCAACACCTTATAAACCTCCAATAACTGATCCCAATTAGCGTCCATCAACCAAAAAGCCATGACAGACAGAGGATGGCATCAATGAACCAGTGTATCATATCAACGGTGAAGTAGATTTGCACGATTTTGTTGGTGAGTTTAATCTCTTTTCAGTTCGATTCATCGTCAACCTACTAAAACCCTAAAATATGATTCCATGTATATGTAAATTAAATCGCTATGATTTGGGTTTCCACTTTTTGTAGTACTATTCATCTGTAGGAACAAGTCTTACAATCAATCAGGTAAGTTTCACTTTGCATCACTTCATTTAAACACTTATACACTTGTAGTATCATGCACGAATATGTTGTTTTTTGTTTGTATAAGTGTTGTTGTAATGTCTCTAGGTACTTGAGGATTAATTGAATGTCAGGCTTCTGTATGTTAACATTTACTAGAGTCCTTTATGTTATTTTCACTTATTGTGACTAATTTTTGTCTTATGGTGTTGTAGGGATCCGTGTTTAAACACCGTTGGCAACTTGATTCTAATTTTCAGAATGACCAGGTGAGATTTCAACATTTTCTTTAACAAAAAATAAAAATATAAGTTCTGAAAAAAAAATCTAATAGTTTCTACATTCATGGGAATACTAAAGGATCACATAAGAAGACTGAAGTTTATCTATGGAATGAACATCAATGATGAACCATAACCCCTAGGGCTTGGAGGAGGATAGTGACCATGAAATCATTGTTATAACCGGTATGAACAATTGAGTAACCGTTTGGAGCAGTCCCTTGTTGCCGATTAATGAGGTTTTGCAACCGTCATTGCCAATTGGATTGAGACCTCAATAGCCAGCGCTTCAATCCACATTCTTTGTCCGAATATAGTTTGCCTCTAATCTGGAAGTTCAAAGGTTGGAAAATGAAGGTAACCTTTATTGCGGTGATTAATGCATATTCTGTGATTTTATTTTGAAAAGTAATATTTATAACAATCATACAACAGATCTGATTTGCGTGTGTGTGTGTGTGTGTTCAGTAAGCAAAGATTTTTCTATCTAATAAAAAAAATCATGGAAATGTTACTTATGAAAATTTTGTTTGATGACAACAATCTTTTATGGATATACTAAAAGCAAGCATTTCATGAATTACTCGAACCAATTAACCCGGCTCTATTCAGATAAAAAAGAGGCAAGTGCGTGGAAGCACAATCTAGATAACATTAGGATAAAGTCGAAGCCTTGACACTAAAATTACACCAAAATTAACACTTTTACGGTGTGTTTGCATGTTTGTATAAGTTGATTATGGTGACTACAACTTTTAGAGAGTGTGAATACACAAGAGAGAAGAGATGTTGGGTAATAGAGACAAAAAGAGAGGGAGAGAGAGAGAAATACTTAATCGGATAAAGGTAACTAGGAAGATGTCTTTGCAATGGAGGGTTGTAACTTGTAAGTTATGCCATAAAACTTGAAACAGTCCTTTTGGGTCACTTAAATTTTAGTGCTCAGTTTACTTCTTTTATAACTTTACATGATTATCGACAATGGCTTTTATGTGTTACTGTTTTCTTATAGTTCCAATGACTTCAAAGTAATCGTGGTGTTTTACTGAAGATTTAGCAACATGATTAGGCACGATAGTTGGTACTTTTTCATCAAGATTGTATAACACAGTTAGTCCATCACTTTTTCAATGTAAGCAGCAAGTATATCTTCTTTTTCAAGCTCATAGATGGTAAATATTTATCTTTTTTTAAGAATTAAATAGAAGGTATGAACTATATATAAAGATTCATTTGCTATGAGTATATTTGTTAAACATTGGTAGGGAATTCAATTCGAAGATTGAGAAATCTAACCATAGTTCCTCTTTATGAGTTTATGTATATTCAATAATGGGATATGTTTGCCTTTCATGTGTGTCATGCAACTGTGCAGTCAAGTTTAGATACAAATATGGCTTGTATTTGCAAGTAAAATGACCATCTTTATTGCACTTTGGTAGTGTAGTGTAGCTTATTCGGATTTATAGTGTTTGTTGCACATTATTTGGATTTATGAACTTTGTGGTGAAGTTTAATAAGCATTTAGTAGTTACAAAAGATGGTTTTAGCTATGGTTATTTGGATTTGAATTTTCCTTTGTTTACAGCCTTTTGCTCTTGCTTCGTTACTCATTTTGCTAGGTTTTCTCTTGCGCGTCTATTCTTAGCTTGTAGTCTATACTACTTAAGCCTCGTAGCAAAGCGTTGTTTTGACAAGAGGGGAACACTGGAAACTGATGACATGGTGTGTTTATTACAAATCTTTTATGGTAATAAAAAATGGCTAATGATCTCCCATTGATGCTTGACTTATGCTTTGATCTCCAGATATTTGCTAGAGTTGGTGGCTTGAGTGATATTGTATTTAGAAAAAGATACTATGAAAATTCTTGCTTTTTCCCATGCACTGGTATTTATTGTGGACAATGATCAGCTGGTATGTACTTTTTTATTGTTGTTTTTTTGTTTGAGAAATACTTTTAATATATTAGGTTTAATACAACTAGAATATACTAATATCAAGTCTTAAAATTTTTAAGATGACTTATTAATTTTGTACATCTTGATTATAAACTATGCTTATATGTTAGAAATTCATACAGTAAACTGGAGCGTATGACGATTCTGCAAACAAAACAAACAGAAAGAAATGAAACAGATTAGCAGAACCGGGCTTGTGTTTGACACAATTCCCTTAAACAGATTCGTCGTCTGTTCCCAGGGTACACCGGTTCAACAATGACGGTGCACTGCGGACTATCCCACTTGCCTGAAAAGAAACCGGAATGAGACTGCCTCTGGAAAACTTCCCTGCAATGATCGATCAAATTGTCTGTGAGAGAATGTGATTGTGTTGTGTTCTACACACAAGTCTGTCTTATATACTTGAACAACCAAAACTGTTGGAAGCTATTCAGACTCGAATTAATCACCATCATTATGATGTTAATTGCTGATGATAATCAAGAGTTGCAACTGTTGGAAGCTGAAGGCAAAGAGTTCTTTCTAGAATAATCAGCTACATTATGCAAAAATTAAAACAGGCATCAAAAACCAGTCTCGCACGGACCCGGGTTTTTCGAGTTGCATTCGTGTCCGCAGGTCGTGCGGGCGTTGCGTTGGTTCAAGGATTTTTCCGAGCCAGAACCAATTTTTGCACCCCCCCTGCGCGCGGGTAGGAGCCAGAGGATAATGTAACTTTAACAATTTAATTATTCCATCCAAACTTTACCTTATAAAGTCTTCCAATTTCCATCTTCCCACCAATCTGGGACACAACCAACTCACACAATTAACTCACATTCACTTCTATAATTTCCAACAATCCCCCACATGAATGGGAGTTATTCTCATAAACAATCTCATTCCGATTAAATTTCAACAATTGAGTTTTGCATACGATAGGTAGGTGTGACCCTTTGAACCTTCGCTTATGAAACGCACTTAGCCTACTGGCTCTGAGTAGAACGCGATGTCTTTGAACTCGTCTGCCGTTTGTGTAGACAACAATACACTTCACACAAAACTCTCCCTGACAACGTCAAGTCCTCATAGTTGTGTCCGTTATGGTCATGGACATGTGCCTGGTTCTGCGAGAGCTATTAAGTATTGTGCCCCCAACAATACCCTTCGAAGCGACCACACTTCTCTCTCACATAGGTGATCTACTGGGACTGGTTACCTCAGTCAAATCATTAAAAGCCATACGCTTAACCTCAACCTTGTCACTTTTAGGAATGGACTAGGAAGCTTATTAATTTTATAGTAGGCTCCCTTTTTCAAAATGTGGGTTTCCAACAACTCTCCCCCCACAGTGACCTTCGCCAGTTCATACAATTAGGTTGTCCTATTGAACTCAGATCTTGGGATCTCCAGTCAGCTGAGTTAGGTTTCCTTCGCATAAACCTAGCCTTTCATGGGCTTTAGTCCCATTCCCATTGACGACTTTTGAACTAACTCTCTGGATAAGCCTTTTGTTAGCGGATCCGCGATGTTATCCTTTGACTTCACATAGTCAACAGTGATAACTCCTGTAGAGATTAGTTGTCGTACCGTATTATGCCTACGTCTTATATGCCTGTTCTTAACGTTATACATTGTGTTATGAGCTCTGCCAATTGCCGATTGGCTATCACAATGTATGCATATGGCCGATGCCGGCTTCGGCCACCTTGGTATATCCTCAACAAATTGACGTAGCCATTCTGCCTCTTCACTTGCCTTATCTAAGGCGATGAATTCCAATTCCATCGTGGATCTAGCAATAACAGTTTGCTTAGATGATTTCCACGATATTGCTGCACCACCCAGTGTGAATACATACCCACTTGTCGCTCTGGAATCATTTGTGTCAGATATCCAATTTGCATCACAGTAACCTTCAATAACTGCTGGATATCTACTATAATGCAGCCCGTACTCTCATGTGTATCTCAAGTACCGAAGTACCCGTGTCATGCAACCCCAATGAGTTAAACTTGGGTTGCTCATGTATCTACTTAGCTTGCTTACAGCATATGCTAAGTCTGGTCTGGTACAACTCATCAGATACATCAAGCTGCCAATAATTCTTGAGTACTCTAGTTGGTTAACAGGCTCACCTCGATTTTTAGCTAGATGTTGACTAGTGTCAATGGGAGTTCTAGCCACATTATAGTCATTTGCATTGAACTTCTCAAGAATTTTGTCCACATAGTGAGACTGACTTATCACAAGTCCATTCTGGGTTCGTGTGATTTGTACTCCCAAAATCACATCTGCTAATCCCATATCTTTCATGTCAAACCTTGCTTTCAGGTCGTCCTTTGTAGATTTTATCATTTTCCCATTACTACCAGCAATGAGCATGTCATCCACATACAAACACAGGATGACATATCCGTCTGGTGTGTCTTTCACATACACACATTTGTCACATTCGTTGATTTTGAATCCAGAATAAAGCATGACATGATTAAACTTTTGATGCCATTGTTTTGGAGCTTGCTTCAAACCATATAAATATTTTACAAGCTTGCATACTTTCTTTTCTTGTCCCTTGGCGATGAAGCCCTCGGGCTGTTCCATGTAAATCTCCTCCTCTAGATTTCCATTCAAGAAAGTCGTTTTTCACATCCATTTGGTGAATTTCCAAATTTCTAATGGCTGCAATGGCAAGTACCATCATGATGGATGTTATTCGCGTGACAGGCAAATATGTGTCAAAATAATCCAAGCCTTCTCGCTGTTTATATCCTTTGATCACCAACCTTGCCTTATACTTATCAATGATGCCATCTGGTTTCATCTTCTTCTTGAAGATCCATCGATATCCTAGTGGTTTGCATCCCGCACGAAGATCCACTAACTCCCAGGTGTGATTTTGTAAAATAGAATCTATTTCACATTTTATGGCCTCCTTCCACTGAGGTCCATCCGAGGAATTTACCGCTTCTTGGTAAATTTGCGGTTCCTCCTCGACCACATAGGTGAGGAAATCTGGACCAAAGGATTTTTCAGTCCTTTGTCTTTTACTCCTTCGGATTTCACTTTCATCTATTTGAGGTTCATCATTTGCAACCTCTTCTCTTGAAACACCTTCCCTAGATGAATTTGATGGGCCCGGTTCATCCTCTAGAAACACTATCATCAATTGGGCTTTGTGAACCCAACTTAGGCCTATCCAAGCATGGGAATATGTGTTCGAACCAAGAAGCATCCTTAGATTCCAATATAGTGCCGTTTGACACTCCAGGATTCTTCGAGTCATGTACAAGAAAATGAAGTGGACCACCCAAACGAGTGTATCCAATGAGCACACAATCTACAGTTTTGGGTCCTATCACAAGACGCTTTGTTGGTGTCACTACCACCTTAGCTAGGCACCCCCCACACTCGCAAGTGATTATATGATGGTTTGACTACTGTCAATAATTCATATGGTGTTACATCCTTCTTTTTACGGGGAATTAAATTTAGAATGAAATTTGCTGATAACAGTGCTTCCCCCCACATGTCCTCGCTCACCCCCGAGCTTATCAACATGGCATTCATCATTTCTTTCAACGTTCTATTTTTACATTCTGCAATGCCATTTTGATTGTGGTGAGTAAGGGGGTGTGAGTTCATGTATGATTCCACTTTTTGCACAAAGATCAGCAAAAGGTGAAACATATTCACCACCTCTATCACTCCTCACCTTTTTTTATTTTCCGGTTAAGTTGATTTTCAACTTCGGCTTTGAACACAACAAATTTGTCAATAGCCTCGTCGTTACTCTTAAGTAAGTACACATAGCAAAATCTTTTGCTATCATCAATAAATGTTATGAAATATTTGTTCCCACCTCTAGTAGGAATAGATTTCAAATCACACAAATCTGTGTGAATCAAATCAAGGGGACCGGTGGTTCGTTCAACCTTTTTGAATGACGTTCGTGTTAGTTTTGCTTCAACACAAGTTTCACATTTATGATTTGAGTCAATGTCAATTTTTGGTATGCTATTCAATTTAATTAAATGTCGAATGGAATTAAAATTCACATGACCTAGTCTACCATGCCAAACATTAGAAGACTCAAGCATGTAAGCAGAATTATCGTTATTCATTCCATTCATCACAGTTACATTTAACTTAAACATACCATTAAGGGCATAGCCCTTACCAACATACATACCACCTTTGGTCAACACGACCTTATCAGACTCAAACACTATTTTGAACCCAAACTTGTTCAACTGCCAAACCGACACAAGATTCTTACAAATCTCAGGAACATACAACACATTAGACAGAGTAAGTTCCTTTCCCGACGTCATCTTTAAAAGCACATTTCCTTCGCCTTTGATATCTGCAGTAGCAGAATTCCCCATGAAGAGCTTTTCACCAGCAAGTTCCTTGAAGGTGTTGAAAAAAGTCTTGTCAAAACACACATGCCGGGTTGCCCCGGTATCAACCCACCAATCCTTGGCATCCGTTCCAACCAAGTTTACTTCAGTGACCATCATTGACAAATCAGACATCATAGCAACAAGATTATCAATCATGTTTGCTTGTTTGCCATTTTCCTTCTTGGGAAGCTTGCATTCACTTGCTTTATGCCCCGGTTTGTCACAGTTATAACATGTTCCATTGAACTTTTTCTTCCCAATCCCACCTTTAGGTCCAAGGTGGGAGCTCTTCCCGTTGGTTTTCTTAAACCCACCCCGTTTGTTACCTTTGTTGCTCTTGTTACCCTTTGATGATTGACCATGTTCAACAACATTGGCTTTAGCGACTTCATGATCGACAGTTTTCTTTTTAGTGATTTTGTTGTCTTTTTCAATACGAACACGCACAACCAATGTGACACCCGGCAAACTCAGGTGAGTAACGTTGACTAAACTAGTAAGTCTACCTTAGCGAGTCATGCATATTACGTACTTAACGGGGTCAGTCGAGTTGGTATGATGATTCTGGGAATCATCGGGAGTCGTTACGATGATCTGCGGGGTCATCGGGAGTCGGTCCATAACCATGTGTACAAGGATTGGTGATTCGAGGAATCGCCGGGTTTAATGCACACACGAGTCTCGAGTCCCGGGAATTGTTGAACGGATGTAAACGTGGTAGTTATCATGCATTATATGTTTGGAATCATTATGTGACTTGTCGGTATGTGAATACGTGTTTATATGTGTTAAAATAGCGTTTAACGCGCCGAAAACCCAGCTTGGAGGGTTTCAGGCGATTAGGATCTGGAAAAGGGCCTAATCGCCTATATATAGGCGAGTGAGAGATGATAGCAGGCGATTGGGACCTAATCGCCTGATGTAGCATGCGATTAGGCCCCCAATCGCATGCTATGGGCTGCTAATCGCCTATACTGCAGAGTCCGGGTCAAAACACCTATAAATAGAACCTTAACTCCCCAAACACCCTTAGAACAACCCTAGCTGATCCCAAGCCACCCACACACCTTGAAACACCTCTGGAACTCATTTTGCTACAAAAATCACCATCTCCAAGCCTACACACCTTCCTTTAACAAAATCCAAGGTGTGTTCTTCATCCCTAACCTTTGTAAAGTTGTTATTTTGGTTCCCCAAAGGTCCAGACCTTGTTTTACTAAGTTTGTGTCTTTAAAAACCTTTCAAAAGAGTTCTAAACCAAGTCTACACCTTAATGCTTGTTATATGTGAAGATTACATGCATATGTTGGTCTTCTTGGTGATTATAACATGATTGTTTCCATGATATGATTGTACTTCTGTTATGTAGAGATTATTAGGAAGGTTATCTTAGAGTTTGAGCCATTGTTGTTGTGTTTTGATGAAAATGTGTATTTTGACCCATTTGAATGTTCTTGAAGATTTAGGATGATTATGGTATGATTGTTGATGCAATGTTGTTAGAATTCATACTAGGAAGATGTTAGATCAGAGGTTTGATGATTTGCAAGTTTGTAGAGATTGAAATCTGATTGTTTCCATTTAAGGAAAGATAAGGTTGGTTGGTGAAATCTAGTACTTTGCCATTTTAGGAAATAATTGCTTAGAACATGTTAGATCAGTGATATGTTGGGGGGGTTTTGCTTGGAATGGGTTGGTAAATGATTTAGGTTTGATATTGGGTGTTGTTGCATGTTTCGGATCTGATTTGGAGGGTTAAACGCGCGAAAATCCGTTACACAGCAGCAGCAGGCGATTAGGAATCCTAATCGCCTGATGCTGAAGGCGATTAGGCATGCATGAAGGCGATTAGGACCCTAATCGCCTGATATATCAGGCGATTGGGCCCCTAATCGCCAATAGATTGAAGCTACTCACATGTTGACTTTCCTAATCGCGTGTACTGCTGTCGTAAACGCGTTTTGACATCCCGGAACATGATTTGACACCTAGGAACATGATAGGAACCCCGGGATACACCCAATGACTTAGTAAGACGTGTTCGGACCTGATTATGCGTTGATCGGACATTATGCTAGACTAGGTGAACTATTGTGCTTATTAAGTGTTTAATTGCATATGTTGCATGATGTCTTGTATTTACCTAACACGTGGGATGTCGGGTCACCAATGGGACGTCGGGTCTTGTCTGGCACGGTCGGGTTAAACAGTTAAAGATGTTTTCAAACGTTTATGGTCACGGTCTGGACATTCGGGGACTGGTTAACCTGCGGGTTGTTAGTCCGGATACTTATACACATCTTATGATAGGTCGCCGCTATTTGGGGCTATCATAACCTAATTACTTAACTGTTTTCAAGTAACGCAATCCGAGGTGAGTTTCACAGCCCAACTTTTACTGTCTTGCTTTCGGGGGAAAAACATGCTTTGTACAAACTATTTAAAGGTCATGTTATACTATGGGCACTTTATGTTACTATACGGCTTTTATGGAAAGTACCAGGGGAAACCATGAATGTGCTGGAACGCACAACGGGGGAAATGTGGATAGATCTATTGGGCCTCACAAGCCCCACTCGACGGCGGGGCCGGGCGGGTGCATATTGTCTCTACCTATCGGGTTACCGAGGCATCGGTAGCCCAGTCATCTGGGCTGGTATCATCTTTGGTTCATGTTTAGTAATGGGTTCCCAACCATAGTAGTAAAGACACTTAACGTCTAGCTAACGTTCTTATGACATAGTATTAACGGAAATAATCTTTGTGAACTTGTGACAACACTTTTATAAAAGAAAACCTGTGAACTCACCAGCATTATATGTTGACATTTTTGGCATGTTTTCTCAGGTCGCTAAGGTAGCAGTCAATGGGCTAGGCGCACGGAGTCATGCACAGCGTCTAATATTTTGAAGCATATTAAACAATTTTTTGTAAACAGTGATATGTCTTTTGGTTGTAAACAAGAATGCCTCCGCTGCTGGTTTACGGCTCAAAGCATGATATTTTGGTTTAAAATATATTTATGAATGCATGCTTGTTGTATGTTTATTGTGATCGTTGACTGAGATCCTGGTGTGTCACGCGCCTCGCGGTAAAAACCCCGCACGTGGAATTTGAGGGTGTGACAGATTGGTATCAGAGCCAACGGTTATAGTGAACTAGGACTGCATGTAGAGTCTAGTCTATAACTGAGTCGCACACACTAGACGGTCACAATTAGTCGAGTCTTAACAAGTGGGTAACAACATGACTTGTCGGGAGTGTCGGTGTCATCATCTTCTACGCCACATTATCTATTTACTCTTTATCATCCTATTTCTTGAGTCATCCTTACTATGATTCGATGGCGAACGATATACTACTGAACTTTCTTGGCGGCGGTGTGCATTGGGGTAGCTTCGGCGTACTCTTGAGATCCGTCCAGGGATTTGGACATCTCCCTTCTATGCCCTAATGGACACGCTCGTTCTTATGCATACTATTTTGTACTTATACTTATGATAATACCATGATTGGGCGTTAGTGTTCGGTGACTTGAACTTCAAACTTAAAGCACGCCTGGAGGACCATGTAGAATAGTTTATCATGTCGGGTGCACACGAGATTATAAACTGTGATGCATGGGATCCCTGGCGGACTTTGGGCTTGAACGGATGGACCCGAACTGGGCTCGGTCTAGTTTCTTGAAACTCCTAATGGGTTATACCACGGGCAAGCCTAAATCTTTTGTTTCTTATTGTGACAGAAGATGTCGGGGGCTCGTGGAGGTCGCAGAGGCGGCCGTGCTGGCGGTCGTGCTGGCGGCCGTGGTGGCAGCGGTGGCCGTGGGAACGTTAATATGACCGAAGCGGAGTTGGATAACCTGATGCAGCAGCATGTGAATATTGCTTTGGCTGCATTCCAAGCCGCTCATAATGCTATGGGTGGTACGTCGGTTCTCACCTATTCTAACTTGTTCTGGGGTACTGTGCCCTTTCCTTGATTTTTACCTGTGTGTCTGTTCCAGGTGGTGCTGTCAATCCTCCTCCACCCCAGTGTTCCTACAAAAAGTTTATGGATTGCAAGCCCCACAACTTTAGTGGCACTGAAGGGGCAGTGGGACTGCTCCACTGGTTGGAGAAAATTGAATCGGTTTTCTCCATGTGCAGTTGCCCGGAAGGCGACCGGGTGAAATATGCTTCTGCGACCCTGGAGGGTCAAGCTCTGACTTGGTGGAACTCCACCACCCAGACTATGGGTATTGGGGAAGCCCACGCTATGCCCTGGGCGGAGTTCATTCAGTTACTGAAAAACGAGTACTGCCCGAGGGATGAAATCCAGAAACTTGAGCACGAAGTCTGGAATCATAAGATGGTGGGGTCCGAGATTGAAACTTACACTGCTAGGCACAATGAGTTGGCGGTGTTGTGCCCTGATCTGCACGCACCCGAATACCGAAGGATTGAACATTATGTCGCTGGGTTGGTACCGGAGATTGCAGGGTTGGTTGCTGCGGGTAATCTCACTGTTTATTCTGAGGTGGTTCGGTCGGCTCACAGGCTGACCAACATGAAGGTGGCTGAAGGGGTCTTGCCTCCTCGAGGCGCTTCTGTGAAGGCTCCTGATAGTAACAAGCGGAAGTGGGAAGCTGTGGGGAAAGGCTCGAGCTCGGCTCAGCCTCAACAGGTGAGGAAGTCTGATACTGGGGGATCGTCGTCTGAACAAAAACCGGGGGGTTATACTGGGAAACTGCCAAAATGTGACCGGTGTGGGTTTCACCACAACGGTCGTTGCGAGGACCGGAACCGCTGCCACAGGTGCCATAAGCTTGGGCACCAGGCAAAGGATTGAAGGGTTAATCTTCAGGGTAACCGGAACCCACCTGCTACACCTACTCCGGCTCCTCCTGTTGCTGCTCCCCAGGGAAACCAGCGCAAACAAGGGTGCTACAATTGTGGTGAACTTGGTCATTACAAGCGTGAATGCCCCAAGTTGAAGCAGGGCGAGGCTGGGAAGAACGGGTCGGGTAATGGAAACAATGGGGGCGGAGGCAGGAATTCTCGCGCCTTCGTGATTGGTTCGAGCGGGGCTCGACAGGATCCTAACACTGTTACTGGTACGTTTCTTCTCGATAATCGCTATGCTACGGTTTTTTTCGATTCCGGTGCTGATAAGAGTTTTATATCTCTTGGGTTTAGTCAATTGCTTGATAGGGTACCTACACCTTTAGAGGCTAAGTACTTGATAGAATTGGCTGATGGTAAGAAAGTCGAGGCGACGCACGTCCTTAGGGAGTGTCACCTTGAGTTGTCGGGTTATTCCTTCCCTATTGATCTTATGCCGGTGTCCTTGGGTAGTTTCGATGTTGTCGTGGGTATGGATTGGTTGTCTCTGTATCATGCTGAGATCGTTTGTTTTGATAAAGTCATTCGACTACCTCTCCTTGATGGAGAAATTCTGTCGGTGCACGGTGAGAAGAGCGGGGTCCCGTTGAGTATCATTTCATGTATGAAAGCCTATAAGTATCTTCGGAAGGGGTATTCTGCCATTCTGGCGCTTGTTTCGGTTTCGTCTGAGGAAGAAAAGAAGATTGAAGATATTCCTGTTGTCCGTGACTTTCCCGATGTATTTCCTGAAGACTTACCTGGTCTTCCGCCTTATCGTCAGGTCGAATTCGGTATTGAACTTGCTCCAGGTGCGGCCCCTATTGCCCGAGCCCCATATCGTCTTGCACCTCCCGAGATGCAGGAGTTGTCAAACCAGTTGCAGGAGCTGTTAGAGAAGGGTTTCATTCGACCTAGTTCGTCCCCGTGGGGAGCCCCTATTTTGTTTGTCAAGAAGAAGGACGGAAGCCTACGGATGTGTATCGACTACCGGGAATTGAACAAGGTTACCATCAAGAATCGTTATCCTCTTCCTCGCATCGATGACTTATTTGACCAGCTTCAGGGTTCTAGTTTCTATTCGAAGATCGATTTGAGGTCGGGGTACCATCAGTTGAGGGTTCAAGAAGCTGACATTCCGAAGACCGCCTTTCGAACTCGCTATGGCCATTTTGAATTCCTGGTCATGCCTTTTGGTCTCACCAATGCACCGGCCATTTTTATGGATTTGATGAACCGTGTTTGTAAGCCTTATCTTGATAAGTTCGTGATTGTCTTCATTGACGATATTCTAGTCTATTCCAAGAACGAGGTGGACCACCAGGAACACTTGCGTCTTGTTTTGGAACTCCTGAGGCGGGAACAGTTGTACGCCAAGTTTTCTAAGTGTAGCTTCTGGTTGCGTGAAGTCCAGTTCCTTGGTCATGTTGTTAATGAGAAAGGAATTCACGTTGACCCAGCTAAGATTGAAGCCATTAAAGACTGGGAAGCACCAAAGACGCCATCTGAGGTGCGGCAATTCCTAGGCCTTGCAGGTTATTATCGTCGTTTTATCGAGGGATTTTCGAAGATCGCTCAACCCCTCACCTCGCTTACCCAGAAGGACAGGAAGTTCGACTGGGGCGATTCGCAGGAGTCGGCCTTCCAGATGTTAAAGGCTAAACTCTGTTCTGCTCCTATCTTGTCCTTGCCTGAGGGCACGGACGATTTTGTGGTTTATTGTGACGCTTCTATCCGGGGTCTCGGTTGTGTACTGATGCAGCGCGAGAAGGTCATCGCCTATGCTTCTCGTCAGCTCAAAGTTCATGAGAAAAACTACCCCACCCATGATCTGGAATTGGGTGCTGTAGTCTTTGCTTTAAAGATTTGGAGGCATTACTTGTACGGTACCAAGTGCACTATCTATACCGATCACAAGAGCCTCCAGCATATCTTTGATCAGAAGGTGTTGAATATAAGACAGCGTCGCTGGGTCGAGCTTCTTAATGATTAGGAGTGCGCTATTAAATACCATCCTGGCAAGGCGAATGTGGTCGCAGACGCCTTGAGCAAGAAGGAAATGGCTAAACCTCGTCGTGTTCGAGCTCTTCAGCTCACCATCCATTCCGGCTTACCTGATCGAATCCGTTCAGCGCAGCAAGAAGCTTTGAAGGAGGAAAACCTTAAAGCTGAAACCATGCATGGTGCTGATAGCCACCTTGAGCTCAGGTCCGATGGGTTACACTATTTCGCTGAACGTATTTGGGTTCCTTTATTTGGGGGCTTGCGGGAGCTCGTTCTTGATGAAGCTCACAAGTCCCGGTACTCTATTCACCCTGGCTCCGATAAGATGTATCAAGACCTAAAGATACTTTATTGGTGGCCGAACATGAAGGCGGACGTGGCTTCGTACGTGAGCAAGTGCTTGACCTGTGCCAAGGTCAAGGTCGAGTATCAAAAGCCATCCGGCCTTCTGCAACAGCCTGAAATTCCCGAGTGGAAGTGGGAGCGGATTACGATGGACTTTGTGACCAAACTCCCGAAATCGCCCAGTGGTTGTAACATGATCTGGGTAATTGTCGATAGGTTGACAAAGTCTGCGCACTTCCTTGCTATCAAAGATACCGATGGCCTCGAGCGTCTGGCACGGTTATACCTCAAGGAAGTGGTCTCTCGGCACGGGGTGCCTGTCTCTATTATTTCTGATCGTGATCCTCGGTTCGCTTCTAACTTCTGGAAATCCTTGCATAAGGCTCTGGGTACTCAGTTAGACATGAGCACAGCGTATCATCCGCAAACTGACGGTCAAAGTGAGCGGACAATCCAAACGCTAGAAGACATGCTTCGGGCATGTGTGATCGATTTTGGCAAAGGGTGGGAGAGTCATCTACCGTTGGTGGAATTCTCCTACAACAACAGTTACCATTCTAGCATCAAGGCAGCTCCGTTTGAGGCTCTTTACGGGCGGAAATGTCGGTCTCCCCTTTGTTGGGCCGAGGTGGGTGAGAGTCAACTCACCGGCCCGGAACTTGTGTACGAGACTTCCGAGAAGATCGTACAAATCCGCAACCGCATGGCAGCAGCTCGGGATCGTCAAAAGAGCTATGCCGATCGTCGTCGCAAGCCTTTGGAGTTTGAGGTTGGTGACAGGGTTTTGTTGAAGGTATCTCCGTGGAAGGGCGTTATACGTTTTGGGAAGCGGGGCAAATTGAATCCTCGGTATGTGGGACCGTTCGCAATTCTGGAACGGATTGGACCGGTAGCATACAGACTTGATCTGCCAGCTGAACTCAGTAATGTTCATAATGTCTTCCATGTCTCTAATCTGAAGAAGTGTTTGGCGGATGAATCTTTGGTTGTTCCTCTCGAAGAGATCAAAGTGGATGATCGTCTACGTATTGTGGAGGAACCGGTTGAAATTCTTGACTATAAAATCCGTAGCCTTCGCAGGAGTAAAATCCGCATTGTTAAAGTCCGTTGGAACTCAAATCGTGGACCGGAGTTCACGTGGGAAAGGGAAGATCAAATGAAGGCTAAGTATCCCCATTTATTTCCTAAGCGCGCGTTCGAATCAAGGCATGTCTCTGCTGAAGCTGAATGAATCTCGGGTCGAGATTCCTTTCAACAGGGGGATGATGTGGCAACCGGAAAATTTTTCTTCTCTTTCGTCTCTTCCTTTTTGGCCCTGGGCAATTTTCGGGACGAAAATTCTTTCAACAGGGGGATGATGTGATACCCGGCAAACTCAGGTTAGTAACGTTGACTAAACTAGTAAGTCTACCTTAGCGAGTCATGCGTATTACGTACTTAACGGGGTCAGTCGAGTCAGTATGATGATTCTGGGAATCATCGGGAGTCGTTACGATGATCCGCGGGTCATCGGGAGTCGGTCCATAACCATGTGTACAAGGATTGGTGATTCGTGGAATCGCCGGGTTTAATGCACACACGAGTCTCGAGTCTCGGGAATTGGTGAACGGATGTAAATGTGTTAGTTATCATGCATTATATGTTTGGAATCATTATGTGACTTGTCGGTATGTGAATACGTGTTTATATGTGTTAAAATAGCGTTTAACGCGCCGAAAACCCAGCTTGGAGGGTTTCAGGCGATTAGGATCTGGAAAAGGGCCTAATCGCCTATATATAGGCGAGTGAGAGATGATAGCAAGCGATTGGGACCTAATCGCCTGATGTAGCATGCGATTAGGCCCCCAATCGCATGCTATGGGCTGCTAATCGCCTATACTGCAGAGTCCGGGTCAAAACACCTATAAATAGAACCCTTAACTCCCCAAACACCCTTAGAACAACCCTAGCTGATCCCAAGCCACCCACACACCTTGAAACACCTCTGGAACTCATTTTGCTACAAAAATCACCATCTCCAAGCCTACACACCTTCCTTTAACAAAATCCAAGGTGTGTTCTTCATCCCTAACCTTTGTAAAGTTGTTATTTTGGTTCCCCAAAGGTCCAGACCTTGTTTTACTAAGTTTGTGTCTTTAAAAACCTTTCAAAAGAGTTCTAAACCAAGTCTACACCTTAATGCTTGTTATATGTGAAGTTTACATGCATATGTTGGTCTTCTTGGTGATTATAACATGAATGTTTCCATGATATGATTGTACTTCTGTTATGTAGAGATTATTAGGAAGGTTATCTTAGAGTTTGAGCCATTGTTGTTGTGTTTTGATGAAAATGTGTATTTTGACCCATTTGAATGTTCTTGAAGATTTAGGATGATTATGGTATGATTGTTGATGCAATGTTATTAGAATTCATACTAGGAAGATGTTAGATCAGAGGTTTGATGATTTGCAAGTTTGTAGAGATTGAAATCTGATTGTTTCCATTTAAGGAAAGATAAGGTTGGTTGGTGAAATCTAGTACTTTGCCATTTTAGGAAATAATTGCTTAGAATATGTTAGATCAGTGATATGTTGGGGGGGTTTTGCTTGGAATGGGTTGGTAAATGATTTAGGTTTGATATTGGGTGTTGTTGCATGTTTCGGATCTGATTTGGAGGGTTAAACGCGCGAAAATCCGTTACACAGCAGCAGCAGGCGATTAGGAATCCTAATCGCCTGATGCTGAAGGCGATTAGGCATGCATGAAGGCGATTAGGACCCTAATCGCCTGATATATCAGGCGATTGGGCCCCTAATCGCCAATAGACTGAAGCTACTCACATGTTGACTTTCCTAATCGCGTGTACTGCTGTCGTAAACGCGTTTTGACATCCCGGAACATGATTTGACACCTAGGAACATGATAGGAACCCCGGGATACACCCAATGACTTAGTAAGACGTGTTCGAACCTGATTATGCGTTGATCGGACATTATGCTAGACTAGGTGAACTATTGCGCTTATTAAGTGTTTAATTGCATATGTTGCATGATGTCTTGTATTTACCTAACACGTGGGATGTCGGGTCACCAATGGGACGTCGGGTCTTGTCTGGCACGGTCGGTTTAACAGTTAAAGATGTTTTCAAACGTTTATGGTCACGGTCTGGACATTCGGGGACTGGTTAACCTGTGGGTTGTTAGTCCGGATACTTATACACATCTTATGATAGGTCGCCGCTATTTGGGGCTATCATAACATAATTACTTAACTGTTTTCAAGTAACGCAATCCGAGGTGAGTTTCACAGCCCCACTTTTACTGTCTTGCTTTCGGGGGAGAAACATGCTTTGTACAAACTATTTAAAGGTCATGTTATACTATGGGCACTTTATGTTACTATACGGCTTTTATGGAAAGTCCCAGGGGGAAACCATGAATGTGCTGGAACGCACAACGGGGGAAATGTGGATAGATCTATTGGGCCTCACAAGCCCCACTCGACGGCGGGGCCGGGCGGGTGCATATTGTCTCTACCTATCGGGTTACCGAGGCATCGGTAGCCCAGTCATCTGGGCTGGTATCATCTTTTGGTTCATGTTTAGTAATGGGTTCCCAACCGTAGTAGTAAAGACACTTAACGTCTAGCTAACGTTCTTATGACATAGTATTAACGGAAATGATCTTTGTGAACTTGTGACAACACTTTTATAAAAGAAAACATGTGAACTCACCAGCATTATATGTTGACATTTTTGGCATGTTTTCTCAGGTCGCTAAGGTAGCAGTCAATGGGCTAGGCGCACGGAGTCATGCACAGCGTCTAATATTTTGAAGCATATTAAACAATGTTTTGTAAATAGTGATATGTCTTTTGGTTGTAAACAAGAATGCCTCCGCTGCTGGTTTACGGCTCAAAGCATGATATTTTGGTTTAAAATATATTTATGAATGCATGCTTGTTGTATGTTTATTGTGATCGTTGACTGAGATCCTGGTGTGTCACGCGCCTCGCGGTAAAACCCCGCACGTGGAATTTGAGGGTGTGACAACCAAGTCTTCAATTATCATTTCCTTTCGCTTATGCTTCAAATAATTTTTGAAATCAATCCAACTTGGTGGCAATTTTTCAATTATAGCCGCCACTTGGAATGTCTCGCTAAGAATCATTCCTTCGGCATGAATATCATGAAGAATCACCTGCAATTCTTGAACTTGGCTCATAACAGTTTTTGAGTCAATCATAGCAAAATCCAAGAATTTTGCCACCACAGATTTCTTAGTGCCCGCATCTTCAGTTTTGTATTTGCGTTCCAAAGATTCCCATAATTCTTTGGCAGTAACAACTTTGCAATACACATTACAGAGCGAATCAACCATTCCATTCAGGATATAGTTTCTGCACAAAAACTCAGAATGATTCCAAGCCTGAACCGCGCTCACAGTTTGAGCATTCATATCGTCCTCAGCAACACGAGGAGCGATTTCATTCAAGAATCTCGCAAGGTTCAATGTTGTTAAATAAAACAACATCTTTTGCTGCCAGCGTTTGAAGTTTACACCAGCAAACTTCTCGGGTTTTTCTGCGTGGCTTGCCACAGCAGCAGGCAAAGGCGCCACCAAGCCAGCAGTAACAGCAACTGTAGACGTGTACACTGCAGAGAGTCCAACAGCACTGGAACTCGTGAGAGGAGCAGAAGAAACCAAGGGCTGTGACGTATTCTCCATTACTGAAAAGAACAAAGACTGTTAGAACAATAAAATCTATTTAAGTTTGTTAGAAATTCTTACAGTAAACTAGAGCGTATGACGATTCTGCAAACAAAACAAACAGAAAGAAACGAAACAGATTAGCAGAACCGGGCTTGTGTTTGACACAATTCCCTTAAACAGATTCGTCGTCTGTTCCCAGGGTACACCGGTTCAACAGTGACGGTGCATTGCGGACTATCCCACTTGCCTGAAAAGAAACCGGAATGAGACTGCCTCTGGAAAACTTCCCTGCAATGATCAATCAAATTGTCTGTGAGAGAATGTGATTGTGTTTCGTGTTGTGTTCTGCACACAAGTCTGTCTTATATACTTGAACAACCAAAACTGTTGGAAGCTGTTCAGACTCGAATTAATCACCATCATTATGTTGTTAATGTTGCAATTGTTGGAAGCTGAAGGCAAAGAGTTCTTTCTAGAATAATCAGCTACATTATGCAAAAATTAAAACAGGCATCAAAAACCAGTCTCGCATGTACCTGGCTTTTTCGAGCTGCATTCGTGCGGGCGTCGTGTTGGTTCAAGGATTTTTCTGAGCCAGAACCCATTTTTGCACCCCCCCCCCCTGCGCGCGAGTAGGAGCCAGAGGATAATGTAACTTTAACAATTTAATTCTTCCATTCAAACTTTACCTTATAAAGTCTTCAAATTTCCATCTTCTCACCAATGTGGGACACAACCAACTCACACAATTAACTCACATTCACTTCTATAATTTCCAACATTATATAGTGATTTCATTCCTTGTAGGTTGGTGATCCTCTTCGGAACGCTGCAATAAGGGGATAGAGTAGACTATACAACTAGAATATACTAATATCAAGTCTTAAAACTTTTAAGACGACTTATTAATTTTAATTGTTGACATCTTGATTATAAACTATGCTTATATGGTGATCCTCTTCGGAACGCTGCAATAAGGGGATAGAGTGGACATATAAATATGATGAGAAGAGCGTATCTAAGAACTTATTCATTTATCATTCCCTTTGCATATATATTGTTTCTTTTATAGAAACTTAATTGAACTTGTAACACAATTTATTTCCATATTTATTTGCAGGAAAGGTGGCAGTATTGTCCAAATTGTTTAGAGACGTCACTTTGCGTCTCACTTTAATGTTTGTTTTTTATTCATGTTCTTTAACCATGACTATATATGTTATTTACTTTGACCCCGCCGCAACGTGCGGCTCCCCACTAGTTATTATATAACAACACACAACATTTTTGTGTGATTATATATTTCACAATATTATTCACGTTCTTTAACCATGACTATATATGTTATTTACTTTGATCCCGCCGCAACGTGCGGGCTCACCACTAGTTATTATATAAAACCACACAACATTTTTGTGTGATTACATATTTCACAATATTTAATAAAAAGACACTTCCAAGTTCCAAATGGAAAAAAAATAAAAATAAAATTCACTTCTTGCACCAAATGATGATTGGATTTGGAAATATAACCATAATAGTTGGGATACTAATAACACACAGGATATAACTAAAATAATAGCACTATCTATTTATGTAAGTCTAGATAATATATTTTAACATTGTCTACGTACAAGATCATTTGACATTCGTTCCTTCGCTTTGTTTGCCTGCAAAGATATAAGTATAATAATATTCGTCAAAAGAACTAAAAAACTATATGAGAAAATGAAGATGACCCAAAAAGTTAACCTGTTTTCTCCAATCGGTGAGTCCCATTATCAACGATAGGCATGTAGACTGAATAACTGATCCAATCACAATCCCGATCCAAAGTCCCTTTGCCTTAAGATGTAATGGAAACCCGAGTACAACAGCTGCTGGGATCCCAAATAGATAAAATGCCCCAAGATTTACGTAAGCTCCTATATGTTGCCACCCGCTTCCCCTGGCGACTCCTAAACACAAACAATAAGGAGAATTTAATGTACCATCAAAAAGTTATGACTAGTGACAAGTTCAAGATTTTCGATAAGAGGGCAAAATACAGGCCAGGTAAAAAAACTACAAATGATAATAGAGTAATATTAAACCATTAAATCTAACTCACAAAACATAGTTCATTATATAGTAGGAAAAATGCATTTTACAATCGTCCTCTACGTGAAATGCAATATAGAATTCCATGCGCATATAAGACATTGAATATGGGAAAAACATGTAGAGAACGACTGTAAAATATCTATTCTATTATGTAATAATTTAATTGTTGTGTTATATATTTAGCAGTTTAATGTTATTCTATTATTATTACTTATATATTTACCTGACCCATATAACCCCATCCCCGAGACCGAAATCTCATGCATTTGCCACTACATCCAAGCCTGGTTACATGTTTGCAAAAAGCAATGTTTTAAAAACCGGTACGTACCGGCCGGTTATACCGGTAATACCGTTTTTTGGAGGGTAGCCCGGTACGAAACACCCCGGTATAAAGGCGAAACGGTATCATGTTCGTACCGCCGGTAAAATACGGTATACCGGTTTGAACCTTTGTACCGGTATCGGCACAAGGTAAATTTTTGGGTTTTGAACTATTGATTTGTTTGTGGTTCAAGAAAAGCAAGAAGGAGAACTTCATAATAATGATATAGATAACATGTTTGGTGAGGAAAAGCACGAACCGGCTCTTCAAAAACACTGTTACTTGTTATATATGTTACTTATCTTTGGTAATTTAAGTATACTATGATTGTTATTTCTACTAAAACATCTTATGTAATAATGTATTAGATGAAAATAGTTATGCTCTAAATTTTGAGGAAGACGATGGTAGTGAATTTCATCTTTTAAGCAATTTTGAACTTGATGTATTCAATACTCCAATGGCTTATACATCGCCTACACTTTCATTTAAAAGAACATTGTTAAAAAATTGAATACTTTTGGATGATTTTTTTTTATATGGAAAAATATTTGGATTATCTTTTAATATGTAATCATTCACTTTTAGATTATATTTTGAGTTCATGTTGTAATTTATGGATTCGTAGAGTTAACAAGTCAATCCGGTTGAACCACCCGATACAATCCAGTTCAACCGGTTGAACCATTTTTAAGCCAAATCCGGTATGATTTAAAAACCGGTTTTTAAAACATTGGCAAAAAGACAATTATGTACCTGAAATCGTTGCCTGTATGCTATCTGTAATGATCGAGATGGATATTAAAGGACCCATTGATGCGATATAACTCACAACTGGCTTTTCGTTACTGAAAGCCTTTCCAAGGAAATGACGACAACCGAAAATGGTCACACTAACCGTTATTGCTTCAATTATGGCTAGAAACATCACGGTGCAAACAGCGAGCCGAGCTGCTTGTGGGTTCTCAGCCCCTAATGCGTTTGAAACCCGAGTGCTATGTAATAAGATATCAATTAGTATATGATTTTGCTTAATTATGATGGATGGAAGTCTTGGTGTGCTTTTATATTGCTAGAAAGATACCTTGCAGCAGCTCCAAGTCCATATGGTATGGTGAAGTGTAATGTAGAGATCGTTAGGCTGATCGAAACAAGAACTGTTAGGTACATGATATTTGCTAGACACTAAGAGTAAAAAGTTTAACGAAACTATACCAAATCGAAAGAACTGACGTTTCAAGCTTTGGATTTGGGAACAAGCCGGAGGTTAAGACAAGTACTTCAATTGACCACCATTTGAGACTGAAATGCACACAAATTACCATTTGAAATAAAGGTTTGCAAAGATCGACAATAAAAACACATTTTTGCTTTTACATTTCATATGTTGGGCTTACCAAATCATTACAGCTGACGGAATAGCAAACTTGAAGAATTCTTTGACGCCAATGAGCGCCTCTAAGGAGATAGTCACTCGTGTATTTTCACACGATGGCGAAAACTTGACATAAAATACGATTAGTACAAGATAAAATAAGTTTGACAAACTAAATGCTACTGCAGCACCAATGCTTCCCATTTTCAACTTGAACACGAAAGCCCAACAAAGGGGGACATGGAGACATAAAACAAGCGTTGAGCTCACTAGCAATGGCAAAGTCACGCTTTGAGATTGAAGTGATCTCACTAGAGGCTTAACGACCGCACCTCCAAACAAGGCTGGAATGAGGTAGATGGAGTATTTTCGGGCTTCGATTGAGATCAAAGGGTCTTGACCAATTAGAATTAGAAGTTTGTCTAGGAAAATCCAAGAGATGGAGAGTGGGATGCATACTAATACCAATGAAATTATGGCACTACATGTATATATACCAATTTTGTTGCATTGTTGGGCTCCATAAGCTTGGCCACAAAGGGTCTCCAGTCCTCCCACAAGCCCTGACTATTTACCATACAAGACATTAGAAATTTAATAAATATATTTGTATGAAAATAATCATATTATGGTGATTTAATACAAAATTTGGACAGTTTATGATATATAAAAAAATTGATCATATGATAATCTGATTAACAAATTGATAATATCATAATTGATTTTCAAGATTTTTTAATTAAGTGTTATTATTTAATGACCTAATAATTATGAGACTATTTTTTTAACGACTACGTTACTACTTTACACCAATAATTTCAAATTATACATTCTTGCCCAGAATTAAACACGTGACTTCCCTTTTAAAAGACACGTGAGTAAGTTAGACAGAGGGAAATTGAGGCAGAAAAGGCCAAACAAAAAAAGCCATGACATGGGCTACCAATGGGGTCATGGTTCACATAACCAGTTGATGTATTGTATCATGTATAAACGCCATGGACGATTTAGCTTTTAGACAAGAATTCTATCATTTAGTACTTTGATTTCAACACTAAAGATTTTTTTTTTTTTTTTTTTTTTGTCAATTTTAAGCAGCTTTGAATTAATCTTTTTAGTTTAAATCACTAGAATCATCTTAATTTAGTTGTTTAATTATATTTATGATTTTAGTAATCAATAGTTCGTCATGAAATTCAAAATTTTCGCAATAACTTCAAATTTAGAACTCCCTAGTTTTGTTTTGTGTTTTTTTTTTTTTTTATGCAAACAATTTCATTCTTCACCATGTACATATTTGCACCTTCTATCTAGTAGCTAGCAACAAGCACAGGCCAACATTTACCAATCCAGACATCACCTGAGAAAAAACCTTTGCAGATCATAGATGTGCAAAACCAAAAAGCGCCAAGAAACCCATTCCAAATCATTCTGTTTAGAACAATTTTTAACCCATATACTTTCTAGTTTTGTATTCATTCCAAATCACCCGCTAAAGGCTTGGCGGGCAGTACTGATAATGCACCTTTAACGAGGGTGGGGCAGTGTTAGGAGCGTCACCCAGCTGAGGTAGTTAGGGTTACCCGCACCCCAACCTAATGGTAGCATACTCTCATGTTAACACATGAGATTTTGGATAGCCCAAACACAATGAAGAAAAAGCTTTTTAAAAAATGTAGTTTGTAACCCAATAATGTTGGCTAAATTGGGCCAATCATGGGCCGGGCCTAGCTGAAGAGATATACTTATATACACACTATTAGTTTTTTTGTTAATTTTTTATGTTAAAAGAAAATAGAATACCAAGGGTATGATTATGATACGAGAAATTAGAAAAGATGAAAAAAAAAAAAATCTGAAGCTCACGTAATTACAACATGTGACGCAACCAGTCATTTATCAAGTATAGATTTAACTTCTTGTGAGATGATACTATCCTAAAACTTTTGGAAAGAAAAACTTATGATCTATGACAAAAGATAAGATGATATAGTCGATTTGAGGGTAGCCCATTTAGTAAAGGCTTATACCTTAGAGGTCTTAGGTTCAAATCTAGGCAATGGTGTATTTTGTATCAAAATATAAAAAAAGGTAACATTAGCCGTTGAAAAAGACTATACATTTTTTTAACCAAATGGACCGGTGAGTTCCGCCTTGAAATGATGGACGAGTCTAGTCACCATCGTTGTATGCGATAGCCTGCCTAGGTGGCCTTTTGTTCATGGTTGAACCCGGGCGGCGGCTGGCCTTGTTGGACGTTTGAAAAATAAAAGTAGGCATTTTTAAAAACTATTTTACCAAGGAAAGATTTAGGTTTGGGTGGAAAAGAAACTTACAAGAAGGCTGAAACCAGTTACATTGGTGAGAGAAGTAGCAATGGCAACACTAGACAAAGATAGTTCATCAACATGCCCAACCATCACTATGATCGCCATTTGCATCATATACTGCGCCACGGCCACAACCATCATCGGTGCCCCTATTAAACTCACATTCTTTACCTCGCGACCAAAGTCCCCCCATCTTTTGGCCTCCAACCTTGTCATCTTCTGGTCTACTTCCATCTCTCAAACTGTCTGTATATATACACATCCATATTTCAGTACATTAATATATATAACATGATTTGACAAAATAGAGGTGCATGACCTGACTCATTTCATATTATATAATAATACAAATAGTAACTTAACGGTTTCGTAAACTCGCCGTTACAATAACCGCTTCCATTACAGTCTCCGTCTAAACTCACGAGACATCCCCTTTTATTTCCTACCACACTTAATAGTTTCGTCAACATTCACCACTGCCTTTACCGTAACGGCTCCAACCACCATACATTTTTTTCAAAAAACAGCAACATGGAACTGGCAAAACATAAAACTACCGTCATGACTTTAAAGTTGATAACGAACCGACACGTCACCTTCAACCAACGTTTCCCCCGTCGTTAGCCACCATTTCGCACCCTGTATTACCCCACCGTCACATTTTAAAACCCAACCACGCAGTTTCACACGAAAACTCCTTCGACCACCATGCAATTTTCCAAAAAACAACATTTTTTGTACCGGTTTTGGCACCGATCTTCAAGTATGTACACCATCACGCTTCTAGAAGAAGAGATGGCTCGGATGGTTTTTATAAAGTGGATGGAGATTAGGGAGCGCATGAATAAAGGAGGATGGAGATTGGGGAGAGCATGATGGAGGATTTTACCGGTTTAGAGTGATGATAATCAAAATAACAGAGAAGATAAAAGAGAGATAATGAGAGAAGATAAGGGTCCATGGTTTTGGTTTACTGTGGGAATTTGTGTTTTAATTAGTCATAATCATTGTTTGATTCTCGAAACACAACAAAAAAGCTGTACACACATCTAATTTTAATTTAGGTATTTAGGATTTATCCCAATAAGAGGCTGTCACATACCCCAGAATGTGATGTCACATCCCAAAAAAGTGACGTCATAGGGTGTATGAATCTCATAACCCTTTAATTTAATACATCTAATTTTAATTTAAGTTTATACATATATCGAAAGCATTAAATGTTGTTACCTGATACATTTGGATAAAAAAATATTATAATTTGTATCCATTTAAGTTACTGAACATTTTTTAATAATTATATAAAAAAGACATGATTAATTAAAAAAGACACCCTCTTTGCTTTCCTTATGAGAGGTGCGGAGTTTGAGTCTTGCCGGCAGCAAAATGATGCTGGTAGGCCGGGTTTTACCACAGTAGGCCTTAGGGCGGCGGGTTTTCTCCGGAAACTGGTATGAAATTATTGGTTGACCCGAGTTGCTCTAGAAGTACTCTTTTGTCCAGTGGGTACTTCGTGAGTGATCGAGATTGATTTGTTGGAAGTTAAAAAAAAATTAAAAAAGACATGATTAATTAAAAAAAAGACATGATTAATAAAAAAAATTATATAAAAAAGACATGATTAATTAAAAAAAAAGACATGATTAATAATAAAAATTTATTCTTAACAAATATAGCAATTACAATTGTGAACTTTTACTAACAATACAACCTTATCATAACGTTTATTCAAAACAAATTGGTTACATAAGTTTGTACGTGTAATCTTAATGGTTGACGAACTAACCCATTTGATTTTTATACGCTTTAAGAAATTTGTTATTTGCTATATGTGTTTATCAATCCACGAACTAAATACTTTTATAATCAACATCTCGCTGCAACGCGCGGATACCACCAACTCGTTTGTTTAACAGATACCAACACCGCCCCCCTGCCCCATGTCTCCGTCTCCCCCGTCCCTCCCAAGACGCCCGGGACGGGCCAATAAGGTTTGAGTTTTTTTTTTCTTCGAACGGCTTTGGGCATTTATTACTTAGCAGTCATCAACAATGCTACAATTTTACTATGTTTGAATTATCAACATAATAAATAGAAAAATAAATATTAAAGATCAAAACTCAGAGAAGACATACCTAATAAGCCATGGAATCTAATTTCTTATTCATGAGATGAATGATGAATGAGGTTAAATTGTGGAGAAGAATAAAAAGACTTTGACCATTTGTCATTTTATGTGACTGAAAGTGGATCTCCTATTGGTTGAATGTATTGACTGACGGATTGTGTTTCTTTTGAGTCTTAACTCCGTACACATGTGTTTCTTTGATTTAATTTATTAGTTCAACCAAAAAAATAATATCATATGTACAAAAAACGATCATTGTAAGTGATGGTTTGTAATTTTTTTTTTAATTTTAGGATGAATTGTAATTTTCTTTTTATAAAATTTAGTATTTATTTTAACATTACTTTGTTTATTTGTTACTTTTATAACTAATTAAATTTAATATTAAAAAAAATAAATTAAGTAATAAATGCGAGAGACATGGCTTTTTCATGTCTCCACATCCTTGCTATGTCCCAACCAAGAGAACATGGTAGTCATCCTAAGTGATATCCTAGATGGCATTAAGACATGAACTTTTCATGTCGTTCACACCCTATATGAAAGAACTGGACACAAAAACTGAATGGATCACGCTTAAACTAAAACGATATATTCTTCTATTGGTTTAAATTACTAATTAATTGTTTTTTTAATATCTTATCACAACAAATTCTATTTTTATAATATAAATGTGTTGGAATATATACAAGTTGTTTCACATCATGATATCTATATCTTTCTTTAATTATTAAAATAGTGTGAGAGATAACGTACAAAGCTTTTTTAACGTGAGAAGCGTAGGAAGGCTTCTCAACTCTTAGATTAGACGGTGGCATGATGGTAATTATCAACCTTAATCATGGCCAGCTTAAACAAACCAAGGGTAAATTAGGAAAAAAACGTTCAAACTTTTTCAAATCGAAACAACAAACTTAAATCGAAACCTGATTTTCATCATTTCAAGTCGATTAAACATTCTTTATGATTGCACAATCAAAATAACAAAAAAAAAAGTCGATTACATTGAACGAAAACGTAAGATCAGTATTTGAATTTAATAAACAGAAAAATAGAGGATTATACTTGGATTGATTAATCATACGAAAAACATATGATTATGAATAAACGCTCGTATTAGTTGTCAAATATTTTCAATTGTATTTCAAGAAGAAGGATTAAACATAAACATTAGGTCAAAAGAAGTTGCAGAAGAAAAAGAAGAAGTTGGTGATAACAGAGTGTTTTAAACGCACGTTGTAAATGTTTAGATGCACTTGATGTAGAATTTAAACGCACATGCCTTAAAACGCACATTGTAAATGTTTAGACGCACGTTGTAAATACCCATGTATATATAAACGCATGTTTATAAAATACCCAAAATGTTTAGACGCACGTTTATTGTTTTTACCTTCCAATTTGTATATATGAACGTGTGTTTATAAATACCTTCCAATTTTTCACTTTCTGGTTTCATTCTTCTGAATTTGGGTGTACCATCTCAAAAATTCGCCACATATTTTTTGTTGATGAAAGCAACTAACATGATTTTTATCAAGTAGGTTCGTTAATGGGTTTGACGCGTAAGGTTTTATTTGAGGGACTTAAAGGACCCAGTTGTGACCTTAAGGACCTAAGGTGTCAACAATCAGAAATTTAAGAAAATAATATTAATAAATATAGTTTTAAAAAGTTTAATGAACCTATTAAAGGTTAATTACCTATTTTGTATCTATTATTTATTCATTACTCATTAAACTTTTAATCAATTACAATATTCTTACTGTGGAACAAATTTGATTAAAATCCCAATATAGTTACTATGTTTAAGAAAAAAAATATTTTTCCTTTAAATATTTATGTTTGTACGATTTTTTTTTTTTTTTTTATTAAGTAGATGATTTACTTAATAAAGTTGGAAACATATCATACCAATTTTTGTGCCCCTTTTTAAAGGGAGAATTACAATTAAATTGGAAATCATTGATAACTAATTACTTATTTTGAATAGTCAAAACCAATTTAATGATTAGCTTCAATTTTTGCTAAAAAGTTTTGCAACGGTCCGGATTTATCGAAAAGAAATCTCAAACATTATAAGACCATTAGGTGTGGAGGAGACCCAACTTCCATGTCTTGCCTCCACCTCACCTGCCATGTCAGCGTGGGGTGGGAGCATCCATGAGATGATGCTCCTAGGGGTGTGGAGGATGTCCAACATCATTTAATGCTATTTCTTTTTTTTCTTTTTTTAATTAAATAATATTATCATATTAATATAAAATGTGAAGATGTATTTAAATTAAAAACAAACACTTAAATTAAAAAAAAAAACATACACCTAAATAAAAAAAGTACAATTTTCAATTAAAAACGAACACTTAAATAAAAAAAAACATAAACTACGGATTATATTTTTTTGCGATGCTCTCCTTCATCTTGAGCAACACAGGACGGTCTTCTTCGGGGTAGTCGTTGATGTTTGCCGTCATTATTCGCCATTCTTCTATTTGCCTATCCTCGTTCTTTTGGCGAATGTTTTCCTCCACCCTCTTTTGCTTCAAGCTAAGCTTTTCTTCGACTTGGCGTTCCTTCAATTTCTTCTTCTCTGCTTGACTTTCACTAAAAGTATTTTTGAAGGATGCCAATTCAGCGACCAAACCGTCCAACATTGACCCGCTCCCACTCCCTGACGCGGCTTGTTTTTTTGCAGCCGCCGCTTGTTTTTTTGCTCTGTCCCTCCCTATGGGTCGTGGCTCCTCTTGAACGGGAGTATCCTCAAACTCTGGGTCTGGGTCATCGTTTATATTTATTTGACAATGACCGGTCGACCCGCCTCCCACGCTATAATCGCCCGACTCCGAAGTCTTGCTTCGTTTGGCGTTTGCAACCTCGTTTGGAACCGGTGCCCATTTGCGAGATGTCTTCAACACCGTCCAAGCTCGAACATGAGGAAAAACATGGCCATACTTGTCTTCATATTTTTGCATCGCCTCCTTGAAAATCATTTCCTCGTTAAACCCGCTTGGAGGGTTCACATACAACGGATTATAAAAGGCGATGAACTTCCCGATTGTAGTGCTCATTTTCCTCCATTTAGAACTTAAAGCCTCCTGCTTGCGATACTCTCCTTGCTCCATCAATTGGTGAAATGTATCTCGTACTTGGGTGTATAAACTATCTCCTGTTTGATTAGTCCCTACATTTTTTTAAATAAAACATATATTAGAGAATAAAAAAAATAATTTTTTTTATTGTATACTACAAAAAAAATAAATTTTTTTTACCAACTATGGGATCTTTCGAACTAGCCAGATACGCCTTCGCTAACGCTTCTTCTTCCAATTTCGTCCATAGGCTTCGTTCGCTTTGCTTTTTTTTCCCCTTCCCCTTCGCACTCGCACTCGCCTTCGCCTTCCCCTTCGAACGTTGGACTTGTGTTTCGAGGACAACCTCCACCTCATCATCTTCTTCATCTTCGAGTTCAAAATTGGGTTGTCGTTGTGGTGGTAGAGATTGACGGAATGGCGGAGTTTGCAAAAGTTGGGTAAAGGATTGAGGGTTATGATGCATTTGCATATTATGGAATTGGTTAAAGGTAGTAGGGCTTTGGTGCATTTGGGGATATTGGGTGAAAGGGTTGGGAGTTTGTTGGAAACCCGCAAAAGTAGCCCAAGATGGATCCATTGGCACCGTGAACGGGTTTGGATTCGGGTTGTTTTGGTTATATTGTGGTGGTTGATTCGGGTTTGGGTTGTTTTGGTTGGGATCCATTGAAAAATGTATAAAGTATTTTTTATATAAAAGGTGGTGTTTGGTATAAAAAGTGGTGTTTGATTTGTGTTGAAAATGGTTAAAATGTGTGGGTTTAAATAGATTTTTGAAAAAAAAAATCGTTTTTTTTTTTTAAACGGTAAAAAACCCCTTGGTCCCCCCCCCAACGGTTAAAAGCACGTTTCCCAAGAAAAGAAGAGCCCCGGCATAAACGGCTATGGGATGCCGGGCATGCCGTTGCCGCGCCAGGGGGGCGGTGTAGCCCGGCCCGGCTTGGCGATGCCGGCCCCATGCCGCAGCCCATACCGAGTGGTCTAAGAACATAACTAATGGTTCATGTCCTTATGGGCATTTTCTGCCACATCATTATCATAAGGCCCCTAGAAAATATGTAATGGTTAAAGCCACTTAAAGCCTTTTTAGTTATTACTTTCCATATTTTTTATTCTATTTGGGTATTATATTAGAAATGTCCCTCCCTCTTAATGCCCATATAATGCCTAAGGAGACGGTGTTGAGGACATTATAATGCTTATTCATGCCCCTATAATGCACATTACGCATGGTCTAAGACTATGTGGTGTAGTTTAGGCAAGACTTGGGAAGCCTTGTCGTCACGTCATCAAAAAGTGGGCCCCACATGATTTTAGACAATGTGAGAACTACCCAAGGGTGTGGGGTAGTCCTGCACTCCAAATATGTAGTCTTGTTTTTGGTTTCTTTTGGGAATGCATACGAACAACCCACCACATGTTAAAAACCGGGAAAAATTACAGAAATCGTCCTTTATGTTTACCTATTTTTTCAGTAGATGTCCTTAAACTTCAAAAGTGATGAGAATCGTCCTTTATGTTGTAAAATCTTGCAGAACTCGTACTTTAGGCCTAACTAGGTTAGTTTTTGTAGTTAAGTTATGTCACGTGTCCTGCACGTGAGGGCATAATTGACATTTTACCCCTGATTTCATTCCCCCCTTTATAAAACCATCCCTGATACCTTCATTCATGTTCCTTCATCAGTTCCACCAAATTAGGGTTCCAAAATTGAAGAATCTTTGAAACGAGCAAGCCGCACCACCACCTCCATCACCACCACTACCAGGCCTGACCACCACCTCTACCACCAACCTGCTACGAACCACCCCCCCAGCACCACAACCTATAATCAACAACCCTAAACTACCACCACCTGCCATCACAAAACCTCACAAATCTGCCAACTACCACGAAACTCCATCCAATCTGACACCCCCACCAGCACCATTAACAGTTCAAAACTTAAAAGTAAAACTTGAACTTAAATCAAATCAGAGCCAATACCTGGATCGTAATGAAACGTGATGACAACCCCTGGCTCCTGTAACCTTATGTAAATTCACAAAATTTTAAAACTACTAAAAATTCCCGTTTTTATTCGTATGTCACATTCTCATGTATTTTAACATCACTCATCGTTCCTAATATTTTAATTTTTAGTCATGTCCAATATATATATATATATATATATATATATATATATATATAGTACAAGTATCTATAGGAAACCTTAGTTAGATAGTAAACCTTAGAAACCCAACATGTGGCTACAATCAAGCCACATCATCACAAGAAAATAATGATTTTATATTGTGACCAAGGGTATTATTGTAATCTAACCCTCATGTCAACATCAACCTCAAACCCACTTTTTCTTTCCCATTCCCCAAGTATATACATAACCTACCCTCCCATTCCCCAATAAAAATTCAAACCCACAATAATACTTTATATAGATATATTATTCTTTTCTCTTTCTTCCTCTCAATTCTTACCCATAACCATAAACATTTCTTTTACAGAGAGATTCAAAGACTCCATGGATCCTATCTAGTGATTCAAAGACTTCATCTATGGTGATTGTAGTTTTATATTGATTTTTATTGCTGAAGTCAACCAACTTTATTCAGGTATGTTTTCAGAAATTTAATCTTTTTTACTCGAATTAGTTTCTTGAATAACAATCGATTATTTTATTTTATAAATTTTATATACCCAATCTAAGATACAGTTTGTTTTCGATTTTGTTTTTTTGTATGAAATATCAATTTTTTCTTAGTAGTTTCTTGTAGTTAATTTTTTTTAATTGATTTTAATGATTACGTTTGATTATTAATATTTAGATAATGCATAAAGGTGGATCTTTTCAGTTCTCAACTCCAATGAGACGAACAGGTAAAGAAATAATTGATCAAAATCTGTTAAAATCCGTTTTTGTTGTTTTAACAGAATGAATCGAGTAAAAATATTATAAATAACTATTTTTTTTTCTTGGGATATTCTTTTTTCCTTTCTTTTGTTATTTTTTTAATATTTCTGTGTGTGATGATATAGGTGGGAATCGTGATGCTTTATTGGATATATCATTAAAAAAAAAGAGAGGTTGAGAAGATTAGGTTCTGTTGGTGTACTTTGGTGGTTTATGTCCCTGTTTTTTCTTCCTTTTTTTTTGAGTTTTTTTAATGCTTATGTATGTGAACGAACGAGGAAACGGAAGATAATATGGTCATGGGGTTACTAGATTTATTTTGTTAAAGTGGTCAATAGTTTGTAATGATACTTTGCAATAACGTGTGTTAATAGTTTGTGTGCTTTATTTCTCAGTAAACTTATGAAGTGAAAACTATAGGGGTCAGCAAAAAAAAAGCTGACAAAATTAACACAAGTTTATTTGTAATGATACTTTGTAATGATACTCCTGTTAGTATGTTAGATGATGAGTTGGTCACATTTATCCCCAGTTAACACATGTTCACATTTGGGCCCCGACTAACACGTGTTACTCCTGTTAGTATGTTAGATGATGAGTTGGTCACACCGGTTAATATCTCATCTACTGTTTTGCAGTTGATAACGAAGACCCCTTACTGGTTAACATACGAAGTCGAAGGAAGCCGGGAAAAATATGTAGAAAAACTTTTTAATAACATTTTCTTTTTTGTACTCAATGTATAGAGTTACTAGATTTATGTTGTTAAAGTGGTCAATAGTTTGTAATGATACTTTGTAATAACGCGTGTTAATAGTTTGTGTGCTTTATTTCTCAGTAAACTTATGAAGTGAAAACTATAGGGTTAAGCAAGACAAAAAAAGGCTAACAAAATAAACACAAGTTTAACATATGTTACCAAATAACACATGTTAGCCTCTTATGCAATATTAACACATGTTAACCCTCTATGCAGTTCATTTGAATGTCATGGGTAGGTTTTTGTGTGGGTCAATAGTTTGTAATGATGCTTTGTAATAACGTGTGTTAGTAGTTTGTTAATACAACAAGGGTAACACTTGATATCACACCTTACAAACACACCTAGTATTACTCTTTGTTGGTAGGGGTTTAAAGGTTTTTACCAGGTTAACACATGTTACCATATTTGCATACACAAGGATAACACATGTTATCACACATCTCAAACAGATATACTATTTTACTCTTTTGTTTAACTTAACACATGTTAGCTTACAACCACAACAATAACACGTGTTAACAGAACTTATAACGGTGTTTTTTGTGCTAATTCCCACAGGTTAAGTTTACCGGAAGTGATAACACAACTGTTTTGGTCTTGTATGGGTTTCATATAAATTGGGTATCTATGTCGCCATGTTTTTTGCGTCTAGCGGTTACTTAGTGCGTATGATCTTTTTAAAACCTTTTTTATGTATAAGTTAAACTATGTGATGCCCATGGTGTCCCTTTTGGAATCTAGGCTGTATGTGGTTGCGTAAATTGCTGCTTTGTATTATCTTGTTAACAGTTGTTAGTCATTGCCAAAACTGACAAGAACTTATTCCTCAACTGGCCAACTTTGTCAACTTATGCCTCGACCAGGGTTTTATATATAACACATGTTATTCATAAGTTAACAGTTGTTAGTCAATTCGAAAAAATGACAATGCTCGTGCAATCCACTTGTCAGCGTAGTCAACGTGGTTAACACGTGTTAGTCTAGTCCACCATAAACAACTGTTAATACATGTGTAACTCTAATCCACGTGCCAACATAGTCAACAAGGTTAACACGTGTTAGTACATATATCATGCTCTACCAACTGTTAAACCGTGTCACCAACTCATCATCTAAACATACTAACAGAAGTAACACATGTTAACCTAGTCAGGCATTTCATCAAACACATGGAGTGCATATATCCAAAACACAAAAGACATTATAAGTACCTTTCATACATTCACCATTAACTTTAAATGGACATCCATAGATGCAAAACACAAAAGACCTTATAACTAGTTTCCATACAATCACTATTAACTTCTAACATACTAACAGAAGTAACACATGTTAACCAGTCAGGCATTTCATCAAACACATGGAGTGCATCTATCCAAAACACAAAAGACATTAGAGCACCACCATACCGACGAGAACATCACCAAGATGTTAGCCATCTTTGACCAAACCCAACAGAACCAGTCACCACAACCATTCGCCTTCTTTTGAACTACATAAAATCGACCACCATAATCGGCCGCCTCCGGAATCACGACACACCAGGACCACCGTAACTTGTCATTTTCGTTTGTGTTTGAGAAGAAATGGGTGAGAGATGAGAGATATCTAGAGAACAATGAGGTTAGAGGTGAGAGATAATCGTGTTTAAGAAAAAAGGGTGAGAGGTGGGAGATATCTGGAATCACGAAGCACCACCACCTGCCGTTATTTGCTTCTGTCACCCATAACCACCACCCACCAGATATCAATGGTGTTCGAGAAGAAATGGGTGATGGGTGAGAGATATCTAGATAAGAAAGGGTGAGAGGTGAGAGATAAAGTTGTTTTGAGAAGAAAGATGAGAGAGGAGAGAGAATGCATTATTATGATGAAGTTGATAAGAAAGGAACTAGTCGGTGGAGCTCCGGCAAACCCACGGTGGTGGTGGTGGGTGATGATTTCTTTGAAGGTGTATGCTTTGTAGTTTTTCATTAGTGTGGAAGGTGGTTGATGATTTCTTTGAAAAACAAACTAAGAAGATGATGTAGAAGAAGGAGGGAGGAGAGAGATAATTGTCTTGGAGTTTTAAATATGATAAGAAAGATGAGAGAGGAGAGAGGTGATGGTATTGGAAAAAGAAATCTGACAAGAAAGAGGTGAGATGAGAGATATGAATTTCCTTTTATGCCCTTGATTGCACTTTTGGCTAATAAAAAAATATTTCTCTTACCATAAAGTACAAAGATTAAATCTTAGCCTTTGATCTAATAAAATGGATGGCTAAGATTGAGTTTCCAAGGTTTACCATCTAAGGATGGGTTTCCATAATATCCCTTCCCTATATATATATATATATATATATATATATATATATATATATATTGATTTTTTTTATAACTGTAACTGAAAATTTTATAAAGGTTATAAAACTTAGATTGTTAAACTTTGAAACCTTAAATCTATCTTATAACCATAACCAAATCCATAACAAAAACTCCACCCAACCTAATACCCTGAGCCCACTTCTGATCCAGTCCAAATGATATTAGGCCCAAACCCAGCCCACTCTGATTATCCCTGTCCTCGTCTGAGAAGCTGGAAGCCGGCGACAAATCCGGTAAGTCCCGAATTTTCCGGTGACTTACCAAACTTGATATACGCGCCTGTGTTCAGAATAATTGGAAAGTTAATGATCGGCCAACACGACAATTGCGTTTTGACCCATAAATCACGCCAAGATCTACATAATAATCAATTCAAAAGGCTTGACTTTGACCATGGTTATCAATCGGAGCATTTAATCGTGTTAGAGTATAAATAGGACCAACCTATCAAACCAAAGCACTTGCATAAGCATTTCCCAACCCTCAATTCCATTATTTTTATATCAAAATTTCACATAAATTATTATTAATCATTTAGATCAGAAATATAATTTTTGATTCGCAATTTATAAATTTTAATATTTTTAAATATTAAGTCCATATTTTGTCAAATAAGTATTAATATATTTAAATATTCGAAAATAATTTTATAAAAATTATTTTCACAGTTATTACATTATAATACAACTACCTTTAATTAAGATTGGCCAAACAATTCTTTTTATTAATTATTTCTCTATTTATTAAATCATTAACAACCATTCTAAAATAATCATTAATCAGTTACCAATCCCCAAATTAGAAACCCTAGAACTACTTGTAGACTAGAAAACTTAGACTTATTTTATTGTCTTGAACTTAGGGTATACTTGGAATCATTGTGCAACATTTATTCTATATCAAGGGATTCAATATTATCATTAAGGTGAGTTTACATAGCCCCTTTTTCTGTTTTACATTTTGGGGTGAAACATGTTTAAACATTTTATACACTATCATTTACTCATTCTTACATTGTTGAAACTTGTGATTAAATTACACTATCATTTACTCATTCTATCATTTGACTGTAACAAAAGGACACAGTACAATCATTAACATTGATCAAGCCGCCTGTTTAGATTATAGCGCTATAGGTCTGACAAACCCATCCCCCCGCATAAATTCAGGGATGATCGATAACAGTTACACTTTTACTAACTTGCGAGTTAGGTCTCAGTCGACACAAGGTTTGATTGTACAAAGACGCATTGTTACATGTCGGACTCATACTCTATCATTATACAACTGTGATTGTTGTACAAACTATTGTTATCAATTATATTCGAAAACCTATGTATTCTCACCAACTTATGTTGACCCAAAATATTTTCAACCTTAACATGTTTCAGGTTCTACTTACTTGAAGATTTGAGTTAATGCTTGAAGATGTGTACATAGTATTATTCATTTTGATGTACGAATTCTTGTAGAACAATTGTATGTAATTTATTTAAATCATTTAATGAAATTTATTATTCACCATGAGCTACTGAACAATCGTCAATACGTGACATCCGATGTTTCCGCCATCGGTTGGGGTGTTACAGATTGGTATCAGAGCCATGGTTATAGGGAATTAGGTTATTAGAAAAATAATATAGTCTATAACCATAGGATTATAACCAGTATTTGCTCCTTTTACTTGCTATTCTCTATCTCCCTCCTACTTCTTATCTCTACTTTAGCCCTACAAGAATATTGCTCTCTATCACTGGATCTACTCTTAGACTAATTGGACAAAATCCTCAGGTTTAGCCTGAACCACCTTGAGATCTCGTCGAAGTTCTAGATTTTAATAACGAACACGTGCAATCTGCAAGGGTGAACGCCTGTATTCTGAGTCTTCTGTCTAGGCTGGCATTGCGCATATATCCCAATCAGACGAGGGACCCGGATGCCTACCTGGGAATTCTCGGGATGAGTGTTCACTTATAGGTTAAAGCATGTCTTCACTATGTTATTAGACTCTAGAATCTTTGATAAGTCAACGTTTTCGTTTATTCGTTTTAATTAATGGATAAATGATTACATTCCTTACATTACCTCATTCATTTCATTGTGTCTCTTACAGATCATGCCTCCAGGTCGCAGTGCTCGCCTTAACAGTGGTGACAATCATGATGAAGGGAGTAGCAATCACAACCACAACCATGACACTAACCACAACAACAACGCTAACAACAATGGCGTTGATGCCCAACTGGCTGCGATCATTTCCCAACAAATGGCGCAACAGATCGCAACTCTGGTTCCAAACTTACTGGCTCAAGTCATCCAAATGAATGGAAACGGCAACGGAAATGGAAATGGCAACCGAAATCACAATGGGAACGGGAATGGAAATGGGAATGGTCTCCCAGTCTGCACTCTCAAACACTTTAATACCTGTAATCCTCCTAAGTTCAGTGGGGATGAAGGAGCTACTGGTCTCCTACAATGGTTCGAGGGTATTGAGAATACCTTCATTAACAGTCAGTGTCCTGATAACTTTAAGGTCCGTTATGCTATGAGTGTTCTTAAAAAACGAGCACACACTTGGTGGAATGAGGAAAAGCGCACCCGCGGAGCTGAAGTTGCACTTGCTATGACCTAGGATCAAGTCAAGGATATAATGAAAGCTGAGTTTTGCCCACGTAACGAGGTCAAGAAATTGGAGGAAGAGTTCCACACCCTTGTTCAGGATAGTGGAGAAAACCTTGCTTATAATACCCGCTTCCATGAGCTCAGTCTGTTGTTACCCCATAAGGTCACTCCCCTACCTGTAGCCATCGAGAAGTATATCGGTGGTTTGCCCATGCAGATTCAGGACACGGTATGGGGAAGGAACCCTGCTACCCTCGAAGAGGCCAAACGTCTAGCAGCTACCTTAACTGACAATCACGTAAAGAACGGGACCTTAGTTCGGAAAGGCGAGAAAGCAAGTATTGTAGCCGCGGTAACTACTGAGAACCAGAAGCGTAAGACCAGGGATCCTGATGCAAACCTCACTACACAAGATTCTAACAAGAAACCTTATATAGGAAACTATCCATTGTGTAACACATGCAAACGACATCATCCCACTGCTTCAGCATGTCGCTTGTGCACCAATTGTGGTAAGTATGGCCATCTGGTCAACACATGTCGTGAGGCCCCAAATCCTAATGCCAACCAACCAACCCTGATCAGGCTACTAATCCTAATCGTCCTGGTAGATACAACTATGGTCAGTGTTATGAATGTGGAGACCCAAATCACTTCCGTAACCGATGCCCTAAACTGAACAGAGATCAAGACCCTCCAGCTACCTAACAGCAAGTCCCACCATTTGAATGTTGTTTGCTTTTTAATTCTATGTATTGACGCTTTTGATTCAAGTAATAAATTCTAGTATTACCATAACACCTGGATGCATGCTTGTCTGAATGAGAACTAATTGCTATCTAAATCTATACAACTACAACTCATATACTATACTCGTTATACTTATAAAATTGCTTGCATAAACATATTATCAATTTGCAAATTTATGTTTATAATAATTGCTACACTTAATAGAGGATAAAGTACTTGCTCAACAGTTAGTTGAGTACCAAATAACCTACTCAACGATTGGTAGAGGTCATCATGCCTTTTCAACAGTCGGGAGAGGCCCTACAACCTGCTCCACGACCGGTGGAGGCTATCGAACCTGCTCAACAATCGGTAGAGGTTCCTACTCACTAACTGGTGAGAGTCTTTTCCCTGCTCAACGGTTGGACTCATTAAATACAAAGGTTCAACCACATGATTATTTCTGCATTACTTACATGTGTGTTTCGAGTAATAGAAGGACCCAAAACCCTAATGTAAGGTAAATTGGTGAATGCGGTCCGGAACGTAATCATGAATTTACAGGTACGTTAAGGTAGTGTGAAATTCTATCAAGGTTTCGGTAGATAACCAAATGTAAACTCTAGTTATCTGGTAGTTCAAATCACACATAACACACCTCTTATCCAAATTATTCGAAACAGTTTATTCTATTCATGTCATGCTATAACCCAAATTTTCCAAACCACAATTATTTTCATTTCTACCAACCCTATGTTTTATAACATCGGGACGAAGTTTCCAAAAGTAGGGGAGATTGTAACCTTATGTAAATTCACAAAATTTTAAAACTACTAAAAATTCCCGTTTTTATTCGTATGTCACATTCTCATGTATTTTAACATCACTCATCGTTCCTAAATTTTAATTTTTAGTCATGTCCAATATATATATATATATATATATATATATATATATATATATATATATCGATTTTTTTTTATAACTGTAACTGAAAATTTTATAAAGGTTATAAAACTTAGATTGTTAAACTTTGAAACCTTAAATGTATCTTATAACCATAACCAAATCCATAACAAAAACTCCACCCAACCTAATACCCTAAGCCCACTTCTGATCCAGTCCAAATGATATTAGGCCCAAACCCAGCCCACTCTGATTATCCCTGTCCTCGTCTGAGAAGCTGGAAGCCGACGACAAATCCGGTAAGTCTCGGATTTTCCGGTGACTTACCAAACTCGATATACGCGCCTGTGTTTAGAATAATTGGAAAGTTAATGATCGACCAACACGACAATTGCGTTTGACCCATAAATCATGCCAAGATCTACATAATAATCAATTCAAAAGGCTTGACTTTGACCATGGTTATCAATCGGAGCATTTAATCATGTTAGAGTATAAATAGGACCAACCTATCAAACCAAAGCACTTGCAGAAGCATTTCCCAACCCTCAATTCCACTTCTACTGTCGTCCCTGTCGTGTTTCTGTACTCGCCGGAGCCGAGTTTTCTGGCCACTACCTTCCCCTACAAATTTCCGTTATAATTCGTAAGTGTTTTTATGTCTGTTGATGCGTAATTGTTTAAGGGTTAAAAGTCCTCTGTTTAATTGAGTTTTTGTAACTTAAATCAAGCTCAATTGGTCATAGATACGATTAGGGTATAGTTTGGGGAAGATAACTCATAACACCTACAAGATAAATATTTTTATTTCTGGTTTTAAATTGTTCTCAGGGTGTGGCTCAGTGGTGAGCCATGCTTGTGATTCGTGTTCGGACCGGCCAGACACAGGTTCGATTCCCAGGAATAGCAGTTTTTTTGAAACCGTTTTCTTTTTCTTTTTCTTATATATAATCATACATATATTATGTATATTAGTTCTTATATGTGTTTAAAATATCAAACATGACTTATAAATTCCATAAAATTTATTTTATGTTATATAAATAATAAATTTTATTATACAATTTTTATTTTTACAAAAATAATTTATTTAATATATATATAATATACTACAAATTTATTCATTTATAAGTTAAAAATTCTATAAAAATATCAAAACGACTTTATAAAATTCCACAAAAATTATTCTAAACACGTAAATCAATAAACATTTCAGAAATAAATTTTGTTCCACAAAAATCATTTATTTAATATTTTTAATCGATTTTTGTTATTTTAATCATAAATAAATCATAATAAATCCATTTTTCATTATTTTTATATCAAAATTTCACATAAATTATTATTAATCATTTAGATCAGAAATATAATTTTTGATTCGCAATTTATAAATTTTAATATTTTTAAATATTAAGTCCATATTTTGTCAAATAAGTATTAATATATTTAAATATTCGAAAATAATTTTATAAAAATTATTTTCACAGTTATTACATTATAATACAACTACCTTTAATTAAGATTGGCCAAAAAATTATTTTTATTAATTATTTCTCTATTTATTAAATCATTAACCACCATTCTAAAATAATCATTAATCAGTTACCAATCCCCAAATTAAAAAACTTAGACTTATTTTATTGTCTTGAACTTAGGGTATACTTGGAATCATTGTGCAACATTTATTCTATATCAAGGGATTCAATATTATCATTAAGGTGAGTTTACATAGCCTTGTTTTATGTGTTACATTTTGGGGTGAAACATGTTTAAACATTTTATACACTATCATTTACTCATTCTTACATTGTTGAAACTTGTGATTCGATTACACTATCATTTACTCATTCTATCATTTGACTGTAACAAAAAGACATAGTACATTCATTAACATTGATCAAGCCGCCTGTTTAGATTATAGCGCTATAGGTCTGACAAACCCATCCCCCCGCATAAATTCAGGGATGATCGATAACCGTTACACTTTTGCTAACTTGCGAGTTAGGTCTCAGTCGACACAAGGTTTGATTGTACAAAGACGCATTGTTACATGTCGGACTCATACTCTATCATTATACAACTGTGATTGTTGTACAAACTATTGTTATCAATTATATTCGAAAACCTATGTATTCTCACCAACTTATGTTGACCTAAAATATTTTCAACCTTAACATGTTTCAGGTTCTACTTACTTGAAGATTTGAGTTAATGCTTGAAGATGTGTACATAGTATTATTCATTTTGATGTACGAATTCTTATAGAACAATTGTATGTAATTTATTTAAATCATTTAATGAAATTTATTATTCACCATGAGCTACTGAACAATCGTCAATACGTGACATCCCGTTGTTTCCGCCATCGGTTGGGGTGTTACAGCTCCACCACTCGAAAGCCCTTTCAACCACTGAAACCCCATCGCTGAACACCATACGCCAGCCGGTCAAAGACCCAGGCCGGAACCCCTTCTCCTTCAATCTCTCTAACTCTCTCTCTCTCTGTCTCTGTCTCTCTCTCTCTTTCTCTATTTCTGCTTCGATCAGTGTTCCCTCTCTCTCTAGAATCACTATAAGATGAAGTGCATGGTGGGTTTGTTGTTCCGTTGTAGGATTGTCGGAGCTCCGCCAGGTTTGGTGGCCGGAGCTCCTCCCTGCTCCGCCTGCTCTCTCTCTATAATATTGTTGAGCGAAAGGGGTGAGATGAGTGGTTGTTGAGGGGGACGCCGCAGTAACACCCCAACCGATGGCGGAAACATCGAGATGTCACGTATTGATGATTGTTCAGTAGCTCACGGTAAATAATAAGTTTCAATATATATGATTTAAATAAATTACATACAATTGTTCTAAGAATTTGTACATGAAGATAAAAAAAAAATACTAGCTACGCATCTTGAAGCATTAACTCTAATCTTCGAGCAAGCTATAACCTGAAACATGTTAAGTTTGAAAATATTTTGGGTCAACAAAAGTTGGTGAGAATTACATAGGTTTTGATAATTGAATAAAAACTTGTACAATTCGAGTGTCATGGCAAGTCTAGTCCATATGTGAAAACAAAACCATCGGGTAAATCGAGTGCATAATCAAACCTTGTGACTAGAATATTGTGGTCCATCCCATACGCTCATGGTTTACTCGATTATGTTATAAATTCGATAACAATCACCCACGCTACCTATGTAGGAGGTACACGTATTCGGGTGGGATTGTCAGTCCAATAGATCTATCATTGTATACCGTCGGCTGATCAATGTTAATGATTATGCTAGAATAATGTGCTTACCCTAGTAATGTTTAAGACATAATGCAACATAGAATAACACATAGACACTTATGATTGAATTGTAAATTGAATGTTGTAACATGTTTCACCCCAAAATAGTGAATGGAAAAGGGGCTATGTAAAACTCACCTTAGGTGCATAATGAGTTCGTGCGTTTTATTGAGCGTGCAAACACTTAGTAATAATGCCTTGGAAAACTCGGAACTAGCTAGAGGAGATAATGATGGATGAAAACTTTAGTATGTGGGAGATGGGATAATAATGTTTTTTTTTTGAATGGTATAAAGAGTTGAATGGTAGGCTAGTGTATTTATAGTGTAAAATTTGGAGTTGTAATTAGTGACTACTTTGACTAGGCTAGAATTTAGGAACAACTTTGACTTGACTAGAAGACCATATTTACTAACACTTTGACTTGACTAGGAGACCATATTTACTAACACTTTGACTTGACTTGACTTGACTAGGAGACTACGTTTGACTTTTCAGGTTTGACTAAGGGACCTTAAAAGGGTTTAAGTTTAATTGGTTTTAATTAACATCACAAAACACCAAATGGTGTAGTGGTTTGTGTGGTGTGGTTAAGATTTAGCCCGCCAGGGACTCGGGTTCGAATCCTGGCACAGGCAAATATTTTTTTTAAAGTTTTTAAATCAGAATTTTTAATACAATCCAATTTAATATTGATTATACGTCATTATTTAAACAAAAAAAAATAACAAAACGGATGGTAAAGATACTGTAAACATGAATCGGATGAATAAACGAGGGAGTTCTATATATATATATATATATAAAGAAAATTTGTGTGATGTTACAGCCGCCGGTTACCACCGCCTGTGGTGGTGGCCGGCATTCTTTAACCTTCTGCTCTCTCTATCTCTTTCTTTATAAGTGGTGTGTATGTGTGTTTGTTATCAGACAAGAAGAAAGGTGGGTATGGGTTATTTATATTAAGGGTTGGGTAATGGTTTTCAATAAAAAATGGTCTGGAACATCTCGTCAATTAAGATTAGTTTTATTAGGGGTTAGGGAAATTGGAAGAAGGTGGGTGGAGTGGTTGTGACAGGTGGGGCAATGGTGGTGATGGTAGATGATGGTGGCAATGGTGATGGGTGGTGGTTGTGAACAGGTAGAGAGAGAGATAGAGAGAAGAGAGAGTAATTTTTTTTTATTTTGGACCAAAAGTATAAGTTAATTACACAACTAGTCCCTAAAAGAGTAAAAAGACAAATTTACCCTCATGTGCAATGCACATGACTGGATTTAACCAAAAAATCTAACCAAGTTAGTGCTAAAGGACGAGACTTGAAATATTTTAGAACATAAAGGACGATTCTCATCACTTTTGAAGTTTAAGGACATCTACTGAAAAAATAGGTAAACATGAATGTAACACCCCGCCCCTCTCATCACCAATATTGTCCGCTTTGCCCATCCAGAGCTCACGGATTTGTTTTTGGTTGCCCAAGTGGAGACTTCCCAGGAGGCCACCCATCCTGAAATTTCTCCCACCTGAGCACGCTTAACTGTGGAGTTCTCCTCTCATCCACTAGCATTAAGCCCAAAACGCGTTGGTGATTTAAGAGGCAAGACATTACTTATGAACCAAGGATCTCTCCTGGCCACGACCGATGTGGGATTTTCCTGGGGTGTCACATTCACCCCCTGTTAGAGTCTCATCGTCCCTGATGAGGTGTGTTCTTGTGGTGTCACATTCACCCCCTGTTAGAGTCTCATCGTCCCTGATGAGGTGTGCACCCACCATCCCGAACGACACAGGAGTGGCTCTGATACCATTTGTAACATCTGGCCCCTCTCACCACCAATTTTGTCCGCTTTGCCCCGATGGGTTGCCATCTAGAGCTCACGGATTTGTTTTTGGTCGCCCCGGTGGAGACTTCCCAGGAGGTCACCCATCCTGATACTACTCCCACCTGAGCACGCTTAACTGTGGAGTTCTCCTCTCATCCACTAGCATTAAGCCCAAAACGCGTTGGTGATTTAAGAGGCTTTGGATTACTTATGAACCAAGGATCTCTCCTGGCCACGGCCGATGTGGGATTTGCCTAGGGTGTCATACAAAGGTCCATGTTAATCTCCCAGAAATCAGTACTGTTACAATCACCCCCCCCCTTAGGGACTCATCGTCCTCGATGAGGTTTGCCCCACCATCCCGAATGGCACAGGAATGGCTCTGATACCATTTGTAACACCCAGCCCCTCTCATCACCAATATTGTCCGCTTTGCCCATCCAGAGCTCACGGATTTGTTTTTGGTTGCCCAAGTGGAGACTTCCCAGGAGGTCACCCATCCTGAAATTTCTCCCACCTAAGCACGCTTAACTGTGGAGTTCTCCTCTCATCCACTAGCATTAAGCCCAAAACGCGTTGGTGATTTAAGAGGCAAGACATTACTTATGAACCAAGGATCTCTCCTGGCCACGGCCGATGTGGGATTTTCCTGGGGTGTCACAATAAAGGACGATTTCTGTAATTTTTCCTAAAAACTGAAACTACAACTTCCCTCTCGGGCCTGCGTTTTCCGAACAGTTCTTCGGCAGCTAAGAACCCAGCCGACCAAAGCAACCATCCCCACAACCAAACTTCTAGTGTTGCCTAAACCAGACCCATGAACGAGACCTCTCGGCTCCCTCATCTCCATGTTAGTTACACACACTTAAAGAGGATGAGCCGTGACAGTTTTCAGAGAGGAATGGCTGTTGTCGGCTGAGTTTCACATTCAGCCGATCATGACAGCGGTGCAACCACCCCACGCCATAGTAACCACAAGGACGAGTCAGAGGTACTGATTATGCATCGGTTGTGTTTGGCAGTTGGGTGTGATGTTTAGAGACGGTGTGAGCGGTGTTTTTGTTTCATGTGGTGAATAAACAACGCACGTTTGTATGTATTTATAACTATAAACGCACATTATGTATCTTCTTCTTCTTCATCATACCATTACTGAAAACTGAAAAAAAACAAAGCACGTTTGTATGTATATAAAACAGAGCATGCTTGTATGGTTTAAACGCACGTTTGTATCTATCACTGGTGTCGAAATCGAAGAAGTTGAGTAGCACCAATGCGACGATTACTAGAGTTAGTTTTGCATCTGGAGGTGCTGGTATCTTCAACGAAACAGATGAACTATTTGTAAGATTACACGTCTCATATCTTAATTGAATTATAAAATCCTGCTCTGTTTTTGTTGTTGTTTTCGTTTCATGTTTTCATCCCTTTTAATTTTTAAATATCATAGTTTTTTTAATGGCAATGAACGACGTGCCAACCACCGTGACACCGGGCGTTGTGGCCAAGGTCGACTACTCGACCGTCGCTAGTCCCTTGGCTTTCCCAGATGCGCAGAAACCCGACCCCCACCGCCCCGAGGTACAACAATGAAATAATCGGTAAAACCTCACCTATCAGAGTTGAATCGACGCCACTCGTATTCGCTTTTCATCTGGATATCACTCCAGTACTCCACCACAAGGGTGGGGACATTTAAATATCTTAGTTAATAAATAAGTTTTAGTTTTATACTTGCATACACCGTAACATATCTTCTATCACTACCAACCACTTTATACTTGTAGATTTTATAAATGTATCTTGACATTGAAACGTATCATTCAAAACATTTCTTAATGTGTGGTTCAAAATCAGTAGATTCCTACATGAATATTAATGTATATCTATCTATACATCTAATATTTAAAAGTAATGTGGGACACATGGTATTCCCACATTGCAAGTTCAATTCTCTCTACTCATCTCATTAAGCCACATGGAACCTTGTGGTTTTTATAAGATTTTTGTTTTTTTTTAAATCAAAAATCTATTAAATATATATGCCCTCAAAAAACACTAAACATAACCCTAACACCCAATTTCTTTCATAACCTCCCTCCTTGAAACCAAAACCCTAATCAAGGATCGTTCAAATCAGACCATCTCTTGTCGTCTTCTTCATCTCCACTTCAAGGTATTCTCTCTTCTATTCTTATTTCAATCAATCGTTCTTCATATATCTGTTTTCTCTGAATTTTTTTCGTCTTTCTTCCTGATTTGTTTCTCTGGAATTCTTCGTCTCCTTCTCTGAATCGAAGATTCTAAGCAAGTTTCCCAATTTCATGAAGGAGCCTCTGAATCTGAGACGAACGTATCTACGGTAATTTTTGTTCCGATTGTCACCTCTGTGGCATGCTCCATGCATCTATCTATCTATCTATCTATCTATCTATCTATCTATCTATCTATCTATCTATCTATCTATCTATCTATCTATCTATCTATCTATCTATCTATCTATCTATCTATCTATCTATCTATCTATCTATCTATCTATCTATCTATCTATCTATCTATCTATCTATCTATCTATCTATCTATCTATCTATCTATCTATCTATCTATCTATCTATCTATCTATCTATCTATCTATCTATCTATCTATCTATCTATCTATCTATCTATCTATCTATCTATCTATCTATCTATCTATCTATCTATCTATCTATCTATCTATCTATCTATCTATCTATCTATCTATCTATCTATCTATCTATCTATCTATCTATCTATCTATCTATCTATCTATCTATCTATCTATCTATCTATCTATCTATCTATCTATCTATCTATCTATCTATCTATCTATCTATCTATCTATCTATCTATCTATCTATCTATCTATCTATCTATCTATCTATCTATCTATCTATCTATCTATCTATCTATCTATCTATCTATCTATCTATCTATCTATCTATCTATCTATCTATCTATCTATCTATCTATCTATCTATCTATCTATCTATCTATCTATCTATCTATCTATCTATCTATCTATCTATCTATCTATCTATCTATCTATCTATCTATCTATCTATCTATCTATCTATCTATCTATCTATCTATCTATCTATCTATCTATCTATCTATCTATCTATCTATCTATCTATCTATCTATCTATCTATCTATCTATCTATCTATCTATCTATCTATCTATCTATCTATCTATCTATCTATCTATCTATCTATCTATCTATCTATCTATCTATCTATCTATCTATCTATCTATCTATCTATCTATCTATCTATCTATCTATCTATCTATCTATCTATCTATCTATCTATCTATCTATCTATCTATCTATCTATCTATCTATCTATCTATCTATCTATCTATCTATCTATCTATCTATCTATCTATCTATCTATCTATCTATCTATCTATCTATCTATCTATCTATCTATCTATCTATCTATCTATCTATCTATCTATCTATCTATCTATCTATCTATCTATCTATCTATCTATCTATCTATCTATCTATCTATCTATCTATCTATCTATCTATCTATCTATCTATCTATCTATCTATCTATCTATCTATCTATCTATCTATCTATCTATCTATCTATCTATCTATCTATCTATCTATCTATCTATCTATCTATCTATCTATCTATCTATCTATCTATCTATCTATCTATCTATCTATCTATCTATCTATCTATCTATCTATCTATCTATCTATCTATCTATCTATCTATCTATCTATCTATCTATCTATCTATCTATCTATCTATCTATCTATCTATCTATCTATCTATCTATCTATCTATCTATCTATCTATCTATCTATCTATCTATCTATCTATCTATCTATCTATCTATCTATCTATCTATCTATCTATCTATCTATCTATCTATCTATCTATCTATCTATCTATCTATCTATCTATCTATCTATCTATCTATCTATCTATCTATCTATCTATCTATCTATCTATCTATCTATCTATCTATCTATCTATCTATCTATCTATCTATCTATCTATCTATCTATCTATCTATCTATCTATCTATCTATCTATCTATCTATCTATCTATCTATCTATCTATCTATCTATCTATCTATCTATCTATCTATCTATCTATCTATCTATCTATCTATCTATCTATCTATCTATCTATCTATCTATCTATCTATCTATCTATCTATCTATCTATCTATCTATCTATCTATCTATCTATCTATCTATCTATCTATCTATCTATCTATCTATCTATCTATCTATCTATCTATCTATCTATCTATCTATCTATCTATCTATCTATCTATCTATCTATCTATCTATCTATCTATCTATCTATCTATCTATCTATCTATCTATCTATCTATCTATCTATTATTATTATTATTTCCGATCGTCATCTCCGTGGCAAGTTTCTTATGGTTATTATTAATTTCCAAACTAATGTTGGTGTATTGTTCAAACCGTTGTGTGAATCTACAGGTTCACTATGTTGTATTCTTTGCATACATGGGACTCTAGGTTATTATTAATTTCATTATTATTATTATTAATTTCATTATTATTATCTTTGCATACATGGTGGGTTGTTTAGATTCCAAGTTATTGTATAAATGGTTCATATGTATATAAGATTTACCTTCTAATGTTGAACAGATGGTTTTTAGAGGTGGAGTCTCTTCTAATGAGTTTAAGTCTTTGTTTGCCTATTTGTTTTGTATAGTAATTAACATGATTTGACCAATTTTTGTTGTAAAAAGTTACCAGCAGTGCTCTTTATGTGGATGCTAAGCTATCACTATGAATTTTAGTCTTTATGTTGATTGTGATGACCAAATTATCTGATGCCAATACCCAATAGTCATTCAAATACACTCTTAGGCCATTAAAATACATTTACATGATACTGAAGTTCCAATTATTATTTTTTTCAAATATGGTTGGTTATACAAACTTCGACTCCATTCATACATTGCTAATTGATCATTCAAGTTTAACCTCATTTAAAGAAAGATTTGTGATTTTTTAATAAGTTAATATATTCAATGTGAACATGAAAGCAGGTTACCATTCTATGACATTTATGCTACTTATTTGTCTTAAGTAATATCATGTTTGATTATCCTCCTAGGCACTTGACATATGTGCGAGTTGCAAAAGCAAGAGGTCCGCTCGGCTTAGCATCTCAAGAAAGATGTAAATGCTATGGATGATCAATCTTCGGTTGTTGAGGTGGATGGCAAACCTTTGTTCTTCTGATGTCACCATGTATTGAGTTCTCCTATTTAATTTTTGATTTACATGTTTTTCCTTTTTACTCAAACGTTTATGACACCCTATACTGGCCTTTGCAGGGATTCTATGACCGAAGCAGAGACAAAGATGGCCAACGATGGTTCAGCGGTGCAAGTTTAGTGGTATAACTCCCTTTGTTATTTTTAGGCATGAAAATAAACCCATAGACACCGCTATAAGTGATAGTTATCATATCTCTATTCCTAGATGTTTTGACATTTCGTGTGTTTCATATATAAACACAACTCATGTTTATTGAGATCGTGGTGTAGGTATCTTTATGTTTATTTACTTATTTATACAAAGTCTACTACTCATCAGTAAACTATGGTGATAACTAATAATCTTCTTGCTACTAATTTGCCTGCCCTTAGTAAGTTGCATACACGTTTATTTAACTTCATATGGTGATCATGCAAATAAGGGCATATCATGTCTGTGTTAGTATAGGCATATTTTGAGTAATAAAAACTCAAAGGACACTTTCTACTTTTACTTCAATAAAACAAAATGTTTATACATATAATGTGTGTGCGCGCCTGCGCTTGTGTGATTACGAACCCTCATACATTCATATCTAAAATGATGTATATATGTGTATGCCTTATATATGTTGATTGTGGTTGTTTCCTTACCAATTCTCTCTAATCTGTGTGCCGCTGCCAGCGGCTTCGTTTTCTACGGCTGTGGCGCCGTCACTGCCATCGTCATCTCGATGGTGGATGGTGGCGGTGTTTATCGGTGCATGTCTCAGCTGTGTGCATCAATGATATAAAATGAAATGGGTTGTTTTGCCTCTACACAGAAACATACAGTATGCTGCTTAAAAAGCTTCTGTAAGTTTTCATCTCTTAACAACCATTTAGAGTATAAGTGTTTGTAAATATATTATTAATCATAAAAGAGATAACAATTGGTCGAGGCGTTTCCATTGGGATCTATGGATTTTGTTTCTTTCTAGGATTTTCCAATGTGGCGTATGATTTTGTGTATGAATTGGTGGCTTCTGTTTGCCATATCAATGTCTCAAAATGCATGACATATCTTCAATATAAAGGCAGGCAACACTATTTTTTTTGGGGGGGGGGCCAGGTGATATTTTAATTGTTGCTTAGGTTGTTTGCTCAACAAACTTAAGCTTTGTAGCCTGCTGATTCTGTTGTTGATTCATGTTGTATGTGATGATGACTGCGCATTTGTCGTACCGTCAACCGTCATGGCGTCAATGCATCGCAACTGGTTGATGTGTTACGCTCTTTCTGAAATTCAAGGTGTTCGTTGTATATGATGATTTTTCAGAATCTCTAACGATTTGTGTTTGTTTTGCCCTCCAGGACATGAGGAATGTAGTAAAAAAGATGGAATCACTTGGCCAGAGCCTTGATTATTCTTCTGAAGATGCAGTAAAAAAGCAGCATATTCCTGGTAAAAGAAAAACATCATGGTTTTTCCTGAGAAGTAACATTTTGGGCTTTCGACCAGTTTCACTTTCAAGTTTTGACCGATCTAAATTTGCTTGCAGCTATAGGAGACGATAATCAAGACTATAGAACTAATGCAAGTCAGCACTGGGATTCAATGAAGTCTTATTATCACAAGGTAATTTTTTTACTCTACTAAAGCTGCATACCGTATTACCGTTGTATCATTTACAAAAGATTTTGTTGCCTATCTATTGTGCAGGCTGCAACCGCGTATGCAGATGGAAAATGTGAATATGCTCTGCCTGTCTCTCTGATCAGGTATGTGTGAAGAAGATTAGAATAAGTTGATATGATTATGTTTAAGTTTTATAGATTGTCAAGATCCTGGTATTACGAAGTGTGAGACACTCCGAGGTGCTTAGATCCTGAAAGCTAAGGCTCGAGCTTCACATACGTGAGGTGTTGCTTTGTGTACAACCAAAAGCTGCATCTCTTTTACATATCAAGTTATCAAATGTTTTGGTCGTTTATACATATCAGCATCAATCCTAACTTTGACAAGGTCAGGCTAATTGAATATGTGTATCCTGAAGCAGGGAAGGATTTGTAATGAAAAGGCTCGGGAAGCAGATGAAAGGGCAAGCCGGGATATATTCAATTCAAGGTTTGTTACTGTGCTATTGTGTTATCTGGTTATGTGGTTTGACTAATTATATGACATGCAGGAACAAAAACTTTGAAAATATGATAACAATTGATCTACACGGACAACATGTGAAACAAGGAATGAAACTTTTAAAACTTCACCTCTTATTTGGTGCATATGTTCGATGTAAGCAAACCATATGTTGTTTGATAGTCTTTCTTAAATCGCCGATTTCTTATAATTTCAATTACGTTTCATGTCTATGATGTATAGCTGTGCGGCTCTTCAGAGTTATCACGGGATATGGGAGTCACGGTCTTGGAAAGTCAAAGATTAAACAGCCGGTATGTAATCAACAATACCCGTGCTTATAAATGGGTTTATCTAGGTTATTTTTTCTCTAACAAGTAAAATAAATGAAACAAAAATAAAAATATTTGCTGAAATGGAAATGTGGCAAAGGGATCAAACAAGTTTAAAGTTACTCACAATTTACCTTTTGATTATATAAACCCGGGCTTTTTAGTTGGGAAAGGATACAATGAACAAAAACAATTAAAGGATACATTCTTTAATTGATTATCATTTCATAAAGGATACTAATTACATAAAAAGTTTATTTGAACCAGAGTCGATGTACAACCTGCCAACCCGACATGATTTGACCTTAAAAATTATAATTTTTTGCGAACATCATGACTACTTACAAAAAATTGAGGTAAGTGTTTCAGGTCAACCGACGTGTTTCATTCTGCATAAAAACTAAAAAGTGCACTCCTTACAATTTACATGCTGATTTTCTTGTCACATGTTTATGTATGTATGTCCGCATGTTGTTTAATGTGTAGCTTAAGCAGTTCAGATGGTTGTTGTAGGTTGTGGATCCGTTAGAAGCCGAAAACATAGAATGGAAAGAAGAAAATAGGGGAACTTTGCTAATCAAACTAAATGGGCAGAGAGAGTTCGGCTTCTTGGACTCCGGTAGTGACAGTGATTAATTTTTTCTTATTTCAGTCATATTTCCGGACCTAAAACTTTGTACGAGTGTATGTTTAAAGAGAGACAGATATGACCTTAGAGGTGAGTCCATCTTCTCATGAGATTAAATTGTTCATTAAAGATTGTAAATTAAGTAAAGATTAGTTGTTTAGACTTGGGATTAGTTGTAAATTAACATAACGTTTTATGTATTTATGTAAGTGCGAAAAGTGCTTCATTTTGCATCGTTGGGTTTGTTATCTTTGTGGTCATTGAGTTTGGTGTTTTACTATTTGGGAGGGTTGAGGTAAACGTGGTCGAATGAAGACGACGGTTATTGAAAGTGAAGATGTAGGGCGGCGGTTATTGAGAACACATACAATGGAAAAAAGAGAAGATAATTCCAACTTCACAGATTGGTATAGTGACTTCAGTGCCAAGACCTGAGATTTGTGGACATCTCCATTTTTTTGTTGTCGAACAATGGTGGAGATTTGCCGGAAAACAAGATCAAAAGGAGATAATTGAAGAAAACGAGAGATTAGGGTGAATCGCTTATTGTGTTTTGTGGTGGCAAATAAAGGGAAATTGTGAGAGCAAACGATCGATTCAGGGAGAAGGGTAACTAGAAGAGAAATTGTATAAGAGGGTTCCATTAGTCTTTTTGGGTCGTCCGCCAGGATTGCAACCGGAACAAGGTAGAAAAAGCATAACAAGAATAATAATGGGGACCGAGAACCTAACCAAACACTGGTGTTAGCAGGTTTTACGGATTGCTCATCGGGAAGATAGGGATTAAAGTTTCTTTGTTGAACCGCGTGTCATTTGTCAACGCGGGCAAAAGTCTAGTATTTTAGTATATCATACAATACAATACGTACAATCCAATTCCAATTTGGTAATGCGCCAAGCTTGTGAGAAATTTCTAGGAAGCTTCGTTCAAATGATTAAATAATCAAAGTTACTTGATATAGAATTGGGCAGTTTCTTGTTAAATTCAACATTATGAGGTGTGTTTGATATTTAGAATCGTAATTTGTACTAGACAAACCTTAAATTCGAATAGAAGAAAATTTAAATTTTGTTTTGTATTTTTGTTAACTGGTTTAGAGACCAAATTAAACTACATCTCGGTTTTATAATCAAAATAGTGAACTCCATATATGCACAAAACATAAGATAATATTTGTTAGAAAACTTACATAATAATCGCCGCAACACCTTTCATACACGAACCTCACATGTTTCTAAGTCCTTGTACTTTCTGCAATTAACTGTAACAGAAAACGAAATCAAAGAAAAAGGAACCGGGCTTGTGTTCGACACAATTCCCTTAAACAGATTCGTCGTCTGTTCCCAGGGTACACCGGTTCGAAACAGTGACGATGGTGCACTGCCAGACTATCCCACTTGCTTGAAAAGAAACTGGAACAAAGCTGCTTCTGAAAAAGTTTTGCTGCAGCAATCGACAATGTATGCGAGTGAATATGTTTCTATTGTGTTGCAAGAGTTTTAGTGTAATTTTCCATGTATCTTCTTTCTATATATTCAAATGAGGCACAAAGCCTTCCATTATATAAGAACATGGATATATGAAGAGTCTTTATAATTAGAGACTTAATTTGAGACATAAAGACTCTAATTAAGTGACAAATCTCTAATTAAAACAAATAAAACCCTCTAATTAAAGACATAAAACTCTACTCAAGAGTTTTAGTCTTTAATTCACCAAATTAAGGACTTATTAATAATTATAATTTATTAAATTATAATTTCAATATCATCCATTCACCATATTTCCAACAATCTCCCACATGAATGGAGATTGATCAAAACACGCATACTTCGAACAAACCCCTACATGAATAGAAGTCATTCTGAGAAGCAACCTCATTCCAATTAAATTTCAACAGTTGAGTTTTGCATATGATAGGTAGGTGTGACCTTTGAACCTTCGCTTATGAAACGCACTTAGCCCACTGGCTCTGAGTAGAACGCGATGTCTTTGAACTCGTCTGCCATTTGTGTGGACGACAATACGCTTCACACAAGACTCTCCCTGACAACGTCAAGTCCTCATAGTTGTGTCTGTTATGGTCATGGACATGTGCCTGGTTCTGCGAGAGCTATTAAGTATTGTGCCCCAACAATACCCTTCGAAGCGACCCCACTTCTCTCTCACATAGGTGATCTACTGGGACTGGTTACCTCAGTCAGATCATTAAAAGCTATAAGCTTAACCTCAACCTTGTCACTTTTTAGGAATGGACTAGGAAGCTTATTAAATCTTATAGTAAACTCCCTTTTTAATATGTGGGGTTTTCACCAACTCTCCCCCACAGTGACCTTCACCAGTTCATACAATTAGGTTGTCCTATTGAACTCAGATCTTGGGATCTCCAGTCAGCTGAGTTAGGTTTCCTTCGCATAAACCTAGCCTTTAATGGGCTTTAGCCCATTCCCATTGACGACTTCTGAACTAACTCTCTGTTTAAGCCTTTTGTTAGCGGATCCGCGATGTTATCCTTTGACTTCACATAGTCAATAGTGATAACTCTTATAGAGATTAGTTGTCGTACCGTATTATGCCTACGTCTTATATACCTGTTCTTACTGATACACATTGTGATATGAGCTCTGCCAATTTCTGATTGACTATCACAGCGTATGCATTGGGCCAATACCGGCTTCGGCCACCTAGGTACTTAACAAATTGACGTAGCCATTCTGCCTATTCATCCTCTAAAGCGATGAATTTTGATTCCATCATGTATCTAACAATAACCATTTGCTTAGATGATTTCCATGTCACCGCAGCACCTCCAAGTGTGAACAAATACCCACTAGTTGCCTTGGAATCATTCGTGTAAGATATCCAATTCGCATCACAGTAACCTTCAATAACTGCTGGATATCTTTTATTTTGCAGCCCGTAATCTCGTATGTATCTTAAGTACGAAGCAACTGGGTCACACAATTCCAATGAATTGAACTTAGTTTGCTCGTGTATCTACTTAGCTTGCTTGCTAAGTCTGGTCTGATACAACTCATCAGATACATCTGGCTGCCAATAATTCTTGAGTACTCTAATTGGTTAACAGGCTCACCTCGATTCTTAGCTAGACGTTGACTTGTGTCAATGAAAGTTCTAGCCACATTAGAGTCATTTCCATTGAACTTCTCAAGAATTTTGTCCGCATAATAGGACTGACTTAAAATAAGTCTATTCTAGGTTCGTGTGATTTGTACTTCCCAAAATCACATACGTTCATATCAAACCTTCTATTTTCAAATGCAAGTCACCTCCACACTTAAGTGTTATTGGATAACTACCAAATAGGGTGATGAAAGTTTCTTCCTTTCATATATAGCTTGAAAACTTCTCAAGTACCATTTTTACATCCCTATGGATTGTTTTTAAATGGCTCTTCCCCCACATTGCTTGCACTTTGATTAAGTTCGAGTAATATCACTCGTGATGATATTAGACACCCGTGATAACATAGCGACTATCTATATCTTTGTGTTATTTAGGTCATCCATTATATTACTCAACCCATATTTCTCACACGAACCCTTTTCTGAGCTATATGAATTCTCCTCATATTCAGCTAAATAGTATCATTACCAATTAATTATTTATTTGGTCCTTTTGAGTCATCATTTATAATGAATAATATATTTGCTTTTACAAAATTCATTCTTATGTCGTCACATATGTTTGAATGTTCAAAGTTAATTTAATCTCCGTGGAGCATCTAAATTAACAAGTATTAGTCTAACATGCTTTAGACTACTGTGACACCGGGCAAATTCCGACAAATTCTGGTTAACAACGCTGTCTAGATTAAAGTCTACCTTAGCAAGTCACGCGTATATTATACTTAACTGGGTTAGTTGAGTCGTATTATGGTTCGGGAACTGTTAGTTTAGTATAGAGGATCATTATATGTCAGTCCCTAACCAAGTGTATAAGGGGTGACGATTCGTAGAATCGTCAGAGCATAGGGAACATACAAGTCTCGAGTCCCGGGAATTGGTGAACGAGTGTGAATGTGTTTGTTTACAAGTATTATGTGTTTACAATCATTATGTGACTTGTCGGTATGTGAAAATGTGTTAAAATATGTTAAAACGGGGTTTAACGCGCAAAATACGCAGAACCAACCCCTATAGGCGATTAGGGAGGGCTAATCGCCTATAGGGAGGCGACTGGGACATGTCTTGGGGCGAATAGCAGGCTAATCGCCTATAGGGAGGGCGATTAGCAACCCTATTCGCCTGATGCTGCTGCATACTCGCCTGTAACGTACCTGACGACTAAAAACGACTATAAATACAATACTTGACCTCTTAAACTTCATTATAACAACCCTAGTCGTCCCACAACTCGTCCCAACACACACACAACCTCTGGAACACGATTTTGGATCAAAATACAAGATTTCAAGCCTATTACATCAATCTATCATAAACCTAAGGTGTGGTTTTCATTCATGCAACCTTTAATAATGTTTTTATTGAATCCCTAATGGTCCAGACCTGTTTATAAACGTATGTGTCTTCTGAAATTCGTTAATAATCATTGTTAATTGGATTCTAGTTATTATGCATGTTTTATGTGTGTTTATAATTAAAAGATAGGGTTTTTGTGATTCAAGAAGGATTGTTAGCATGATATTAAGGTTGTTACAGATTGATGATGATAGCATGTTGATGAGATCTGAGTAATTGTTCATTAGGGTTACGGTTATGCATGTTAATGTGATGTTTCATGCTATGTGTATTGTTTTGGGATACATGGTTGCATGCAGGGCTGATAGAACGAGGTTAAACGAAGGATTTTGATTGAAATATGTTTGATATGGTTGTTTGATTGATATTTGATGTTTACACACGTTCTGGATTTGATTTGGAGTGTTAAACGCGCGAAAAAACCAGAACAGCTGGGTTAAAGGCGAATAGCAACCCTAATCGCCTATGCTATAGGCGATTAGGAGGCTATTCGCCTGATAGGAAACCCTAATCACCTATAGTATAGGCGAATAGGGGTCTAAATGCCTTTACTTCATGCGATTACGATCCTAATTGCTAGTTAAGCCCTGAATTGCATGCCTTATGACGTAATCGCCTATAAACTCCTGATTTGCATACCATATGACCCTAATCGCCTATAGTATAGGCGATTAGCCTTCCTAAATGCCTGTTGACTTTCATAATCGCTAGTTGACTTTTCCTAATCGCCTGTACTGCTGCTGTAAGTGTATTTTGACATTCCGAGACCCGATTTGACACCTAGGAACATGCTAGGAACCCCGTAACATACCTAATAACTTGGTAACATGTGCTCGGACTTATTTATGAGATACTTGAACTACGTGCTACAACTTGTTGGATTTTAACGTATGTTAAGTGTGATTGCATGATTGTATGCTTGAGAGTGCAAGTATAACACGGGGAGTCTCGGGTCACCAATGGGATGTCGAGTCTTGTACATTGGGTTAATTTAACAGTAACAGTGGTTCCAAACGAACTTGGTTATGGTCTGGACATCTAGGGACTAACTAACCTACGAGTTATTAGTCTAATTACTTGTAACTGTCATATGTTAGGTCGCCGCCTTACGGGGCTAGCATAGCTTGCTGATTTTATTCGTATTACGAAGTAACGCAACCTAAGGTGAGTTTACGGCCCCTCTTTTATCTGGTTTCACTTTTTGGGGGAGAAAACATGTGTTAAACTTATGTTTTGGTAACAACTGTCATACTATGGGTTTCTATGGTTTACTATACGATCTTTGGAAGTCCCGGGGGAAACCATGAATGTGCGGGTTAGCACAATGGGGAAATGTGAATAGATCTATTGGGAGTAACCAACCCCGCTTGTCGGCTTGGAGGGCCGGGCGAGTGCATATTGTCTCAAACAGGAACAGGTTTACTATTCGGGCACAACATCTGGTTTGCGAGTTAGTAATGGTTTTCCAATCGTAGAAGTAACAAAACATACGCCTAGCTAGCGTACTTTGGTTTGCAAATTGATATAGTATGGACAGGTTGAACTTGGTACTTTAATTACAAACATGTGAACTCACCAGCATTTTTGTGCTGACGTAACTCTTACATGTTTTCTCAGGTCGCTAACGTAACTCTTACATGTTTTCTCAGGTCGCTAAGGTAACTCTTACATGTTTTCTCAGGTCGCCTAGCTAGTGTCATGCGCCTCGCGATAAAACTCCGCAAGTGGATTTTGAGGGTGTGACAGATTGGTATCAGAGCCAATGGATATAGTGAACTAGGACTGCATGTTGAGTCTAGTCTATAGCCGAGTCGCACACACTAGACGATCACATAGTACTAAACATTATGGTGGATTATGTATGGCCTTGTCGGAGTGTCTCTAACTCATCTGACCTTCCTATGTTACATCATCCGTTCTATCTTAGGTCGGGTTACTTGCTCTCTAGGCAGTGTGGTATATTGGGGTAAATCGTGTACTCTTGAGATTTGTCCAAGGCTCGGACATCTCCCTTTCATACTCCAATAGAAACACTTGCCATAAATTACCGAAGCATTACGGTGTATAGCTAAGAGTCTATGTTCGGCGATTTGAACTTTGAACCAGGAAAACACTTGGAGGACCATGTAGAGCGGTTTATCATTTTGGGTGCACACAAAATCATAAACCGAAATGCATGAAAGCCCTAGTGAGCGCTGGGTTTGAATGAATAGTCCTGGATTGGATCTAGCTTTGATCTTGTGAATGCTAGTGGTTACCATTAGCTGTGAAACTAAATTTTCTCGTCCTTTCTGTCAGAATCATGTCTGGTGTACGAGGAGGACGTGGAGGTGGCCGCGCTGGTGGACGTGGTGGTGGTCGTGGTGGTGGTGGTCGTGGAGGTGTAAACCTAACGCAAGAAGATCTGAACAACTTACTGCAAGCTGCCTTTCATTTAGGGCACAATGGTGGTGGTAAGTTGATTTATCCACTTTTGCCTCATTAGTGAACCTTGTTTACATCCTTCGTGGTTTCTCATGCGTTTCATTTCAGGTGGTCCTGTTAATCCACCCCCACCTATGTGTACCTACAAGATGTTTCGGGACTGTAAGCCCCAGGAATTCTCTGGCACTGAGGGTGCGGTGAGCTTGCTCAGGTGGCTGTAAAAGGTGGAGTCAGTGTTTCTGATGTGCAACTGTCTCCCAGAGGATCGAGTCAAGTATGCTACTGCGTTATTCCAGGATGTTGCTTTGACCTGGTGGAACAATATCACCCAGAATATGGGTATAGGGGAGGCTTATGCTATGCCTTGGGAAAATTTTGTTCAACTACTGAAGCGAGAGTACTGTCCAAGAGAAGAAATTCAGAAGCTAGAGCATGAGGTGTGGAACCTCAAGATGACCGGGTCAGAGATTGAAAAGTATACGGTAAGGCGTAATGAGCTGGCAGTGCTGTGTCCTGATCTGCATGTGCCAGAATACAGAAGGATTGAACACTATATATCGGGGCTAGTACCATAGATCGCAGGGTTGGTGGCTGCGGGGAATCTTCCTACATACTCAGAGGTGGTCCGATCGGCTCACAGGATGACAAACTTGAAGGTGAATGAGGGTATCTTGCCTGTTAAGGGTTCGACTGTCAAGGCCCCGGAGAATAAGAAGCGTAAATGGGATAATGAGGGGAAAGGATCTGTGCCAACACCAGCACAACAGGGTAAGAGGTTCGATAGCGGGGGTTCTTCTTCTTCTGGTACCAAACCGGGTGGTTATGCGGGGAAATTACCTAAGTGCAACAAATGTGGGCGTCATCATCAGGGGGACTGCGACCGTAATCGTTGCCATCGCTGTCAGCGACTTGGGCATTTTGCTAAAGATTGTCGGGCGACACTTCCATCGACCCAGGCCCCAATTACTAACTCGGCTCCTACTGCTCAAGGAACTACAGGGAAACAGGGTTGTTACAACTGTGGGGAGACTGGGCATTACAAGAAGGAGTGCCCGAAACTGAAGCAGGGCGGGGATGCGAGGGACAGAAACGGTAACGGGAACAACGGGGGCGATGGAAGGAATGCACGTGCCTTCGTCATTGGAGCCGCAGAGGCTAGGCAGGATCCTGACACAGTTACCGGTACGTTCCTTCTCAATAATCGCTCTGTTAGTGTTTTATTTGATTCCGGTGCCGATAAAAGTTTTATATCTATGGAAGTTAGTCGACTGCTAGATGTAGTACCCGTACCATTAGAGGCTAAGTATGTAATTGAGTTGGCTGACGGTAAAAAGATTGAAGCTACTTGTATCCTTCGGGAGTGTCAACTAGAGTTGTCGGGTTTGTCGTTCCCCATCGACCTTATGCCGGTACCTTTGGGTAGTTTTGACGTTGTTGTAGGCATGGATTGGTTGTCTTTGTATCGCGCTGAGATCGTTTGTTACGACAAGATTATTCGGATTCCCCTCCCTGATGGAGAATTCCTTTCTGTGTACGGTATCAAGGGCGGTGCTCCGCTAAATCTCATCTCCAGCATGAAAGCCCTTAAGTATCTTCGAAAGGGTTATTCGGCCGTTTTGGCACTTTTATCTGTTTCCTCTACCGATGAGAAGAAGATCGACGATATTCCTATTGTACGCGAGTTTCCTGATGTATTTCCCGATGACTTATCTGGTCTTCCTCCCCATCGTCAGGTTGAGTTTAGTATTGATCTTGTACCGGGGGCTGCTCCCATTGCTCGGGCCCCCTACCGTCTTGCACCTCCCGAGATGCAGGAATTGTCCAGTCAGTTACAGGAACTCTTGGACAAGGGTTTCATCAGACCAAGTTCTTCCCCTTGGGGAGCCCCGATTCTGTTCGTTAAGAAGAAAGATCGAAGTTTTCGATTGTGTGTGGATTACAGAGAATTGAACAAAGTGACCATCAAGAACCGTTATCCTCTTCCACGTATTGATGATCTATTCGACCAACTCCAGGGTTCTAGCTACTACTCTAAGATTGATTTGAGGTCCGGTTATCACCAGTTGCGCGTAAGGGAAGCTGACGTTGCAAAGACTGCCTTTCGTACACGTTATGGCCATTTTGAGTTCTTGGTCATGCCTTTTGGTCTCACAAACGCACCGGCGGTTTTCATGGATTTGATGAACCGCGTTTGCAAACCATATCTTGACAAGTTCGTCATCGTGTTTATTGATGACATCCTGATTTACTCCAAGAACAAGACCGAACACGAGGAACACCTGCGTTTGGTTTTGGAACTTTTGCGACGGGAACAACTTTACGCTAAGTTCTCAAAGTGTGACTTTTGGTTACGCGAAGTTCAGTTCCTAGGACATGTGGTTAATGAACTAGGGATTCATGTCGATCCAGCTAAGATCGAAGCGATCAAGGACTGGGAAGCACCAAAGACGCCAACTGAGGTGCGGCAATTCCTAGGCCTTGCGGGCTATTATCGTCGTTTCATTAAGGGGTTCTCGAAGATCACTCAACCCCTCACCACTCTTACTCAGAAGGATAGAAAATTCGCCTGGGGTGAACCACAAGAGTCAGCATTTCAAAAGCTGAAGTCTAAACTTTGTTCTGCTCCTATTTTGTCCTTGCCTGAAGGCCCTGATGATTTCGTTGTTTACTGTGATGCTTCTATTCATGGTCTCGGTTGCGTGTTGATGCAACGCGAGAAAGTGATTGCGTATGCTTCTCGTCAACTCAAGGTTCACGAGAAGAACTACACCACCCATGACTTGGAGTTGGGTGCAGTGGTTTTCGCGTTGAAAATTTGGAGACATTACTTGTACGGTACCAAATGCACCATCTACACCGATCACAAGAGTCTTCAACATATTTTCGACAAACAACATTTGAACATACGACAGCGTCGTTGGGTTGAACTCCTGAACGACTATGATTGCGCCATTAAGTACCATCCTGGCAAGGCGAATGTAGTAGCAGACGCCTTGAGCAGGAAGGAATCAATCAATCCTCGTCCCGTTCGGGCATTGCAGCTCACCATTCATTCCCCTCTACCTGACCAACTCCGTTCTGCTCAATTAGCAGCTTTGAAGGAGGAAAACCTTAAAGCTGAGACTATGCACGGTGCCGACAAGCACCTCGAGCGAAAGCCTGATGGCCTGCACTACTTCGCAGAACGCATATGGGTTCCCTTATTCGGGGGACTTCGGGAGCTTGTCTTAGATGAGGCTCACAAGTCCCAATATTCTATTCATCCTGGTTCGGATAAGATGTACCAAGATCTGAAGGTGCTTTACTGGTGGCCAAACATGAGGTCGGATATAGCCTCATACGTGAGCAAATGCTTGACCTGTGCTAAAGTCAAGGTGGAATACCAGAAACCGTCGGGTCTCTTGCAACAACCTGAAATTCCGGAGTGGAAATGCGAACGGATGACAATGGATTTTGTCACGCAACTACCTAAGTCACCTAGCGGGAATGATAAGATATGGGTGATTGTTGATCGGTTGACGAAATCAGCCCATTTTCTCGCTATTAAGGAGACCGACACCATGGATCGTTTGGCTCGTCTTTATCTGAAGGAAGTTGTTTCTAAGCACGGGGTGCCGGTTTCTATTATTTCGGATCGTGACTCCCACTTTACTTCTCACTTCTGGAAGTCTTTGCACAAGGCTTTGGGTACCCAGCTGGACATGAGTACAGCTTATCACCCACAGACTGACGGTCAGAGTGAACGCACGATTCAAACCTTAGAAGACATGCTGCGAGCATGTGCGTCGATTTTGGCAAAGGTTGGGAAGCTCACCTACCGTTAGTAGAATTCTCTTACAACAACAGTTACCACACGAGCATCAAGGCAGCTCGTTCGAGGCACTGTACGGGCGGAAATGCCGGTCTCCTCTTTGTTGGGCTGAGGTGGGTGAGAGTCAACTCACTGGGCCTGAGCTAGTGTACGAAACTTCGGAAAAGATCGTACAGATTCGTAACCGGTTGGCAGCGGCACGGGATCGGCAAAAGAGTTATGCCGATCAGCGTCGCAAGCCATTGGAATTCCAAGTTGATGACAAAGTACTTCTGAAAGTTTCACCGTGGAAGGGCGTCATACGCTTTGGGAAGCGTGGCAAACTCAACCCTCGGTATGTCGGCCCATTTACAATCCTGGAACGGATTGGACCGGTGGCATATCGTCTTGATTTACCAACGGAGCTCGGCAATGTACATAACGTCTTCCATGTATCCAACTTAAAGAAGTGTCTGGCTGACGAGTCTCTTATTGTTCCACTGGAAGAGATCAAGGTTGATGATCGTCTTCGGATTGTGGAGGAACCTGTTGAGATTCTTGATTACAAGATTCGTAGCCTACGTCATAGCAAGATTCGCATTGTTAAGGTTCGCTGGAACTCGAACCGGGGACCAGAGTACACTTGGGAACGGGAGGATCAGATGAAGTCTAAGTATCCTCATCTCTTTCCTAAGGAAGCGTTCGAATCGAGATATGTTACCACTGCAGCTGAATGAATCTCGGGGCGAGATTCCTTTTTAACGTGGGGATGATGTGACAACTCGGGTAAATCTCTCTCTTGGTTTCTATCTTTTGTCTGTTTCTTTTGTTATTCCTTTTGGTACTTGTGCAATTTTCGGGGCGAAAATTCTTTTAACGTGGGGATGATGTGACACCCGGCAAATTCCGGCAAATTCTGGTTAACAACGCTGTCTAGATTAAAGTCTACCTTAGAAAGTCACGCGTATATTATACGTAACTGGGTTAGTTGAGTCGTGTTATGGTTCGGGAACTGTTAGTTTAGTATAGAGGATCATTAGATGTCAGTCCCTAACCAAGTGTACAAGGTGACGATTCGTAGAATCGTCAGAGCATAGGGAACATACAAGTCTCGAGTCCCGGGAATTGGTGAACGAGTGTGAATGTGTTTGTTTACAAGTATTATGTGTTTACAATCATTATGTGACTTGTCGGTATGTGAAAATGTGTTAACATATGTTAAAACGGGGTTTAACGCGCAAAATACGCAGAACCAACCCCTATAGGCGATTAGGGCGGGCTAATCGCCTATAGGGAGGCGACTGGGACATGTCTTGGGGCGAATAGCATGCTAATCGCCTATAGGGAAGGCGATTAGCAACCCTATTCGCCTGATGCTGCTGCATACTCGCCTGTAACGTACCTGACGACTAAAAACGACTATAAATACAATACTTGACCTCCTAAACTTCATTATAACAACCCTAGTCGTCCCACAACTCGTCCCAACACACACACAACCTCTGGAACACGATTTTGGATCAAAATACAAGATTTCAAGCCTATTACATCAATCTATCATAAACCTAAGGTGTGGTTTTTATTCATGCAACCTTTAATAATGTTTTTATTGAATCCCTAATGGTCCAGACCTGTTTATAAACGTATGTGTCTTCTGAAATTCGTTAATAATCATTGTTAATTGGATTCTAGTTATTATGCATGTTCTATGTGTGTTTATAATTAAAAGATAGGTTTTTTGTGATTCAAGAAGGATTGTTAGCATGATATTAAGGTTGTTACAGATTGATGATGATAGCATGTTGATGAGATCTGAGTAATTGTTCATTAGGGTTACGGTTATGCATGTTAATGTGATGTTTCATGCTATGTGTATTGTTTTTGGGATACATGGTTGCATGCAGGGCTGATAGAACAAGGTTACACGAAGGATTTTGATTGAAATATGTTTGATATGGTTGTTTGATTGATATTTGATGTTTACACACGTTCTGGATTTGATTTGGAGTGTTAAATGCGCGAAAAAACCAGAACAGCTGGGTTAAAGGCGAATAGCAACCCTAATCGCCTATTCTATAGGCGATTAGGAGGCTATTCGCCTGATAGGAAACCCTAATCGCCTATAGTATAGGCGAATAGGGGTCTAAATGCCTTTACTTCATGCGATTACGATCCTAATTGCTAGTTAAGCCCTGAATTGCATGCCTTATGACGTAATCGCCTATAAACTCCTGATTTGCATACCATATGACCCTAATCGCCTATAGTATAGGCGATTAGCCTTCCTAAATGCCTGTTGACTTTCATAATCGCTAGTTGACTTTTCCTAATCGCCTGTACTGCTGCTGTAAGTGTATTTTGACATTCCGAGACCCGATTTGACACCTAGGAACATGCTAGGAACCCCGTAACATACCTAATAACTTGGTAACATGTGCTCGGACTTATTTATGAGATACTTGAACTACGTGCTACAACTTGTTGGATTTTAACGTATGTTAAGTGTGATTGCATGATTTTATGTTTGAGAGTGCAAGTATAACACGGGGAGTCTCAGGTCACCAATGGGATGTCGAGTCTTGTACATTGGGTTAATTTAACAGTCACAGTGGTTCCAAACGAACTTGGTTATGGTCTGGACATCTAGGGACTAACTAACCTACGGGTTATTAGTCTAATTACTTGTAACTGTCATATGTTAGGTCGCCGCCTTACGGGGCTAGCATAGCTTGCTGATTTTATTCGTATTACGAAGTAACGCAACCTAAGGTGAGTTTACGGCCCCTCTTTTAACTGGTTTCACTTTTTGGGGGAGAAAACATGTGTTAAACTTATGTTTTGGTAACAACTGTCATACTATGGGTTTCTATGGTTTACTATACGATCTTTGGAAGTCCCAGGGGAAACCATGAATGTGCGGGTTAGCACAACGGGGAAATGTGAATAGATCTATTGGGAGTAACCAACCCTGCTCGTCGGCTTGGAGGGCCGGGCGAGTGCATATTGTCTCAAACAAGAACAGGTTTACTATTCGGGCACAACATCTGGTTTGCGAGTTAGTAATGGTTTTCCAATCGTAGAAGTAACAAAACATACGCCTAGCTAGCGTACTTTGGTTTGCAAATTGATATAGTATGGACAGGTTGAACTTGGTACTTTAATTACAAACCTGTGAACTCACCAGCATTTTTGTGCTGACGTAACTCTTACATGTTTTCTCAGGTCGCTAAGGTAGCACTACGGAACTAGGGCGCACGCGTCTGCACGGCGTCTAGTTAGGGTTGCATGGTTTTCAAACATTGAATAATTTGGTTTACTTTTGGATTATGTTTTGAGAATAAGCTTCCGCTGTATTTGGGGATTTTAAACTATGATTTTGAAATTGCATATGTCCATTTAGATTTGTTTATTGTGATCGTTGACTTGGATCCTGGTTTGTCATGCGCCTCGCGGTAAAACTCCGCAAGTGGATTTTGAGGGTGTGACAACTACGAATACTTAGCATGTGAACAGAAGATGCATCAATCTAATTCTTCACAGCCTTAAGAGATAACTCATTATCTCTTCCTAACATTCACGTCTTAGTTTAGATACAAAATGAGATTTTGTTTACCATTCCAAAACCTTGGTTTAAAGAATGCTTCAAAACCATAATTCATTCCATCCATTAGGATCAAGACTCGTTTGCCTTTAATCTCCAAGGCTTCACCATTGACTCTTTAGGACTTAAACATAAGTCTTAATATAAGTCACTTTGATGAACGTATTCATCATCAACAAGTCAATTAGATTGACACTCAACTACATGATTCACATATGCCTAATTGATATGTATATATTTTGTTGAAACTATTTATTTGGGTAACTCTCCCAAAATACATCACGAATCATCCATATAATTCAACTAACATTGATGGTTTGTAGAGACTCTACACATCCATCACTATTCTAAGTCTTTTATAATAAATTTCGCAATATTTATCAAAGACTTATGAATAATACATATATTTCTATCATATGTTATAGTCATCAAAACTACATTTGTGCATTGCTACGTAAATGCTCTCAACATTAGATGACATATCTCGTTTTCGTGCATTTAACTTCAATACACTTGCCACGTTGATCATGATTATCTTAATGGGAATGGATGAAGAGTTTTTCTTCTTAGTCACTTAATTAGAGACTTAATTTAAAATAAAGGCTGTAATAAATTGACATAAAAGCTCTAATAAAGTAACATAAAACTTTAATTAGAAAACATGACACTCTACTCAAGAGTTTACTCTTAATTCACCACATTAAGATTCCAATTAATAATTATAATTTACCAAATTATAATTTTAATATAATCCAAAATATATATAACATATTACATATACTAGATTTTGCCCGCGTGGACACGCGGTTCACCAACGTACAATTATTTGGAGTAGTATAACGTATAAGAAAAATACAGCAGAAATATTTTATTAAAATTTAAAACCAACGAATACAAATTTTATTCAAATATCACTAAATATTTCCTTATACACCACATTTTTTGTTTTAGTTTTGACATTCCCATCACCATAAAGTATAAGTAATTTCACCGTTGCCCTGCTTTTAACTCTTGACAACGCGACATAAAGTTGCCATGTGAGAATACGGGGTCTCTTAAATACAATCCAACCTTCGATAGAGACTGTCTTTGGCTTTTATTGATGGTCATTGCGAAACATACGGATATTAGGAATTTAACGCCTTTGGAACTTCACTGGAATCTTGTTATTAGATGGTATTTGAGGAGCATTATCTAGTAAAAAATAAATAGTAGTAAAAAATATTTATGATAAAATTTTAAAAGTAAGACACTGTTTGAGTCAGATCATTTAAAATTCGAATTAAATGTTATAATTAAGTCTAATTGTTACCATTATAGATATTAAAATATGAAATACGTAAATAGAACATTTAATATTTGAATATTTATAAAGTTTAACTGAAATCTATCAATTCAAATTTTTGTATTCAAAGTTTGAATTTTAACTTGTAAATAATTTGAGAAATTTGTAACTAAAACTATTATTTGTTAAATTTTAAATATATAAAGAAATATCTAATTAGTATATCTCTATTTTAAAGGTAATAGTAGGATTGTTTGTTACAATTATTAACTTAACTTTAAAAGTTTGAAATTTTTAAAATATTCAAATCATTCAAAATTCGAATTAAATGCTATAATTAAGTCTACTTGTTACCTTTATTATCTAGAATTCAAATTTTAGAATTTTTATAATGTTAACAAAATTTTAAAATTTATATTATAGATATTGAAATATGAAATTATATATTTAAATAGAATATTTAATATTTGAATAGATATAAATTTTAACTAAAATCTATCAATTCAAATTCTAATAAACAAAATTTGAATTTTAACTTGTAATTGATTGGAGAAGTTTATAATCAAAACTATTATTTGTTAAATTTTAAATATATTAGGAAATCTATAATTATAATAACTCTATTTTAATGGTCATAGTAGGATTAATTGTTACAACTATTAATTTAAATTCAAAGTTTGAAATTTTTTTAAAATATTCAGATAATGCAAAATTTGAATTAAATGTTATAATTAAGTCTTATTATTACCATTATTATTCAAAATTTAGAATTCTATAATGTTAAAAAAATTTAAAATTATAGATATTGAAATATGAAATTATATACTTAAATAGAACATTTAATATTTATAAAGTTTAATTAAAATCTATCAATTCAAATTCTATTAATCAAAATTTGAAAGATTCAAATCATTCAAAAATTTGAATTAAATATTTTAAATGTGTTAATTAAATCTAAATATAAATGTTACCATAAATCTTAAATTCAATTTTTTGAGATTAAATATTTAAATAAAACATTTAGTATTCAAATATTTTTAAAGTTTAACATAAATCTATAATTTCAAATTATAGTATTTAAAATTTTAATTTTTACTTGTAATTAATTTGAAAAAGTTACAACCAAAATTATTAATTGTTATATTTTAAATATAGTAGGAAATCATAATTTAAAGATAATAAATAGTTTTGTAATGGTGACCATTATTAACTTTAATTCAAAATTTTAATTTTTTTAAAACATTAAGTCATTCAAAATGTGTAATTAAAAGCATAATTAGTATGTGTAATTTGTTACCATTATTAAACAAAATTGAAATTTTGAAATTTTGTCTAATTCGTATTTAAATATTTCGAATTTTAATTTGAAATTTGAAATTGATAATTCGCCATTTAATTGATTACCAATATAAGCTAAACTAAAATTAAGATAATATAGGGCAATTAATCTAATAATAAGAGTTGACACAACTTATGTAAGGACTTTGAATCATAGTAACTGTGTAAATAAAAGGATAATTAGTATGTTTAAATAAAAGGATAATTAATATGTGTAATCATAATTATTAACATTAGATGTTTCTAATATTGTGTAAATCATGATAAATGCTAAAAATAGTAATGTGACAAATCAAAGAAATAAACATTTATTTTGTGTTTAAATGTCTTTAATTTTAAAAACCGGATTTTTTTAAATTTTTGATTTTGAATGCTTGAAAACAAAGTAATTCAAATGAAAATAGGCGTATTAATTATGATGAAAAAAATTCAAATTTAACTTTGTTTATAAATGTATTTATATTTATATAGGATTAATAATTTTGTGTTTAAAGGTTATTAATAAAATGATAATCACAATTATTAACATTGGATGTTTCCAATATTGTGTAAATCATGATAAATGTTAATTATATGCTAAAAATAGTAATGTGACAAATCAAAAAATTAAGCATTTATATTGTGTTTAAATGTTTAATTTTAAAATCTGGATTTTTTTTTAAATTTTGATTTTGAATGTTTGAAAACAAAGCAATTCAAATAAAAATAGGCGTAATAATTATGATGAAAAAAATTCAAATTTAAGTTTGTTTATAAATGTATTTATATTTATATAGGATTAATAATTTTGTGTTTAAAGGTTATTAATGAAATGGTAATCACAATTATTAACATTGGATGTTTCCAATATTGTGTAAATCATGATAAATGCTAACTATATGCTAAAAATAGTAATGTGACAAATCAAAGAATTAATCATTTATTTTGTGTTTAAATTACTTTAATTTTAAAATCTGGATTTTTTTTAAATTTTAATTTTGAGTGTTTAAAAATACATTTATAAATGTATTTATATATGATTAATAATTTTGTGTTTAAAGGTTATCAATGAAATGGTAATCATAATTATTAACATTAGATGTTTCCAATATTGTGTAAATCATAATAAATGCTAATTATACGCTAAAAATAGTAATGTGACAAATTAAAGAATTAAGCATTTGTTTTGTGTTTAAATGTCTTTAATTTTAAAAACCAGATTTTTTAAAAAAAAAATTTAGTGTTTAATGGTTATTAATGAAATGGTAATCATAATTATTAACATTAGATGTTTTTTGTTAGGACAAAAAGGATTGAGGAAACCACTTTTGTAAACCTTAGTCTAATTCACTTCTGCAAATATCCTAAGTATAGAACTACTGAAGAAAGAAGACTAAAGTACTGAAGAAGGATTCAATAAGTACTGAAGAAGAAGTATCAGAAGTTCTGAAGTCTAACCAGACAGTTCACTGAAGAACTACTGAAGACAAGCTACTCATCAGTAGTTTGTCGTTCATCAGCTCTTGTTCAAGAATCTTTTTCACCGACTTATGTTTCATTAGTTTATTAGTTTAATATTACTTTATCTGTTTGTACAAGTTCCAAGAATGCCACTTGTTGCTACTTGTTACAGACTTGCTTTTTGGCAAGGTTCATGCATATGTAAAGTCTATAAATAGATGGGTTCATCCCTCGGTTTTAGACATTGATTTTTATTAAAACAGAAATCCTTCAAAGTTTATTATTGTTCTTTCCATTTCATTTATTGAGAATCTGTTTGAGTATTTATTATGATTCACATTCAATACTTAGATATTCTCATTAAACTTGTCTTTAGTTTTTCAAACATCCAGGTGGAGTAATAACTCCTGTTGATAGTGTAACTTTACTTAATCATTCCCCTGTGCAAATCTGATTGAACTTGCTAAACACATAAGTGTTCACTAGCAAGCAATACATCAAGAGCATTACTGATCCAACAGTTTTCAATGTTGCGTAAATCATGATAAATGTTAATTATACGGTAAAAATAGTAATGTGACAAATCAAATAATTAAGCATTTATTTTGTGTTTAAATGTCTTTAATTTTAAAAATCGGATTTTTTTTTTAAATTTTGATTTTGAATGTTTGAAAATAAAGTAATTCAAATGAAATTAGGCGTATTAATTATGATGAATTTAACTTATTACCAATATAAATTACAATAAATTTAGGAAATGAGTAATTTGAATGTAATAAGGAAATTTAATGAGTTCCTAATTTAAGTCATTTTATTTTCGCATTTTCATTTATTGCTTTTTGTTTTTTTAAAAAAAAATAGTAAAAAGACTAAAACGTGAAAAATAAATAAGTAAATACATTAAAAAGTTTACAATCAAGGTTTTATTGATGATATAATCACACCTGAGCTAGAGACTTGGATTTTATTAATTACAGTATACTTTCATCATGTCCAGTGGCTAACACCCTGTATGGTGTTAAATGTAAGTCAAGATTTTCCAACTTAAGCAGACGATCCATGAGTGAAACCATTTGAACAACCTACACAAATGAATTTCAGGGGATATTATTTCCGAAAAAAAAACATAATCAATTTCCAACACAGAAATCTTAGAAATATTTAATTTACATTTTTAATGTGTGTGATTGAAAGAAAACGTGTAATTAAAATTAATTCACTCAAATCCCTAAATGTAAAAGATTTTGACATTCCTTTCAAATTGTGAATGACTCAACCTAAGGAATTGGAATCTACAGCTAGTGACCGCCAAGCATACCAAATCTCAACCACCACTGTCGTTGCATCCACCAACTATCAATCCCTCATAACTCAACCACAGCTGCCACCGCCGATGATGGTGGTGCAGATAGTGGTCGGTGGGGCAAGAGCCGCAACGGTGGTGCAGCGACCACTGGGTGTTGTCCGTAGTGATGAATTCCTAACTCCTCAGTGATTGTTTTGCACCAAAAAAACATTAATATAAATTAAAATTCCTATGATAAATTCCCAATCTTTTTGGCAATTTCAAATTCAAAACATGTTATGCAAACTAAACGCACCCTTGTCCATTCTAAATTACTTTCGTAAAATATAGGTAACATTATGTAATTATGTAGTATATAATATAGAGATGGTATAAATGGAACAAAAACAAAGATTTATACCTTGTTAAAAATGCGAAAGAAGATATTGATTTTGATTTGAGTAGCCCCTTCACTCATCTCCACATGAATCAGTTGAACCAAACAAACACAACAAAAAATAAAAACCACAACCAAAAGGAAATTAAATTCGTAAAATAGAGATAGATCAAAAGAGAGATTTAAATGAATACATTAAACGTCTCCAAAATCCAAGACTGCTTCCACTCAAAAAAGCTTCACGCTTTTTAGCTAACGAGTGCAAAGCTGTTACGCCGTACCTATCATTTTCCAACACGGTGTTTGGGTGCATATCGATAATACCTTGAAGAAGAAGAAGAAGAAGAAGAAGAAGGATGGTGAGGATGGAGAATAGATGAACAATTATTTGAGTTTTTTTGATTCACTATGAGAGAAGAAATGTTTTGAAAAAGAAGAGTATAAGAGAATAAATGTTTTAAAAAGACAAAATTACAGAAAACGTCCTTTATGTTTACCTAAAGTTGCAGGTTTCGTCCTTAATCTTTAAAACTTGCAGGATACATCCTTTATCGAGGTTTTTGTTGCAGGTTTCATCCTTTACTGAAATTTTGGTTGCATAAAACGACCTTTACCACTAACGGTGTTTAATTATGTCGTTAAGCTCCCCTCACATGCCATGCATGTGAGGGTATTTTTGTCAATTTGTATACTAAAGGATGTTTTCTGTAATAAAAACAAATAACAACAGTGTGTAAAAAATATTAGGCTTTACTTTAATAAATTAATTACAAAATAACTGTATAATTAAATAAAAAATCGATTTTTATCCTCCTTTTAGTTGAAAAAAATAAGTTAATTCTTAGGAATAAATATCTTAACTACCAATCCACAATAAAACGAGTTTGGTGGATTTTATTTATTGTATTGGTCACATCTCACCGTCAAACAAAGAGATTAAAGTAACAAACCAATAGCAAAAACTTATATTTTAACTAATAATTCTTCATTGTATCAATTGTGCTACATTAGTATAAGGAGAGAAAGGAAATGATATATGACACTTGGATTTTTTTCTTTAGTAATATGTCTAAGAAATAAATTTTAGTAACGATCCAAATATTATTTTTCTAAGAAAAATCATTAAAAGAAATTAGTTATACTTTGTTAAGATGTTAGACAAAATTATCTTTCTATCATTATCATGTATGTGAACATATATATTTCTGATTGTAGAAAAGTTGCCCTTGTTAAGAAAATACTTTAAAACAAACTAATATACGTAAAAGTTAAACAGGTATGTAGAAAATTACATATTCAACAAAAAATGCAATATGTAAAAAATAATAACATATTCAACAAAATGCAAGCATATATATAAAAATAAAACGTATTCAACAAAAATGCAAGTATATTTAAAACAAACAAAAACGTTATCGAATTTGTGCCGTGAATATATTTTCTAATTATATAAGAACACAAAGTAGATCATGTGACACCAAATAACTAAAATGTATATTTTAGTTATGTATAGATAAAAATTTTACATGATAATTGAAACTTAAATATATCTAAAAATGAGTAATTTTATTTCTCAATATTTATTCCTAAGAATTAACATATTTTTTTTTCAACTAAAAGGAGGATAAAAATCTATTTTTTTATTTAATTATACAGTTTTGTAATTAATTTATTAAAGTTAAATTCTAATGTTTTTTAATTGTTGTTATATTGTTGTTACTTGTTTTTATTACAGAAAACATCCTTTAGTATACAAATTGACGAAAATACCCTCACATGCATGGCATGTGAGGGGAACTTAACGACATAATTAAACACTGTTAGTGGTAAAGTCGTTTTATGCAACCAAAATGTCAGTAAAGGATGAAACCTGCAACAGAAACCTCGATAAAGGATGTATCCTGCAAGTTTTAAAGATTAAGGACGAAACCTGCAACTTTAGGTAAACATAAAGGACGTTTTCTGTAATTTTGTCAAAAAATTAGGAAAGTTAATAATTGTGATATAATAATACTAATTGTCATTAATAATTGTGTTTGACCAAACCTTGTGTTTTAATATAGATTTTCGATTTTTTTTAACATAAAATTTATAAATTCCATGGTTGTGCCATGTGGCATAATATGATAGGAGACAAAATTGAAGGTTCAACATGGGAGTGCCATGTGTACACATTGAGTTTTTGTTTATTAGTTGTATAGATAGATATTTAAACGGATTATAAGGATATATAAACATCAAATCTCAAAGTGTTATTCTTGTCAACACTTTATCGTTCGACGAAATAATACCAATTATATCGTCTCGTGGCATGTTTCGAGGTACTCCCTCAATACACTGTTCAAAACAACAAAGTTGTTTATACTTAGCTACTCACAAGTAGTCGAACAAGTAAATATGTCCAAAACAACATCAAGTTGTTTTACACTAAATAGTCTCTCTATAATATTATATGGTTCAAGTCATCATACTTTTCATACAAGTATCAAACCATATATAATTTGCAAAAGACATGTTTTATTCATACAAATTAACATTTCTACTTTTACAAGTATTTTCATAAACTATACATATTTATGTTTTGATTACAAATCAAAACCATAAACTCTAATATAGTTTTATTATTTAAACCATTCATAACTCACTAGTTAGAGTATATGGTTTTCATTATTAACCATTTTTAATTCGTTCATTAGAAACTATACGTGTACCATATAAACATATACGGTTTCAAAATTAACCATTTCTAACATACTTGTTAAAATACAAACGATTACACGTTTCATCATATGGAGTTTTTGTTAAATAAACCTTTTTCTACCACACTCGTTAGAAATAAACGATTACCCAAAATCGTTTTAAATATCATTGATATTCTCAACCGTTTCTAACATGTTTGTTAGAAATACATGATTATGACAATGATTTTAGACCTTATTGGTTTATATAAAATAAACCATTTCTAACACGCTCGTTAGAAAATAAACCATCTACATAAATGGTATTAACTTCGGATTTTCCAAAATATACCCGTTTCAAACTCGCTCGTTCGAAAACCGTCGAATTTTAACCAAACTGGTTCAATTTTGATTATTTTCCAAAATAATCATTTCTAACCCGTTTGTGTATTTTGTACAATAATCTTTTCTAACACATTCGTTAGAAATATAAACATCTTATTTGCCTTTACAAAATCATCAATTTCTAACACGCTCGTTAGAAAAATAAATATATAAGTTTAAAGATTAAACTTTTGATTTTGTAAATAATTATTTCTAATACGCTTATTAGAATTTTTTCATGACACGTTATTCTTTCAACGTCGTCGATTCTAACATGCTTGTTAGAAATACATGTTTCAAAACATTCTATTTCGAAACCTTTTAATTTTCCAATACTCTTAATAGAAAATGTAAACATTTCAAATACTTTGAAATTATCTTTCTAATATGCTTACTAGAAAGAAAACATTATCAAATGTTTTTCATGGCTTTACAAATATTATGACTTTTCTAATACTCTCATTAGAATTTTAGTATTTCAAAAACGTCTAAATATATGTTAATAATCCGGTTTATCTAAACACGACACAAAACCCATGAACCCGAAAAACCATGAATATTCGGATTAAAGATTTCACTCCAATCTCAAATTTAATCCGATTCGATGTACCACAACATATTTCAAAAGAAAAATATTTACAAACTTTCGCGAACCAAAAAGTCCTTAAGAAGAAGGTTTAAAGATTGGTACCCAATCTACACGAAAGTCTGTTTTACTAATTTGTTTAAGTTTGTTAGAAAACTTACATAATAATCGCCGCAACGCCTTTCATACATGAACCTCACATGTTTCCAAGTCCTTGTACTTTCTGCAATGAACTGTAACAGAAAACGAAATCAAAGAAAAAGGAACCGGGCTTGTGTTTGACACAATTCCCTTAAATAGATTCGTCATCTGTTCCCAGGGTACACCGGTTCGAAACAGTGACGATGGTGCACTGCCGGACTATCCCACTTGCCTGAAAAGAAAATGGAACAAAGCTGCTTCTGAAAAAGTTTTGTTGCAGCAATCGACAATGTATACGAGTGAATATGTTTCTATTGTGTTGCAAGAGTTTTAGTGTAATTTTCCATATATCTTCTTTCTATTTATTCAAATGAGGCACAAAGCCTTCCATTATATAAGAACATGGATATATGAAGAGTCTTCATAATTAGAGACTTAATTTGAGACATAAAGACTCTAATTAAGTGACAAATCTCTAATTAAAACAAATAAAACCCTCTAATCAAAGACATAAAACTCTGCTCAAGAGTTTTAGTCTTTAATTCACCAAATTAAGGACTTATTAATAATTATAATTTATTAAATTATAATTTCAATATCATCCATTCACCATATTTCCAACAGTATTCACAACTAGGTTATGTACCCGTGTGATACACGGGTTGAACAATTTATATTATATATATTATATATAAAATTAAAAATATAATTAAGAAAAATTAGATTACATATTATATTTAAAATAAATAAATAAAATAAATAAAACCTTCCAAAAAAATATTTAAAATAAATAAAATTGCCTTTACAACTGAAAAATATTAAATATTCATCAGCCCCTAAATAATTTCTTGTAAAAACATTCATATTCACATAAAACTACTTCAAACTTTTCAACATATATCTTTCATACTGTGGCTGTTACCTGTAGACTGCAGACACAAAAAAAGAGTTCAAAAGTAATAAGATAAATTTGTTTAGGCTAAGATGTAAAAAATGAAATTAATTTAAAAATATCTGCTCATCCGTTAAACCATCCCAATTGATTATCGTTAATTTGGATTTGACATCAAGTTTCTTGCAAAGCCAATATATTTCTAACCTTAAGTGTATAATCATTTTTTCTAACATCAAGGTCCTTAAACATAATGCCATTTATTGGTTCAATATGACTGTAATTATAAAAAAAGGATTTCGTGATTTAATAGCGTGAAAATAAAGCTAAAACGAATTACTAATGAAAAGACTGTTGCCACTTAGATATTGTATTTCTCTGTTGAAGTAACTTGAAACAGCACAGTCAATGTGTAACATCCCGCCCCTCTCACCACCAATATTGTCCGCTTTGCCCCGATGGGTCGCCCATCCAGAGCTCACGGATTTGCTTTGGTTGCCTCGGTGGAGACTTCCCAGGAGGTCACCCATCCTGATACTGCTCCCACCTGAGCACGCTTAACTGTGGAGTTCTCCTCTCATCCACTAACATTAAGCCCCAAAACGCGTTGGTGATTTAAGAGGCATTGGATTACATATGAACCAAGGATCTCTCCTGGCCACGGCCGATATGGGATTTCCTGGGGTGTCACATTCACCCCCTACTAGAGTGTCATCGTTCCTGATGAGATATGCACCCATCATCCCGAACGGCACAGGAGTGGCTCTGATACCATCTGTAACATCCCACCCCTCTCACCACCAATATTGTCCGCTTTGCCCCGATGGGTCGCCCATCTAGAGCTCACGGATTTGCTTTTGGTTTCCCTGGAGCCCAAGTTAACCCGTACCACGATATTGTCCGCTTCGCCGCAGCTCACGAATTTGCATTGGTCTCTCTCCGAAGGACTGGCCAAAACGCGTCTGGTAGAGAAGGTTCCCCCACCCCTTATAAGGAAGTGTTTGTTCTCCTTCTCAACCGATGTGGGATCTTACAATCCACCCCTTTAGGGAGCCCAGCGTCCTCGCGGGCACAACTGGCACACCGATCCGGGCCCCGGCTCTGATACCATCTGTAACATCCGGCCCCTCTCACCACCAATATTGTCCGCTTTGCCCATCCAGAGCTCACAGATTTGTTTTTGGGTGCCCCGGTAGAGACTTCCCAGGAGGTCACCCATCCTGATACTGCTCCCACCTGAGCACGCTTAACTGTGGAGTTCTCCTCTCATCCACTAACATTAAGCCCCAAAACGCGTTGGTGATTTAAGAGGCATTGGATTACATATGAACCAAGGATCTCTCCTGGCCACGGCCGATGTGGGATTTTTCCTGGGGTGTCACATTCACCCCCTGTTAGAGTCTCATCGTCCCTGATGAGGTATGCACCCACCATCCTGAACGGCACAGGAGTGGCTCTGAAACCAATGTTTTAAAAACCGGTTTTTAAATCATACCGGATTTGGCTTAAAAATGGTTCAACCGGTTGAACCGGATTGTATCGGGTGGTTCAACCGGATTGACTTGTTAACTCTACGAATCCATAAATTACAACATGAACTCAAAATATAATCTAAAAGTGAATTATTACATATTAAAAGATAATCCAAAAATTATTCCATATAAAATAAATCATCCAAAAGTATTCAATTTTTTAACAATGTTCTATTAAATGAAAGTGTAGGCGATGTATAAGCCATTGGAGTATTGAATACATCAAGTTCAAAATTGCTTAAAAGATGAAATTCACTACCATCGTCTTCCTCAAAATTTAGAGCATAACTATTTTCATCTAATACATTATTACATAAGATGTTTTAGTAGAAATAACAATCATAATATACTTAAATTACCAAAGATAAGTAACATATATAACAATTAACAGTGTGTTTGAAGAGTCGGTTCGTGCTTTTCCTCACCAAACATGTTATCTATATCATTATTATGAAGTTCTCCTTCTTGCTTTTCTTGAACCACAAACAAATCAATAGTTCAAAACCCAAAAATTTACCTTGTGCCGGTACCGGTATAAAGGTTCAAACCGGTATACCGTATTTTACCGGCGGTACGAACTTGATACCGTTTCGCCTTTATACCGGGGTGTTTCGTACCGGGCTACCCTCTAAAAAACGGTATTACCGGTATAACCGGCCGGTACGTACCGGTTTTTAAAACATTGTCTGATACCATCTGTAACATCCGGCCGCTCTCACCACCAATATTGTCCGCTTTGCCCCGATGGGTTGCCCATCCAGAGCTCACGGATTTGTTTTTGGTTGCCCCGGTTGTGACATCCGTCACTTTTAATATTATTTTTTTTATATACATATATATTTTTTTTACATTTCGTATCTCCTATCTTGTACGTCGCATTTTATCTTTCTAGTTACCTTATTTAGAAGAAGAATAATAATAATAGTTGGATGTTTAGAAGTGACTTTGTCAATTTTATAAACCAAATCCATAACCAAACAAACCCTTTACATTAACCCAAACCATAGCCCAGCCCAACATTAAAAAAAAAAAAAAATCCTTTCCCTGAGCCCAACAGCAGACCCGGCCCAAACCTCCTTGCCCCTTCCCTCTCTGCACAACTGGGAAAAAAAATGCCAACCAGACTCGAACCCGAGTCTGGAGGCGATTCAGACACAACACCATCACACATGACCACTAGACCACGAGATCCTTGGGTAATTACTATGGATTTCGAAACCCTTTTATACACTAATAAGCCAACACCCTATTCCTTTTCCTCTTTGTCGCTGAACAGAAACAAGCAAACAAATGCTTTGGTTTGCCAATTGATTGGGCCAAATCATGGTAAATGGCATTTAATCAATTCGTTATTATAGTATGCGTTTTTTCCACGCAAAATTATAAATTAAACCTTTCCAATTATATGGAATTACGCGTTTATAATATTAACCCAAGTCAACTTTCCTAAATCATACAATAAGCGTGTAATGCTATAAATTAGACCCGTCATTAGAACCTAAAATCGCCGACTATCATCATCCCACTCTTAATTCCCACAAACAATACGTTTTTAAGCCAGAATTGTCGCATCCTTGACTTTTTGTTTGACTCGTGTTCCTGCTTTGATTCACCTTTGTAAGTCACGATCCACCTTGTGTTTTTGATCTTTGATACACTCCGACCAATAACCCTATGAATCCAAGGGTTATTGGTTGATGATTTAGTGTATTGATAAACTAGGGTTCTTAGGGTTTTATTTGGGAAGATGACTCCTTGGCGAGTCTGCTAATAATCAACTCAAAGAAAAATTAAACACAAACAGACCCTTGGGTCAGCTGGTTGGTTTGTGTGATGATAAACTGGGTCACACGAGTTCGAAACCCAGCAACATCATTTTTATTTTAATAAGCAAATCTTAGTATCATTCAAACAGATCATATAATGGATTTAATCTGAAATAAACTTGTTCTCAGGGTGTGGCTCAGTTGGTGACCACACTTGTGATAAATTCCGAACCGGCCAGAGGCCCAGGTTCGATTCCCACAACCAACAACATATTTTTTTTAAACCCTTTATATATATTTAACATATTAATTTTTTAAAATAGTTTTTAAATACTAAAAGTAGTTTATAAATTCTATAAAAATTCATTTATGATCTTCTGTTGATAATGTTGATTACACAATTTTTAGTTTTTCAAAAATCATTTATTTTATATATATTATAAATATTACAAGTTTATTCATTTATAATTTCAAAATTCTATAAAAATATCTTAACGATCTTATAAAAATCCACAAAAATTATTTTAAACTTGTAGATGTATAAGCAATTCAGAAATAAATTTTATTTAAGAAAAATCGTTTGTTTCATATTTTTAATTGCTTTTTGTTATTTTAAATCATAAATAAATCATAATAAATTCATTTTTCAATATTTTTATACCAAAATTTTACATAAATTATTTTTGTTCATTTAGAACAGAAATATAAATTTTAATTTGAAATTTCTTTAATTTTAATATTTTTAGATATTAAAATTATATCTTTGACAAATAGGAATAAATACATTAAATAATTAATTTTTGAGGAAATAATTTTATAAAAATTATTTTCATACTTAAAACTTTATAACATGACTATTCTTAATTAAAAACCTACAAAATTCTTTTATTTAGTTATTTACCAAATTTCTTTATTTATTAACAATATACCAAATTAATAAAACAATTACTTATCCCTAAATTAGGAACCCTAGAACTATTTGTATCCTTGATAGCTTAGACTCTAAGTTCATTCCCTTACAAATTATCTAATTATTTAGGTTAATCCTTTGGGATAATCCTAATTCATATCACGTTGTTCGGTAGAATTTCAAGTTATTACGCGAACTGTGAGTATTTCCTATCCCCTTTTTGTATTTATTCATTTTTGGGGTGTTACATGTACACTTATACAAAATACACATACAAGCTCACATTTTTACAATACAACTCTAGTACATTGTGCATTTGCTTACATACGTGCTTTATGCTAAGACATTACATGTAGAATACATTTGTACTTAGTGAAATCATTAACCATGTACAAGCCGACCTTAACATTGGATAACGCTATTGGATTGACAACCCGCCTAGGTTGATTCTCCCCCTTTTTCATCGGAGAATCCATGGTCATTGTTAAGTTATTATCCAATTATTTGGATAAGTACACCGCCGTTCATTTAGTACATTATACAGTCACAGGATTGATTTCGCTCATTTGTATGATACATAGTTTACATAATTGCACTGTAGCTTTGCACTTGAATTGTATAACATTTTTCCAACTATTATATGTATTAAATCTAGGAATGCTCACCAACATTTCATATGTTGACAAAACTTATTTTGTACATGTTTCAGGTGCAGTTTGATCTTAGTACTATAGCATTGGACTTTAGTGCTTGCTTTTAATAAGTTATTTCAATTTTCATGTTTCGTTCGGACTTTTGTATTTTTCCCATTTCATCTATGTAAGACAATTTAAATTATTCAATAATATATTTACATTTTAGTACCATGTGCTTTTGAACAATCGTCACTACGTGACACCTCGGTGATTCCGCCATCGGCTGGGGTGTTACACTGGTGGAGACTTCCCAGGAGGTCACCTATCCTGGAATTTCTCCCACCTGAGCACACTTAACTGTGGAGTTCTCCTCTCTCTGTAACATCTGGCCGCTCTCACCACCAATATTGTCCGCTTTGCCCCGATGGGTCGCCCATCCAGAGCTCACGGATTTGTTTTTGGTTGCCCCGGTGGAGATTTCCCAGGAGGTCACCCATCCTGGAATTTCTCCCACCTGAGCACGCTTAACTGTGGAGTTCTTCTCTCATCCACTAACATTAAGCCCAAAACGCGTTGGTGATTTAAGAGACAAGACATTACTTATGAACCAAGGATCTCTCCTGGCCACGACCGATGTGGGATTTTTCCTGGGGTGTCACATTCACCCCCTGTTAGAGTCTCATCGTCCCTGATGAGGTATGCACCCACCATCCCGAACGTCACAGGAGTGGCTCTGATACCATCTGTAACATCCGGCCGCTCTCACCACTAATATTGTCCGCTTTGCCCCGATGGGTTGCCCATCCAGAGCTCACGGATTTGTTTTTGGTTGCCCCGGTGGAGACTTCCCAGGAGGTCACCCATCCTGGAATTTCTCCCACCTGAGCACGCTTAACTGTGGAGTTCTCCTCCCATTGTAAGATCCCACATCAGTTGAGAAGGAGAACAAACACTTCCTTATAAGGGGTGGGGGAACCTTCTCTACCAGACGCGTTTTGGCCAGTCCTTCGGGGTGAGACCAATGCAAAACCGTGAGCTGCGGCGAAGCGGACTATATCGTGGTATGGGTTAACTTGGGCTGTTACAGGTGGTATCAGAGCCGGGGCCCGGATCGGTGTGCCAGTCGTGCCTGCGAGGACGCTGGGCTCCCTAACGGGGTGGATTGTAAGATCCCACATCGGTTGAGAAGGAGAACAAACACTTCCTTATAAAGGGTGGGGGAACCTTCTCTACCAGACGCGTACCTTCGGGATGAGACCAATGCAAAACCGTTATCTACGGCGAAGCGGACAATATCGTGGTACGGGTTAACTTGGGCTGTTACACAATGAAAATTTCAAACAATGACTGTTCATATATAAAATGTATTTTATATATCAAGCTATTATAATACGAAAATAGCTAAGCATATTTAGTTTTAATTAATCAAATATTTAATTAATGTGGATTGATTTGTTTTATTTTGTTTGTTCATAACACTATAAGAAATATAGTTTTAAACTTAGAGTGAAAGACCACATATTAAAAAATAGGTTAATTAACGTTCACGATTTAAATTTAAATTTAATAACATATAAATACGCTATCTTAAAAAAATGAATATTTTTTAATAATATTTACTTCTATTAGTTAATAAGCATTTTCAAATCATGTCTAGTAATTTATTTCTAATTTTGTATTAAAATATAATCATATTAATTAATTTACAAAGACATAGTATATATATTGATCCTCTTAAACCCACACCAGTTTCCAAGCCCCTTTTTATTTATGTTAAGTTCATGTTGATTAGTCTATCTAGGGTCTCACTCGAAGGAAGCCACAGTTCCTCCTAATCCCGCCTCAAGCTTATGAAACTAAAGGAACGACCAATTGACCATTTCCCAACCGTCTTATGTAGAAAACCAAGAGAATTTAAAATCACATTTTTTTTCTTTTTTTTCGGCATACTTAACTTAGAGGGTGTGACCAATCCAAGTCGCTATCCCAGTGGCCAGGCACCTTAAGCTTTAGCATTTTTTTTCATCTCAGCATACGTAACTCAGAGGGTGTGACCAATCCAAGTCGCTATCCCAGTGGCCAGACACCTTAAGCTTCAGCATTTTTGCTTTGATTTCTAGTTTTTTTTTTTTTTTCAAAGTGATTAGAAGTTCTAACGGCTTTAAACTTATAACGGTGCTTCTTATACTATTTTTGGCGGTTTCGGTCTCCCCGTTTCTCCTAGATGAGAACCCACAAAATAGCCTAACATAATTAATTTATTACTTTTCAAAGGAAACCTTTCTACCGGTTGAGCCTACCCACATATCCCAAATCAGACACGTTTTCAATCAATTTTAATCTCTTATTATACATACTATTTGAAATCCGGACACCTAACTTTACCTATCATCTTCCATATTTTATATAATGCAAACTTCAAAATCAGGGACTTTTTTTTTTTGAACTCAAAACGACTCTATATACAGACTACACGACAGTTTCCATCCCCACACTTAAACTCTACATTGCCCTCAATGTAGGAATAGAAAACGACTCAAAACAAACAATAAATTCCGAATACAAAAATTAAAAAGATAAGGGCAAATTGGAAAGGACTTAGCTGGTTAAATAACGCGTAAGCTCCAAAAATTCTAGTCCAATCCAGCTGGATCGTATAGCATTTTGGTCACGATCGGCTCTGACACAATGGCAAACTCTGGGCTTGCCTTGACAAATGATAAACAGCTCTGGAATCACCCGAATGGAGATTGAGTACGGGCGGTGCAATCCAAACCTGCGCAAAACGAAACAAACAAAACCCGAGCATAATACCGAACCACACACAAAAAAAAAAAAAAATAATAATAATAATAATAAATAAATAAAAAAGACTCAAACTACTAACTTAGACTCATAATATAACAACAAACAAGAAGACGTACCTGCTTGGCAAAACGGCGGTGAATGGTGGTAGAACCAAATGGGTAGAAAGAAAAAAAAATCCGGTTCTCGCTCAACGTGAAGGACACTGGTGATCGCAACACGCGTTGCAAGCGAAAAAAAATATAACTTTCGGGGTAATAGCTGGTCGCATGAGGCGAACAGGTCAGCCCAGACTCCTCACGTTACATGAAAAGTCTTTTTTCACAGAAAGTTAATTAATTTTTTTTTTCTTTAAGAAAAATTATCTTATTACCCAAAACTTTACCAAACCTCCCACTCAAAAAAATATATATATAAAGACAATACATGGGATCCGCTCATGTGAAATTTCCTCTACCTAAGCAAACACGCAAACCTACAAACAGACTCAAAGACACAAAAACAAAGATAAAATAGAAAGATAAAAAAAAGTATGAACCACGACCGAAGGACGGACCACAAATAAAAAAAATGAAAAGCTAGAAAAAAAATAATAAGTATAAATGTAAATTTACAAATCTACAGAGCCTCCCCACACTTAAACTTAATCAGGGGGCTTCTCTTTTATCTGGACCCTATCTAACCCGTTTAATTCCACTCGACTCTTATTAACAATTAGATATTTATTTGTGGAATTGAAAAATAATTTAACAGTTCTTAACGGGTCAGACCACCAAAATTTAAACTTACCTGGAATTAACCGGATGCGTGGCATGTAGCAAATAGACTGGTCGTGCTTGACATTCACTGGCTTCTTCTTCTCCAACTCGTGCCAGTCTTCGATCCTTTTCGGTTTCGATCCTTTCTTCTTCTCTTCCTTGCTCTCTCCCGTGGTGCTGTTGATTTTGAAGTTCCATCTATTATTAATACCATGGGCCAGCTATGGCGCGCTTCTTCTACCACCATTTCCATGGGATGATCCCCACACTTATTTCTTTCATCTGATGCAGGTTCAGTCATGTCTGTCTGTTCACCTTCAAGTAGGGCATCTAGGTATGCTATATCCCCATCGGGGTCAGACTCCCCTACTTCCTCATAAATAGGCAAACCCTCTAACTCTAGATCTAAAAACTCATCCTCTTCAGACAACGACTTCTCACTCACCTCGTTGTCTTCCTCTGCACCAAACATCAGATCAATGGAATCTCCCAATTCCACTTCTTCTTCAATCACTTCACTCTTCACTAACAACCTCTGATACGCCGCCCATTCTTCTTCATCATCCTCTTCATCAGAGTCACTCCCAAAATCATATATAGTAACCTGTGGCACCGGAGGTGGGACTTCAATGTCCATTTTTGTCTCCGTGATTGGGATGATCTCTTCATCTGACTCATCTGCGTATTCCATGATCGGCTCTTTCCCTTCTTCTGGAAACGTTGGGAACAACTCCCCTCGAGCGTTCATGTACCCGAGGTAGTTGCCCTCCTCATCATATGTATAACCGACTTTCGGCGGCTGCTCTTGCTGAACCTTTTCTTTTTTCTTCTTCTAATCTCCTAGATATATCTTCTAGTGTTCGTTGAAGATCTAAAATAGCAGCCTGTCGGTTTTTAAGGATGGTGTCGTGCTCTGCTAACATTTTCTGGGTATTTTCATCTTTAGCAACTAATAATGTCAACAGACTTTTGATTTCACTCCAATCATTACCACTATCCTCACAAGAAGTGCTTCCAGAAAATTGATCAGGATACTGATTATAATGTGGCTGCAGATACGAGTCATCATAATGATATGTAGGACAACCCTGTGAATAATATGGCTGTGGCTGCACAAAGGAATTAGCACAATAATGTGCATAGGACCCCGCATATTGTGGACATAAAATGGTAAAATGGGGTCCTCCACAAATTTCACACATATTTACAGACTCAAAAGAAATAAAACACACATAAAATTAGACTCCTACGACTCATTTTACAAAAAGACAAACTACAAACAAAACACAAGTAGCACAGATATGGCAGATAAGTGTAATCAAAGCTAGTAAACGCAATCGCCAAGAGCCCCCGGCAGCGGCGCCAAAAACTTGATGTGCTAAAAGTAGTTTAATAAAAATAACTAAATTAAACCTAAAACTAGACACCTAGTAATACTCAAGACTCTCTAAAACTAAACTACTGACAGGCAAGTGAACCTATCGACTCTAGTATAGCTAAAGTAAGTCCGGATATCGAACCCACGAGACTCTAATGGAAAACGAAAACTAGACTCGATTACTTATCCTAAATATCTATTAAATTAATTTATTATTTTAAAGGGGGTTTTACTGAAAAATAAATTGCAATAAAATAAAGAATAACTAAAACTAGCTAAACTGAACTAAAAACGAGAACTGAGCTGAATTCAGATGATGACAAGACACTACCTAGACCAGACTCCTAACTATGCCTCATAAGCTTCTATGGTTATGGAACTGAATTGGAACCGGGATCTTAAAATACTAAACATCAAGAATAAACTAGACACCCTCGACCCTTCTCAAGGGGAAACCCTAGAATATTTTTGTGCTGTTAAATTACCGGTTGGAGTACAAACCCTCACAGGTTATCTAACTCTTATGATCGAGTACCCGCTAGACAATCTACCTCACAGCGCGAAAGCCTCACTACACTAGGTGTAAGGGGTAATTATTGAAGCCTAGATCTAACTTGATATGCAGGAGTTGAAAGGGAAACTAGGTAGATCTTCTCACAAAGCCTCTAACCTAGCAATCTAACAACCTAGACATACCAACAAGTCCTCACCTCACAGCTATTGAACTTGGAAGAATACCTAAAATCTTCTAACCACCAAATATCACTCCTATGGTAAACTCGCGACTATTGACCACAAACTAGTTGCTACACAAAGTCTGCAACCTAACTAGCACTCATACATGAAAGACATTCACAAAAGTGCAAGTGGAGTGAATAAGTGACAATTAAAAAATAATAGATACGCACATACACTAGATCTAGAGAAATCAAAATCTTTACTGAATCATAAATCCAAAACAAATTCCAAAAACCATAGAAAACGTAAATCAAAACATAGTTATTTGTCTTAGTCTAGGTAGCTATAAAAGTTTTAGCCACAAATCATCTTGAAAAGAAAAACAAAGCCAAATAAAATTTCAACAATCATTATATAGAACAAAGATAATAAAGGAACGAAAAAACCGAATGATTGACACCCGAATAATCGCTCTCTGGCTTAGAACCTTTGATCCCTGGTCTGCCTCTCTAATAATATTTGATGCTATTGTGCTCTGCTCGAATTATTGTGCTCTTCCTTTCCAATAAAATAAATTGCTCCGCTGTTATCCCCCAGAATAATGTGCGCCTCCTCCCAATTATATTATTTTTTCTTCCAACCTACTTCACGTAGGCTTTTGTCAAAAGGCTTTTGGGCCGTAGGTTCGTAACATTCAAAGTCACCATTTCTTTTTGTTTTTCTTGACATTATTATTATTACTATTATTATTATTATTATTATTATTATTATTATTATTATTACTATAACCCTGTGCTCTGGACTCGGGTGTTCTTGACTTGACCAAAGTTACTCGTTTACGCTTCAACGTCCATGAACACCTACCAAAATATAAAATAAATAAATAACTGACTCAAAACTAATAAAAATATGTAAAAACCTATACTAAATAAAATAGACCGGTACAAGCCTAAAACTAATAAAAATACTACTTAAACGACTCGAAAACTATACAAACTTTACACTGGAAATAGATATATTTTACAATACACCATATATATATATATATTGAACTAAATTTTGATAATTAAATTAATAGTTATAGTTGTAAGTAATAAAAATTAAAATAATTATTTTTAAATAAAGAAACAAATTAAAATAAATATATTATTTTAAATAAGAAAATGAAAGGCTTTATGAGGGAGTTCTTAGTATTCCATGTGTTGTCTTTTATTAGTATAGATAGCAATAGATTAATGTTGATTGGTTTACTTTATTTATTTGTTTAGAACAATATGAAAGTCTAACAAAAAAGCTTAACCAATTACATTGTGTATTAATTTGCTTATTTGACTTTTGAACTCTTTTAAACATCTAGAATTAGTATGTACATGTTGAGCATATTTAACATCTAAAACAATGACCAAAATAATAAAAAAAACTTAATAATCTTTTGCCAAACATCATAACAAACATAGTTTTAAACGTATGATAAAAGATCAAAATTTTATAAATAGGTTTATTTAAGGTACATGAATTAAATTTAAAGTTAATAATACATAAATATGTTATATAAAAAAGAATCACTAACGTTTAAATAATTTTTAATTCGGTTAGTATTTATATTTATAACAGAAATCACTAAATCCGTTTTTAATGATTTCTGTTACAACTATGATTATTAATGTATTTATATTATGATTTTGCAAATCAATTAATATAATTATATTTGAATTTATTATATTAATTAGTAAAATTAGAGAACTCGTGAGGGAGTGTCATGTGTCCCTCATGTGTTTTCTTTTATTATATAGTGTAGATGTAGATGTAGATGCTATTGAAATAATCAAACAAAAGTCGCAAACAACCTAAAAATCTAAAACCCTTCTTTTTTTAAACATAAATACCTTTATATATTTTTTTGGTCATAAAGATGATTTCTTTGTATATACACTATTTTTCCAGAACAAGAAAAATTACATCAAGATAACGGGCAGGCGGGCAACAAGCTGCGCCGTCATCCCTTTCTGAATAGCAAATCCTAACCTACTAAAAACGTAACCCTGCCCACCCGGAGCCGAGACACTACTATTAATAATCCGTTGGACCCTAGGGGTTGCAACAGGAGTACTTCCCAGGGGTCACACATCCTAGTACTACTCTCGTCCAAGCACACTTAACTGCGGAGTTCTGATGGGATCCTTTATCTATGTTACCTTATTAAGGAGGAGACATGTCTAGAAAAGTAATTTTACACCCATTTTAAGATGGGATATCAAGAGACTCATGCTTTAACATAGATATGTCATGTAAAAGTTCCCCATAACACTCCTTATTGCATTATGCACTTGTACTATAAATATATAATCAATTTAGAGCCTTATTAATGTATTTGAATTATCACATTCAATACTATCATGTAAGTTGTTTTGAAGCTCCTCACCCTTATATGATTTCAATTAAAAAGACAAAGTGACCGTCTAGAGAATTACACAGATTGTCCTTTAGTTATACATCAAATTGCATCCTATGTCCTTTATGGAAATTTTTCACTCCTTATGTCCTTTGTTTTATACACTTGTTACACCCTATGTCCTTTAGACCAAACCAAGTTAAAAAAGAGTGTTAAGTGTGTCACGTGCCCCTCACGTGAGGGGCAATCATGTCTTTTCATCCTTAATGAAGGACAATCTGTGTAATAATAATAATAATAATAATAATAATAATAATACTTTATCTCTTACCTCTCTCTCTCTCTCTAAAACACACACACACACACCAGACACAAACACACACACTCTTCCTCTCTACTCCTCCTTTTCCGGCGATAGCTCCGGCCGTCGGGTCTCCTTCACCCCCCCACCCTCACCCAACCTTGCTCTTTCCATATTATTATTATTATTTTAGAAAGAGATAGAGAGATAATGAGCTAGAGAGAGAGAACAGAGGACAGAGAGAGAAAGTGTAGGAGAGAGAGAGAGAGAGAGACAGACGGAAGAGGAGATGTGGTGGTCTCCGGCGGCGACCCCTCTGTTCCCGATTCAAACCAGGTAAAAACCCCCTTTTCTTGTGAAGGTATTGATGGTGGCCCTGGTGATGATTATTGGTGGGGATAAGGTTGTAGTGGTGACTTTGATTCAGATAACAGTGGCTCACAGAGGGTGCGAAGATGGTTTGCAGGGGTCGTCTTGAAGGTAGAACCATGGTGGTCAATAGGTTGGAGGACGGTGGTGGTTTGGTAGGCTCAGGTGGGGGTTATGGTGGACGCAGGTGGCAATGGTGATGGTCCAGGTTATGATGGCGGTTGATTCTTGAGGTCTGAGTCGGGTCTGGGAGACAAGGGATTGAGGATTTGGAGTTGTGGACAGTGACAACGTCACTGGGCCTGGTGAGGCTCCTGTGCAAGGCAGTACACATGGCAGTGGAGGCGGTGGTGGAGATAGGTATGGAGGAGGTGGTGGTGGTTACGGCGGCGGTGGTGGAGATAGGGTGGTTTAGGGTTTGGGTTGTTTAAGGAAGGGGGAAAGGTGAAGATGATGATGATGTCTGGTTGTTGAAGGTTTTTTTTTTTCAAGTTTTATTATGTTTTAAGGTGAAAAGACAGGATTGCCCCTCACATGAGGGGCACATGACCAACTTAACTGAGTTATTTAACTGGGTTTGGTCTAAAGGACATAGGGTGTAACAAGTGTATAAAACAAAGGACATAAGGAGTGAAAAATTTCCATAAAGGACATAGGATGCAATTTGATGTATAACTAAAGGACAATCTATGTAATTCTCTCTAAATTCTAAAATCATTATATTATACTAAGAAAATTAAGCTTGAATGATTGTATGAACAAAATAAACATAAAAACATATGTGGGTTGTAAAAAAAACAAGAATTGTAATTTTGATTGTTAAATCTTAAATTTACTTTCAAAAGCCGTCTCTTATGAGAATGAGAGCGAGAAAGAGACATGCTTTACGAAATTTAGCCAAATTAGAATGCAATACGCTGCCCTGTTTTTTTAGAATTGTATTTGCGCAGCGAAGCGCGCGGGCATAATACTAGTATTACTTAAACTTTTCCAAGTTACATCAAAATAGAAGTGGGACGGGCAACAAGTTACGCCGCCACCCCTTTCTAAATTGCGAACCCTAGTCTACCAAATACAAACTCGTCTCGTTTCCAAATTAAATAACCATTTTTTGTTTCCCAACTACATCCTTGATCAGACTTCAAATTTTCATTCATAGTTACCGTTCAAATAAAAAGTTAAATCTAATTTAATATGCTCTCTGTTGAAGAAGTTTTAACTCATGAAATCTCTACCTTCTACTAATAAATGAGTAGCTAGGGGGACACTTGTCCCCATACTAGAGCTCCACCCTTGAAATCCACGTGGCAAGCATACATTACACTATCCAAACCCATGTTTTAACCCGATTAAAATTTTGACCCGGGTATATCAACGCGACTCCTCTGCTCCTTCAAACAATGTATCATTCTCATCTAACCCTAAACTCCAAACCTAACTCTATAATCTATAATCGATCAGGTACATTCAAATATCTCTCTTTTTCTTAGATTTTAATACTTGGGATTTAGGTAATCAAAACCCTAAATCCGATTATATGTCAAGATCTGTTTTCATATCATTCTTTCCATTAATCCGATTTTCAAACCTTTTATTACGATTACGTTACAGATTTAGTTTTTTTTCGATTTTAAAGATATGTTTTTGTGCTTATGTCGATTATATGTTTTTCTGATTATATATCAAGATCTGTTACTTTATCTGTTTTCATAGTTTATGTCGATTATCTGTTTTTATAGTTTAGGTCGATTGTTTGTTTTTGTAGTTTAGGTCGATTGTCTGTTTGTGTCCTTGTGTCAAATTTTTTTTTATTGTGGTTATGTCGATTATATATTAGGATTATTAGCTTATCTGTTTTTGTAGGTTATGTCGATTGGCGATTTGGTTTCCGAGGTTTTCCCAGATTTAGCAACTGAAAGGCTTTGTTTATGGGTACGTCTTTTAAAAATTTTGTGTGTTACTGGTTTTCCCTGCCATATACAAAGTCTTGACTGGAAGTTCTATCAAAATCATATTGTGGATGCAGAAAACGTGACATGCAGAAGTTAAGAAAAATAGTATCTTTCAGGACCAATGTTTGGTCCGTATTCATTTATAAATGTTGGTGGAAGAGAAGAAAAAGATGAGGAAAAACGAAGCTGGAGAAACTTGGTTGAAGTAGCTTTAGTGAGTAAGATTGTGCAGAATTTCTATAAAGGTATGCTTATTCGTTTATATTCTCTCATCTACACCAAACTTTTGTTTTTTGTTGGTTAGTTATATCAGTATATGCAGTCATACATTTTTTTTTGTTTTAGTTATGGGCTTGATTTTTTTAGAAGCATTTTCCAGAGAATAATAAAGCCGATGCAGAAGTTAATAATGTTGTAAAACTTGAAACATATGTAGCTGTAAATTTACAAGGTTTGTTATTGATCAATGGTGGATTAGGATTCTCCATAAAAAAAATAATCATATTTCTCACTATGTTTCAACCTTTTACAGTTCTTGGAACCTCTAGAGTTATGCTACATATTGTTATGTGCTTATGGTGATCGTGTGATTACCATATACATGTTTACATTAAAAAAAATTTTCTTTTAGCAACATGCCACAAAGAACCCACACCAGATCAATTGTCGAGGCACATCATTTTCATATATATTATGAGTGGAGGGACACTCAAGATTTTGAGCTATTGATCTTTTAACTGAACTATGTAACAAAACTCCCATCTTTTTTTCTTCTTCTTTTTTTTTTTTTTGCAAAATTTTAAATGATTTTTAGATGATGAAATTCACAAACTGCTGACATAATGCATGTACTTATGTTGATGTATGGAACAAACATTGCTGATTTGTTTGTTAAGTTTTATTTTATAAATTGTGATTTCCTACAAATGGTTCTATATATTCCGAGTGGAGGGACACTCAAGATTTTGCACGTCTAGCCTGAAAGGAAATGGAATAAGTATTCAATTTTGTGGTACCTTGTGCACTAAAAGTTGTACTATAGGCATGACAAATTTTGTTCAATATAGGTTGTTGAGTTTATGTGGTAGCTTTAAACTATTTGTCAAAATATAGAGGTGGGTTGACAACGGGTCAAAATGGGACAAGTGATTAATAGGTACGACTGTATGTGTCAAAATTGGTCTACACAAGTTGACTGAAACATTTTGTGTTGTCAATGTCGCATGGATAAAATCTATACTGATAATTGTTATTAACCTGTTGGGCTTAGCTTAGAACTTGTATACATGGATAAAATCTATGCTGATGATTGTTATTGGAATGTGCTAATGTCACAATTGGATGCAGATTTGTGTTTTTGCTAATGCATGGATAAATCTTTGTCAAGAATCCTCCTAGAGTCTGTAGATTCATTGGTTTGTCGAGAATCCTCCTCGAGCTTGTAAATTCATTGGTTTGTCAAGAATCTTTGTCAAGAGTCCTCCTGGAGTCTTTATTATGGTTGGTCGATTTAATTCAAGTTGATAATTTTTGATGTGGCACTAAAATAATACTCCCAAAGATAGATATTATTGTAATTGTTGATGAAGTTAATGACGATCAAGGCCCCTCTGATCCGAGGTTATCCCATTTACTTTTCATTATATATCTTCTATTCCATTACATAATTTATAACTTACATTCAATTATTTATGTTTTATTAATTTGTAATTGTTGTTTAGCATATTGTAATTAATATTCCAGATGTTCAAGAGTTCCAAACGTACACATCAACCAGCCAATGCTTATGTTGAAGAATTTAATGAAGATGAACATCCTATTGTTGCTGAGGTGATGCTAACTTTTTCAAAATATGGATTTTGTGTCCTTATGAGAATGCATACTTTACAGGGTATTGATGTTAAAATTATTTTAATTTTTATATGTTTAGCATGCTTTACCTAAGATTGGACATCTTCAAGACTTGGTGTAGATTGCTGAACACGAAGCATGAAGTCAATCTAGATGATGATTATGAGGTCGATAGATTTGCAAAAGAACGCTTTGTAATAGTTATTTTTCTATATCATATTTTCGTATTCTACTGTTTGCAAATATCATTAACGTGGGCATCATAACTCAACATTTTTTTGCATTCCGTTAGAATAAATATGTTATTATTGATTTCATTTCATTTTTTGTTTTTAAATCACGTCAAATCAAACATTTGTTTATCAATATATCTATTATTACGTTACATTAAACCCTTTTGATGATATTTGCTTGCAACCAAAATCTATATGAATTGTATCACCTAACTTTCAATAAATAAACCATTTATTACTTTCATTGTTTCCTGGTGAGGAGATAAAGTATCTAAGTTTAGATAGTGTTTGTTAGTCTGAAGATGTTAATGAGCAGTCTGATATAAGCTTACTTTCACCTAATGTCCTGAATGGTCTTAAGTTATCTGGAATACCCAACTACCGCTTTATTTTGAAAGTTGGTGTTCCAGTAATGTTACTCAGAAACATTGATTAAAAAGGCGGTTTGTGTAATGGGACAAGATTAGAAGTTGTTAAAATGGGGAAACGTGTAATACAAGCTAAAATCATTTTAGGAAGTAACATCGAATTCGCACGTTTATCCCAAGAATTAGTTTGTCCTCTTTTGACAAGAGCATTTCTTTTACATTTAACAGAAGGCAATTCCCTCTTGCTGTTTCTTTCGCAATGCAAATAAACAAGAGTCAAGGATCATCCTTATATAGAGTTGGCTTGTATTTGAAGGATCATGTTTTTTCACATGGGTAGTTGTACGTTGCGCTATCAAGAGTCAAAAGTCGAGATAGACTGAAGATATTAATACTAGATCAATATGGCAAACTTACGTGGGTGCCCATCAAACGTTGTGTACAAAGAAATATTTGAACCTTTATGAATAGCTTTATAAGATTTTGATTTCTTTGGTTTTTTTATTTTAGCTTTCTTAATGTTGTGTACAAACAACTTACAGTACAATTCTTATTTTCATATTTTTTTCATTTTACTTTTGGATGAACCGTGGGTACCCACGGGACTCTAACCTAGTTTAAAATAAAAAGCTTATTAAACCAAGTAAATTGGTCTTAAGCTAAATAAATAAAACCCAACTAATATAAGCCCAAATCTCTCTAAGCCCACATCATGAAAAAAAAAAATTCTCTCCCAAATCAAACAGCCGATGTTTCATGTTTGATTTCCAGGCCCATCCCATGCGAACTAGCCAACAGTTAGAATCTTACTTGATTTTATTGGTTGATTACTCATTTACTTGCCTTTCCAAATATTTTGTTCAGATTGAACTTGATTATGAGTTTCGTAATTTCGTTAAAATTAGAATTAGAATCTTACTACTTGATTTTGTTAAATGTTTTAGTTAATTAGAAACATAGAAAGCTAGTAACTTCTGTTGATGAGTAAACTTGATTATTACTATTAGTAATTTTAGAATGTTAGTACCTGAACTCGTTAAATTTTGTAGTCGGAATGTTAGTAATTTTAGTTGTATATGTTACATCGAAAAAGAGTTCTCAGGAACTTTGTCCTATAAGATAGGGTTAGGATCAAATACACAAGATACTTTTTCTATGAAGGGTGAGAAGGATTATGATCCATTGATCATATATTTGAAGGGTTGAGATTAGTTTGTTTGAAAAAAATAAATAATAAAATAGAGGAAGGGCATAAAAGGAAAACCACATTTGTTGACTTTCTCTCTCCACATGCAATGCACATGTCAATTTCCCCATCATTTTAAAACGTCTATAACTTTTTCATACGACATTTTTTTTTTTCAAAAAAATTTCACCATATTAACGAGCGTTTTTTATCTTTAATATGAGTACCACATTGTTACATTAAAATTGAAAAAAAAAATTCGTACTAAATGGGTTTTCTTCTCCGTTGTGTCTTCTGCTCGTTCATTGTGTTATAGTATGCATGTGTGCTTTATAAATATGTTATTTATGTTTTTTTAGTCTACACATGATTTAACTTTGTCCATTGTGTTTTTAGTATGCTTTTCATTGTGTTTTACGCAAATGAGTTTTGTATTTAGGTGTACATTGTGTTTTATTAAGTTGTTCATTATGTTTAAGTCTATTATTCATTGTGTTTTAGTCTTCTGTTCATTGTGTGTTTAATATGTCGTCCATTGTGTTTTACTAGGCTGTTCATTGTGTTTTATACCCTATTGTTCATTGCATATACTCATTGTGTTTTACATTATATCCATTATGTCTTACTCAACCGGGGTTTCAACTTTTTTTTCAAAAGTATTCATTGTGTTTTAATCTTCTATTCATTGTGTCCTTATTATGTCGTCCATTGTGTTTTACACAATTGGGTTTTTAACTTTTTTTCAAAAGTATTCATTGTGTTTTAGTCTTCTGTTCATTGTGTCTTTAGTATGTCATACATTGTGTCTTACGCAACTGGGTTTTCAACTTTTTTTTTCAAAAGTATTCATTGTGTTTTAGTCTTCTATTCATTGTGTCTTTAGTATGTCGTCTATTGTGTTTTACTAGACTCTTGATTATGTTTTATACCCTATATTTAATTGGTGATCATTGTGTTTTACACTTCATTGTGTCTTATGCAAGTGGGTTTTGAAATTTTTTTTTCAAAAATATAACAATATGGTACTCATATTAAAGATAAAAAGACACTCAATTTTATGGTATAATTTTTTTTAGAAAAAGATGACGTATAAAAAAGTTACGGACATTTAAAAATGAAGGTGGAAATGGCATGTAACTTGCATGTGCATATGTTTTTGACAAACTTACCCCTCCCACTTGTTTAATCCTTTGAACACATGTCATTTTCTAGTGGCTTCTCACCCTTCTCATTTTTTATAGCATTTGTAGAATAACCCAACCCTTATAAGATATACTAGCTTTTATCTTGGAAGCGTCCGGTGTTGAAATATCTATTATAATATAATAAAATATTTAATATGACAACATAATTAATGACTTCCCAATACATGATTAATGAATAATAATAATAATAATAATAATAATAATAATAATAATAATAATAATAATATAATGAACAAATCTCTGCCATAAATTATCAAATTCAAATATATAAAAAAAAGAATCTCTGCCTATGAAGTTATGTTTATCGTTTCTTATTCAAATATAAAAAACCCTAAGCAGTAATTTATTAGTAGAGTAAAAAATATATTTGAATACAAAACCTCACAAAAAATAGTCGTTTTTTTTCTTCGTTTTTTAAATAGCATTATGGTACTCGTTCGAAAGATAATAAAACGATCGTTAATTTGGTGTATTTTTTTTCTTTAAAAAATCTCGTATGTAAAAGATATTAACGTTTAAAAGTCATGGAAGAAAACATGAGAGACAAAATTTAATTTTGTTTTTAGATTTTTATTTTTTCCTAAAATAACTCAATGGATATATAGATAGATTTTTAATTTATTAAAAAAACTAAAAAATAAAAAAAAAACTCTTATAGTGTCACGTGACACATTCAAAGGGTGGTTGAGGCCTCCATTGAATGCCACATCATCAAAAGTCAATTCTTTTATTAATAGTTATAGATTATAGATTTTCCAAATATGTAAACTCATATGGCATAATTTTTAATATGTATTAATCCTAATGGATTTGGTATTCTATTTTTATTATGTGACCGGAACAAATTGAACAATGCTGAAAATTCTATAGTCGAGTGAATATTAGTGATCCCACTAGGAAAAAATTCATGGGTTTGTCACTGGCCACAATCCATGTTTCGAGGCTTTCCGCTATTGTCTTCTTGTTAAATATTAAACTCTTCCCAAATTGTCTTCCTGTAAATGTCTTCTTGTTCATCATAAGCCAAATCTTTACATTTGTTCATATTCGAAAATCATATTAGTACCGTGATAAAGAATTAAACCATGAAGGGAGTCATTATCTAGAATTGAGTTAAACATCCTTTTCTATGCTAAAGATCACATCAAAGCTCAATAGCCTCAATGACTCTAATTACCCACTACATCCTACATATGGTTGTTTTTATCCTAGATTTTCATTTGGTTACATTAAAAATAGACACAAATAGGGTAACCTTTTCTTGTTTATATCTTAGCATTTTTGAAGTAACTCTACAGCCAAAATCTAAAAACAAGAATAGAACTATTCTTTATTAACCAAACAATCACATAAATATATAAACCGTGAAAAGCTTTCACGACTCGTAATTAAAGAACATACGTCCGAATGAAATCATTATGTGCATCGCTAAAAAACAAGCCTGCGCTCCCACAGTCTACCGCTTATTTTTCAAATTCAAGATTTATATATACACCTATGCATCCAAACACCCCTTGTACTGTTTCTTATCCACTTGTTCCTTCTATTTACCAGCCTCTTAAGAAACTATGACACCTGCAAAAATAATCATGCAATAAATTTAAAATGGAAATGAAATAACATAAAAGTAGATGTACCAAAATGAATGGGTTGATTTAAATGTCAAAACAGGTCAAAGAAGCACATTATGTGTGTGTGTGTATATAGATATATCCATAAACTGTGTTTGGGGACTACATGACCTTATAAACTGGGCTAAGATAGAAGTGGGATATGCCTGCTCTGATCTATGGTATTGGTTTTGTGTCATAGTTGTTGCTTAGTTTATGTTATACCTGTTATTAAATATAATAGACTATGTTTGATTGCTACATGATATGTCAAACTAAGTTATGACGGAAGTGGGATATGCCTGATCTGATCTCTGGTCTTGGTTTTGAGTCAAGGTTGTTACATAGTTTATATTATGTGTGTTTTTATAAACTGAGCTATGACGGAGGTGGGATATTCCTGCTTTGATCTCTAGTTTTGGTTTGAATTATATTATGTGTATTCTTATAAACTGAGCTATAACAGAGGTGGGATATGCCTGCTTTAATTTCTAGCTTTGGTTTGGCTTAAATAGACTGGATTGTACTTTGTGTTGATAAGAGGGATGTGCTTATTATATATATTTGGTAAGTGAAGTCTTGAGGTAATTAGGCAGAGTATACTTATCCTAGACTTTGATTGTTGCTTGGGGAAAACAAATTAGCGGATTGTGCTTATTTTTAACTCTGAGGTCGCGGTATTTTGTTAATTCTTATTTTGACAAATTGCCTGTTTATATAAATCCATAAAACTTGAACTCACTCAGCGTAGCTGACTTTTACATACACGTTAGATTGATTTCAGGTTAAAAGAGAGATGGATGGATGACTGCTTGGCGATGCAAGAAACTACCTGGTCATTAAAGGCATTTCTAGTGGAAGACGATTTTTGTATACTCGTGATAAATTTTAGATTTGAGTTACAATTGAAAAAGCATTTTCATATGTTTTGTAAATTTTAATTGGATAAATTACAGAATTCATCCTTTATGTTTACCTCGTTTTTCAGTGGTTGTCCTTTCGCGTTTCAGTTGCTGAGATTCATCCTTAACGATTTAAAATGTTACACCCACTGTCCTAAGGCACTAACCCAGTTAAAAATTTCAGTTAACTTTGGTCATGTGCCATGCACATGAGGGTATTTCAGTAAAATCCTCTTATCTTCTTCCCCAATTTATAGATCATAAACCCTAATCCTAACACCCATTTCAATTAACCCAATTTATCAACATCTCTATCCATCTCTCTACCTCTCTTTCTGTACACAACAAGTAGCCACCCTCCACCACCTGTCACCAACACCTGCCACAACCACCACCACCACCCAACATCCCAATTCAATCTCTTCCGACTCCCCCCAAATCGATTGCTCTGTTTGGCCATTTAAAAATGAAACTTATAGCCCAAATCGACTTATTGACAAGCTAATGGATTGAAATTGACACTTGTAAATAAATATAATACCATTTATCGGATGTGTTTGTGTTTGCAATTAAACATGGTGATGTTATTAAGGAAGGGCAAACTATATGCTATTTGGACCAGTTTGGCACTGAACATCCAGTGAAGGTCAGATATTGTACTCTATTAAACGACTTTTCCTATCATCCGAATTGAATAACAAAAATAACAATAATTTCAACAACAAATATAAATAGATAAATACAATGTGACCTTATATTTTGTGAATTATCATATTGCAGTCCAATGCAGCTAGAGAAGTCATAAATATTCTCTTCGATGATGGAGGTATGATATCCCCATGAGTTTTTCTGGTTGTAGAACAAACAACTATGGATAAATAATTCGATTTTTATGTCTTTTTGTTAATTAGATTGTTATTTTTATGTTGGGTGGTGGTGGTGATGGTGGTGGTGGTGGTGGTGATGGTGGTGGTTGAAGTTAGATATAGGGAGAGAGACCGAAGTAAAATTACCAACTTGCACATGACCAAAGTTTGTAAGGACAGAAAGGATTGAGGAAACCACTTTTGCAACCCTTAGTCTAATTCATACTTCTGCAAATTATTCTAAGTATAGAACTATTGAAGAAAGAAGACAAAAGTACTAAAGAAGGATTCAACAAGTACTGAAGAAGATAGATCAGAAGTTCTGAAGTCAAACCAGACAAGTCCACTGAAGAACTACTGAAGACAAACTACTCATCAGTAGTTTGTCATTCATCAGCACTTGTAATAGAATCTTTCCATCGCCCTTATGTTTCAGTAGTTTAATTGTTTATTATTACTTTATCTTTTTGTACAAGTTCCAAGACTGCAAATTGTTGCACTTGCTTTTGTATCAAGGTTCCTGCATTTGTAAGTCTATAAATAGATGGGTTCATCCCTCTGTTTTAGACATTGATTTTAATTAAAAACTGAAATCCTTCAAAGCTTATTATTGTTATTTCCATTTCATTTACTGAGAATCTATTTGAGTATTTATTATCATTCACATTCAATACTTAGATTCTCATTAACTTGTCTTTAGTTTGCAAACATCCAGGGGGAGTAAAATTCCTGTTGATAGTGTAACTTTCTATAATTATTCCGCTGTGCAAATCTGATTGAACTTGCTAAACACATAAGTGGTCACTAGCAAGTAACCCTTCAAAGAGCATACTGATCCAACAAAGTTAACTGAAATTTTTAACTGGGTTAGTGCCTTAGGACAGTGGGTGTAACATTTTAGATCGTTAAGGATGAATCTCAGCAACTGAAACGCGAAAGCACAACCACTGAAAAATGAGGTAAACTTAAAGGACGAATTCTGTAATTTTTCCATTTTAATTTAATTGATTTTCCGCTATGTACACTTTGATTCAAACATACTCTTTCAAAAAGAAAATTTACTCATGTTTTTTTATATTTAAGAATATTAACCTAACTGTTTGACACTGGTTTTGCGGTGTGAGAAATGTGAGAAGGATTAAGAATTGACATGCAGCCATCATGTTTTTTTATTTTGGAATGATGTTTTGGGTTGTTTTGGCTTGAAAAACACTTAACACGACAATATACAAAAATTTAAAACACAATTCAATGTATTATAGTCACTAAATTTAAATTACAGATAAAACACCCTAGTAATTACTTAAAACACTCCGCTTAAATGTTCTTGACATAGTGTTTTAAGTTTTAAGCCTAAAATACATTGTTTTTGGTTATTAATTATTATGTTTGGTGTTTTTCTAAGCAAAACAATCAAAAACATCATGAATACGTCCAAAAAATGATGCATACATATCAATTTTTAACCCTTCTCACACTTCTCACACAAACCAATTTTCCTACATGAACCCTACCCTATATATATATATATATATATATAATAAAACCCTTGATTAAACAAATAGCTACAAGTTTCAATAGTTGAATTTAAACCACGATCATTCTTGTGAATAAACAGAGCACGTTTGTATGTATATAAAACCCTTGAATAACTATAAATGCACGTTATGTATCTTCTTCTTCTTCATCATACCATTACTGAAAACTGGAAAAAAAAACAGAGCACGTTTGTGTAACATTCGTCCCCTTTCACTCTTATCGTTATACAACTTGTGTCCCTCTTGTATTCAAGTGTCTCCATTTAAAACCCTTGTATTTTCAAAACTCTTCATTTATAAAAGAAATCCATAAATATTGATCTTTATCTATCTATCTATTTATTTATTTATTTAGTCTACCTGTATAAATCCAAAATTGTACCCGAATAAACATTCTTATTTTATTTTTTATTTTTTATTTTTTTTACCTTTGTGATTAAATGGGAAATTTTTAATTTTCTAAAAAGTTTAATATTTTAAAAGTGACATTGTAACATAAACATCTCCAACATCTCTTGATCACTGACCATCACCACCTCACCAAACTCCTATCGGACATAAGGTTATGGCCGCCATAAGGCTACGGTTACCAGCAACCCACAAATAACATTGTCTCAACGAGCAACTTCCGACTATTTGAAACACCACCCTAAGCCGCCACCGCTTATGAGTCTACGTCGAAAGTAGCAACTACTGTTATGCCTAGATTCGTTATCTTCGAAGAGGTAATAAGTTAGTTCTTTGATTAATCACTTGTGTTTAATGTCGATAAAGCTAATATGGCGTAGGTTGAATAATTAACATTCAACGAAAATATATACACACACTCGAATATTTAAGATAAATATTAATCATTTTTGTATCAATTCATGTTTCCTAATCCGTCACCTTACGCCAAATGGTATTGACGAGTTTTAAGATAAACACTCAAATATTTATATGGAGTGTTTAATATGAAAAAGATTGCAACATTTAGTTGTTCAACTTGTTGCTCTCATTATTTGAAATAATTCATTTTATGCATTCCATTCCCACAAACCTTGTAGTTGGATTATAAAAATTAGTATAGCCAATATTTTATTTTAACTGAAACTCGTTTGCGTTTATAACATTACTATTACACTTATATCAGGGTAAAAACATTTTTAGCAAGTCATGACTTTTACGTAGCAAGACAAAAAAAAATATTATATATGTATTATTAATCATTTTTTATAGTTTTTGCTATTATGCATACGGTACTTTAATATTTAAATGTTGGCGTCTTTAGAAAATACTCTATCTTAAATAAAAAAAATCATGGTTTATAATTTAAGATTTTTATTCAATTAATAAATTAAAAGTTATAGTTACTTTGCACGAACGCTATTACTATAGGCACTAACACATCCCTCTTAATTAGCTTATACACACTAAGACGCGTATTATTTACAATACGAGTCTAGGTAGTTGGATAAACTATCTTTACAACCAAGAATCAAAACAAACTTATTTGCATTAGAATTTAAGGTGTCCTTTACTTGTAATAGGTCACAAGACGTTCAATTAATCCGAGTTCAGACAATGTTTACTAGTACTCTTACAGTAGTTTCAGGTGAGTATTTCCTATCCCCTTTTTGCTTTTATTCATTTTTGGGGTGTTACATGTACACTTATACAAATTACAAATACAAGTTCACATTTTTACAATACAATTCTAGTACTATGTGCATTTGCTTACAAACGTGCTTTATGCTTAGACATTTCATGTAGAATACATTTGTGCTTAGTGAAATCATTAACATTGTACAAGCCGACCTTAACATTGGATAACGCTATTGGATTGACAACCCGCCTAGGTTGATTCTCCCCCTTTTTCATCGGAGAATCCATGGTCATTGTTAAGTTATTATCCAATTATTTGGATAAGTACACCGCCGTTCATTTAGTACATTATACAGTCACAGGATTGATTTCGCTCATTTGTATGATACATAGTTTACATAATTGCACTGTAGCTTTGCACTTGAATTGTTTACCATTTTTCCAACTTACTATATGTATTAAAACTAGGAATTCTCACCAACATCTCTTATGTTGACAAAACCTATTTTGTACATGTTTCAGGTGCAGTTTGATCTTAGTTCCGTAGCATTGGATTTTAGTGCTTGCTTTTAATAAGTTATTTCAATTTTCATGTTTCGTTCAGATTTTTGTATTTTTTTTTTCCATTTCATCTATGTAAGACCATTTAAATTATTCAATAATATATTTACATTTTAGTACCATGTGCTTTTTGAACAATCGTCACTACATGACACCTCGATGATTCCGCCATCGGTTGGGGTGTTACAGATTGGTATCAGAGCCATGGTTATAGGGAATTAGGTTATTAGAATGCCTTTTAGCCTAGTCTATAACCAAGCTTACATTCACGAGTCCTCTCGTGTTTGTTTCTCTTTATCCTATTATTTTCTTTCAAGATATTTTCGTTATGATTTTTTCTCGTTATCCTTTCGGTATGTTGTTTAAAGAAGAAGATACTCGTATTTCACAAACGAAATGCTATCACCAAGTTAGGAGTGACATCCATACCTTGGTGATTAGTTTCACTCCTCTATATTTTATTTATCTTAGGAATATATCTTTGTGATAGGAGTGACATCCACACCTCAAAGAGTATTTCTTTCAAAAAGGAACTTAACCACTAAGCTGGGAGTGATATCCTTAACTTAGTGATTGGTTCATTCCACAATCATTTTCAATTTTGAAATACATCTTTGAGTTAGTAGTGAAATCCAAATCTCAAGGATCTATTTTTGCATCTCGTTTTTAATCTCGCTAAAGTTTTGGAACTCACTATTGATGGGGCACGTGCAATCTGGAAGGGTGAGCGCCTGTATCCTGAGTTTTCTGTCTAGGCCTGGCATTTCGTATAAATCCCAATCAGACGAGGGACCCGTATACCTACCTAGGAACTCTTGAGATGAGCATTCACTTATAGGCTAAAGTACGCCCCCACAAGTCACTAGGAAATTTCAAATACTTGAGTTAATCAAAGTTTCCTATGGAAATAATTCAAATGTTTTATATCATTGATATTTATGTTTGTTTATCATTTGAAGACTCAATTTAATCACTTGTTGATTCACCTGCTATTATTCATTGATCATTCGCTTTTGGATTCCTTATAATCATTATTAAAACTTTTTGTTCGTTATATTATCGCATTATAGCTTACACTATTCCACTTATGCCTTTTGACTTTTACGCTATAAGGTATTACTCTTTTTGAGTTAAAACATTTTTACCCACGACTTAAGTTTTAAACTCTGTGTTTAACTTCGACCACATCCTGATTTTAGGAATATTGCGTCATCATACAGTTAAAAATAAACATGTTTTCCCAAAACTTATTACTCAACCTGTCTTATATCTTCATGTTTACAAACTTACTTGATCGAAGTCACAGTATATCCTTAAATTATGACTTTTGTATCCGTTTATACAGTCACAATACTTTCAAGACAATATATTCTGATATATCTAATACTAATATAGCCACACCCAGTCGTCCAAGCCATAGCCAACTACCATTAGTTAGCACTTCTTAGTCAGGCTAAATTCATACATAAATGCCTACCTACACGATATGCACTAGTACACAACTCTCTAAAACGATTAATTTGACAGCTTATTCTATAAATCTTTTCAAAAAGCCTATTCGCCAAATTAGAACACACTTTCACACCTTGTGCCTTGAAACAAATAGCCCGCTATGAGCCCAAAGAGATGCCTTAACGATCCTGCAAATAAATGATCTTTCAATGTATAAATTTCGTAAAAGTTTGAAATTTTAAAAGGTTTCAAGTTTACCCAGTCTTAACGGATAACACTTCGATTTTCTCAACATTTCATAACAATTAAAAATTTCCGACTTTCAACCCACAAGTTAAAGAAATGTTTAAATACAGAAAATTTTATTTTTCCAAAATTCGTCGAGGCATCTGGGATCATTCCCAACCTTCACATCATTTTAAATCTTGGTCTTTCGAAACACATTAGATTTACACACACTTCATGAAATGGTTTCATCTTGCATTTTATAAACTTGCATTGCATATTTTACAAATCAAATGAAAATCTGCATGTTTTCATATAACGTATCCAATATATGTTTTCGGGAGGAATTTGCAACTAATAATATACCTTCTAACACTGTTCAAACTCGACTTCTCGTAAACACATGAAAATGTGTACCTACGAAATCTTTTCAAGTGAACCTGTTTTGATCTTAAAACATTCTTTGGTTTCCAAAAAAGTTATCCTTATACCAGCAGACTATACGTCTGTTATGCGCACTTTCATTTACAGTAAATTTCATTATTATTTTTTTACACCATTCTATTTATAGTTACGTTCGTACATTATCTTATTATTTTTGTATTATTCTTTTGTGGTAGTTATTTTCACGCGTTATTCGCAACTATTTTCGCACTAGTTATTAGTAGTTATTCTTACAACACTAGTTTTGAGCATTAATTTAACTCGTTTACTTTCATTTTGTGCAAATTGTGCAATTTACTCGATTACGTTATGCTATTCTATGCTATACTTATATACTTACATGAACGCATATTTGGTATGCATATATATATATATATATATATTGTTGTGAGCAAAACCCTGTTATACTTTACATTAATTTGTTCATCATCATGACCAACGAACATACTAATTGACAGCTTGTATGAGATCTAAGCCAGTTCCCATGTACGACTCGGTTCAGAGTATTCTTCTAACCCAAGGGGAACGGTGTAATCCTCAGAGTTTATCAATATGGTTGTTTAGAGCCCAATGATGTGAACAAAAATTTACCGGTTAAGGGTGGACCCGAAAGGTGAAGAACCCCTAATCATGTTACTTACACATTAATCTCATTACGGTTAAAAGGTGAACCTGAAAAGGGAAGAACCTCTAACCGCATCTTATACTTGAGCAGTATCTACTACTTAACACATTTTGGTTGCACACATTGTTTCTTGTATTACTTATGTTAGTGTTATGGAAGAGCATAGCACCCTAGTGTAAGGTAAATCGATGATTACGGTCCGGAACGCAATCATGGATTTACAGGTACATGGGGGTGGTGTGTGATTCTACTTAGGCTATTGGTAGAAAATCAGTACGAGTCCAAAGTATCAGTAGTGTGGTGGGTTACCTGCGGTACACCCTATATATAAGCACGAGCGATACTGCGGGAACGGACTAGGAGTCTGACCAAGAACCTACCCATTACTACCTCTTCAATAGGTCGTTGACTAATAGCTAGCATTTTTTAGTTTTGTTGGAGCCTTCCTTGTTGACCACCTCTACAGAAAACCTTAAACTTTGTATACTCTTACACTCTCTGTTAGTCAAAATCCTGTGGCATGTCCATAATAATGTTCGGTTAGAAACCATTCAAAAGTAGGGGAGACTGCTTCATTAGTACCTCTGCCCTTCACCAGTTACACATTCCCAAAACCCTTCTCATTTACACTCTCAAGTTCCTAACCTCGGGTCAAACGTCAAAGATATTCGCTTTAAACACCTACTTCGAAATTTGTCAAATCAACTCATGCATTTCTTTTAGGATTCCTAAAACTTAAAGTTTAGTATTTTGCTAGATTCTCATTTTCCTTGATATTTCAAACGAACCTAATCCAGTCCTTAAAACCCACAAATATCAAATCTCTTATCCAAAATATTCGAAACACATTATTCTATTACCTATAAATTCAAGTCGTTGCCCTAATTCCTACCCAACCACCCTCCACCCTGTGTTTTTAATAACTTCGGGACGAAGTTCCTAAAAGTAGGAGAGACTGTGACATCCGTCTCCTTTCACTCTTATCGTTATACAACTTGTGTCCCTCTTGTATTAAAGTGTCTCCATTTAAAACCCTTGTATTTTCAAAACTCTTCATTTATAAAAGAAATCTACAAATATTGATCTTTATCTATCTATCTATTTATTTATTTATTTAGTCAACCTGTATAAATCCAAAATCGTACCCGAATAAACATTCTTATTTTATTTTTTATTTTTTATTTTTTTACCTTTGTGATTAAATGGGAAATTTTTAATTTTCTAAAAAGTTTAATATTTTAAAAGTAATATAATTGATTCAAAAAAAAAAAGTAATAGAACATAAATAAGAATCAAAATGTCGTTAAAAAAAACACACACACAGACATTGGTTATTGTGTGTTCCATATTTTCTCTAAATATTGAGGACATGTGCAATGAACAAATCCTAGTTACCAAACATTTAAAAATAATTCAAAAATCCTTAATGACAATTTACAATCGCCTAAAATTATAGATAAATGCTATATCAACATCAATTTATTTAAGATCATAAACTTATTCGAATGAAATCAATAAAGGAAAGGAGCCATTTAAGAGTTGACATCAACATTTATCAACCCTATTAATCCGCTAAACTCCAATCGCTTTGGCAATTACCAATTTGCATTCAATCTTGGCCTAAAGCAAAGATGTTTCCAAATCTGAGAGCGTGTTGGTGGCCCTATAAAACCGAATCCTTGTGTCACACCCTCAAAATCCACTTGCGGAGTTTTACCGCGAGGCGCATGACAAACCAGGATCCAAACCAACGATCACAATAAACAAGTCTAAATGAATATAAATGCAATTTCAAAACATAGTTTAAAATCCCGGTTACAGCGGAAGCTTATTCAAAACAGTATCTCAACAGTGAAACAATAGTTCAACGTTTATAAGACCATGCAACCCTAGTTAGACGCCGTGCAGACGCGTGCGCCCTAGTCCAGTCGTGCTACCTTAGCGACCTGAGAAAACATGTAAAAGTTTACGTCAGCACAAAAATGCTGGTGAGTTTACAGGTTTTGTATCCAAGTACCAAGTCCACCTGTCCATACTATAATAATCGAAAACCAGTATACGCTAGCTAGGCGTACGTTTTGTTACTACCACGATTGGAAAACCATTACTAACTCGAATACCAGATGTTGTGCCCGAAAAGTACCAGTTGTTCCTGTTGTTCCTGTTTGAGACAATATGCACTCGCCCGGCCCTCCAAGCCGACGAGCGGGGTTGGTCACTCCCAATAGCGCTATTCACATTTCCCCGTTGTGCAAACCCGCACATTCATGGTTCCCCCCGGGACTTCCAAAGATCGTGTAGTACACAATAGAAACCCATAGTATGACAGTAGTTACCAAATAATCGTTTTAACACATGTTTTCTCCCCCGAAATATGAAACCAGTTTAAAAGAGGGGCCGTAAACTCACCTTAAGTTGCGTTACTCCTTAACCCGAGTAAACTCAGCTGCTATGCTAGTCCCGTAAAGCGGCGACCTAACATATGACAGTTACAAGTACTTAGACTAATAACCCGCAGGTTAATTAGTCCCTAGATGTCCAGACCATAACCAAGTTTGTTTGAAAACACCGTGACTGTTTAACTGACCCAAAGTACAAGACTCGACATCCCATTGGTGACCCGAGACTCCCCGTGTTATGTTTACGCTCCAAAACATACAATAACGCAATCACACTTAACATACGTTAACGCACAACAAGTTATAGCACATAGTTCACGTATCACCGAATTACATCCAAACATATGTTACTAAGTTATTAGATATGTTACGGGGTCCCTAGCATGTTCCTACATGTCAAATCGGGTCTCGGAATGCTAACTTACACTTACAGCAGCAGTACACGCGATTAGGAAAAGTCAACTAGCATTTAGGTTGGTCAACTAGCATTTAGGAACCCTAATCGCATGAACTATTAGCATTTAGGGCTATACCACATGTAACTACTAGCATTTAGGGCTATACCACATATAACTACTAGCATTTAGGGCTATACCACATGTAACTACTAGCATTTAGGCTATACCACATGTAACTACTAGCATTTAGGCCTTACTCGCATGTATCTATTAGCATTTAGGCCCTACTCGCCTATAACATAGGCATTTAGCCTCCTAATCGCCTCTAACATAGGCGATTAGGATGCTACTCGCCTGTAAGCATGCTGTTCCGGTTTTTCGCGCGTTTAACGCTCCAAATCAGATCCAGAACGTGTGTAACTACCCAATATCATCCCAAACACTATCCTAAACATGTTTCAACTAAAACCCTTCGTTTTGCCTCGTATTATCAGCCCTGCATGCAAATCACGTAATCCAAACACCATTCACATAGCATGCAATATCATATGAACACGCGTAACCATAACCCTAATAATCAATTACTGAGATTTTTATCATCATAATATCAATATTAATTCTGATCTAACATAATAACATGTCAATCCATCATCATGAATCATAAAAACCCTAGCTTTCTAATCATAAACACCCATAACACAAGTAAATACACATATTCACCCTCGTTCACCAATTCCCGGGACTCGAGACTCGTATGTTCCGTATGCCCTGACGATCCTACAAATCGTCACCGTTTGTACACTTGGTTAAGGACCGACATCTAATGAACCTCTAGACCAACATCCAATGATCCTCTAGACTAACCGATAGTTCCCGAACCATAACCCGACTTAACTAACCCAGTTAAGTACAATATACGCGTGACTCGCTAAGGTAGACTTTCATCTAGACAACGTTGTTAACCAGAATTTGCCGGGTGTCACATCATCCCCACGTTAAAAGAATTTTCGTCCCGAAAATTGCACAAGTACCAAAAGAACAAAGGAAATAACGAAGGGAACAAACAAAAGATAGAAACCAAAAGAGAGATTTACCCGAGTTGTCACATCATCCCCACGTTAAAAGGAATCTCGCCCCGAGATTCATTCAGCTGCAGAAGAGACATGTCTCGACTCGAACGCTTCCTTAGGAAAAAGATGAGGATACTTAGACTTCATCTGATCCTCCCGTTCCCACGTCTACTCCGGTCCCCGGTTCGAGTTCCACCGAACCTTAACGATACGAATCTTGCTGTGACGTAGGCTGCGAATCTTGTAATCAAGGATCTCCACAGGTTCTTCCACAATCCGAAGACGATCATCAACCTTGATCTCTTCCAGTGGAACAATGAGAGACTCGTCAGCCAGACACTTCTTCAAGTTTGACACGTGAAAGACGTTATGTACGTTACCGAGCTCCGTCGGTAAATCAAGACGATATGCCACTGGTCCAATCCGTTCCAGGATCGTAAATGGACCGACATACCGCGGATTTAGTTTGCCACGCTTCCCAAAGCGTATGACGCCCTTCCACGGTGAGACTTTAAGAAGTACTTTGTCGTTAACTTGGAATTCCAATGGTTTGCGACGCTGATCAGCATAACTCTTTTGCCGGTCCCGTGCCGCTGCCAACCGATTTCGAATCTGTACGATCTTTTCCGAAGTTTCGTACACTAGTTCAGGCCCAGTGAGTTGACTCTCACCCACTTCCGCCCAACAAAGAGGAAAACGGCATTTCCGTCTGTACAGTGCCTCGAACGGAGCTGCCTTGATGCTCGTGTGATAACTGTTGTTGTATGAGAATTCCACCAACGGTAGATGAGCTTCCCAACCCTTGCCAAAATCGATCACACATGCCCGCAGCATGTCTTCTAAAGTTTGAATCGTACGCTCACTCTGACCGTCAGTCTGTGGATGATAAGCCGTACTCATGTCTAGTTGGGTACCCAAAGCCTTGTGCAAAGACTTCCAGAAGTGAGAAGTAAAATGGGAGTCGCGATCCGAGATAATAGAAACTGGAACCCCGTGCTTAGAAACAACTTCCTTCAAATAAAGACGAGCCAAACGATCCATGGTGTCGGTTTCCTTAATAGCAAGAAAATGAGCTGATTTCGTCAACCGATCAACAATCACCCATATCTTGTCATTCCCGCTTGGTGATTTAGGAAGTTGTGTGACAAAATCCATAGTAATCCATTCCCATTTCCATTCCGGAATTTCAGGTTGTTGCAAGAGACCCGACGGTTTCTGGTATTCCACTTGACCTTAGCACAGGTCAAGCATTTGCTCACGTATGAGGCTATGTCCGACCTCATGTTTGGCCACCAGTAAAGCACCTTCAGATCTTGGTACATCTTATCCGAACCAGGATGAATAGAATACCGGGACTTATGAGCCTCATCAAGGACAAGCTCCCGTAGTCCCCCGAATAAGGGAACCCATATGCGTTCTGCGAAGTAGTGCAGGCCATCAGGCCTTCGCTCGAGGTGCTTGTCGGCACCGTGCATAGTTTCAGCTTTAAGGTTTTCCTCCTTCAAAGCTTCTAACTGGGCAGAACGGAGTTGATCAGGTAAGGATGAATGAATGGTGAGCTGCAACGCCCGAACGCGACGAGGTTTAGTAGATTCCTTCCTGCTCAAGGCGTCTGCTACAACATTCGCCTTGCCAGGATGGTACTTAATAGCACAATCATAGTCGTTCAAAAGTTCAATCCAACGACGCTGCCGTATGTTCAAGTGTTGTTGGTCGAAAATATGTTGGAGACTCTTGTGATCGGTGTAGATGGTGCATTTGGTACCGTACAAGTAATGTCTCCAAATTTTCAACGCGAATACCACGGCACCCAACTCCAAGTCATGGGTGGTGTAGTTCTTCTCGTGCACCTTGAGTTGACGAGAAGCATACGCGATCACTTTCTCGCGTTGCATCAACACGCAACCGAGACCATGAATAGAAGCATCACAGTAAACAACAAAATCATCAGGGCCCTCGGTAAAGACAAAATAGGAGCAGAACACAGTTTAGACTTTAGTTCCTCAAACGCGGACTCTTGTGGTTCACCCCAGTCGAATTTCCTATCCTTCTGAGTGAGAGTGGTGAGGGGTTGAGCAATCTTCGAGAACCCCTGAATGAAACGACGATAGTAGCCCGCAAGGCCTAGGAATTGCCGCACCTCAGTTGGCGTCTTTGGTGCTCCCCAGTCCTTGATCGCTTCGATCTTAGCTGGATCGACATGAATCCCTAGTTCATTAACCACATGTCCTAGGAATTGAACTTCGCGTAACCAAAAGTCACACTTTGAGAACTTGGCGTAAAGTTGTTCTCGTCGCAAGAGTTCCAAAACCAAACGCAGGTGTTCCTCGTGTTCGGTCTTGTTCTTAGAGTAGATCAGAATGTCATCAATAAACACAATGACAAACTTGTCCAGATATGGTTTACAGACGCGGTTCATCAAGTCCATGAAAACCGCCGGTGCGTTCGTGAGACCGAAAGGCATGACCAAGAATTCGAAATGGCCATAACGTGTTCGAAAGGCAGTCTTTGCAACGACAGCCTCCCTGACGCGCAGCTGGTGATAACCGGACCTCAAGTCGATCTTGGAATAATAACTAGAACCCTGAAGCTGGTCGAATAGATCATCAATACGTGGAAGAGGATAACGGTTCTTGACGGTCAATTTGTTCAGTTCTCTGTAGTCCACACACAATCGGAAACTTCCATCCTTCTTCTTAACAAATAGAATCGGGGCTCCCCAAGGGGAAGAACTCGGTCTGATGAAACCCTTGTCTAAGAGTTCCTGTAACTGACTAGACAATTCCTGCATCTCGGGAGGTGCAAGACGGTAGGGGGCCCGAGCAATAGGAGCAGCCCCTGGTACAAGATCAATTCCGAACTCGACTTGACGATGAGGAGGAAGACCAGATAAATCATCGGGAAAAAACATCAGGAAACTCGCGTACCACTGGAATATCGTCGATCTTCTTCTCATCACTAGAGGAAACAGATAAAAGTGCCAAAACGGCTGGATAACCCTTTCGAAGACACTTAAGGGCTTTCATGCTAGAGATGATGTTTAGCGGAACACCACCCTTGATACCGTATACAGAAAGGAATTCTCCATCAGGGAGAGGAATTCGAATAACCTTATCGTAACAGACAATCTCCGCGCGATACAAAGATAACCAATCCATTCCTACCACAACGTCAAAACTACCCAAAGGTACCGGCATAAGGTCGATGGGGAACGATAAACCCGACAACTCCAATTGACACTCCCGAAGGATACTAGTAGCTTCAATCGTTTTCCCGTCAGCCAACTCAATAATATACTTGGTCTCTAATGGTACGGGTACTACATCTAGCAGTCGACTAACATCCATGGATACAAAACTCTTGTCGGCACCAGAATCAAATAACACACTAACAGAACGATTATTGAGAAGAAACGTACCGGTGACTGTGTCAGGGTCCTGTCTAGCCTCAGCGGCTCCAATGACGAAGGCACGTGCATTTCTGCCGCCGCCCCCGTTGTTCCCATTACTGTTGTTTCCACCCTGCTTTAGTTTTGGGCAATCCTTCTTGTAATGCCCAGTGTCACCACAGTTGTAGCATCCTTGTCTTCCTGTAGTCCCCTGAGTAGTCGGAGCTGAGTTAGTAGTCGGGGCCTGGGTCGATGGAAGTGTAGCCCGACAATCTTTAGCATAATGCCCTGTTCGCTGGCAGCGATGACAACGGTTACTGTCGCAGTTCCCTTGATGGTGACGTCCACACTTGTTACATTTGGGCTGTTTTCCCGCATAACCACCCTGCTTGTTACCCGAAGAAGAAGAAGAACCCCCATTGTCGAACCTCTTATTCTGCTGTGCTGGCCCAGATCCCTTCCCGTCATTTTCCCACTTGCGCTTGTTGTTCTCAGGGGCCTTAACAGTCGAACCCTTCGCAGGTAAAATACCCTCATTCACCTTTAGGTTGGTCATCCTATGAGCCGATCGAACCACCTCTGCGTAAGTAGGATGATTTCCCGCAGCCACTAATCCTGCAATTTCCGGTACTAACCCCGAGACATAGTGTTCAATCCTACGGTATTCTGGCACATGCAGATCGGGACACAGCACTGCCAACTCATTCCGCCTCACAGTATACTTCTCAATTTCCGACCCAGTCATCTTGAGGTTCCACACCTCGTGCTCCAGCTTCTGTACCTCTTCTCTCGGACAGTATTCACGCTTCAACAGTTGCACGAAATTCTCCCATGGCATAGCATATGCCTCCCCAATACCCATATTCTGGGTGATGCCATTCCACCAAGTCAATGCCACATCCTGGAATAACGCGGCAGCATACTTAACCCGATCTTCTGGGAGACAGTTACACATCAGAAATACTGACTCCACTTTCTCCAGCCACCTAAGCAAGCTCACCGCACCCTCAGTGCCAGAGAATTCCTGGGGCTTACAGTCCCGGAACATCTTGTAGGTGCACATGGGTGGGGGTGGGTTAACAGGACCACCTGAAATGAAACGTATGAGAAACCACGAAGAATGTAAATAAGGTTCACCAATGAGGAAAAGAAAATGGATAGATCAACTTACCACCACCGTTGTGCCCTAACTGAAAGGCAGCTTGGAGCAAGTTGTTCAGATCAGCCTGCGATAGGTTAATACCTCCACCACGACCACCAGCACCACCGCGACCACCACCACGTCCACCATTGCGACCACCTCCACGTCCTCCTCGTACTCCAGACATGATTCTGGCAGAAAGAACGAGAAAATTTAGTTTTGCAGTTAAAGATAACCACTAATGTTCACAAGATCAAAGCTAGATCCAATCCAGGACTATCCCCTCAAACCCAGAGCTCACTAGGGCTTCCATGCATTTCGGTTTATGATTTTGTGTGCACCCAAAATGATAAACCGCTCTACATGGTCCTCCAAGTGTTCTCCTAGTTCGAAGTTCAAATCACCGAACATAGACTCTTAGCTACACACCGTAATACTACGGTAGTTTATGGCAAGTGTTTCTATTGGAGTACGAAAGGGAGATGTCCGAGCCTTGGACAAATCTCAAGAGCACACGAGTTACTCCAATAGACTACCCTGCCTAGAAAACAAGTAACTCAACCTAAGATAGAACGGATGATGTAACGTAGAAAGACCAACGATTTAGAGACACCCCGACAAGACCATACGTAAACCACTATAACGTTTAGTACCATGTGATCGTCTAGTGTGTGCGACTCGGCTATAGACTAGACTCTACATGCAGTCCTAGTTCACTATAACCATTGGCTCTGATACCAATCTGTCACACCCTCAAAATCCACTTGCGGAGTTTTACCGCGAGGCGCATGACAAACCAGGATCCAAACCAACGATCACAATAAACAAGTCTAAATGAATATAAATGCAATTTCAAAACATAGTTTAAAATCCCGGTTACAGCGGAAGCTTATTCAAAACAGTATCTCAACAGTGAAACAATAGTTCAACGTTTATAAGACCATGCAACCCTAGTTAGACGCCGTGCAGACGCGTGCGCCCTAGTCAGTCGTGCTACCTTAGCGACCTGAGAAAACATGTAAAAGTTTACGTCAGCACAAAAATGCTGGTGAGTTTACAGGTTTTGTATCCAAGTACCAAGTCCACCTGTCCATACTATAATAATCGAAAACCAGTATACGCTAGCTAGGCGTACGTTTGTTACTACCACGATTGGAAAACCATTACTAACTCGAATACCAGATGTTGTGCCCGAAAAGTACCAGTTGTTCCTGTTGTTCCTGTTTGAGACAATATGCACTCGCCCGGCCCTCCAAGCCGACGAGCGGGGTTGGTCACTCCCAATAGCGCTATTCACATTTCCCGTTGTGCAAACCCGCACATTCATGGTTCCCCCCGGGACTTCCAAAGATCGTGTAGTACACAATAGAAACCCATAGTATGACAGTAGTTACCAAATAATCGTTTTAACACATGTTTTCTCCCCCGAAATATGAAACCAGTTTAAAAGAGGGGCCGTAAACTCACCTTAAGTTGCGTTACTCCTTAACCCGAGTAAACTCAGCTGCTATGCTAGTCCCGTAAAGCGGCGACCTAACATATGACAGTTACAAGTACTTAGACTAATAACCCGCAGGTTAATTAGTCCTAGATGTCCAGACCATAACCAAGTTTGTTTGAAAACACCGTGACTGTTTAACTGACCCAAAGTACAAGACTCGACATCCCATTGGTGACCCGAGACTCCCCGTGTTATGTTTACGCTCCAAAACATACAATAACGCAATCACACTTAACATACGTTAACGCACAACAAGTTATAGCACATAGTTCACGTATCACCGAATTACATCCAAACATATGTTACTAAGTTATTAGATATGTTACGGGGTCCCTAGCATGTTCCTACATGTCAAATCGGGTCTCGGAATGCTAACTTACACTTACAGCAGCAGTACACGCGATTAGGAAAAGTCAACTAGCATTTAGGTTGGTCAACTAGCATTTAGGAACCCTAATCGCATGAACTATTAGCATTTAGGGCTATACCACATGTAACTACTAGCATTTAGGGCTATACCACATATAACTACTAGCATTTAGGGCTATACCACATGTAACTACTAGCATTTAGGCTATACCACATGTAACTACTAGCATTTAGGCCCTACTCGCATGTATCTATTAGCATTTAGGCCCTACTCGCCTATAACATAGGCATTTAGCCTCCTAATCGCCTCTAACATAGGCGATTAGGATGCTACTCGCCTGTAAGCATGCTGTTCCGGTTTTTCGCGCGTTTAACGCTCCAAATCAGATCCAGAACGTGTGTAACTACCCAATATCATCCCAAACACTATCCTAAACATGTTTCAACTAAAACCCTTCGTTTTGCCTCGTATTATCAGCCCTGCATGCAAATCACGTAATCCAAACACCATTCACATAGCATGCAATATCATATGAACACGCGTAACCATAACCCTAATAATCAATTACTGAGATTTTTATCATCATAATATCAATATTAATTCTGATCTAACATAATAACATGTCAATCCATCATCATGAATCATAAAAACCCTAGCTTTCTAATCATAAACACCCATAACACAAGTAAATACACATATTCACCCTCGTTCACCAATTCCCGGGACTCGAGACTCGTATGTTCCGTATGCCCTGACGATCCTACAAATCGTCACCGTTTGTACACTTGGTTAAGGACCGACATCTAATGAACCTCTAGACCAACATCCAATGATCCTCTAGACTAACCGATAGTTCCCGAACCATAACCCGACTTAACTAACCCAGTTAAGTACAATATACGCGTGACTCGCTAAGGTAGACTTTCATCTAGACAACGTTGTTAACCAGAATTTGCCGGGTGTCACATCATCCCACGTTAAAAGAATTTTCGTCCCGAAAATTGCACAAGTACCAAAAGAACAAAGGAAATAACGAAGGGAACAAACAAAAGATAGAAACCAAAAGAGAGATTTACCCGAGTTGTCACATCATCCCCACGTTAAAAGGAATCTCGCCCCGAGATTCATTCAGCTGCAGAAGAGACATGTCTCGACTCGAACGCTTCCTTAGGAAAAATCTAGACAAGTTTCTTAAAGATATTATAATGTTCCATTATATGCTTTTCATCAATCTAGACAAGTTTAGTATCAAGCAATACAAACAATATCATAAACAAGCATAGACTTAAATTTACATCAGTCTTTCTGTAACACCCCAACCGATGGCGGAAACATCAGGATGTCACGTATTGATGATTGTTCAGTAGCTCATGGTAAATAATACGTTTCAATAATTGCTTTAAGTACATTACATATAAATGTTCTACAAGAATTTGTACATCAACATGAAAAATACTAGATACACATCTTCAAGCATCAACTCTAATCACCAAGCAAGCTACAACCTGAAACATGTTAAGTTTGAAAATATTTTGGGTCAACAAAAGTTGGTGAGAGTTACATAGGTTTTGATAATCGAATAAAAATGTTGTGAAATTCATGTGTCATGGCAAGTCTAGTCCATATGTGAAAACATACTAGAAGTAAATCGAGTGCATAATCAACCCTTGTGACTGTTATAATGTGGTACATCCCATACGCTCATGGTTCACTCGAATATGTTATGCGATAACAAACACCCACGCTACCTTTGTAGGAGGCACGTATCCGGGTGGGATTATCAGTCCAATAGATCTATCAATGTATACCGTCGGCTGATCAATGTTAATGATTATGCTAGAATTGTGCTTACCCTAGTCATGTTCAAGACATAATGCAACATAGAAAAACACATAGACACATTGATGATTGAATTGCATATATAATGTTGTAACATGTTTCACCCCAAAAACGGTGATAAATAGAAAAGGGGCTATGTAAAACTCACCTTAGCAAAGTGTTATACTTCTTGAAAGATTGAATAGTGTGTTGCCCAAACAATGCCAAATATTACCCTATAATCAAGGTAATAAATATGTCTAAGTCTATCTAGTCTACAATTATATTCTAGTGCTTCGAATTGGGGATAAATGCTCGTTTGATTAATAATTTAAATGTTTGATAATTGAGAGAAATTTAATAAATAAATAACAAAAATCTTTTTATAAAATTTGAATTTAAGATGGTCATAATAATGAGTTTAAAGTATAAAAAAAATTTATAAAATTATTTTCTTTAAAATAGAATATTAAATCTATTTATTACAAATTGTCAAAATTTAACTTTAATATTTAAAAATACTCAAATTAAAGAATTATTAGATTAAAAATTATATTTCTGTTCCAAATAATCAGAAATAATTTATATAAAATTTTGGTGTAAAAATATTAAAAATTGAATTTATTATGATTTAATTATGATTAAAACTAACAAAAATTGATTAAAAATATTAAATAAATGATTTTTCAGAAATAAAAATCATTTCAGAAAAGTTTATTGTTATAAAAACTCAGAATAATTTTTGTGGAAATTTATAAAATTGTTTTGATATTTTTGTAGAATTTTATTAATATAATAGAATAAACTTGATTTATTTATTATATATATTAAATAAATAATTTTTTGAAAATTAAAAATTGTATGTTAAACCTTTTCATTAGATTAACACAAAATAATTTTTGTAGAATTTTTTAAAAGAGTTTAAGTATTTTAAAATGAATTTTTAAAAATATAAAGGAATATATATATATATGTTTAATAAAAAAAATGTTGTTGATGCCGTGGTTCGAAACCGGGCCCTTGGCCGGTTCGTGTGTTTTAAATCACAAGCCCAGACCAACTGGTCTGGACCCTGAGAACGATTTAGTTTGGTTTCAGTTAATTATATACATATGTTTCTAAAGATTGATTCATAAATCAAAAATAAATAAATAGATTATGACCAGGTTCGAACCCCTGCCAATGGGCGGTTCATTGCTTAAATATGAAGTGTATCACCAGCTGATCTATAAATCAGTTGGTGATCATGTTCAGTTTGTTTGAAATAAATATGATGACTGCGAAGGTCATCTTCCCCAATTCGTATCCATTGAACCCTAGCTTTCCAATACGTTAAATCATCAACCAAAAACTCCTGGATTCATAGGGTTAGTGGTCGGAACATATCAAAGATTAAAAACTCAGAAGGGATTGATTCTTACCAAGCCGAATTGAAGCAAGAACACGAGTCAACCCAAAAAGTCAACACGCCATAGATTTTGTTTATAACGAGAATTTTATCGGCAATTAGGAGTAGGGGTCTGTTTATCGGTCCTATTAGCTTGTATGGGTGGTATTAATTTATACTCTCAAGCCATGATTCGTTGTTTAGGGAAAGTTGACCGTGATGTTAATAATACGCGTGAGATTCATATATTTGGTAAGCTTTGACGATGATTAGCGTGTACAATACGCGTGAAGATCTGTAATTTCATTAACCCGATTCAATCATAGGCTAGTTTCCTTGTTTTGATCAAATCTTGTGGTCAATCAAGAGGGAACTTGGATCGAGTATGTGCAGCGAGAAAGAAAAAAAAAGAAAACAGGGACAGCAGCGTTTCGGGCCTGATTACTGGGCTTGGGGTTTTGGTTCTGGGCTGGGCTTAGGAGGTTGGGATGAAAGGCAAGTGGGCCGGCCATTGGACCACAATTATTGGGTTGCAAGTTTTTTTTTTTAAAAGAAAAGGGTGGGCTTTATATGCAAAGTATAAATCTGATTTCATATTTGTTATTATTATTATTTTTATTATTATTATTATTATTATTATCATTATTTATTATTATTATAAAAAAATATATAATAAAGAGGATTCAAATATCGTGCAAGGTTTGTAAAAATAATAAACTTTGACACGTCTAAACTTCATAGAAATGGAAGATAATATTGTTATAAGGTGAATGGAACTTGAATGAATAAAAGTGGAAATTTTATTAATTCAAAAACTTCAAAATGTTACACTTTCAATTAATGAAGCATAAGGTGATAATCTTAAATTATCCTATTATCCTCTAAAAGAGAGCAATGTTGTATGTTATACACTTAAGGACCCGCTTAGAGTAAAACTTATGGGATGAAACTAATATCCCGTTGGGTCTATTCCGGTATATTTTGATTCCTGTCACGTAAGAGGAATCCCCGATATTCATCATGTCAAAATTATGCATGAGCAATGCTTTGACTTAGGTAACATATACTTGTCAAGAGAAACGTCATCTTTGTAAGGACAAGTTTTCATTAGTTGCTCCCACTCATCTTGAGGTAGGTTCTTTAATCCACTTAGTTCTTGATGAAGAGAATTTCATTATGATTCCAACACGTTTTATGCTTGCATCAACCCATACATGGATCTTATTGACTTACAGACTAAGTGTTCTTAACCTTCAGTTTAGAACTTCCAGGTTGTTTAATGAACATGTAGGTCATTGTTATGGAAAGTTATTTTAGTGTCCATCTAATGTGGCTCTTAGTTATTATGAGCTACTGGGACGGTAACGATCCTCAAAGAAATCTTTTGTAACACAGATAAAAAAAATCATTTGATAATCTAATCCCTCTTGAGTATAATCTTTTACAATCAATCTTATCTTACAACGTTCCCATTCGGATTTGGTTTAATTGTGAATACCTTTAGGTTATTCAACCAAATCTTAAACGTTATTCTAAATTATGGAATGAGTTATGCTAATAATAGCTTTATTCCATTTAGAAGATTGATTGATACTAATGATTTAATTAAAAGAGGTAGGATCAGTAAAACTTTTCAAACATCCATTTTTGTTAGTCAAGCAAGTTACATAATCATCAAATTTAATGGGCTTTTAGACCCAGATGGCCTCTTGAGTTGAACATTGGGTTTATTATGATACAAACTTAACTTTAGTTAGGTGTTTTTATTTTTAGGTATATAAGGAGCAATATTAATTTCTAAGTGTGTAAGAGTTGGTGCAGTAAGGTGTATAAGAGGAATAATCGAAGTTAAATTCGGAGTTAAACTTAATGAGTCTCGAATTTTAATGAGTCTCTCCCCCGCATCTTGTACTTCCGAAAAGTCATAATAAGGACTTTTACTGCTCCCACTTACCTTAGAGATCTTAATGAATTCAGCATCCTTAAGAACTAACATTTGGATGAACCATAGATTTTAATAGAGAAAACAACCTAATGATGTTTATAGTCGTTTCTCTTGATGAGGATTACTTTAGTAAGAAATCTAACTTCGCTCATATTTAGGCATCCACAAAACTTTGTTCGGAGTACGTTAAATGCTAAGGAGACAAGTTGTGATAGAGCGTTGTCCAGTGCAAGAGGTGTAATTTGAGGATAGATCAAATTTCCGTTCCCCCCACCTTTGTAACTTTTGCAAGTCATAAGTAGGACATCTAATGCTCCCACTAATCTTTTAGGTCTCGTAGTATCTCCACATAATAAGTTTTAACATGCGTGTGAACGAGAATATTTCATATATTTTATACTTGATTTCCCTTATCGTCCAAATTTCATAAGGTATTTTAAGGACATACTTAGAGGGGATCTCTTTAAGTATATATGAATTGATTTCTTTAATACTTTGGTAGGTAAGAAACAAGTTAGATACAATCAGATATTTATCTAAGCTCCACTAATGTCAATTAATTATGACTTGTGATGGAAACCCATTTATTCCTTTCGCCGTTTAATGTTTAAGGCGTTTAACACATGCTTTAAAGTCACTGAGAATGAGATTTGATAGCCAAGCATCCTTTAGTGACCTTGTCATGATTTCTCATGAAATTTTGGTCTTAGTGGATGAATTGCATGGGTCTCATTTTCCTTTGTTAAATTCTCATTTTCATGATAACAAAAGTTGTGAAAAGGTTATTGGATCATCTAGTTTTATGTCATAAGGTTTCTATTCAGATAATGACAACAAACAATATGAGAGTTTAACTTAATAGTGGATTTGGTTTAGTCATTAAAAACTTGTAACTGTAAAAAATTGTAGCTTTTAGTATTGATACTAAATTCTGAGTAATCTCAAGAATGTTGTAAGGCATCATAAAGCTTCAATACTAAGATCAGTTATTAATGCTTAATAGACCCTTAATTTTGTCACTAACCCTCATCTTAAGTATTTGTTGGATTCTAGTAAGGAAACGTATAAAACTAGACTCAACCATCATATGTTAATTGAAATTCATTACCATTTGTGGGTAAATATCCTTAATTAGGCACTACATATCTTAGACAGTTGTTCTCTTTTCTTATGGGTAATCTCATTGCTTATGCCTATTCTTAATGGCAAAGTTTTGCTTAGTAAGACTTTCCCTTTGTAGAAACTTATAGCTGAAAGTAGTACTTGTATTTTGTTTCCAAACCTTATAATTATCCTCTCTATGGTAGTTATTCTTCCTCTTTTAGGTTTAATGGTAGTAAGGTGAATAACATTAACTTTTCTAGTTTAATACGTTCATTTTCCTGTATATAATTTGCTATCAACACACTCATTTTACTTTGATATTTCTGAGTGTTATAGTTGATTCATAATGCATCTAATCATACTGATGGAAAAGTTATTATGCACTAGAAATTTATTGATTTCCATGTGTAACCCCTTAGCTTTATTGGTCATGTTATTCAATGTTAAAAATGTATTCACAGAAGCCATTCAACCATAGAGTTAGATTTATTTATTTCATGCTTCTTAGGAATTTGTTATATTCTTTCATTTCCATAGATAATACAGTAGTCTTAGGAATTTCAGAATCTTTATTTGCTCACCTGATAGGAATTAGTAAAAGCGTTCTTGATTACCATAAGAGACATTTTGTGTATCCCACTTTCTTATGCTCAATGTTATTCTGTAATACTTTATCAGATAGAGCGTATGAATGTTATGTCTTAAGAGGTAATTTAAGACTTAATAAGAACAAAGTTTAAGATAACTCTTCTTAGTTGTGATAATTAGAGTGGATCAGTTTGTTGAGATAGTAACTTATAGAAGAATGTGTGATTAGTTTCGAGTTACGGGTATTGATGTAAGGCAGACTTAGATTATGATCATTATATTAATGAAGGATCATTAATTGTGAGGATCAATTTTGATATGAAGATGTGATAATATAATAACACCAACATAAGCTACTTAAATAACATGCTCTAGCTTTGGCTATACGCTATTTATTTAAGTATTAAGTTGCTAACAGTGAATGTAACACATCACCTTTGGGTAGAAGTGAAACACTTAAAGTTCTAATGCAATACACTTGGTTCACCAACATAATCTGTTACACGTCACCTTTTAGCAGAAGTGAAACCTTATGGAAATTATATGAACCAAGCTACAATGCTTAACGAGACCTTATGTAACGAACTAATGTGACACATCACCTTTGGGCAGAAGCGACACGTAAAATGTTATTTCAAGTTAAGAAAGGTTTTATAATGTTTTGAACAAACTTGATACATTAGGTTTTATCAAAACTGTAAATTTTATCAGAGATCCCGAAAAGGTAATGGGTTCTCAGTAATTGAGTTCTCAAAAAATTTAGAAGAGTTCTCGAATAGCATAAGGAGTTCTTGGAAAAATAGTGAGTTCTTGGAAAACTTATGAGATCTCAAATAACATAAGGGGTTCTCGAAATTATGAGTTCTCAAAGACTTAATGAGTTCTCAAAAATGATGAGTTCCCGGAAAATTTATGAGATCTCGAATAACATAAGGGGTTCTCGAAATTATGAGTTCTCGAAGACTTAATGAGTTCTCTAAAGTGATGAGTTCCCGAATATCAGAATTAGTTCTCGATGTGCTGATGAGTTCTCGAATATATTATGAGTACTCGAATAACTTATGTTTTCGGATAACTTTAATGGTTCTCGAATAAATATTGGTTCTCGAATACATAATAGTTCTCGATAAATAAGATGGGTTCTCGGAAAAATTATGGAATCTCGAAAAACATCATGGGTTTTCAAAGTAGAAGACCTTGACCGAGAATTCCTGTCCGTGAACCTGATCAAAAGATTTATAACCGAGAACTAAAAGCCGAGAACCTGAATTCGTGAACTGGGGGATCCTCCGAGAACTTAATTATTAATCTTTAAAACCGAAAATTAGTTATTATTACAGAGAACTAAAAGTGATAAAGTTAGGTGGTTCAAAAAATTAGAGATTTAATTAAATGTTGTTTCCACTTTTAGAAAGGAATTAATTATCTCCAAATTTTCATAATATTTTGAAATTTAACTTTATCAACAAAATTTCAAAAAAAAATTTATGGAGATTGAGTTTCCTAAAATACCAGAAACAAGATTTGATTCAATCTTGAACCAAAACATAAGGGAATTTTCGAAAAAAATTATGATGTTCTTGAAGAACATCAACCAAAAAAATTCCGAAATGTTAAGAAACATGCATAATCTGAAATACAAATCTAAGAACCTTAATGTTTATTAATAGATTTCAAAATTAATAAAACATAAAAAAAAATCGGCTATATATAAAAAAAATAAAATTTACCGATGAGTGAATAGATAAAAAAAACCTCATTAGTGGATGGATCTATTCACAAACTCATTAGTGAGTAGACCAAAAAAAAAAATTCCAACATAATTGTTGCATAATGAATTTTTTCGGCAGGTCTATTATATACACTATTTTTTTTTCTTTTGGCCGAGAAAAAAAATAATAAATAAAATAAACATGGAACCCAAAAAAAACATTATTAGGTTTCAACATAATTGTTTTCCGATTTTAATTCCAGATCTTAATAGAAAACAATCAAAACTGATAGAGCAACATTGCTCTGATACCACATGTTGATCAGTTTTGATTGTAAATAATGAAAAACATGATAATAATACCTGATAGATTCGTAAGACCCGTCATTGATCCTGAGAGAGTAGAGGTTGACATGATTGTCAGGATGATTGGGTTCCCTTTACGGTATGCAGTTATGATGGATTTAAGATTCTTGATGAAGAATCGATTTAGAGAGAGAGAGAGAGAGAGTGAGTGAGAGAGGGGGGGGGGGGGGGTTCTTTAGAAGTGTTGTGATAATAAGTTGTGTAACCCTTATTCCCTAGTAAGCTCTCACTTTTATGCATACCCAGTGGACACCCTAGAAGGCCCATCTAAAGACAAGTCCGCCCATCAAAGACTCATCTTGTTATTGGGCTTAGGATAATTAATAATTGATCAACATTATTCAAATGATTCTAAAGGCTATCGATAAATATACAAACGTCACGTATATTTATTCCAACATGGTGTCGAAATCGAAGAAGTTGAGTAGCACCAATGCGACGATTACTAGAGTAATTTTTGCATCTGGAGGTGCTCGTATCTTCAACGAAACAAATGAACTATTTGTAAGATTACACGTCTCATATCTTAATTGAATTATAAAATCCTGCTCTGTTTTTGTTGTTTTCATTTCATGTTTTGGCTCAATTGAATCGATCGTGAATCGAAATAAGTTAATCGATCGTGAATTTAATCGTAAATTGAATCTGAATTATTGTCGAAACTAATTAATCGATTTTGAACTGAGATTGGGCCAGAGATTAACGAAAGAAATAAAAAGACTGAATTATCCTTTTAATCAACTGGGATTAGGTTAAATAAACTTAACTATGGTTTACAGGTGTTAGGATGGGGTGACTTCCTACACTTCTCACGTTATGTATCGTATACTTTCTCTTAAATTAATGCCAAACATGTATAAAAAAATATGTAATGCAGTTTATCTTCGAAAATTGACAAGTTTTGCATTTTTGGTTGTTAATTTATAACAAGAGTATAACATTCACTTCTGTTCAAAGTTATGTTATGACATATAAAATTACAAATTTTAACTTTTTAGTTAATTACCTAAACAGTCCTTTTGGTTAATCATTTCATATTTGAGTCCTTTTGGTTAATTTTTTACGTGGAATTTATTTTTAACTACTTTTTTTTAACGGCTAGATCAAATGACATGACGCACACTTGAAAACTCACAAGACCCGGGTTCAATACTTCTTAGCTACGTGAACGGAGCTTCCAAGTAAAAATTGGTAAGGCCTTCTATAATTCCAAAAATCTTAGCCTCCTCTCCACAGCCAGTATGAAATAACCATGGATTGAACCCTGCCTTCCAAGAAAGTTCGTTCATTATTTTTCATTGTTAGTGATTATTTTTCGAGAGATATTTATATTTATATTTATATTTTATTTGTTTTTCAATATGTATAACCGTTTTGAGAAATGCATTTAATTTTATTTTAATTCTCCTTCTCTCAATTTAATATATGTTTTTTAATCTTCTTGTTATATATTGGTATTTTGTAATAACTAGTATTTTGCCCGTAGGTATTGCCCCGCGAGCATGTGTAAAAGACACAAAAGAATAACCAAGTCAATCTAAAACCAGCCTATTGCGACTAACCTATCAAATAGGGAAAAATAGACGCATCGCATCGAGCATGTCAAACGGAAAAAATAATGAAAAACCGTTTAACCCACACGTAAGTTGTGGTGTGTTAACATGGAAAACGCTGCGGAGCACTTCCTCTGCACAACAAAGTTCTTGATATTAACAAACATCAATTCAAGAGTATTGTTGACAAAACTACAAAAAAAAAAATAATAATACATAAGCAAAATGTAGTTTATACTCTAAGATGGTAGCATGTAGATTACATGTAAACATGAATTGACATGACAACAACCCCTGTTAGGGCTGCAAACGAACCGAACTTTCAGCGAACAGTTCATGAACCGTTCGGCGGGAAGTTCATTTGTGTTCGTTCGTTTAATAAATGAACGAACACGAACAAAAATTTTCGTTCATTTAGATAAATGAACGAACACGAACAAAGGCCGCGTTCGTTCGTTTATGTTCGTGAACGTTCGGTAACAAATTCATTTGTGTTCAATAGTTTAATAGGGTTTTTAATTTTTATAATTTTTTAAATTCTTTTATTTTTATTTATTTTACCTACATAAATAAATAAACAAATAATTTATGCAGATAAATATATGATTATATGAGATCAATAACCCTACTTTTAGTCTTCACGCTCACTGCTAAGTATATGTTTCGTTCTTATCGAAAGTTAATTTAGATTTGTTTATGTTTGTTTCCGTTCATGAACACTTCTTTGTGTTCGTTTGTGTTCATAAACACTTGTTTGTGTTCATTAACGTTCGTATGCGTTTGTGAACAAACTTAACAAACGAACACGAACACTAGTGTTCTCTTAACAAACGAACACGGACAAAAAAACTCGTTCGGTAAATGTTCATGAACTGTTCGTGAACACACAATTTCCTTAACAAACGAACACGAACAAGGCCTTGTTCGTGTTCGTTCGGTTCGTTTGCAGCCCTAACCCCTGTAATACCTGAAAATTCGAAGACCTTAGATTAATAAATATCGATTTGTTTTGTCAGATATTAAACGAGTCTAATTGTAAAATTGATTAAATAGTTAGCGAAAGTAACCAGACGTCTTTGTTTATTAGAAGCTAGTTAAAAAAAATATAGTATTCTTATTTTACAAATAATTAAGTATATATATTTGTAATTTATATTAACATATAATCAAGTTATAATAACCTAGGGTCTGTTGGAAATTTAAACTAAATTCAATGGTTAGTTTTGAAAGCTTTAGTATAACCTAAGGGCTAATAGTGAAAGGTGTAATTGAATTATCAATTACTTTAAACATCTTATCCTGTAATTCCGCCTCCACCATTTTTGTTCGGAAATTTCCGTAACCGTCGTGCTTAGTTTATGATTAAAGGAATGATTAGTAAGCTTTGTAATTTATAAAGTCTCAATACAAACGAGATGTGCATGGCGAGTTTTACACAAACAACCAACCAAGATTTTGTCCTATTAGTCTAAGAGTAGATCCACTGATGGAGAGCAACCTTCTTGTAAGGATGAAAGTAGGGATAAGAAGTAGGAGGGAGATAGAGAATAGCAAGTAAAAGAAGCAAGTACTGGTTAAATCCTATGGTTATAGACTAGATTATTTTACTAATAACCTAATTCCCTATAACCATGGCTCTGATACCAATCTGTAACACCCCAACCGATGGCGGAAACATCGGGATGTCACGTGTTGATGATTGTTCAGTAGCTCATGGTAAATAAATTTCAATAAATGATTTAAATAAATTACATACAATTGTTCTAAGAATTCGTACATCAAATTGAATAAAACTATGCACACATCTTCAAGCAATGACTCAAATCTTCAAGCAAGTAGAACCTGAAACATGTTAAGTTGAAAATATTTTGGGTCAACAAAAGTTGGTGAGAATACATAGGTTTTTGTAAATACTTGATAACAATAGTTTGTACAACATTCACAGTTGTATGATGATAGAGTATGATACCGACATGTAACAATGCGTCTTTGTACAATCAAACCTTGTGTCGACTGAGGCCTAACTCGCAAGTTAGTCTAATGTTGTTACTGTTTTCGATCATCCCTGAATTTATGCGGGGGGGGGGGGTGGGTTTGTCAGACCTATAGCGCTATAATCTAAACAGGCGGCTTGATCATTGTTAATGATTGTACTGTTTCTTTTTGTTACAGTCAAATGATAGAATGATAGTGTAATTGAATCACAAGAAAGTATGAGTAAATGATAGTATAAAATGTTTAACATGTTTCACCCCAAAAAAAAATGTAAAAGAGAAAAGGGGCTATGTAAACTCACCTTAGCAAAATGTTATATCTGTTGAAAAATTGAATAGTGGTGTTGCCCAAATGTGTCAAGTATCACCCTATAATAAGGTAATAAATATGTCTAAGTCTATCAAGTCTATAAATGTATAAGTTCTAGGGCTTCGAATTTGGGGATAAATGCTTGTTTGATTATTATTAAAAATGTTTGATAATTGAGAGAATATTTAGTAAATAAATAGACAAAATCTTTTTATAAGAATTTAAATTTAAGATGGTCACAATAATGTGTTTAAAGTTTAAAAATAATTTTTACAAAATTATTTTCTTTAAAATAGATTATTAAATCTATTTATTACAAATTATCAAACTTTAACTTTAATATCTTAAAAATACTAAAATTAAAGAATTATCAGTTTAAAAATTATATTTCTGTTCTAAATATTCAGAAATAATTTGTATAAAATTTTGGTGCAAAAATATTAAAAATTGGATTTATTATGATTTAATTATGATTAAAACTAACAAAAATTGATTAAAAATATTAAATAAATGATTTTTCTGAAATAAAAATCATTTCAGAAAAGTTTTTCATTATACAGACTCAGAATAATTTTTGTGGAAATTTATAAAATCGTTTTGATATTTTAATGGAATTTTATAAATAAAATGGAATAAACTTGATTTATTTATTATATATATTAAATAAATAAATTTTTGAAAACTAAAAATTGTAAGTAAAACTTTTATATCAGATTAACTAAAAATAATTTTTGTAGAATTATTAAAAGAGTTTTGGTATTTAAAATGAATTTTTAAAAAAAAAATTAGGAAATATATTTTTTGTTAAAGAAAACAAAACAAATAAGAAAAAGAGTTGTGGTTGCAGGGAATTGAACCCGCGTTTGCTGGGTAACAAACCAACAACACAACCACTTGATCAGGATCAATGGTTGTGTTGAGTTGTATCTGTTTAAAATATATACCCAGTTCCTGCGTGAATGTTCTTCCCCAAATCAATCTTATTCGTGCCCTAATTTTTCAATTCATCAAATTACACAACAATAACCCAATTAATCATAGGGTTATTATTGTGTGTTTGCCAAATAACAAAACTCACAGAAAAGATATAACTTACGACTACAAACTCGTGATAACTACTTGGTCAAACCGAAAGTCAAACGATCGTGAATTGAACAAGGAAGAGTGTTTTTGAGTGGAAATTGAGAGTAGAAGGGTGATAATCGGTGCCCTTAGACTGAGAAAACAGGTTCAATTTATACTAACACCTACGGATTTAACGAATTGGAAAGTTGACCAAGTTTTTAAACATAAACGCGTAATTGGTCTTAAAATCGGGTATGTTTTGACCGCGTTAACACGTATAATACGCGTAATATTATGTCAGTTCCATCATACGAGTTAATCATTCAGTTCTTTCCAAATCTGTGTTTAATTTAAAGTCAAATAAGGAGGAGTTGAAGGGAATCGCGTGTCTGTTCCCAGCAGCGGTTAACAAAGCCTCTTATACAATTTGACCCGGAATTAAATCGTGAAATGAGCTGTGGCTCAATTGGTTTGGTGGGTGAGTTGGGTTCCGCTCTGCTCCGGTTCGAAACCCGGCTGGAGCAGCTTTTATTTATTATTATTTTTTTTAAAACAGAAGAGGGGAAGGGAGAAGGCTAGTGGGCTGGTTAAGTGGGTTTGGGCTTGTCTTGGTGGGCCTGTTATTGGGTTGGGTTAAGACTAAATCAACTATTTAGTTTAATTGATCTACATTATTGTTTTTTATTTATTAGTATTAATATTATTTATTTATTACTACTATTATTATTATTATTATAAATATATATATACATATATATATATATATGTATATAAGTTATGTGTTAGGGATAAATAAATGATAAGGGTGTATAAAATATGACTTCTACGTATAAAAATTTGGGGAAAATTTTTGCGATGTTACAGTCTCCCCTACTTTTGGAAACTTCGTCCCGAAGTTAAAAGAAAACCAAGTTTACAATTGGTCGACTACTGAAAACCTTGATAAAATTTCACACTACCTTAACGTACCTGTAAATTCATGATTACGTTCCGGACCGTAATTACCAATTTACCTTACGTTAGGGTTTTGCGTCCTTTTATGACTCTACCGATTGTTGAGCCGGTTCGATAGTCTCCACTAGTCGTTGAGCAGGTGGTAGGGCCTCTCCCGACTATTGGAAAGACATGATGACCTCTACCAATCGTTGAGTAGGTTCGATAGCCTTCACCAGTCGTGGAGCAGGTTGCAGGGCCTCTCCCGACTGTTGAAAGGGCATGATGACACATAGATTGCAAATTGATAACATGTTTATGCAAGCAAGTTTACAAGTACAGTATATGAGTTGTAGTTGTATAGATTTAGTTCACATTCAAACAATCATGCATACACCATGTAAACAACTCTCAGACAAAAATATCAATATTAGAATTTATTACTTGGATCAAATAGCGTCAATACATAGAATAAAAGCAAACAACGTTCGAATGGTGGGACATGTTGTTAAGTAGCTGGAGGGTCTTGATCTCTGTTTAATTTAGGGCATCGGTTACGGAAGTGATTTGGGTCTCCACATTCATAACACTGACCATAGTTGTATCGATTAGGATTAGTAGCCTGAGCAGGGTTGGTGGGTTGGTTGGCATTAGGATTTGGGGTCTCGCGACATGTATTAACTAGATGGCCATACCTACCACAATTGGTGCACAAGCGACACGCTGAAGCAGTGGGATGATGTCGGTTGCATGTGTTACACAATGGATGGTTTCCTGTATAAGGTTTCTTGTTAGAAGCTTGTGGAGTGAGGTTTGCATTAGGATTCCTGGTCTTACGCTTCTGGTTCTCAGTAGTTACTGCGGCTACAATACTTGCTTTATTGCCTTTCCGAACTAAAGTCCCGTCTTTTACGTGATTGTCCGTTAAGGTAGCTGCTAGACGCTTGGCTTCCTCCAAAGTAGCAGGGTTCCTTCCCCACATCGTATCCTGAATCTTCATGGGTAAGCCACCAATGTATTTTTCGATTGCAATAGGCAAGGGGGTGACTTTGTGTGGTAGCAGTAGACTAAGTTCGTGGAAACGAGTGTTGTAGGCAAGGTTTTCTCCACTATCTTGGACAAGGTCGTGAAACTCGTCTTCCAACTTCTTGATTTCGTTGCGTGGGCAGAACTCATTTTTCATTATCTCCTTGACTTGATCCCAAGTCATAGCAAGTGAAACTTCAGCTCCTCTGGTGCGTTTTTCCTCATTCCACCAAGTGAGTGCTCGTTTGTGAAGAACACTCATAGCATAACGGACCTTAAAGTTATCGGGGCACTCACTGTTAATGAAGGTATTCTCAATACCCTCGAACCATTGTAGAAGACCAGTAGCTCCTTCATCTCCACTGAACTTAGGAGGATTACAGGTATTAAAGTGCTTAAGGGTACAGGCTGGAAGACCATTCCTGTTCCCGTTGTGGTTTCCATTTCCGTTTCCGTTTCCGTTGCCGCTACCGCTTCCATTGCCGTTTCCGTTGCTGTTCATCTGGATGACTTGAGCCACCAAATTAGGAACCAGGGTTGCCATTTGTTGCGCCATTTGTTGAGAAATGATCGCAGCCAGTTGGGCATTAATGCCATTGTTGTTGTTGTTGTTGTTGTCATAGTTGTCGTGGTTATGGTTGTGATTGCTACTCCCTTCATCATGATTATCACCACTGTTAAGACGATTACTGCGACGAGGAGGCATGATCTGTATGAGACACAATGAAATGAATGAGGTTATATAAGGAATGTAATCATTTATTCATTAATTAAAACGAATAAACGAAAACGTTGACTTATCAAAGATTATAGATTCTAATAACATATGAAGACATGCTTTAGCCTATAAGTGAACACTCATCCCGAGAATTCCCAGGTAGGCATCCGGGTCCCTCGTCTGATTGGGATATATGCGCAATGCCAGCCTAGACAGAAGACTCAGAATACAGGCGTTCACCCTTCCAGATTGCACGTGTTCGTTATTAAAATCTAGAACTTCGACGAGATCTCAAGGGGGTTCAGGCTAAACCTGAGGATTTCGTCCTATTAGTCTAAGAGTAGATCCACTGATGGAGAGCAACCTTCTTGTAAGGATGAAAGTAGGGATAAGAAGTAGGAGGGAGATAGAGAATAGCAAGTAAAAGAAGCAAGTACTGGTTAAATCCTATGGTTATAGACTAGATTATTTTACTAATAACCTAATTCCCTATAACCATGGCTCTGATACCAATCTGTAACACCCCAACCGATGGCGGAAACATCGGGATGTCACGTGTTGATGATTGTTCAGTAGCTCATGGTAAATAAATTTCAATAAATGATTTAAATAAATTACATACAATTGTTCTAAGAATTCGTACATCAAATTGAATAAAACTATGCACACATCTTCAAGCAATGACTCAAATCTTCAAGCAAGTAGAACCTGAAACATGTTAAGTTGAAAATATTTTGGGTCAACAAAAGTTGGTGAGAATACATAGGTTTTTGTAAATACTTGATAACAATAGTTTGTACAACATTCACAGTTGTATGATGATAGAGTATGATACCGACATGTAACAATGCGTCTTTGTACAATCAAACCTTGTGTCGACTGAGGCCTAACTCGCAAGTTAGTCTAATGTTTTTACTGTTTTCGATCATCCCTGAATTTATGCGGGGGGATGGGTTTGTCAGACCTATAGCGCTATAATCTAAACAGGCGGCTTGATCATTGTTAATGATTGTACTGTGTCTTTTTGTTACAGTCAAATGATAGAATGATAGTGTAATTGAATCACAAGAAAGTATGAGTAAATGATAGTATAAAATATTTAACATGTTTCACCCCAAAAAAAATGTAAAAGAGAAAAGGGGCTATGTAAACTCACCTTAGCAAAATGTTATATCTGTTGAAAAATTGAATAGTGGTGTTGCCCAAATGTGTCAAGTATCACCCTATAATAAGGTAATAAATATGTCTAAGTCTATCAAGTCTATAAATGTATAAGTTATAGGGCTTCGAATGTGGGGATAAATGCTTGTTTGATTATTATTAAAAATGTTTGATAATTGAGAGAATATTTAGTAAATAAATAGACAAAATCTTTTTATAAGAATTTAAATTTAAGATGGTCACAATAATGTGTTTAAAGTATAAAAATAATTTTTACAAAATTATTTTCTTTAAAATAGATTATTAAATCTATTTATTACAAATTATCAAACTTTAACTTTAATATCTTAAAAATACTAAAATTAAAGAATTATCAGTTTAAAAATTATATTTCTGTTCTAAATATTCAGAAATAATTTGTATAAAATTTTGGTGCAAAAATATTAAAAATTGGATTTATTATGATTTAATTATGATTAAAACTAACAAAAATTGATTAAAAATATTAAATAAATGATTTTTCTGAAATAAAAATCATTTCAGAAAAGTTTTTCATTATACAAACTCAGAATAATTTTTGTGGAAATTTATAAAATCGTTTTGATATTTTAATGGAATTTTATAAATAAAATGGAATAAACTTGATTTATTTATTATATATATTAAATAAATAAATTTTTGAAAACTAAAAATTGTAAGTTAAACTTTTATATCAGATTAACTAAAAATAATTTTTGTAGAATTATTAAAAGAGTTTTGGTATTTAAAATGAATTTTTTAAAAAAAAATTAGGAAATATATTTGTTTGTTAAAGAAAACAAAACAAATAAGAAAAAGAGTTGTGGTTGCAGGGAATTGAACCCGCGTTTGCTGGGTAACAAACCAACAACACAACCACTTTGTGTTGAGTTGTATCTGTTTAAAATATATACCCAGTTCCTGCGTGAATGTTCTTCCCCAAATCAATCTTATTCGTGCCCTAATTTTTCAATTCATCAAATTACACAACAATAACCCAATTAATCATAGGGTTATTATTGTGTGTTAGCCAAATAACAAAACTCACAGAAAAGATATAACTTACGACTACAAACTCGTGATAACTACTTGGTCAAACCGAAAGTCAAACGATCGTGAATTGAACAAGGAAGAGTGTTTTTGAGTGGAAATTGAGAGTAGAAGGGTGATAATCGGTGCCCTTAGACTGAGAAAACAGGTTCAATTTATACTAACACCTACGGATTTAACGAATTGGAAAGTTGACCAAGTTTTAAAACATAAACGCATAATTGGTCTTAAAATCGGGTACGTTTTGACCGCGTTAACACGTATAATACGCGTAATATTATGTCAGTTCCATCATACGAGCTAATCATTCAGTTCTTTCCAAATCTGTGTTTAATTTAAAGTCAAATAAGGAGGAGTTGAAGGGAATCGCGTGTCTGTTCCCAGCAGCGAGTAGTAGCAGCGGTTAACAAAGCCTCTTATACAATTTGACCCGGAATTAAATCGTGAAATGAACTGTGGCTCAATTGGTTTGGTGGGTGAGTTGGGTTCCGCTCTGCTCCGGTTCGAAACCCGGCTGGAGCAGCTTTTATTTTTTATTTTTTTATTTTTAAAACAGAAGAGGGGAAGGGAGAAGGCTAGTGGGCTGGTTTAGTGGGTTTGGGCTTGTCTGGTGGGCCTGTTATTGGGTTGGGTTAAGACTAAATCAACTATTTAGTTTAATTGATCTACATTATTGTTTTTTATTTATTAGTATTAATATTATTTATTTACTACTACTACTATTATTATTATTATTATTATAAATATATATACATATATATATGTATATAAGTTATGTGTTAGGGATAAATAAATGATAAGGGTGTATAAAATATGACTTCTACGTATAAAAATTTGGGGAAAATTTTTGCGATGTTACACAATCAATGAGTCAATAGATCTTATAGCCGAAATTAAGTTTCATATATTCAATAATTAAAATATAGGTTTACGTACTCGTTGAAGACACTTGATTTTGTGATTCCTTGCTAAACCTAAGGTACGGATTCTTTGGTCTTTTCATTATAGTATAAATTTATATCCATTACTTTGTAGTACGGATTCTGTTTTCTTCTCATCATAGTATAAAATTGTATCCGTTACTTTGTAGTACGGATTTTCGTCTCTGTTTTGGAGTCTGGTTGCTATCGCTTAATACCTATATCCGTTTGATATGTGATATCTTATCTGAGTTTATTTTCTATTTAATTAGTTATTTGAGTCGGTCTATATTCGTCTCTTCGCTTGTTAGTGTGTCATAGCATGCCATACCTCTGACTTGTACTCATGGTCGCATGTTCCGGGTAATGTCATTTATTGTTTGCCTGTAATTATTTACATGGCCTTAGCTTTTGTACTCTGTCACCCGAGCAGTTTTGTTTTGACTTGTCGTTGGGGCGTCAGCGACATGAACACTTTCTGTGACAGTGCGTAATCAAAATCACGGCGTCTCTAGCATGGTCCCTTAGAGGCGTATGGATATATCCTAGATCTGTTTCTGATTTTTGACTTCTGATATATGTTTCTGTTTTGTGGAGATTGGAATAATGGGTGTACGCCACACTCACCGTCTCATAGGTGCATGGACTAGCTAGCTATGTACCAGTTTGTAAGTTTGTTTAGGCTCGAGGGTGATTCCGTTTGACGTGGCTTACGTTATTTGTATGTATAGTCATGTAGTTTGATATCTGTATCCGTTCTAATATGTTTTGACATTGTTCTTATATGCTTCGGTATGTGTCTGACTATGTTTCGGTCAAGTATCAGGTTTCGGGTCGGATTATCTTCATCAATTGTTTCGATATAAGTTTGGTTTCGAGTTTGAAATAGAGTTCGTTTGGTTTTCGCATTCCCTTTCGTATGTTCACTTTGGTCTCAGTTCTATTATGTCTTGCTTTTCCGCTGCGTTGAATTTGCTTGTACTATTGATTCCTCCGTTACTGGACAATTTTTGGCTCAGCCGTATTTTCTTTTGTTGTGTTGTCTTATTTGTTTCGCAGGTAATATGGGATATTGGGGAATCAGTGAAGAGCGTTAAAAGAAGTTGAACAAACATTATTCATTAATTTATTTCTACATCATAATAAATGGTAATTATGTTTTAACGTTATGGATTGGGTTTGGTTTTGATATCTGTAAGAGTGACACGTCAGCCCTAACCGGGTTGGGGTGTGACAACCCCTTCTTCTTTTTTTTTTTTTTGACAAGCCACACCAACCTTCATTTCATCAAAAATTGTAATCAAACAGTACAGTAGCAAGTGGCTACCAACAAAACAAAACCAAAATACTAAAATACTTTTACAGTCTACAAATACAAATAGCCTCCTACTGTTTCACGAGAAGTTGAGTTCTTCAAAAGCCCACCATTTCGCCATATCAAATAGCTTCAATCTCTTTGACATCCACCAAAAGATATTTTCTTTGATCTCGTCCACCATTCTAGTCACCGGCGTATTCTCGTTGTTGAAAACTTTTGCATTCCTGGCCAACCAAATTCGCCAAATTGTCATCAAAATTATCGCGTATATTGCATTCTTCCATTTCGTCGACCCTTGCACGTTGCTTCCCCATTCCAAAATCTGATTTAAAGTCGCTACCTGGTCCGGAATCTGGATTTTGACCCATCTGCAAACATGCCACCAACACAGTTTCGCCCAAAAGCAGCCTACCAGTACGTGATCAATTGACTCGGCTTCGTCTTCGCATCTCTTACATAAGTTAAGTCTGACTCCAGAACCATACCCATTAACGCCAACCGATCTGCAGTCGGAATGCCACCTTGAGTCGCCCTCCAAACGAAACAATTTACCTTCGGCACTGCCACTTTGCTCCATTTGAAACCAACGTAATTAATTTGACCCGTGGCAGCTTCCGACAGGTCCTTCCTGACTTGTTTCACCGCAAATTCGCACGCTTTGTTACCTGTCTTCCAGAACCACTCATCGATGCCATCCTGCAGCCGCTGACAGGCCAGAATTGACTGCAGGCGAGTCCATTCGTCCAGCTCCGCAACTGTAGTAGGTTGTCTAACCCATTCCCAACCCAATTAATTGTATTCCCGACCTGCGTGTAATTGTCAATCACCTTTGCTTTTTTTTTTCACGTGATGATTCACTCCTAGGACGAATAAAAATTACAAATATTACAAAACTAATGTGATCACCGAAAACAAATAAATACATTAGATTACCTTGCAAATATGGCATCAAAATTATTTTTGGCAACCTTGATTTTTCTCAGGTAAACTAACCCATCTCTTATTTCCACTTAGTAATATAAAAAACAACCAAAACCATCATACTTTTTTATACTCTTAAACACTTTTTTATACTCTAAAATCTTAAGATAATTGCACTTTCTACATAACACATAACGTCACACAAAACACAAATTTAATATTATATTTAATCAATTTTAAAACGTTATGTTTATAAATCTACATATTCTCATCAATATATTCAATAAACGCATAACTAAGAACTGGATTATGGTCACCACATATACGATAATCCACAACCTAACGTATCAATCAAAGTCCAAACAATCAATTAACATGAAGGCGTCTTAATTAATATTATTTGGTTAACATATTTACCTGTCCACACTTGATAAAGAGGGTTGCAAGCTGATTTTCAGTGACCTAGATTCATGTGTGTGTGTATATATATATATATATATATATATATATATATAGGTTTAGGATCATGTACAAAACCTATTTTTTGTGAGAAGTGTGAGAATCAATAATAGTGCGGCCTATTTTATTATATAGAAGGGTAACATTGTAAATTGTATTGTTAATCTTATTTTAGGAGATAACGGCTAATTAATTTCGTGTTTAATTTAGGAGAATTCTTAGGGATTTTGTTTCTCATCTCACGAATTTTTATAGAGTTTTTATTAACATTCAGCACATTATCATTCATTTACTGAATTATATACGACCAAAACAGCATTCATATTGGTGTGTTTAACTGATGTGAGCACATGGTGTTTTACTGGTATACCATAAGGTTTGAAGGGTATAACACACCTTTTATGTTATTTTTATAAGGAGTTTTACTGATGCAAAAAATATGGTTTTTTTATGCACATTGGTGTTTTATTATAGTTTTGTAAGTTGCTTCATCAACAAGGTGTTTTTACGTTCATACCCGTGTGTTTTATCACCATATTCTCAACTTTGTGTTTTAAACAGTCCCGTGTGTTTTATCATCATCTTCTCCATAATCCAGTGTGTTTTATCTTCATCATACACAATCAGTAACACATTCAAAAACACAACTATACATACATTTAAAATGTGTTTTAAATTCAAAAAACACTAAACCACACAAAAATCCTTTGAACATAAAACACAACAATATGAATGTTGTTTAAAATAATCCACCATAAAAACACACTGATCCATTATCACCTCATGTCGTCTTCATCTTCATCCCTAAAAAAACACTCCGATTATTTATGTTTGTGATGGTGGCTGTCGAATGATGGTTCGGTTGATGGTGGTGGTTTGTGGTGGTTGATGGCGGTTGTGTAGGTGGCGCAGGGAGAGAGAGAGGAGAAAGAGAGAGAAAGAGAGAGAGAGAGAGAGAGAGAGAGAGAGAGGTGAGAGACACTTAAATGTGAATTAAATGAAGGACGTAAATAGGAAGATTGAATTTATTAGGCCTTCCATATTTTTAATTAGACCCTTTAAATGTGAATTAAATGTAGGGTGTGTTTTACCATTATACCCCTAAGTAGCCTAATTAGTTATTATAACTATAACATTATTTACAATAATGTCACTCATTAAATCTAAACCATTGATTAAGATGATTTAATGGTCCAAAACACTTCTTACCCTTCTCACACAAAACACACTTTGCACAGGATCTCGACCCTATATATATATATATATATATATATATATATATATAGGGGAGGGTTATCTTGAGAACGCTAAATATTGTGAGAACCGTGAGAACAAGTAAAAAAAAATCAATCAAAAACAATTTTTTTAATACAAACCTCATTATAATGAAAATATAACATTAATAAATGAATTTTCTTTTCAAATAATTCATCTTTTCTTGCAAAAACACTTTCAAATTAACTTTTTACACATGTGTAAATGAAACAGTTTACACATGTATAAACAGTAAATTTACACATGTGTAAAAACAAATTATTTTCGTATACGTTTGAATTTTTACGCGTAAATTATGTTTTTGAGATTGTATTTTAGTAATAAAGACAAGTGTAAAAAGAAATTTTGAATTTGAATGGTTTTAGATGCCGTTCTCAAGGTTCGCACGAAATATAGGTGTTCTCAAATTAACTTACCCCTATATATATATAGGTTTAGGATCCTGTACAAAGTACATTTTTTGTGAGAAGTGTGAGAAGGACTAAGAATTGACATGTAGACATCATATTTATATATATATATATATAGGCTCCGGATATTTGCACAAGTCCAATTTTTATTCACATAACCCTCTACGACCCGTAGAGGCCCCTACGGGTCGTAGACCTCATTTTTTGCTTCTTCTACGAGTCGTAGAGGGCTCTACGGCTCGTAGAAGTAGTCTTATTAATTTTAAGAATGAAGAAGGGAGAGATGGATGTTTTATGTTTTGCCTATGGCCCGTAGAGGCCTCTACGGGTCGTAGACAAAAAAAAACGTTTGGGACAAGGTTCGATCTTGGGCACATTATCACACACACACACATACACACTTATACACACCATGGGGACCATCTGGGCTACCAGTTCGCTGGAATAATATCCAGAAAAATTATATATAACATACAACTGAAAACCCAATTTTTTTAAAAAAAAATCCTCTCCTACGGCCCGTAGAGCCCTCTACGGGTCGTAGACTCACAATTTTTTTAAAAAACTACTGATTTTATTTATAAACTTCACAATTTTTTTAGAAACCAAAAACTTTTTGTCTACGGGTCGTAGAGACCTCTACGGCTCGTAGACTCAATGGCCTCTACGACCCATAGATGGCCTCTACGAGCATCTTCCAGCCTCCTACGGGTCGTAGAGGTCTCTAAGACCCGTAGATAAATTCCTTCTACGGCCCATAGAGCCCTTTACGGCCCGGTAGAAGTTTTGGTTTTTTTTTTTTTTTTTGTTAGTTTTAATTAGGTGGTATAGGTTTTTTTTATAAAAGAACGTTTTCATTTCATATTGTATATGTAAAATAATAATAAAAAATAAAAAATGTACTTAATAAATCATTATACATTATAAAAACAAATTTACACCGAACTATCAGAAGAATCAGGACAACCAGTTAGGTCAAACCACTCTGGAGATCTTTGAGATAGCCTACGCCCCTCATCAAGACGATCCTTGTATAGTGTTAACCATGGGTTGTGATTTACATCTACCCAACCCGACCATGCTCCACTCGAATAAGGCATCGGAGCGTCGTCTGTTAGCTTAAGCATGATGTAGTGGTTGTCGTTCACGTGGGCTATCGAAATGACCCGATGTTCTGGCACGCTTTTAGGATGACTTTGAATAGGGAAGAATGTGCTCGCTCCATCAGCACTGAAGAATTGAAGAACCACACCAAATGCCTGAGCAATCAGTAATCCAGTCAAAGGCATCTCCATCCATTTTGAATTGGGTGCATCCCCGAGTCCCCTCCAATCTAAGGACGAGTATATGCGGGCGAACCCGTTTTTCTCGAATGCGTTCATAATCTCGAACCAATCCTCTTGGTAATGACCCATCATCTCTTGTACAAGAAGGTGGCGAATCCAATACCAGTCTTCCTCCTCCCTATCCAAAGCCACAGATACAGATCGGAACCCACAGTTACCGTCTGGCTGAACATTTTTGAATGTGCGTGACAAACCGTCGATAAAGGGGATCAATCTGATGCTTAAATTCTCTAAGCACAAATTTATACCTGTCACCGCCAATGTCACACCCTCAAAATCCACTTGCGGAGTTTTACCGCGAGGAGCATGACAAACCAGGATCCAAGTCAACGATCACAATAAACAAGTCTAAATGAACATATGCAATTTCAAAAACATAGTTTAAATCCCCAATTACAGCGGAAGCTTATTCTCAAAACATAATCCAAAAGTAGACCAAATTATTCAATGTTTGAAAACCATGCAATCCTAACTAGACGCCGTGCAGACGCGTGCGCCCTAGTTCCGTAGTGCTACCTTAGCGACCTGAGAAAACATGTAAGAGTTACGTCAGCACAAAAATGCTGGTGAGTTCACAGGTTTTGTAATCAAAGTATCAAGTTCAACCTGTCCATACTATATCAATTTGTAAACCAAGTACGCTAGCTAGGCGTATGTTTTGTTACATCTACGATTGGAAAACCATTACTAACTCGCAAACCAGATGTTGTGCCCGAATAGTAAACCTGTTCCTGTTTGAGACAATATGCACTCGCCCGGCCCTCCAAGCCGACGAGCGGGGTTGGTTACTCCCAATAGATCTATTCACATTTCCCCGTTGTGCTAACCCGCACATTCATGGTTTCCCCCGGGACTTCCAAAAATCGTATAGTAAACCATAGAAACCCATAGTATGACAGTTGTTACCAAAACATAAGTTTAACACATGTTTTCTCCCCCGAAAAGTGAAACCAGTTAAAAGAGGGGTCGTAAACTCACCTTAGGTTGCGTGACTTCGTAATACGAATAAAATCAGCAAGCTATGCTAGTCCCGTAAGACGGCGACCTAACATGTGACAGTTACAAGTAATTAGACTAATAACCCGTAGGTTAGTTAGTCCCTAGATGTCCAGACCATAACCAAGTTCGTTTGAAAACACTGTGACTGTTAAACTAACCCAATGTACAAGACTCGACATTCCATTGGTGACCCAAGACTCCCCGTGTTATACTTGCACTCTCAAACATACAATTATGCAATCACACTTAACATACGTTAAAATCCAACAAGTTGTAACACGTAGTTCAAGTATCACGTAAATAAGTCCGAGCACATGTTACTAAGTTACTAGGTATGTTACGGGGTTCCTAGCATGTTCCTAGGTGTCCAATCGGGTCTCGGAATGTCAAAATACACTTACAGCAGCAGTACAAGCGATTAGGAAAAGTCAACTAGTGATTACGTGGGTCAACAGGCATTTAGGAAGGCTAATCGCCTATACTATAGGCGATTAGGGTCATGCGGTATGCAAATCATGAGTTTATAGGCGATTACGTCGTAAGGCATGCAGTTCAGGGCTTAACTAGCAATTAGGATCGTAAATGCATGAAGTAAAGGCAATTAGGCCCCTATTCGCCCCTTCTATAGGCGATTAGGGCATCCTATCAGGCGAATAGCCTCCTAATCGCCTATAGCATGGGCGATTAGGATTGCTAATCGCCTATAGCCCAGCATTTCCGGTTTTTCGCGCGTTTAACACTCCAAATCAAATCCAGAACGTGTGTAAACATCAAATATCAATCAAACAACCATATCAAACATATTTCAATCAAAATCCTTCGTTTAACCTCGTTCTATCAGCCCTGCATGCAACCATGTATCCCAAAAACAATACACATAGCATAAAACATCACATTAACATGCATAACCGTAACCCTAATGAACAATTACTCAGATTTCATCAACATGCTATCATCATCAATCTGTAACTACCTTAATATTATGTTAATAATCCTTCTTGAATCACAAAAACCCTAGCTTTTAATTATAAACACACATACAACATGCATAATATCTATTATCCAATTAACAATGATTATTAACGAATTTCAGAAGACACATACGTTTATAAACAGGTCTGGACCATTAGGGATTCAATAAAACATTATTAAAGATTGCATGAATGAAAACCACACCTTAGATTTATGATAGATTGATGTAATAGGCTTGAAATCTTGTGTTTTGATCCAAAATCGTGTTCCAGAGGTTGTGTGTGTGTTGGGACGAGTTGTGGGACGACTAGGGTTGTTATAATGAAGTTTAGGAGGTCAAGTATTGTATTTATAGTCGTTTTTAGTCGTCCAGCACGTTATAGGCGAGTACGCAGCAGCATCAGGCGAATAGGGCTCCTAATCGCCTATAGTATAGGCGATTAGGGCCTACTCGCCCATAGTGGATCCCTACTCGCCTCCCCTATAGGCGATTAGCCCTCCCTAATCGCCTATAGGGGTTGGTTCTGCGTACTTTGCGCGTTAAACCCCGTTTTAACATATGTTAACACATTTTCACATACCGACAAGTCACATAATGATTGTAAACACATAATACTTGCAAACAAACACATTCACACTCGTTCACCAATTCCCGGGACTCGAGACTTGTATGTTCCCTAAGCTCTGACGATTCTACGAATCGTCAACCCTTGTACACTTGGTTAAGGACTGACATCTAATGATCCTCTATACTAAACTAACAGTTCCCGAACCATAACACGACTCAACTAACCCAGTTAAGTATAATATACGCGTGACTCGCTAAGGTAGACTTTAATCTAGACAGCGTTGTTAACCAGAATTTGTCGGGTGTCACATCGTCCCCACGTTAAAAGAATTTTCGTCCCGAAAATTGCACAAGTACCAAAAGGAATAACAAAAGAAACAGACAAAAGATAGAAACCAAGAGAGAGATTTACCCGAGTTGTCACATCATCCCCACGTTAAAAAGGAATCTCGCCCCGAGATTCATTCAGCTGTAGAGGTAACATATCTCGATTCGAACGCTTCCTTAGGAAAGAGATGAGGATACTTAGACTTCATCTGATCCTCCCGTTCCCAAGTGTACTCTGGTCCCCGGTCCGAGTTCCAGCGAACCTTAACAATGCGAATCTTGCTATGACGTAGGCTATGAATCTTGTAATCAAGAATCTCAACAGGTTCCTCCACGATCCGAAGACGATCATCAACCTTGATCTCTTCCAGTGGAACAATAAGAGACTCGTCAGCCAGACACTTCTTTAAGTTGGACACATGGAAGACGTTATGTACGTTGCCGAGCTCCGTCGGTAAATCAAGACGATATGCCACCGGTCCAATCCGTTCCAGAATTGTAAATGGGCCGACATACCGAGGGTTGAGTTTGCCACGCTTCCCAAAGCGTATGACGCCCTTCAACGGTGAAACTTTCAGAAGTACCTTGTCATCAACTTGGAATTCCAATGGCTTGCGACGTTGATCAGCATAACTCTTTTGCCGATCCCGTGCCACTGCCAACCGGTTACGAATCTGTACGATCTTTTCCGAAGTTTCGTACACTAGCTCAGGCCCAGTGAGTTGACTCTCACCCACCTCAGCCCAACAAAGAGGAGACCGGCATTTCTGCCCGTACAGTGCCTCGAACGGAGCTGCCTTGATGCTCGTGTGGTAACTGTTGTTGTAAGAGAATTCCACTAACGGTAGGTGAGCTTCCCAACCTTTGCCAAAATCGATCACACATGCTCGCAGCATGTCTTCTAAGGTTTGAATCGTGCGTTCACTCTGACCGTCAGTCTGTGGGTGATAAGCTGTACTCATGTCTAGCTGGGTACCCAAAGCCTTGTGCAAGGACTTCCAGAAGTAAGAAGTAAAGTGGGAGTCACGATTCGAAATAATAGAAACCGGCACCCGTGCTTAGAAACAACTTCCTTCAGATAAAGACGAGCCAAACGATCCATGGTGTCGGTCTCCTTAATAGCGAGAAAATGGGCTGATTTCGTCAACCGATCAACAATGACCCATATCTTATCATTCCCGCTCGGTGACTTAGGTAGTTGCATGACAAAATCCATTGTAGTCCGTTCCCATTTCCACTCCGGAATTTCAGGTTGTTGCAAGAGACCCGATGGTTTCTGGTATTCCACCTTGACCTTAGCACAGGTCAAGCATTTGCTCACGTATGAGGCTATATCCGACCTCATGTTTGGCCACCAGTAAAGCACCTTCAGATCTTGGTACATCTTATCCGAACCAGGATGAATAGAATACCGGGACTTGTGAGCCTCATCTAAAACAAGCTCCCGAAGTCCCCCAAATAAAGGAACCCATATGCGTTCTGCAAAGTAGTGCAGGCCATCAGACCTTCGCTCGAGGTGTTTGTCGGCACCGTGCATAGTCTCAGCTTTAAGGTTTTCCTCCTTCAAAGCTTCTAACTGAGCAGAACGGAGTTGGTCAGGTAGAGAGGAATGAATGGTGAGCTGTAACGCCCGAACGCAACGAGGATTAATTGATTCCTTCCTGCTCAAGGCGTCTGCTACTACATTCGCCTTGCCAGGATGGTACTTAATGGCGCAATCATAGTCATTCAGGAGTTCAATCCAACGACGTTGTCGTATGTTCAAATGTTGTTGGTCGAAAATATGTTGAAGACTCTTGTGATCGGTGTAGATGGTGCATTTGGTACCGTACAAGTAATGTCTCCAAATTTTCAACGTGAAAACCACTGCACCCAACTCCAAGTCATGGGTGGTGTAGTTCCTCTCGTGCACCTTGAGTTGACGAGAAGCATACGCAATCACTTTCTCGCGTTGCATCAACACGCAACCGAGACCATGAATTGAAGCATCACAGTAAACAACGAAATCATCAGGGCTTTCAGGCAAGGACAAAATAGGAGCAGAACAAAGTTTAGACTTCAGTTCTTGAAATGCCGACTCTTGCGGTTCACCCCAGGCGAATTTTCTATCCTTCTGAGTAAGAGTGGTGAGGGGTTGAGCGATCTTCGAGAACCCTTTAATGAAACGACGATAATAGCCCGCAAGGCCTAGGAATTGCCGCACCTCAGTTGGCGTCTTTAGTGCTTCCCAGTCCTTGATCGCTTCGATCTTAGCTGGATCGACATGAATTCCTAGTTCATTAACTACATGTCCTAGGAACTGAACTTCGCGTAACCAAAAGTCACACTTTGAGAACTTAGCGTAAAGTTGTTCCCGTCGCAAAAGTTCCAAAACTAAGCGCAGGTGTTCCTCGTGTTTGGTCTTGTTCTTGGAGTAAATCAGGATGTCATCAATAAACACGATGACGAACTTGTCAAGATATGGTTTGCAAACGCGGTTCATCAAATCCATGAAAACCGCCGGTGCGTTTGTGAGACCGAAAGGCATGACCAAGAATTCGAAATGGCCATAACGTGTACGAAAGGCAGTCTTTGCAATGTCAGCTTCCCTTACGCGCAACTGGTGATAATCGGACCTCAAATCAATCTTAGAGTAGTAGCTAGAACCCTGGAGTTGGTCGAATAGATCATCAATACGTGGAAGAGGATAACGGTTCTTGATGGTCACTTTGTTCAATTCTCTGTAATCCACACACAATCGAAAACTTCCATCCTTCTTCTTAACGAACAGAATCGGGGCTCCCCAAGGGGAAGAACTTGGTCTGATGAAACCCTTGTCCAAGAGTTCCTCTAACTGACTGGACAATTCCTGCATCTCGGGAGGTGCAAGACGGTATGGGGCCCGAGCAATAGGAGCAGCCCCTGGTACAAGATCAATACTGAACTCAACCTGACGATGGGGAGGAAGACCAGCTAAATCATCGGGAAATACATCAGGAAACTCGCGTACAACAGGAATATCGTCGATTTTCTTCTCATCGGTAGAGGAAACAGATAAAAGTGCCAAAACGGCCGAATAACCCTTTCGAAGATACTTAAGAGCTTTCATGCTGGAGATGAGATTTAACGGAGCACCGCCCTTGATACCGTACACAGAAAGGAATTCTCCATCAGGGAGGGGAATCCGAATAATCTTGTCGTAACAAACGATCTCAGCGCGATACAAAGACAACCAATCCATGCCTACAACAACGTCAAAACTACCCAAAGGTACCGGCATAAGGTTGATGGGGAACGACAAACCCGACAACTCTAGTTGACACTCCCGAAGGATACAAGTAGCTTCAATCTTTTTACCGTCGGCCAATTCAATTATATACTTAGCCTCTAATGGTACGGGTACTACATCTAGCAGTCGACTAACTTCCATAGATATAAAACTTTTATCGGCACCGGAATCAAATAAAACACTAACAGAGCGATTATTGAGAAGGAACGTACCGGTAACTGTGTCAGGATCCTGCCTAGCCTCTGCGGCTCCAATGACGAAGGCACGTGCATTCCTGCCACCGCCCCCGTTGTTCCCGTTACCGTTTCTCACATCCCCGCCCTGCTTCAGCTTCGGGCACTCCTTCTTGTAATGCCCAGTCTCCCCACAGTTGTAACAACCTTGCCTCCCCGTAGTTCCTTGAGCAGTAGGAGCCGAGTTAGTAATTGGGGCCTGGGTCGACGGAAGTGTCGCCCGACAGTCTTTAGCAAAATGCCCAAGTCGCTGACAGCGATGGCAACGATTTCGGTCGCAGTCCCCCTGATGATGACGCCCACATTTGTTGCATTTAGGTAATTTCCCCGCATAACCACCCTGTTTGGTACCAGAAGAAGAAGAAGAACCCCCGCTATCGAACCTCTTACCCTGTTGTGCTGATGCTGGCACAGATCCTTTCCCCTCATTATCCCACTTACGCTTGTTATTCTCCGGGGCCTTGACAGTCGAACCCTTAGCAGGCAAAATACCCTCATTCACCTTCAAGTTTGTCATCCTGTGAGCCGATCGAACCACCTCTGAGTATGTAGGAAGATTCCCCGCAGCCACCAACCCTGCGATCTCGGGTACTAGCCCCGAGATATAGTGTTCAATCCTCCTGTATTCTGGCACATGCAGATCAGGACACAACACTGCCAACTTATTACGCCTTACCGTATACTTTTCAATCTCAGACCCGGTCATCTTGAGGTTCCACACCTCATGCTCTAGCTTCTGAACTTCTTCCCTTGGACAATACTCTCGCTTCAGTAGTTGAACAAAATTTTCCCAAGGCATAGCATAAGCCTCCCCTATACCCATATTCTGGGTGATGTTGTTCCACCAGGTCAAAGCAACATCCTGGAATAACGCAGCAACATACTTGACTCGATCCTCTGGGAGACAGTTGCACATCAGAAACACTGACTCCACCTTTTCCAGCCACCTGAGCAAGCTCACCGCACCCTCAGTGCCAGAGAATTCCTGGGGCTTACAGTCCCGAAACATCTTGTAGGTACACATGGGTGGGGGTGGGTTAACAGGACCACCTGAAATAAACGCATGAGAAACCACGAAGGATGTAAACAAGGTTCACCAGTGAGGAAAAAGTGGATAAATCAACTTACCACCACCATTGTGCCCTAACTGAAAGGCAGCTTGCAGTAAGTTGTTCAGATCTTCTTGTGTTAGGTTTACACCTCCACGACCACCACCACCACCACGACCACCACCACGCCCACCAGCGCGGCCACCTCCACGTCCTCCTCGTACTCCAGACATGATTCTGACAGAAAGAACGAGAAAATTTAGTTTCGCAGCTAATGGTAACCACTAGCATTTACAAGATTAAAGCTAGATCCAACTCAGGACTATCCATTCAAATTCAGAGCTCACTAGGGCTTTCATGCATTTCGGTTTATGATTTTGTGTGCACCCAAAATGATAAAACCGCTCTACATGGTCCTCCAAGTGTTCTCCTAGTTCAAAGTTCAAATCACCGAACATAGACCCTTAGCTATACACCGTAATGCTATGGTAGTTTATGGTAAGTGTTTCTATTGGAGTATGAAAGGGAGATGTCCGAGCCTTGGACAAATCTCAAGAGTACGCGATTTACCCCAATATACCACACTGCCTAGAAAGCAAGTAACCCGACTTAAGATAGAACGGATGATGTAACAGAGGAAGGTCAGATGATTTAGAGACACCCCGACAAGCCCATACGTATTTACCATAATGTTTAGTACTATGTGATCGTCTAGTGTGTGCGACTCGGCTATAGACTAGACTCTACATGCAGTCCTAGTTCACTATAACCATTGGCTCTGATACCAATCTGTCACACCCTCAAAATCCACTTGCGGAGTTTTACCGCGAGGCGCATGACAAACCAGGATCCAAGTCAACGATCACAATAAACAAGTCTAAATGAACATATGCAATTTCAAAAACATAGTTTAAATCCCCAATTACAGCGGAAGCTTATTCTCAAAACATAATCCAAAAGTAGACCAAATTATTCAATGTTTGAAAACCATGCAATCCTAACTAGACGCCGTGCAGACGCGTGCGCCCTAGTTCCGTAGTGCTACCTTAGCGACCTGAGAAAACATGTAAGAGTTACGTCAGCACAAAAATGCTGGTGAGTTCACAGGTTTTGTAATCAAAGTATCAAGTTCAACCTGTCCATACTATATCAATTTGTAAACCAAGTACGCTAGCTAGGCGTATGTTTTGTTACATCTACGATTGGAAAACCATTACTAACTCGCAAACCAGATGTTGTGCCCGAATAGTAAACCTGTTCCTGTTTGAGACAATATGCACTCGCCCGGCCCTCCAAGCCGACGAGCGGGGTTGGTTACTCCCAATAGATCTATTCACATTTCCCCGTTGTGCTAACCCGCACATTCATGGTTTCCCCCGGGACTTCCAAAAATCGTATAGTAAACCATAGAAACCCATAGTATGACAGTTGTTACCAAAACATAAGTTTAACACATGTTTTCTCCCCCGAAAAGTGAAACCAGTTAAAAGAGGGGCCGTAAACTCACCTTAGGTTGCGTTACTTCGTAATACGAATAAAATCAGCAAGCTATGCTAGTCCCGTAAGACGGCGACCTAACATGTGACAGTTACAAGTAATTAGACTAATAACCCGTAGGTTAGTTAGTCCCTAGATGTCCAGACCATAACCAAGTTCGTTTGAAAACACTGTGACTGTTAAACTAACCCAATGTACAAGACTCGACATCCCATTGGTGACCCAAGACTCCCCGTGTTATACTTGCACTCTCAAACATACAATTATGCAATCACACTTAACATACGTTAAAATCCAACAAGTTGTAACACGTAGTTCAAGTATCACGTAAATAAGTCCGATCACATGTTACTAAGTTACTAGGTATGTTACGGGGTTCCTAGCATGTTCCTAGATGTCCAATCGGGTCTCGGAATGTCAAAATACACTTACAGCAGCAGTACAGGCGATTAGGAAAAGTCAACTAGTGATTACGTGGGTCAACAGGCATTTAGGAAGGCTAATAGGGTCATGCGGTATGCAAATCATGAGTTTATAGGCGATTACGTCATAAGGCATGCAGTTCAGGGCTTAACTAGCAATTAGGATCGTAAATGCATGAAGTAAAGGCAATTAGGCCCCTATTTGCCCCTGCTATAGGCGATTAGGGCATCCTATCAGGCGAATAGCCTCCTAATCGCCTATAGCATGGGCGATTAGGATTGCTAATCGCCTATAGCCCAGCATTTCCGGTTTTTTCGCGCGTTTAACACTCCAAATCAAATCCAGAACGTGTGTAAACATCAAATATCAATCAAACAACCATATCAAACATATTTCAATCAAAATCCTTCGTTTAACCTCGTTCTATCAGCCCTGCATGCAACCATGTATCCCAAAAACAATACACATAGCATAAAACATCACATTAACATGCATAACCGTAACCCTAATGAACAATTACTCAGATTTCATCAACATGCTATCATCATCAATCTGTAACTACCTTAATATTATGTTAATAATCCTTCTTGAATCACAAAAACCCTAGCTTTTAATTATAAACACACATACAACATGCATAATATCTATAATCCAATTAACAATGATTATTAACGAATTTCAGAAGACACATACGTTTATAAACAGGTCTGGACCATTAGGGATTCAATAAAACATTATTAAAGATTGCATGAATGAAAACCACACCTTAGATTTATGATAGATTGATGTAATAGGCTTGAAATCTTGTGTTTTGATCCAAAATCGTGTTCCAGAGGTTGTGTGTGTGTTGGGACGAGTTGTGGGACGACTAGGGTTGTTATAATGAAGTTTAGGAGGTCAAGTATTGTATTTATAGTCGTTTTTAGTCGTCCAGCACGTTATAGGCGAGTACGCAGCAGCATCAGGCGAATAGGGCTCCTAATCGCCTATAGTATAGGCGATTAGGGCCTACTCGCCCATAGTGGATCCCTAATCGCCTATAGGGGTTGGTTCTGCGTACTTTGCGCGTTAAACCCCGTTTTAACATATGTTAACACATTTTCACATACCGACAAGTCACATAATGATTGTAAACACATAATACTTGCAAACAAACACATTCACACTCGTTCACCAATTCCCGAGACTCGAGACTTGTATGTTCCCTAAGCTCTGACGATTCTACGAATCGTCAACCCTTGTACACTTGGTTAAGGACTGACATCTAATGATCCTCTATACTAAACTAACAGTTCCCGAACCATAACACGACTCAACTAACCCAGTTAAGTATAATATACGCGTGACTCGCTAAGGTAGACTTTAATCTAGACAGCGTTGTTAACCAGAATTTGCCGGGTGTCACAGCCAAACATTGGGAAATCATGATTAGGGGATGTGTACATATGTATATATGTATGTATGTATAAATAGTTATTTATGTACCTGTCCCCTACTAAGAGTGGATACTTTTTGCTACACACTCTCATTTTATCTTTACCCGGGTCTGATGGCCTACGTCTTCTAACAGGCTTGTCTTCCTACAATGGATAACAATAAATAATAATAATAATAATAATAATAATAATAAGAGATAATAATACCTGCATTTGAGTCCTGCCGCCGTATAACAAATGCTTAACCTTGGTTATTGTGTTATGTATGTCTCTTAAGATGCAGGGACTATCCGGGTTTTGTTTTCTAACGGTCGAATGTATGTCTACTGGCGTAACATTTTGAAAATAAAGTGTATCCACCAATTTTAACTCGCCTGGACCCAGCCTCCTAGCATACGCGTGACCCTCGATGTGTTGGAAAGGTTTGTGATTATGTGTTTGGTTCTGGACCTCCAAAATATAACCATCGTGGCCGGAGTGGTATCTCCCTATTACTTCAAACGGGCAATTACATTTTTTACTGCCCATCTTTCGAACCGTGGCTACACTACGATGTACGCCACTACGGTCACATCGTATCCATGCCGTCGTTACCCTCCTATTCGGCCACGTGCCTTCCGAAACAGTACGTGAGTATACGGTAATGTAACCATTTTTTTTTGCCCTATGATAAACCCACTCTGTCAGGTCTTTAAGAGACCCGAATACCTGCAAAATTTATTTACGAGTTCAAATAACAACTAATATATACGAGTTCAAATCTCACAAACCCTACGAGTTCAAATAACAACTAATATATACGAGTTCAAATCTCACAAACCCTACGAGTTCAAATAACAACTAATATATACAAGATCAAATCTCACAAACCCTAAAACAAATTTAGGCACGGGACTAAATATACGAGTCTAAATATGTACACTACTAAATATACACGGGTCTAAATTATAAACAAGTGCAAATACATAAACACACCTGATTTGTTTCATACGAAACATCTGGGACAGGTTCCTCGCCACCGTTATCACCTCCCTCGTGCGAATGATAAGTCCCGTATTCGTACTGTGTATGACTTGGCGGCGACACGTAAAATGACTGCGGTTCTTCTACGTACTCCTGGTTCAAATCGGGCAGCAGATTCAAATCGGGTAGTGCCTTTCCGTCACCACAGTGAACAACGGATCTAACCTCCTCCTCACCACGTTCCACCACGACTCCGAAAAGGCTTTCCAAGACGTGAGATATGCTAAACGAATGCTCCCATTCATCCGAAACATTACCGTAGTGGCCCGAAGACATCGCGGTAGCTTGGAATCGATCAGATTTCTTGTGCACCCGTTTTTTTTTAAATGTGTCGTATACTGAAGAAAGAAGACAAGGAAGAAGAATATATCTGGACCTCTACGGGCCGTAGAGGCTTCTACGGCCTGTAGAGGGTTTAATGCTCCCAACAACCAGCTTCTCTACGGGCCGTAGATGAAGTGCTTTTTCAGACTGACACACTGAAAGTCAGTCTATTCATTGAATGACCTCGTACCTCGTATTCCCTACGGGCCGTAGAGCCCTCTACGGGCCGTCTAGGGTTTAAATGCACTCGACCTACCCACCTCTACGCCCGTAGAGGCCTCTACGGGTCGTAGAGGGTTCCTCATTTATTACACTGACACCCTCTACGACCTGTAGAGACCTCTACGGGCCGTAGAAGGCTGTACAAACTTACTTTTTGTTATTGTGTAAATAACATGCCTCTATATATAGGTTTATATAGGTTTATATATAGGTTCCATTAGGAACCACCCATTCGTGCAAGAACCGCGAGAACACCGACATAAAATGTGAATTTAAAAAAAAAATTCCCACCGGTGTAAAAACGGGTAACCTCGACGTAAAAAAAAATAATTTTACAGCGGTGTAAACGACCATGGCCCACCCTATTTTGTCTTATTAGGCAAGAGAATATTCCCTTTTTTCTTTTATTCAACTTTAATTGTGGATCACAAATCTTTTTGATTACAATAAGTGTGTGGTGGAAAAGTGAGATCCGTAGTTTTCTTGCATGAAGATGTGGTTTTCATTTTACCCTTCCCTATATATATATATATATATATATATATATATATATATATATATATATATATAGGAAAAAGATCAAATAGGAACCAAGAGCCTAGTTAGGAACTTAGGAACCAATCTGAGCCATTCATCTTTGATCATGATCTAAGGGGTAGTTATGTAATTAGACAATTAAATATTATATTTTAATTTAATTAAAAGTTTTATATATGGCAGTTAATTATCTTCCTGCAATTAATATGCAAGTTTTTTTTTGACTTTCCTTAAATCTCTCAACCTATTATCATCTCTAATCCCAAATAAAAAAAATCACGTTCGATTGAATTCCATTGAATCAAAATAAGTTCCAGTCGAATTCAGAAGATTTAAATTGATTGAATTGAAAAAACTTTCGATTTAGAAGAATCTAAAATTGGCCAACGATTCAGATTTCCAAGTTATGGATAATAATTCTATACATGAAAACATTGAATCACAATCTCATGTGATAGAAGATCATATAACCGTTTTATATATGTGTTTGATGATGAGGATGAATGAACAAAAAAAATGATATACACCAATGTACACTTCAAAAACGAATATACACCAATGTATATCTGTGTACATCAATGTATATCTGTGTTGATGATGAATGAAAAAACGAATATACACCAATGTATATCTGTGTTGATGATGATGAATGAAAAAACCAATATACACCAATGTATATCTGTGTTGATGATGTTGAATGATGATGAATGAAAAAAACGAATATACACCAATGTATATTTTGTGTTGGTGATTATGATGAATGAAAAAGCGAATATACACCAATGTACACTGTTGTATATATACCGAGATATAATTTTAATAGTATATACAATAAATACGTTTGGGTATACCATAAACACTAATTTGCTGTTTTCAAATATACATGAGTTTCTTATTAATTACCTAATAAATGATATTGAACAAAAGACATTAATACCCCTTTATTAAAATAACAATTAATTAAAGTTTTACTTATTTACGATCATGCCATTGAAGATGGATGTCTCAAATTGGTTCCTATAGTTCCTACTTAAGGGTTGGTTCCTATTTGAACCCTACCCTATATATATATATATTATATATATATAATATATAGGGGAAATGGATTAAAGAAACCCTTCAAAATGAAGAAACTCCCACAAACCCAATGAGTGGACCACAATCATCCACATAGCCCTTAAACTTTATTATTTTTTTATTGAGAGAAGGTTAATATAGTAAATTAACACACCCACCACATATATAAGTCTTTCTTTCTCTCTCCCATTTCAAATTTTCATATTCCCTCCACCTTACCCTCTCCCCTCATCCTCTCAATCTTTTTTTTTTTTTTTGTAACCACAAGAACCCTTAACCAGCTCGAACCACCAACACCATCATCGTCATCTCGAACCTCCAACACTATCATCGTCAATCTGTTTTTTTTGTACAACCAACACCACATTCGGTGGTGACCGGACAAGACCGCCGGAGAAGCCCACCGGAGAAGACGACCGGAGAAGACTACCGGAGTAGACGACCAGGTTATGAATGATTATGCCTTCTTACTCTGTTTATACGCTTCTTACTTTGTTTTGTAAATGAATTGATAAGTTTCTAGGATTCATATTCTAGTTATTTGTGACATAACATGTATTTGGAATTATTATTATTATTATTATTATTATTGTAAGCTTATAACTTGCTGCTTTAATTTATGTTAGATTGATTTTTTTTTTTTTTGTTTATGATCGACTCTTCATTTGATTTATTGTAATTTTTAGATGCTCAAAATTGACTCTTTTCGTTTACGGAAGTGTATCTTTTTTTTTTAAACTTTACATTTTGTTTATTGTAATATGTATTTTTTTTTAAAAAAACTTTTCATGTTGTTTGTACAGAGTCAACTCTTCAGTTGGTTTAATATTTTATTTTTTTTAAGTTGGAAATAATTGTTGTTTTTTTTTGTGTGTTACTAGCATCTCTTTTTTTTGGGTGAATTATTATGTTAAACATCGAAAATAATTTTTCGTTTTCTGTTTTATGTTTGTAGTATCTTGTTGTTTAGTTAGGGTTTCTAGATCGTCTATATTTTCGTATAATCTTTGTGTTATGTTAGGCTGTTTACGTGTGTAGCATATATGTTTTTTTGCAGTCAGATTCTGTTCTATGTTTTCTAGCATATCAAATTCTGCTCTATGTTTACTGCAGACTACAAAAGTTTTGTCTGTGTTTTCCAGTTACACATGTAACAATTGTGTGTTTTTGCACCATGTCTTTCTATTTTTTTTCGTTTTCGAATGTATGAGTTTTTTTATGTTACCTATGTCTTTTTTTATAGAAAATGTCTGTTTTTGTATGCCCCCCATATCTGTGTTTAGTTAAGGTGTTACGTGTGTAGCATATCTTCTTTTCTTTTATTGCAGTAAATGTGTGTTTGTGTGCAGTCAGAATGTTTTGATGTTTGCAGACTACAAAGTTTTGTATGTGTTTGCAGACAAAAATGCATGTTTACACACGTAACACTCGATTTTTTTTTAAACCAGATTGTTTTTAATAGTCAAATCATGAATTCCAACCCCAGCACTCCCCCTTGGGAGGTTTTTGAGGCCCGTCAGCAGCTCATCCCAATCGCACCCGAGACACCTCAAATTGAACCGGCCATGGCATTTGGACCTGAATTACCCCCACATGTTGGATTAGATGTACCCCCTGTTGAAGCTGAACATGAACCCCTCACCCCTGTTGCCCCGGTCATCCCGCCCGTAGAACCGGTTATACCCATAGAGCAGGCGGACGATGGGTTTGTAAGCGACGATGATTTCGATTGGAATGCGGCATTTGATTACGTTTTCCCCAAAGAATATCCGCCACCAGAAGACTATATGACACCGGAGGATGATGCGCATGATGTAGCTCACACACCTGAATGGGCTGTTGGTTACGAATCAGACCCAGGGGCTGAATATGAAGAACCATATGAACCTATATTTAACAAACCTGGGCTGTCGGTTATGTCTCAGGAAGGTGGGCGTATTAGGGCAGAATAGGAGGGTATAGGTTATACCGAGGAACAGTGGGCTTTTTATGTCAAGTATGGTTATTGGATGCCGTCTACTACTGTTGGTTGCAATGCAGGATGTCTGGGTTTGCATATTACATATGAAGAATTGGCTTTTTATGAGAAGAATGGTTATTGGATGCCAAGGGGTGGTGTATAAATCTTTTAATACTATGTTTTTGTTGTTGATACAAGATGAACAATATGTTTGTGTAGCTTTTTTTTATTAGTATGGAAAAAATGTTGTTGGCTGATGCATCTTAACATATTATGTTGTCTCATGTTGTGAGCTTAATCTTAAAGTTATATATAATGTTTGTTATTTTTAAAAGTAGTGAATATTAAAAAGAGAAACCATTTTTGCCTTTTCGTTACGGACGCAACAACTCTGGTGTTGGTACAATAAAACCCAAAAAAAAATGTGGTAATAAATCTGATTCTGAACTGGTGCTGGAACAATTGCTATAAATCTGATTCTTAGGTACGCAACACTGCGTATGTTACATATGTAACACGACGTGCTGACAGATTTAGGACCATGGTCACAAAAGTATGAGAGAGATGATGTGACATGTGTGGGGTCCACTTGTCATATGTGCTTTTCAGAAAAATGGCATTTGACCATTGTACCCTTATTTTGTCATCTACCTTATTAAATCTATTAAAATAATATGGAATGAATCTAGGCCATTGATCACTTTAGATCAATGGCTCTCATAAGGTTTACAAGGTTTCTTCATTTTGAGTGGGTTTTTATTTTAACCACCCATATATATATATATATATATCAAATAAGTAAATAATAATGATAATAAACGTTACAAAATTATGAAAAAAAGATTCATATGTGATCATAATGATGATAAAGTGGAAAAAGAAAAGTCACCAATTCAGACACAAAGTATGCTCCTTCTTTCACTTGAGGCTCATGCTCTTGAACTTCACCTTTGCTCCCTTGATCCAACTGTTTTTGGCCCGAATCAAGCAATACCACCTGAAAAACTATTGTTTGGTTAGAACCCCAGTCCTATTATCTTATAACAAACCCAAATTCATTAACAAAAGTAAAATGTAATAAACGAATATAAAAAAACAAACCTGTGAAGGTGAAGGATTACACCCGTGGTTTCAGTAATATCCTTGACAAATTTCAGCTCCTCAACAGTACTCATGGCATATTAAGGCCCTTTGGCCTATAAAAAAAACAAATGTTACTTATTAGAATTAAAAATACACCTTTACAAGGTGAAGGTGACTTTCACCAAAATTATTCATTTTGACCCATATCAAATAACCGACCAAATAAACACATTCAGGTACCAAAATATCATAGAAGTAAAAAAAAATACCTAAACCAATTACCCTTAGTTGTATATGTACCATCTACTAAAAACAATGAACCCTAGCCTACACCCCTTGCAAGGTATTTATACTTGCATGGGCCTGACCCATAAACAAAGAAGATGCATAGCCCATAACAAAGAAGATGACTACCTTCTTTGTTCGCTAACTTCTTTGTTTGCTAAGGTCAATAAAGATGATTACACGTTATGCAAAACGACTACCTACTAGCTATTCTATCTAGTAAGCTGTTGTCACACAGAAATGCACCAACAAACTCCCCCTTGACAATAGCTTCTAGATGTCTTCATCTTTATACAACTTGATGACTCTAAATCTTTGGATTGCTTCAGCTTCAATGTGAACAGACTCTCTAAATCTTTTTGGCTTAGGGAAATTTCTCCCCCTAAATTTTTGTTTTTCTAAAAATAAAAAACAGAAATTTAAAAAACAAACAGTATCCCCCTTAAACCGACAAAAGGTTTTCAATGTGAAAAGAAGAATAATATGTAAAACTTTAAAGAGCATGAATAATATCTTCACCGAAGTAAACCATTCGTTACCATTGGTAACCTATAAGTCACCTCAGATAATTTATAGGAACAACCATTGTCGAACAAATCAACAGTCCTCCACGGTTGTCCTGCACTCACTCAACAATTCAGTTAGTACGAGGAACCCAGACTTTAGTAGTCTTGGTTTGACCTCGTTCATTTACATAAGTAAACTCATTTAAAAGTCCATTACACCTTTTAGGTGACTTGGATCTGTTGCTTGTTGATTTTTGAGACTGATAATTGGAAACATTTTGATATTGATTACTTGAATAGTATTGATTCCGATTATCATGCCCTGAATTTCTGAAAATTCTTGGTTGATTATTTGAGTTATGAAAATTCCTATAATCATCTCTTTGAGAGTTTACATGTTGTTTTTGATAATGTCTTTTATGAAAATTTCGATAACCATCATTCTGGTATCGATTTTGATGTTGGAACCTATTTGATTGACCATTGTAATTATTGTATCTTGGTGACTAATTTCTTGGTCCATCAAATTGTCCCGAACATGAAGTCTGAGGATTAGATTTAGATTGATTCTGTTTAGAACAAGGTACTACATCGTTTCCCGTGAAAGAGTCGGGTCGATGTAGATTAAATTGGTTAAAGGTGAAGGAGGTAATTTTGGAGGATTCGGATTTTGAGTCAACAGAACCATGTGGGCTTGCGGAGGCTTGGATCTTACTAACCACATCGGGTATGACCTTGCCATTTGCTTGGACATGAAAGATAGCATTTTCTTGTTAGTGCTTTGTCTTGAGTTCATTCGGTTTGACATGGAAGACATCTAAAGAATAAACAAAAGGGTTATGAGCTTTGTTCAATGGTTTGTTTGTATAAGGATTGCATTTTGTTTTGTTTTTAGCAATGTATTAAGCATATAAAACACATAATGTCAAGTAGTTCAAGTAGCATGAAGTTTCATGTTGTTCATAAATCGTAACACATAAGTATAAGCAAGTATAATGCACTTAGTTAACATGAAGGAGTTTTTATTTATGTTGGCTTCCGATTATTAGTATTGTTTGGAGATTGCGAGAGTAGCTTGTAATGCGAGTCTTGATATTGTAAGCGAGTAAGTAAACCAAATATATAATGAAAATATAGCATGAAAACAACATTGAAAGTAGTATTAGCATAAAAAGAAAGGCTTGTTTAAAAAAATAATTGGAGTGTTCCGGAACGGAACTAAGACTAACCAAAGTGATTCGAATTTACCTTTGAGTTTGGAAACATGCTTTGGCCTAATAGGTTGAAATACTCTCGCTGAAACTTTCGGTTAACGGTATTCACCCTTCCAGTTACTATATGTTCCTTGTCATTAGTAAATTTGAGACTTTGGCGAGATAAAAAAATAATCAAGGATTGAAACTAATCGCTAAGTTGCGGATTCCACTCCTATCTTAGCGAGGTCGTTTCTTTGAGTGTGGTTTGTACACTTTGTCCAACGTGGTAAGAAAATTAATTCTAACCTTCAATTGGTAAGTGTCCACTAGAACGAGAATTGTGAAATTTCCACCAAGGTGAGGATATCACTCTTATCTTGGTGTAGTTTCAAAAACACAAAGAATTTACGCGGATTGAAAGTTATCACCAAAGTGAGGGTTTCACGCCTATTTCGGTGATTTCCTTCCGTTTGTGGTATACGAGCGTATTCGAGTGTAGAAAAATCCACCATAAGGAAGGTAATTTTATAGGCCAAAAGAATGGAGTAGAAGCAATTTAGGGAGAACAAGTATATTTAGCATGATAAAAGGATAGTCAATAAAAGGTTCCTAACTATAGTCTAGGTCAAACATGGCAATTTTTCCTAATTCCCTATAGTCATGGCTCTGATACCAATCTATAACACCCCAACCGATGGCGGAATACATCGAGGCGCAACTTGTGATAGATTGTTCAAAGACTTCATAACACTAAATTGTGACAATAGATTAAAATAGATTTCATTCGTATCTAAGATTCAACAAGTATACAATTTGTTCATGAGAAAATACATCAACGTAAACAGGAAGTAAAATAAAGTTTGTTTCGTTTGTTTCTAAGGGCGAATCCTAAGTGATGTTTCTTGTATCATCTCATCAAGCTTTTTCCTGCAACATGTATAAAATATCCGTCAACACATAAAGCATTGGTGAGCATACTAGTTTTTTTGGTTTACATACATAGTATTTAGAATGGTTCGCTCGAATCCCATACTATAGCATTGTACATACATATCATACAAAAGACATAACTCAAACCCGCGAATCCACAGCGTATACCTAACATATTCATGCTAGGCCGTTTAAATCTTAACAATGACCCATAAAGGGGGCGGTGTGCTACTCCTATAGCGCTATACATGTTAAGTGGGCTAATAATAGTTAATGAATTATGTTTAAGTATCTAAGAATCATAAGCATGGCAAATAGCATATAAGTATGTTTAATAGATTGAGCATGTACGTTTATGAAAGCATTAGTGTGTTTTGCATATAATACATGTTGGACCCAAAAGTGATAAAAGAAAAGGGGACAAGTATGACTCACCTTTGGGTGCGTTTGGTAAAGTTCCAAAAACGAGTCCCGGAAGAATAGGTTCTTAGCTCCGATTAACTAGAATTAAAGATGAAGGAGTCTTAGGTTCGAGTTTAGGTATAGATTCAAGAGAGTCAAACAGGCCTTTTAGGTAAACCAAAGCACAAATTGCCTTTAGGGAAATCCGGATGGTCATGAGATTAAGTTAGACCAAGCACAAAATCATCACAGATGATTCGGATGGTATGAGGTTAGGAATGTGAATCCATTTGATAAGTTCATGTCATAACCACTTCGCTTATGGGATAAACGTGGGTTTTGAACACGGGATTTCTCCTTTCTAGTGTGGATTAATCCGTATCACGAGAAGGGTCAAGAGAGTTGGTAAGGTAGGGTGTAACCACAAACCTTCCAAGAGATTGTTACTAGAGTAATAGGATAAAAGATTAAAAAGTATACTTATAATAATACATACTATAACTAAGAGGTTTAAGTAAAGTATGGTGACTTGTTTGGATGAGCCTTGGCTCTCCTTTGTCAACATTACCATAGCACAAATCCATCCAACATTGGATTGTTGGTGGACTTGGTTGGTTCCTTTACAACAAAGATCCTAGGACATAAAAGAATCATAGAAAATAATCACCTTTGTGGCCTCTTTTTGGTGCTCTATCCATCATATACTTTTGTGGAGAAGCAAGGGATAGGTCCTAGAGGTTTCTCCAAGGGATTTTAAGAAGAAAAGAAGAAGAAAAATAGAATGAAAGTTGAAGTTTTAAGCCAAGAAACTCACTGATGCAAAACAGGAAGTTGGCTTGAAACTTGAGGATTTGAGAGAGATTTAGAGAGTGATTTAGAGTGAGCAAAGAGTTAAAGGGTAAGGAGGAGGTGTATTTATAGGTGAGGTAAGTTGGTTAGGTATTAAATGGAGTTAATAGGATGGTTAGGAGTGATTTAGGTGGGGTTAATTTTGATTATGTCATAAATGTTGTGTTCTGTTGTTGCCCGAGTCTAAAAAAAACACACACACACACGAATAAGGTTGTGAATTAAGATCATGAATATGTGTGGTGATATTTGTATGTTGCAAAAGTCAAGGCCCTAAATCAGGTTTCTTTCTTTTTTTTTTAAACGTAGGATATTATATTATTAAAATATATAGGTTTTATTTTAAAAACAAAATAAATATATATTAAAATCTTAACTAAATGAGTTTCTAAATTGATTAGGATAAATTATACTGACGACTCGTCAAGAATTGGTGGGAGTAACATAAAAGAAGCGAGTAAAGGCGGACTTGGTATTTGTTTAATATAGCATACCTGAAAAAATAAGAACCACGTGATGTTACATTTTGCTCATTTATCTCCTTGTTTTTCTCAGCAATGACCTTTTGCTTAACTGCAAGGTCTAATGCCTTAAGGTCCTTTTCTACAGCTTTAAGCTTCGTGTTAAGGTTGTCCTCTCTAATCCTATTGCACAAATTAAACTCTTGACAAAATTACACTTTGTGTCCTTAATGTATCACTAAAATTATGAAACGTGTCCTTTAATTATTATTTTTTTTTTTTTTTGCATTTTATGTCCAAAATCTCGTTTTTTATTGCATATTGTGTCCTTTTTAACTAACTGAGTTAGAAATCTCAGTTAACCTCATTCCACCTAGGGGTATAATTGTCCATTCAGGTCAAAAATCCTCTTTCCCTTATAACATACCTGTGCACTCAGATTTTACACCCTAATCGACCCATTTGAAACCCTAATTGACCAAAACAAGTGATTCATACCCGTTTCGACCACATTATAAGCACATGAGCATGCTTTTCAAAAGATCACATTCTTTCGTTACACATTTTGGTAGGGTTTTGACAGTTCTGAGAGCATCATCACGCAGCGGCTAACGTTTGTCCTTTGTCAACATAGGTCGTATGCACAGCAAGGGGTACTTATTATTACTAATTTACTATTTGAATTGTATGTATTAGCTTTTTTTTCTTTTGTATTGATATTGTAATGTGATTTGTTTTGATTAATAATAATAAGGGTATTTCGGCATCAGCTAATAATAACAAGCTGGCTCAATATTTCATCTCAGGATGTAAGAATGTTACCAATGTATTTGTATAATATTTTATAAATAATTTTGTTCTTAATGTTGGTTGGTTACTGAAGTAAGTAGTCTACCACTGCTGTTTGTTAAATTATTGGTAGGGTAAAAAAATAAGTAACAGAATCAGATAAGTATGTATTAAAATATGAAAAATTGATAGTCACATTAACTATCAAAGAAGGATTATGAGGTTTTTGTGACATTAATAATTAATTGATTACGTCGATTTTTTTAAGGGATGGTTATGTTCTATTTCTATAAAATCTTGTTTTAGTGGATTAGGGTTTCAAATGGGTCAATTAGGGTGTAAAATCTGAGTGCACAGGTCTGTTATAAGGGAAAGAGGATTTTTGACATGAATGGACAATTAAACCCCTGGATGGAATGAGGTTAACTGAGATTCCTAACTCAGTTAGTAAAAAGGACACAATATGCAATAAAAAACAAGATTTTGGACATAAAATGCAAAAAAAAATATTAAAGGACACGTTTCATAATTTCAGTGATACATTAAGGACACAAAGTGTAATTTTGTCTAAACTCTTTTTCAGTAACTAATAAGCTGGCAATTCTCTTAGCATAATCCACACATTTTTTTACATGCATTAACCAAAGAAGAGAGAGAAATGTGTACCTTTGTGTCGATGGAGTCCAATTCAGACATGTATGCGATGAACTCCTCGGTAGACATCTCTTCTGTTTCCTCGAGATCAATGCTGTCAGGCACAACTGCACTCTCATCATTTACCTCCTCAGCATTAGCAACTTTCATTGCTTCCCCCTTCTTATCCTCAACACTTTATCCAATAAATGCTTGATCATTGGTTCCCTCATTTGATTTATCTTGTTGATATGGCATGAACACCTTTGGGCTCTCACTGCTTTCTGAAGAATGACAACTTAAGCTTTGTCCTGAAGAACTCTGATTAGAAGAAGTCTGCGTAGTGTGACTATTCACTTTAAAACATCTTTCCAAAGCCTTCCATAGGTCATATGAATCGTAATAAAGCCTAAAGTCACTTTGAATTGCATCTGATAACGACATTTTAATTGTTGCAAAAGCTCTGCGTTCAGCATCATATATTTGTTTATGAGACTCTTGCATTTCGCTGTACGTTGGTACACGCTTGATGCCGTCAATTCCTTGATAGGCCGGTTTGACATACCCATAGATGATACAGTTCCACATTCTTTCATCTCAGATTTGATGAATGATTCGAATTTGGTTCGCCATCCTCAAAATCCTCAATTTTTACCAGTTTGGGAGCAGTTTGTGTAACAACCCGGTCGTAGGGCCCATAATTTTTGTGCAATATTAATATATAATTATTAAACAACAAAAAGTAAATAATAAATCAATGTTTTAGTATGAAACTGAAACACGAACTAATATAAATAAATATTATACATAACGCAAGACAAAATCGACACCCGATAACAAACCGGACTCGAACCCGACATGGTGAGTCACCAAGGGAGGACACTTGTCCTCCCCTTGCGGTGACAACACACTCACACCATTAGATGGTTTTGATTAAAACCATCAAAACAAGATCCTTATAAATACCCAACCCATTCCCTCCCCACCTCTCTATTTTACTGAAGAAGTGTACATAACAGAGAGAGAGGTGACCGAGAGACAAATGGAGGAGCTGGAGGGCCCCCGGCCACCGCCTACAGCGGAGCTCCGACGGAGTAGTCCCAACGACGACAACCAATACACACGCCCACCCAACCGGTTTATTTTTTAGAGGAAGAGAAAGAGAGTTTCAAATCTGTTAGAAGGAAGAACCGAAGAGAGAGAGAGAGAGAGAGAGAGAGTAGCAGGGAAGAAGGAGGACGACGGTGACTGTGGTGATGAGCGGCGGTTCTGGTGGTTTGATAATGACTGCTAGTAAAAGGTTAGGGTTATGGTGGTGATGTTGTTAGGATGACGGCGGCGGGTTCAAGGAAAAGTCAACAGCGGCGGTGGTGATATTATTGGACAAGGAAGACGACGGCAGCGGTGGCTTGCTAGGTTTCCTACCAGTGTTGTAAGCTTAATAACCATTCTAGTTTTCAAAGTAAGTTCTTGACAATTGATTATTATGGTTATAGGATAAATGTAGTGGGGATCGAAGGACTTGGACCTTGATGATAATATATGGTAATGATTGATTAAAGTGGAACTTGATAATAGTGATGGTGATGAGGATATGGCTATATATGAATGATTATTAGAATGGAGTTCAATGGTAGTTTAAGTGAAGATTCAAAAGAAGGGTCAAGACCGAGTCAACTCAGTCTGACTCAATTAACGCAGTCAAAGAACAGTCAACTCGGTCAAACTCGGTTGACCAGGTCAACTCAGTCAGCAACCAGACCAGGATTCATGTGTGAGAGGTATAACTATTATCAAGAACTTGAACTATTATTAGTATTGATATTATTATAAATATTTATCGTGCGTAACACGTGTGGGATTCGACTAATGAATCGGACTTGAACCGACTCTATTGGACTATATAAAAAGAGAATAATACAAATATATGTACTTTATAAACTAACAAGACAACCCTTTGAACAAGGATGATGATACGGACATTAGGACATTTGATTATGTATAAATGTCATATTGACAATAATAGTTACCTCGGACAATTGTACATGCCTTGGATACATAGCCTTGGATACATAGGATGATGAAAACACTAAACTTAGGATATGTTATTTGGACATAATATACAAACTTAGGATGCTACATAAAGATGGGACCTTAGATAATCACATATATCATCATCATCATCATCATCATTATTATTATTATTATTATTATTATTATTATTATTATTATTATTATTATTATTGACCCGACATTTAGAGTATGAAGGAAAGTAGAACGCTACCACATGAATATTAGATGCTTGCTCGTTAGTTATGACATGGAGATTAAATACAAAAAAGACCTAAGATAGTAAACCTGACAAATAGAAGATCGTATAAAGAACTTAAGTGTACCCACACGTGTAACCGCGATGATGGTTACACACACTAATGATTATAAAATGTGAATAGGATCTTGTCAAGTCATTGATAAACAGAATATTGACTTGGGATGCTATGTGACCATGTGAAACGCTATTAAGGTGAGTTCCGTGTACCATTTCCCCTTTTCTGTTTTACTATTTTGGGGTGAACATACGCTTGTGTGTGTAAACTTATTTGATGTGACAAGGTGCTCCCGAAACCAGATTCACACTCATTAACCCCAATGGAGTTAGGCCACTTAATATATGGGTAGTACTACTTGGGGAATCTCCCATGCATAGTGGATCCGGAAGCCCGGAAAACCCCCCACTGAGGTCTGCGGACCGTTGTGGCATATATTATGCCATGGGAATCCATAATGAGAGTATATGGATTCAGTGTTAGGATTGAGGTGTGACTTGTACATCACTATGTTTTGAACTGTGTAAACTTGTTTTTGAAATGATAAACTGTTTGGATTTACTTAACAACTTATACGGACTCACCAGTGTAATTGCTGACCAAACTCTTTTAAGCATGTGTTCAGGTACTGCGTTGGATAATCATGAGGACGAGGTATATGATTGCTTGTGTGGATTAGAGATTATCATGTTAGAAGATTCGAGCTATAAGCATTGCGGATTAGAGCTTCTAGAATTATGTACGTGTAGAGATCGGATCGACTATAGGACTACACTCCTCAATTGCTTCGATGACCGCTGCGATTCGTCCCTACATAGCTTTGAACTATTTATTTAAGTTGTATAATTATATTTGGATTAGAATTTGTATTAAAACAATAAATATTAGTTATCATTGCTTCCGTTGTGCAAGTTTAATATCAATCTGTTATTTCTTCTAGCCCCCTTCTGGTCGGGTTGTTACAGTTTGAATTGCAAGTCTAATGCCCATTTTAACTTCTTAAAATACACAACAGAACGTTTTAAATAGATTTTGGTATACCTGAGTCAAAATCTAAAGTCCCTCTGTTCGTTCAATATTAACGTTCTGGTCCGTAAAATCGCTCAAAAAATTTCGAAAAAATATTTTCACCAAATTTTTCTCAGAGTAAAACTTTCGAATCCTTAATTCCCAGAAAAAATTTCACAAAAGAAAATTTTTACTGTTTCCACACTTTTTTTCCTAGAGATTAGATGATTTCAACCGTTCAGTCCAAATGGTCTAGTTCAACTCTGACAATCCTCTATGGTCCAAAACGTTATGTATGGTTCGGTTTCAAATCTGTTCAACAGAACAGTTAAACGAAGATGAATTGTTTCACGAACTTGTTTCACGAAGATGACCTTTAGAGAAGTTGGACCACAAATGAACTTAATCCTTAGCCGAAAATAGACCATTAACGATAAAACCTTATAAACGAAGAAGAACCTTTAAATGATTAATAAACGAACTTAACTTTTTTTTTTTGAAAGGCGATAAACGAACTTAACAACGAACTTAATCAAAATGAAATTGAACCACGAAGATTAATTTTTAAAAGCTAAGAATCGAGAAAATGAAATGAAATGAAATTGAACCACGAACTTATTCAAAGAACAAACTTAATTATTTTTTATTTTAAAAAGATGAATTTTAAATCACTTATAACTACGTTTGAATAGGGTTGGTCAATTTTGGTTTGACTGGTCAACAAAGATGGCCCTTTTAAAAAAACGAAGATATATTATTTAAAAAAATGAAGATGTATAAATAAGACGAAGATGAATAACTAAATTGTGTTGACTAAACTTCGTTTTATATCCTAACTTCGTGAAATTCGACTGTTCGAATCTGATCGAAACATATAACAATTTTTTAGATCGAAAACAATTTTTATACACTTATAACTTTATGAAAATCTATAATATCAACTGAGAATGATTTTAAGATACGAAACATAAGATTTAAATGTAAACACATGTTCCAATCAATTCAATATTGCAACAATTAAGCTTGAACCATACAATCGAGCGTAATAAGCTCTGATACCAATTGTAGGTCCGTTGAATGGATCGATACAAGCTAGATCAGATCTATCAAGGTGCAGAATCCCTTGATAGATGTTTATGCAAACTATGAATCGAACAAACGATAATGAACACGATGAGAATATTATAAAAACGTCTTCTATTGATTATAAACAGATTACAACCAATTCAAGACAACACACACGAACAAGTGGTTGCAAACACACTGACAACTAACTGAACCATCTACTAAAAACAATCAACCCTAGCCTACACCCCTTGCAAGGTATTTATAGTGCATGGGCCTGATCCACAAACAAAGAAGATGCATAGCCTAGAACAAAGAAGATGACTATCTTCTTTGTTTGCTAACTTCTTTGTTTGCTAAGGTCAATAAAGACGATTACACGTTATACAAAAAAACCATCTACTAGCTATTCTATCTAGTATGCTGTTGTCACACAGAAATGCACCAACAAACTTCCCATTGACAATAGCTTCTAGATGTCTTCGTCTTTATACAACTTGATGACTCTAAGTTTTTGGATTGCTTCAGCTTCAATGTACTAACAACTTTTAAGAGTCAAATTGACCCAAGCTTAAACTTAGATGAAATGGTGTGAATAACTTATGAGATGTGTTAGTTATTGGACATGATGACTAGCTTAATCAATCTTATGAGTATAGTGAATGTTGATCTTGTCAAGCTAGGCGCAAGCTTGAAAAGAATGAATCAACAAGCAAACGGGTCAAGCGAATACAAGCCTTAAGTGCAAGGAAATGAAGGTGAAATACAAGGTAAGTTTTACTTACACCATTAGACTATAACATGGCTTAAGTGTTGTATACATTAGTTCTAATCTTGAATATGCAATAAAGGTATACCCCAAGGGGTGAAATCCACTAAGTGGGTCGCTTTATGTGAACTCATAACAAAACAAGGTTTATGGCATTAACTGAAAACAATGAGTTGTGACCGAATGACGAAACTCATCAAACGGGTCAATTAATAACGATATGTGGGAAATGATGTTTTAGTTCAAATGAATAGATGAAATCATGAACTATGAGTCTAAACGGGTCAAATGGTGATGTGCTCATCATTTGAGTTCAACACTTGATGCTTGTATTCCAAGCATTAAGATTCATGAGGCTAAACGGATCAAATGGCGAAGTATTACCATTTCAGTTCCGAAAAATTAATGTTTGTCAATTTAGAAAGTGTACAGGTAAATGCATTTGAGAATGGGCACTTGATGCCAAGAATCATGGAGGATGAGCACAAGGTATGGTTATGGGTCAGAACCACCCGGTAAGTCCATAGTTAAATAAACGCCTTCGGACGAAGTAGCATGGGTACTTAAACTACTCACATGAAGTGTGGGTGCCAATTAGGTAAGTATTTTCATAACTATGTCTAATGCGCTCTAATGCGCTTAGAATGTGTCTAAAATTAGAGAAATCTTGAGAATGGTGAAACTCTAAGTCCGTAGGAACTTAGAGGCTTCTAAACAAGTCACTGAGTAAAAAACAATGGCTTGAAATCGGGTAGTGTCGCCATGGATGGCTAGGTTGAAAGATTTGCCTATAAAGGGGCATTTTGAGAATTTAAAGATTTACTAAAGACTAAATCTAAGAACGGAATCATAACGAAACAAATCGGACGACGCTTTAGTTGAACAAATGTCTAATGACTTGACAACTTAATCTTTGTGGTTAAATAATGCGTTGTATAATCCATGGCCTTAATGGGTCGATTTGGGTAAAATCGACATAAACATTCAAAACTAAAAACGGGGTCATAGTGACATGGACCGGACGATGTTTTAATCAAACAAATGTCAATTTAGTTGAAAATACTATTTTTATGCTTTGTGAATGGTCAAATGCGTTTGCGACATGATTCATATGCTTTAGAATCATCAAATAAAGGTTCAGAAGTAGTGAACGACTGTTCACTGAGGGTGAACAGCTGTCCAGGCAGGCTGAATAGCAGGATAATACTAATGGCCCAGTGAACGACCGTTCACTCTGGGTGAACGACCAAATTTGGTAAAAAAATTATTTTTGGCCGTTTGATCTGGATCGTTCCATATTGATGTGTAATGACACTTCCTCTATAGTATATGCATTATTGGTAATTCCACTAACCATTATTTGTGTAATGGTGTCAGGTACGCATTCGTTGAAAGTCCTGGAGCGAGAATCAAGTCGCGATGAGAACCGAACACTCAAAAGCTTCCGCAATAAAATTTCCCGTTTAAAACACAAACTTTAATACATGTTTTTTTTAGTTAATGATGTAAAATTTATTGGAATCAAACGTGCATGGGATTCATTAAGTTGGGTTTTCATAATTTACCAATGTTTTAATCGAAAGTGATTTTAATTAAGGCCTAAACTCAAAAGTTTAAATGCTAATCAAAGGTTTATGGGTTAGGATCTTACAAAAGGGGAGACTGACTACTACAAAACCATGTATAACCAACAAAATTACAACATTCCAAAAACCGTCACTAAGTTGCGACGGAACTAGAGACGAAGAAGAACGTTAAGTAGGTTGAGACATGCGGCATTTCGAGTTTTTTTTCTTTATTTTGTACTTCCTCGTTGTTGATCGATGGATTCTTGGGTTGGATAATAGTAACGATTAATTGAAGAATATGAGACGAGTGAAGAGAGACAATAAACCCACATTATTCCTATAACTAACAATTCAAAACGTTAACAGTACTTAATCTTAACCGGTGGACTATATATTATTTTATATTAGAATTTATATATATATATATATTAACTTTACATTATTTTTATATTGATAGTATATTATTTTATATTACACATATATATGAATTTTATATTATTTTTAGTGGTACCATTACCTTACGACACGTAAATAATAATGTGTTTATTTTTTATTGACATTTCGATGTGAATTTTTTTCCTCGTGGTTGATATTTGTGTACAATTAGGATTTGTTGAAATTACGAAAAATATGTCATTACGTTTCGATGTTCAAAGCTGAGCCGCATTCACAACGATACGAACACATGTAGATGTCATTTTGGTTAATGTTACAACTTTGTTTTTTGGTTTTTTTATCCTTTGCCTAGTGTGTGATACCGATCCAACTCTCACCCCGTCTCCACCGTAAGTCCGTTTAGATTAAAGCATGCATGGTCTATATTAACCATTCAATACACCATGTAACAAATTTAATTATATTTTTTATTCACCCTATTTTAGTTAAGGCTAACTTTTAGCTGTAGACATTGTGTTGCGTGCTTATTTTTATTATTGTTCAGATTAAAACTTAGATAGTTTAAATATTAATCTAACGATATACCAAATAATAAATACATCAATGCTTGCATCTTTTACAATCCCGTCGCGAAGCGCATGTTCAAATACTAGTTATATAACAACACACAACAATTGTTTGTGTGTTTACATATTTCTCAATATTTAATAAAAAGACACTTCCAAATGGAAAAAAAAATTAACTTCTTGCACCAAATGATGATTAGAAATATAACCATAATAGTTAGGATAATAATACACAGGATATAACTATAATAACAACACTATTTGTGTATATAAGTCTAGATTATATATTTTAACATTGTCTACGTACAAGATCATTTGACATTCGTTCCTTCGCTTTGTTTGCCTGCAAAGATATAAGTATAATCATATTCGTCAAAAGAACTAAAAAAAAACTATATGAGAAAATGAAGATGACCCAAATAGTTAACCTGTTTTCTCCAATCAGTGAGTCCCATTATCAACGACAGACATGTAGACTGAATAACTGATCCAATCACAATCCCGATCCAAAGTCCCTTTGCATTAAGATGTAAAGGAAACCCGAGTACAACAGCTGCTGGAATCCCAAACAAATAAAATGCTCCAAGATTTACGTAAGCTCCTATATGTTGCCACCCGCTTCCCCTTGCGACTCCTAAACACAAACAATAAGGCGAATTTAATGTACCATCAAAAAGTTATGACTAGTGACAAGTTCAAGATTTTCGATAAGAGGGCAAAATACAGGCCAGGTAAAAAAAAATACAAATGATAATAGAGCAATATTAAACTATTAAATCTAACTCACAATCACAAAACATAGTTCATTATATAGTAGGAAAAAAATGCATTTTACAATCGTCCTCTACGTGAAATGCAACATAGAATTCTATGCGCATATACGATATTGAATATGGGAAAAACATGTAGAGAGCAACTATAAAATTTCTATTCTATTATGTAATAATTTAATTGTTGTGTTATATATTTAGCAGTTTATGTTTTTTTTTACTTATATATTTACCTGACCCATATAACCCCATCCCCCAAACCAAAATCTCATGCATTTGCCACTACATCCAAGCCTGGTTACATGTTTGCAAAAAGACAATTATGTACCAGAAATTGTTGCCTGTATGCTATCTGTAATGATCGAGATGGATATTAAAGGACCCATTGATGCAATATAACTCACAACTGGCTTTTCGTTACTGAAAGCCTTTCCAAGGAAATGACGACAACCAAAAATGGTCACACTAACTGTTATTGCTTCAATTATGGCTAGAAACATCACGGTGCGAACAGCGAGCCGAGCTGCTTGTGGGTTCTCAGCCCCTAATGCGTTTGAAACCCGAGTGCTATGTAATAAGATATCAATTAGTATATGATTTTGCTTAATTATGATGGATGGAAGTCTTGGTGTGCTTTTATATTGCTGGAAAGTTACCTTGTAGCAGCTCCAAGTCCATATGGTATGGTGAAGTGTAATGTAGAGATCGTTAGGCTGATTAAAGTAAGAACTGTTAGGTACATGATATTTTCTAGACACTAGTAAAAGTAAAAAGATTAACGAAAATGTACCAAATTGAAAGAACTGATGTTTCAAGCTTTGGATTTGGTAACAAACCGGAGATTAAGACAAGCACTTCAATTGACCACCATTTGAGACTGAGATGCATGCAAATTACCATTTGAAATAAAAGTTAGAAAAGATAGACAATAAAAACACGTTTTTTTGCTTCTACATGTCATATGATCGGCTTACCAAATCATTACAGCTGACGGAATAGCAAACCTGAAGAATTCTTTGACGCTAATGAGTGCCTCTAAGGAGATAGTCACTCGTGTATTTTCACACGATGGCGAAAACTTGACATAAAATACGATTAGTACAAGATAAAATAAGTTTGACAAACTAAATGTTACTGCAGCACCAATGCTTCCATTTTCAACTTGAACACGAAAGCCCAACAAAGGGGACATGGAGACATAAAACAAGCGTTGAGCTCACTAGCAACGGCAAAGTCACGCTTTGAGATTGAAGTGATCGCACTAGAGGCTTAACGACCGCACCTCCAAACAAGGCTGGAATAAGGTAGATGGAGTATTTTCGGGCTTCAAGTGAGATCAAAGGGTCTTGACCAATTAGAATTAGAAATTTGTCTAAGAAAATCCAGGAGATGGAGATTGGATGCATACTAATAGCAATGAAATTATGGCACTAAACGTATATATGCCAATTTTGCTGTATTGTTGGGCTCCATAAGCTTGGCCACAAAGGGTCTCCAGTCCTCCCACAAGCCCTGACTATTTACCATACAAGACATAAGAAATTTAATAATATATTTGTATGAAAATAATCTATACTACATATTATTATTACATTATAATGTAGCAAAGATGTACCACAACTTTTAAAGCAATACATACAATAGAATAAAACTTATTTAATAAGGGTAAGTTAGTCACTTACCTATAATTTAAGATGCCTATAGGGTTATTATGGCAAATTTATATAGCCCCTTTAGTTAATATCAAAAAAAAAAAATTCCATCCTCACCCTTGATCCATACCGATCGCTAGGGTTGTTCATGAGCCGAGCCTAACCGAGCGGACCTTTGCTCATGCTTGGCTCATTTACAAACCGAACCGAGCCGATCAGCTCATTTACAATCGATCCGGAAACCGAGCGAGCATTGTTCGAGCGCACATTTTTTCGAGCGAGCGATGAGCGTTGTGTGTTTTCGGACAACCATAAATTTGGGATGTTTCCTTTAATATTATCGCTGCCTAGTGATGACTAAGGTTCGTCCGTTCGAGAATGAGGCTCTAGTTGAGGCCAGTGAGGTGATGAGCATACTACGGAAAACGATTGTCGTGTTGTGGCGTAGGTTGATAGCGGGAGATGAATAATGGTGGACGACTAATGGGAATAGGATGTCAAGCATGTTTTTCACGACTGGTCCAATAACTATAAAAATAATTGTATATATGCATATATTGAGCCAAACCAATAGAGTGGCGTGTATAAAACTATAAATATAATTGTAATTAATGTGTGTGTATATATATATATATATAATAAGTTAATAAAAATATATCGAGCCGAACCGAGCGGACCTTTGCTCGTGCTTGGCTCGTTTGCAACCGAGCGAAAAATCAAGTGAGCAATTTCTGAGCAAATTCCGAGCAAGCGGCGAGCGTTTTGAGCAGCTCTACCAATCACCATCCCTCTTTCAATTCTTCTTTCAATTATCAGTGCAATTGAAGAGTCAGTTCTCATTTCTGTTTGCTTTTTCGTTCAATGTTTCGATAATTGACACATATTATTAGCATCTACATATGAACCCGCTGTTGTTTTAAATTCACATTCAGGGCTCTTCATCTTCACAGTCGCAACAACTTCTCACTCTCATCTATTTTATCAGTTAAGATAATATTCCAGTTTTTAAATACCCACCACCATAATACTTCCATACCCATTATTAATCACACCCACAAATCTCTTGGTTAACATCCCCCTAACCCCTCTTCTTCGTTCAATCCTTCTTTTAACATTGTCGTTTCAAATCACTCCAATCCCTCAAAAAGCTCCCTAATTTCTTATAAATTCTTTATCTTTTATTATTTCTCAACCCATTAAATGTCCCAAGTGTATACTGACTGTTTACGTGTTGATTTGGTTGTTTTAGGCATTAGATCGAGCAGGAGGTGGGCATTGTCAATCTTCTCTAAAAAAGAATTGTGATTTGATGGGTATGGCTATTGAAATCTTTCTACCAGCATAGATATTCGTTCTATTCTAAATGGGTTAGTTTCATTTTGTTTTTAACTTCTTAGTTCTAATAGTATAATATAAATTTTATAAAATGGTACTCTTATGTTGCTCTTTAATATATTCATCTTAGTATTTCTTGATGTTGAATGGCAAAATGCTTATCCATGGTGATGGTGAGGGCGACCCAATTATTGCCACTTCATTGCTCGAGGCTAGCAATTTACTGGTTCTCAACGTAAATTTTGTTTTGCCCAATGTTTTAAAAACCGTTTTTTAATTATATCGGGTTTGGCTAAAAATGGTTTAAACGGTTGAACCGCATTGTACCAGGCGGTTCAAGCGGGTTGATTAGTTAACTATATAATTTCATAACTTACAAGACTAACACAAAAAATAATCTAAAAGTACATAATTACATACAAAAATACTATAAAAAAGTTAATCAATAATTAGAAAATAATTCAAAAGATAATCTAAAGTTTTTAATTTTTTAAAAGTTATTCCTTAATCAATCAATGGTATCTAGTAAATCCTACAAATAACAAGCTATTGATAAGGTTTGGGGAGAGTGAGATGTAGGCACACCTTACTTCTATCATTAGGAACAGAGATGCTGCTTCTAGAGAAACCCTCAACTCAAGAATAAACAACAAACGTACAAACCTAGCTAAAATAACACTTATAGAAAGTTGCCAAATAACACAAAAACTAACCTATGCCGGTACCGGTATAGCGGTTTAACCGTATACCGGATTTTACCGGCAGTATAAGATTAATATCGTTTCCCATATTTACCGGAGTGTTTCGTACCGGATTTTCATCCGAAAACGGTAATACCAGTATAACCGACCGGTATTTACCGGTTTTTAAAACATTGGCTTTGCCCCCTTGCAATTGTTATATAAGATACTCACTATAGTATTTAAGTAATTAAATTGTTAAATATGGATTACTAAAATCTACTGCATTCAAAATCCAACTGAAATTATACTTGATTTTTAAAATTTATTAATACTATTGATGAGATTTTTTAGCCCTGTGTACGGCTGTACGCATATAATGTATATATTAGTCTTTAGTTTGGGTTCTTGTATGTGATACACATGAAGAAAAACAAAGTTTTTTTTTTTTTTTTTTTTGTCATATTGTTTCATTGACACTATTAATGTATGGATGTGAATTTGTTTTTCTTGAGTCATGCACATTAATAAACAGAAAACTCACCGCCGGTGCTTGTGTTGAAGGATGAGAGATGTAGTCAATATGTTATTGACGCAAATAACAAAGGTCATGTTCTAAATTTACAACAGGTAATGACATTTATATGCGTTTTGTGTGTTCTTTTATTAAATTTGTTTGATATTTTTAACAATTATATTGAGATTAACCATGAACTTGTGCTCTACCATGATTTACGTGGTTCGATCTAAACTGACCTACGTCCACAGGGCAACTGAGGTTTTCTCATTATTGAGTGATACAAAAAAAATGCAAGTACAAAAGATTATATATAGGCACTAATTAGGGTTTTAACCCTATGCTAAACTTGCTCAACAAGTTAATCATTCTGGGCTTAAAACGGTGGGGCCTATAGGCGGGTTGAAGCCAACATTTCCAACAATCTCCCACTTGGTGTCTTCGGACCACGAACTGCACCATCTCTTCCGTACTTCTATAAATAAGATCTCCCCTTGATCTTCAATGCATTTCTAGATACCCTGATCTCCTCAACACTATTCCTGGAGACCAGCTGAAGCTCCCCTAAGCTCCAACTCATTAGTCATGGTTGTGTCTACCACTGACCCATTTGTCTCTACCAGCTCCCACTGAGACAAATTACCAGATCCTGAAACACCCTGAGAATAAACACTTTCCATATTCAGCAGGTAATCCACTGGATAGATTTTATCAGCTGGAATACTGGTTCTCCTAACCCAATGTCCTCTAGGAATTCCGACTGAAGCACAACCAGTGCTCCCAATGTCATGAAACCTCTTACTGGTCTACCTGAACCTTTCCTTGCTCGTTCATCCTGAATCTGATCTGTGACTCTAGGTTTCTCACTCGCAAAGACAACCTTCTTCTGTTCATGAGATTCTGTGAACCCGACTTTGTTTCTCCTCTAAACTGGGATGGTCACTCCCTCAGACGGTAAACTGACCATGTAAAGCGAACCTTGTTCACTTCCTCGAGCTATGACAAGATTTCCCTTAACAACTTTCCACTGCCCGTTCCTGAATTTAACCTCATGTCCCTGTTCATCCAATTGCACAACGGAAATCAATTGTTTATTTAAGCTTGGAATCACCATGACATCCTTCAAAGTCCATGAACTAGCTGAAGTTACTATATCCATATCACCTATGCCGTAACATTAAGAATATCATTGTTCTCCAATCTTACCTTACCAAAGCCACATTTCTTCAAATTCTGCAATGCTTCGTTGCTGTGGGTAGCGTGAAATGAAGCACCAGAATCCATGACCCAAGAGTTTCACTGCCTTCACTAAGTCCCAATGCATCAAACCCAGACACATTCCTAGAAGTAGAATTTCATATAGATGACATCGACTCTAATAAATGTCCACACCTTTATGTAACCCCAACAAGTCAACTATGCCAAACTCCCATTGTCCCTGTTATCCCAACCAGCTAACAAGCAAACGGTTATAACGCAGCAGAGCTTTCATGAAATCATGCGGTACCAAGGGTTCTATGACCGTATACACGATCAGTAAACGCAAACCCTAACCAAAAGATCATCCAACTGGCAATAGTACACATGACTTGCCACTAACCTTTTTTTTTCTTCATTTATGTTGTCACCAGCACACCTGCCGGTTCCATTTTCTCCAGGTTTTACCAGTAAAAGAAAAACAAAACTACCGACTAGCCTATACCATTTTCTTTCACCCCGTGAAACGAACCAAATCCAAAGCACCTGCTTGATTTCCTTCTGTTCGTTTTTTCTGCAACCCGGTTGAACATTACACCCCGGCTCACCGACTAAAATCCGTACCGTTAAAACTTATCGATTTGCACCTTCTCGTCTTTTGCCATGATAACACAATAACACGACTAACGAAACCGAATCGAACAAACAAACCAATACTGAAAACAATAGCACCTGATTAATAATCACTGGTCTATAATCTTGTTTCCCTGGTTTTCACAAACGGTTCTTCGAAACACGTTGGTCAAACTGATGTACAACACCTCAAAAGAAAATACCACTTTTTTTTTTTAATTAAAAGCCCACAGTTAAAAAAAAGTAGATTCCACTTTTCTTTTTTCTTTTTTTTTTATCTTGAACGTTCACCAAAAAGATAAAGAAAACCAACTCTTTATTTTAAATAAGAGAAAATTGCTCGAATAGTCCCTGTGGTTTGCCCAAATTTCACCTATAGTCCCTAAGTTTTCAAAATTACAGGCTTAGTCCCGAAACAGTGAATTTTTTGCACTCGGATAGTCCCTGGAGCTAACTGAGGTTAAATAATCCAGTTAGTGGATGTTATCTGCTGACGTGGAATGTTTCTTACGTTTATGTTTATGTTTTAGTTTCAGTAATACAGTGTGGATACTATTACTATAGATTATGCTCGTAAGTTAGTTTAGGAATCATTCAGGAATTTGGAGTTTGGATTGTGAATATTTATTAGTTGTTGTTTGGAGTTTAAGTTTAACTTATGGTTGATTTCGATACCTCTTCTTCTCCTTTCCCCTTAGTCTCAGACCTATCTCTCTCTACAAGACTGCATAGTGGATGAGGGTGTTAGTTGATGGTCACCGCCGTTGGCCGCCGTGGAGGGTGGTGGCCGGCCTCCTGCCCTTTCTCTCTTGAATATTGTTGCAAAGTGTGTGTATCAGACAAAATGAGATATCCTATGATGGTTTTATGGTGGTGGTGTGGTGGTGGGATGAGGAAGATGAAGTTGGTGGGCCCCACTAAAATAGGATGGGGGAAGATGAGTTAGGTGGACCCTCTTTATATTTAATTAAGGGTAGTTTGTAATTTCACACCCACTTAACTGGATTATTTAACCTCAGTTAGCTCCAGGGACTATCCGAGTGCAAAAAATTCACTGTTTCGGGACTAAGCCTGTAATTTTGAAAACTTAGGGACTATAGGTGAAATTTGGGCAAACCACAGGGACTATTCGAGCAATTTTCTCTTTAAAAAAAAACACACCCGAACAAAATTCCACTTCTCCACCAACTTCTGTCCTTCCTGTACTTCATAAAATAACACAGGAACAATAAGAACAAAAAAAACCTTCTTCTCTTCTCAACACTTTAACTTCAAAACAACCAAACACCCAACATATCTAACCACTCTCTGCTCACACCAAAAACCAAACTCCCAAGGTCTGACATGACCTCGTGATTTGCGGCAGCGAAAGGGTTTTTGACGAAACCCAATTTGGGTCTGGGTGCGGCGGCAGTACAAAGTTGACCGGTGGAGGTGGTGGAGGGTGACGAGTTTATGGTGATGGATTGCGGCTGGATATGGTGGCCGGTGTTTACAGTATGTGTTTTCTTCCTTCTTTTACGCCTGCCCTCTGCCGAACCGACTCACTCGCTGGTGGAGGCGTTTCTCGAGCCCTAGGCTCTGATACCAGTTGTTAGGATCGTAGAACACACATGCATACAAACATCAAGATTTACGTGGTTCGGTCTAAAACTGACCTACGTCCACAGGGCAACTGGGGTTTTCTTATTATTGAGTGATACAAAAAATACAAGTACAAGAGATTATATATAGACATTAATTAGGGTTTTAACCCTACGCTAAACATGCTCAACAAGTTAATCATACTGGGCTTAAAACGGTTGGGCCTATAGGTGGGCTAAAGGAAACATCTCCAACATAGTTTTGTTGGTATGATATGATATTCAGTGCCAACTTCACATAACCATTAATTTGCTTACCTTGCAAAATCTAAATTTTCTCAATTTATTTCTTTAGATGTCTATCGAGGGTATTGGTAATTTAAGTCTTCATGCTAATTTTCACTGAGAAGCATTGTATACTCATCATGGCGTCTTCTTATACCTTTTTCCACTCAACTCCATGGGTGTTGGGGCCATATATAATTGTTTTATGAAAGTGTTTGACCAAGTCAAATGTTAAGATCACTCTTCAAAGTGACCATTTTGACACAATAGTGTGTTAATATTGAACAAATTCGATACATATGATAGTTTGTCATGATAGGGGAATCTTTTTTAGTATTCTTTAAGGATTAAACGATTTGCAATTACTACAGGACATTCTAAAATAAGAACATTTGCAATTTACCTTTACACACAGAGTAAGATTTTGTTGTTTATGTATGGTAAATGATAACTGCTTATTTAGAAGTTTTTTGTTAACTTAACTTAATTTTGTGACAAAATCCGGCAACATCACATAGATGATCATGCCACCAAGTCACCAACCCACCATTGTCTTTAGGGCTGGCAATTTAGACACGAACACGATAACCTGATACGAACCTACACGATTTTAACAGGTTTCGTGTTTGGCCTTAACAGGTTTCGTGTCTATAACAGGTCGACACGTTAAGACCTGTTTATTTTCATCAGTCGTGTTCATGTTTACCTGTTTCGTGTTCGTGTCTTATCGTGTACGTGCCTTAACAGGTCTTGTCGTGTCTTATCGTGTTTCTTATCATGTCTTGTCGTGTCTTATCGTGTGTTATCGTGTCTTGTCGTGTCTTATCGTGTCTCGTCGTGTTAACTTATTTTAGTAGGTGTTCCTTATCGTGTCTTGTCGTGTCTTATCGTGTTAACCTGTTATACACAGGTTCGTGTTCGTGTTTGAAAAAAATGACACGATTAGATTTCGTGTCGTGTTCGTGTTTACAAGTTTCGTGTTCGTGTCTTAACAGGTTCGTGTAACCTGTTATGCCAGCCCTAATTGTCTTCATACTTCGGATTATATGTGCAACATTATAATTTTTATGAGCCTTATTTTTTTATTTATCAATGAAAATGTGTTTTTGGAGCTACAAGATAACGGGCAACTGATTACATCTAATGTTCCTCCGGTTGTACTTGGATGCTTGAATGTAACTTTCATATGACGACTTTGTATAATTTGTTCCATCTACTTTTTTTATTGTTTACAAAATATAACTGTACTTGTTCCTATTTGAATAGAAGTGCTCTTTGGAAGCAGACCCTTGCCTTTTCTAGAAACAAGCACTTCTAGACGAAAGCTTCTAAATTAAAGGAGCATGCGTCTTTTTGTTTTTTTTATTACAATTTTCACTTACTACGTTTAATGTAAGCAAAAGATCCCTATAAACATTTTCTTGTTCCATAATGTATATAAAGCATAGAATGCTATCATTTAACTGTCACATGTAGCTTTTAAAAAAGGTTACTCCGTACACAAACTTATATATGTTTTCTTTATCGTTTCAATGTTTGAATTTTGTTTATGTCTCAAATTATGGACTCTGCTGCAACGTACGGGATTCCCACTAGTCATATTATAGTGATTTAATACAAAATTTGTACAGTTTAAAATATGAAAAAAAAAAAGTTGAGCATATGATAATCTGATTAACAAATTGATAATATCATAATTTGATTTTGAAGATTTTTTCAATTAAATGTTATTATTTAATGACCTAATGATTCCGAGGCTCTATTTTTTTAACGGCTACGTTATTCCTTTATACCAATAATTTTAAATTATACACCGTTGTCTAAATTGAACCTATAACCTCCCTTGTAAGAGGAATGTGAATAAGTTCGAAAGAGGAAACCGAAGCAAAAAAGGCCAAACCAAAAATGCCATGATTCACATAATCAGTTGACGAAAAGGTGTTGATGTACCTTAGCATGTATAAATGCCATGGACGATTTAATTCTTAGACCATGTGTAGTGGGGGGCTTTATTTATAAAGCCCCCCTTTCTGATTGGTCCACGTGGCTGCTAAATCAGTATGGAGAGAGAAACTGAAAAAGGGGTGTAGTGGTAGTGTGAAAAAGGGGCGCTATTTATTATTTTATTTTAGAAAAAAAAAACTAAAACTTAAAACTTCTTCCTTCTTCTTTGTCTGACCACCAAGATCATCATCACCATCCCAAACCCTTCTTCCTCATCACCACCACCGTACACCACCATCAGCCACAAACACCATCATCTTCCTTCTTCTTCGTCTGAAACAAACACCATCACCTCCACCGTAAACCACCATCTTCTTCTTCATCATCACCACCACGTTCACCTTCTTCTTCATCATCACCCACCACCTCCGCCGCCGGCTTCATCACCACCACCTCCACCTTCTTCTTCATCATCACCACCACCATACCCACCACCTCGTCGCCGCCTTCATCATCACCACCACCTTCTAATTCATCATCACCCACCACCTCCGCCGCCGGCTTCATCGCCACCACCTCCACCTTCTTCTTCTTCTTCTTCAACAATTCTTCTTCATCACACACATAGCCTAACGTTCGATTTTTTTTACCGTTTTTTCTTCTGCTCGTCCACGTGTCACATAGCCATTGGCTATGACAAAACTTGCACCGGCGTTATTGAAATGGCGCCATACATGTTTGTTGGGCTATAGCGCCCCATAGTTCCGGTGTTACCGGCGCTATATCTCCAAATCACGCCATATAACGCTTCCACTACACTAGGGCTGGCATAACAGGTTACCTGAACCTGTTAAGACACGAACCTGTTAAGACACGAACACGAAACATGTAAACACGAACACGACACGAAATCTAATCGTGTCATTTTTTTCGAACACGAACACGAACCTGTGTATAACAGGTTAACACGATAAGACACGACAAGACACGATAAGAAACACCTAGTAAAATAAGTTAACACGACAAGACACGATAAGACACGACAGGACACGATAAGACACAATAAGACACGACAAGACATGATAAGAAACACGATAAGACACGATAAGACCTGTTAAGACACGTACACGATAAGACACGAACACGAAACATGTAAACACGAACACGACACGAAAATAAACAGGTCTTAACGTGTCGACCTGTTATAGACACGAAACCTGTTAAGGCCAAACACGAAACCTGTTAAAATCGTGTAGGTTCGTGTCAGGTTATCGTGTTCGTGTCTAAATTGCCAGCCCTACACTACACCCGGTCTTAGACAAGAATTCTATCATTTGGTACTTTGATTTCAACACTAAATATTTTTTTTTTCTTTTTCCAACCTTGTGGCTTAAAGCCCAAACACAATGAAGAAAAAGCTTTAAAAAATGTAGTTTGTAACCCAATAATGTTTGCTAAATTGGCCCAATCTTTAGTAAATTGGAGAGCCCCTTTTAATTAAATGGGGCCAGGCCTAGCTGAATAGATATATTCATATACACAGTACACACTATTAGTTTTTTTTAGTTAACTTTTTAAGTTGAAAGAAAATAGAATACCAAGGGTATGATATGAGAAATTAGAAAGACAAAAATCTAAAGCTCACATAATTAGATGCAACCAGTTATTTGTTAGTATAGATGTAACTTCTTGTTAGATGATACTATCCTAAAACTTTTGGAAAGAAAAACTTATTGATTATCTACGACAAAAGATAAGATGATACATCTTAAAGGGGAAGCCCGAGGTTCAAATCTAGACAATGGTGTATTTTGTGTCAAAATATAGTAGGAGACTAGGGGTAACATTAGCTGTTGAAAATGATATATAATCACTATACATTTTTGAACCAAATGGGTGAGTTCTGCCTGGAATTGGTGGATGGGTCAGGTCATCGTCGCTGTCTGCGATAGCATGACTAGAAGGCCTTTTGTTCATGGTTGAACCCGAGCGGCCGGCTTTGTTTGACGTTAGAAAAATAAAAGTAAACATATTTTAAAAACTATTTTACCAACGAAAGATTTAGGTTTGGATGGAAAAGAAACTTACAAGAAGGCTGAAACCAGTTACATTGGTGAGAGAAGTAGCAATGGCAACACTAGACAAAGATAGTTCATCAACATGCCCAACCATCACTATGATCGCCATTTGCATCAGATACTGCGACACGGCCACAACCATCATCGGTGCCCCTATTACACTTACATGCTTTACCTCGCGACCAAAGTCCCCCCATGTTTCGGCCTGCAACCTTGTCATCTTCTGGTCTACTTCCATCTCTCACTCTCTCTATATATACACATCTATATTTCAGTGTGTGTATATATATAACATTAAGCTACAAAATAGAGGTGCATGAGATGACTTCATTTCATATTTGTTTAACTAATACCAACGTGAAGCAGCACTTGATATGTGGAGAACTGTACCCAGAAACTGAATGGATCACGCGTAAACTAAGGATTCTTCTAGCTAGTGGTTTAAATTAGTAAGGTCTATTTTTATTTTAATATCCTATGATAACAAAATCTATTTTTATAATATAAATGCGTTGGCATATATACAAGTTGTTTCACATCATGATATCTATATCTTTCTTTAATTATTAAATTAACTAGGAGGTTTCGATATCGCGCGTTGCGCGATTGTTTTAGTGTGTCTGTAAACCACGTACACATTCTCGATTGTTTTATTTTGTCTGTAAACCACGTACACATTCTCGCGCAACAAAGTTAGCTTCGTGACGCACATTACATTCCAATTTGTACATAATATTAGGACCTATACTACCAAAAACTGAGCATTATTATTGAAGTAAATAAACTGTTTGTATAGGCAAACAAATGGGGAGGATTGAGGAACACAACAAACCAACAATGAGCTGTCCCAAAACCACATGAGTTGTTAGTTAATAGGAAAAAGTTACTTTACAATGTTCAACTAATTACAAACCATGACAGTTTTTGTTGCTGGCATGAAGGTTATAATCATTCCATTTCCTAGCCAACTTGCTTCTATTTTCTAATACAAATGAGTTTGTATAAAGTACGTACTTTCCAGCAAAAACTGTACCCCCAAATAGTTGACGGTTACCCCATGTTCCCACCTGCCAAAAGGAATGCACCAGACCGAGTCGAATGGTGTCACCATTCAGACCGCGTCAAACGGGTCGCTCCTGGTCCTCTGTTGAGTGCTCGTAGTACTGCTGGCTAACATTAATCTGATCAGTCAATGGAAAATAAATACACACATCATCAAATTTGCTACATCTCCAATAAATAGTACTACCCACAAGCCGATCAAACTGTACAATGTCTCAAACCTCGGATGATTCAAATCAGCCAATACATTAGCCTGAATCAATTCATCCACTCGTACCCCGTCATCCTCCTCTTGAATTTTTAGTAACTCAGGTCGTTCAACTTGTTCATCTACCCGAAACTGTTGACCTGGTTTATTTGACCTTCAAGTAACAAACCTACACAGAATATGAAGAATGAATTTGCAAAGTTAATCATCATTTGTCACTCAATAACACCAATAAGAATAACATACAGATTCTAACATAAGACCACATTTTATTGTATCATGAACATACATTCTAGCAACTTTCATCTTCTCAAAAAAAAAAAAAAAAAAAGAATAAGATATCATATAACCTTTTTAAAAAAAATTAGATCATCACTTGATAACAAACGGATTAGTCCTTTCACTTTGGGCATTATTTTTTATTATTTTTTTACAATAAATAACATATATAGTAGAAATTTACCTCAGCAACTCAAAGAGCAGTCTGTGCACATTACGATTAACTACTACTTCCTTTGGAGGCCTGCCTTTCTCAACAGAAACTAAAAGAACACGTGCATCATGCACATTGTTCGTTCTCTAAATGGATTCACGATAGTCGCCGCTGAAATTGCCAGAGAACTGATGTTCTTACCCTGCATCTTTGACAGTTTAGTCGCTGAAATTTGACACTAATGGAAGAAAGCAAGTGTTACTCCCCCGCCACCCACCTACAATAAAACCTACCATCCTATAGTAAGAATATAGACAAAATTTAACAATGGTGTAAAATTCCTAATAATCTTACCACAATAACCAATGATGAAACAAAACTACGATTATCACAATATGTAGTTTCAACTTTAAATTGCCTTTTATCAGTAGTAGTCTAGCACCAAATTCAGTAAACTACAAAATAGCCATGAATGGTTGAATGTCTACTATTCAATTTCAGTACCAAAAAACACTGGAAAATTATTTTGTGAACATAAAACTTAATATGAAAGATAATATTTGTAGCTACCGAGATGAAAATTATATGGCTTAACTAAGGAAACATGGATTACTGAATTGGACTGATGAAACTCTTTTGAACATAGTACAAACTTCATTTAATTAGTCACCACAATGTGTACATGCCAACCGTCTTTCCCTCATATCTAAGTAGTATTAGTACTAATTATTCATCTGGAGTTCAAGGCTGGCAAAGTGAATCACAACTTTTACCACCCAAATCATGCTACATTTTTAACAGAACATCTCAATATTTTGATTATATACTTCTAACTTCTAACCTTTTTATTTGTCTACTAATAAAATTAGAGAAACATATTTCTTATTACTTAATCGCATCATCAAACAACTCATACGGTAATGATTCAAATCATTTATGTTGAATCAAGTAATCAGATTCGATATTCACGGAAGGCAAATGATACCTGATATAAAGCGCTAGTTCAGCAAAAGACCAATATCTGAGCCTATATAGACAACACCATTTTTTAAGTTATTATGGCTTTTTAGAAAAAAAAAAAATCAAAAGTAGACTTACAGGACGTATTTCATACTTCTCTTCATTTTAAACGACCAAAACCACCTCGTCACGTCCCCCTCCTCTGTACGCCATCTGAAGTAACCCTGGCACCAAATACAACTTCAATTAGTAGCAACATGAAAAATACACAACATCATGTTCAATCATGAACATTCATACACTAATTAAAATGCCATTTAGATTTTCTAATTTACCAATACATCTTCGATATATAAATAGCATAATGATCTAATCATTATATATAAACTCATCCACCATGGCATATAAAGTTCCTCACCATACATAAGCATGCATGCTGAGTATTTGAACAAATATCATTTTTCAAGAATACATGGTATTCTAACTCTGAATAAGCAAATGATTAAAAGAACATAGGAGTGACGCACTGACAATACTCTAGCCACCGGGACACCCACCGAAATCATGTTTCACCACCGCTATTAACGTTCAGATCTACCATTGTTGCCCTCAAACCTATCCATCCAGAAGGAAACAAATCCGGCTCACCCGGACATACCCACCAAGAAGACAGGGGCTGTCATATATTAAATAAGGTTTTTAAAGAGATTTTTTGGGCTCAGATATGCATGTTAGACCGCCATGGCTGCAATCGAGGTTGCAAGTAGGGAAGCTCATACTTGCCATCCCCTAATTCTGCCACGCCAGGCAGCAATCATGACCTTAGTCATGACAACCACATAATCAATCACATCTAAATAGGTCGTTTCGTTGTGGCTGCAAATAATGCAATTGCCATGCCAAAACAACAAACTAACCTATTATATAGTATCATCATCGCCTCTATGTAAAAAAAACAAAAATGTGTTGAAAACAAACACGCCATTGTTTATTGTTCATCTTAAGTTTCTATTAATACATAGTATAATATAATAGTTAGTTGTGGCTGCAAATAACGAAGTTGCCATGCCAAAACAACAAACTACCCTATTATTTAGTATCATCATTGCACTGTGTAAAACACAGAGATGTGTTAGAATCCCTAAAGCAATCAACAATTCTACCAAAAGAGCATTTAATCACAAACATGCCATCAATTATTGTTCATTGGCATGTTGAAGCCTAAAGCAACTGCTCAACTCCATCGCATTTAAACAGCTCATTAAGGCTGTAAATAACACAATTGCCTCTTCAAAACACTAACCAGTTGCTTGGTATCAGCACCCCCTGTGAAAAAAATGTGTTCAGTAAACTTTATCACATAAATATCTAAATTTTAAAAAAAAAATCTACAAAATTCCACATGCATAATAACATATAATTATGTTCTTTAAAAAAGTATAGATTTGAAGTCTCAGGCTTTAAGGTAAGAGAAATCAAGGAATAAGCTGAATATTAAACTAATTAAAGCCAAAATATAAGTTTCAAGTAAAAAAAATCAAGTTATTGAGCTAACTAAAGTAATTAGACCTGCAAATTTGTAAGACTTGCGAGTAAAAAAGTAAAGCTAGAAAGAACAAAGCTAATATTATATGTGTTCTACTATCTTGTGTTAATTCCAGGAATGAAAAAAACCCAATTAGAACTTGGCCCAATACCTTTCAAGATCCCTAAATCCCATCAAAGAACTCATAGAACCAATCCACATATACCAACGATGATGTGTTCAGATCTTTATCCCTGAAAAAAGGAGATACCGGCGGCGATGAGATCGACTACAGCCGGTCATTTTTGCTCGGATTTGGTCACGCCAACGTATAGTGAAGAGAGAGGTGGGGGTTGAGAATGATGAGATGAGGGTAGCGGTCTTGGGAAAGAGATATGGATACAGAGCTGATGAGAGCACGTGTAGGATGATGGTGTCCTTATAAGGTGGTCCAATTACAAGAAGGCAGGATGGTAAAAGAATTAAATGAAAAAAATTTACAAAACCGGTGTATAATACCGGACTCGAACCTGCTCCCTCTTGCTAACACAACAACTGCCTAACCACCACACCACACACATATTATCTTAACCTGATTGAAACCGAATTATATTTAACAGATAGTTTATAAAGCACTGTTCATTTCAAGTTACTGTTCAATCAGTTGTAACATTAATATATTCTAATGCCAAACATGTATAAAATAATATGTTTGCAGTTTATCTTCGAAAATTGACAATTTTGCATTTTGTTAAAAGTTTTGTTATATCATATAAAATTACAATTTTATCTTTTTAGCTAATAATTATTTTAAATATTTACAATTAAATGTTACTTTTTATTTTTTGTGACCGAAGATTAATTTTTTACATGGAATTTATTTTTAATTGCTTTTTTAACAGCTAGATCAAGTGACATAACACACTTGAGAACCTATAAGATCCGAATTCGATACAATCATTATAACAAGGGAGCTTCTAAATAGATATCGGTGAGGCCTCCTGTAACTTTAAAGAATCTCAGTCTTCTTTCTACGGAGAGACATAGAGACCGGTAATTAAACCCAACTGTCCATAAAAGTTCGTTCATTATTTTTCATTCTTAATATATTTTGCGACAGATATTTATAATTAAATTTTATTTGTTTTTCAATATGTATGTATAACCGTTTTGAGACACGCATTTAGTTTTTGTTTAAAATTTTCTTTCTCAACTTAACATAAATATATTTTTTTATCTTATCGTGATATATTGGTATTTTGTAATAATTTTCACTCTCGGTATGGGCGCGCATAGAGAGAATTTATCATCTCGATTACAATAACTATTTAACATATTATTAATAGATTTGTCAACCCCACTTGATGGTTGATGCCGTATGATGATGGCCTCCGGAAGCTATTGAAGATATAGTTGTGGGTGGTGGTCCCTTCTTTGGGAACCTCCAGTGGTGCTTGGCGTCCTTGCCGATGCGTTTAGGCGGTTTGGACCTCCTTTTAGCTCGAGATGTTGGGGTTTATGCTTTTGTGACGTCTAGAGCTCAATCTTGGGAACTTCAGGATCATATCCTTCGAAACAGTGGGGTCATCGGGCTGGACCCGGACTATCAACAGGCGCTCGAACGCTTAAATGTCTATCTCCCGGACTTTAATATTGGCGGTTTTTCTAATAAGGACACCGCCCCCTCAAAGCCATAAAAAACTTTGGCAAATGCTCTGTTTAGCAAAACTGCTCAGAGGCTGGGAGAAGTTTTTGAGTTGTCCTCCCGCCAGAAGGCGGTGATTGAATGCCTAAAGGGTCCTCATGCTCAGGATTTTTTGACCGTTATCCCGATTGAGGGTTTGGGTCAATGCATGTCTGCAGGGGAGTATAGGGATGTACTCAAGTACCGGTTGATAATCCCTATGTATCCAGAAGATGAAACATGCCCCATATACTGTAAAGCTTGCATGGATAAATATGGGGAGCACGTAATTCATTGCAAAGAGCTCCCTGGGTTCAAATACCGGCATGAATGGGTGAGGGACGTCTTGTGGGACATCCTGAGAAGAGCTGGGATTTCTGCCAAAAAAGGAGGCCCCTGTAAATTTTCTCACCGACCCTACGGAAGGGAGATCCACCCTGCGACCAACATATCTGCTTGTCTTTGGTTGGGAGAGGGAGAAACATGCTTGTGTAGATCTCACAGGGGTATCTCCTTTGGTTGGGTTAAGGGAAACAAGGTTTGTAGTTGGGCAAGCATCGAGAAAGGTAGAATCGAAGAAAGTAGATAAACATGTTAAAGCTTGTGCAGAGAACCAACATGTCTTTATCCCTTTGGCCTTTGATACCTTTGGCTCCCTAGCGCCAAAAGCTATTCGTTTCTTGACCAGGGTCCAACGGGTCGTCCACAGCAATAGTTCATCTGCAGGGGGCAAGAATTTGTCTTTGGTAGACTAGGGTTCGCAATTCAGAAAGGGGTAGCGGCGCAGCTTGTTGCCCGTCTACCTTCTATTGTGATGTAAATTTCGTATTTTGTTTTAATGATGAAATATTTTCACATATGGGGAGAATATTTCTTGTCTTTGAGTTTCATGTAGGGGCGTAAACGAGCCAAGTCGGGTTCGAACCTGCTGAGTTCGAGCTCGGTTCGTCATGCTTTTATGGAGCTTGAGCTTGACTTTGGCTAGGTTCGAGCCTAATACTTTGAGCTCGAACTCGGCTCGAAAGTAAAACCCAAGAGCTCGAGCTCGGCTCGAAATAAATATAGAACAATTTAAAATGAGCTAAAAGCTTGGCCCGAGCTCACTTTGATAACTTAAACGAGCCAAAGCTCGGCTCGAACTCGACTCGCCAATGTTAGATAGTAGGTATACTATATATAAAATAATAACATAAAATTTGTTTGGGCTCGTTTATGCTCGCGAGCCTAAATGGTCTTAGTATGAAAAGCTTGAGGTCGGGCACGATAACTAAATGAGTTGTAACACCCCAACCGATGACGGAAACATCGAGGTGTCACGTTTGAATGATTGTTCAATAGCTCATGGTACTAAATGGAAGTTGAATATTATTAAACGATTTACAATTTGTCATACAATTCATAATTACATAGACTTGATTCATATAAACTACGTCCAAAGCTCCTATGCGTCCCAAGACTTGAACAACTTCTAATAGCAAATAAAACCTGAAACATGTTAAGTTGGAAAGATGGGGGGGTCAACTATAAATAGTTGGTGTGAATACACAGGTTGTTTGAATATAATAGATAACAATAGTTTGTATAACAATCACAGTTGTATAATCTAAGACTATGAGTCCGACATGTAACAATGCGTTTTTTGTACAATCAAACCTTGTGTCGACTGAGACCTAACTCGCAAGTTAGTAAAAGTGTAACTGCTTTCGATCATCCCTGAATTTATGCGGGGGGAAGGGTTTGTCAGACCTATAACGCTATAATCTAAACAAGCGGCTTGATCAATGTTAATGATTGTACTGTGTCTTTATGTTACAGTTAAATTGAATCAACAAGTTTCAACAATGTAAGAATGAGTAATTGCTAGTGTATAAAATTGTTTAAACATGTTTCACCCCAAAAATGTAAAACAGAAAAAGGATCTATGTAAACTCACATTAGCAAAGTATCAAGTTCTTTGAAATAGAATAAGTAAGGTCCAAACGTTGCCAAGTATTACCCTATGTTTAAGGCAATAAATAACTCTAAGTTTTTCTAGTCTACAAGTATTTCTAGGGTTCTAAATTTGGGGATAGGCAATTGTTTAATTGTTAATTTAGATAAATTGTTAATGGAATAAATAAAGGAATTTAGAAAAATAAATAAATTAAAGGACTTTTTGTAAAATTTTGATTAAATATCGTTGTATTATAATGTTGTAAATATGAAACTAACTTTTATAAAATTATTTTCTTAGTTATTGAATATATAGTATATTAATATTTATTTGTCAAAATATAGTATTAATGTCTAAAAATATTAAAATTCATAAAGTTTCAAATTAAAATTTATATTTCTCTTCTAAATGAACAAAAATAATTTATGTAAACATAGTGAAAAATGGATTTACTATGAATTATTTATGATTAAAATAGCTAAAATTAATTAAAAATATTAAATAAACTTTTTTCTGAAATTAAAATTTATTTCTGGAACATTTATTGATTTATAATTTTAAAATAATTTTTTGTGAAATTTTGTAAAACTGTTTAGATATTTTTATAGAATTTTTAATTTATTAATGAATAACTTGTAATATATTTTATATACATTAAATCAATTATTTTTGAAAAACTAAAAATCGTATGATAAACTTTACTATCTGAATAACATAAAATAAATTTTATAGATTTTATAAATCATATTTGGTATTTTAAAACTATTTTAAAAGTTAATAACAAAAATATAAAAGAGAAGGTTTTTTTAAAAAAAAAAAATTGCTGTTTAAGGGAATCGAACCTGGGTCTAGGACCGGTTCATGTTTTAAATCACAAGCCCAGCCCCAACTGGGCTGGTGTGACATCCGTCACCTGGGGTGTTACAGCTGGACCCTAAGAACGTTTTAAATTAGTTTCTATTTAGTATATACATTTCTTAGATCAAATCATAATTATTCAAAAATAAAATGGCGGTGACCGGATTCGAACCCAGACCACGAACGTTTCAACAACTTAATACATGACTCACCACCATCTGATCTATAGATCAGTTGGTGATTTTATTTCACACAAAAAAGGTTAAATTCAATTATAAGACATTGTCATTTTCCCCAAAATAAAGAACAAACCCTAGATTTCTAATCGGCCAAAACCATAAAAAAAAAACAAATTAATCATGGGGCATATGATGGAAAAGGGCCGATTAAACTATAGAGATAACAAATTTGATTCATACCAGTGATATACACGATGAACACGCTAGCCAAGTACTCGACAAGAAACTTCAAAATTCAAAGGCTTGCGAGACACTATGTGATTTATGATGTGGGGTTTGTGATTTTCGGCACACAGAGGATCTCTAGGAATGTTCAATTTATATTAACACTAACCAATTTGCATGATTGGAAAGTTGACCTATGGTTTCAATACAAACGCGTGATATCTTGATTTAGGAAAGTTGTGATTGTGTTTTGGCGTGGAATATACGCAATAAAATCTGTCTATCAACATGGTTTCCTAATTCAGATCAATCATGCGTCCAATTCAAGCTTTATGATTGTTGACTTTTGTTTGTTTCACCGTGATAATCAGCAATGTGTTAAGTTTATTTATTTTTGGTTTCATACACAAAAAGGGCAGGTGGCTTAGTGGTTGGTGTTGCGTGTGTGAGTTGGTTTGGACACGGGTTCGAGTCCCGGTTCAAACATTTATTTTTTTAGCATTTTTCATAAATATAGTACCTTATTATTTATATATTATGATTATACTAGGTTAAAAATGTCACGAAATTTTTTTTTAAAACACACTAAGACATCAAATCCAATGATTTTATTGAATAATTTTTTTAAAAAAAATATACGAATGTTACAGTCTCCCTTACTTTTAGGAACTTCGTCTGAAGTTAGAGTTTGAGAGTCTGTTGGGGAGAGGTACGGGTATTTGGTACAAGCTAAGGTGCCCGTGGTAAAAATTTAAGAGCACTAAACTGTAAGTTTCAAGAATGCACAAGACATCCATCAAGGCTAAATGGACTATTAAATAACTAGGGTTTGTAATTGGGTACTTACCAAAAACATTGATAGAATTCCACACTACCTTAATGTACTTGTAAATTCATGATTACGTTCCGGACCGCAATCACCAATTTACCTTACATTAGGGTTTTGTGTCCTTCTATGACTCTAAACACACATGTAAGACAAGTAATGCAAAATAACCTTGTGATTGAATCTTTGTATCAATGAGTTTAATAAATATTTGTATCAATTTACAGGTACAATGTATCAAAAGATGGGTCCAACTGTTGAGCAGAAAAAAGACCTCTACTAGTTAGTGAGTAGGAACCTCTACCGATTGTTGAGCAGGTTCAATAGCCTCTACTAGTCGTTGAGCAGCTTGTTAGGACCTCTACCGACTGTTGAGCAGGCATGATGACCTCTACCAAACGTTGAGTAGGTTTTTAGAAACTTTACCAACCGTTGAGCAGGTACTTCTTCCCCTACCAGTTGTTGATTAAATGTAACAATTGTTTCACACATAAGTTGCAAATTAATAATACGTATACGTAAGCAACAAGTATCAAGTATAGTAGGTGAGTTGAAATTGTATTATCCTAAACAAGGTTAATGGGTCTAGGTGTGAAAATAGCAATTAGTCCATATTCCGCTATGAATAATCGTATGTTCAAATATATTAGATGACTAAATTCTCCTGTAAGAGGCAAAGACATTCAATACTAAGATTTATTACTTGAATCAAATGAGTCATTACATGGAATTCAAAAGTAAATAACATTCTATTAGTAGGGGTTTGTTATTAAGCAGCTGAAGGGTCTTGATCTCGGTTTAGGTTAGGACACCGGTTACGGAAGTGGTTTGGATCTCCACATTCATAGCATTGACCATAATTATATCCGTCGAGGCGATTAGGATTAGCAGCCTGGGCAGGGTTGGTTGGTTGGTTGGTATTGGGGTTTGGGGCTTCACGGCATGTGTTGATCAGATGGCCATACTTACCACAATTGGTGCACAAGCGACATGGTGAAACGGTGGGATGATGATGTTTGCATGTGTTACACAAAGGAAAGTTTCCCGCATAAGGTTTCTTGATGTTAGTAGGGTTTCTTCGGTTTTCGGGAGTGAGGTTTGCATCAAGGTCCCTGGTCTTGCGCTTCTGGTTCTTAGTAGTTACTGCGGCTACAATGCTTGCTTTCTCGCCTTTTCGAAATAAGGTCCCGCTCTTTACGTGATTGTCAGTTAAAGTAGCTGCTAGACGCTTGGCTTCCTCGAGAGTGGCAGGGTTCCTTCCCCACACCATGTCCTGAATCTGCATGGGTAAGCCTCAAATATATTTTTCGATAGCAATAGGTAGGGGGTGACCTTATGTGGTAGCAGTAAGCTAAGCTCGTGGAAACAAGTGTTGTAGGCCAGGTTCTCCCCACTGTCTTGGGCAAGAATGTGAAACTCATCTTCTAACTTCTTGATTTCATTACGAGGGCAGAATTCCGCCTTCATAATGTCTTTAGCTTGCTCCCAAGTCAAAGCTAGCGCGACTTCGGCTCCGTGAGTCCTTTTCTCTTCGTTCCACCATGTGAGTGCCCGCTTGTGGAGGACACTCATAGCATAGCGAACTTTGAGATTGTTAGGACACTCGCTATTAATGAAGGTATTTTTGATACCTTCGAACCACTAAAGGAGGCCAGTGGCTCCTTCGTCCCCGCTAAACTTAGGAGGGTTGCAAGTGTTGAAGTGCTTGAGGGTGCAAACAGGGTAAGCATTCCCATTCCCATTGTGATTACCATTCCCATTCCTATTGCCATTTCCATTACCATTGCCATTTCCATTCATTTGGATGACTTGAGGCACCAAATTGGGAACTAGTGTCGCTATCTGTTAAGCCATTTGCTGTGAAATGATCGCAGCGAGTTGGACCTCGTTGTCATGGTTGTTGTTATTGTTGTTGATGCTTTCACTATCATGATCGTTGTTAATACTGTAACACCCCAACCGATGGCGGAAACATCGGGATGTCACGTATTGATGATTGTTCAGTAGCTCATGGTGAATAATAAATTTCATTAAATGATTTAAATAAATTACATACAATTGTTCTACAAGAATTCGTACATCAAAATGAATAATACTAAGCACACATCTTCAAGCATTAACTCAATCTTCAAGCAAGTATAACCTGAAACATGTTAAGTTTGAAAATATTTTAGGTCAACAAAAGTTGGTGAGAATACATAGATTTTTTAATATAATTGATAACGATAGTTTGTACAACAATCACAGTTGTATAATGATAAAGTATGAGTCCGAGATGTAACAATGCGTCTTTGTACAATCAAACCTTGTGTCGACTGAGGCCTAACTCACAAGTTAGTTAAATGTTGTTACTGCTATCGATCATCCCTGAATTTATGCGGGGGGATGGGTTTGTCAGACCTATAGCGCTATAATCTAAACAGGCGGCTTGATCAATGTTAATGATTGTACTGTGTCTTTTTGTTACAGTCAAATGATAGAATGAGTAAATGATAATGTATAAAATGTTTATAATTGAATCACAAGTTTTAACAATGATAGTGTATAAAATGTTTAAACATGTTTCACCCCAAAATGTAAAACAGAAAAAGGGGCTATGTAAACTCACCTTAGTGATAGTATTGAATCCCTTGATATAGAATAAATGTGGCTCGTGTGTATCCAAATATCACCCTATTTCAAGGTAATAAATAAGTGTTGGGGAAAACTTAATAAGTCTAAGTTTTCTAGTCTAAAATGTGCTAGGGTTCCTAATTTGGGGATTAATAATTAATTTATGATTAAATTTGAATAATATAAATAAATAAAGAAATAATTAATGAAAACGTTTTCTGACCAATATTATCTAAAAGTAGTTGAGTTACAATGTAATAAATGTGAAAATAATTTTTATAAAATTATTTTCTTAATTAATGACTATTTATATATAAATACTTATTTGACAAAATATAGACTTAATATTTAAAAATATTAAAAATTATAAATTTCGAATCAAAAATTTATATTTCTGATCTAAATGATTAATAATAATTTATGTGAAATTTTGATGTAAAAATAATGAAAAACGAATTTATTATGATTTCTTTATGATTAAAATAGCAAAAATCGATTAAAAATATTAAATAAATGATTTTTCAGAAATAAAAATCGTTTCTGGAATGTTTATTGCTTTATAAATTTAGAATAATTTTTGTGGAATTTTATAAAGTCGTTTTCATATATTTATAAAATTTTATAATTATAATTGAATAAATTTGTAATATTTATTATATATAATAAATAAAAGATTTTTGAAAAACTAAAAATTGTATGATAAACTTTATTATCATAATATCATAAGAGAATTTTTATAGAATTAATAAAGTAGATTTAGTATTTTAAAACCATTTTTAAAGTTAATATCAAAAAAATATAAGAAAAGAGGTTTTAAAGAAAAATATATTGTTGTTGGTGGGATTCGAACCCGGGCCTCTGGCCGGTTCGAGTCAAATCACAAGCCTAGCCACCAACTGGGCTAGACCCTGAGAACGAGTTATATCTGATTTCAATTAATTAAATGAGTTACTTAGGTATAATTATAAGAATATATATAAAAAAAGAAAAACGTTGCCAAGGCTCGAACTCAAAGCCGAACGCATGAAGGCCCAAACAGAAAGCCACCTGATCTGGGTCAGATGATGTTTATAATTTCGTTTCAGAAATATTTATATCGATCTAATCCTGAATCATCTTCCCCAAATATTATCATAAGAACCCTAGTTTCTTAATAATTTATACATGTAATTACATTCCAATTAAACATGGGGTTAATGACTATCAAGGACCGATTAACATATTACAACCAAAGATTAAAACATACCAGACCCGTAAGGCTTCTATTCGCGAGTCAAATCAGAAAGTCAACAGCTTCGAATTCAAAGATTTTGTGAAGTAAATGAAGAATTGAGGGTAGAGGTTTTGATTTTCGGCACTTTCAGCACAATGGGGTGGGTTCAATTTATAGTATAAATATAAAATTGGAAGGTTTTAAATCTTTGACTCATTAGTCAAAAATGCTCCAATTAAGCTTAATACAAAGCTGTTCATGCGTCCATTAAGGCTGGATGTGAGCGATTTCAATGTGTCAATCCATTAAAGTGGTCAATTGTTTCCATAAGAGGGTGAAGGCACACTGAATTCGCAAGATTGGTGGTCAATTGTTATTGTTGACTGTGTTTCTATACACAGTTTGTTCGAACAGTAGTAGGGGAAAAGGGAAAACAAGTTTGGGCCGGTTTTAATGGGCTTGGGGCTTGGGCTTCGATCTGGGCTCCGAAATAATAAACAAGGAATGGGTTTTGTATGTTTGGTTTCATGTTTTATAACTAACTTCCATGGATTATTGTTATTATTATTATTATTATTATTATTATTATTATTATTTAAAAAAAATGTTTTGATATAAATTTGCCATGGCTACTTTTGTACGAAAGTAGTTTAATACAAATAAAGTGGTGGTTTTTACCTATACAAAATTTAGGAAAAATTTTGCGATGTTACAAATACGAGAGCTGCAACGAGGAGGCATTATCTGTAAGAGACACAATGAAGGTTTCAATGAGACATAGGATTAATCAAGGATAACGAGATATAATAAGGAGTGTAATCATTTATTCATTAATTAAAACGAACAAACGAAAACGTGGACTTATCAAAGCTTCTAGATTCTAATATCATAGTGAAGACATGCTTTAGCCTATAAATGAACACTCATTCCGAGAATTCCCAGGTAGGCATCCGGGTCCCTCATCTGATTGGGATATATGCGCAATGCCAGTCCTAGACAGAAAACTCAGAATACAGGTGTTCACCCTTCCAGATTGCACGTGTTCGTTATTAGAATATAGAGCTTTGACGAGATTAACAAGGCAGTTCAGGTTATGACGTGAGGATCTTGTCCTATTAGTCTAAAGGTAAACCCAGTGATGGAGAGTACTCATCTTGTAGGGGCTAGATATGGATAAGAAGTAGGATGGAGATAGAGAATAGAAACAAATAGAGTTGCAACTAAGAGGAGCAAGTACTGGTTAGAATCCTAGGGTTATAGACTAGATTATTCTTCTAATAACCTAATTCCTTATAACCATGGCTCTGATACCAATCTGTAACACCCCAACCGATGGCGGAAACATCGAGGTGTCGCGTATGAATGATTGTTCAATAGCTCATGGTACTAAATAGAAGTTGAATATTATTAAATGATTTACCATTTGTCATACAATTCATAATTACATAGACTTGATTCATATAAACTAGGTTCAAAGCTCCTATGCGTCCCAAGACTTGTAAAACTTCCAATAGCAAATAAAATCTTAAACATGTTAAGTTGGAAAGATGGGGGGGGTCAACTATAAATAGTTGGTGCGAATACATAGGTTTTTTGAATATAATAGATAACAATAGTTTGTATAACAATCACAGTTGTATAATGTAAGAGTATGAGTCCGACATGTAACAATGCGTCTTTTGTACAATCAAACCTTGTGTCGACTGAGACCTAACTTGCAAGTTAGTAAAAGTGTAACTACTTTCGATCATCCCTGAATTTATGCTGGGGGATGGGTTTGTCAGACCTATAGCGCTATAATCTAAACAGACGGCTTGATCAATGTTAAAGATTGTTCTGTGTCTTTTTGTTACAGTCAAATTGAATCAACAAGTTTCAACAATGTAAGAATGAGTAATTGCTAGTGTATAAAAATGTTTAAACATGTTTCACCCCAAAAATGTAAAACAGAATAAGGGGTTATGTAAGCTCACCTTAGCAAAGTATCAAGTCATTTGAAATAGAATAAGTGAGGTCCAAACGCTGCCAAGTATTACCCTATGCTTAAGGCAATAAATAAGTATAAGTTTTTCTAGTCTACAAGTATTTCTAGGGTTCCTAATTTGGGGGTAGGCAATTGTTTAATTGTTAATTTAGATAAATTGTTAATGGAATAAATAAAGGAATTTAGCAAAATAAATAAATAAAAGGACTTTTTGTAAAATTTTGATTAGAGATAGTTGTATTATAATGTTGTAAATATAAAAATAACTTTTATAAAATTATTTTCTTTATTATTGAATATATAGTATATTAATATTTATTTGTCAAAATATAGTATTAATGTCTAAAAATATTAAAATTCATAAAGTTTCAAACTAAAATTTATATTTCTGTTCTAAATGAACAAAAATAATTTATGTAAAATTTTGATGTAAAACTAGTGAAAAATGGATTTATTATGAATTATTTATGATTAAAATAGCAAAAATTAATTTAAAATAATAAATAAACATTTTTTTGAAATTAAAATTTATTTCTGGAAAATTTATTGATTTATAAGTTTAAAATAATTTTGTGAAATTTTATAAAAATGTTTAGATATTTTTATAGAATTTTTAATTTATTACTGAATAACTTGTAATATATTTTATATATATTAAATAAATTATTTTTGAAAAACTAAAAATTGTATGATAAACTTTACAATCTGAATAACATAAAATAAATTTTATAGAATTTATAAATCATATTTGGTATTTTAAAACTATTTTAAAAGTTAATAACAAAAATATAAAAGAAAGGGTTTTTTTTTTTTAAAAAAAAATTGATGTTTAAGGGAATCAAACCTAGGTCTTGGACCGGTTCATGTTTTAAATCACAAGCTCAGCCCCAACTGGGCTGGACCCTGAGAACGTTTTAAATCAGTTTCTATTAAGTATATACATTTCTTAGATCAAATCATAATTATTCAAAAATAAAATGGTGGTGACCGGATTCGAACCCATACCACAACCGTTTCAACAACTTAACACATAACTCACCACCATCTGAACTACAGATCAGTTGGTGTTTTTATTTCACACACAAAAGGTTAAATTCAATTATAAGACATCGTCATCTTCCCTAAAATAAAGAACAAACCCTAGATTTCTTGTAACACCCCAACCGATGGCGGAAACATCGAGGTGTCACGTAGTGACGATTGTTCATAGCTCATGGACTAAAAGTGTAAATTTTGATATATTGATTAAGTAGTTTATTACATTGAAAGAAAAATACAAGATACAATAATTCTAAAGTGCAACTAAAACTGAAATACAATGGATCCAAAATCTAAGTAAAAATTCCAAATGCTTAAAAGTCATCTCATAAATAACCTGAAACATGTACGAAAATAGTATATGTCAATGCAAAAATGTATTAGTGAACATACCCTGTTTGAATACATATAGTAGAAAAAGAGTTTCGCAATTCACGTGTTTATACTGTCTACAATTTAGTGTTCAAGCTCTGTACAAATGCTACCCAAAATCAAACCTTTGTTTAATGAATCAAGAGTCACACATATATATAGTATTCGCTCATAGTAGGCGATGAATAATCGTTCACACATAACAATAATTAAGTACTATTTATTGCTATGCTAGGCCGCAGAACGGTTAATGATTCAGGTCATAAGTGCACACTATCAGCGAATCAACAAGTAAAACACATACAAGAATTGCGATTGTGAATATAGTATAAACCATGATTAAGTGAGTGAAGTAATAAGCGTACATGAGTCACCCCAAAAGTGTAAAACATGAAAAAGGGGAAAGATATACTCACAGTTTACAAAAGCGATCAATAATCCAACTTAAGCGGTCATGAGCTAAGTAATGGGAATTCCAAGGAATTCAACCTATAATGTGTAAAAATACTAATAAGGAAGTGTCTAAAAAGTCTAAGGTAACTAGGGTCTAAGGAATTAGGGTTTGCTAAGTCGATTTGGGGAATTAGAGTTTTATGATAAATTGCATTAATGTAACAGTTGTATGTCAAAAATTATATATCAAAGTTTGTAAATGTGGTTTAGGTAATATAATTATTACCATTTGAATATTTAGATGTAAATATATTTGAATAATTAAGACAAAATCATTTAGTTAATTACTTTAACTAATTATTGTAAATAATTACGATAATCATAAATATTGAAATAAGTAATTATGAGTTACACGATGATCCGACAAATAGTAATTAAGACTTTCCAACATAAGAAATATTTCTATTTTATAAAAAAAGTATTTATAAAATAGATCTTGTAATAGTATAAATAAATAAATAAACGTTTAATTATGTCGTAATTGATAAATAATACTAATATTACAAGACATGATCCAAAAATGCTATTTTTATTGAAAATGGATGTTTTCTGATGTAAATCAATGAAAATAATCTTCCCATAATTTTTATAAACTTATTTATATTTAAAACTGATTTAATGAGATTAAATCATGTTTAAATGATTAAGAATAGGAAAATTAATAAAAATAAATGTTTTCTAAACCAATAATTTTTATTTCAGTTCATAATGATTTGAAATAATCTACCAAAAAGTTTGAGATTAAAATCATTTAAATCGATTTTTTTTATGAATTAATTATGATTAAAACAATTTAAATTAATAAAATAACAAAAATTTAATAATTTTCAGAAAGTAGAAGTGTGATATTTTTCTTTATGGTGTCAAGAAGCTACACCTAAATTTTCATAATTTTTGGGAAAAATTGGATTTATTATGAATATTCCAAGTTTAATATGTTTATTTATTAATATAAAGATATATAAAAACAAAAGCTAAAAAAAATAGAATGAAAAGAAACGTGGTTGGTGGGGTTCGAACCCGCCCCCCTTCTATTTACATAACCAACATACAACCACTACCCTACAACTACTTTTGTTAGATAAGTTTGAAAATAAAATCCTATAACCCTTTTAGCAAGTTTCATCTTCTTCCCCAAATCATCCTACATAAACCCTAACCCCTACCCTAAAACTAATAGCCCGACACAGAGCTGATTTGGCGTCAAATCCATGGGGCTATTGAGCGACCACCAACAACAAACAGAATGGCAACAAGAATGGATACTTACATCAACGTTCTGGCTTCGAATAGAAAGGGTTTCAGTCGACGAGTATGAACCGAATTTTGAAGGCTTCTGGACACGTTATGGAATGAATTTGTGTGGGCTTTTGATGTGCATAAGTTCCGTCGTGAGATGGAATAATTAGATTATATAATCGTGGTAAACCCGAACGTTTTGAGCTTGGTATGAATTCCGACGGTTACATAGACTAAATCGGATTAATCTCTCTTAAAAACACGTTAATTGCAAGACATTAGGTTTGATTCAGTTACACAACGATTGGGAAAACGTTTTGCACTCATTAAAACGAGTTAAGATAAATAAATGTGGTTTAAGGCTTGCCGGAGCTTGGTCGGAACTCGGCCGGAATGGGTGGCCGGAAAAAGACGAAGATCAAGAGGATTCCAGTTTGTTTTTATTTTTTTTTTCAAAAGTTTTACATTATGGCATATTTGGCCCCTCACAATTAACTAGGTTAGATATAACAAAGTTTGGTTGAGTTTTTCTTAATAAAACTTTTAACCAAGTTAACTAATGTTAACCAAAATGTTTTTAAACTTTATAAAATTTAAACTTTTATTAACAAATAACTTAATGAACTCATATTTTATAGATTTTGACTTGATGTTCCACAAAACTTTTGATAAACCTTAAACGTTTAACTTTGATAAATCTAATTCCGATCATTTCATTAAATTTGAAAACGACAAAATTTATATGGACTAAAATAGACGCATTTGAACACACGAAGGACTATAATTGACAACTTGTCAAAAGATGAGGGTGACGGTTGTCACATTTCTAATCGGCCAAAACCATCAACAAAAACCAAATTAATCATGGGGCTTATGATGGAAAAGGGCCGATTAAAGTATAGAGATAACAAATTTGATTCATACCAGTGATATACATGATGAACAAGCTGCAAGTACTTGACAAGAAACTTCAAAATTCAAAGGCTTGCGAGACACTATGTGATTTATGATGTGGGGTTTGTGATTTTTGGCACACAGAGGATCTCTAGGAATGTTCAATTTATATTAACGCTAACCAATTTGCACGATTGGAAAGTTGACCTATGGTTTTAATACAAACGTGTGATATCTTGATATATGAAAGTTTTGATTGTGTTTTGGCGTGGAAAATACGCAATATAATCTGTCTATTAACATGGTTTCCTAATTCAGATCAATCATGCGTCCAATTCAAGCTTTATGATTGTTGACTTTTGTTTGTTTCACCGTGATAATCAGCAATGTGTTAAGTTTATTTATTTCTGGTTTCATACGCAAAAAGGGCAGGTGGCTTAGTGGTTGGTGTTGCGTGTGTGAGTTGGTTTGGACACGGGTTCGAGTCCTGGTTCAAACATTTTTTTTAGCATTTTTTTCATAAATATACTACCTTATTATTTATTTATTATGATTATACTAGGTTAAAAATGTCACGATTTTTTTTAAAACACACTAAGACATCAAATCCAATGATTTTATTGAATAATTTTTTAAAAAAAAACTATACGAATGTTACACGAGTCATGTTTCAAGCTCGAGCTCCGGCTCGGGCTCATTCGGGCTTTTTACCGATTCGATCCCAATTAGCTCTCGAGTCATTACACATAATTTACAACCCTAGTTTTATGGATAATTGCCAAATAAATGAAGTTAAATTAGCATAATATATTAATTTTTATTGTTTAGTCCACGACAATCCTTTACTTTAATGGGTAATGATATATTAATTTAAACTAAAGAGATTCAGCGCGCGATGCGATGGAGAATCATTCAATAACGGTTTTGTTCGTTGCGGTACAAGCACTCACTGTAATAACCGAAAAAGTAAACTCCTAAACAAAGTCATGATATGTCAAAAAGGAAATCAAGACATATGTTACATCAAAAGAAAACCATAAAAGCCAATACCAAAACTGGACCAATGTTCTGTCAGAATCGGTTCAGTTCATCATGATAACAGTGCGCTGCTAGCACTTGTATATATAACTTACGATTAAAAAAACATTGATTTGAATACACCGTATTTCTTTTCAAAGGGGTTTAGAGCATGTTTGGCTCTCTCCTTATATCCACATCCTTATAACTTATTACTTTTTCAAAAAGTTAATAAGTAAAAAAAATGTTTGTCAAATGATGATGACTTAATGTTTTAACTTTTCATTTGCCAATAATATTTTAGAAAAGTAAAGAATGTGTGACTTTTTGAATCTCCTTATAACTTATTGATGGAAATTTACTTACATGCCTTCATTATATCTTTATACCTACACTCCTTATATCTTTTTTGGTCATTTTACTTGAATAATGTAAACTAAACACTTTTTACAAAATAACTTATTGTTTTTCCCCCATCACATAAGCTAATCTAAACACTTTTCTAAAACCTCATTTTTAAAAAGTCGTAAGTTAATAAGTTATTTTTACCAAAAGTCCTTTTGGCTCAAATAAGTTTATCCAAACATGCCCCTTACTCTTTTGTTGTGTGAAATTGACCAAAGGATGTACTCACTACATGAACATCATCATCATCATCATCATCATCATCATCATCATCATCATACTCAGTTAATCCCACCAATAGCAAAAGCTAAGGTAGGGTTTGAGGAGGGTAAGATGTGGACAGCCACGGCCGGCCCTGAAAATTCAGGTGCCCGGGCCGAGCCACAAAATATGTGACCCTTAGTTTTAGGTCTTTTAAGCAATGTTTTCATAACCGAAGCATACGTTGAACTGGTGTCCTTACCAGTTCCCTAGTCGGACCGGTCAAACCAGATATAGAACTGAAAGTGTCATAATAATTATAAAAACTAATATGTTTGGCTAACTGGCTCATAAAAAAAACCACCATTTCTTAAAAATCCATAATAATTTGAAGAACCATTATTTTATGTCTAGATTGACTTCAAAAGTTTTTTAATAAAATGAATTTGACTTGCATCATGTGCAAAAGCGGAAGACAATTATTGTTTTATAGTACTGCTATATATTAAAATTCACTGCAAAGGCTGCAAAATTACTGTACCACAACACAAATTTCAAATAACACACTTCAACTTTTTTTTTTTAATTCCGTCGTATCCTTCCAATCTAATTTTTCATATATGACTCGTCTTTCTTCCTTATCTACTCTTCACCTTCTTGCGTTTATAACCAACCGGTGATGTTCAAGATAAGATATTTTTTGGGTCGAAAACAAAAAGAAAATAGTTATAGAAAGAAAACACTCGTCGCCGTTCGAAGTGCCCCTTTAGAAACTAGACCCGGGTCGGGAGTCCTCCCCGCACCCCCTTAGGGCCGGCCTTGTGGACAGCCTTACCTCTATCCTATGAGAATAAAGATGCTGCTTCCAGTGAGAGCCCAGGCTCGATAGTGGTTTTGTCTCGAGCCTTGGACACAAGGCACATAACACTTAGCAATTGGGACAAACCCGATTCGTGTATGTACCCCCTTATCTTTTGGCTATCAATGCCACCACATGATGCATGATTAACCGCCTGTCATTTTTAACGTTATTTTCACGAAATCAGTAAAATAACATTAAAATTATTGCAACACTACTTTTGCCCCGCAAAGGCCCCACATATATACATTATATGCGTAAAACCGTAAGCTGGGCTTTAGATGAACACCAAGTGAAGTGTCTTTTTGTTTGAATGTCTCCCAATATTTTCTTCAATATTTTCTGATGTAGAAAATGAACTCATCATTCAAGGAAAAAACAAAATTTGTTCACAACGGTGGATTGGTGGTTTGAATAAATTTCAGTTTGCATTTAAGTTGTTTAATAACTATTAAAGAATTCGACATTTTCGTTAATAACAACAACCGATCGACATTTTTCCGTGTGTTATGGACATTTTTTCACTTCATGTCGTTGTCACGTATATAAACTCTTACTCTCTTTTTGTAACATTTATAATCGTTTAACAGGTTTTCACTACCCAAAAGTTGATATTGAAGCAGGTGAGTGTTTATTGAGTCACATTTTTTATTGGAGGATGGAATTAACTGTATCAACAAAAGTTGATATTGAAGCAGGTGAGTGTTTATCTTGGATTTAAAAAGTGCGTAAAATCAGTGAACTTTTCATACCTAAGGTGTGCCTTGTGAAATGCCAAGCGTAAAATAAGTGAATCAGTGGGCTTTTCATACCTAAGGTGAATAGTAATTATATAATTTTACTCCAACACTTGTAGCCTAGTTGGTTGAGGGCCTAAAGTTTCCTATAGGAGACTTGGGTTCAATTCCCACTAGGTACATTTGGAGGACATTGATGGAGGGGAAATGAGGGATGACCCGGCCATTGGCTTGGGTTTGAGTCCTGATCCCGACCGGTTTTACCGATTATTTCACTGTCGTGCCTTCGGGTGGGTGAGTGGTCGGGTTTTCCCGGGAATTGGTGGCAATTGGTGGCCCGGGTACTCTCGAGTACCTGATTCGCCAAAAGGGTGCCCGAGAGTGCTCGGAAATTGATTCATTGGCCGTTAAAAAAAAGTAATTATATAATTTTTGTATATATTCAATGGGTGTTGATTTTCTTTACCTAAAATATAGCTATAAACAAGTTTTTTATGTGATTTTACCTATACGTACAAGTAGGGGTGCAAACGAACTGAACTTTCAGTGAACAGTTCATGAACCGTTCGGCGGGAAGTTCGTTTGTGTTCGTCCGTTTAATAAATGAACGAACACGAACAAAAAAATTCTTTCGTTTAGTTAAACAAACGAACATGAACAGAGGCCACGTTCGTTCGTTTATGTTCATGAATGTTCGGTAAAGTGTTCGTTTATATTAGTTTGTGTTCAATAGTTTAATAAAGGTTTTTAATTTTTATAATTTGTATTGATATTCTTTTACTTTTATTTATTTTACCCAAATAAAAAATAAACAATTTATATGAGGTAAATATATGTATGGGAATTCGATCTTATAAGAAAGATAATATATATCCGTTGGTGTTTGTTTTCGTTCGTGTTCATGAGCACTTGTTTGTGTTCATGAATGTCCGTTTGTGTTCGTGTGTGTTCATGAACAAAAATAACAAACGAAAACGAACATGAGTGTTTTCTTAACAAACAAACACGAACATAAAATCTCGTTCGGTAAGTGTTCATGAATTGTTCGTGAACACATTTTCCCTAACAAATGAACACGAACAAGGTCTTGTTCGTGTTCGTTCGGTTCATTTACAGGCCAAAAAACCTCAGGCACGCGCCTCAAGGCCAAAAATACCAAAAAGAAAATCTAAAAAATGCGCCTTTTCTATGCTTCCTAGAATTACTCTACGTACAGTTACAAATGGCGCAAGGCAATGAGCCTTGTTGCGTCTCGCACCTGAGGCACGCTTTTTAAAACCAAGGGCGTGATCAAATTCAGGCCTTGAAGCTTCACGCTTAATTCAAGGATGAGCTTGGTACCGGTATCAAAAGTAGCGGCACTAAAAATAGTGGTAGCTAAAATCCTTAAAAATGGGTATCAGTAAGCTACCGATATTTGAAGGTAAAATACCGATACCGAAAATGTCAAAAAGTCGATAGCGAACTTGTACCTAAAATTATTTGGTACGGGAACTTGGGTACCAGAGCCCAATATCATTTGCTCATCCCTACCTAATTCGCAAACCCTGGGGCGGTGTTTTGAGCATGAATGGGTCCTAAATGACATGGTGGGGATGTGTTATCCAAAACCCACATTACATTGGCAGTCAAGAAGAATTTATTTTCAAGAATGGGCAAATCAGATCATCTTTGATTTCAGGTTGAGAATTTATTTTCAATCACTTCAAAACGACCATCCCTGCCAATAACTTCTCACTATTTGCAATCACTTTAAACATATAAGCCAAATGCCACTTCTGATTTCTTAATCGCAACCGCCACCACAACCACCACCGTGGCACCTCCAACAGTTTACTAAACAACAAACCAAAACACTAAAGCAGGATTGTTAATTTCCATGTTTACAAGTCAGTAAACCATCACCTAGAAACAAAATGAACATTCAATATCAGGTTTCCGCCTTGTCTAGCACATTACCACTAGATGAATCGGGTGCTGGTTGTTGTTCACTTGTTTCAGCTTCAGGTGGAGGATCTTGCTCTCCACTTTCACTATTTTCAGGGTGAAAATTGATTGGGAACTTTGTCACTCTCGGCTTGTCGGTTAATATGTTTCTTTGGACCTTATCGATAATCACCTTTTGTGGTGGTTCCTCCTTTAGCTTCTCATCATCATAGTCATTGTTCACGTAGTAACCCACACGCACAAATTCTTGACCCACATATGAGCAGGTTAACAAAAGCACTGTAACTCCAATTATATCTTCTTCGCGGATCTTTGATGGGTCTGGTGGGTCTGCCTACCAATGTTAAAAGTTGTTTACAAATTTATTTATTCAGTAACTTTTAGGAGGTGGTCTATATTAAGGGTTACCTGAAAGACAAACCGGTAATTTCCCACGTTGACAGGACCAACAAGTACACTTTCTAACAGTTGATCATAAGTTTCATCCTCAGCTGATCCAACATAGATGAGTTTCCATTCCAGATCTGCACATAAAATAAATTACAAAATCATATGTCGAAGCTTTCACACAAACATTGCATTGTGTGAAGCAGAGTAGTTGATGACGCTAGGCACACTCAACCACAAAGGGTGAGCCTGTTGCCTAGGCTCAAGGCGCTTAAAAAGCAAGGGCCCGAGATAAGCACAATGCACAGTATAAACAGGCCACTTTTAGCTGTTTTAGGCTGGTTCTAAGCCATTTTTAAACATTTCAGACCAGTTTTAGCTGTTTCAGATTTGCTCATGCCGGTTTTGTGCTTCGCCGGATTTTGCGCGGTGCACCTTGATGGACACAATATTTTATTGCTAAGCTGGGCTTTGCCTCGGCGAGGGCCTTGTCCTTCTTTGACTACTATGGTTTGAGGATTAAGAATATTGTGCATTCTACAGGACAAAAAAGGCGTAAGGCAGACAAGACATTAAAGAATCCATGTTTACAAAGACAACAAATCTTTTTCTGTTTTGCATAAAGGCCAAAACCCGGATTCTTTTTTTTTTTTTTTGGGTAAGTAAAAAATAGAATTACAAACAAATCACACCCCGGGGAAGAGGAAGAATTTTTCTAAAAGGGGCTAAAGGCAGCTAAATCAAAAGATAAAACAATCCGAAACTAGAAAACTAAACATGTAAGCCAACAGCAGTCGGAACAGTGGAAATAAAATGAAAACAACTAAATCACTGAACTATCTAGTGAATGCGGTTACTTATCAGTACTCATAGATTGCTAAAAGAAAAAAAAATGGCGGCAAGAGTTGCTTCTTGGTACATGTATGACAGTATGAGAGTGTGACACCGATAGTTGTAGTGAGTACATTATTTAGGGACATGGTACATGATAATATTAAATTTTAAAGACCAAAAGGCCTTTAAGAAAAAAAACGCAATTTCAATAACTAGGGAAAACATTGTTGTTCTATTTCCCAAAACAATGTGCATATAATTCAGTAGTTTGTTAAAAACTGGTATAGAAATTAAATGATAAGAAAGAAACAAAAGAAAAGTAAAGTGTCATCCCCCCTTGTTAACTCCAACCGTAGAACCCTAATAATTGATTAATAAGATGCTAGTTGAAAGAAGTGACTACAACAATCAACAAGTCAAGGCTAATGTTCACCCAGGAACCTATAAATACAACATGAAAGAAAAAACCGACAAATATAAGAAAGACAATCAGTTTACATCAGATTGGCCACATTATAATTTGCTGTTAAACATTAGAAAGTTATAAATTCAAATTCTCTTCAAATTGTGCAAGTAAAAACAATGAACGCATGAAGGCTGCCATATTAAGAATCCATATGGAAGTCAAAAGTAACACTTTCAATCCTATGGTTGTAATGAGATTCATGTTTGAAGCAACGATGTTAAACATTAGCAAACCTTACCAATGCTTGATATTTCTCAATGTCGAATTCGGATGCAATTATGTAGACAACTAACAGACACAAGCTTAAACAATATAGTTCCTAACTTAAACAAATAAACTACTCACTGTTTTAGCAGTCTCGGGATTATAATAAAACTTGAATCCCACGGTCGATATTCATCAATGTTATATTCAGACGCAATTTTGCAGACAGTTAACAAATACACAAGCTTAAACGAGAGTTACTAGACGTATACAAGATTACAAACAAAGAACTTAATAAAACTTGATTTCCAATTCTAAACTGAGCTAACTATGAATTAGACTACCCTGCAATCTCAAAACAACCCTGAGGGTTGGTTCTTTTCCACTACAAGTCTAACCACACCAAACAAAAGCTGATATACACCTCAAAACAAACACGTATCACACGTATATATATATTTCCAGACTATGTGATTACAGAAGCTCAAAACAGGAGTTTTCCCTCATTGTATTGCTTAATATCCCGTATTATCTCATCATAACTACACATTAATACAGATTCTACTCTATGGTTTATCAAACAATTGCAACAGCTAAAACCCTAAAACCAATCTCAAACCACTTAATCACACAAATAACGATAACCGAATTCAATATTGACTTATTGAGAATACGAAAACGAAACTTGAAGATGTTGCAGAATATTACCGTCTTTGATAGACGAAACATTCAAAACAAACACAAAACACAAGTACTATATATTTCCAAACAATGTCACTAGCTACAAAAGCTCAAGACAGTAGTTTCCCCCATTGTATTACTTAAATTCCAGTATCATATAAACTACTAACCTAAGCGAAAACCCTTCGTATTATCTCTTAACAACACACTCGTACACATTCCATCAATCAAATGCAACATCAGAAACCCATAACCAAATATCAACCAGCTTAATCACATCAACAAAATAACCGAATTCAATACTCAACCGAGCCCAACGGATCATGCACAGTAATGTTACGACGCCAAAATCTACAGGCGTAGTTTTAAAAACCTTAGGTGGCATCCGTTTCAATGAATAAAATGAAATTGGAACGTATATTTCATTTCTTATATTGTCCGTTTAAACAAAAGCAGAATTTGGAATCGAGCAACAACATACAGTAGGGAATCTACATTCCAAATCCATACAAATTTCATCTCATTCCGTGACACGAAAACACCTACATTCCAAATCAAATTCCAGTTCCGCACGAATTCCAATTCCATTAAATTCCAAATCAAATTCCAATTCCATTACATTCCAAATCAAATTCCAGTTCCGCGAGAATTCCAATTCCATCACATTCCACGAAAGAAACGTTTAGCAGTAGTTTCATGGACTGTAACAGAATTGGAATTTGCGCAGGAACTGTAACTTGATTTGGGATTTAGGTGTGTTCATTTCACAGCGTGGAATGAAATCTCGATGGAATTGGAATATAGATTCCCTTTCGTATGTTGTTGTTCAATTACAGTTTCTTCTTTTGTAGAAACGAATAACATAAGGAATGAAATATACATTCCAATTCCATCCCATCCCATTCCGTGAAACGAACACTGCCTTAGTTTTAAAATACTTGATGTAATTTCGCTTTCAATATTATATGAAATGTAATATTAAGAACAAGGAAAACTAAAAATGAATTAAGTTTGAAAATATTACCGTCTTTCAGAGGGGAAACACATTCGTAGGAGATTTCAAACTGGAAAGGAGTAAGAAACGACGCCGGATTGTCCAATACTGTGACGTTCGTGATGTTGACTGCGCTCATTGCGTAAAAGCAGATATGGAACGAGGGTTTAACCGCTTATTGTTTGATTTGAAGCTTTAGATCTTGAATTCTTCATTGGGGTTTGGATGGTGTTAGGGAAGATTATGAAGCTGGAGAAGTAAGTACGGTTGTCTGAGAACTTGACCGGACAGGTATTTATAGCGTTGACCGGCTACTGAAGATGTTTACCGGGAAGAGCCGGTGTTGTAAATGGATTATAGGTAGGGATGTGCAAAGGTTCGGAACCGAACCGAACCCTCTAGGGCCGTATGTTATATTATTGAGGGTGTTGAGAACCACGAACTCCACCTTAGAAGCCGCTACGTACTAGACAACCACATTTTGAAGGTGATTGGGAAGGTGCTCATCCGCGTTTGATGAATAATAAATATTTTCCATTGACAAAAAGGCGTAAATTACATAAGGATGGTAGGTAGGTGAGCAACAAGCTGCGCCGCCACCCCTTTTTAAATAGAAAATCTCAATCTGCTAAAAACAAAACTCCGCCCTTGAGGGGTGGAAAAGTTGCTGTGCACTACTCGTTGAACCCGAGCCAAAGAGAGGATGCAAGGCGTAAACTTGGATTCTCTGCATTGCAAAAATGTACGGTTGTTGTTTGTCAACTAGCATACGGCATGTCGATCGATGCATGGGACAATTGTTTAAGAGTGACCGAACGCATATGCTGGGATTGTGTTGACCATTTTTGTAAATGTATGTTTTTAGTCTTATTTTTTAAGTTATATTAATGTTGAGTATTTTTGCATTAGGATTTTTATGTTGATTATTATTGTCAATTATTATTTTTTGGGTATTATTGATATATATGGATGGAAATATTTGCGAAGTCTAACCTTCAATGACATCTCGCTTTTATATGTGGCCCATCAAATGAATACATAGTTTTCATGAGATGTTGGGTAGCCTTGATTGTGTACGTTGGGATTGAGCGGCATGTCCAACTGCTTGGCAAAGCCAACAAACTGAAGGAGATCACAATGTTGCAACCCTAATACTACAAGCAGTCGTGTCTCAAGATCAATGGATTTTCCATGCGTACTTTGGTATGCTCGGTGCAAACAATGATCTCATTTTTTTAAATTTATCGAATCTTTTTTTATGATGCCATAAACGGGGTTGCACCGGATTCGTCATTTTATTTAGAATACTGAACACCTTTTTTTTCTTCATTATAAATCTTTCTATCTTCGTCTCTGAGGTTTTCAATAGCTAGAGGAGTATTGGAGTTTTCTTGAATCTTGAAGAGGTCTAACATAAGGATGTTCGACCCTTTACCACAAGCTTGTATCAATCCCCTTTATATGTTTTTGTATGCAACCCTTCCATGAGTAGCACTCGTCCAAAGTTTGCATGTTTGGTGCCTTGTTGATACTCCCAGTCTCATTGTCGCTCAATAGTAAACTCTGGACACTTTGGGATTGATTAGCGGCCACTGCAAAATCTCACGAATTTGTTGCATTCATGTATTGTTGTAATTATTGTTGATAAGCTAGATTTGTAGCAAATGCCCAAGGGTTTGCTACATAGCCATAGGTGATTGCATTTGTTGAGTATTCATTGTTTATGCAACTGCCCATGGATTTGCCAAGTACGGTTGCACAGTTTACGATTGTTTCTTGGGTTGTTGGGACACGAAACCCCATGGTCTGTTTAGTTGAGACATTGTACCTGAAATACTTAACAAACTGATTAAAAATGTTTACGTAGTTTAAAAGTCAACTTTGGTCAACACGCAGTCAACATGAGTAAAAAAGTTAGAAAATTTCCAAACTTGAACCAACAGATGACTTTTGTGGTCACAGGGGATGTTCCTGTTTATAGATTTAGAGAGAATTTGCATAAGATACATCAATTATAAATGAATAGGTTTGGTCCTATTTATACATAGTGAAAGGGTGTGATACCCCTTGATGAACCAACATAATGGTTCACTAATAACTGCCTAACTACCCATACTTAGGATATACAATAATAATACATGCTAAATAATCTAACTTAGGATAATCAAATATTATGTCCAACATTCTCCCCCCTAATTTTGATTTATCCTTTCTTGCTTCATAGTAGGGTTGGATCTTCTTCTTCATGAACGAGAAGGGATACTTGCTCATTCTTTTCTTGCTTCTTGTCTTTCCATTTGGTGCATTCGTTTGCGAAATGTCCAAGTCTTCCACAATCATAACACCTAAACGTACTTTTGTCTTTTCTTTCTTGACTCTTGCTTCTTTCGCGTCCTCTTCCTATTCTGTCAAAGCTTCTTGCTTGTCCTCTTCCTTGGTTTTGATTATTACGTGCTTTTCCATGGTGCCAACTTGCTGAATGGTTACTTGAGCTTGCCGTTAGGAGTTTACTTTGAAGATTTTCTTCTAATTCATCTTGACTTTTGAGGCGTTCTTCAAATGCTGTAATTCTTCCAACTGCTTCTTCAAATGGCATTGTGTCTATCTCTGAATATTGCTCGATAGTTGCTACGATCGGTAGAAACTTCTTTGGAAGTGAGTTAAGTAGTTTTCTCACTATTGCTTTATCCTTAAGAGTTGTGCCAAGGCTTTTGAATTTGGCTCGTATTTTTCCTAGCTTGCTTGCGAAGTCGCTTACTGATTCATTTGGTTTCATTTTGAGAATCTCTAACTCGCTTCTTAAGGTTTGTAGACGTGCTTTCTGAACCATGTCTGCTCCAAGGTATCGAACTTTGATTGATTCCCAAACATCTTTTGCATTTTGACATTGTGCTACTTGCATTAAGATGTCTTCTGGTAATGTTTGGAAAATCATAGCTTTGGTTGTATTCACTTTCTTTTCATCTGCTGCTTCAACTCCTTTTTTTGTATCAATTGTTTCCCAAAGACCATAAGCCTTTAAGATTGTTTCCATTAATAGTGCCCACGAGGTGTAATTTGTTTCTGTCAGTTTCGGGCATTGCAATGATACATTTCCTTGCTCACGAGTTGATATTGAACTGCTAGACGCGTTTTTGTCTTCTTTCCCTGCCATGTTTTCTTTCTTTGCGTTCTTGGACTTTTTCTTTCCAATCTTTCTTACTTGCTAACTTGCTTGATATTCTTGCTTGAGTTTGATCAAATTATCCAACCTACTTGCTAATTGGACTTTGATATGATCAACTTGCTATTGGCCAACTTGCTAACCAATTTTCTTGCTTGCTCCCAACCAACTTGCTAATCGGGGCTTTGTTCCTGACCTACTTGCTAATCAGGTTTTATGTGCTCCTGACCCACTTGCTAATCAGGTTCTTATGCACTAACTTGCTATACTCAACGAATAGAATTCGGAGTTGACTTGCTAATCTCAACGAACAAATGTTCGGAGTCACTTGCTATACTCGACGATCCACGAATGGTCGGAGTTACTTGCTATATACTCAACGAGTCACGAAGTCTCGGAGTCACTTGTTATTTCTCAACAAACCAAAAGGCTTGGAGTTACTTGCTATTTGAATCGTTTATGATTGGACTTGACTTGCTATTGTGGAATTTTTCTAACAATTTTGAATTTTCTTTTATGTATCAAAACTTAATAATATCAAAACTAATGTTTCCACAATTTTCTTTAAATTTAATCAGAATTAAAAATATGATTATTTTAAAAAACCTTTCTGTTACTTTCTACGGTCAAACGTTTTGACCTTTTCTTTAAAAAATGGTTTATTTCCTTTCAACAACTTTCTATTTGACTTTTATAAGTCAATCTTCTCTAGTAATCTTTCCTAAAATGTTCTGTCAATAAACTTCTTTATAAATGTGTTTGACTTTTGAAAGTCAAAACTTCCACGAAACTTTCTTATAAACTTTCTCAACACAAAAGTGCCCTTCTTTCTTTTTTCTTTGGATGAAACGATGTGTATTAACGACTTCGTTTCAACACTGATTTGATTTCTTTTATCAAATCACACTTAAATCCGCTTTCTTTGTAATCGAATACTTTCCTCTTTTTTTAAATTGATTCGTTTTTTTGGAATGAATCTTAATCCACTGGTTTGATTGAAATCGTTCGCGAAATCAGATGTTTGATGTTCAGATTAAAGCGTTTCACAAAAAAATGTTTTGGATCCTTTGTCTGAAAGAAAATGGCGGGAAAAAACTTTGTTTCCAAAACAGAGGATAACAAAAAGACTTGATTTTTTCGTTTGGATTAAGAATTTCTTTGTATTCGATTCGTTCTAAACTTTAAAAGGATGGGATATAACCGTTTATTCGCGTTAAAACACGTTTAATCTCTCTTCTTTCTTTCGCCGGTGTTACGCCGGTTCTCGCCGGAGTCGTCCTTCCGGTTCTGTTCTTTCTTTTTCCGGTTATAATCTTCAAATGATGATCCTTCTTATCGTCTGGGTTGCCAAAACTGTCTAATGATTCAGTGAAATCGTTTCTGTGTCTGCCTCTGTTTTTTCTTCGAAACAGGGTTGAAACCGGTATGAAGGTTCTTTGCGAAACGATGGAATCGATTGGAATAAGCCTGCGAATCCTATGCTCTGATGCCAAATGTGGTCACAGGGGATGTTCTTGTTTATAGATTTAGAGAGAATTTGCATAAGATACATCAATTATAAATGAATAGGTTTGGTCCTATTTATACATAGTGAAAGGGTGTGATACCCCTTGATGAACCAACATAATGGTTCACTAATAACTGCCTAACTACCCATACTTAGGATATACAATAATAATACATGCTAAATAATCTAACTTAGGATAATCAAATATTATGTCCAACAACTTTGAACCGATTAATTACTGAACCGTTTAAGATCTTGTTGAACGGATTAAGAAGCCTCTAAACTGTTTAAGTAATCTAAACCGATCGAAAGCTTATCTAACCTAGTTAAGCCTTAATGAACCGAATTAACTTTACTTGAACCGATCGAACTGCCTTGATCTTGAACCGTTTAAGTTGTGCACCGTATGAGGATATGTGAACCCCGACTAAGCTGAGCTGATAGGTTAAGTTTTGGACCCCGATTAAGATGAGAGGAAACGATTAAGATGAATCTTAGACTGACCGGTTAAGATGAACTACCGATTGACCTTAGACCGACTAAGAGACTCGACTTAGATCAAATCAGATGAACTGAATGTGATTGAATTGTAACCGACTCGCGAAGGACCCGAATAAGGTAAGATCTAGATAAGACAGGGTCTGATTAAGGTGGGTGACAACTTAAGATGGTGGACCGACTAAGTTAACTGATATGGTTGACCTAGAGACCGATTAAGCTAAAAAGACCGATTAAACTTTGAACCAAATAAACTGTAAACTAAAAAGTGACTAACTTATACAGACGACTAAGATAATCGACTAACTATTGAACTATCTCAATCGGTCCGATTAAGATCGTTAATCGGCTTGAATGAGGACCCAGCCGAATTGAAGATCATAACACTTTGAAAACCACGAAAATTTATCTTTTGATCTCAAAAACTAAATCCAAACCCATATTTAACAATCTTTTATATCAAATTAACTAGAAAACACATTTAAGATTCGTTTATGCACTCAAAAATAGATTTTGAATGTGAAAATTTATCCAATAAGTCAAAAAATGATGAAAAAGTTTATAAAACCCATTTTAATCCAAAAACTCCCAAGTTTATCAACAAAACTCAGATCTGAATCATAGATAATGTGACAACCAGCAAATTTCGGTCAACCTTTAACTGGACCTTAATCGTGTTTCCTATATAATTAACATGTTTTATAGTTAATTTGGATTAACTTAAGTTGATACGAGTCCGACGATGTCCTTCTTGGAGTTTGTGGACGCCTTGATGCTTCTAAAGAAAGAGTTGCGCGTTTTAATGCTAACGAACTGACATCTGCAAAAATCCTTCAAACTGGACTAACATAAAGTTATTACATGTAAATACGACACGTGTTTGCTGTTGAAGCGATCGGATGTAAAATTAGCTTGAAAAACGGTCTAAAACGTAGCGTTTTGGAAAACGCGGGAAGCAACCGACATGGTAACCGGACATCGAAATGAGTGGTTTTAACCACATTTATACTTTCGGATAATTATTTATATTAAATAATGTTAGTTATTAAATTTCGAAAGTTATCGGATCGTCTAAATGAAAGAAATAGTAACCGGTTGAGCTAACGCGATTTTAACACGTGTTCTGAAAGAACGTGTCAGATGACGAAAATAATTATATTTTTTCTCGGTTTAGTGTTAGTTTTGATTTCGAACAAAACCGACTAAGTTTTATTATTACTGAAGATCCAAAAGCCGGACGTACCTCTAATGAGATGATGAAGACGGCTGGCTTAATCAGACCTTTAAGCAAATAACCTGCAAAACTTAACAAACCGTTAGGCTCGTCACAAGGGGGGCAGGGAGGGCCTCTCTGTGACCACCCTCCGGCGTGAGGATAAGTATTTGTTGGTGAAGAAAAGAGAATAAGGAGAGAGAGAGAGAGAGAGAGAGAGATATCAGAGAGAGGGAGAGGGAGGGAGGTTCGGAGCGTGTCAGAACGTGTCAGCTCGGTCAAAAGGTTCGGTCAACATGCGGACGATTCTGGTCAAACGCGAGACTCGGACAAGCTGGTCAACGTCGTGTCAGCTCGGTCAAAAAGTTCGGTCAACACGTTGTACGAGGCACATAGAACGAGGCGCACGCACGTGTAATTTCGGTATAATAAACTCGACAAAATTACACGGATGGTGCCCGTGGTTTTCATGTAATAACACCTTTAGGTACTAAGCAACTTTTTTAACTTCTTTAGGGCCCATGGTTTAGTTTTTGTAACGAAAATGGGTATTAAGGTTTGTTTTTGTAACAATGTTGGATACTAATACTAACTATCGTTAAATTTTCTGTTAACTTTAGTTAAAGTGATTAAAATGCCTTTTTATAAACTAGAGGGGACATTATGTATTAAACTTCATTTACAAAATCTTTAGTACGTACCTAAACATGAAACTTTAAATAAACCACATAGACTAACCATGTATTAACCCATTATTTTATTAAATGTATTTATTTTTAAGATTTATAATTAAAGAAGGAATATTTAATTAAAACATTGTTTTATTAAATATATTTATCCCATTATTAAATCCGAGTTATTAGATTAAATAATGGGATAAATATATTTAATAAAACAATGTTTTAATTAAATATTCCTTCTTTAATTATAAATTTTAAAAATAAATATATTTAATAAAATAATGGGTTAATACATGGTTAGTCTCTGTGGTTTATTTAAAGTTTCATGTTTAGGTACGTACTAAAGATTTTGTAAATGAAGTTTAATACATAATGGCCCCTCTAGTTTATAAAAAAGGCATTTTAATCACTTTAACTAAAGTTAACAGAAAATTTAACGATAGTTAGTATTAGTACCCAACATTGTTACAAAAACAAACCTTAATACCCATTTTCGTTACAAAAACTAAACCATGGGCCCTAAAGAAGTTAAAAAAGTTGCTTAGTACCTTAAGGCGTTATTACATGAAAACCACAGGCACCATCCGTGTAATTTTGTCAATAAACTCGCATTTATTATTATCGTATTATTTATAAATATATATTTATAAATATATAAATATGAACGAAATAGTTTTAACTCGCTTACGACCCGAAACAAATAAGAAACGAAAAGTATAAATCGGATGAATAGTTAATGTATAATAAAGCGTGACTAACTAATATTGTATATCGGACTAAATGGTTGGACTATATCGTGTATTTATATCGTTATATGTATTTATATAAACAAGTATAGTTTATATAAAGTGTCGAAACGTGTAAGTCTCGTTGATTTGGAATTGCGGATAAATGAAAGGTATTGTCTTGTGTTTAGAATTGATTTTTGCAAAATTGTAGACAACTTGAGTTGTCTGGTTTGTACAAAAACAGAGGAAACTCTGCTGAAATTTTATAAAATCCGAAGCGCAACACAATTAATATGGTCGTTTATGTTTTTTATAAATAATTCTCAAGTGTTTTTATACAAAATCGCGACGTTTTGACAAAAGATATTTGTAGCAATAATAAGTGGATACCGAACAATATTTTCAAAACAATTATATAGCTTTGCCAAACGTGAAGTATGACGAGCTCCCGGTAACTAAATAATGTTTATCGTTCGGATTCAAATATATATAAACGTTCGATTTTACTTGGAAACCTTTTTATAAAAAGCAAAGTTTTGAATACTATAAAATGCTCGGATTTTGGAAATGATGTAACTTATGTTATTAATCGGAAATTAATAACAAGAATTATATTTTGCAAAGTTTATTTTCCTAAAAATAAACGTACATGACAAATACATTTATTCGACCAACGAGACGAGCTACGACTCAAGGTATGTTATACGTTTCGAGGTATTAGTCCAACGTGGGTTACACACGAATAGTAACAAGTGCGTAACTTGGGTACTAGGTCGTATGTAATGCCTAATTAAGATAAGTCACGATCGGTTCGTCGAGTTAAAACATGTTAGGACTCGAGTTAGTACACACGAGCCTAGATAGTTGGATAAACTATCTTTTAGCCGGATAATAGGCTAGGTTATATGTGATAGACTTTTAAGGTGTCCTTTGTTGGTAATAGGGCACGAGGAAGTCGGTCAAAGCTTCGGGCTTTATTTGCAAGCTAAGCAAGGAAATTAAGGTGAGTTCATGACCCCACTTTTTACTGTTTTGTAAATGTTTTCGGGGGAAGACATGCTTGTTTTACGAAAACCTGTTTATTTTAAAGCATAACAAAGTTTATGAAAAACTTGTGAAGTTACAATGCTTTTATAAAATCATACGTGGGTAAAAAGGGAAATGAAAGTTATGAGTATTAAAATGTTCGGTAATTGTGGAAACTTGAAATGGTACATAAGATGGGCACATGGGTAACGGAAAAGTCTAGTGGGATGTGCAGTCTCCGCAGTTAACTGTAACCATTAATACAAAGTGATGAAGCCGTAGAATATGGGGATAGTACTATCAGTCCTTGACGGGGACCCACCCCAAGTTGATTAGCGTCAACTTGGATGGACCAAGGGGTGTTACGATATTCTAAATTTGTTGTTACCACTATAACAACGTGCGGGGCAAAAGTACGTAGTCTGGTTTTGGTTACGGGCTCATGGGGATGCCATCGGTATTAGGATTTGCAACCCTAAGTCTATGTAGCACATTTCTTATGTTTGTTACGCGCACTAACTTTTCAAATAATGGTTATTTTATTTGATCATTTCCGCTTTCGGCGTACGTGATTGCCCGGTGGGTAACTCCGGGGAAAAATGGTTTTCGTAGTAATATGAGAAAGTTTTTCTAAAGTTATTATGGAAGTATCCTTTTGGGTTAAAGGTTTGGTCGACGAAACTTGGGTATATTTATCTTTTTGGGGAGGTAAATATATTGCAAAGTAAGTCGAGTCGAAGGTTAAGAAAGGAACACCCGGTAATAAATTAAAAGAGACTTTTTATATGTATGTTCGATCGGCAAAACTTGGATATATTTATCTTTATGGGGAGGTAAATATATGGCAAAGCGAGTCGAGTCGAAAGCTAAGAATGGAATAACCGGTAAGGGTTGAAATGGGGTTTTTATATGTATTTTCCCAAATAATATTTTGCGTAAAGAAAATATACTTTCTCATTAATGTTTGCAAATATTTTCTCAAGTGATTTGAAAGAAAAATGGGTTATGAACGATAAACATAAAACCATGAACTCACCGGCTTTATGCTGACTTTTTAAGCATGTCTTTCAGGTCTAGATATTGGCAACGACATGGTTGGAAATAAGCGATGTCTTAGGATTGGAGACCCTAGAAGGCTTAGAAAAAGGCGTTCGGAACATGTAGAAGTCTTAGTCAAAATATTCCGCTGCGTAGTAAAGGTGCCAAACGTTCACAACCGATGGGAAAATCGGGGTGTGATAGTTTGGTATCAGAGCTATTGGTTTTAGCGAATTAGGTGTCGGTATAGATATCTAGGCTTTAACCTGAGTTTTAATAAGGGACCGAAAGTGCTAAGATTGGAAAATTAGTACGAACGTCTAGTAAGAAAAAATTCCAATTGTTGCCATTTAAGTTGAAAGAATATTAGTGTATGTGATACCCCGCAAATTCAGGTTCTCACTTTAACTAAACTCTAGTTACGTTCCTTGCATTATACTTAACTAGGGTTAACTAGATAGGATATAGGTGCGTTGTTGTGAGTTAATATCGGGTACATGATTAGTGAACCTCGGACGTTGGTGAATAACGAACTTATGTGTCTCTGTGATATTTGATGAACTTATGTGAAAACCATACGTGATTATGTGAACCTAAACCGAATACGTTAATAAAAATCACTAAAAGTGGAGTATGAGGTTGATTAGGGTCTTAACGCATGGGGTTGCACTTTTTACGGTCTGAAATAACGAAAACGTCAAAGGATAACGCGTCGGGTGACGAAACGAGACACGAACGAGGGCCTCGGGCCTGTGAGCGGCCGCTCATAGGGCCCGAGCGGCCGCTCGCTCGTGTCTGACGGGTTTAAACCGCCTTAAACTCCTATTTAAGCATCCTTAACCCCCATGCAACCCCTAAACTCAACCCTAATCGCCCCCTTACTGCCCCACACGAAATATTAACCCTAAAGCTCCTGCTAAGGCTCAAGATCATCAATTGGGAAGCTCCAAAGGCGCACGGTTGATCGAATCGAAGAGCCATGGGTATAATCTTTGATTCCTTACGCTTCTATCTTGTGTTTTTGTTATAAAAATCATGTAACAAAGTTTGTCCAGGTCTGAAAGTTTTTAATAATCATTAAAACATGAAGTTTTTGAAGATTAAACGGATCAAACATAATAATAAACGATTAGTAACATCATAGGATACTTGTTGCGCAAGTTATTGATGTTTTGGTCTTTAAAGTTGTGATCTTTGCATGTTTAGTAGTAGAATCTGATCATAATAAGTATTAGGGATGTTTGGTGATGATGATTGATGTTTTTTGATTGTTTTTATGCACACGGTAGACGATTAAAGTATGATTTAGGCGAAACTAAAATCTGGACAGAATGATTAGACGAACTTGTAGGGGCTGTAACACGGCCTTAACATAATGATTTTGGTATTTTCTTTGAATGGTTGAGTCACACTTGGTCTTAGCTTTTCATAATGGGTAAAATCAAGTGTTTTGGACGTCGGTTGAGTCGTTTTTGGAATTTTCATTGAAAATAGGTCAGGTCAGAATTTCGGGTATCAAACTGAGTCAACTTTGAAACATCATAACTCAAGTTTTATAAAGAGTTGAGTTGTGAAATGTTTACAGAAGGTTAATATTGGAGTAATATGAGTTTTCCAAGTGGATTCATCCCGTTTGGATGAATACACAATTTTTGGGAATTTATCTACCAAACTGACCTGTTAGGAAGGTTTTCTGAACATAGTTGAATTAGACGGATTTTAATTATTTTTGTGTTTGGATTTAAGACAAAACAAAAATGGGTGTTGTTGATTAAATCCCAAAGAAAATTCAGTAAACATTTGGGAGGATAACTCACTGATTTACTATTTTAAATAAATTCGTTTTGATGGCGCACAATCTGTCCTGAAAACACAGATTGTGTATTATGTGCTTATGTGATTAATTGAGGTCTTAAATGTTATGGAATTGACATGTAACTGAAGTACACTTGTTTGAGACACATACGGAATGTAGAAACTAATTGTAACCAATACATTCACCAACGAGTCCGTAGAGTTTACTATTGCATGTAGAGTCACTAGGCGTCACATACACACTTTTGAACGTTTAAAACGCCTTGGACAAACGAGTTATATGGTGTAATGATATTACGCCTATACTCACATAGTGACACTATTATTAGGGTGTCGGTAGCATATTTTACTTGCGGTTCGGATTCCTTTTGCTTGCACGTTAAGGTGAGTTTCACTACTCTTTTTCTCAAAAGCATGCGTCTCAGGTTGAGACAACTTACTTAACTTTTCTAGTCCGGTTTGGGACTACTCAGGTTTTGACTCCTTGTGTGGGTCGGGTTTTGACTCCTTGTGTGGGTCGGGTTTTTCGATTCCTTGTGTGGATCGGGTTTTCGGTCAGTTTAAAACTTATTGGTCCTTTGTAATCTAAACACTCTATCATTGAAAGTCCTTGCATATTATTGGGTTAATCGCTGGAGGCGAACGAGGTATTAGTTGATAGCGCTATTAGGTTGATGCAGCAACCTCGTGTCTGAGGTGCTTGAGGCACGGGCATGAACTTCTGACCACAATTTCCGACTGGTGTTGATAGACGCCAGTCATTGAGGCAAATAACTATTTTTCTGAAGGTTTCCCAATAATCTTGTTTAGTTACATTGAGTGGGCTAGCTACCCCTGACACACTTAAACTGACAACTCTTTAACTTTTTGGTCTGGAGGACCTACGTTATTACTTTACTTACGTGGTTTTTGGAAAACCAGCGCATTTGCATATTAATTTACTTTACTTTGTGAACTCACCAGCTTTATGTTGACATACGATTTACATGCTTTTGCAGGTAGTTAGCTTCCGGTGCCAGGATTAGAAAGCACTGTACACTTCACTGCATTTGGGGTCTTGGGCATACACATAAATTACATATTATGCTTTTACATTTTCTTCCATATGGCTTTGATTTGGTCGCGTTGTTTTGCGCATGGTTTTCAAAAGGTTTTAAATTTGGTTTACGCTTCCGCAGCATAACTAAACTTGGTTTTGAAAACGAACTAAATGGTTTGGGCATTTAGAGTTCGTTCATGTGACTTATGGCTATGGGATCCTGGTTTGTCATGCGCCTCGCGGTATAAACCCCGTAGTGGAAATTTGAGGGTGTGACAGATTGGTATCAGAGCCAGGTTATAGTGAACTAGGACTCCATGTTGAGTCTAGTCTATAATCATCATAGCATAAGTACACTCACAATTTAAGTGCACAACTAGCTTTTAGCTACATATATTTACAACATATGATTTCGGGAGATTTGTTATCTTCTAATTCCAGACTTAATTCTGAACACGTCAATGGTGGGAACCTAGGGTTACACCAGGTAGCGCAGTACTGGGAGTAATATCCTAACTAACCTCATGGACGAGGAGACAACAATAGTACAAGGGAGGGAGCCCTTGCGAGTGTTGTGACGCACGTACACAGGACGCTGCACGATGCGCATGACGTGGCACCATTAAATCAACTATGAAGGAATTTGGATGCTGAGACTTATCTTTTGTCACTTAGCAAGGAGACAATTAGTTTCTGTTCCTTGTTGCTTGATCTTTCTTACTTCAATTCGAAACTCAGACGGGACTGGGTTACACATATAGAACTTATCTCTTACCTTAGTACCTTTAGCCTAGTATGAGCGGGCGAACGTATGACTGCATATCCTTGTTTCTCATGAGTCTATGGTAGGTTCATGGGAACACATTAGATCGGGGCTTGTTACACACACTCTTGGGGAGTTATGTAAAGCCTGCGACGTAGTGCAACATCACAAGGGAAGATGAAACCTACTAATGGTTGATAGCCACGATTGGAGGAACGAGTGGTACAGCTTACCACTAAACATGTTTACATAGGACTAGAGAAGGAGATTGTACGTGATGAGGACCAAATAACATTGACACCAAGGAAGAGGAGGAAGAAGGGGAGCCTGAGCAGGACGAGCACATGGAAAGTGATGATGAAGGCTCTACTATCCAGACAGAGCATGGCGACAATTGGCTCTTACCTTTTCTTACCTGTATTTTCTTTTCTTTTTCCCTTGTTAACTTAGATAAGACTGAGTTTTTATGATCAACGATAGGGTGGTGGAGGCCCTCGCACCTTCCAAGCTAGTAAAGATCTATTTTGCTAAATCGTTCTTTTCCTCTGGCTTCCACATTTAAACTTTCTTATTCCTCGAACGCACATGTCACAACAACAACCTGCCATTATATCTTCAAGCCTTTTTTTGATCATAATCCTCGACAACTCCAACGGAACTGAAGGCGACCGTCTGATTTCTTCGATAGTGTAAGTCCCTGCCATGTGCATTGGCCCCAGGCTGGATGGGGTAATGTATGCTACATGCACACTCGATGAGTTACAAATACCTGGATGGAGAACGTAACACCCTGTGGTGAAATCTAGAAATTTGGTTATATAAAGACGGATGGGTCTGAGATCGACGCCTACACTACCAAGCTACAGGAGATAGCCACTATAGGCTCAAATCTATTTAACCCACCTTATAAATGGATCGAACTTTATACCGAAAGGGTGGGCCCCTCAGATTCATAGCTTGGCCACTGCAGCTCACCTACAAATCTTTCACTTGACACGCAAACTCACTGATGAGGCTGCCGACCATGGTACTTTTCCGAAGCATGGTGCTTCATTTTCTACTTTTGGTGATAACAAGAGGACGTGGGATAGTGTGAGGTATAAGTCCTGCAACAACAACAATTATAATGGTAGCAACAACAACAGGAGCTCGGGGAAGAGCATTTGTGATTGGCCTCGGGGAAGCTAGGACTGATAACAGTGTCGTGACGGATACGTGTTCTTCGAATGACACTCTTGCTTCAATCTTATATGATGCGGTGCGGACTATAGTTTTGTTCCATCAAAACCTAGTAAACAATTAGGGATGGTTCCTACTCTTCTAGATACCCCATACTCTATTGAACTGGCTGATGAGAAGCCTGTCGAGGTAACCCATATACATCGTGACTGTAAGCTCGAGTTGAACGGGCAATTGTTTGCCATCAACCTCTTACCTATCACCCTAGGTAGCTTTGATCTCGAGGTTGGCATGGACTGGTTGTCCATACAGGGTGATCGAGGTGGTGCCATGGTGGGCATCATCTCCTATCTGAAGGCCCAAAAGTGTATTCGCAAGGGCTGTCCGACCATTTTGGCTAACATATCTGATACTCGAGCTGAAACGGAAACTAGAATTGAGGACATCCCAGTGGTCCGAGATTTGCAAGATGTCTTTCCAGAGGAATTGCCTGGACTCCCACCCGTTCGTCAAGTGGAGTTCCAGATTGACCTTGCACCTGGAGCAGCACCAGTTGCACGCGCACCGTACCGTTTAGCACCAGGGGAGCTTCAAGAACTATCTACCCAACTCCAAGAGCTATTGGATAGGGGTTTCATTAGACCCAGTTCTTCGCCATGGGGAGCTCCAGTTCTGTTTGTTAAGAAGAAAGATGGGAGCTTTCGTATGTGCATAGATTATCGGGAGTTGAACAAGGTAACGATTAAGAACCGATATCCTTTGCCTCGTATTGATGATTTGGTCGACCAACTGCAAGGGTCGAGCTTCTACTCTAAGATTGATTTGAGGTCGGGGTACCATCAGCTGAGAGTCCGAGAAGAGGATGTGGCGAAAACGGCGTTTCGAACCCGTTATGGACATTATGAGTTTTTGGTTATGCCATTTGGGCTAACTAATGCACCTGCGGTGTTCATGGATCTAATGAACCGTGTGTGCAAGCCTTACTTGGACAAATTCGTCATAGTGTTCATAGATGACATATTGATCTATTCCAAGAGCAGGGAGGAGTACGAGCAGCACCTGCGGTTAATCTTGGAACTACTGAGGAATGAGCAGCTGTATGCAAAGTTTTCTAAATGTGATTTTTGGATTCGAGAGGTCCAATTCCTTGGGCATGTGGTCAACGAGGCAGGAATACATGTTGACCCAGCCAAGATTGACGCAATCAAAAAGTGGGAGGCTCCTAGGACCCCTACTGAAGTGCGCCAATTTCTTAGTCTCGCGGGATACTATCGTAGATTTATCGAGGGATTTTCTAAGATCGCTCAACCTCTCACCGCCCTAACACAGAAAGGTATTACTTATAAGTGGGGAGATGCCCAAGAAACTACCTTTCAGCTACTAAAGTCCAAACTTTGCAGTGCACCGATACTATCGTTGCCTGAGGGTACAGAGGACTTTGTAGTATACTGTGATGCGTCTATCCAAGGCTTAGGGTGCGTACTGATGCAACATGATAAGGTAATTGCATATGCATCGCGGCAACTGAAGGTCCATGAGAAGAATTACCCCACTCATGATTTGGAACTGGGAGCGGAGGTTTTCGCTCTCAAAATCTGGAGACACTACCTCTATGGAACGAAGTGCACAATTTTCACTGATCACAAGAGCCTTCAGCATATATTTGATCAGAAGGTGCTGAATATACGACAACGTCGCTGGGTTGAACTTTTGAACGATTATGACTGTGCCATCAAGTATCATCCAGGGAAGGCTAATGTAGTAGCTGATGCCCTCAGTCGAAAGGAAACAAAACCCAGAAGGGTGCGAGCTTTACAACTCACCATCCATTCTCATCTTCCAGATAAGATACGTGAAGCCCAGGGTGAGGCCTTGAAGGAAGAAAACATCGGGCTTGAGACCCTACATGGTGCTGATAAGCACTTGGAACTAAAAACGGATGGCCTACAGTACTTCATGGATCGAGTCTGGATACCACGATTTGGGGATCTCAGACAACTGGTGCTTGACGAAGCACATACCTCTCGCTATTCGGTGCATCCTGGTTCGGACAAGATGTACCAAGATCTTAAGACTCTTTACTGGTGGCCAAACATGAAAGCTGAGATAGCCACTTATGTTAGTAAGTGCTTGACTTGTGCGAAGGTTAAGATTGAATATCAAAAACCTTCAGGCCTACTCCAACAGCCAGAAATTCCAATGTGGAAATGGGATGGGATTTCCATGGATTTTATTACAAAGCTTCCTAGAACGCCAACGGGCCATAACATGATTTGGGTTATCGTGGACCATTTAACCAAATCGGCCCACTTCCTGGCAATAAAGGAAACGGATTCATTGGAGAAACTGGCAAACCTTTACATCAAGGAGATAGTCTCTAGGCATGGGGTGCCTACTTCCATTATATCTGATCGCGATGGGCGATTCACTTCTCGTTTCTGGACTACTCTCCAAGATGCTTTAGGAACTCGTCTTGATATGAGCACAGCCTATCACCCGCAGACGGATGGACAGAGCGAACGTACCATCCAAACATTAGAGGATCTGCTACGAGCGTGCGTGGTGGACTTTGGCAATAATTGGGATAAGCACTTGCCCTTGATCGAATTCTCTTACAACAACAGTTACCACACTTCGATACAGTGTGCGCCTTTTGAGGCACTTTACGTGCGCAAGTGTAGGTCTCCCATCTGTTGGACTGAGGTTGGGGATAGCCAACTAACAGGTCCCGAACTCGTGCACGAAACTTCTGAGAAGATAGTGCAAATTAGAAACCGGATGGCTGCTGCTCGGGATCGACAGAAAAGTTATGCTGATAAACGTAGAAAACCTTTGGAGTTCCAAGTTGGGGACAAGGTTTTGTTAAAGGGGTCACCTTGGAAAGGAGTGATACGCTTTGAAAAACGAGGGAAGTTGAACCCCCGATACGTTGGACCTTTCAAGATTGTCAAAAGGATTGGTCCGGTAGCTTACCAGCTAAATCTACCAGATGAACTCAGTGGAGTACACAATGTATTCCACGTCTCGAACTTAAAGAAATGCTTATCAGATACGACACTGGTAGTGCCACTGGAGGAGATCCAGGTGGACGATCAGCTACGGTTCATAGAAGAACCAGTAGAGATTCTTGAGCAGGGCGTCAAGAAACTCAGACAAAGCACTATACCTATTGTTAAGGTACGGTGGAATTCCAGTCTAGGACCGGAATACACGTGGGAGCGCAGAGATCAGATGCGGCTCAAATACCCACACCTCTTTACCGAACCTGAACCTGTGCATAGATCAAATGCCGAACATAAAGCAGCTCGCTCAAAGTGAATTTCGGGGCGAAATTCCTTTCAACTTGGGGATGATGTGACATCCGGGAACCAAGTGTACACTTTTCTAGCTGGATTTACTGTTTACTTGCTGAATTTCGGGACGAAATTCTTTTCAACTTGGGGATACCCCGCAAATTCAGGTTCTCACTTTAACTAAACTCTAGTTACGTTCCTTGCATTATACTTAACTAGGGTTAACTAGATAAGATATAGGTGCGTTGTTGTGAGTTAATATCGGGTACATGATTAGTGAACCTCGGACGTTGGTGAATAACGAACTTATGTGTCTCTGTGATATTTGATGAACTTATGTGAAAACCATATGTGATTATGTGAACCTAAACCGAATACGTTAATAAAAATCACTAAAAGTGGAGTATGAGGTTGATTAGGGTCTTAACGCATGGGGTTGCACTTGTTACGGTCTGAAATAACGAAAACATCAAAGGATAACGCGTCGGGTGACGAAACGAGACACGAACGAGGGCCTGGGGCCTGTGAGCGGCCGCTCACAGGGCCCGAGCGGCCGCTCGCTCGTGTCTGACGGGTTTAAACCGCCTTAAACTCCTATTTAAGCATCCTTAACCCCCATGCAACCCCTAAACTCAACCCTAATCGCCCCCTTACTGCCCCACACGAAATATTAACCCTAAAGCTCCTGCTAAGGCTCAAGATCATCAATTGGGAAGCTCCAAAGGCGCACGGTTGATCGAATCGAAGAGCCAAGGGTATAATCTTTGATTCCTTACGCTTCTATCTTGTGTTTTTGTTATAAAAATCATGTAACAAAGTTTGTCCAGGTCTGAAAGTTTTTAATAATCATTAAAACATGAAGTTTTTGAAGATTAAACGGATCAAACATAATAATAAACGATTAGTAACATCATAGGATACTTGTTGCGCAAGTTATTGATGTTTTGGTCTTTAAAGTTGTGATCTTTGCATGTTTAGTAGTAGAATCTGATCATAATAAGTATTAGGGATGTTTGGTAATGATGATTGATGTTTGTTGATTGTTTTTATGCACACGGTAGACGATTAAAGTATGATTTAGGCGAAACTAAAATCTGGACAGAATGATTAGACGAACTTGTAGGGGCTGTAACACGGCCTTAACATAATGATTTTGGTATTTTCTTTGAATGGTTGAGTCACACTTGGTCTTAGCTTTTCATAATGGGTAAAATCAAGTGTTTTGGACGTCGGTTGAGTCATTTTTGGAATTTTCATTGAAAATAGGTCAGGTCAGAATTTCGGGTATCAAACTGAGTCAACTTTGAAACATCATAACTCAAGTTTTATAAAGAGTTGAGTTGTGAAATTTTTACAGAAGGTTAATATTGGAGTAATATGAGTTTTCCAAGTGGATTCATCCCGTTTGGATGAATACACAATTTTTGGGAATTTATCTACCAAACTGACCTGTTAGGAAGGTTTTCTGAACATAGCTGAATTAGACGGATTTTAATTATTTTTGTGTTTGGATTTAAGACAAAACAAAAATGGGTGTTGTTGATTAAATCCCAAAGAAAATTCAGTAAACATTTGGGAGGATAACTCACTGATTTACTATTTTAAATAAATTCGTTTTGATGGCGCACAATCTGTCCTGAAAACACAGATTGTGTATTATGTGCTTATGTGATTAATTGAGGTCTTAAATGTTATGGAATTGACATGTAACTGAAGTACACTTGTTTGAGACACATACGGAATGTAGAAACTAATTGTAACCAATACATTCACCAACGAGTCCGTAGGGTTTACTATTGCATGTAGAGTCACTAGGCGTCACATACACACTTTTGAACGTTTAAAACGCCTTGGACAAACGAGTTATATGGTGTAATGATATTACGCCTATACTCACATAGTGACACTATTATTAGGGTGTCGGTAGCATATTTTACTTGCGGTTCGGATTCCTTTTGCTTGCACGTTAAGGTGAGTTTCACTACTCTTTTTCTCAAAAGCATGCGTCTCAGGTTGAGACAACTTACTTAACTTTTCTAGTCCGGTTTGGGACTACTCAGGTTTTGACTCCTTGTGTGGGTCGGGTTTTGACTCCTTGTGTGGGTCGGGTTTTACGATTCCTTGTGTGGATCGGGTTTTCGGTCAGTTTAAAACTTATTGGTCCTTTGTAATCTAAACACTCTATCATTGAAAGTCCTTGCATATTATTGGGTTAATCGCTGGAGGCGAACGGGTATTAGTTGATAGCGCTATTAGGTTGATGCAGCAACCTCGTGTCTGAGGTGCTTGAGGCACGTGCATGAACTTCTGACCACAATTTCCGACTGGTGTTGATAGACGCCAGTCATTGAGGCAAATAACTATTTTTCTGAAGGTTTCCCAATAATCTTGTTTAGTTACATTGAGTGGGCTAGCTACCCCTGGCACACTTAAACTGACAACTCTTTAACTTTTTGGTCTGGAGGACCTACGTTATTACTTTACTTACGTGGTTTTTGGAAAACCAGCGCATTTGCATATTAATTTACTTTACTTTGTGAACTCACCAGCTTTATGTTGACATACGATTTACATGCTTTTGCAGGTAGTTAACTTCCGGTGCCAGGATTAGAAAGCACTGTACACTTCACTGCATTTGGGGTCTTGGGCATACACATAAATTACATATTATGCTTTTACATTTTCTTCCATATGGCTTTGATTTGGGCGCGTTGTTTTGCGCATGGTTTTCAAAAGGTTTTAAATTTGGTTTACGCTTCCGCAGCATAACTAAACTTGGTTTTGAAAACGAACTAAATGGTTTGGGCATTTAGAGTTCGTTCATGTGACTTATGGCTATGGGATCCTGGTTTGTCATGCGCCTCGCGGTATAAACCCCACAGTGGAAATTTGAGGGTGTGATCTCGCATCCCCAGAAATCAGGGTATGTTTATGTCGTCAGTGTTAACTTCGATTCGAAACATCGTGAAGAGGCACCTTGTCCTGAAGACGTTACCGCGCAAGCTGAAAAGTTGTCGGGGATGGCACCGGGAAAGGTGACACGCACGACTGATATCATATATGTAATTTATTCGTAAATTATATGTATATATGGATATTCTAATTGACGATGAAACGTCTAGATGAGGCACTTCATTTAGCAAGTGGTACTGCGCAAGCTGGAATGTGGTCGGAGACGGCACCGGGAAAGGTGGCACGCATGACTAACATTCTATACGTATTCTATACGTATGATTATGTGAGTTTAATTGGTGCTTCTGATATAACTCACGATGGAGGATTAATGGGATGATCTTGTGAGGTAAATTTTAGATAACGTAGACGTCGCGTTATTACAAATTTACAGGCACATGAAAGTTCTAAGAAAAATCTATCGTGAAAGTATATATATAAGACATGAAGGTTATTTATTTTGGTTGTTGCAGACGTGATTGCCGATTCTCCCCTATTCTTGTCATTGCGGCCTCAGTTTTCTTAAACCATTCTAAGATCTCGATGATCTTGTTTCTTGAGCTTATGAGGTTCATGTTGAAGAACCTGGATATATCTTTCGAGTATGGTTTACGTTTCTCATTCCTTGTCTGTGGCCTTCGACACATCATTTTAAAGGAATCCCATTTTTGTTGATTTGTTATCTTTTCACATAATAGGACACGTATCTTTGCTCACGTGTCATCTGTTGTATGTTTGAATTCCTTAAAAGTGTGAAGGTCCATTGTAGGGCTTCGCATCGAATGATGGTTTCATTGATGATTTGGTTATCATTACGTTGCTCGTAATGCTAGCATTCTAATCCTGTTGCGTTAGGCCATTGTGAGCAATGAATCCTTTGATAATTCGTTGATGAGTTTCTTGAAATCAACACTTCGGTTGAAATCAAATTGTTGTAAATTGATACAGCACCTTGTGGTGAATATTCAATCGACTAGTAACAATGGGTGATCTTTATTGGCATTCTTCTTTTAATCAACTTGTTTGTCATTGTCTTAAATCCAAACACACCTTGCGGCGTGTAATGGAAAAATTGGTGCACTAGTTGTTTCATTTGAGGTGTGCCAATATTATTTGTTGACAAAATTACCGATAACATGTTGGGCATTTGGATGCCACTTGTGCTAAATCAGTTTGGATTTCATTTATCATAACCACGTTGATGCTTCTTGAACTAGGCAAACTTTGGATTTCATTGATCATCCACCATTTTCCAAAGAATATTGTTTCACTTATAACACCCATTTGAAACTAATTGGGTATATGAACACTTTCTTTCTTTGAGTGTTGGAATACCGAGTCGTTCGATCTCATAACATGACTCCTTGGGGAGTCTTGCCATTGCTGTTGTAAAGCGTTTATTGTATACGTGTACACTATAGAGGGCTATTGGAAGCCCCTGATTTGCCACAAACAATCCACCGATATCTGTCAGAAAAATTTAGCGGTTGATTCTCATCATTAAGCTACTGTCCACACATTTGCAAATTGTGTGGAAGATTGAGAATGTATTTGCTTTCCTTGCAACTCGTTCAAGTGGAACATTTGAGGTTTGTTACCTAATGTCCTTGTCCTCGGTTGATTTTGAAAATCTACATTGTCTCATTCGTACCGGCGGGTACCTTGATTCATTGATTGTTGTGAAACTTCTGTTGAGGCTTCAATAGATATCCTAGCTTAAATTTTGGGGACAAAATTTCTGTAACAGGGGAGAATGTGACAACCGGCAAATTTCGGTCAACCTTTGACTGGACCTTAATCGTGTTTCCTATATAATTAACATGTTTTATAATTAATTTGGATTAACTTAAGTTGATACGAGTCCAACGATGTCCTTCTTGGAGTTCGTGGACGCCTTGATGCTTCTAAAGAAAGAGTTGCGCGTTTTAATGCTAACGAACTGACATCTGCAAAAATCCTTCAAACTGGACTAACATAAAGTTATTACATGTAAATACGACACGTGTTTGCTGTTGAAGCGATCGGATGTAAAATTAGCTTGAAAAACGGTCTAAAACGTAACGTTTTGGAAAACGCGGGTAGCAACCGACATGGTAACCGGACATCGAAATGAGTGGTTTTAACCGCATTTATACTTTTGGATAATTATTTATATTAAATAATGTTAGTTATTAAATTTCGAAAGTTATCGGATCGTCTAAATGAAAGAAATAGTAACCGGTTGAGCTAACGCGATTTTAACACGTGTTCTGAAAGAACATGTCAGATGACGAAAATAATTATATTTTTGCTCGGTTTAGTGTTAGTTTTGATTTCGAACAAAACCAACTAAGTTTTATTATTACTGAAGATCCAAAAGCCGGACGTACCTCTAATGAGAGGTTGAAGACGGCTGGCTTGATCAGACCTTTAAGCAAATAACCTGCAAAACTTAACAAACCGTTAGGCTCGTCAAGGGGGGCAGGGAGGGCCTCTCTGTGACCACCCTCCGGCGTGAGGATAAGTATTTGTTGGTGAAGAAAAGAGAATAAGGAGAGAGAGAGAGAGAGAGAGAGAGAGAGAGGGGGGGGGGGGGGAGGGAGCTCCGGAGCGTGTCAGAACGTGTCTTACTCGTACTTTTGAAGGGGTATTTATACTAGTCAGAATTGTTGTACTATCCCTCGGTCAGGCGTACTAACCTTCGGATCTAGTGACCTCCGGTCGTTGGTTATGAACACATGCCTTGGTGAACCGCGTCTCATAACATGATGCCGCGTCTAAATGGGGTTGAGGTTTGGACGGGAGGTTTTATACCTCTTCAATTACGTAATGTAGTGTAAATAAAACGAGACTTGTTACGTTAAAACGGGTTTGAACACGCGGTGTACTTCACCTAACCCTAACCCTAAGTATAAAGGGCAAGCTTCTCCTCCTTCATTTTGGAAGGCAGCCGCAACCCCTCATTTCTCTCTCTACTCTCTCTCTCTCTCTCTCTCTCTCTCTCTCTCTCTCTCTCTCTCACCACGAGCTCCCTCCCTCTCTTGCAAATTATAACCAGCCACAACCATCACAAGTTTGGTCATATCTGCAGATCATCCCGGTGGTGATGGCGTGATGATATTCTGGCCCGAAAGAGGGCAGTGAAGGTGATGATGGCGGGTCATGGGTGGCTGTTTGTTGGGTCTTGACGGGTGGCAACGAGGGCGATGGTTTGAGGGATGGGTGGTTGCTCGGTCGCAGTCCTTGCTGGTGGTCTGATTTGAGTGCTTCCGGTCAGATGCCTGTGTTTTTGAGGACAAAGGATGGCGTCGGTGGGAGTGGTTTCAGTGTTAGGTGGGTTTTGGTTGGGTTATGGTTGTTGTTCGGGTTCGGTTGTGGTTCAGGTTCGGGTCTGGTCTGATACGGGTCACGAGGGTGGTCCGAAGGTGGGTTAGGGTGTTTCTGTTGACTCTTAGGTGGTTGTTCCGGGTGGTTGTGCTCGGTTTTGGTCACGATGATGTTGGCTCGGTTCAGTTTCGGATCGGGTTTATTAGTACGGTCCCGGGGCTCGGTACAAGATGGTCCGGGTCCGGGTCAGATTCGGTTCGAGTTAGTTTTGGTTGATCGAGTCTTGTTTGATGTTTTTGGCTTCGGTCAAACCCCGGGTCATCTCGGTCAAACTCAAGTCAAGTGTAGCTTTGTTCTCAGATTCATGTTTCGGTCAGATCTGGTCAATAGCTTGGGTCAAACAGTCAACTCGGGTCAGATCTGGTCCGGTCAACACGCGGACGATTCTGGTCAAACGCGAGACTCAGACAAGCTGGTCAACGTCGTGTTAACTCGGTCAAAAGGTTCGGTCAACACGTTGTACGAGGCACATAGAACGAGGTGCACGCACGTGTAATTTCGGTATAATAAACTCGCATTTATTATTATTGTATTATTTATAAATATATAAATATGAACGAAATAGTTTTAACTCGCTTACGACCCGAAACAAATAAGAAACGAAAAGTATAAATCGGATGAATAGTTAATGTATGATAAAGCGTGACTAACTAATATTGTATATCGGACTAAATGGTTGGACTATATTGTGTATTTATATCGTTATATGTATTTATATAAATAAGTATAGTTTATACAAAGTGTCGAAACGTGTAAGTCTCGTTGATTTGGAATTGCGGATAAATGAAAGGTATTGTCTGGTGTTTAGAATTGATTTTTGCAAAATTGTAGACAACTTGAGTTGTCTGGTTCGTACAAAAATAGAGGAAACTTTGCTGAAATTTTATAAAATCCGAAACGCAACACAATTAATATGGTCGTTTATGTTTTTTATAAATAATTCTCAAGTGTTTTTATACAAATCGCGACGTTTTGACAAAAGATATTTGTAGCAATAATAAGTGGATACCGAACAATATTTTCAAAACAATTATATAGCTTTGCCAAACGTGAAGTATGACGAGCTCCCGGTAACTAAATAATGTTTATCGTTCGGATTCAAATATATATAATGTTCGATTTTACTTGGAAACCTTTTTATAAAAAGCAAAGTTTTGAATACTATAAAATGCTCGGATTTTGGAAATGATGTAACTTATGTTATTAATCGGAAATTAATAACAAGAATTATATTTTGCAAAGTTTATTTTCCTAAAAATAAACGTACATGACAAATACATTTATTCGACCAACGAGACGAGCTACGACTCAAGGTATGTTATACGTTTCGAGGTATTAGTCCAACGTGGGTTACACGCGAATAGTAACAAGTGCGTAACTTGGGTACTAGGTCGTATGTAATGCCTAATTAAGATAAGTCACGATCGGTTCGTCGAGTTAAAACATGTTAGGACTCGAGTTAGTACACACGAGCCTAGATAGTTGGATAAACTATCTTTTAGCCGGATAATAGGCTAGGTTATATGTGATAGACTTTTATGGTGTCCTTTGTTGGTAATAGGGCACGAGGAAGTCGGTCAAAGCTTCGGGCTTTATTTGCTAGCTAAGCAAGGAAATTAAGGTGAGTTCATGACCCCACTTTTTACTGTTTTGTAAATGTTTTCGGGGGGAAGACATGCTTGTTTTACGAAAACCTGTTTATTTTAAAGCATAACAAAGTTTATGAAAAACTTGTGAAGTTACAATGCTTTTATAAAATCGTACGTGGGTAAAAAGGGAAATGAAAGTTATGAGTATTAAAATGTGCGGTAACTGTGGAAACTTGAAATGGTACATAAGATGGGCACATGGGTAACGGAAAAGTCTAGTGGGACGTGCAGTCTCCGCAGTTAACTGTAACCATTAATACAAAGTGAAGTAGCCGTAGAATATGGGGATAGTACTATCGGTCCTTGACGGGGACCCACCCTCGGTTGATTAGCGTCAACTCGGATGGACCAAGGGGTGTTACGATATTCTAAATTTGTTGTTACCACTATAACAACGTGCAGGGCAAAAGTAAGTAGTCTGGTTTTGGTTACGGGCTCATGGGGACGCCATCGGTATTAGGATTTACAACCCTAAGTCTATGTAGCGCATTTCTTATGTTTGTTACGCGCACTAACTTTTCAAATAATGGTTATTTTATTTGATCATTTCCGCTTTCGGCGTACGTGATTGCCCAGTGGGTAACTCCGGGGAAAAATGGTTTTCGTAGTAATATGAGAAAGTTTTTCTAAAGTTATTATGGAAGTCTCCTTTTGTGTTAAAGGTTCGGTCGACGAAACTTGGGTATATTTATCTTTATGGGGAGGTAAATATATTGCAAAGTGAGTCGAGTCGAAGGTTAAGAAAGGAACGCCCGGTAATAAATTAAAAGAGACTTTTTATATGTATGTTCGATCGGCAAAACTTGGATATATTTATCTTTATGGGGAGGTAAATATATGACAAAGCGAGTCGAGTCGAAAGCTAAGAAAGGAATAACCGGTAAGCGTTGAAATGGGGTTTTTATATTTATTTTCCCAAATAATATTTTGCGTAAAGAAAATATACTTTCTCATTAATGTTTGCAAATATTTTCTCAAGTGATTTGAAAGAAAAATGGGTTATGAACGATAAACATAAAACCATGAACTCACCGGCTTTATGCTGACTTTTTAAGCATGTCTTTCAGGTCTTGATATTGGCAATGACATGGTTGGAAATAAGCGATGTCTTGGGATTGGAGACCCTAGAAGGGTTAGAAAAAGGCGTTCGGAACATGTAGAAGTCTTAGTCAAAATATTCCGCTGCGTAGTAAAGGTGCCAAACGTTCACAACCGACGGGAAAATCGGGGTGTGAAAGATAATCACTAAATAACCAGTAAATCGAGTCTGGAATGCTCTGATACCATTTGTAGGACCGTGTTCTTTAGTGAACAAGAACCTTAACCCATGGGGTTTTGATTTGAATCAAAGACGGAAACAATGATTTAGACGTTGATAGTTAGGAAAGATGATTATAGATGAATAAGAAAACAAAAAAGCTAAATCTAATCTCAATTTGATTAATCTCACACAGAGCTTCCAAATTACACTTTAGAGAACACACACTTTGGACTTACCAAATGGCTAAGGCTGATGAGCTTTAAAGGAGACTGAGATATTTATACTCTGTCTTAGTCCCCACCTCTTAATCTCCTTGTCTTAGGTGTTGTTTGTTTTTAAGAGGTAAAAGGTCTGCAGTATGCAAGGAGAAGTCTCTTTGTTTGTTAACGTCTGCAGCGTAACCCAAAACTATAATCCACCATAACCGAGACCCTCCACCGTGAACCAACACCCTTTGTTGTCACTCGAAACCATAACCTACCACAACCCACCATAACCATAACCCATAACCCACCATTCAAAAACACAAATCACAATAAAAATTTCAACCTACACACAAATTAACAATATAAACAGCTCAAAGTGCAATCATATGGTAAGATAGTTGTACTACAGATTTCTAAGTGGTATTGTTCAAACTTGTGGGCTTGACTTTGTTCCACCTTTATCTACTTCCATGTTTCTTTATATAAAATAAAACATTTAATAGCTATTATTCTCTATCTCCAATGTTTTTTTGAACCATGAGCAAACGTTGCCACCATCTTTCTCATCTCATACACCCAAGCTTTTCCACTCGATGCAGAAATTTGTACAGGGGCTGACAGCAACGGCAATAGGTGGGGAGAGAGGGAGGAACGTGGCGGGGAGGGAGGGAGGAGGCTTGACGGTGACGCGAGGAGGGTGGAGGGAGGCGCGGGGAGGAGAGGATAGTGGCTGTGGGCGGCGGAGTTGGGTGATGGAGGAGGGAGGAGGAAGAAGATAGGGGTTTGAGATGGTTGAGAGAAAAGTGCGTATTACATGGAGACGGAGGAAATAAGGGAAGCTAGAAGAGGTTGGAGAAGTGATTTGGAAATGTCTGCCCCAAGAAGAGGACGATCAGACATATTTTAGGCCTATGTCTTCTATAAAACAAACGGTATGTAGAACCTAAACGTCTGCCCGCATTTGCACGACGCATACAAAAGAGGTCAGGAAGTACTTCTACCAAAAAACAAACACCACCCTAGAGAGACTGAGGCCTTAGTCTCACTAGACCTCTAAATTACAGTTTTTCCATTATCATACTAAAAACAAATAAACGTTATCTAATCTAACCATCGACCTAAAACGACTACTCACTAGTTGGGCACACATATAAAATGCACTAAAAGGCTTCCTTTTATGGTTGAGGAATTATCACAATGATCCGGTTGGCAAATGCAATTGGAGGTTATAACAATCGACACTTATTCAGCTATGTCTACGAAAATAACACTAGTAACTACTGGTCTCCCAACTTACTACGAATTACCACCTATCGCACTTGTTGACGGCCATTTGCCCCTGATAGACAAAGTTGCTACTAATTAATTGTAAGTAACACTGATAACCAGTTACGAGTGAGAATTTGTTTCATTGCAACTTTCCATCGATCAGTCAATCAAGTCATAACAAGCTTTGGGTACCCCAGTTGTGGTGTAATCTTTGAATCCCACTAAGGTGGCACAACCCCCTTGGAATACCTAACATGGGGGTGATGCCCTTTGAAATACCAGGTTCGTTGGGTCTTTAAAGGGTTGTTTGGAAACCTCTACACTAGTAAATTTTGAACCATCATGGGGTCTCATTGGATAAGAGGCTTTGAACCAGTAAGAGGCTTGACTTAGTTCAACCTGACTAGTTGGTGGTGGAGGAGGTGGTTGTGGGTTGAGGAGGTGGTGCATGAGTGGCCAACTAAGGGTCATGAACACTAAAGAATGGATAAAAGGGGTAAAATTTCCATTCAACATCATTTTGAAGCCTATTGGTTAAGAGGCTTAGATGGCTAATTCAGAGGTGTTTTGTCAGTAAAACAAACACACTTAATGCTTTCTGATTTAGTGGTAGCATCTTAAAATCATTAATGGACTACCAAACAACCCCTAAATTGTATTAGTTTTGAACAAGCGTTTACTCTAAACCGTTTAACTTGATCGATGTATACTATAATTTCACCTTGGTGTTGTCGTATTAAGTCAAGTCAACCATATTAAAGTAATTTTGATAACATTAAAATTACAAATACATGTAAGACACCATCATTATTCTTCCGTTACTCTGTTAGTCACACACATGTTACATGGTTTGGATCATTTTTTTTAACAGCAAACAAACTTTTATAAAAATGCTAGCAAGTAACTAGCCACCAAAACCCAGGGAACAATCCGAACATACAAACCGAAAAAAATAAAAACATACATACAACCGAAAAAAAACAAAGTGTAAACACTATCCCATCTTTAGTGAATCGAAACTACCCCAAGAGTCCCACGACATATCCGACATTTTCCCTCGTTTAGTAATCCACAGGAAGCTCATAACCTTTACCTCTTCCATGATTTGACTAACCGACACTTCCTTTTGGTTAAAAATATAATCATTCCGGGCTCTCCATATACTCCAAAACGCCGTTAAAATAACCCCATAGAAGGCTTTTTTCACCCTAGTACCACTCTTAGCAGTCAAGTGCAACGAAAGCAAATCACGAGCATGGAACATAAACATAGACGGCACATGACACCAAGAGAAAATTAACTGCCACACCTCCAAAAATACCGGGCACCCCGTAAATATATGGTCCACCGACTCCAAATTTGTGCTGCAAATGCTACACACCTGTGCGCCAACGTGTATGTTTCTCCGAGCTAGTGCATCAACAGTAGGGAGCCGATCAAGGAAAGCACGCCACGCAACGCAACGATAACCACCTTTTTAGGGACCCAGTTACACCATTCAAACGATGTAACCGGAAGAGTATTTGTCGCGTCAAAGATACATTTCTTAACAGTCTTTAACGAATAATCATGTGAATTCCCCACAACCCATGACCATGTATCGCTGCCCAAAGAAAAATTAAAACCACCTAACAAAGCCATCAGCATATCAATTTCACTTTGCTCTTCACTGGAAAGATCCAAACGCCGCCACTCCGCATTGAAAACCAAGTGTTGCAGATCATAAGACACACGATCTGAAACTAAACATGCTCTATTCTTTTCCAAGGCAAATAATAACGGGAACTTTTTATGAAACACATCGTCCGAGCACCACCAATCAAGCCAGAAAAAAAATCATCGATCCATTTCGAACATTGGCTTTAAAAGCTTTATCCGAGTCAAACGGAAGTAAATTTGGAACAGTAGCTATTTGTTTCCACACACCACCCATCGAAATCTTAACGGAATAGTCGACCAACCCCGACCAGTACTATGGAGTGACCATACCACCTTACGCCACAACGAATCACTACTCGTTTTGAACCGCCACCACCACTTAGACAACAAACTCAAATTGGCTTCGCGAAGAGAACTCAACCCAATACCCCCGTATTCAACAGGGACAATAACCTTTTCCCAAGCCAACCAACTCATTTTGTCCACATCGTCCGTACCACCCCAGAAAAAATTCCGTCTCAATTTCTCCAATTCTTTTATAACTTGCACTGGAGCCCGAAATAAGGAAAAATAATATAAGGGTAATGAACTTAATACCGATTTCAGGAGGGTAATCCGACCACCGTAAGATAGGCACTTTGATTTCCAAGAGGACAACTTACTACGCACCTTTGCCACCACCGGATCCCAACATCTAACAAGATTCATATTAGACGCAATGGGGATTCCAAGATGAGTAAAAGGAAAAACACCCGACACCACTCGCAAGACAGCAGCCATCTCCTCAGTTTCATAATCATCAGCACCAACAGCATAGAATCTACAAACTAGACACTCGCAACACATGGTTTGGATCATTTAGGCATCATTTCTGATACAAACTAGACACCATCATTTTCAAAGGATTTTTGTTGGAATTGTTAATGACACAAAATAGGAATCATTTATTGTAGATTGTGTTTCTTTGGAAAGCTCCCAGTTTTTGGTGGATTTTCGTTGAAAATCAGTACCAGACAATTGATCTGGAACCAAACCTAAACAAGGTTGACAAAGACAATTATTAGTCTCCTATACCTAGTGGATAACCTACGGACAACCAGACCATTAGAAATTTTTGACGGATCACTGATAGTCCAAGTGTGTGTGTGTGTGTATTGAAATGATTTTGATGATTTCATCCGTGATCTATTGGTAATTTTCTCACTGAGTATTCCGTCAGTATTTTTTAGTCGGTGATACCCTAGTTTTCAAGGATGTCACATATACGTGACCTATATTTTAAAATTTTAAGAAACGTTGGATCGATTATATATGCGATGAGCTCGGTTGATACTAGTGAGAGAAACAAGAGAGGGAGAGGAAGAATAGACCAAACGAAGTTGTCGGTTATTATTGATCTCAACGGTATATAACGACTACACCGACTTTCAAACTATTTGCCGCCTATCACTATTGGTCTTTATACTATCACTTATTACAATATTGACCCTTGTGTTTACCCCACAACTAAACAACTATGACAATATTATACAAATAACCCCTAAACTATTTTATCATTCATTTATTACACAACAATACTCCCCAGTTATAGAAATCTTTGTCCCCAAAGATCATGTAGATGGAAATTAGGAAATCGCAACTGAAACTCATCCCTGAATTCCTATGTGGCATCTGATGCAGGAGACCCTTTCCAATGAACAAGAACTTGACAAACAACCCTGTTTCTTCTCCTGACTACCATGGTATCTAGTATAGCAGCTGGACCAAACTAAATCTGTGGCCTTTAGGAATAGGGAAAACTGTAGTAGGTGGACATTCTCTAATATTAAGTATGGTCCAAAGTACTTTGGAGATAACTTGTTGTAAGCATGACCTCTGATTGAACCTTGAACATAATTCTGCAACTTCAACATACCTAATCTCCTTCCACAAAGTTTCTTTCAGTTCTATGCTTGTCAGCATGTTGTCTCATCCTATTATGTGCTTTGAACAAAGATTCTCTAACAAGCCTTATGGTTTCTTCTCTAGCAATCATAAAATCATCCACTGTTTCAAGCATTGAATCCCTGTGCACATAGGGGATATGTAGTGGAGGAGCATAGCCATACAAAGCTTGGAAGGGTGTGGTCCTTATAGTAGTATGGAAATTGGTATTATACCAAAATTCAGCCAAAGGAAGCAACTTGACCCATGAACTTGGCCTTTCCATTGTCATACACCTTAAATATGTTTCCAAACATCTATTTATCATTTCTGTTTGGCCATCCGATTGTGGATGGTAGACAGTGGATAATGCTAAGCTTATTCCTTGCAAGCTAGTAAATTCTTTCCAGATATTACTATGGAATATGTTGTCCCTAATAGAAACAATTGTAGAAGGCCATCCATGTAGTTTGTACACATTGTCCAAAAACACTTAAGCCACAGTAGAAGCTGTGAATGGATGAGCCAAAGCCATGAAATGGCTATACTTGGCCAATCTATCCACCACCACAAATATTACTTCTTAACCTCGGGATTTTGGCAATCCAGTGAAAAAATCCATGCTAATATCTGACCACACAGCAGTTGGAATGGGCAATGATTGTAAAAGTCCCAAATATGCAACATTAACATACTTAGCCTGTTGATAAGTAACACAGTCTCTTATGAGTTGTTTAATCTGTTTAAGCTGTCCCTTCAAATAAAACATTGACCTTAACCTATGATGAGTTACATGGATTCTTGAGTGACCCTCCCACAGAAGAAGAATGGCACACGTGAATTAACTTTTTCCTTAATTCTAAATTTGCCCCTACTACTGATTTCTGTTTTCTTTTGAGTAAGCCATCATTCTATGAGTATTTATGCATAGTTTGACTCTGTGATAAATTCTGAATCACAACTTGAAGCATCACATTTTCATTCAAGCTTCTTTTGATTTCTTCCAGCAATATAGGGTCAAATGATGAAAATACCATTGTGAACACAACTGAGCTTTCCAGTCTAGAAAGTTCATCAGCTGTCACAATTTCAACCCCCTTTTTGTATTAAACTTCATAATCATAACCCATGAGTTTGGATAACCAAGAATGTTGCAATGGGGTGGTTACCTTCTGGCACAACAGATGTTTGAGGCTCTTTTGACCAGTTATGATTATAAAACGCTTGGTCACCAGATGATAACAAGATGACAATGCCGTTGTTTCACTGCCATAATGACTGCCAACAATTCCTTCTCATATACTGATAAAGACATTTGTTTTGAACACAAAGCTTTACTATAAAGGCCAAAGGATGATTATCTTGTAATAAAATGTAACACCCATAGTAGTCCCTGAATTTTTTTCGTGCATTATTATTTGTGTACAATAACTAAACAATCGAAAATGAATAATAACTATTATGTTTATATTTGAAACTAAAAACCGAATCGTAATGTATAAAATATTCTTAAATAATATGCGTTACAAGACCAAACTGGTACGCGATACGAACCTAAACCTGGTCTGTGACTTTTGATTATTCACCAATCGGAACATGTGTCACCTTCCCAAGATGACATATGTCCCCTCTCAACCCTTGACAACATGCCACCCACCTATTTATATATACCCTCCCTCACACACAGACTCATACTCTATCTTTCATCACTCAACTAGAGAAGGAAGAGAGGAAGCAGAGAAGAAAGACCAAAGAGGGGAAAAGAGAAAAGGAACCTCCGGCCAGCCTTTTCCTCACTCCGACAGTGGAGGTATTAATCGACGGTGACGATTCGTGAGTTATGGTAGATTCAGTTGTGTTCTTGACACTTGAGCAGCGATGGTGGTTGATGTGGTGACGGTGACGGAGGAAGGTAGTAGGTCAGACATGGTTCCATTATTGATTCTGGCTGAAACACCGACCACCCTGTTCTGGTAATCTTTACTAGCGAGTTAACAATAGGGTTATAAAAGAATATAAGCTGGTAGGTGACAGTGGTTGTGATGGATGTTGATGGTGATGAGTGGTGAGGATTGTATATGGTGGAGGTGGTAAGATGGTGGTTTATTTATTAGGTGTTTGGGTCGAACGATCAACACAAGCAAACTGGACATCATAGTCGGATTGCTTACGAGTGGGAAGGTATATCACGCTCACTTAATCAGTCAATTTTCATTATTATTATTATTATTATTATTATTATTATGTTACATGTGTGGGCCAAACGAGCTAAACAAACGGTTTAAAGAATATAGACAAAGAAACATAATGAAACATTAAGAGGAGCTAGTAAACCAACCCGACAATATACAGTCTGTAAAATAATATTTGTACAGGATTGATAGTACAAACTGGATAAATAGGAATTTGAGGATTTAGATATAAAGTTAGAACCAATAAATTAGAAATATGATTATATTGCCAGGACAATTGAGACTTTGAACAACTAAACGAACTACTATAACTAAGGTAGTTATGACAACCAAGACTTTGGACATGGAACATCTATAAGCAACATCTAAGACTCTAGATACCCATACAAGTACAGGAAACAACATCATAGACTGAGATATATGTATTATTGTAGACAAATAAGACTGTTAGGCACAATTGGAGATGTTAGTTATATGCATACACCATAACTTACTTGACGAATTAGCATTACATATATACTTTTATGACAACCATAATTGGCACCATGACAAATACAATTTATTATTCTTAATCCTTATATATTAGAGAGAATCGCATGGTTGGTCCCTGTGCTTTCCAAATATTGCATTCTTGGTCCTAGTGGTTCACTAATTACAGAGTTGATCCTTGAGCTTAACAAAATTACACTCGTGTGGTCCTTACCTCTAACTGTCATCAATTTCCTTAGTTAAAAACAGGTAAATTACATTTTTCCCTCAAATATATAAAAAAACAATTAAAAAACATAAATAAAAAAGATAATATTAAACATATCCCTACCCACCCCTTCTTCTTCTTCCTCCTTAAACCACCACCATCTCCTCAAACCACAAGCATCACCCCTGCACCTCCTCCGCCGTCTTCCTCTGCCACCACAACCTTCACCCAAACCTGACTATAAACCACCGCCACTAACCACAACCCTACCCACAACACAACGGTCGTAACCCACAGACCAGACCCCATAACCCACATCTATCGACCCAACCCAACCAACCCTCATCCTGCAGAACCGTTCCCAACCCCACCCTGTCACCGCCGCCGTCACCATCCACCTTCACAAACACCACCATCACCTCCACCTTCACAAACCACTACCATCATCACCATCACCTCCATCTTCAAAAATAAATAAACTAGGGAATAAATGCTGATTGACGGTGAATCATCGAGTCTGACCGTGACCGGTGGTGGCTGTTTGTGTGTGTGCATGTTGTGTAGTGTTTGTGTACGATTAGGGTTAGGGGATCTACCTGCCAGGGGGTGGAGGTGATTGGTTTATGGTTTATTAGACAGAGGGGCGATAGGTGGAGTTTGTAGGTAGGTTGAGAATAGAAGAAGGGAGTTGGGAGAGGAGAGAGAGAAAGAGATAGAGATAGAGAAAAGAAGAGACGTTACCTTTCTTCGAGGGGGGGGGGTGGGAGTGGTCGGCCGATGGTGGTTATTCGTGACGGTGTTAGTGGTTTGTGAAGGTGGAGGTGGAGGTGATGGTCACGGTGGTAGTGGTTTATGTTGGTGGAGGTGATGGAAGAAGAATGGGTATTTATTATAAATAAAAAAGGATCTAGGGTGATAGGGTAACACAAAAAGACCATAATACCCCCACGTGGGAAGCACGTGGGTGGACTTAACCAGGAAAGATAACAGTCGTTAGTCATGGGGATCACACGAGTGCACTTTTGACAAACCTAGGGAGCAACTCTATAATTAGTGAACCACTAGGACCAATAATGCAATATCTGAAAAGCACAGGGACCAACCATGCGATTCTCTCTACATATTACTAGAACTATATTTCAATTTGAAATACTCACATTATTACTCTTCGTAAGTATTAGATAGTATAATTTTACTTACATAGCTTCTAATTCATTACTTATCTTTAGATGATTACTGACATTAAACTTAATATCATTAATAGTACGGTTATTATTAAACTACGTTTACTAACATATTATTTACGGGATGCATGAATACATTTTAGCATATCTAATTTGGCATTTAACATGCATATATAGTTATGAACCAACAACTCAACCTGTCACAACATTAATAACTTAGCTCGTCCACACATGTAGTTATAATATTGGTAATACATACTAATAATACTTGATATCACTAGGATTTCTAGCTATTTGCACATAAACGATAGGTGGGCTTAACCATGGTATACTATATAACAGTGCGACACGACATGATGCGAGACAAAGGTGAGTTCTGTGAATTTTGCCTTTTTATTTTTAAAGTGTTTTGGACTGAACACATGTTTCCAATAGTAAACCAATACGATGTGATAAACCAGTATGATTTGACAAGATGCTCCTGATACCATTCACACTCATTAACCTAAGGGAATTAGGCCACTTAATATATGGGTAGTACTACTTGGGCAATCCCCCACGCACAGTGGATCCAAAAGCCTGAAAAACCCTCCACCGAAGTCAATGGACCGTTGTGGCATATAGTTTTCCATGGGAATTCATAATGGGAGTAGATGGTTTCATTGTTAGGTTTGAGGTGTGACTTGTACATCACTAGTGCTAAACTATGTGAACTTGAGAACTTATTTTTAACATTATAAAACTTGTTTTGCGATGGTAAACCTATTTTGAAACCAATTTAACTCACACACGGACTCACTAACATATTTGTTGACCCAAAATACTTTTAAGCATGTGTTCAGGTACCGCTTTTGGATGGATTTGAGGCATAACATGATTATCAAATGTGCGGATTAGAGAAGCATACGGATAGAGCTACAACGTAGTGGATTGCAAGATACCATACTAGAGGATATATAATTCGAGGATACTTCACTTGGGGATTATAGATACGCTCGGTAGATACTACTTCGGCTAGAGAACTCTTCAGTGAAGCTGCTTCGATGAATGCCATAATTCGTCCCTGCATTAGTTATCAATTTAATTATTAATTTGCATTATTCTTTTGGATTAGAATTTGTATAAACATTAATCATAGTCTTATGTTACATCCGCTGTGCAAGTTTGACATCAATATGTGTTTCGTCCAAGCCCACCTTGGTCGTGGTGTGACAGATTGGTATCAGAGTAGCGGTTATAGCAAACTAGGATTTTCCTTATGGAAAATTCCTAGTCTACGACTGAAAGATCTTAGCTTTAAGATTTTAAGACGACCCAACTAGGAAATACCTTGGAGATGTTTAAGATAAACCTAAGTAATTATGAGCTAAACTAGAATTGAAGTACTTGAACACATTGGAATGCTTACCTCGAATATACTTTAGATAACTTGGGACCAATCGTACCGATTACACAACCAATGAGAGACAGAAAGTATGACTACAACGGAAATTATTAGGACGATCTTGTGATGTTAATTGACGATTACACTTGATATCACGTAATCGTGAATTTATAGGCACGCAAAAGTTCTAAGAAATCCTACCAGTTACCAAAAGAATAAGTCGTATTAAGCTAATGAGACTTGTTTATACCTAATGATTAGCCAATTAACCATTGGCAATCCTAGGACTATATATGCTCATTTTTTTATTTGAACCAATTATACTCGTCATACTTTGATAAAATTCCTCTAATATTAGTGAAGCTCCTTCGATTCATATCAATATGTTATACAAGATTGCTATTATATATGCTTTTAGTTAAGTGTATCTATCTTATTTTATCTTGAAACTAACTTTCCTTGACGAAGTTGTGAACTAACCCTGTATAGTACTTTATCGAAACTTATTTTGCAACCCAAGAGGGGGGGGGGGTCCAAGATAACCCGGTCCATGTTTTGTTAGCCAATCGATACGGATTATACGGCCTTCAAGACCCGCTTAACTCTTTCCGTCTGATAAGTTTTATTCATAACATTCATATTATTATGCAAATTATGCTTATTCCGTTTGAGAATAGAATACCTATAAGATTTCACACTAACAATATCCGCTATCTGTGTTCGATAAACACTTGCCATCATATCACCTAATTGTTCACCCATTTTTATCCATCTTGATCCTCCCAAAACATGGTGAGACATCCCTTATCTATCACCATGTGATCTTGTATTCTCTTAGACTTACTTCCATGCTTAAAAATTGTGGTACCCCGCAATTTCAGGTTCTCACTTTAACTAAACTCTAGTTACATTCCTTGCATTATTCTTAACTAGGGTTAGCTAGATAGGACACACATTACACAGTCATAAGTTAATAACTGCATAAAGTGGTAATTCGAGGAATTACCAGACTGTATACATGATTAGTGAACCTCGGACGTTGGTGAATAATGAAGTTGAATAATTGTGAGATAATTGGTTTGGATTGATTGTGATTACGTGCTTCTGTGATACTCAGTGAAACTATGTGCAAACCATACGTGATTATGTGAACTTAAACCGAATACGTTAATAAAAATCGTTAAAGGTGGACCATTAGGATGATTAGGGTCTTAACACATGGGGTTACACTTATTACGGTCCGAAATAGCAAAAACGTCGAACGAAAACACGCCGGGAGACGAAACAGGCCACCCATGCGGGCCAAGGCCCTGTGAGCGGCCGCTCACAGGGACCGAGCGGCCGCACGCGGGTGTCTGTTGCCACCAAACTGACTTAATCACCTATTTAAGCAACCCTAAGCCTCTTGCATCATCTAAACTCAAACCCTAATCGCCCCTACTGCCCTATTTACGAAATATTAACCCCAAAACACCCGCTAAGGCGCAAGAACATCGATCGGGAAGCTTCAAGAGCATTCGGTTGATTGTTTCGAAGGGCTTGCGGTATAATCTTTAACCTATTGTGTTTTAATCTTCTTTAATATGTTATAAAACCTTATAACTAAGTTTGTCCATGGCTGAAACCTTTTCATAAAGTTTAAACCTTGAAGTTTATAAAGATTGAATGGGTTAAATATAATCCTATGCGATCAGAAATTGATAGGTTGCATGATTATGCATGTTCTTGATGTTTTAGACTTCTAGGGTTTGTGAATGATGATGTTTGTGATGTACAATTAGGGTTTTGATCAGATGTAGTTTTTGTTAATGTTGTATGATGATTATTAGGTGTTATTGATTGATAATATGCAACTAGGGTTTGATATAAATTGATAATATTGCATGATTAGAATCTGGACAGAATCTGAATGTCGAATTGTAGGGTCTGTTTCGTGGCTTGAAAATAATTGTTTTGATCAATTCTTTGCATGAATGGATTGTACATGGTCTTAGCTTTTTAGAATGGGCAAAACCATCTGATTTGGATGTCGTTTGATATGCTTTTGGAATTTTCTTTGAATAAAGGTCATATCAGATTTTCGGATTAACAAACTGAGTCAACTTTAAATCGTTATAACTCGAGTTTTACAAAGAATTAAGTTATGAAATTTGTACAGTAGGTTAAAATTGGAATAACTTGGCTTTTACAAGTGGATTCATCCCGTTTGGATGAACACACAATTTTTGGGAATTTTTCTACTAAACTGACCTGTTGTGAAAGTTTTCTGAACATAGCTGTGTTGAACGAATTTTAATAATTTTTGTATTTGGTTTTGAGACAAAAAAAAATATGGATTGTTAAATGAATCCTAAAGAATATTCAGTAAAAATTTGGGAGTTTAACTCACTGATTAAGTATTTTAAATAAATTATTTTTGGTGACGCACAATCTGTCCTAAAAACGCAGATTGTGTATTATGTGTTTACGTGACAAATTGAAGTCCTAGGTGGTATGTATTTGATATGTATTTGAATGGTCACTTGTATGTGATGCATATGGAGTGTAAAACTAATTGTAACCAACATATTCACCAACGGGTCCGTAGGATTTACTTATGCATGTAGAATCACTAGGTGTCACCTACATGCTATTGAACATTTAAATGTCTTGGACAAACGGATTATATGGTGTAATGGTATTACACATATACTTACTTAGTGAAACTTATACTGGGGAGTCGGTAGTGCACCCTACTTGGAGTTTGGATTTACTTGCTTGCATACTAAGGTGAGTTTCACTACTCTTTTCTCAAAAGCATGCGTCTCAGGGTGAGACAACTTTGGTAAACGTTTTCTAGTCCGGTTTGGGACTACTTACACATCCCGGGTTGGGATGCTTTGGATCCTTGTGTGGGTCGGTTTTTGACTCCTTGTGTGAGTCGGGTTTTGCTAGTTCGCAAACTGTGTCCTTGATGAACTAAACCAACTCTATCATCTGTAAGTCCTTCACATACCGAATGAGTTGCCGGGTTATGGCAAGCGGGTTATTAGTTGATAGCGCTATTAGGTTTTACAAACCTCACACCAGCTCGGGGAGTGCGGGAGTGAACTATAACTTAACAGATTTTATCATTGTTGATAGGCAATGATGTAAGGCATGCAGCTCACATTTGTGACTACACGTACATCAGCAGTTCGGTATATATATCGGTGTTTAGTTATCATGAATGGGTTAGCTACCCTTGACATGCGATGAACTAGTGTTTACACGGTTCTTGGAACCAACTCAATTACTTGTTTACGTGGTTTTGGAAACCAGCGCAGTTACATACTCATTTACTTTACTTAGTGAACTCACCAACATTGTTTGTTGACCCACGATTTACATGCTTTTGCAGGTAGTTAGCTTCCGGTGCCAGGATTAGAAAGCACTGCACACTTCACTGCATTTGGGGTCTTGGGCATACACCTAAATTACATATTATGCTTTTACATTTTCTTTCATATGATTTTAATTTGGGCGCGTTGTTTTGCGCATGGTTTTAAAAGGGTTAAATTTGGTTTACGCTTCCGCAGCTTAACCTAACTTGGTTTTTGAAAACGAACTAAATGGTTTGGGCATTTAGAGTTCGTTCTTATGACTTATGGCTATGGGATCCTGGTATGTCATGCGCCTCACGGTATAAACCCCGCAGTGGAAATTTGAGGGTGTGACAAAAATTGTCGATTTCAACCTAGAATATATGGTTTAGTAGTCCTCAACTATCGTAATACCGCAGAGTACTTAGATTACTCTCAGATTCCCTAATGTATGATCACATGATAACCAAAGGCAATGACCAAATACATCCCCCACATCATTCCGAACCCAACAAATAACTCAAGATAAGTCATGCGATTAAGGAAATTCCTAGCCGTTTTCTTACATAGTCGTACCCTTTCAGTTCTCATTTAGTCTAAAGCTAGGAATATGTAACATCCGGCCCCTCTCACCACCAATATTGTCCACTTTGCCCCAATGGGTTGCCCATCCAGAGCTCACAAAATTTTTTTTGTTGCCCCGGTGGAAACTTCCCAGGTGGTCACCTAGCCTGGTACTGCTCCCACCTGAGCACGCTTAACTGTGGAGTTCTCATCTCATCCACCAACATTAAGTCCCAAAACGCGTTGGTGATTTAAGAGGTGTTTGATTACATATGAACCAAGGATCTCTCCTGGCCACGACCGATATGGGATTTTCCTGGGGTGTCACATTCACCCCTTGTTAGAGTCTCATCATCCCTGATGAGGTTTGACCCACCATCCCGAACGACACAGGAGTGGCTCTGATACCATTTGTAACATTCGGCCCCTCTCGCCACCAATATTGTCTGCTTTTCCCTAATGGGTTGCCCATCCAGAGCTCACGGATTTGTTTTTGGTTTTCCTGGTGGAAAATTTCCAGGAGGTCACCCATCCTGGTACTGCTCCCACCTGAGCACACTTAACTGTGGAGTTCTTCTCTCATCCACTAACATTAAGCCCCAAAATGCGTTGGTGATTTAAGAGGCATTTGATTACATATGAACCAAGGATCTCTCCTGACCATGGCTGATGTGGGACTTGCCTAGGGTGTCACATTATGAGAAAACATGCAATGTTAGTAAACACGTACAGTTCCGGTGAGTCACAGAGATAAAGTTTGAAAAGTATGTAAACGTTTGTAAACCAGACCTAACAATCCTTACATCTATACCTGATGCTAGCTAGACATCGTTACATGTTACTAAAGTTTCGTGAACCACTACTGAACGTTAGAAATGCCTCAATACTCGCCACCGGACATTACCCGGTGTCATAAGTTAGATATGACAAGTATGCACCCGTCTGACTCCTAGTCGACCCGAGTCGGGCTTGCCGGGCCAAATAGATCTATTCACACTTTCCCCGCTATGTATCCTCATATTAATGGTTCACACGTTAGAAGGACTTTAAATGATGTAATTTCACTTAGTACCCTTGTGATATAATGTAATATGTTGGTCTAAAAGTTCATAAAGTTTGTACCGCATGTTTCTCCCCCAGATATGAAAACAGTAAAATGTGGGGCTGTGACACTCACCTTAGATTGCGTTCTTCACGTAAAATAGAATACCAACTTGTTATGGTAGTCCGACTACTGGAAACCTACCATAGATAGTCTATTAATGTTCTACTGATGATAAGTTTGTAAAATAACCCTTAGTGTCCAAGACCTTGACTTTAAATGTTTGTAAAAGTATTTAACATTTGACATGACCGCACAAGACAAGACTCGACATCCCGTTGGTGACCCGATATCCCCATTTTAGCCAAATGCAAGTAAACAAGTAAGCATGTGTAGATATGCACCTCCTACGAATAACAGTTCACCAGTTCATGCATATAGTTCATATAATGTACGTATATGTCATGACACGTGTTACGAGGTTTCCTAGACGTGCCATAGGGCTTACAGTATGTTCCTAGGTGTTAAAACATGTTACGGGGTTCCAAAACGCACTTCCGACATCAAAACACACGACTATGATTAGAACAGGTGACTATGGTTCATAGCGCCTCCTATTCACACAACTATGAACCCTAGTCACCCCTAAACCAGGCGACTATGATTCATAGTCGCCTACTCTGCAGCAGGTTGTCCGTTTTACACGCGAAACCCTCCAAATCAGATCCAAATCAAGTTGTAACACCCCCAAACAATCCCCAAACATTAAACAACTATTTAAATCAAGAATCCCCCCCAGAGAATCATCCGTTTATCATGTCAATTGCAAATATTTCCCAAAATGGATAAAATTATGGATATGTCACACGAATGCATGAAAACTTTACCCTGATGGCAAATAATTAGATTTCATCACATAATCACATCCTAAACATCATCATGTTGTTGCTACATCATTCTAGTATAAACCCTAACAACAATCAATCATCAAATCATCACATATCATCCTAAATCCCTCTAATGCCCTCAAACGGGTCAAAACTCATATTATTTTCAAAACACCTCAAACATCCATCAAAACCTAAGATATTCATCCTAACAACAAATCCATATCATCAAAGTAACAAACACATAAGAATCCTCATGTTTAGACCTTCAAAACCCATTTCAAGTTTGCATCTTTCCATAAAAACTCTATGAATGATTAGACATAGTTTAGAAATGCTTTTCAAAGGTTTTCAAATATAGAAACTTTATAAAATCAGGTCTGGACCTTTAGGGTTCAAAATAATGACTTAGCAAGAGCATAGGAAGAATAACACACCTTAGATCTTGCTTGGAAAATCATGATTTAAGCTTGGAATTGGTAGTTTTAGGGCAAAAACGGGTGTTAGAGGTTAAGGATGGTATGAGAGAGGTTTGGGGTGAGTCAGGGTTGCATAAATGATGTTTAACAAGTTAAGGGTGGTATCTATAGGTGTTTCTAGTCGTTTCAGACCAGATGGGAGATTATGGCCTACATGACATGACTTTGAACCATAGTTGAGCCTATTCTAGGTGACTATGGTCATAGTCACCCCTTTTCAGGCGACTATGATTCATAGTCGCCCCTGCAGGGCTCACATGGTTTTTGACGTGTTATTTGCTAATTTAACACATTAATTCACGTATCCACATATCAACAAGTCATATAATGATTGCAAAACACTTATTACTTGGTAACTAACATGTTCACGTCAATTCACCAACTCCCGGGACTCGACACTCGAGTATATGCGTTTTTACCCAGTGATCCTCCGAATCACCAACCCTTGAAAACGTGCGCATAACTGACTCCTAATGATTCTTCAAATCACCATAATGACTCCCGATGATTCCCCGAATCATCAAATCGACTCACTAACCCAGTTAAGTTTGTTTTAAGAATGTTTTGTTAAGGTAGACTTATAAGTTCGATAAAAGTTATTAACCTGAGTTTGCTTGGTGTCACAGAAAAATGACGACTTAGAGACAACTTAAGGTTGCTCAGGCATGTCACAAGCAAAAGATATTGGAATATTTCTCGAACATCACTAAGAAACTTCGGTTTAGTTCCATAGCCTACTTGACTACTACAGCTATGATTCCGTTCTAAGATCAAAATATTAAGCACAACCTTCAAAATAGTGTTTAGTTACCCCTGCAAAGCTTGAAAGAAACTAATAAGTAAGACTTAACTGGGAGAGTAGATATGACTATGAATTCGGTAGTGGACTTAGAAACTTGAGGTTTCATGATTTAACCAAAAGTGTTGCTTAAGCCGGTGTGGTCATACTCTTTACAAGAAATTCTAGCACCAATTTGCCTAAGTATAAGACATGGAACAAAAACAATTAGAAACAAATAGATCCTTGAATATCTTACTTAAACTTTCAAGGTTGTCAAGAGGACCACCTTGCTTAAGCTTATTCTTAGTATAATACCACATTCCGCATTTCATACTGGGAAACATTGTAGGAAGACATCCATGAAGGAGGGATTGTTGACAAGGAAGTTAGAAAATTCACTCTTTAACACACGTTTAAAAGCTTGTAAGGATGACATGTAACTTTAAGAATATCTTCTCATTTAAGACCCTTATTTTAGTGTATTTAACCTACACTAAGGGGCTGTTTGGTAGCCTCTTAACCATTCAGCGCTGAATGATTCAGCATTCAGCGCGTTTGTTTCAGCTTCTGAATGGAATGGTTAAGTCTGAATCATTAAGATTTGGGATGTTGCTGAACCATTAAGCACTGAACTATTAAGCACTGAACTAGGCTGAACCTTAATGAGGCTCCTCTACCAGTGTGGGACAAGAAAACTAACCATTAAGAGGTCTAACTTAATGATTCAGCGCTTAACCATTCAGACCACTTAATGATTCAGCACTTAATCAACCAAACAGCCCCTAAAACGCAGTTCTTAAGAACAAATAACTTTCGGAGTACACATAGAGGTTCACGACCTACACAACTGCGAAAGTAATAATGGAGATATGATCATGGCACCCCTCTTTTGGCACAATCTTCCCATTTCAATCATTTGTAGAATAGAATTACATAAACACCATAATGTAAGGTAAATTGGTGATTGCGATTCAGAAAGTAATCTTGAATTTACAGGTACATTAAGGTGATGTGAAATTCTATCAGGGTTTAGGAAAGATTTCCAGTACGTTTCGAGGCATCAAAGGTGTGGTGGGTTAGCTGCAGTACACCCAAAATATAAACACCGATGATGCATCAGGAATGAGGCTAGAACTCAAACAAAAAACAAACCCCTGTCAATTTCCTATATTCAAACATTTGTATCAAATATAAATCTTAAACATCGTGTTTGATTACAACCTTTATTCTTTGAGTCTGATGTTAGACTCTGTGGAGTTCTTACCATTCGATATATTCTCGAGTGTTATTATGCTCATCTCCTATCTTTAATTGAGATTGTTAAAAACCTCGCGTATGTGGATCAGTTAAGCTTTCCTAAGAAAGTACAACTAACCCTTGAGACCCAAACACGAAAATAATTCCGAGGATGGAATTCCATTAAGGGGGAGAATGTAACACCCTAGTGTAGACCCCGAATTTTTTCCGACATTATTATTTGTGCATAATAACTAAACAATTGAAAATGAATAATAAGTAGCACGTTTATATTTGAAACTAAAAACCGAATCGTAATGTATAAAATATTCTTAAATAATACGCATTACAAGACCAAACTGATACGTGATACGAACCCAAACCTGGTCCATGACTTTTGATTAGTCACCAACCGGGACATGCATGTGTCACCTTCCCAAGATGACACAAGGAAGCAAGACTCCTTCGGAATGATTGGCTTTAGCCCTTTCCCCTTGGAGCACATCCAAGACTCAAAATATGAACTTCGAAGAAAACGTAAAATTTCGGTCTTGCAGCAGCAGCAGAAGAGTCCACGGATCACCTATTTAATATATAAAGATTCAAATAACTTCCTGCTGCTGAAAGATCCCCATCAAATGCTACATCCGAAGCAACTATAAGTCGATCTGCCAAACAAAACTCCCCTTTATAGAAGGGTTTTACCCCAAGCTCCTTTAGAGCAAGGCTTTTCCGGCTTTACTGACTTAGCTGAATAATCTGCTCTAGCAATCTTGGTCAAGCTGTTTTCATCTACTTATACTTAGATTCGGTATTCTACCCTTGACAACATGCCGCCCACCTATTTATATATACCCTCAGTCACACACAGACTCACACTCTAACTTTCATCACTCACACACACTTTACTAAAGAAAGATAAAGAAGTAGAGAAGGAAGAGAGGAAGCAGGGAAGATAGTCCGAAGGGGGAAAGAGAAAAGGAACCTCCGGCCGGTCCTTTCCTCACTCTAACAGCGGAGGTATTAATCGACGGTGACGATTCGTGAGTTCTGGTAGGATCAGTTGTGTTCCTGACACTCGAGCAACGGTGATGGTTGATGTGGTGATGGTGATGGAGGAAGGTAGTAGGTCAGACATGATTCCAGTATTGATTCTGGCTGAAACACCGACGACCCTACTCTAGTAATCTTTACTAGCGAGTTAACAATAGGGTTATAAAAGAATATATGATGTTAGGTGACGGTGGTTGTGATGGATGTTGATGGTGATTAGTGGTGAGGATTGTATATGGTGGAGGTGGTAAGATGTTGGTTTATTTATTTGGTGTTTGGGTCGAACGATCAACACAAGCAAACTGGACATCATAGTCGGATTGCTTACAAGTGGGAAGGTATATCACGCTCACTTAATCAGTCAATTTTCATTATTATTATTATTATTATTATAATGTTACATGTGTGGGCCAAACGAGCTAAACAAATGGTTTAAAGAATATAGACAAAGAAACAGAATGAAACATTAAGAGGAGCTAGTAAACTAACCCGACAATATACAGTCTGTAAAATAATATTTGCACAGGATTGATAATACAAACCGGATAAATAGGAATATGGGGATTTAGATATAAAGTTATAACCAATAAATTAGAAATATGATTATATTGCCAGGACAATTGAGACTTTGAACAACTAAACAAACTATTATAACTAAGGTAGTTATGACAACCAAGACTTTGGACATGGAACATCTATAAGTAACATCTAAAACTCTAGATACTCATACAAGTAAAGGAAACAAAATTAGACAGAGATATATGTATGATTGTAGACAAATAAGATTGTTAGGCGCAATTGGAGATGTTAGTTATATGCATACACCATAACTCACTTGACGAATTAGCATTACATATATAGTTTTACAACAACGATATTTGACACCATGACAAATACAATTTTTTATTCTTAATCCTTATATATTACTGAAACTTTATTTCAGTTTGAAATACTCATATTATTACTCTTCGTAAGTATTAGATAGTATAATTTTACTTACATTGCTTCTAATTCATTACCTATCTTTAGATGATTACTAACATTAAACTTAATATTATTAATAGTACGGTTATTATTAAACTACGTTTACTGATATATTATTTACTAGATGCATGAATACATTTTAACGTATCTGATTAGGCATTTAACATGCATATATAGTTATGAACCAACAACTCAACCCGTTACAACATTAATAACTTAGCTCGTCCATACATGAAGTTGTAATATTAGTAACACATACTAATAATACTTTATATCACTAGGATTGCTAGCTATTTGCACGTAAATGATAGGCGGGCTCATCCATGGTATACTATATAATAGTGCGACACAACATGATACGAGACAATGGTGAGTTTCGTGAACTTCCCCTTTATACTTTTAAACCGTTTTGGGGTGAACACATGTTTTCAATAGTAAACCAATATGATGTGGTAAACCAGTATGATGTGACAAGGTGCTCCGGATTCCATTCACACTCATTAACCCAATAGGGATTCCCCCACGCACAGTGGATCCAGAAGTCCGGAAAACCCTCCATGGAAGTCAACGGACCGTTGTGTCGTATAGTTTTCCATGGGAATTCATAATGGGAGTAGATGGATTTATTATTAGGTTTGAGGTGTGACTTGTACATCACTAGTGCTAAACTATGTGAACTTGAGAACTTATTTTTAACATTATAAAACTTGTTTTGCGATGGTAAACCTATTTTGAAACCAATTTAACACACACACAGACTCACCAACATATTTATTGACCTAAACTACTTTTCGGCATGTGTTCAGGTACCGCTTTTGGATGGATTCGAGGCATAACCTGATTATCAAATGTGCGGATTAGAGAAGCATACGGATATATCTACAAGGTAGTGGATTGCTAGATATCTTACTAGATGATATATAATTCGAGGAGTACTTCACTTGGGGATTAGAGATACGTTCGGTAAATACTATTTCGGCTAGAGAACTTTTAGTGACGTTGCTCCGACGAATGCCATGATTCGTCCCTGCATTAGTTATCAATTTAATTATTAAGTTGTATTATTATTTTGTATTAGAATTTGTATAAACATTAATCGTAGTCATATGTTACTTCCGCTGTGCAAGTTTGACATCAATCTATGTTTTGTCTTGGCCCACCTTGGTCAGGGTGTGACATAAAATTGCCCCTATCCCTCATAATGAGGCATCAGTCTCAACAATAAAGGTTTTTTCCAAATCAGGCAATGCTAGAATTGGAGCTTCAGCTAAAGCATGCTTGAGTTGAATGAATGCTTGTTGGGCCTTCTCATTCCATTTAAAAGAATCTTTCTTCGTTAATTCAGTGAGAGGGTTAGTAATTATCCCAAAAGATCTTATAAACTTCCTGTAATATCCAGCTAGACCTAAAAATCCCTTTAGCTGATTCACATTCATGGGAATAAACTAATTAATTACAGCTTCAATCTTCTTTGGGTCAATAACTACCCCATTTTTATTGATAATATGACTCAAATATTCCACTTGTTGACCAACAAAGCTACATTTAGATTGTTTAGGAAACAACTTACGATTCTTTAAGACTTGTAAAACCTTCTCTAAATGAATCAAGTGTTGGTTGATATCTTTTCTATACACTAAGATATCATCAAAGAAAACCAACACAAATTTCCTATAAAAGTCGTTAAAAGTTTGATTCATTAAGGCTTGGAAAGTTGCTAGTGCATTAGTCAATCCAAAGGGCATTACCAGGGATTCAAACAAACACTGATGAGTTCTAAAAGCAGTTTTATGAACATCATCTAGAAACATTATGACCTGATGATAACCATACCTGAGTTCCAGCTTTGAAAACACTACTGCTCCTTTTAATTCTTCTAATAACTCATCAATGAGTGGAATACGGAAGCTGTTCTTCACTGTTGCATTGTTAAGTTGTCTGTAATCCACACACATTCGCTAATAACCATCTTTTTTCTTTACAAACAAAACATGAGCAACAAATGAATTTGTATTGCCTCTAATTACCCCACTCGGTAACAGTTCTTTAGTCATTTTTTCTATTACATCCTTTTGAATTGACTGATATCTATAGGGCTTTAAGTTTATGGATACTTCTTCATCTTTCAAGACAATCTTATGATCAAGGTAACCTTTAGGTTTCTCAAAAACAAGATTGTATTTTATCAACAAGTCCTTAATCTTTTTTTCCATCATTTCCCGAGTTACAGTAGTGCTTTAACCATTTTGCGCTTCCCAATATAACAATTGTATTTCATACATTTGTGATCTTACCAACTGACTTGGTTTGTTCGACGGTCCATGGTTTATATAGAAAAAAGACTCATTCCTTTATTACTTACACCTTTAAGATTCTATTTCTTTCCATCCACCTGAAATTCCATAGTCAATTAACTAAAATTCCACACAGTGTCCCCTAATGGAGATAGCCACTGAATTCCAAGAACCATGTCATAGCTATCTAAAGGAATAACCATAAGAATAGCCTCATACCATCTACCTTGCATCATCCATTTAAATCATTTACACATCTTCCCACAATCAATCTGATTCCCATTAGCCACAGATCCTTTAGTGCGGGAACACTTTGGGTCAAATAGTGCAAGAATGTGGCTAATTTCTCACTTATGAAGTTGTGAGTTGAACCGGAATCCACCAATATGTATATCCTTCTAGGACCAATAGATCCCACAATTTCCATGGTTCAATAAGATGAAATTCTATTCATGGAATGAATGGAAATATGTGGTTGTCCCAACATTTCAGCTAATTCAACTACTTCTTCTATTACCTCACTTTCTACTTCATCATCATCCCCAATTTCTATTATAAACAATTGCCTATTTTTACATTTGTGAGTAGCTAAATATTTTTCAAGCAGAAAAAAATCCACCTCTAGCTCTTTTCTCATTAGCCTCTTTATTAGGCAGTCTTCTAAGCGTTTTCCCCAACATTATTATTCTTAGGATTAGGTAAAAGAGGAGGGTTGGCTACACTTACATTCAATGGTTTCGGGGATGGATAATTGTTCTTACTTCCAAAGTTATTGTTCCAGCCATTCCTTTTCATATCTTTACTTCCAAATAGGGGTGAGCAAATCCTAAGAACCGACCCGACCCGCCAATTACCCGACCCGGCCCGATACCCGATGATCATTCAAAGCAGAACCGATATTAAGACCTAGAAGAAGGGTCGGTTTTCGGTTCTGGTTCAAGAGGTCCTACGATTCTAACATCAACAACCCGAAACCAAACAAGAACCTTCAAAATCATCAACCAGTGAGCAAATCCATGGCCATTTCTTCCGATCTCTTAATCGAATGGTTATTTCTCTTGCATTTATCTCATGTAAACTGCTTTCATACTTGATCTATGTTGTTTATAGAATCTGCTTGATGTGGGTTTCATTTTCTTACAACTGATTTTGCCCCTAAAAATTCCTTTAAAAGTTTTGATATATGTTCTTGATGGAATTGGTTGGTGATAACCTTATACTGTTTAGAGAAGTTGATTCTAATGTGTATTTGTGTATTGATTGTTTAGAGGGACATCAACCTTGGAACCAACATTAATTGAAAAAAAAAAAAAGCTTAACAACCAACGTGATCGTAAACTGTGTTTTGGTTTTGATACGATTGCTGGTCATCTCGAGTTTTGTATTTTAGGTTAACTTGTAACATGGGCCGGTACATATCCTTGTTTTAAGTGTGCTTCGGTTCGGTCCAAAAAAAGTCGGTTTCCTTAAGCCTAGGACCGAGAACTGACCCGAACCCGAAAAACACAAATAACAGGAACTGATCCTTTAGTTCTTTATACAATGCCGGTTCAGTTTTGGGAAATTCTCTGCCCGGTTCTCGGGTATTTTCGGTCCGGACCTAAATTTGCTCACCCCTACTTCCAAATAAGGTTGTGTGCACCTTATCCTGCTGTTTAGCCATATCAATTGCCTACCTTTGTCATTAGTGAATCAAAGGCATTACAATATTCATCCAGGGTTCTAGTTTGTTGCAAGTTTTCTAATTCCTCCATAGCATCCTCCTACAGATTCTCAGAAAATTTTGTGGTAATGGACCTAACATATTCATCCCAAGAATCTGTTCAATAGGCCTCTTGGCACTAGACAAGTATCCTTGGTGCCATTTTAGTGCAATTCCATCCAAATTGATGACTGCATAATGGACCTTCAAATGATCCGGAGTTCTATTAACTAGAAAGAAATGATTGCATTTATACACCCAACCAGTTACATCTTCTCCATTAAATTTGTGAAAATCTAACTTCCCTAATCTGGCCACTCTTTGATCATGGTGATGGTGATTTTGTAGGTGATTATTATTATCATTATGATTGTGATTCTTTTGTATGTGAGTATTATTATCATTATTATGGGTTTGATTGTTCTGCATGTCAGTGAGTTGTTGTTTGAGACTGTCGAACATTGATTGAAGGTGTAGGTTTAACTAGGCTATGGCATTTCGATTGTCTTCTTGTAGGGTTTGTGTGTTTTTGATTGAATGTGCATGTTCTTTTAGCGTCTTCTCCAATTTTTTCATTTCTTATTGTCTGGTGTTCGCCATTAATGGTGGAAACAGGGTAACAGATCACTGGAGCTTGAATTGTTCAAGATCTGATACCAATTGATGAGCTCTATTTGTGCTAGTGGGAGAAACAAGAGAGAAAGGAAGAATAGACCAAACTAAGCTATCGGTTATTATTGATCTCAACGGTATATAACGAATACAACGACTTAAACCGACTTTCAAACTATTTCCTGCCTATCACTATTGGTCCTTATACTATCACTTATTACAATATTGACCCTGTGTTTACCCAACAACTAAACAACTATGACAATATTACACAAACAACCCCTGAACTATTTTATCATTCATTTATTACGCAACAATATGAGAAACATTTTTAATGAGCTTTGAAATTGAAGGTGGTACACAATGGAAAATCGAAGGACACGGTTTCTAAAATAATTTTCTAATCTATATCTATATCTATACTATATTATAAAGCATTTGACAATGACTTCTTAAAATTTAAGAGGTACAAGTTAATTCGCTTATGATACAACATACAATACACATAATAACTACATTTTAAGGGCAAATTAGTCTTTAAAGCATCATATTTAATAATCTAAATAAAATCAAGAGTCATATTTATGATAGGTCATGACATTTATTTCTACAAAACATATTAAATTCAAAACATGTAAAAAAAGAATTTTCATAATGCTACATGTTTTATTATAATCTTTTATATACAATTAGTTACTTTATAAAAAGTTAGTTAATATATTATTATTCATAACAATGTTACTAAACTTTTAGGTATTTGAGTCGTTTAAAAATATCTACTGCATGAATAACTTGGCATATTGAGAGCAAAATCGAGCTTATCCTACTAAACAACGTAAAGTTTATCTTGTGTTAGAAGAAAGTGAAAGGAGAAGTTCCTTTTTTGGTGCTATTTTTATATACGTTTCAATGTAAGTTTCGTTTAAAACAAAATTGCGTGTGATAATGTACAAGTCATCTAAGCAGAGGCGGACAAGTCTTTAAAGTGTTTTAGTTTTTTATTTCTCTTTTTATGTAAATTTGTTACGGTTTCGACTTAGTAGCTTTTTCTATGATGATTTTTAACTTTTTATTTTTTTAATATGGCAAGTTAACTCGCCGTCGTGCATATGCGTGATTTAACGTTTTTCATCTATTTTTTGTTCAGTTTAACTGTCCCGCGGCCATGCATATGCGCGATTTAACGTTTTTTCATCTATTTTTTGTTCAGTTTAACTGTCCCGCCGTAACGCGCGGGTTTCTCACTAGTCTTAACTTAACATATTGAAGTAGTTTATATTTAGAAAATAAAAGTAATAATATGGTACATCCATCAAACGAAAATGAAAGCAAACAGAAACGCACTTTACAACAATTTTTGTGATTAAACTAAGTAAAGAATATCACATAAAGGAGTCGAGAACAATCATGATTTTATGCCACTTCTGACTTCAACATAAGGTTTCCTATCTTCAAGTGGTCCAAATTCCACCATTTAAAATTATGCAAGAATTGCTTTCCTATATGCCTCTGTAATATACTTGATTTCAGGTTATGTCACCAGATTTCAAAAGGGTGATTTGCACTTGACATGAATCAATTTTTACCACTAAAAGATGATGACCAGACTTTCTTGTAATAAAACAAAAAAAGAAGAAAAAAAATAGTTATATATCTCGAAATAATATTCGATCTTAATGGTATATTATATATATGAAATTATGATTGTTGTTAGCTACTTTGGAATACAGAATTTTAATTTCTTTGAATGCGTACCAATATTTTAGTAAAAAGCTTACAGAAAAGAAAATTTAAGCATAAAGGAATAATTCTATGTCTAAAAGGCTACTTAGAAATATCGAATTTTTCCTCTAAAGCATGTACACATTTTCTTTTCAGTCTTACAAATCTTGTATAGTCTAAAAATGAAAATCAGAATCGTGCATATTCATAATCTAGCATGCTTGAAAAGAATGAACAAAAAAGATAGTATTATATGATATTAATTACATTTAGGGGCCCAATTTCAAGTAATGGTTAATTATCTTTTGAATGTGTGTGTGTATATATATATACACCAAGGGATAAGCACATACCAATATTGATCCACAACTCTCTCTCTCTCTCTCTCAACATTGCCTCAAAGTAAAGCAATTAGCAAATAATGGGAGCACTTGATTACCTCTCCAACTTTTGTACTGTCTCAAGCACCAGCATCAGAACTAGAAGAAAACCAATGCAGGCACACACTTTTCTTTCATTCTCTCTTTATTTCTTTCCTTCTTTTTCTCCTTTTATCTCTCTCTCTACATATATATATATATATACCCACACACACACACATGTGTGTGTCTTACACACAGTGTGTATAAGATTTCTGTCTGACAAACAAAAGATGGATTGTGATTTCTTTTGCAGACAGTTGAAATCAAAGTCAAAATGGACTGTGATGGATGTGAAAGAAGAGTCAAGAATGCTGTTAAGCATATGAAAGGTGTATATACGTCTATATTTCCTTTGTCTATGTCAATAAAATGTTCTTTTTAGAACTAAAACTTTGTTAAGAACTGCGAAAACTGTATAACGCACTTTTACATGGTGTGTAGAATATAATCAAAGTCGTAGGAGAGAGAGCAATTCTCGCGGTTCTTAACATATTTTTAGTTCTGAACTAGACACTATCTTCCATCTTGATCTTTTGTTTTGATCATGTTGTTTGTTTTTTATTTGTTTTCTTCTCCTTTTTTGTAAGGTGTAAAGACTGTGGAGGTTAACCGAAAGCAAAGCCGAGTAATAGTTAGTGGATATGTGGAGCCTAATCAAGTGTTAAAAAGAATAAAGAGTACAGGCAAACGAGCCGAATTCTGGCCATACATACCCTATAACTTGGTCAGTTACCCTTATGTGAATCAAGCGTATGACAAACGGGCTCCTGCTGGTTTCGTCAAGAACGTTGTCCAGGCAGTCTCGGCCCCAAACGCCACAGACGAGCAGATCACACATATGTTTAGTGATGATAACCCTAATGCTTGTTCAATCATGTAGCATATTATATTTTGTAATATAAGTTTGATGTCTTGTTTTTACTTGTTTGTTTGCTTTTAGTGTTTACGAGAAGTGTCGATTTTTTTAATAAAAAGGTGGCACAGTACAACATTTTTGTGCATTTGGTGTGTGTCAGGGGTGCATTTGTGAAAATGGAGAATCCGCAAGTTCAACTTGCGGATTATGATTATGTGGACAACTTTGTTGCTGCTCGTTGGTGACTAGGAGGGAAGGAACGATGGAAGGGAGGTGACTAGGAGGGAAGAGAAGGGTGTTTGTTGAGGTGACATTGAATCCGCAAGTTAAACTTGGAGATTCACTTTTCTCTCTCGGACACATAAGCATAATCCGCAAGTTCAACTTGTAGATTCTCCATTTTCACAATTTCATCCCTGACACACGCCAGATACACAAAAATGTTGTACTGTGCCACCATTTTATTAAAAAAATCGAGAAGTGTCACTATGATTTGATGGATTGTACGTCTGAAGATATAGTTTTTGAGAGGTTCATGTAACTGAACTTACCAATAATACGACAACGTATTTGGTGGCAAGTTCCCCGTCTAAAATACTTTTTTTTACATTTTGTTCTTAATTAGATTGATTAAACTTGTAATTCTCTAACTCTCCAATTGAATATCTTCAACTAAAAGAAACATGAATTCCATGTTTTTTATAAGAAATTACGGGATTCCTATCCAAAGTTGAGATTAGTATTGTTAACTAGTTAGATTACAAAATAAATAAAAAAAAAGTAAAAAACCCTAGATCCGATTTTCTAGGAAGGCGATTTTGGCGATAAGGCGGCGAATAGGTTTTCATTCCTTTAACATGACGAATCGAGAGAGGTTTAAGCCTGATACTTGGTATGATGTTCCTGTCAAGAAGAACCGTAACAACGGGCAACAGCAGAAATCCAATGGTTCAATCGAGGGGGTAAAATTCTTTGTTTCAAACCTTCCGGAAGGTTGTTCTTCGGCTGATCTGAAGGAAGTTCTGTTAAGGTATGGGGATGTTCAGGGAATATACATTGCTAGAAAATATGATAAGCTGGGGAAAAGGTTCGGATTTGCCACGTTCAAAGTGCCGAGAAATAGGTTGGATTTTGAGGGTAGTCTCAAAGATGTCTGGATTGGAAGCTATAAACTGTTTATTGTTCCAGCAAGGTTTGTGAACGGACAGAAGGTTACGATTGATAAAGGGAAGAAGATCGATAGTACGGTACACAAGGAAACGGTGTGGAAACCGGTGAATGGTCCGGAGGAACAAGTGCATGGGGATGAACAGAATGGAGGGGATCGTATGCATGTTGATGTTAACCCGTCTGAAGAGGTAGATCAGAGATCGTTTCGTGATACTCTCCTTAACAAAAAAACCGGAGCCTAAGATCCCTGAAGTGATCGTTCAATCAGAAGGAAAGCATTTGCAGGAGTTGTATGGGTACGGTATCATTGCTAAAGCTTCCTCTTTGGGTGTCCTTCAATCGTTAAGAAGTAAGTTAAAGGAAGGTTTTAGGGATGGGTGCAAAATTTGCTACATGGGAGGTCTGACGGTTTTGTTGAGCTTTGATAGTATTAGTGGAAAGGAGAGTTTTTTTATCTAATAATGTAGTCTGGAAAGACTGGTTTACAACGGTTGAGCCTTGGAATGGTCAAGTGGTGAAGACGGATAGAATTGCATGGTTGAAAATCCGGGGCATTCCGATTCACATTGCGGATAAGGGGGTGTTCAATGAAATTGCTGGCCAATTTGGAATGGTGATCGCAGAAGCACAATACCCTGACGAGGGTGACATCTCTTATGTTATTACGGGAGTTCTGGTACAGTCGCATGCACGTGTTGATGGCAAGTGTCGAGTTATGTGGAGAGACTCTTCTTATATGGCTTATGTGGAGGAGGATTTGGAGGAGTGGGTCCCTGAATGTGTGATTGATTTAGAAGATGAGGTGATAGAGGTATTGGATGTTCCAGTGGAGAAACCGGTCAGCGTTGATTCGCAATCGGAGGAGATACTAGTTGAGCAACAGGTAGATGACCATGCAGTGTTGCCGCACTTAAATGGTCACTTTGATGATACACTGGGTGCCGGGACTACGTCTAGAAGCTGTAAAAGAAAAGGTGGCAAATATTCTAAGAAAAAAGGGACCTATCGGCGATCTATGTCGCCATTGGATAAAGATAGACCTAAAAAGAGGGTACGTGAAGATAACGATATTTTTGACATTGACAGGTTTATTTTCGATAATCCAGTGCAGGTGGTCGCGGGTAGTGAACAAGGTCAACAAGAGGTGTTTCTTACTCCGGATCTAAATGACCGAGTGGATGTTAATGCGGGTAATGTAAGTACCAGTAATCGTGAAGAAATAATTAGAAGAGAAGTGGAAGATACTTTATTATTTGCTAGAGACCTTGGAGTTTCGAACATGGAAATCTTTCAGGAACCTCTAGCTAATGCGGTCAACGATGAGAGCTTTCAATTGGTGGATCAATGAATATTATGTCCATAAATATTCGAGGTATGGGTCGGGTGGACAAGGCGGGTTGGATATCGAATATTAGAGTGGCTAATGAGATTAATTTCGTTATGTTTCAAGAGTCACAGTTGACGTCTATGCAGAATGTTAATTTGGATAGGTTTTGGGGTAGAGGTGATTTTGAGGTGGATTGGGTTGATGCTACGGGGAGATCGGGGGGATAGTTTCTATGTGGGATAAGAAAGTGTTTCAAAAACTTTCGGTTCTTAAACATAGGAATATCCTTGTCGTTCATGGTATTATTAAAAGTATTGGTATGAAGGTGGGATTGGTTAATGTATATGCTCCTCAAAAGATTGATGATAAGAGAGTGGTCTGGAGGGAGTTGGAGAGGTTGATTAGCCAAGATTCTTCTGCTTGGATTGTTGGCGGAGATTTTAATTGTGTTCGAGATAGAAGTGAAAGGAAGAGCTCTAAGTTTGATGCCGGTTCTACGAATGAGTTCAATGATTTTTTAGATGGGTTGGATTTGCACGAGTATGGTTTACAAGGCAGAAAATTTACTTTTGTTGCGGGTAATAAGTGTAGCAGGATCGATAGAATTTTTGTGTCCTTAAATTTTCTTAACAGGTGGCCTAATGCGGAATATCGAGCCTTGCCTAGGGGAAAATCGGATCATAGTCCCTTGATTCTTAAAGTTGAGTATAGGAACTTTGGCCCTAAACCATTTAAGTTTTTCAACTCATGGTTAGACCGAGATGGGTTCGCTGATTTGATTACCACCAATGCTGGCCGATTCTGTGAGAATACATGTCCGGATATTTTCCTACTTCATAAACTAAAGTTCATCCGGAAAGCTATTGTGGAGTGGAAAATTCGGAACATGAGGTTTGAGGAGGAGGAGGTTCAAAGTATTCGGGCGGATTTAGACGAGTTGGATGGCGAGGTGGAACACCGGGATTTACGGGAAGAAGAACAGTGGGTTTATTGTGAAGGGCATAGACGGTTACGCGAGCTTGAAGTTGCTATTCAAAAGGATTTGAGACAAAAGGCGAGGGTGAAATGGGCTAGGGATGGGGATGAGAACTCGAGTTTTTTCCATGGTGTGATCAATAAACGAAGAGTCTCGAATTGTATCCCGGGTATTATGGCTAACGGGGTTGGGTAACCAAACCTAATCTAATTAAACGTGAAGTTTTTCCTTTTTCAGGGATAAGTTTGTAGAAGAGATGGTAGATAGGCCGAACTTGATATGTGATGATTTGAAGATGATTTCTAATGCAGAAGCCGATTTTCTAGTGGGTCCATTTACGAACAAAGAGATTAAAGAGGCGGGTTTTGAATGTGGTAGTGACAAGGCACCGGGTCCTGACGGGTTCAATTTCCGTTTTATCAAGAGATTTTGGCATTTATTTGAAGATGACTTCTTGAAGATCTTTCAATCCTTCCACGACACTGGGAAGATTAATAAGGGGGTGGGGTCTTCTTTTATTACTCTTATTCCGAAGGTGGAGAATCCGGTGGGGTTGGGAGAATATCGCCCCATTACTTTGATAGGTGTGATAAGCAAGGTGATATCGAAGGTCCTTACTAATAGATTGAAGACGGTGATGGAGTCGGTTACTTATGAGACCCAATCGGCCTTTTTGTCGGGGAGATATATCCTGGATGGCCCTATGATTATTAGTGAGGTTATGTCTTGGGCAAAACGGAGGGATAAAGAATTATTTTTGTTCAAGATTGATTCGAAAAGGCGTATGATAACGTCCACTGGGGGTTTTTGATTTCGATCATGAAGCAAATGCGGTTTCCGGATAGGTGGTGCGAGTGGATTCACGGCGTCCTAGCTTCGGCTTCTTCTTCGGTCTTGGTGAATGGCTCTCCCACATTTGAATTCTCGTGCCAGTAAAGGCATTAGACAGGTGACCCTATCTCTCCATTTCTCTTTATAATTGTTATGGAAGCCTTGTCTAGCATTATCCGGAAAGCTTGTCTTATGGGAGCGTTTGAAGGGGTGCATTTGCCTAATAATGGCCCGGTCCTATCCCATTTATTATATGCGGACGATGCAATGGTTATGGGTGTATGGTCCCAAGCGAATTTTAATTCTCTCAGAAGGATCTTGCGGGTTTTCCGTTTATGTTCGGGTCTTAGAATCAGCATCAAATAAATCCACGTTGTATGGTATTGGGAAGCCGTATGTGGAGGTGCAAGCTAAAGCTCCTTGGCTAGGTTGTCGGTTTGGGAGAGGTTCCGTTTAAATATTTGGGGATCCTGGTTGGCGGTAATATGTCTAGAATAAATAGCTGGGACCCGGTGATTCAAGTGTTTTAAAAAACGGCTCTCTTTGTGGAAGGCTCGTATTCTCTCCATGGGTGGGAGATTGGTGTTAATTAAATCCGTCTTGGAGAGTATCCCTACGTATTATTTTTCTATGTATAAGGCGCCGATAGCGGTCATAAATAAGCTTGAAGGCCTCATTAGACGATTTTTATGGGGTGGGACAGACGAAATCGGAAAGATACATTGGGTGGCTTGGGATAATGTGGTGAAATCTAAAGAGTCAGGTGGATTGGGTTTGAGTAGGCTTTTGGAGTGCAACTACTCGATGTTGTTCAAGTGGATTTGGCGTTACAAAGTCGAGGATAATGCGATGTGGAAACAGGTTATTGAGGCTATTCACGTTTCTAATCGTCGGTGGGATATGATTCCATGGAATAAGCAATCTAGTGGACCGTGGAGCAAGATTGTTAAAGCTGCCTATGCGACTCAAGTTCAAGGGACGCGGTTCATTAATATGATTCGTGGGATGCTTGGTGACGGGACGGATATCCGTTTCTGGTTGGATACATGGATTAGCGATATGCCATTGAGAGATCTTTTCCCTAATCTATTCCGTCTTGAAAGAAACAAGTGGTGCAAGGTGGTCGACCGCATTGGAAATGATAATGATGCTGGTATAGTTCAATGGGATTGGAAGCGATACCCTTCATTGGATGATGAAACTCGGGAATTGATCGAGTGCTTCCGTTTAGTCACGGCTGTCCGGTTGCAACATCGTCGTGATTCGTGGAGATGGAATTCTGGCTCTAATATCACCTACACGGTCAGGAAACGAGGAAGTGGCTCCGCAATGATCAAGGTAATCCAAATGGTGACGTTTATAAATGGTGTAAGTGGATTCCTAGCAAATGCAACGTCTTTATGTGGAGGACGAGCTTAGATAGAATTCCTACGGCTTCTAATTTGATTCGTCGGAATATCAATATTGGGGATGGGTTGTGTAGTTTTTGCGGAGAGGTCCCCGAGAATACAGACCACATTTTCACAGGTTGTTTGCACTCGAATGGGTTATGGAGCGGGCTGGGTACGTGGCTGAAACTTCCCCCGATGATCATGTTCTCTGTCAAAGACATTATTTCAAAGTGTTCAGTTATTGCCTACGTCTAGTTACCGGAAGGAGATCATATACGGCATTGTTGTCATCATGTGTTGGAAGATATGGGCGAACACGGAATGAGATTATTTTCAAGCAAGGAAAGGCTAACGTGTCCAAAACGATTGCGGAAGTGAAGGCTATTAGTTTCTTATGGTTTAATAGTAGATCGAAAAAGGTTAAGATAGATTGGAACAAATGGTGTGTCTTTGATGTAACTTGATGTATTGGTTTGTGGTTATCTCCGGCTTGGAGATAATCCGTTGTTTTTGTTAATGAAGTTAGCCTTTCAAAAAAAAAAAAAACTAGTTAGATTACAAGAAAGTGTAAAAACAATCATTGAACACTACATAAAGCAATTATTATAGTCAACTTGTAATTTAAGTGATACTATTCTTGTTATTCAATCTTTCGACTTTCTTTGTAGAAAAATGAAAGAAAATCAAGGGTGTTCTATAGAATATATATTTGATGGTCCTAATTAATATTTTGTATTATTGGATTTCCAAAATGTTTAACATACATAAATCGGCAGCTCGAAGCTTCGGCAAGCAACTACATCACAATTTTCAATGCCCATGATCTTGTGGTCTAGCGGCATTAGTCCCCCTCCCCCTCCTCTCAAATCTTTGCAAATACAAATTGATTAGATGATATTTATGAATACAAAATTGTTGTTTAAACAGCTTCATGCGATAAATATGTCCTATGACTATAAGTAGCAAAACGTGTGCTTTTATTGTGTAACTTGTCTCATTCAATTGTTAAGTATGATTAATCTATTTTAGTTTTGAAAGAATATCATGATATTTAAAGTGTAGCTATTGGAATGTGATAACATACTCATGCACGTGTGGAAATCAGTTGAAGTATCCGAAGACTCGGGCTTTACTTTTACCAGTTCTTGTTTACGTTAAGTTTGTTTTGAATAAGTTGTCTAGATCCGAATTTGATGTTATTCAGTTTATATCCGTTGTACTGGTTGCCTATAAAGGTGCAGTCTTGTTTCTGTTTTAGTATTCACAATCAAGCAATAAGAAAAGCCTTTGAGTGTTCATTGTGTTCATTATAGTTTGTTCATTATATGTTCTATACCAACAGTGGTATCAAAGCCAAAAATGAATCAAAACCTTTCTCACCTTTATTTCTCTATGGCCGAACAAACAAGCACCCTCCCTACTGCTCCAACACATATTCCTATCTTCAAAGGAGAGGGATATGAGTATTGGAGTATTCATATGAAAACAATATTGAAGTCTAGAGATTTATGGGAATTAATTTATCAAGGATACAACACTACTGAACTTGATGTGACCAAACTCAAGAATCTCAAGAAGAGAGATGCTCATGCAATGGCTATCATTCAACAAGCTATTCATGATCAACTTTTTTCTAGGATTGATGGTGCTAAATCATTAAAAGAAAGCTGAGATATCTTAAAACTGGAGTATCAAGGAGATACTCAAGTCTAGGCAATTAAACTGCAGGGACTCAGGAGGGATTTTGAGAATCTCTCAATGAAAGAAGGAGAGTTGGTTGGAGAATATTTCTCAAAAGTAATGGGCATTGTGAGTCAAAAACGAGCTTTTGGTGAAATAGTCTCAGATCAGACTATTGTTGAAAAAATCCTAAGAAGTTTATCACTAAAAGTTGATTTGTCCAGATTGACCCTAGTGAAACTGATGGGGTCACTTCAATCTCAAGAAGAAAGACTCAATAGCAGAAGCAATGAAAAGCATGAGAAGACTGAGAAGACCGAAGAACATGTCTTGCAGGTTGTTCAAGAAAATAGATCCTTTGGAGCTAGAGGAAGAGGCCGAGGAAACTTTAGAGGAAGAGGTAGAGGAAGGTCATTTGACAGGAGCAGAGTTCCTCAATGTCATACATGTAAGAAGTATGGACACATGTCTAAAGATTGTTGGTATACTGATGATGCACAGGTCAACATGGCTGCTGAAACTGCTGATCAAGGAGACAATAATGAGGAGCAGTACCTGTTTATGGCTCAAGTTCGTCATTATAGTGAACCCTTCTCCTTAATGGCCAGAATCACAGACACAATTGAAACAAATAATCTGCAGTTTCTAGATTCAGGATGCTCCAATCATGACTGGATCAAAATCCAGTTTTGTTGAATTGGATGAAAGTTTTATACTGGAAGTGCAACTTGGAAACAAAAAGGTGTTGGCAGTTGAAGGCAAAGGTGTAGTCAAGATTCATACAGGTTCCAACACTCACAAACTTTTAACTGATGTTTATTTTGCACCTAGTTTGGAGTACAACTTATTGAGTGTAGGGAAACTCATGAGAAAAGGATATGGATTATACTTTGAAGGCAATAAGTGCACAATTAAGAATAAAGGAATAATGATGGTGGAAATTCCCGTGACCAGCAACAACATGTTTGTCTTAGATGCATCAAAGACTCTTTCAATCACTCCCAATCAGGCTGCAATCATTGAATTGTGGCACAAGAGGTATGGACATATAAACTGGGACAATTTAAAGAAATTGTATGAAAAACAGATGGTTGTAGGAATGCCAAAGATCAAGGGAGCAAATGTATGTGAAGGCTGCATTCTGGGCAAGCAAATCAGACAACCATTTAAGCAAAACTCATGGAGAGCAACAAAGAAATTAGAACTTATGCATGCTTGATTTGTGTGGCCCAATGCAGGTACCAAGTCTTGGTCATACCATATATTTTTTTCTCCTTATTGATGATGTATCTCGTATGTGCTGGGTCTATTTTTTGTCAAAAAAAATCAGAAGCATTTGATAAATTTAAGGTTTTCAAGGCCTTGGTTGAAAAGCAAGCTGAATGTTCAATCAAGGTCTTGAGGACTGATAGAGGGGGAGAGTTTTGTTCTAAAGAACTTAATAGTTTTTGTGGAAGCCATGGTATAAGGAGAGAATTGACAGAACCTCACACACCTCAGCACAATGGGGTGGTTGAGAGGAAGAATAGGACTGTTATGGGTATGGCAAGAAGTTTACTCAAAGACAGGAGGCTACCAAACTATCTGTGGGCAGAAGCTATGATCACATCAGTCTATCTCATCAATAGAGCTCCAACAACTGCTGTGAATGATAAAACACCTTATCAGGTATGGTTTAATACTAAACCTGATGTTACTAACCTTAAGGTGTTTGGTTGTATTGCATATGGTCATGTGTATGCTCATGGAAGAAGGAAGTTGGATGACAGATCAGATAAGATGATCTTCATTGGTTACTCTACAAATGGCACTGGTTATAGGTTGTTCAATCCTTTAACCAAGAAGATTGAGACCAGAAGATATGGTGATACAACTGTTATTGAAGATCAAAGCTGGAATTGGGAGGCCATTCATAAGTCAGAAAAGCAAGTGTTTGACAAGATGTATGCTGATCCATTTCCCGAGGATAGTTGTGATGAGCAGGTAACACATGATGAGGGAACTTCATCAGCAATGGAAGGCCCTTCATCACCTATTGTCACTACTACTCAGGAAGCCTCTAGTGAAAAGTAGTGAAGGACCAAGTGTTGAGTCATCATCTTCCCCTCCAATAAGGATTAGATTTTTTGCTGACTTATATGCTAGTACTCAAGAAGTGCCTCACAATTATGAAAGCTGCCAGTTTGCCCTGAATGTTTCAGATCATGTTACATATGATGATGCAGTCAAGAAAAGAGAATGGCAAGCAACTATGACAGAAGAAATGGAAGCAATTAATAAGAATCATACTTGGCAGCTTCTTGATTTGCCAAGAGGAAAGAATTTAGTTGGTCTTAAATGGCTGTTTAAGACTAAACTTGGGTCAAAAGGCCAGATTGTGAAACATAAGGCAAGGTTGGTGGCAAAAGGGTATTCTCAGAAATATGGTGTGGATTATGAGGAGACTTTTGCACCAGTTGCAAGATTTGAGACTATAAGGATAGTCCTTGCAGTGGCAGCTCAAAGAGGATCGCTGATACATCAAATGGATGTTAAATCGGCTTTTCTCAATGGTGAAACTGCTGGAAGATATTTATGTTGAACAACCAGAGGGATTTCAAGTGAAAGGTCAGGAATACAAGGTGTACAAGTTCTGTAAAGCCTTGTATGGATTGAAGCAGGTTCCAAGAACATGGTACTCCAAGATAGATGGTTATTTTTGCAGCAATGGATACAAGAAAAGTCCAAATGAGCCTACACTATATGTGAAACAAGGTACAAATGATATCATATATGTTTGTCTTTATGTAGATGATATTATTTGTACAAGCTCTAGTGATGATATGATAAGAGAATTCAAGGCTGGAATAAAACAGAAGTTTGAAATGACTGACTTAGGGAGGTTACAATACTTCCTTGGTTTGGAGGTAAAGCAGTCTGATCAAGGAATCTTTCTCTCACAAGAACAATATGCACTCAATTTACTATCAAAATATGGTATGAAGGAGTGTAAACTGGAAGAGGTTCCTATAAGTCCCTATGAGAAGTTTCAAGTTCATGATGGTGAAGATAAAGTTGATGAAACAAAGTATAGAAGTTTGATTGGTGGTCTTATCTACTTGACCCATACAAGACCTGACTTAGCTTATTCAGTTAGGGTCTTGTCCAGGTTTATGCATTCCCCTTCTAAGGTTCATGCAGGTGCTGCAAGAAGAGTTCTAACGTATATAGCAGGATCAACTCAGTTTGGCTTATGATACAAAAGAGGAGATCATATAAACATCACTGGTTACTCTGACAGTGATTGGGCAGCATGCATAGATGACAGAAAAAGCATTGTGCATATGTATTTATTATTAGAGGGGGGCAGTCTCATGGTGTTCTAAGAAGTAGGGAACAGTTGCACTGTATATCAGCCACAGGTGCAGCTTGTCAATGTATTTGGATTAGCAGGATTTTAGAAGATCCGTGTGTTGTTCAAGATCAAGGTGGTGTTCCTATCATGTGTGATAGTCAGTCAGCAATTAATCTGTCAAAGAATCCAGGCCAGCATGGAAAGTCAAAACATGTTGAGCTTAAATATCACTTCATCCGTGATATGGTGAATCAAGGAAAAGTTGTTTTGAAGTTTTGTTCTACTGAAGAGCAAATGGCAGATTATTTGACTAAAGCCCTTCCAAAAGAAAAATTTGCATTCTTTAGATTCAAGATGGGAGTGCAGGAGTATGCATGAAGGGGGGGGGGGTGTTGGAATGTGATAACATACTCATGCACGTGTGGAAATCAGTTGAAGTATCCGAAGACTCAGGCTTTACTTTTACCAGTTCTTGTTTACGTTAAGTTTGTTTTGAATAAGTTGTTTAGATCTGAAGTTCATGTTATTCAGTTTACATCCGTTGTACTGGTTGCTTATAAAAGGTGCAGCCTTGTTTCTGTTTTAGTATTCACAATCAAGCAATAAGAAAAGCCTTTGAGTGTTCATTGTGTTCATTATAGTGTGTTCATTATATGTTCTATACCAACAGTAGCTTGGTGTTTCTGGAGGTTCCTGCTTAGAGCGTAACAAGGAACAAGAAAATGCAAGTTCAGTGAAGGGCTAAGGCGTTTGGTACAGAAAACATACACATTAAGGTGTGGAAGTGTTTAGGTTTGACATAGTTCAATGGTTAACAAACGTTTTATGTACTATCTTCACAACCGGAAAGATGTCAGACTAATAGAGGAGTAGTCTCTTTGTTCCTCTTTACAAGAACAAAAGGGATGCCCAATGTTTTGGTAATTAAAGATATTAAGCTGCAAAATTATGCTATAAAATTGTGGGAAATTAAAGGAAAATTGTAAGAACTAGCTAGAAAATTGTGAGTTATAGAGAAACAATTTTGGTTAGATGCTAGAGTGGTCTATCACACAGGCGGTACACATTCTAAGGATATTGTTAAAAAATATATATATTATATATTTTATATAAAATTTTATTATTGAATAGATATATAACATTTTGCATAAGTATTTTGGGTTTTGCAGGTTTAGGCTTCGTGTTTGAGCTGTGCTACTTGTGGGCTTTGATTGCTCTTGGGCTCCGGTTGAAGGCTGGGCTTTGGTGTGTCTACCAGCCCAGTTCTGGTCCAGTTTGAGATACCTTGCCACGTCAGTGATCCGTGTGTTATTTGCTTTGCTCATCCTGGTCGTTGGTTAAGAAAACACAAAACGACCTCATCCGTCCATTTTGTGTTTTCTCTTTCTCTCTATGGCTCGCCTATATAAGAGCTCCCATCTCTTCCTTTGATTAGTTTTATGATCCGTGTTCTCTTTCTCTCACATTATTGTTCTACTCTCTCTTTTGCACAAGTATTAGGGTTTATTCAAGATCATCTTGATCTTGAATCAGTGTTGCTCTATTGTGTCTTGTAGAGTGATTATTATGTATAATCACATCTGAGTACAGAGAGTTCTTGTTTGTAGTGAGGTTTACTTGTATTTTTTTTATTCGGATCTTGTTCTTGGTTATTCATATTAATAAAGTCAATCTGTGTCGACTATTTTTTACATGGTATCTGAGCCCTAGGCTCTTGATTCTGGCTTTCTCCGCTGCTGTTTGGTTTTGTCTCTGGCCTGATTGAGGGTTTCATCTTTCCTGGCTTCCCTGTGTTCTTGATTAGAGTGCTTATCTTCTTTTCTCTCTGGTTCGTAACCCTAAGTGAAGGTGACGAACTACGAGTTGTGGCAAAACCCTAACTTGAGTCTGGCTGGTGAGATCGTTCTGGTTCTCTTGTTTCTTTTTTAGGGTTTTGTTCTAAAGAGTATGTGTTTCAAGGCTTGAGTCCCGTGGTTTAGATTTAAGATTTGTCTAGGTTTTCTAGGTGGCTCCCTTGTGAATACCTGGGTCGACACCTTTTGAGTGACGAACCGACTATCTGGATCACCCACAGGGCTTCACCGTTGTCTGACCTTGACCCTTGTGTGACTATTGTGTGTTTCTTTCCAGTTTTTTCTTTTGCTTGATTGTTGGTTGAGTATTTGTGGTTTCTTTTTCCTGCGTGTTCTTGGTTGCTTGATTTGTTTGTTACATCATGGGTGACAATATTCATCCAGTTGCTGGTGGTGGACAAGGACCCCTTGTTGACCCCAATGCTGGTATCACCTTGGTTAGCAAACTTGATGCTAGTGACCCTTTGTATCTCCATACTAGTGATTCCACTAATCTTACTATAATCAACTTAAAACTTAAGGGCACTGAGAATTACACGGTTTGGGCAAATGCAATGATTCTAGGGCTTCAGGTTAAAATAAACTTGGTTTTGTTAATGGAGAATGTGTCAAACCCACTGATGTCCCTGTCTTAGCCAGGTAGTGGGATAGATGCAACTCTATAGTTCTAACCTAGATTTTAAACTTTGTTGCTGATGAATTGTATTTGGGTCAAGTGTACTCCAAACTTGCTTCTGATGTTTGGAGAGATTTGAAAGAAACTTTTAATAAGGTAGATGGATCTGTTGTGTTTGATCTATATAAGAAAATTAACTCTTTTAGTCAAAATGGTATGATTGTTGCTAAGTATTATCAAAAATTGAATGTTATGTGGTTGCAATTAGATCAAATTGTCCAACTTCCTTCTTGCACTTGTGATGCCTCCAGGGAGTTCAATAGCTATAATCATATGATTAAACTCATGCAACTTTTAATGGGTCTTGATTCTGTTTATCAGAATGTTAGAACTTCTTTGTTAATAAGGACTGATCTTCCTACTGTAAAGGAAGCCTTTTCTATTGTGTCTAGGGAAGAATCTCATAGGGCTTCTGTCAGTGGTTCCAAAACAACTTCAACTGTTAGTTTTGCTTCTAAATTTGTTCCTAACAGTGAAGTTTCTAATAACAACAATAACAAAAAGTTTTCTAAAAGTCAAAATCAGTCTCTAAAGTGCTCCCACTGTAACAAAGTGGGACACACTGTTGACAAATGTTTTGAACTAAATGGCTATCCTCCTTGGGCTAAGTCTAGGTTTAATTAGGGAAAGAAGGGGGCTGTTAGTAATCATGTTAGTACTGATAGTTCTAATTGTGTGCTTCCTTCTCTCACTAGTGATCAGGTTAATAAGCTGCTATGTCTTTTGAATGATAAGACTTCTGACTCTTCTGTGAATTGTAACCTGTCTGGTAGGTTCTTTTGTGCTACTGCTTATAGTCACAATGTGTACTGTTTTACTAGTTCTGATGGCAAGTTGTTGGGCATTGGTTGGATTGTAGATTCAAGTGCTAATGAGCATATGATTAATAATAATAAAGATTTGTTTGACTATATAGAGGTGTCTAATTTTAATGTTAAAGTAAAACACCCTAATGAGACATTTGCCTTAGTCACTAAAATTGGTAAATTAAAACTGGCAGATAATGTGATTCTACAGGATGTTCTTGTAGTACCTGAATATAATGTGAATTTGCTCTCTGTTCATAAGCTTGCTAGGGACAATAAACTTTATATAGGTTTTTATGAAAATACTTGTTATGTTCAGGACTTATTAACAAGGAAAGTCCTGGTGACTGGTAAACAAGTTGATGGTTTGTACATGTTTGCTAATGCTAGTTTGAGTACCAAGGTGTGTTTTAACAGTATTAATATGTTTGACATTTGGCATGCTAGATTTGGACACCCTGCTGAACAAGTTGTTAACATTATCAAACCTGAACTAAAATTAAAAACTGGTTTTGATCATGGTCCCTGTGAGGTCTGCCACAGGACTAAGCAACACAGGGAACCCTTTCCTCTTAGTGATCATAAAACTACTGGTCTTGGCCAGCTAGTTCGTATAGATGTTTGGGGTCCTTATAGAGTTGCTGACAGTCAAGGGCACAAGTATATTTTAACAATAGTTGATGATTTCTCTCGGGCTGTTTGGGTCTGTTTGATGCGGAATAAAACTAAAGTATTTGAACATATAAAAGAATTTGTTAACCTTATCTTTACCCAATTTAGTAAGAGAGCCAAAATTTTGAGAAGTGACAATGGGTTGGAATTTGTCAATAATCAAATGAGACAGTTTTGTAAGGATAAAGGAATAATCCATCAAACTACTTGTGCCTACACTACCCAACAAAATGGAGTTGTTGAGAGAAGGCATAGACATTTGTTAAATGTTGCCCGTGCTCTTCTTTTTCAGAGTAACATTCCCATTAAATGTTGGACTGAGTGTGTTCTAACTGCATCTTATTTGATTAATAGGACACATTCTTCTGTGCTGAATGGAAAGACCCCTTATGAAATGATTTATGGCTTTAAACCCTTTCTTGATCACTTAAAAATTTTTGGATGACTGTGTTTCTATACTGTTTTAAATGAGTCAAATAAATTAGAAAGTAGAACTGAGAAATGTGTTTTCATTGGGTACTATGTAGAGAAGAAAGGATATAAAACTTACAGTCTTGATAGTAAGCCCATCCTTTACTCTAGAGATGTTAAATTTTTCGAATCTTGTTTTCCTTTCAAGGAGAAAAATATTAGTGAAAATATAATACCCAAATTGAAACACAAGTCAACTCTTTAATTTTTTTTTTTTTTTGACTTTTTTGAAACCAAAGAGGTTCAACAAAATTTGGGTGTGGATGATCCCAATGATGAGGGAAAGGGTACTAATAATGAGAATTTGGGAACACATGGGTCTCAGCAACTAGGTTCTAGTTCTAATCTTAGTAGTGTGGCTGATGTTCAGAAATCTACTAATGTGAATTAGAATATTGGTTCTAGTTCTAATCCTAGTAATGTGTTTGATAGTGAGCAACCTAGTGACATGAATAGGAACCCTGGTAGGGCTGAGCATGTGACTATCAATAATGATCATATAAGCCAGTCTGAGGGTGACACAGCTGTTGAACCTCAAAGTAGTCTTAGGAGATCTACTAGAGAATCAAGAATTCCTAGTAGTCTCAAAGATTTTATAGTAGAAGGGAAGGTTAAATATGTAATTGAAAAAGTTGTGAATTTCTTAAACCTTTCCTTTGACCACAAATGTTTCTTGTCTAATTTAGATAAGGGTCGGGAGCCTAGAACATATTCAGAGGCTGTTAAAGATCCTAATTGGGTTGAGGCCATGAATGATGAACTAGAAGCTCTCTATAGAAATAATACTTGGAAGGTTGTTGATCTTCCTAAGGGTAAACATAAGATTGGTAGCAAATGGATCTATAAGATAAAATATAAGTCATCTGGTGAGATTGATAGGTATAAAGCTAGGTTAGTGGCTAAGGGTTTTAGTAAAAAAGAAGGTGTTGACTATGAGGAAACTTTTTCTCCTGTTGCCAAGATGGTTACTGTAAGATGTGTTGTGAGTCTAGCAGTTCAAAATAACTGGAAAATCTATCAATTAGATGTTAACAATGTTTTCTTATATGGTGATCTATTTGAAGAGGTCTATATGTCTATGCCTGATGGATTGAATTTTGATTCTAATAAAGTTTGTAAACTTGAAAAGTCCTTGTATGGGCTAAAAAAAGCTCCTAGGATGTGGAATACAAAATTTGTTGATTCATTGATTCAGTTTGGCTTTGTTCAAAGCATGTGTGATTATTCTATGTTTGTCAAGAATGTTGATGATATCTTTCTTGTTCTTTTGGTATGTATTGATGATATCATCAATACTGATAACTCTAAGTCTGAAATTGAGAATGTCAAAAATTGTTTTAAGTCAAAATTCTTGATAAAAGACTTAGGGGAGTTGAAATATTTTTTGGGTATTGAAGTTGTAAGGAATAACACTGGCTTGTGCCTGACCCAACGAAAATACTGCACAGAACTTCTAGCTGAATATGGCATGTTGGGTTGCAAGCCAGTTTCATGTCCAATTGAGCAGAATCGTGCCTTGACCACTATAGTCAAAAGGCATGATCAAGTGCTATCTAACCCTGTTGGATATCAACAACTTGTGGGGAAGCTAATTTATCTTTCCCACACTAGGCCTAATATCTCATATTCAGTGCACTACTTGAGTTAATACATGCATAAACCAACTGAGGGGCATCTTAGTATTTAAGGCTTCTTAGATACTTAAAGAGTGCTCCTGGGCTTGGCATTCAATTCTCTAAAAATGACTGTTTTGACTTAGTTGCTCATTCTGATTGGGCCAAATGCACTGAAACAAGGAAATCAGTAACCGGTTTTTGTGTCATGTTGGGCAACTGTTTGGTTTCCTGGAAGAGTAAAAAACAGGATATCATATCTCGATCCTTAGCTGAAGCTGAATATCGAGCTATGTGCTCTACAGCCTGTGAAGTTATGTGGATTAAAAATCTTTTGTCTAAGCTGAATATTCAAGTTAAGCTGCATGTTGGCCTTAGCTGTGACAGCTCTGCAGCTTTGTCTATTGCTGCAAAACCCAGTCTTCTATGATAAGACTAAGCACTTTGAATTGGATCTTTTCTTTCTTAGAGACTTGATCTCTAAAGGAGTTATTAAAACCATTAAAGTCAGCTCCAGTGATCAACTTGCTGATCTTTTTACTAAAGGGCTGTCTTCTTCTCAACATAAAAAATTGTGTCATTTGATAAAAAAGATCAACTGTTTTAAGTAATAAAATTGAGGGGGGTTGTTAAAAAATATATATTATATATTTTATATACAATTTTATTATTGAATTGATATATAACATTTTGCATAAATGTTTTGGGTTTTGCAGGTTTGGGCTTCGTGTTTGAGCTGTGCTGCTTGTGGGCTTTGATTGCTCTTGGGCTCCGGTTGAAGGTTGGGCTTTGGTGTGTCTACCAACCCAGTTCTGGTCCAGTTTGAGATACCCTGCCACGTCAGTGATCCGTGTGTTATTTGCTCTGCTCATCCGTCCATTTTGTGTTTTTTCTTTCTCTCTATGGCTCGCCTATATAAGAGATCCCATCTCTTCCTTTGATTAGTTTTACGATCTGTGTTCTCTTTCTCTCACATTATTGTTATGCTCTCTCTTTTTTTCACAAGTATTATGGTTTATTCAAGATCATCTAGATCTTGAATCAGTGTTGCTCTATTGTGTCTTGTAGAGTGATTATTGTGTATAATCACATCTGAGTACTGAGAATTCTTGTTTGTAGTGATGTTTACTTGTATTTTGTTGATTTAGATCTTTTTCTTGGTTATTCATATTAATAAAGTCAATCTGTGTCGACTATTTTGACAGATATTAATGAAAAAGTATAAGAAGAAGAAACATGATTTACATATGGTGCTAATTTATCTTAAAAATGTTTCCTACAAAATAGGGGGTTTCGGGTTTTTTGCGTCGGGTTGTTCGGGTTTTGGGTTGGGAAAAGTGACCCGATAACCAAACCATTTAAAGTTCGGGTTGGTTCGGGTTTAGCTTATCTGGGTTCGTGTTAGTTCGGGTTGGGTTATTCGGTTTTCGGGCATAGATGTAATATGAAAAAAAAAATATATAATCTTTACAAAATTCATCATATTCATGCGATTTTAAAAATATCATCAAAATTCAAACATTAATTGACAATATGATATGATAACGTTCAAAAGTCATAAGCTTAATGTTTTAACTCTAAACCAAAACTCAATAATAAAAATAAATACATCATCTTTTCGGGTTTCAGATTTCGGGTTTTTGGCTAGGAAAAAATAACCCAACAACCAAATCATTTAAGGTTCAGGTTAGTCGGGTTTGGGTTATTCGGTTTCGGGTTTTTTGTGTTTTCTCTAATTCGGATTCGGGTGACTTCGGAATTCGAGTCACGTTTCAGATTTTGGATAAAAATGAACACCCCTACTACAAAGTGTCTCGCCAAGTGATTTGGCATTGTCTTACGGGAAGATGGGGTATATAATGGTACTTAGTGGTATATATGAAGGGGTTAAAAAAAAACTAACTTTATTGTGCCACCGGAGGACACAATTATCTTCATTGTGGAAAGGGTATTTGCTACGAATTTAAGTTGACACGTGTATTTTTTAATAGTTTGGTTAAGTTGTCCAAGTCAATCTATAAAGTGGTGAGCACCTTTATAACACAAAGGTTTAAAGATAAGTTTCTATGAAACCAAGTACTATATTACTCTATTAGTATAAATGAAGTGGCACAAACAATAAGGATCACACCCAAGTAAGCATTGCAAGCCTAATGGACTCCCAGACAACCAAGTTAAGGTATTTAGGATCACTGATTCAAAGTGACGGGGACACAAGTAGTGATGTAGCCACTGTCTTCAAGTAGGTTAACGCAAGTGGAGAGCATGCACATTAGTATTGTGTGACAAGCGGTTCTCAACATGATCAAAGGGAAACTTTTGACGGATTATAGTACGACCAACTATGTTATATAGAATAGATTGTTGGGGTGCTTGGGTGGATATATGTGCTCCCAAGGTTGGATCAAACAAGAAATTAAGTTTTTCTAGAAAAATTAGGGAGCCATGCATGATTGATAAAAAAAAAAAGGAAGGGAAATTGGGATGGATTGGACATATGAATAAGGCAAGTTTTTTCTATTGAGAAACAAAGAACAAAAGAAAAAAAATCAATGTTATATATGTGGAATTTCTTAAAGCATTATATTAAGAGAAAACTTCACAAAATGGTTACTAAGTTTCAAAAGTGTTCCAATTATATTAAAAAGAAAGAAAAAAAAAAACATGTTGACTATTTAAAAAAATAAGTTGAAATCAACGTCATCACTCAACGTCACATTAATAAATTAGAAAAAAAGGAACAAAAAAAAAAAAGCTAAATCGCCATCGTTACCTATGAAAAGATTAAATCGTTGTATAATTTATATAAAACATGTAAGTTGAGTGACCTAATTAGATTATTTTTGAAACTTGATTACCATTCTACAGAGTTAGCCCTTATATTAATTATAAAAACTTAAGCTTTTATTTATTAGTTAAAAAGTTTATGAATTATGCACTTCATACATCTTATTACACATTTATAATAATTTAAAAGTTAACTCATAGTTTCGTATTAAAGACCCTCCTTTTTTAAATGGCGAACACACACATACACACCTCTAGTCCTACTCTAGTTCTACACACCAATATCCATTTTGAGACTCAAACCCTCAACCTTAATAAAAGAAACACTACTTTATACACTTGATACCGTGACACCACTAGGTTAGACCTATGGTATACCCTTCTAATATATGAATTGCAATCGACAAAGTTAACTGTAGTTCTTAAATGTATAAAGGGAAGGAGAGTTATTTTAGGGCTCAATATAGCCAAATTTAACTTGCAATTTTAGTTTACAACAAATATGGAAATTAAGGACACGTTGCTGGTTTCCAAAATTTAAATGAATGGTGGATATTTTATACCTTATTATTATCTATACTATTATGAAGTGTCCGCTGACACTTTATAAAAGCCACCCCTCAACCTTAAGCTAATTGCAGCTTCAGTCCCCTTACTTTATGTTTCAGTTAATTGCAAGTTTAGTCCCTCTACTTTTCACTGCCACCCCCTCATGTTTCAGTTGATTGCAACTTCAGTCCCCCTACATTTGTTTTGTTTTATTATCGGTTTCACCGGCCAAATGTTTGTTTCACGGTTCAATCCATTACGCGCCGCCGCAACGCGAGGCGGGTAAAATTGCTAGTTCTCTTTTATCTAAAAACATCATTTTTCTCTTCCGAGTACTCTTATCAAGAAACTTTTACGATTCTTCCCAACATTCTACTTTACTTTCTTTCGCCATCACACTAGCTAGGATTTGTTCCTTTGATCATCAATCAATCACTTGATGTTAAGATCACTATATCTCATTACAGATGGCAGTGAATGTTATGTTATGGACCAATAGCAATAACATGCATGTCATGCTTACCTAATATGCTTTTCAACAGTCCAACACTTGTAACCCAGTTGGTTGAGGGCCTAAAGTTTTCTATGAGAGGCTTGGGTTCAATTCCCACTAGCTACATTTGGAGGACATTGGTGGAGGGGAAATGAGGGATGACCCGGCCATTGGCTTGGGTTCGAGTCCTGATCCCGACCGGTTTTACCGATTATTTCACCGTCGTGCCTTCGGGCGGATGAGTGGTCGGGTTTTCCCAGAAATTGGTGGCAATTGGTGGCCCGGGTACTCTCGAGTACCTGATTCGCCAAAAGGGTGTCTGAGAGTGCTCGGAATTGATTCGCTGGCCGTTAAAAAAAAATATGTATGTTTTTCAACACATGATCTTTTGAGCCCACAAACAAATCAGTGTTTAATTATGTGACACTAAAATTTGATTGGAATGATTAATGTAAAACATAAAGGATAGGAAGGAGGTGGGTTGGTGAAAAGTCAAATCAGAATAAAACCATTCAAAAGTAATATATGAATTTTTATAAAGGTTAGTTTTTGTTAGGAAGAACATGATTCTTGATGGCCACTTTAACCCATAGTTGATGCGGAACACTAAAGCAAGATTATTGTTCCTTTGGACCCTTTAATAGTATATAATTTGAGGTAACAATATGAGCTTGAGTAGTACTAATATATAATAGGGTATAAGGGTAATTACATTATATAGTGAGCTATACCAAACCTACAATTGATATATAAATAAAGAGATAAACTTGTTAGGAAGATGAGCTTTAGTGGTATGAGAGAAAAAAGATTTTGGGTATTGGAAGTTTGTGTCTTTGAGTGGAAACACATCATTAAAGGTTTTAATTTTAGTTACATCCTGATTAGGTAAAAAAAGATGCACTTTAATGGTAAATTAATCAAGGTAAATTGTAATCATGTCTAGTTTTGATAACTTTAACATATAACCTAGATTTAATTATAAATATTGTATGTCTGGATTTAGTATGAACTAATGTGACGAAATAGTTAGATTAATAACTTTTTTAACGTATACTTTCGTTAACCACCAAAAGAAAAGCATGGCCTCAAAAGAATTGAGACCTACGAGAACCTGGTTTGATCATCATGTATAAAGGGAAAATACATCTATCCTTCCAAAGAAGAATTTTATACCCAGACCTACATTTTAACCAAAAAAACGAAAGAGACTTAATGTTTGCAATAACGTCCACAACCTTGGACTACTTGTTGATGAAAATCTTCTTGTTCCGTGTTTTCCGTATGCACCAGGCAGAGGTCAAGAGAATACCATGAACAACTTCTTTTGCTTTCTTGCCCATCTTCAAAAACTTGTGTAGATTCAAAGCGTCTTGGAACTCAAAAAAAAAAATCGGATCTAAATTGCACCGAGAGCCGATATGTATCCAAATTTGAGACGATACGACGCATGCGAATAAGAGATGATCCACGGTTTCCTCTTCAGTGCTGCATAAAACACAAGTATTTGGTCCAATGATGATTTTCTGTTTTTATACTCGCGGGTAGGAAACCTTCTTAGAGACGCCCTCCATGCGAAGATATTACATTTTAGTGGGACCTAATTGCGCCACTTCATGATAAAATTCAAATCCCAGTCTCGATCTTTTTCTGCCAAATCTTTAATCTTTTTAACAAAGAAAAATCCGTCGTTACCAACCCAAACCCATTTGTCTCGACCAACGTGAGGTGCAACACTGACGATTGCAGCCCAACATTCGACCCATTCCTGTTGTTCGGCTATAGAGTTGGGAAGTATAGACCTTCTCCACAACCAACAGATATTTTCACTAAAAAACTCTACAATTTTAAATAATATATTTATATTTTTTATAACTATGTAAGTTTGTAACATTGTTCAACTAAAATTAAGAATAAGAAGGGAAACTTAATATTTAAATATAACATAATTAAGACTAGAATTAAATACAACAGAATATATATTGTAATAATACTTAAATATTATATAGTTGAGGCAAAAGTTTAAAATTTTAATAAATCAAATAGTAAATTATTTATTTCGTAATTAAACACTACAATAAATTAAACACTTGATTCCCTCATTGGCTTGTTAGCTAGTTAAGTTAATCAACAGGAACAAGACACCTCTATTCATTTTGTTAAAGATGCCAACCCTATCCGTTACACCCTTAAATTCCACTTGCGATGTTTTATCGCGAGGCTCGCAACATACCAAGATCCAAGTCAACGTTCACAACAAACGACAACTGTATGAATTAAAACAACGTAGATAAACCAAGGAAACCAAACATAGCGGAAGCGTAAAATAAGTTTACACACCCAAAATCCAAAAGTAACGTAGTTCAAAATAGTTTAATTGTTTCAAAATAAACAGACTAATAATAGTGGATGATGTAGACTCCCGTGCATCCTAGACCAATGCTGTTACCTTAGCGACTTGAGAAAACATGCTAAAATGTGTTAACATAACAATGCTGGTGAGTTCACAGGTTTTTCAAAAACAGTTCCATAAATATGAATGATCAAGTCCATTACTACTATGGTGTTGAACGTTAGCTAGACGTTATGTATGTTACTACTGTGATTGAAACCATTGTTGACTGTGTTGTTACTCGAAAATGTGTGTACCCTTCGGACTACCATCATCCCCGGTAGGCCCTGTGTGTTTGAGACAATATGCACTCATCCAACTCCCAATTGACCCGGGTGGGGTTTGTCAGGTCCAATAGATCTATCTACATTTCCTCGCTATATACTCATATTAGTGGTTTCCTTGGGACTTATAAGAGTCGCATAGTAAACAAATGATAAAAATAGTAATGAATGATCTTTAAGTAAACAAGTGTGTAGCATGTTTCTCTCCCATGAGAAAATTATGTGTAAGTAGTGGGGCCGTGAAACTCACCTTAGAGTGCTTCTTTTAGTATAGAAGTAAACCCTATCATAAGACGCATATAAGTGTGTTAACTGATAACCTGTTGGTTATTTTGCCCTTCGTTGTCCAAACCATGACTATGTATGTTTGAAAACGTGTTAGGTGTTTGACATGACCAACAAGACTCGACATCCCGTTGGTGACCCGTTAATTCAGTTTAAACAAGTACATATAGTTCTCACACAAATATTGCACATAAAATACTTAGTTTATACAAAAGATTCACAAATTTTTATGTTGGTGCGAATGAGTGGTTTTTCCCCTCATTTACACCTTTCTGCCATGCGATTGGAAGGATCACATACTCATTCGCACCTTCGAACGTGCGAATGAGTACCCATTCGCATCGTGCAGTTGAAAAACCATTTTGACAAACAAAAACCCCCTCAAATCCGGTTGAAAACCCAACGAATCTTAACCAAAAACTACAGTCACATCAATCTAACTTAATAGCATGTTATCACACCCGATTCAGTCATCAATTTGTTCATTTTGCGTATCAAATCGCATATTTTCCCAAATGGTAAATTATACAGATGTCACATCAATTGCATGAAATCTTTACCTAAAAAGGAAAGTACTGAAATCAACCTATAAACATCATTTTCCAGATTATCCAAATTTGATTCATCCACCCTAATATGTTTCTAACATGTTATTATCATTATACACATGTTACAAGCCCTAGATCTACAACATAAACCCCCAAAATGGGTCAAAGACCACAAAACATCAATAAATCATTCATATAACACCTAATCAAGCTTTTAAGAAATTTCAAATCATTTAAACATCATCCTAATATCATTTAATCAATACATAACACATAAGACTTGACATCCCGTTGGTGACCCGATATACCCGTCTTAGTCAAATACAAGTAAACAAGTAACCATCTGTTATGAGGTTACGAGGTCCCTAGACATGCCACAGGGTTTATAATATGTTACTAGGTGTCAAAACATGTTACGTGGTTCCAAAATGCACTTCCGGCATCAAAACACACGACTGGCCACTAAAACACACGACTAGCACCAAAACAGGTGACTAGCTAGGCTAGTCGCCCCATAGGGACACGAGTAGCCTTCTGATAGGTGACCAACTAAGCTAGTCGCCCCCAAGGCACACGACTAGCTTAGCTAGTCGCCTCCCTGCAGGTTGTTGGCTATTCTTGTACGCGAAACCATCCAAAACATATCCAAAACATGTTGAAACACGCCCAATCAATCCACAATCATCAAATAACCCAACCCTATCAATAATCCCTAATTTGTCATCCGTTTATCATGCTAATTTTTCCCAAAATGGAATAATATTATGGATATGTCACATCATTGCATGAAATAATTACCCTAAATGGCAAATAATCAGATTTCATCACATAATCATGTTCCAAAAGTCATCATGTTATTGTTACATCATGCTAGCATAAACCCTAACAAGTTTCAATCATCATATATCATCCAAAATCCTTCAAATACCTTCAAACAGGTTAAAAGTCATATTATCTATAAAGCACATCAAACAACCATAAAAACCTGAGATAATCGTCCTAACAACTATCCTGTATCATCAACCTAACAAATACTCAAGAATCTCGATGTTTTAAATCATCAAAAACCATTTCAAGCTTGTTTTTTTTAATTAAAAACCCATGTAGATGTGAAAATATAGGTTAGGACCAATTTTTCAAAGGTTTTCAAATATGAACTTATTAAAATTGGGTCTGGACCTTTAGGGTTCAAAATAACAGCTTAACAAGAGCTTAGGATGAATAACACACCTTAAATCTTGCTTGAAAATGATGTTTTAAACTTGGAAATGGTAGATTTAGGGCAAAATCGGGTTTCAGAGGTTAAGGATGGTGAGAGAGAACTTTGGGGCAAGTTAGGGCTGCACAAATGATGTTTAAAAAGTCAAGGGTGGTATTTGTAGCTGCAGCTAGTCGCACCAGACATCCTGGGTGACTAGCAGCTGCAGAACACGACTAGCACAACTAGTCGCCCCCTAGGGTTGCTAGTTGCCTTCAGCATTCCAAACAAGTATTTCGACGCGTTAATCGCTAATTTAACATATTATTTCATGTATCCACATGCCAACAAATTATATAATGATAGTAAAACTCTTATTACTTGATAACTAACACGTTTACATTAATTCACAAACTTCCAGAACTCGAGACTCGTGTGTGCGTTTTTACCCACCGATCCTCCGAATCACCAACCCTTGGATATATGTGTATAACCGACTCCCGGTGATCCTCCGGACCAACAAACCGACTCCCAATGATTCTCCGAATCATCGAATTGACTCAACTAACCCAATTAAGTATGTTTTATGAACGTTTTGCTAAGGTAGACCAATAAGTTTGGTAAAAGTTATTAACCTGAGTTTGCCGGGTGTCACATAATCTCCCTGTTGAAAGAATTTACATCCTGAAAATTGCTCGAAGTCGAAAGGAAAGAATGAAATTTTTTCCTTTTGTTACATCATCCCCCTATTGAAAAGAATTTTGCCCCGAAATTCATTTTGCTTCAATAGTGATAGGTGCTGGTTTCAGGAACAAATGAGGATACTTGAGTTTCATCAGATCCTCTCGTTCCTATGTGAACTCCCGTTCGTGGTAGGAATTCCAATGAACTTTAGCGATGCGGATTTTATTCCGACGAAAGCTTCGAATCTTATAATCCAAGATTTCAACCGGTTCCTCCACGATACGCAGTCGATCATCAACCTTGATCTCTTCAAGAGGAACAATGAGTGTCTCATCATCCATACACCTTTTCAAGTTAGAGACATGGAACACGTTATGCATGTTACTGAGCTCAGCTGGTAGGTCAAGTCTGTATGCCACCGGCCCAATCCGTTCCAGGATTGCGAACAATCCGACATAATGAGGGTTCAATTTACCATGCTTCCGAAAGCGTATAACGCCCTTTGATATACGTTAAATTATACATATATAAATCCCCGATTAAACTCCCAAATTACTCGTTTTCGACCATAATTGCACGAATTTGGTTCTTAATTGCTTTGTCTTGTTATTGCAGGTTCTTAAATACTTTGATAGAAATCCATTAACAATTCCCTGAAATCACAAACAGTTCATAAACCATATTCTAGAACTGCAAATTCATAAGTTATTGAAATGCTTAAATAATTTTATGGTGTATATATGAATAATTAAATCAAACATGATCATACCTTCATCTTCTACTAGTGATACATGTTTAAACAAATCATCTATCATCTCGACCCGTGCATATTGTGAACGGACAGAGGCCCTGTACCTAGATATCAGTGGCCATTTTCTTGCACGTCCAACTCCCAGTTGACTCGGGTGGGGTTTGTCAGACCCAATAGATATAACCACACTTTCTTGCTATATACTCATATTAGTGATTTCCTTCGGATTTAAATGAGTCGCATAGTAAACAAATGATAAAAATAGTAATAAATGATCTTTAAGTAAACAAGTGTGTAGCATGTTTCTCCCCCATGAGAAAATGTGTAAGTAGTGGGGCTGTGAAACTCACCTTAGAATGTGTTTTTAGTATAAAAGTAAACCGTAAGTGTGATGGCAGTCCCAACTACCGGGACATATCATAAGATGCGTATAAGTGTGTTGACTGATAACTTGTTGGTTATTTTTCCCTTGGTTGTCCAGACTATGATTTTGTATGTTTGAAAATGTGTTGGGTGTTTGATACGACCACACAAGACTCGACATCCCGCTCGTTGCCCGTTAATTCAGTCTAAACAAGTATATATAGTTCTCACACAAATATTGCACATAAAACACTTAGTCTATACAAAAGATTCATAAATTTTTATTTTGGTGCGGATGAGTACCCTTTCGCATCGTGCAATTGAAAAACCATTTTGACGAACAAAAACCCTTCAAATTCGGTTGAAAACAATAAATCTTAACCAAACACTACAGTCACATTAATCCAACTTAATAGCATGTTATCACACCTGATTCAGTCATCAATGTGTTCATTTTGCATATCAAATGACATATTTCTCAAAATGGCAAATTATGAAGATGTCACATCAATTGCATGAAAATTTACCCAAAAAGGAAAGTACTAAAATCAACCTATAAACATCATTTTGCAGATTATCCAACTTTGATTCAACCACCCTAATATGTTTCTAACATGTTATTATCATTATACATATGTTACATGCCCTAGATCTACAACATAAACACCCAAAATGGGTCAAAGTCCACAAAACATCAATAAATCATTCATACAACACCTAATCATGCTTCTAAACAATTTCAAATCATTTTATCAATACATAACACAAAAGTCCAAATTATATGGCTATCAACCTCATCTAAACTTGTGTTCTTAATTATAAGAAAATGCATCATTTAGGTTTAGATCTTTGTTTAGAAAGGTTTTAGAAAAGTTTTTATTAAAGAAAACACTATGAAATCAAATCTGGACACTTAAGGTTTTATAAAAAAAAATGTATAAAAATATAATGATAAGGGTTTATATGATTAACACACCTTGAATCTTCACTTGATATTGTATATAAACTTGTTTTCGCATAAGGATCTAATAAATAAGGGAAAAACGTGTTCTACAGGTTGGGGTTTGAGAGAGAGCACATGGGAGCGAGTTGGGGATGTGAAATGGTGAAAGTGAGGCAAAGAGATGCTTATATAGGCTGCACTCATTCGCACCTTCATTGGTGCGAATGGGAAATTTTGTTACTCATTCACACCATAATTGGTGACAATGAGAAATTATGTGACTCATTCGCACCATAATTGGTGAGAATGAGAAATTTTGTGACTCATTCGCACCTTTATTTGTGACAATGAGAAACTTTGTTCTTTTGCACCTTCGTTAGTGAGAATGAGAAATTTTGTGACTCATTCGCACCATAATTGGTGAGAATGAGAAAATATGTCTCTCATTCGTCCCAACGACCCAAAATGACACTTGGAACATATATTATAATACCAATTCACATATATACATATTCCAAAGTTGTTAATTGATCATGGAACATATTATACTTGATAAGTTACCCCAAATCACGTAATTTCACCAACAACAGGACTCAAGACTTGTGTGTATGTGTATGTTTCCCTGATGATTCACCAAATCATCAAACCATGGACATTGTGTGTTTTCCTACCTGGTGATCCTCCGAATCACCAACCCTTTGACATAAGTGTATAAATCGACTCCCGATAATTCCCCGAATAATCAAACCGACTTAACTAATCCTGTTAAGTACGTTTTATGAGTGTTTCGCTAAGGTAGACTTATATGTTAGTAAAAAGTATTAACATGAGTTTGATGATTGTCACACTATCTCTCACACATTTAGAGCTGATTAACTTGATGTCACACCCTCAAATTTCACTTGTGGGGTTTTACCACGAGGCGTGTGGCATATCAGGATCCAAGTCAATAGTGACATGATACAACATCTATATGAATAAACCAGCGTAATAAAAACAACTACTAAAGTTTAATGAGCGGAAGTAGTTTAAAGTTTTACATCTCAAATATCAACATAAGACAATGTTTGGAAAATAGTTGATAAACAATATCTAAAGTAATAAAGTAGAGTGATAGAATGCAGTGTGACCCCATGCATCCTATCCAATGCCTGCTACCTTAGCGACTGGAGAAAAATACTAAATGTGTCAACATAATAATGCTGGTGAGTTCACAGGTTTTATGTTTAAATACTAGTAACTATTTAAAAACCAGACCACGTAAGCTCTTAATACATATACGATGCTAGCTAGACATTGTACTAGTTACTTAAGTGCTTTGAACCATTGCTGAGTGGTTGTAATATGTTTCCTTATTTCCCCACCACCGGTCATCACTCGGTGACGTAAAGTGTTAGGAAAAATATGCACCCGTTCGACCTCCAGTCGACATGAGTGGACTTGTCGGGCCCAATATATCTATTCACACTTTCCCCGCTATGTTCGACATATTCATAGTTTAAACTGTTAGAAGGACTTTAGATTAGTAGCTTAGTACAGAAGTGATATGATGTAATATATGTGATCTACCGTGTTCGTGTTTGCGTAGCATGTTTCTCCCCCAACAGGAAAAACAGTAAAAAGGGGCAGTGAAACTCATCTTAGGCTGCCTCTTCTAGAGTAATGTAAAACCAGTCATGTTTTGATAGTCCCGACTACTGGAAACCCACCATATATAGCCTATAAGTTGTTTAACTAAAATCGTGTTTGTTTGACAACCCATTGTTATCCAAAAAACTGACGTAGTGTGTTTTCGTAAAACGTCTTATTGTGATTGACCACACTAGACTCATTATCCCGTTGGTGGCCCATTATATCAGTTTATCAATTAGGTACAAGTTCTTAGATAACAACAGGTAGATACGCATAGCATATAACAAATGGATCACAAAACCTAGCGTATAGATTACATAATACACGAATGGGTGACAAAATAGGCGATTGGGTTACAATCAGGCAAGTAGGTTTCATTTCAGGCGATTGGGCTTCATATGGGGTGATTGGGTTTCATTTGTAGCGTGTGGCTTTCAATAGGCGATTGGGTTTCATTCTAGGCGACTGGGTAAGCCAGTCGCCCTCTCACTGGGCGATTGGGTGACCCAGTCTCCCTACACTGCATGTTTTCAAAATTTGACTGGGTAGATACATAATCAATATCTAACCTATCTCCATCAGTCAACACATCGTTTGATCAGGTTCCATGCACAATTTCCAAATGTTTCCCAAAATGGAAAATATTATGAACAACTCACATCAATGCATGAAATAGTTTCATCAAATGGCAAATAATCAGATTAAATCATATAATGACGTTCATAATAACATCAATCTCAGAGGTAATCTGAAGAGATATGGTATCAAAACATCATAAATACCATATCATCGCCCAACTAAAACATGCATCGTCTAGCGTCAATCCGCCCGTTTTACGTCGGCAATATACTTGGCGTCCAACGAACGCCAGACGCAGACTCACCCGCCCGTTTTACGTCGGTGATACACCCGGCGTCCAATCGACGCCAGACACGAGCTTACCCGCCCGTTTTACGTCGGCGGGCCGAGTACGCTTCAAAGCTTCTCAAGCAAGCTAGATGAAGCTTCTTCAGCACGACTGGAAGATGCCTTTCGGGGCAGCCTTGGGGCACGCACCCCTGCCCCAGGCAACTGTTCCTAACTCAACAGGCTGCCCGCCAGAGTTCTCGACCAATCAAAGACTGCTCCCAATCTGACACGCAGAAAGGACGATGACGTGGCAGCCTCCCAGCCAAGATATCTCTCTCACACAAAGACTTTCTCAACTTGTCTCGAGTTTCAAGAAAGAGGATAATTACCCACCGCCCTTGGTCTACCAATAGGCGAACACCACGTGTCCGTCGCCCACCGGCGTCCACTCAGCGGACGCAACGCGTACTATCGTCAGGACGGTAACATCCCCCCTTTACTTTCTCCTTTTACCAAACCCACTTGCACCATTGGGCTTAGGGACTTGGGCCGGAAACTTAGAGACACGTCTACCTAGGCCGGGCACCATCAAGGGTAGAGGATGGGCTGAGAAAGTGTGAGATCGAGGTACTACAAAAGGAGGAGCTCCTTCTCCTTTTGTTGGCATCCGATATTCAATAAAACTTTCATTCAAAAAGACTACGGACTCACTCGTACCATTTTCAACCCCTTGTTTATTATACTAACGTTTAGAGGCTCGGCTCTTCTGATCGGTAGTCACTTAAACTCCTTGGTCTTGTCCTTAGACCCACACGTCTTTTATAAACACACCTCTTTATAAAATACAGTAGTATCACTACCAGGATTAACGTCTATACGGTAATCCAGGATTCGTGTTTCTTCATTGGCGCCATCCCTGCCCTTTCCACAATACTCTAGACACAAGCTTTAATTAGCCAGCTCATTAATCTATATAGAAAAAATGACAACCTCACCTCAAAGGGTTCACACTCAATGCGGATGCTCGAGTAACAACCGCAGCGGAAACACCAACCGATCGTCCGTCTGGAACCGCATTTCAGGTTCCACCGACGAAGGGCGATACTCAACTTCTGGCGACGCCAGAAATATTATCGGCAATAAACAAACGCGGGACCAGCCAATGGGAAATAAACGCAAGAATGTAGACACCACCAGATTTTGTGACTTCCACAAAGACGTGGGTCACGACATGGACAATTGCTACAGCCTCAAAATGGAAATAGAGGCAGCCCTCTGCTCCGGAAAGTTGGTCAACCTGGACAAGAACGTCTGGGCCTGCGCACGCCGGCAGGACGAACCAGTCAAGGCCATCAAAGATATCAAGACACACCATGTCCACGGCACATACAAACGATATTGCAACATGACGCGCAACACAAAGCGGAAGACCAATATCGCCGACCTGGCAACCACGTCGCGAAAACCAGAGGCTGCGAGGTCACAAAACTGGAGGGAGGCCTAGGTCATCCTCCCAATAATTCTAGGGGGCGCAAGCTCAACAACCCCACTCACCATCACAGCACTGTTCGAGCACTATCGCACATACAAAATGATGTGCGACGGCGGAAGCAGCTTCGACATCATGTACCAACAGTGCTTCGACCAGCTCGATGATGAAGACAAAGCGCGCCTGCAACCAGACGCACCTATTTCAAGATTCTTCAACGAAGTCATTCACCCAATCGGAAAGTTCAACTTTACAGTCAAACTTGACGATGGGACCCATACTCGCTCCGAGGTTTGCACGTTCCATGACTTTCTAGCAAACTCCTCATATGACATTTTGCTCGGAAGACAAGGCCTTGCAAACTTCAACAGCACGGCGTCAACTCCACACCAAATCATGGGCCTTCCCACAACCACAAGGATCGTATATATCAGAGGCAATCAGGAATGCCTCATGACCACTGAACCAGCAGCCGACACTCCTCCAATAACACCAGCCGCTGCAAAAGATGAAGAATGGGTCCTTAACCCTGCCTTCCCTGAACAAACCATCACCTTGGGGCCGACTCTCTCCCCCCAAGTACGCATACACCTAAAATAACTGCTGGTTGCAAACAAAGACATCTTTTCCTGGAAGTCCTCTGACATGATCGGTGTCCCAAGACACAAAGCCGAGCACCGCCTGTACACATACAAAGACGCTCACCCGGTAGCACAGAAAAAACGACCCTTGGGCCCCGATAGAGTCAAAGCCATGAATGAGCATCATCCGAAGATGCAACCATCAAACATGGGTAGCTAACCATGTCATGGTCCTCAAAAAGAACGGGTCTTGGCGCATGTGCGTCGACTACAAAGACCTCAACAAAGCATGTCCAAAAGACCACTACCCCTTACTAGAGATCGACTTGAAGGTAGACTCTCTAGCGCCATTTAAATACAAATGTTTCCTCGATGCTTACCAACGATATCACCAAATACAAATGGCCTACGAAGACGAAGACAGAACTGCCTTCAGGACCGACAGGGGGTCTACTGCTATACCAAAATGCCATTCGGCCTAAAGAATGCAGGCGCAACCTATCAACGTCTGATGGACCATGCCTTCATCAACCTAATCGGCGTCAACCTCGAGGTTTATGTCGACGACTTGGTCATCAAAAGTACATAAGAAGACACCATGCTACTGGATATCCAGCGCACCTTGGAACAGTTGCGCGACATCAAGATGAAACTCAACCCAGGCAAATGCTCCTTCGGAGCCGAAGAATGGAAATTTCTAGGCGTCATTGTCACCAATGGCGGCTTCAAACCAAACCCGGAGAAAGTTCAAGCTATCCAGCGCATGCCATCACCCAACTCAATCAAGGATGTGTAGAAACTTATGGAGCGCCTAGTCGCCCTCAACCGATTCCTATCAAACTACACATCCAAGTGTTTTCCTTTTGTTCATACACTACGCAATGTACTAAAAAAGACACAATTCCGCTGGACTCCAGAAGCGGAAGTGGCTTTTCGTGAAATGAAACAATGTTTGACTTACTTGCCAACTTTAACAGCGCCCCTACCAGAAGAACCATTAACACTATACTTATCCGCATCTGAAACGGCGATAGACGCAGTACTTCTGGTAGAACGCAACAAAGTTCAAACACCAATCTACTACATCAGTCGTACTTTGGCAGACGCAGAAACCAGATACTCCACAATGGAAAAGCTGGTCCTAGCACTTGACACCCAATCAACGTCCTAACACATTACAGAATTAACACCGTGCTCTTAAAACCGGAACTCTCCGGCCGCCTAGCAAAATGGGCAATCGAACTAGGCGCGCACACTATCATCTACAAACCAAGACCATTGATCAAAGGGCTGGTCCTCGCAGACTAGATTGCAGAAATCACAACAGAAAAAATACAAGAGTGCCAAAACGAACAAGATCCGAAACCCGTCCCAGATTCCCGCATCACATGGTCACTATACACAGATGAAGTTTCTTACGATCATGGCGCCGGCGTAGGTTTACGACTCGTCAGCCCTGACAACACCGAATTCACATACGCCGTCCGCCTTGAGTTCCCAAGCACGAACAACGAAGAAGAATACGAGGCGTTCCTCGCAGGACTACGCTTGGCGGACAAAATGGGCGCAAGACACCTTAACGCCCATGTCGATTCAATGCTCATAGCGGGTCACATGAACGGCGTCTACGACGCTAAAGACCCGGTTATGGTGCAATATGTCGACCAAGCCAAGCTTCTCACCAAAAGATTCACAACCTGCACAATCATTCATATCAACCGCAGCGGCAACAAAGAAGAGGACGCCCTCAGCAAAATGGCATCCACCGCTTGGCCGCATAAGGCCAAAGAGGTACGCATCGAAACACTAGCTCAACCTTCAGTAGAACATCAACAGGTCAGCATAACACAAACAGGCGTCGGGTCATGGATGACCCCTATCCAGGCATACCTAGCAACGGGCACCCTACCGCCCCAAAAAGCGGAAGCCCAAAAAATCCAATACAAGTCCGAGCATTACCAACTCATGAATGTTGTTTTGTACCGACGCTCCTACCTAGGCCCTCCCCTAAGATGCGCCGACTCCGCAAATGCCGCGTCCCTCATAAAGGAAATCCATGAAGGCATATGCGGCATACACGCAGACCCAAGAATGGTCGTCGCAAAAATCATGAACGCCGGATACTACTGGCCAGGAATGCACCAAGACGCCGTCAAAACCTTACGCACATGCTTCAACTGTCAACAGCACGCACCCAACACCTTGCGCCCAAAAAACGACCTGGTCCCAGTAACGGCGGCCTGGCCATTCCAAAATTGGGCCATCGACTGTAACATCGCGAATTTCCCCTAATTTTTTTTTATAAAAAGAATGTATTGTTTTAAACAATATATGTTTTAAATACCTTAAACTAATAATTATTTGTATCTCGACACTTTTGTACGTTTTAAAAATATTTCGAGTCACTTTCGGGCTTATATAATCATATTATGAATTTAGAATAATATAGTTTTAGGGAAATAATTGCCAAAAAAAGATTTGTGTGGACCGGGACTCGAACCCGCGTCCACAGCCAACCAACACACAGTGACAACCAACTGAGCCAACTATCATCTTGTGTAATATTTCAGAAGAAAATAAACTTAACACATTCCTTAAATTGATTAGTCAAAGTCTTAGTCAAACAGTCAAAGTCTTAGTCAAATAGTCAATTCATCATAAAACCTTACTTTATGGTGTTGACCAATTTTAATGGCTAATTGAATCCAAAACTAGTATAAAAACCCACCTATGACCCATTATACTTTGCACCTCTAAATCGATTGTTTCAATCCGATTAAACTTTCCCTCATACTTTTCTTCTATAGTCTATTACTTCTACAATTGAAGCTTTGATTATAAGCTCTTGTAATTGGCAACTTTGGGGCTACACATATTCTACTTCTCGAGACCTAATACTTTGCTAAGGTGAGTTTACGTAACCATGTTTATGCAATTATTTATACTTGCAACATTATACTTAAGCAATTCTACATACATGTCTAGTTGTAAACTTTAATGCCTCATGATTTAGACAACAACAACAGTTTCAAAGAGTTTCAACATTACATAATCATTAGCTATGGCCAAGCCGGCGATACTCAATAATAGATCTATTGGATTGACAATCCCACCTAGATTCGTTGACCATCTTTTATGGGAGTGCGGGTGATTGTTATCGTTCCAACATATTATTAAGGTGAACCGTGGATGACGGGATGGACCTAAACTAGTCGGAGGTTTGATTATGTCGATTCAACATATCATGTTGATGTATTGTAAAATACATCTATTTCCAATGTAAAGTTTGTATAATTTTTGAGTCGATTAAATAGTGTTTTTATTAGTTTTAGGCTTGTACCGGTCTATTTTATATAGTACTAGGTTTGAGACCCGTGGGAACCCACGGTGCAAACCATAGTAAATAAAAAAAATATATTAAACTAAGAGTTGTATTATTCAAGTTTAGTGGATACAAACGTAAAGTCTTAAAAATAACGGTTAGCCTGATATTTTTTTTCTTATATAAACGTCATGTTTCAATGTTGCATTGATATGAAATGGGTATTAAAATTAAAACTAATATATAACTATGGTTATCATGTAAAAGTGGATATTTTTTGTAAGTTATAAGTAACGTTAATAATGAAAACCGATTACCTATTATGATCAGTACTCAACCAAAGTATAAACTTTAACAAAAAATAACAAAAGGTATGAATACATTGTGTTTTTGTAAATTACTTTTTATCATATTTTTATTTTTAATGTAATTGTAATTAGAACATAACTTGTTTTATTGACCAATGGCAACGCACTGTTCAAAAGCACAAAAAAAAAGAAAGTTTAAAATAATACTTTATTATTGAAGTTGTATATACATAACGTCAATAAAGATAAGTAAAAAATTGCTTCAAAATTACTCACATTATTCATAAATCCTGAAAGACTTCTTTGTACACAACGTTTGATGTTTTGTTCGTCAATTCACCATTTTCATCTACTATAACTATCTTCAGTCCATCTCGACTTCTGACTCTTGATAGCGCAACATACAACTGCCCGTGTGAAAAAACTGGATCCTTCAAATACAACCCAACTCTGGATAAGGATTGTCCTTGACTTTTGTTTATTGTCATTGCGAAAGAAACAGCAAGTGGAAATTGCCTTCTGTTAAATTTAAAAGGAATTTTTTTATCCGAGGGGGATAAAGTAATTCTTGGAATAAAAGTTCGCATTCCAATGTTACTTCCTAATATGATTTTCGCTTCAATGACACGTTTTCTCATTTTAACAACTTGTAACCTTGTCCCATTGCACAAACCGCTTTTCTGATCAATGTTTCTAAGTAACATTACGGGAACGCCAACTTTCAAAACCAAACGATGGTTTGGTATTCCAGAAAACTTAAGACCATTCAGGACATCAGGAGAAACTAATATTTCATCAACCTGTTTGTTAACATCTTCGGACCGGCAAACACTATCCGAACTTAGATACTCAACTTCGTCACCGGGAAACATTGAAAGTAATATATCATTAATTTCATGAACAACTTCATTCTTCGGTGCCAATATAGCTCGATCTTGAAAATAAGTCGGAATGTGGATGTTATCCAAAAGTGACGGATAAACAAAGGCTATCAAATCAGAAACAGGATCCGAAGATTGAGAAATAAGTAAGTCATTAGGTATCAAAATAACATCTTGATCATCGCTTATTGTATCAACCTTTCCTTCTCCTATATCCAGAAGCCAAGATGCAAACTTTTTAGTTTCCTCAATATCAGAACTGCAGCTTCCTGAAAGCAACCTCATATTTTTTGTTAATTCTAAAACAGTGCATTTGTGCCAAATGTATGATGAACTTAAAGAGGCATTAACAATGTCATGCCTAGTTCCATTTGGTACAACTGGTAGAATTTGCCTAAAAGTCACCCCCAAACACAACAACCTTTCCACCAAATAACAAATCAGACGACTCATCAGCATGTACACCAAATACATCTTTTAAACTTCGATCTAGTGCTTCAAAAGCATGTTTATGAGTCATGGGTGCTTCATCCCATATAATCAAGTCAGTTTGTTTAACCAGCTGTGCAACATCACTATTAGGTGGTATGTAGCACATAGAATCTTCAGTTAGGTTTATAGGAATACGAAACCTGGAATGTGCTGTCCTACCACCGGCCAATAGCAAAGATGCGATACCACTCGAAGCAACATTCAAAACAATCTTTCTTTTACATCTTATGGATGAAGATAGAGTCTTCCATAGGAACGTTTTACCCGTACCACCATAACCATAAACAAAAAAAACCCCTCCTTTCTTCTCCTCAACATATTTAATTACACAGTTATAACTATTTTTTTGTTCATCTGTTAAAGAAGAGAACTGAGAATCAAATTCTTCAACCAAACTGTTTGAGTCATAGTCCAACTCCTCACAAATAAGACGATTGTCTAATAATGATAGAAACTCATTCTCAGGATATGGCATACCTACGAAATATCGTAGACTGCAACTATTACGCAATAAGAACTTCTCAATATCAAGCAAAGCTAAATTCTTAAGTTCGTCGTCTGAAAAGATCAAATCTGGGAAAAAATGTGTTAGAATGGAATATATAGAATAAAATTAACATATAAAATGAATAATTGAATATATGGAACCATTAAAAATAGTATAATTTACATTCCTAATAATTATGAATCATTACAAATTAGTATATGTCCAAAAAATTCTAGAAAATCTATTTTAAAGTAATAATATATTAAAAAAAGTTAAAAACCTGGACAGTTTGAATCTATTCTTCTCTTGCGTAAAATGTCATCAGACAAATAATTCCATGTTTCCTCCCACACAATGTCAGGTCTTGACAAACTGTTGGACGCTAAAAGAGTTGCAAATAAGTTCCTTAGATAAGGGTCAGAACCTGCAAAAGTTGCTTCCTTTATTGCTTCAACATATTTTGTATCATCATCCAGGAGTCCCATTGCGTAGCATGTATCCCTAAAAGATGATTGTACTTTCCCATCAACTTTAAGAATATCTTGAAATGATGTTGGTCCTTTAACCTTATTCAAAAACATTCTCAAAAAATAAGCTTCACCAACAGAAGCAGGAACTGAGTGAATTCGACCAATTGACTTTATTCTTTGCCTAACCTCCCATTTTCGTTCTTGTGCTTTCCAAACATATTGTGAAGGGAATTGGATGTAAGTTAGTTGCCATGCATTGGCATTAATTTTGTTGCATTCCATCCAACCCAAAAACATAGAGGAATCACAAGAGGGTTTATTGAGAACGTCGTCAATGTCCTGCGTAGGATCGAAAACAATTCTTTGTTCACCGGGTAGATGAAAAGGTAGTCTCATTACAGGAGGTGACCTGTAATGAATATCATATGAGAATATTCTCCATGAAGCCTCACACGTAGAAATATAACGACAATCATAAAATCCTTTGACTTCATCAACAACTTTGTCTTCACCGGGTACTTTCTTGCTTTCCACAAAATTAAGAGTAACTCTATCTGGACCCTTGTTAATGTATTTAAATAAATACTTAATGGATCCAGCTTGGTTACACCATTCAACGTTGATATGAGCCTCGTATCTTTTAAGAAGTGTCTTGTTATATGGAACAACATATCTGTTATCTAATTGCTCACCAGACTTTTCTACAAACGAACCATTATCTCTGCGTCTATACACTGCATAACCTTCAGTATCAATAGAAGTCTCATTCTGGAAATTTTTTGGGAAGTTTTTTGAACATTTGTCATTGACCATACACGGACAACTCATGTTCAAAGGACCACAAGGACCGTGAATCATAAATTCACGTACAAGTTCATACAATTCTGGGTCTTCATCTTTATTCGGTATCTCTGCTGAAATGAACTTGTCAATATGGTCAACTGTAGGAAGCTTATAACCAGCAGCCATAAACAAACAAATGTGTGCGTGTGGTAATCCACGTTTTTGAAACTCAACCGTGTATACAGCTGCAAAGTATTGAAACCAAACAAAAGAAAATAAGTAAGAAAGGTTATAAAAAAAAAATAAATATTGTTGTAATAAAAATTAACTTCATGTGTCCGCACCAGCTTCAACAGTCCCAAATAAGTGTTTATCTTTCAGGTCTTTAATGATGGAATCAAGTTTAATCTTAAACAACCTGCATAAAATGTCTGGCCTATCTTCGGGTCTAAGAGTGGTATCTTGAAGATATCTTCTCATCTCTGGCCATTTAGGATTACAAGTGATTGTAATAAAATAGTCAGGGTATCCGTACCACTTACATATTGCCATTGCGTCTAGATAATTTTGCATCATATATCTAGCGCCACCTGTGAAGGAAGATGGAATAATAACTCGTTGACCCATGGTTGATGTTTCTGTTTGTCCTTCTTCTCTTTGTTTGCTTAGGACATTATGCTTCTCACTCCTAAGAACGGTTTGCTTACCCCTAATGTAATTTAGTCTTTCCATCTCAATCATTGTATATGAATCAACTATAAATTGCTGCAAAAGCCTTCGTGCATTAAGAATTAGCGAGAATTCATTACTCCTATCTTGAAGTCTACAAGCAAAAAACTCCCTCATTGTTACACTTTCACGTTTTTTGTTTTTTGTGTTTGAAGATGAGCCCCCATCTGGTAAGGCAACATTTTTTTGACGGTCATCTTTTTTGTTTTTTGAACTTGAAGACGAGCTTTCATTTGGTAAGGGAACATCTTTGTGAAGGATGTCAATTCTATATCCATCGTCACCATAAAGAAGCAACAATGGATACTGAAGAGCAAGATACGAAGGATGTAACTCAATAACTCTTTTTAGCTTTCCATCAATTGTCTGCACAATAATATCACGTTTATCTGTTTCTTCATTAAGGTCACCAATTATCAATCCAGCAACTTCAGAAACCGTGGGTAGGTTGTAGGTTCTACCATCTCCTTTCCTCATTCCGTTTAATCGAAGCTTGACTTGTGCATCAGGATTCTTCTGAAAACAATCTCTCGCCATTCTATAAGATTTCACCAAGGAGTTTTTGGCATCCAACATTTTTTTCAATTCCTTTACAATTTGAAATTCAAGCGCCTTTTCTGATGAGTATTCCTCGTCTGCATCACTATAAATAAAATGAATACATTAGAATCGAAAGTATTTTAAAATCCTTAGAGTTTTCTACAAAAGACAATAAAAAAATAACATACCCAACGACATTGATTCTATTTGAAACTTCATTTTCAGTATCATATATGTATAGCTGATAGAATACTAGATTTTGTCCACGTGATGGTAAAAGATTTCCCAAAGCGTGGTAGTTCTCACCACTTATACGATAGATGAATGGAGCATTACCATGATTTATAGACCTATCAATTTTTCCACCCATGGACGTAAATGCAAACATAGAGTTGAATCGTCTTATGTTCTTTAAAAAGAATTTGCTTTTAGAATCAACTCCATTAAAATACTCTTTATAACTGTGTGGGGCCTCCTTAAAAGGAGGAAGCATAACTTTTCCATAACCACAACACAGAGAGAATTTTTTTTAGTATTACTTCTATTAAGCCCTCTAGTAGATTCACATCTCCACAGTCTTGCATTACAATCTTCACAAGTAACATTCTGATCACCATGGTCCAAGTAATCTAAAAAAAGATATTCAAATTTATTACATGTACCATATTTCTAAACAAATGTTGAATTAATATTAAATATATTTTTTATTAGTAGTTATTAGCGAAAAAAGATTACCTACAGATATGCCTTGTATTACATTGTTTGTCGTTACTCCATGCAGGTTTTCTAAGCATTCTTCCAAGTCAGCCATCGGTATGGGAATAATACTGGGGCGTTTTCGTTTTAAATTTGATGTTGTCCGCGTGTTGCATACGTTAGAAAGCGGCCAACTTACACCTGAAGATCCTAACAAATTAAAATAATATAAGTTTGATTAATGTTGATGTATTATAATATACTTTGTAAACGTAACTAAACTAAACATACCAACAATGTCAACTGGGTGCGTTTGAGTGTTAGGTGTTACATTTAGTTTTCCTTTGTTACTCCGCTTAGAATCCAAGATACGCTTTCTTTCTGTACGCCTTTGTTTATAAAACTCAGATAGATTGCTATGTTGAGATTCGTGACAAACTGCTTAAAAATTAAGTAAATAATGGAATGGTTTGAAAATAAGATAAACACAAAAAGGGACAACACAATTCTATAATATACTAACATAAATAGATAACCTAACAAATGATGACATAAAAAATAACATAAATATTACCATTAGAGATGTCTGACAAAGGCGTTCTCTGCGTGTTAACTATAAAATAAAAAGAAATAAGTAAAAAAACAACAATGGAAATTAGTAAGAAATAACATATTTGGGAAATGTATAAAAGAAATTTTACCTTCAATTCTTACACGATTATTTGTTTGTGGCGAAGGAAAATTATATTTTTTTTCTCTTTGAAGACTCAGCACGTTCATTAGAGATGCCTGACAAAGGCGTTCTCTGTGTGTTATCTATAAAATAAAGACAAATAAGTTAACAAAAAAAAAAGACAATGGAAAGTAGTAAGCATAACACATATTTGAAATGTAGAAAAAACATTTACCTTGTATTGTTACTAATGGCGGTGTGAAAGAGTTTGTAGAGGTTTCTATGTTTTCAACATTTGAAAGCGAACAACCGACATTTGAACTTATGCTATCCAAATATGCATTCATCCGTTTACGTCTTTCAGATATATTAAGACTCACTAAACAATAAATTATAATAAAAACTATTATTTCTTAATCGAAACTTAAGAATTAAAGTTATAAGATGAAACATAATAATTTACGTACCATTTGATATGTCGGATAACTGTGTTGCGGTATTGATATTTCCAAACATGTTCATAATATTTGTTAGTATAAAAGAATTAAAAAAGCTAGCAATGTAACCAAATGTAAACGAAAAAAAACCATTAATCATTACCGTTAGATTTACGCCTTAGGTCACCATCTGTAGATTTCGGTAAACTAAAATCATATTTTGGGAAATCGGACATTGTAAAAGATATGTTTTTCTTGAATAGAATAAGTATATACCTGAAAAATTAAAGAAAAAAATATTATTCATGATTGAAAAATAAGGAAACTTTATCCCCCCCCCTCTAGTTCATAAAAGATATGTGCTTTTCGTTTGTGATTTGGGTTTTTTTTAAAATTTTTATAAAATCGACAGAGGGGCTCTAGATGGCCTCCATAATATCCATTTTGCTTACCAATGTGTTAATAAACCCGACCCGATATACCATTTTCTGACCCGGTAACCCGGGTATAAATACTCTGGATCTATATTCCTTTTGATAACAAAAATAACTGACCCGTCTACTCAACCCTAATCTTCTCCTTCAACCCTAATCCTCTCCAATCATCTACAACCTTCAATTTTCTTTTTCAAAGTATACTTTCCATCTAATCCTATATCTTCTTCTTATCATCAATTCTTCTTTTTCAAAACGTATATCGTTTCTCATTCAACCTTCTACCCTAGATTACAATACAACGGCTCTCAAAAATCGACTTCAGGTATGGGTTCTTTTGCGCCATATCTTTTCTATCATCTAAAAGCACAGATCAATTTGTTTGGCACTACAACTAACATTCAAACACTCGTAAACCTTTTCTTTCTCAAAATCTGAACTTCCTTCACCAACCTGTTTGATTATATAATCAATACTACATTTTCTGGTGCATTGGGGCATCCCATGTAGTACCAGCCAATTTCGGTAAACAGGTCTTTAATAGTACCCAATAATACCAGAGCTTGCTCCTGTATGAATATTATAATTTGTTACCGAAATAAGATAGTATATGGTATACAATGAGTATTAATATTAAATAAAATTAATTTTTTAATAATAATTACACTTTTTTATTCGCCTTAACATGTATCAAATCCTTATGAATAATGTGAGTAAATTCGTATACATTATGTATTCAAAGTCAACGGTAGATAATCAAGGAATATAACTATTTATCTTAATGTATATTTATTGACAGTTAATTTGTATTCAAAGTCAAGGTCAATAAACATATTGACTTTCCTTATACATTCAACAATGGAGTAGAAGGAGACCATCAATTTCGCCTTAACATGTATGAAATTGGACCCGTAAATTCGTATTCAAAGTCAATATGTTATTGATGAAGGAGACCATAAATTTCGCCTTAACATGTATGAATTCCTTATGAATAATGTGAGTAAATTCGTATACATTATGTATTCAAAGTCAACATTAGATAATCAAGGAATATAACTATTTATCTTAATGTTTAATCATTGACAGTAAATTCGTATTCAAAGTCAAGGTCAATAAACATATTGACTTTCCTTATACATTCAACAATGGAGTAGAAGGAAACCATCAATTTCGCCTTAACATGCTTGAAAATTGGACCCGTAAATTCGTATTCAAAGTCAATATGTTATTGTAGAAGGAGACTATAAATTTCGTCTTAACATGTATCAATTCCTTAAGAATAATGTGAGTAAATTCGTATACATTATGCATTCAAAGTCAACTTTAGATAATCAATGAGTATAACTATTTATCTTAATGTATATTTATTGACAGTAAATTCGTATTCAAAGTCAAGGTCAATAAACATATTGACTTTCCTTATACATTATGTGTTTACATATTTATAAGATAAATGTTATATAAGGAAGTCAAAGTCAATAAACATAATGGTTTTTCTAATACATTATGCATTTTGAGTCAATACATAATTAATGGTCTAATTACATTTGCTGCATATAAATGTGTTTACATTTTTATAACGAAGAATAAACATATATAAGGAAGTCAAAGTCTATACACATATTTAACATCATTAAATTTTAGTCAAATTATATAATTACATGTTTTCAAAATTTCCGAATAACAAATGTTTATATTAGGAAGTCAATTTCAATTCTTAAGTTAATATCAAATGGCGAAATTTCAATTCCTAAATAATCGTGTCTTGCCACAACTGATTAACGTATACACATTCTAACAATTACAACATACCAAATATTCTGTAAAAATCTAAATGTTATTGCATATAATAATGGAATATAGTTATGATTTTAATGATTATTGACTCACAGTCAATTCGTACTCATTTAGACATATTGACCATAATTAAATTTTAGTCAACTGCATAATTACACGTTTAAATCACAATTAATACCAAGTTCAAAAATTTATAGCACAGTCAAAGGTCAACTTGTATTTAATAAGCAGTAAAATTGATTTAAAATAAGTATAAAAGGAAATCACAATAAATAAGGAAGTCAAATTAAACTGACGAATGTATTGAAAATGTGTTTAATGGAATGAACGACAAAATACATTGAACACGGATTAATTCATTTGTGAAGCATAAATCATGTACAACTTTTGACCATCCATTTGTTAAGCAGAATTCATCATCTATAATTTCTAACAAAACAAACCAAGATTGACCATGGTATGTCGAAACTTTAATGTTGTTGTTGCGTAAGTTTTTAGATAACAAAAACCTGTTCATGGATTTCGGCAATGTCTGGACAAACACGTAAAAAACAACATTATAATAAGGAATAACTTTTTTTATTTAAAAAAATTAGAAACGCTCATACCAAAACTCGTGCGGAAGGGTCATGAATAACCTTGAAGAATTTGTCACCCTTGTGGTAAGCCATAATGAAGGTATTTGTCCTAATGAAATCTTGTTCTTCGTCTGCAAAACAAACTTTTCTTAAAGTATCCATAAACTCAAGAAACTTTTTTTTTCACTAATACTCGAAACTGATTTCAATTGCATGTTGTTATTAAAACCACAATCATATCATCAATGATTAAACCTGATCAGAATTACTTGTGTATCGATTTCATCCAAAGCAGAGACTTGATCCTTAATACAATCGGTTATATAATTATGTTAATAAAAAAACATTCTGATCATTACAAAAAAGCCGATATAAACGATTGTATTTATGTTTGATGTAATATGATAGTAAATAGCTATGTATGCATCTCATACAAATCAGAAACATAATCAAAAACAGATTAGATAGTTATGTTAATAAGAAAACGTGTTGATCATTACAACAAAAACGATCGTATTTTGTAGAAGGTTGATAGCTATACGATTGTGATTTATCTGTGTAGAAAAATAATGATAGAAACCAATTGTATTTCTCTTTGATGTAAGATGATTGCAAGCAGTTATGTATCAATCTCATCAAAATCAGAAAAACTGATCATAAACATTTCGAGACTTATGTTAATCCTAAAACGTTTTCTTCAATACCAAAAAACCGATTGTATTTCATAGAAGATTGATGTAAGATTGATGAACAACATACCTTGCAAAAAGAACAATGAGAGAGGAATGAGGAATGAGAAAGGAATTATTAGGCTAGGAAGGAGGAAGAATGTTGTAAGATACAAATGGATGTTGACAAAAAAAAAAGAGGTTTATATAATACTTTTTCATGGAGCTCCATTTAGCATTTGGATCTTTAAAGACCCTTTCAAAAGCTAGGATTCAACCCTAGTGTTTTCATTTATTATATAGATAGATAGGTTTTTTATAGATTTCTATTAGTTTTGGGTCTTTTTTAGTATTTATCTATTTTATTTTATATTTTGGTAGGTGTTCATTGGCGTTGGAGCGTAAACGAGCAACTTTGGTCAAGCCAATAATACCCGAGTCAAGAGCACGGAGCTAGAGTGCTATATCTAATAATAATAATAATAATAATAATAATAATAATAATAATAATAATAATAATAATAATAATAATAATATTAAAATGAAAAAAAACAAAGAAACGTGAGTTTTGTCACAAACTCAAACCCAAGGCCCAATACATTAAGGGCAAACATTATTAATAGCGGCCGCAATTTATTTTTGTGGAGAGGCGCACAAGAACAAGAACAGAGGGGAGAGCCGTATGCATTGATCATCACAGCATATAATATTCGGAGGGATTAGAGCCACATCATTGAAGAGCAGCACAAAGACAAAGGGAGCAAAGCAACAAACAACCGTGGTTGGAAGGCAATATTATTATTAGAGAGGCAAGCCAAGGATCAAAGGTTCTAAGCCAGAGAGCGATTATTCGGGTGTCAATCATTCGGTTTTTTCGTTCCTTTATTATCTTTGTTCTAGACAATGATTGCTGAATTTTTATTTGGCTTTGTTTCTCTTTTCAAGATGATTTGTGGCAAAAACTTTTATAGCTACCTAGGCTAAGACAAATAACTATGTTTTGATTTGATTTTTCTATGGTGTTTGGAACGTGGTTTGGATTTATGATTCAGTAAAGATTTTGATTTCCCTAGGTCTGGTGTATATGCGTATTTATTATTTTCTTATTGCCACTTATTCACTCCACTTGCACTTTTGTGAATGTCTTTCATGTATGAGTGCTAGTTAGGTTGCAGACTTTGTGTAGCAACTAGTTTATAGTCAATAGTCGCGAGTTTACCATAGGAGTGGTATTTGGTGGTTAGAAGATTTTAGGTATTCTTCCAAGTTCAATAGCTGTGAGGTGAGGACTTGTTGGTATGTCTAGGTTGTTAAATTGCTAGGTTAGAGGCTTTGTGAGAAGATCTGCCTAGTTTCCTTTTCAACTCTTGCATATCAAGTTAGATCTAGGCTTCAATAATTACCCCTTGCACCTAGTGTAGTGAGGCTTTCGCGCTGTGAGGTAGATTGTCTAGCGGGTACTCGATCATAAGAGTTAGATAACCTGTGAGGGTTTGTACTCCAACCGGTAGTTTAACAGCACAAAAATATTCTAGGGTTTCCCCTTGAGAAGGGTCGAGGGTGTCTAGTTTATTCTTGATGTTTAGTATTTTAAGATCCCGGTTCCAATTCAGTTCCATAACCATAGAAGCTTATCAGGCATAGTTAGGAGTCTGGTCTAGGTAGTGTCTTGTCATCATCTGAATTCGGCTCAGCTAAGTTCGTGTCTCTAGTTCACTTTAGTAAATTTTAGTTAACCTTTATTTTATTGCAATTTATTTTTCAGTAAAACCCCCCTTTAAAATAATAAATTAATTTAATCAGTATTTAGGATAAGTAATCGAGTCTAGTTTTCGTTTTCCATTAGAGTCTCGTGGGTTCGATATCCGGACTTACTTTAGCTATACTAGAGTCGATAGGTTCACTTGCCTGTCAGTAGTTTAGTTTTAGAGAGTCTAGAGTATTACTAGGTGTCTAGTTTTAGGTTTAATTTAGTTATTTTTTATTAAACTACTTTTAGCACATCACATGTTTATTCATGTAGACTTAAACTTACGATAGACATATGAATTGCTAAACTTTTATACTTAAACTATTTGCTTGACATGGCTTATGTATTCTCACCAACTTCTAGTTGACCCCCCCCCCCCATTTTTCCAAACTCAACAGGAAATATTGATGCTTGAAGTCTAGAGCTAGCATGAGGAGTTATTTGAAGTTTTGTTGTTTGTTTGACGTATTAGATTCCATTCAAGACTTTAATGTAACTCAATATTGTAATGAAATAAAGGATTATTTAAACATATGTATTACCATGAGCGTTTGTATACTCATCAATACGTGACATCCCGATGTTTCCGCCATCGGTTGGGGTGTTACATCGACCTTGTCGGCCCATTCCCAATGGCCCCGGCATGGTACAATACCTGATCGTCGCCGTTGACTATTTCACAAAATGGGTTGATGCCAAGCCTTTAACAACAATCAACGCCGAACACGTCAAAAAATTCATCTAGGAATTCATCATTTGCCTATTCGGGTTACCCATGGAAATCGTGATGGATAACGGCACCCAGTTCGCCGACAACAAAATCAAGACATGGTTAACCCAAATGGGCGTCAACCAGATCTTCACGTCTGTCGCACACCCACAAGGTAACGGACAAGTAGAACGCATCAAAAAACCACTGGTCGAAGGAATCAAAACACGCCTAGGTTCGAAACAAACAGGAAGGGTCGATGAACTCCCGCATGTCTTATGGGCGCACCGCACCCTCACAAAGACCAGCACGGGTGAAACACCGTTCAGCCTAACTTGCGGCTCTGAAGTCGTAATCCCCGCCGAGATAAGCTTTCCATCACCAAGGGTCCTTAACGTGGCGCAAATAGAAAACGATAGAGAACTGCACCTTAACTTAGACCTTTTAGACAAAAGACGAGAAACGGTCGCTACACGCGAGGAAAACTACAAGAAACAACTTGAACGCTACTACAACTCCAAAGTTAAAGCCTGCGCATTCGACATCGGAGATTATGTTCTAAAAGACAATTACGCATCTCATTCCGAGCGCCCAGGAAAATTAGCGCCCAACTGGGAAGGCCCTTACAAGGTTCAACAAGTACTAGGAAAAGGGGCATACGCACTAGAGAGGCTCGACGGCACGCCCATACCTAGATCATGGAATGTAGCGCAATTGCGCCCCTGATATTTATAAAAACCTCTCATGTTTCATCTAAACACTTGTTCAAAGAAGCAAAGCAACACGGCCGCCCCATATGAAGCTAATTAACTCTTCATATCGGATGCCCACTTGCCTTCTACAAAACATGACTTCTTTATGTTAGAAGCATCATGGCAGCCCCACATGAAGTTAATTAACTATTCATATCGGACGCCCACTTGCCTTCTACAAAACACGACTTCTTTATGATTAGAAGCACCACGGCCGCCTAATACGAAGTTAATTAACTCTTCATATCAGCCGCCCGTTTGCCTCCTAAAAAAACAAAGAAATCCATGCAAACACAACAAGAAGCATAACCACAAGATACACATGAGCAAAGAAAAGACCTTCACTATGATTCAAACCAAAATATATATTTACAAACAGTTTCAAAACAAAGTTACACATAAACCCTACTGGGGAGGCTCATGCGCCGTCCCCGAGCTACCCAACTCAGCAGCCTTGGCAGCTTCGGCCGTAACCTTGTCAGCAGCTGCCTTCTCGGCCCTCTCGTGCCCAACGCGATTAGATTCCTGTACCCACTGCAGGAACCGCCCAATGGGATCTTCATCCGCTAGGCACTTCCCAACTGTTTGCAGAACGGAGAACTGCATCTGTTCCAACTTCTTCAGCTCGTCCATTAGCACGTCCTCCGTGTTTATATCTTGAAAGGGCTCTTCTTCAATAGGGGCTCCATCCTTGGCCGCCAGATACCCTTCTAACCAGCCGGCGCGCAAACCAGCAATGCGCGCCGACTCCACTATCTCCACCACCTGGTTGCCCATCTTCGGCTCGTTCCAGCACCGATTAAAGATCTGCAACAAGGATAAAAGGATGAGATAAACAAAATCCAAAACCTCAAAGAAATACAACTAAAGATAGAAGACTTACCGCGGCCACGCCGTCAGACATCATCCATAAGGCCTTCTCGTCAGAAGCCTTCTTCACCTCCAACAAAGCAGTCTGCTCAATGGACCAGGCCTCCTTCTCCTTCAGAAGGTCACCAATCTGCCCCTCCAGCTCGGAGACCCGAGCAGTCACCCGCAACACATCGTCATCCTTTGCCTTCGGGTCAGTAAGGGCAGTAGCATACTTTGTGGACATCTCCTCCAACTCTTTTACCTTAGCTGCCGCAACCTTCTTCTGCTCAGCCAAGGCAGACTCAGCTTTCTACACCAGCAGACGGCGACGCTCAAGCTCCTTATTCACAGTCGCAGTAGACTGCTCCCATGTCTTCTCCTTTGCAGCTGCATCTAAATCCTTTTGACGCAAATCGGACTCTAGCTTCCGGATTTGCTCCACGAGCCGCATCCTAGCGGTCTCGAACATCTCCTTCTCGCGGGCCAACCTCTCTGCCTCCTGACTAACAGTTGCCTGCTCGTCAAGGATGTCATCCTCACCACGACGCAGACCATAAAGGTTACCCAAGGCCTGTGTCAGGTTACAAGCCAACTCCGACAGCAACGTCGGACGGCTTTGACTGTGGTGATGATGACGCTCCGCAAGCGGGAGCGCAAAGTTCACGAATTCCTCAGCCACAAAGGGGCTGACGAAACGACAACTATCAGTTATGCGCCAATCAGGCGCATAGACCGGAGCATCCAACTTAAAAGTTGGAGCACTTGATGACGCTCCACCACCTTCAATCTTTTTTAACTTCAACCCAGCAACACCACCTTCCTTAGGCGACGTGTCCTGCACGTCCCTTTCATCAAGATCAACAATTAGAGGCTCGGATTGCGAGCCACCACCACCCTGAGCAATCACACCTTGTGCCTGCTCCCTCTTAATCTTCACCAGCGCCTCATGTTGCGTCAGCAACTCCTGCTGACGCTGCTCTTCTTCTTCCTTCTCCTTCGCAGCAAGGGTGGCCAAACGGAAGTCCTCGGCCCGCTTTCGCTGCAGCTCGGCCTCAAGGGCACGAGCTTCCTCCTCCTTTTTTAAAGCGGCCTCAGCGGCATGCTTTTCTTCCTCTAACTTCTGCGCCATTTCCAACTTCCGCACAGCCTCAGCCTTGCTCTTCTCTTCATCTTGAAGTTTCTTCTTCCTCTCCTTTTGAAGTTGTTTCACAGAAGGAGGAATGGAGCCTACAACAAATAAACGGACGCGTTCAGAACTCAAAAAAAATACTAGAAAGACTCAACGACACTACAAATCACTTACTACTGATCTTCCTCAAAGCTTTCTGGTAAAAAGGCTCACGCACTGGCGGAGGGTCAAGCTCCAAACCTTGAGGCGGATCAACAGTACCGCCACCCATAGCCATCCTCTTTGGATATGAACCCTCAGGTTCATCTTGTTGCACCATCTCAGGCAACATGCGCTTATGACCTACAGCAAAATAAGAAGCTCAGTTTACAAGACCAAAGCAACAAGAAACAAACATATGCAACATGTTAAACTACTTACCTTCACTAGTCACTCCTTTAGCAGTACCAGTCTCACCAGTCAAGCCTCCACTCTGGGGCGCCGTCGCAGATGCACTAGATCCACCACCTGCTGAGCGACGCGCACGAGGAATTAGACCAGATGATGATCCACTAGACTCATCATCGGAGAAGAAAACATAATCAACTCCAGCCGCCGGGTGTACGGACAACGGCTCGGGGTTGATAAGAAAACCAACTTCAAGACTAGGGGGCGCACCTTCCATCTGCGCTGGGAACAGGAAATTAACTTTTAGCTGCTCAATGGCCGACACCCCTCCCTCAGGAACCGAAATGTAAGTGGTGCGGGAACCACGCGCAGCAAAAACTTTGAACAAATGCTCACCTACAGTCAGAGATGCATGCATCAACACATATGGAGAGCGACATAAACAAAAGAAAAATCAAAGAAACTCACCTTCAACGGACAAGGGCCCATCATTGCTGACGGGAGCTACATCATACCCTTCCCTCACCCCTATGCAGCTCATACCCAACAGACGAAGGATACCCTCATCCAACTTCTCTAAATCATCCAAGCGGGTTGGATGAGCAGACAACTCTTGAAACCACTCGTCTTCCTGGAAGTCCTTCACCACCTCAAAGGACGGTGGCTTTTGGCCCGCACGGAGTTCCAATTTGGCTATCTCCACCGGTATAACCTCCTTCTTCAGGAAGAAGAAGCACTTCTTCTAGTCGCGAACAGTCTTCGGCGAGCTCTTCGGAATAACCAGGCTAACAGTCTTCGACCTCTCGGTAAAAGACACCCAACCTGTCTCCATCACGTCAAGCTTGTAGAAAACATTAAAGTGTTCAAACTCCGGCTCCCTCCTCAACGAACGACATGTGGCTTCAAAATGCATAACTCTCATCACCCCGAAGGGGCTTATCTGAGAGATATGGACACCATACTTCTGTAAAACAGAAATAAGAAACTTAGACGCCGGCAGTCAGAAAAGGCCCTTCAGAAAATAGGCCTCATGCAAGCAAATCTTCCCCTCCGGACAGTCAACCGGAGTCCGCCCTTTCTCCGGCAACTCCGGTTCCCATTCCCGGAGAATGTTAAACTTGTGGACCAAGGACCGAAACTTGTCCTTGGACCACGAGATTTGGGCATCCTTCATGGCCAGCTCCGCCTTCTTATCTTCGGCGGACATATTTTCTCTAATAAAAGAACAAGAAAGGTAAAGTTTGATCGAAAGTTGTTATCACCGGAATACTTTTGAACTCACCGGAGAAAAATCGAAAATTTTCTGAGAAGATGGAAAGGATAAATGATCGAAGAGGCCATATATATACTCACCGCATTTAATACAAGGACAGAAAAGGTAATCATCACAGGCAGGCTTTTCGCGTGAAGGTCCAATCACCAGCTGACACGTCAGGAAGCCCACGTGAAAGAACGGCCCACGCGCCGCGCGTGGCTCACTCGCCTGACGGTTACCCTTCCCCCAGCTGTCACACGATGCCGATGATCGACACGTGTACGCCCACGTTCAAAATCACCACCACCAGCTGTCCACGTACAACGAATGCACGACACGTGGCGGCCTTACCAACTCAACAGTCACGGTATTTGTCAGACACATTCTCCAAGGCAGGTGTACCAATCATCAGACACGTCTCTTCATCTTCAAACATTCCCGCCTTTAATTCACACGGAATTCAAAAAGACAAATTTAATTTCGGAGTAACTACAGGCGCAGACAGAGACAAGAAATACCTTTTTACATATTTTTGACGCGCAATCAGGCCCGACGCCTTGCCAGGCCTCACACCTGCGCGCCAAAGGCAAAAATCTCAGGCCCCACCTTTTTACATCTTTCGGACGCGCAATCAGGCCCGACACCTTTTTAGGCCCCACGCCTACGCACCAAAGGCACAAATATGAGGATCTCCTTATTTCACATCCTAGGGATGCGCAATCACATCTAACCCAATGTCTGCGCATATTCTCCACACCATGACGATAGTAACTAGAAGACGAATAACTTTCAACATATTGATCAAGCCAGCCTGATACTTCTTGATGAGCTTCTCCCTAATCCTATGAACATAGCTATCAATATCACAAGGAAGATCAAAATTTATCACAAAAGCTTCCAAGCTTTACACATGAAAAATTAACTTTCTTCATCTTGCTTCAAGCTTTACGTATGAAGAATTAACTTTCTTCATCTTGCTCCAAGCTTTACGCATGAAGAATTAGCTTTCTTCATCTTGTTTCAAGCTTTACGCATGAAGAATTAACTTTCTTCATCTTGCTCCAAGCTTTACGCATGAAGAATTAACTTTCTTCATCTTGCTTCAAGCTTTACGCATGAACAATTAACGGAGACCCCGCTCAAAAACCGATTACAACATGTACAAGGGATAGGTGCACCAATCCTTCCACTTAATTATATTAAAATTAGATATACAAGAAAACAAAAAATACGAAAGCGACTTGATGTCTACCATTACGTCCAAAGCCTAAAGTTCTTTCGATTAAAAACTTTGTCATTTATCGCCTTCCAGACGCACCAAACTGTACCTAAGAATATACCATGAATCACCCTTTTACTTTTCTCATTGGTGTTGAGGTATTTATGCGCCTCTAGTATGTCTCTGAAAGAGAATAACGTAATGTTTGGAATTTTGCACCCAAGCTCAATTCTAAACCGGATATCCGTCGTCATGGGGTAGCTTGTGAACAGGTGTTCCACAGTCTCCGTTGAAGAGCTACGTAACAAGCATAGATCATGTTGAATGTGTATGTTCCTTCTACTCAAAGCTACATAATTTGGAATACGATTCATGTCTCCTCGCCACGCGATGTTGCATTTCAAGGGAACCCATATGCACCAATTCATATGATAAAAATTATTATTGTCTCTTTTTTTTATAGCTAAATTCATGTAGGATTTAACCAAAAACATACTGGATTTGTCCCCAACCCATAACCATTTTTCGGTTCCGCTTTGAGGCGTAAAAGAATAAAGTGTCTCACCACAAGCTAACCACTTGTTTTGTTACAAAACCGTGCGCAACTCCCTTTTCCACCTCCATAACCATTCGTTCGAATCATTCATGCAATCTTTCACTGTTTTAACCTTATCTTTTTCAATTCTGAAAAGATTCGGCCAGGCTTCTTTTAATATGCACTTATTATTTTTATTTTTATTAAAGATATGACTTACTTATATGTTTACATCATACATTTTTTAAACAGAAACGACAAGTGTATAAAATATCAAAAAAAATTAAAAAGACATTTTTTAACGGCAGTTAAAAAGACAATTGATAGAAAGAAAGAGAATAGTTTATTTACGTTCCAAACATAAATATTATCTACCACATCATTATTTTAACTAGGTAGCTAATTCACCTTACCTTCGATCGAAATTTCTACAAATGTGTTACCCAAAATTAAAAACCAAATAAAACTTGAGATAGATCAGTAATAATAATTATTAGAAATGGTCATTTACCTCATTAGAGGAAAAAAAGATGTATTTAAAAGGTGATGTAAATATAGGGTGTAAAAATGGGGGAGGAAATTAGACGTTAAAAACAAGAAATTGTCATTTACCATTTTCTAAAGTGGGAAAGAATTGTAATATAAATAATATCTATAACCCTAAAATAAAAAATATTAATTTACTATGTCGAATTTATAATTTACACATGAAGAAAACGTTTTGTTCATTTTCTTCTCCCGAAACTTAGGTGAAACCTACGGGATATAAACAAAGAAGTAACAACTGCTTTTAAAGCCAATTATTTTGGGAAACCAGAACAATCTTGTGACAACCGTCACCCTCATCTTTTAGAAAGTTGTCAATTTTAGTCCTTGTAAATTCCATTTGCTCAATTTAACAAAAAAAAAAAAAAAACTTGAGTTTCACTTAATTTTAATGTTCTTGCCCTGAAGTACTTGCATTTTAATTGAAAACATTTTAACGTACTTCAAATAATACGTGTTCATATTTACTAAACGGTTACAACTATTCATATGTATAATATTTAAATGCAATATTATTATATTATTAAAGAAGCTAATAAATTTAGATGAGAAATTGTAGGTTGTGATTATTGTAAGTCAAAACTTAATTAATCAATTTGGTTCTAGCAATACTAAACATTATAGTGATTTATAATAAATGAGATAATGAATTGTATTGAATTTTGATTTAAGATGTTCTTTTATTCAAGCTAAACAAATCGAGAGTTATGAACTTATGATACCTTTGGTTTATAAAGAAAAAGAAAGTTTTGTATCAAAGAATTAATATGTAGTTTTAAAATCCACCAACAATTTAAACCCACATTCAATTCTTTTATGTTTTGTCTCAACCATTTAAAACTGCCACATAATAAGTATCATTTGATGGCAATTATGAAGTATTAACATCATGTAACATATATCATTGTGATATGTGTATATATATATAAATGTAACTTTCATAATTTATCTAATGCTCATTTCCTTCAAAACCCACTAAATTAAACATCCCATGACATTCCTAGACCCTTGCACATCATAAACCAGATCAAAACACGCATAAAACACGATCTAAAACTCTGTTCTTCGGCCATAATGTGCGATTTTTACCATTTTCTTTTTCGGGTCTGAAACGTGACTATAAGTCCCCATTTCTTGTGCCATTTTGTTAGTTAGATCGTCCTTTACAAAAGCCCTATTGATTTAGGTTCCATTGTTGTGGAATTCAAGGTATTGGATTTCTAGGGTTAGGGTTTAGTTTTGGGGAAGAAGATGAAGTTTATTGATATTATAAAATGTTTAATTTTCATTTGAAATAGCTTGTATTTTTTATTTTATTTGTACTTAATTAGTTATAATAAATCATTTATTAATTCATAATGCTTAAAATTGGTTTAATAAATTTAATATTTTACAAAACGGAAGTATTTTATGATCCAAAGTCATAATCATTATTATTTTTATTCATTGTGTAACTTACAACTGTTTATTCAATTCTTTATAATTATTGTAATTATTTACAACTATAGTCTAATTAATTAATTTCGTCATTCGTTTTTATGATTCGAAACATATTCTTATCTAAATATTCAATTGCTAATATTTAGATTACTAAATCATAATCATAGACTTTTACCATATTATTTTTGTGATACATATTAAATTGTTTATAAAAAAAACTCTAATTCCCCAAATCGACTTAGCAAACCCTAATGCCTTAGAACCATAGTGACCTTAGACTCTTAGACTTTCCCTTATTAGTACTCTTATGCATTATAGGTTGGATTTTTCGGAATCCCCATTACTTAGCTCACGACCGCTTAAGTTGGATTTTGATCGCTTTCGCAAACTGTGAGTATATCTTTCCCCTTTTTCATTTTACTTTTGGGGTGACTCATGTACCTATTACCAAGTTTCTATTTCCTTTAACTAAAATAGCAATTCTCATGTGTGTTTTCTTGTGTTAATTTGTGTGTCTATGACTTGTCAAAATCATTAACTTTTGAGGGTCTGACATTTCAATGAATAGTACTATGGTATATACCCTTGTGACTCTGTTGAGAGTCCTTGTCATTGCTATGTATTTCATTACTATTAGCGCATACTATATATATTTCCTTTCATTTCATAGGGTTGATTTTGAACGGATATTACTTATTACATAATTGCAAACAGTATACAACACGTGAATTGCGAAACTCTTTTCCTACTATATATATTCAAACAGGGTATGCTCACCAATACATTTTGTATTGACCAAATTATTTTCGTACATGTTTCAAGTTATCTATGAGATGACTTTTAAGCTTTTGGAATTTTTACTTAGATGTTGGGTTGTTGTATTTCAGTTTTAGTTGCTACTTTAAAATTTTGTATATTGTAATTTGTTTCAATGTAATAAACTATTCAATTCAATATATTCAAATTTACACTTTAGTACCATGAGCTATTGAGCAATCGTCACTACGTGACACCTCAATATTTCCGCCATCGGTTGGGGTGTTACAAATCTATTTACATGCAATCATAGATCAAATGTTTTACCGATTGTAACTCAAGATTGTATATACAAAGATCGCGTGTTACACACTTTCCACTCTTTAAACCTTCAACAACTGATCAGTGTTTCGCATCACCGTAATTAGTCGGCGACTTGAAACTTCTATCATCTGCGTTGCGAAATAATGGTTATTAAAAGGAATAAATATCAGTGTCGCAAAAGAAAGTAATTTGTTAGTGAGTTGAAACTTCTATCATCAGTGTTTCAACATACTATACAACAATTGACAAAACAAATACAATACTCTATTTGGAGTTACTATGTCCGTTTATTATGACTTTCCTGTCCAGTTTGGCTCATATGCAAATTACAATATGTTTATACGAGTGCGGTTTTAAAGGATTAAATATCAATACTTATGATGTTCTATGTATCTAGATGTACTTCTAGGATATCAATGTGTTGAATTTTGCTGTAATGAATAGATTCTGTATCAAGTTTTAATTCTATAAGAACAATATGTATGTGTTTAAAAGAAAAAATGAAACTACAAAAAGTATAATTAAAAGGTTTTAGTATTCATAAGAAGTATCCAATAAATCTGAACCAAGCAATTCCATTACAACATGTCCATTCATTAAGTGACAGTTCTATAGATGACATAAGGTGTTTGTAAAAGTGAAACATAAACTAAACAATAATTATAGTGAGAACATAATTGTGTAGGGCTAAAGCTAGGGGTATGTTGATGCCTTGCATTGTTTATGATGTTTCTTCTGTATTTGAACATAGTTGATGGGTTCATTTTAGTATCTTACTAGTGCTCCTTACATTTTTACGTGTATTTGACCACTTTATCATTTTCACTGTAATGTATGTCAACCCGTTTGAAAACCCAACCGCACTTTGCATGTACTAACAATGTATGTGCTTTACCACGTTATACATATGTAAACGTTCAACTACAACATGTGATAGCCATTTCTAATTTAATAATAAACTCTTACACTCATGGCCATACACCGTAATTACGTATAATGCAATCTCATTTGACAGCCACACCCCATAGATACGAACAACATGACATCCAATCATAAATTCCACCTTCATCTCGACATGGACGTGCCCCCTCCAGCCATTCATTTTGATGGCTTCATTTAGAGTATTTAACTACGTTTTTTTTTTTTTACCGAAGACTGAAATCTTTTCATCTACTTCAGATTTTTAATATTCTCTTGCATCAATTTATATTTTCACACATGCTTTCGACACCCAATGTCCTCCTTCATTTATATATATATATATATATAGGGAAAGGGTAAAATGAGAACATACTTTTCGTGAAAGAACACCGAAAACCATTTATATCCATTGATCTATGATGATCTAAGGGTTAATAACATGTCACATCTTATTTTGTCATTATCCACCCACATGGCCCACTTTTGATTAAAGGATAATATTAATATAATTGGAGAGGGTATAATGGTAAAAGCAATATGTCTTACATCACTCCCTCTCTCCTCCTTTTCCCTTCCCCACTTGGCCCCACCTGACACATTCTCCCACTTCATCTTTCTCTCTCTCCAAAAAAATACCAAAAAATTTATCAGACTCTTGCTTTTCTTTTATTTTTATTTTTTTATTCATTTTTTTGCCAACAGGTGATTCGAAATAAATTTATGTGTACATATTATTTACAACAGTGTAAAAACACCCAAAATATTTATAATTTTGAGGTTAAATAAAAAAACAAAGGATATAATCCATTTACATTAGTGTATAAAAAAATACAATTACAACATGGTAAACAAATTTACATCAGTGTGAAAAAAAAAAAACAAACTGTACCCACCGTGCCAGCATGACGCGACCCCCTCCCCCGTTGCGCATTTGCCAACACCACTTTTGCGCACCTGTAGGCGGATTGGCAGCACCAATTGCCAACACCACACTGCGCACCGGTAGGTCACTGCCGACCGTAGCCTATTCAATCCCAATGCTCAAGTCCGTTGTCGCATCGCCAGCACAACATTGCGCACCCGTAGGCGCAAACTTCGTGAACAGCCAGCTGCCTTCCTCCTTCATAATGGACGTATCGTCACTAGTGTTTGCGCTCGTGCCCTCCAACTGTTACAGCCTTCCCATCTGGGGTTTTTGTAGGCAGACATTAGTGTAAAACAGTTATCTTAAAAAATGCGACCAAAAACAACAACCGTTTCTCTCGTAGCTGCGTTATCACCAGTTGGACGTGCGCGACCGCTGTGCACATCATGCACTACCCTAGAAGGTGGATCGTCATTCATAACAAAACAACCTGTTTACATTGGTGTAAACAAAAAATGACACGATGATTAAATACAAATGACACAAACTGTTTACATTGGTGTTAACAGCCCAATACATACAAAATGTTTGACTTAAAAAATGTGGGAATTTACACCAGTGTTTACATCAGTATTTACATCAAACGTACAACATAACACTGTCAAACATACCGATGTAAAAAATAAGAAGTTATTTTTGTTCATCTATGTAAAAAAACAGTTTAATTCACACACTCCTAGTATTCAACATCAAAAAACAACATCATCATCGTCTTCTTATATGAAAAAAAACCCTATTATTTTACAACAAAAACAAACCATTTCTACACCATTTTTCAGTTTACATTAGTGTAGACACACAATTTACATTTGTAAAAAACACAGAAACACCAGTGTTTTACAAAATATTCCCACTAACAACCTTACACCAATGTAAACAACAAAAAATCACAGTCCAAAGCAAAACATCATACCTTGTCCACAACTTGTATTTTGTAATCTGTATTCTGTGCTAAGTATCTGTATTCTGTCCACAAAAAATCACACTCTAAAGCAAAACACCATCGAACCCACCACAAGCCACCATCGAACCCACCACGAAAAACCCCCAAAAACACAAAAACACCACCATAAAAATTCAAAAAAACGAACTTACAGATCTGGATCTAGATCCACACAGACCACCATCCATGTTCCTTCTGCCTTCACAGTCAACCACCGTTCACTTTCCTTCTTCGACCACCGTCGCCGGCGTCGTCTTCCTCTCCGGCTTGTTGATCGAAGATCTGTTATTATTATTATAGATCTATTGTTATTATTATTATTATTAATATTATTCACAGATCTGTTCTTATTATTAATATTATTCATTGAAACCCACCACACCAGCATCATCCTTCTCCCTTTTCCTTCTTCAAACCCGGTGTTGTTACAGATCGGGTCACCTTCGTCTTCTACCTTCGTCTCTAAATCGCCTTCGTCTTATGCTTTCTGCCTTCATCTCTTGATCAGATTGATTGTTGTTATTATTATTATTATTGTTTGATGTTTATGGATGATGTGAATTAGAGATAGAAGATAGAGAAATGGATCATTGAAAAGAATGAGAGAGGGAGAGGATTATATGTTCAGAAGTAAGAGAGAGATATGGTAGGGGTGGGTTATTTTATTAATATTAATAATATATTAATGTTCATTTACCATAATACCCCCACTAATAAAACAAAAGCAAAACACATGGCATGAAATTATTGGTTTAGATTGGTTTTCTAGTTCTTTCATGAAGGGGTGGTTTTCAATAGAACCTAATCCTATATATATATATATATATATAATATATATATATATTATATATATATATATTAGAGTAAAGATCAAATACAAATAGTTTTTTGGTAAGAACTGTGAGAATCAAAGGGGGTAAAAAAATTTATTTTTTTTTAGATTTTTTTTCCCATGTGCTTAAACATTCTTTCTAGATGAATAATTTTTTTTTTTTTAATCAAAGAACTAACTTTTATTAAAACATCATCGCGAAAAATTACATTAAGATAGCGGGCAGGCGGGCAACAAGCTGCGCCGCCACCCCTTTCTGGACGGCAAACCCTAGCCTACTAAAAACGAACCCCTGCCCCCCCGAGTCGAGACACTGCTATGAATAACCTGTTGGACTCTCGACAGGAAACGGATGGCTTCCGGTGCCAAGGAGCCGAAGGTATCAAAGGCCAGGGGTACGAAAACGTGTTGGTTCTCCTCACAAGCTTTAGCATGCTTCTCAACTTTCTTCGTCTCTGCTTTCCGCACCGCTTGCCCTACTACAAAACCATTATCCCTTAAACCAACCAAGGGAGATACACCTGTTAGGTCGACACAAGCGTGTTTCCCCCCGGCCCACCCAAAGACAAGCAGGTTTGCTGGACGTAGGGTGGATCTCCCTTCTGCGGGGTCCGAGAGGAAATTTACCGGAGCCTCCTTCTTGGCTGAGATCCCAGCCCTTCTTAAAATGTCCAAAAGAACGTCCCGGACCCAGTCATGCCTATATTTGAAACCAGGCAGCTCCTTACAGTGGACTGCGTGTTCCCCGTATTTGTCCAAGCATGCCTTACGGCAAATCGGACATACTTCATCTTCATGGTACATGGGGATCACCAAACGATATTTAAGAATTGCTCTATATTCAACCCTAGACATGGTTTGGCCCAAACCTTCAATTGGGATAACATTCAGAAAATCTTGGGCATGGGGGCTTTGCAAGCATTCAATCACTGCCTTTTGGCGGGGGGACAGATCAAAAGTTTCACCCAGGCTCTGTACGATTTTCCCAAAAAGGGCATTCGCCAAAGTTTTCTGAGGCTTTGGGGGGGCGGTGTCCTTGTTAGAAAAACCGCTAATATCAAAACCTGGGAGATAGTCATTTATCCTTTCGAGGGCCTGTACGTAGTCCAAGTCCATGTCGGCAACCCCGCTATTCCTTAAGATGTGGTCTTGGAGATTCCAAGACTGAGCTCGCGATGCCACAAAAAGCATACACCCCAACATCTTTTGCTGAGAGGAGCCCTAATCCTCCCAAACGCATCGGCAAGGATGCCAGTCACCACTATAGGTCACCAAAGAACGGACCCCCACATACACTATGTCTTCGATGGCTCCCCGCAGACCCTTGTCAAAACATGATACCGCTTCATCCGTCATGGCGGGTTGGCAGGTCCGCAAACCAAAAAGCAACTTAGCGACCCCCATACAAGATCTGAGCAAGAGGAGTTCACTCTGGGGATCCCTAAGGCAGGGCAAAAGTTTCATAAGATCAACCGCGCGCGAGGCTCTCCGCCCTGCCAATCCCCGTATAAAGTAAGAGTCCCGACTAACAGCCCCTCCAAGGAGCTTCACCCCCTTTTCTGGTATGCCAATCTCACTAGGGAAAAGCCCGTCCCTAAGTTTCACCCCATTACAAGACGGCCAAAAAACCTCAGTTTTCTTAATATTCAGTTGAAGCCCCAGGATGGCCCCTCCTTCTGGATGATGTCTAAGGCATTCGCAACATCGGTGGCATCACCAATAATCGTCCCATCATCAAGGTACCACGCATGAAATGGGAGGTTACAATTTTCTTGCACACGGAGAACCATAGGGTGTAATGCCAAGGCGAAAAGGAGGGGACCTAAAGGGTCCCCCTGCTGAACCCCCGTAGTGGCCCCTATACAATCATTACCAACATACAACCTAGCTGGCTGGGCATATAGGAACTGGACCCACAAATAGATAGATGGGCAATGCTGAAGAACTTCGCGAAGTAGGGCAGTGCGGTCGATCATGTTGAACGCGTTTGAAAAATCCACAGTAAGCATAGCCAAAGAACCGTCTTCATGGAAGGAGTTAAGGAACCTGTTCGCACTGTGGAGCACCGCCTCTGCCCCATTAGGAGTCCCTACCCCAAATTGGAAGTCCCCCAGGTACTTAGCCATTTCCTTACCAACCTTCCTCATAGCCACTTTAGATACCAGTCTACGCCAAATGGCCCCTATTGCAATAGGTCGGATCCCGTTATCAGGTTTCAGAAGGGGTAAGGGAGGCCGAAGCAATAAATTCAGCAAGTACCCTGGGACACAACCCCCCTAGCAATAAGTTGACAACTTCAGTAATAGCTGAGAGCAAACTGTGGAAGCCACAGACCCCTCTCCGCTAAGAGCGTCCAATAGATGCTGGGCCCTCAAACCGTCCCTCCCGCAGGAGGTCCCTTTAGGGAAAGATCGGAGGCATCGAAGCACACAGTCCTCATCACAACAAGCGTGGGCATGATGTCGGAGTTAGAAGGCAAGGACGGAGGAGGCAACACCGGATGTTTATCAATGAGGGCTTTCATGGTGGAATCCCCAAAAGGAGCAACCCCACTAGAACATAACACCTTGACAGCAGCTGTGAAATGACCATCCCTTACTTTCCGAAGGCACTGTTTCACATTGGGGCTCTTTTCAGTAGCCTCACTCCCCCTGCTTCTTGCTTGATAAAAGAAACACCCCCCACACAATCGAAGAGAGAAGGAACCAAATCTGCAAACCCAGAGCCGTCTTTCCACAAAGAAAGTGATTGCAGGATGCTACTACACTGCAATGATTTCCTATTCCCAGACCTTCGCTCCTGCCTAGTGGACGGTTTGACCACCCGTAGGGTACACCGCGGCAATAAAAGCAGCTTGACCCAACTTTCTACGGATCCTGGTGAAGCTACCACTTTGCGTAAAGCACCTGTCAGGGCCTGGACAAACGCCAATCGACAGCTTGGGGGGATGCTCTTGACAGTTTGAATGGGCAGTGAGAAAACCTTTTCTAAGAGGGATATATCCCCAACAACACCTCCTGAAGGGCCAGGTTCCATGTCCACAGTCACGTGATGAGGTTTCTGGATCCCAATGATGAAATCTTCCACACCTCCTGTAACCACATAGAAGGAGATGACGTCATCCGCTGTAACACCCCAACCGATGGCGGAAACATCGAGGTGTCACGTAGTGACGATTGTTCAAAAGCACATGGACTAAAATATAAATATTAATAGCAATAAACTTTCATTATTCAAAACGAAATACAACGAGTCTTAATAGAAATCTCAACATAAATAATAAATTTATTTAAGCTCTAGGTCCATCCTAAGCGTGAAAGCAAGTAAGATCAAACGTCACCTGAAACATGTACAAAATATTTTGTCAACACATATAATGTATTGGTGAGTACATCCGTTGGATATATGTATAGTACAAACGTTTCGCAATCCCTGTGTTGTATACCATTTGCAATTATGTAATTTAAGTAATGTCCGTTCAAAATCAACCCTATGTAGTAAGTATCAAGAATCAAGAATCAAAACATTTTTAGTAATATGAATCACAAGACAATGACAAGGTCTCTCAACAGAGTCACAAGGGGGTATACCATAGTACTATTCATTGAAATGCCAGGCCCTCAAAGGTTAATGATTTTGACAAGTCATAGACACACAAATTAACATAAAGCAAACACACAGGAGAATTGCTATTTTAGTAAGAAGTAATAGAAACTTGATAATAAGTACATGAATCACCCCAAAAGTAGTAAAACAGTAAAAAGGGGAAGATATACTCACAGTTTGCGAAAGCGATCAAAATCCACTTAAGCGGTTGTGAGCTAAGTAGTGAGAATTCCGAGGAATTCAACCTATAACGTATATGAATACTAGTAAGGTAAAGTCTACAAAGTCTAAGGTATCTAGGGTCTAAGGCATTAGGGTTTGCTAAGTCGATTTGGGGAATCAGAGATTTTATGATTAGTCGAAATAATGTAAAAGGTGTATATTAAAATAATATACTAAAGTTTGTAATATGATTTAGGTAATATAATTATTACCGATTAATTATTTAGATAACAATATGTTTGAATAATCAAGACAAGATAATTTAGTTGGTTACTTTAACTAAATTAAAATAATACGATAACCATAAATATAAATAAATAATTTTTGTGTTACACCACGATTCAACAAAGAATAATTAAGACATTAAACCATACGAGTATTTCTATTTTATAAGAAAAGTATTTATAAAATAGATGTTTAAATTGTATAAATAAATAAATGTTTTATTATGTCTAACTAAACGTAAATAAGACTAATAATACTATACGTGGTCCAAAAATATTTATTCTATAGAAAATGGATGATTTCTGATGTAAACGTATTAGAATAATTTTCCCATAATTTATATAAACTTATTTATATTTAAAAACTGATTTTATGAGATTAAATCATGTTTAAATGATTAAAAATGTGAAAATTAATAAAAATAATGTTTTCTTGACCAATAATTTTTATTTCAGTTGAGAATGGTTAGAAATAATTACTCAAAAAGTTTGAGATTAAAATCATTAAAAATGAATTTTTTATCAATTATTTATGATTAAAACAATTTAATTCAATAAAAATATAAAAATAAAACATTTTTCAGAAAATAAAAATGGGAAATGTTCTTTATGATGTCAAGAAGCTACACCTAAATTTTCATAATTTTTGGGCAAAAGATGAATTTATTATGAATATTTTAAGATATATATATATATTTATAAATAAATAACAAAAAATAAGAATTTACCAAATCTGAAAAAAAGAAAAAAAACTCTAAATATTGCAGCCATGGGACTCGAACCCGGCCCCCTTCAAACCACAATACACACACACACCACTAGGCTAGCTCATGTTTTGTTTAATTATTTAAAACTGAAATATATTTAACAACATTTTCAACCATCATCTTCTTCCCCAATTTAAGACCTAAGAACCCTAACCTCAACCAATGTTCAATTAACCCGATTAAGACACAATTGAAGCTCTGTAATAAGGGGTTTTACTCTACAATACTCGACTATCATAATACAAACAAGATTGTATACTTACAACGCGTTTTTAGGATCAAAATCAAAGCTTCAAACTCGCCAAAAGAAACGCAAATATGAGGCTGTCTGGACGTGTTTATGTGCAATTTTCTTGTGGGTTTTGTTGTGTGAAGGTGCAGAAACGAAATGGCGAGGTTGATTTATATAGAGATCGTGTAAAACACATGATTTGATTTGTTTTAAAATTCCGGCGGTTACACACTAAAACCCGGATTAAAACTCACTAAATATCGCGTTAAAACTCAATTAAATGATGAGAATTCATCAATAATTAAAGGAGAAACGTAAACCCACATAATTAGATGTTAAAACGCCAAAAAGAATCCAAGATACAAGTCGCCGGAATTCAAATTCCGGCCGCCGGAATTTGATGTGGCCGGAAAAACGTGAATAGTAGCAGATGTTAGAGTTTTTTTTTTAAAAACTTTCAAACTTGACAGGATTGGCCCCTCACCTTTAACCTTAGTTAGTTTTAATGTTTTTCTAATTAGTTTGCTTATTATAACAACCAACCAAGTTAATTAATCAAACTTAAAACTTTTATAAACTTGATTTTTTTTTTATGATATATATATTTTTTTTTTCCGAATAACGTCGCAACTTACGTGTTAGATTAAATCGAGATCGAGATCCAAAATACATGTAAATAATATAACTTGAGTTTCGCACATTTATTACATTTGAAAATGACAATAATTACAAGAAATGTTTGAGGACTAAAATTGAAAATATTTGGGGACTATTTTTGTAAAGAAATTGAAAGTCGAAGGTGACAGATGTCACAGTCTCCCCTACTTTAGAAAATTTCGTCTCGAAATTTCTTTCAAGTGAAGATTTTTGGTTGTGCAACTATGGAGCATAAATTTTTATAAGATTAGGATTGTCATTAGCAACCTCCACGGTAAAAGGATGGGTAAGGTGGGGGCAACTACGAGCAAGTAAAGGTTCAACTTCTAACGAGACAAAACTCCTATCCATACTGGTATCAAACAAAATCGAAGCATATAAGTTAGTAATAAGAAATGTACCATTGACAACGTCGTTGGTAGCTTGATCTTGGTTAGCGTTGCTGTTGAAAGCACGACCACGGGCTGGAGCTGCTTGTATTGCTGGAACTGCTGGGACTGCTGGGGTTTGCTGACGAGCCTGAATAAAAGCCGTAAGATGAGGGCATCTGTTTTGCATATGGTTAGGATCACCACAAGCGTAACAAACTCTGGGTTGGTCAGCTCCCTGGTTTTGGATAACAGTCTGTGGGTTATTTATTGGTCGATTGGCAACACGACAGAAAGGAGTGGTATGACCCAGTCTTCCACAAGCATCACACTTACGACACGGTAAATTGGTGGGATGATGGTAGTGGCAGGTAGCACATTGAGGTTGTTTCCCAGTATAAGCCCTTGGGTTGATTGAGATGCAGTAGGTGGGTTTGCAACAGGAACCTGGTTAAGAGGTGCAACTACAGCATAGTTTTGGTTTCCACCTTTTCGTTTCTTATTGGAACTAGAGGCAGAGGCAGAGTTTTCTTGGGAAGGTTCAGTGGTAGCAGGGGTTTCAGTAGGTCTTTTAGTACCCTTACGAGTTAGAGTACCATCCTTGACATGTTTGTCAGTAAGAGATGCTGCGAGACGAATGGCATCCTCTACAGTAGCAGGTTTACTTCCCATAACCGAATCATGATCTGAGGTGGCAGTCCCTCAATATACTTCTCAATGGCCAAGGATACCGGGGTTACCATTCGAGGAATCAGTAAGCTCAACTCGTGGTAACGGTTATTGTAGGGAACATTATTTCCACTATCCTGCTTGAGGTGATAGAACTCATCCTCCAATTTCTTCATCTCACTACGAGGACAGAACTCAGTGGTCATGGCGATTTTGAAATCATCCCAAGACATAGCTAAAGCAGCTTCCGTCCCTCGAGCATGTTTTTCACCATTCCACCAAGTAAGCGCTCTCTTTTGAAGAACACCCGTGGCATGACGAACACGTAGGTTATCTGGACAGTCGCTATTAATAAACGTATTCTCCATACTTTCGAACCATTCAAGTAACCCAGTGGCTCCCTCAGTGCCATTAAACTTGTTGGGATGACATGAGTTGAAGTGCTTGAAAGTGCACTTATTCTCACTAGCCCCACCATTTCCATTTGTATTCCCGTTAGAGTTCCCATTCGAGCTACCGTTCAGGTTAAGATTTGGAATAATAGCATTAATGATGTTAGGAACAAGTGTTTCCAACTTGTCATTTAGCATAGTCGCGATACGCTGGTCAGATTTCAGTTTAGCCTGACGCTTCGAGGCTCTCTTACGAGATTCGCGATCAGACATCTACAAAAGTGAAAAATAATTATGAGATTTGATTCCAAAAATCTTGGAAATGTCATAGTTTATATCAAGACAAGTAACACATAACATAAGATATAGTAATTATAAATTGATATAGGAAAAATTATGAACATCATAAAGAAAATCATGATAAAACTCCAAATGAGAAAACAATACCAAGTATAAAACGAGTTATAAGAGTGTTTCCAAAGAAACTGTTGACTGACTAAAGTAATTGAAATATTATTAGTGACTTGTGGGGGCGTACTTTAGCCTATAAGTGAATGCTCATCCCGAGAATTCCCAGGTAGGTAAACGGGTCCCTCGTCTGATTGGGATTTATGCGAATTACCAACCTAGACAGAAAACTCAGAATACAGGCGCTCACCCTTCCAGATTGCACGTGCCCCGTCACAAATATTTTCCAAAACTTTAGCGGATCTTGAAATGTGGAAATATATATATCCTCGAGATGTGGATTTCACTCCTAACTCAAAGATATACTTCCAAATAGTAAAAATATGATGGAGTGAAACTGGTCACTAAGATAAGGATATCACTCCTAGCTTAGTGAGTAAGTTTCTTTTGGAGGGATAGATTCCTTGAGATTTGGACGTCTCCTATCTCGAAAGGAAAATATTCCAAGATAAATAAAATAAATGAATAAAACATATAAAGAGTGAAACTATTCACCAAGGTATGGATATCACTCCTAACTTGGTGTTTTCATTCCATTTGTAGAATAAAAATCTTCTCCGAGTATAATGAAAAGTAAAAGGAGAAAATATATCTAAAGAAATATGAGAATAAAAGAAAGCATATAATGGGTAGCTTAGTTATAGTCTAGGTCAAAAGCATTTACTAATAACCTAATTCCCTATAACCATGGCTCTGATACCAATCTGTAACACCCCAACCGATGGCGGAAACATCGAGGTGTCACGTAGTGACGATTGTTCAAAAGCACATGGACTAAAATATAAATATTAATAGCAATAAACTTTCATTATTCAAAACGAAATACAACGAGTCTTAATAGAAATCTCAAACATAAATAATAAATTTATTTAAGCTCTAGGTCCATCCTAAGCGTGAAAGCAAGTAAGATCAAACGTCACCTGAAACATGTACAAAATATTTTGTCAACACATATAATGTATTGGTGAGTACATCCGTTGGATATATGTATAGTACAAAACGTTTCGCAATCCCTGTGTTGTATACCATTTGCAATTATGTAATTTAAGTAATGTCCGTTCAAAATCAACCCTATGTAGTAAGTATCAAGAATCAAGAATCAAAACATTTTTAGTAATATGAATCACAAGACAATGACCAAGGTCTCTCAACAGAGTCACAAGGGGGTATACCATAGTACTATTCATTGAAATGCCAGGCCCTCAAAGGTAATGATTTTGACAAGTCATAGACACACAAATTAACATAAAGCAAACACACAGGAGAATTGCTATTTTAGTAAGAAGTAATAGAAACTTGATAATAAGTACATGAATCACCCCAAAAGTAGTAAAACAGTAAAAAGGGGAAGATATACTCACAGTTTGCGAAAGCGATCAAAATCCACTTAAGCGTTGTGAGCTAAGTAGTGAGAATTCCGAGGAATTCAACCTATAACGTATATGAATACTAGTAAGGTAAAGTCTACAAAGTCTAAGGTATCTAGGGTCTAAGGCATTAGGGTTTGCTAAGTCGATTTGGGGAATCAGAGATTTTATGATTAGTCGAAATAATGTAAAAGGTGTATATTAAAATAATATACTAAAGTTTGTAAATATGATTTAGGTAATATAATTATTACCGATTAATTATTTAGATAACAATATGTTTGAATAATCAAGACAAGATAATTTAGTTGGTTACTTTAACTAAATTAAAATAATACGATAACCATAAATATAAATAAATAATTTTTGTGTTACACCACGATTCAACAAAGAATAATTAAGACATTAAACCATACGAGTATTTCTATTTTATAAGAAAAGTATTTATAAAATAGATGTTTAAATTGTATAAATAAATAAATGTTTTTATTATGTCTAACTAAACGTAAATAAGACTAATAATACTATACGTGGTCCAAAAATATTTATTCTATAGAAAATGATGATTTCTGATGTAAACGTATTAGAATAATTTTCCCATAATTTATATAAACTTATTTATATTTAAAAACTGATTTTATGAGATTAAATCATGTTTAAATGATTAAAATGTGAAAATTAATAAAAATAATGTTTTCTTGACCAATAATTTTTATTTCAGTTGAGAATGGTTAGAAATAATTACTCAAAAAGTTTGAGATTAAAATCATTAAAAATGAATTTTTTATCAATTATTTATGATTAAAACAATTTAATTCAATAAAAATATAAAAATAAAACATTTTTCAGAAAATAAAAATGTGGAAATGTTCTTTATGATGTCAAGAAGCTACACCTAAATTTTCATAATTTTTGGGCAAAAGATGAATTTATTATGAATATTTTAAGATATATATATATATTTATAAATAAATAACAAAAAATAAGAATTTACCAAATCTGAAAAAAAGAAAAAAAAACTCTAAATATTGCAGCCATGGGGACTCGAACCCGGCCCCCTTCAAACCACAATACACACACACACCACTAGGCTAGCTCATGTTTTGTTTAATTATTTAAAACTGAAATATATTTAACAACATTTTCAACCATCATCTTCTTCCCCAATTTAAGACCTAAGAACCCTAACCTCAACCAATGTTCAATTAACCCGATTAAGACACAATTGAAGCTCTGTAATAAGGGGGTTTTACTCTACAATACTCGACTATCATAATACAAACAAGATTGTATACTTACAACGCGTTTTTAGGATCAAAATCAAAGCTTCAAACTCGCCAAAAGAAACGCAAATATGAGGCTGTCTGGACGTGTTTATGTGCAATTTTCTTGTGGGTTTTGTTGTGTGAAGGTGCAGAAACGAAATGGCGAGGTTGATTTATATAGAGATCGTGTAAAACACATGATTTGATTTGTTTTAAAATTCCGGCGGTTACACACTAAAACCCGGATTAAAACTCACTAAATATCGCGTTAAAACTCAATTAAATGATGAGAATTCATCAATAATTAAAGGAGAAACGTAAACCCACATAATTAGATGTTAAAAGCCAAAAGAATCCAAGATACAAGTCGCCGGAATTCAAATTCCGGCGCCGGAATTTGATGTGGCCGGAAAAACGTGAATAGTAGCAGATGTTTGAGTTTTTTTTTTAAAACTTTCAAACTTGACAGGATTGGCCCCTCACCTTTAACCTTAGTTAGTTTTAATGTTTTTCTAATTAGTTTGCTTATTATAACAACCAACCAAGTTAATTAATCAAACTTAAAACTTTTATAAACTTGATTTTTTTTTTTTATGATATATATATTTTTTTTTTCCGAATAACGTCGCAACTTACGTGTTAGATTAAATCGAGATCGAGATCCAAAATACATGTAAATAATATAACTTGGGTTTCGCACATTTATTACATTTGAAAATGACAATAATTACAAGAAATGTTTGAGGACTAAAATTGAAAATATTTGGGGGACTATTTTTGTAAAGAAATTGAAAGTCGAAGGTGACAGATGTCACATCCGCACTGTGAATGCACTTTTTGCTGAGAGCATGCATCACCATGCACCTCCCACATAACCATTTAGCCCCATCCCTAAGGGCGCCCCAACATCCATAAAAAAGGTCCAAGTTTTGGGAGATTGCATCTTGCAAAGACGCCCTCCTTTTTTCTGTCTTGAAATGCAAACTCTGCATGTGCTCAAGAAGGCGTAGGAACCCTGTAGACCCCGGCTTACCATCTTTACACTCATGAAAATGCTTAAAGGGGCATATTCTCAAACCACTACTCGAGCCAGGGCCAAAACCTCCTCGTTTAACCTTCTGATCCCTTTTATTAGGAGCCATATGCACGCAAACACCCAACCCAATAACAGGCAAGAAAAATAAGAAACCCCTACTCGAGACGAGTTGGGTGAAAATAACACGGGCCTAAACACGCCTCCGCAAGAACAAAGGAGTTTGGAGGGGAGCAACCAAAATTGCTCACCTCCTACCCGTCAACGGCAACTGCCCTTTTTTACGTCATTAAGGTAAATACATTAGTTTACACTAGACTAATTATGTAATTACTCTACACCAAAAAAAATTTTCAATACTATAGTACATGTTTAACAATATGGGAAAAAAAATTTGAAAAAAAAAATATATATATATATATATATATATATATATATATATATATATATATCCTCCTTTGATTTCACAGTTCTTACAAAAAAAACACTTTGTACCGGATCTTTCCCCTATATATATATATATATATATATATATATAGTATTCAAAAGAATTTATTTTAATCATTATTCTTCACTTATATTTTTTTTTTTGTATTTAGGGTAGGCGAGGTGCAAATTGTAACACCCCAACCGATGGCGGAAACATCGGGATGTCACGTATTGATGATTGTTCAGTAGCTCATGGTGAATAATAAATTTCATTAAATAATTTAAATGAATTACATACAATTGTTCTAGAATTTGTACATCAAATTGAATAAAACTATACACATATCTTCAAGCATCAATTCAAATCTTCAAGCAAATAGAACCTGAAACATGTTAAGTGAAAATGTTTTGGGTCAACAAAAGTTGGTGAGAATTACATAGGTTTTTGATAATTGAATAAAAATGTTGTGCAATTCATGTGTCATGTCAATCTAGTCCATATGTGAGAACATACTAGAAATAAATCGAGTGCATAATCAACCCTGATGACTGTTATAATATGATACATACCATACGCTCATGGTCCACTTGAATATGTTATACGATAACAAACACCCACGCTACCTTTGTAGGAGGCACGTATCCGGGTGGGATTGTCAGTCCAATAGATCTATCAATGTATACCGCCGGCTTGTACGGAGTTAATGATTATGCTAGAATGGTGCTTACTCTAATCATGCTCAAGACATAATGCAACATAGAAAACACATAGACACATTGATGATTGAATTGCATAAATGATGTTGTAACATGTTTCACCCCAAAAACGGTGATAAATAGAAAAGGGGCTATGTAAAACTCACCTTGGTAAAATGTTATATCTGTTGAGAAATTTGGATAATTGTGTTGACCCAATGTATCAAGTATCACCCTATAATAAAGTAATAAATATGTCTAAGTCTATCGAGTATACAATGTATAAGTTTCTAGGGTTTCGAATTGGGGATAATTGCTCGGGTGATTAATATTAAAAATATTTGATAATTGAGAGAATATTAGTAAATAATTAACCAAAAATCTTTTTATGAATATTAAATCTAAGATGGTCACAAGAATGTGTTTAAAGTATAAAAATAATTTTTATAAAATTATTTTCTTTAAATAGGTTATTAAATCTATTTATATTACAAATTGTCAAACTTTAACTTTAATATTTAAAAATATTAAAATTAAAGAATTATAAGTTTAAAATTTATATTTCTGTTCCAAATAATCAGAAATAATTTCTATAAAATTTTGGTGCAAAAATATTAAAAATTGAATTTATTATGATTTAATTATGATTAAAACTAACAAAAACTGATTAAAAATATTAAATAAATGATTTTTCAGAAATAAAAATCATTTCCGAAAAGCTTAATGTTATAAAAACTTAGAATAATTTTTGTGGAAATTAATAAGATCGTTTTGATATTTTTATAGATTTTTTATAAATAAAATAGAATAAACTTGATTTAATTATTATAAATATTAAATAAATGAATTTCAGAAAACTAAAAATTGTAAATAAAACTTTTATCTCAGATTTGATAAATATAATTTTTTAGAATTTATAAAAAGGTTTTTAATATTTAAAAATGAATTTACAAGATTTAAATGTATAATAAATAATTATAAATGGTTTGTCTTTGAAAATAAAAAAAATGTGGAAAAAGGGGTGTTCAAGCCGGGACTCGAACCCGGGTAGTCTCAGTCACAGTTCACGAGCACAACCACTTGGCCTAGGCCTGTGGTTGTGTTTTAACTCTGTTTAAATTATATAAATACACTATGTCGAATTGGTTTATCCCCAAATCAAGTTTTGCGAACCCTAGATTTTTCAATCAGACAAACCACACATTTTGAACCCGATTAATGTTAGGGTTTATGTTGTATGGTTGCCGACTAACAAAACCCACAAAAACAATTTAACTCACAGTGTTGATTCGTTGATGAATGCCCGGTCAAAGCACAAAGTCAAACAACGATGAGAATGATAATAACAGTGAGATTGGAGAAGAATTGGAGATTGAGAAGAGAGTGTGAGCGAGTTGAAATGATTCGTAGGAGGTCAATTTATACTGGAGATCGATGGATGGTTTAATTGGAAGGTTTGACTAACCATTAAAGTCTATACGCGTAATAAATCAAATTGGTCAATGATTGATGTTAATAGCGTGTGAACGAAGTTGAATGAGGCCGGTAATCGCGTAAACTTACCACGTTTGCATATTGTTTGCTAAATCAAAGGTTTGAAAGAAAAAAAAATATATTATTAAACTCTGCTGCTGCTGTTCGCTGTGAAGGAAGGGAAGAAGGAAAACAGACGCAAAAAAGGGTTAAATATAATTAGTGTTAGGATTAGTTCAAAAGAAATAGGTAGATCAAGTGGTGTTGTGTGTGTGTTGAGTCTGAAAGGACCCCGGTTCGAACCCCAGGTGAAGCGTCCCCTTTTTTTTTTAACTAAACAGGCTGTTGGGCTTGGCTGGGTGGCCGGGTCAGATAATGGGCTGCAACCGTTTTGGGCTCAGGAACTCTTTATTTTTTTTTCTGGGCTGCAAATTTTTAAAGGAAGAGTATGGGTAGGGTGTTGTTTGTTGGATTAAGGAGGTTTAACAAGCTAGTTTTATTTGTATCAATATTATTATTATTATTATTATTATTATTATTATTATTATTATTATTTTACTATATATATATATACATATATATATATATATATAAATTGTGTTAGGGATGGGCGTGCGAAGTAAGGCTTTTACGTAGAAAAATTAGGGGAAATTTTTGCGATGTTACAGTCTCCCCTACTTTTAGGAAATTCGTCCCGAAGTTAAGAGAAACACTAGGTTACAATTGGTCAACTACCGGAAACCTTGATAAAATTTCACACTACCTTAACGTACCTGTAAATTCATGATTACGTTCCGGACCGTAATTATTAATTTACCTTACATTAGGGTTTTGCGTCCTTTTATGACTTTCTGATTGTTGAGCAGGTCTGATAGTCCCCACCAGTCGTTGAGCAGGTGGTAGGGCCTCTCCCGACTGTTGGAAAGACATGATGACCTCTACCAATCGTTAAGTAGGTTGTTTGGTAGTCAACTAATTGTTGTACAAGTAAGCAAGTAGATATAGCAATTAATTCACATTCAAACAAGTATGCACACAAATGTTATGATAATACTAGAATTTATTACTTGAATCAAAAGCGCCATTACATAGAATTAAAAAGCATACAACATTTAAATGGTGGAACTTGCTGTTAAGTAGCTGGAGGGTCTTGATCTTGGTTTAGTTTAGGGCATCGGTTACGGTAGTGATTTGGGTCCCCACATTCATAGCATTGACCATAGTTGTATCGATTAGATTATCAGCCTGAGCAGGGTTGGTGGGTTGATTGGCATTAGGGTTTGGGGTCTCGCGACATGTGTTGACTAGATGGCCGTACCTACCACAATTGGTGCACACGCGACATGCTGAAACAGTGGGATGATGTCGATTGCATGTGGTACACAATGGAAAGTTTCTTGTATAAGGCTTCTTGTTAGAGGCTTGTGTAGTGAGGTTTACATTAGGATTCCTGGTCTTACGCTTCTGGTTCTTGGTAGTTACCGCGGCCACAATACTTGTTTTCTCGCTTTTCCGAACTAAGGTTCCGTTTCTTTATGTGATTTCCATCGCCATTTCCATTTTCCATTGCCGTTCCCATTCATTGGGATGACTTGAGCCAACAAGTTAGAAACCAGAGTTGTGATTTGTTGTGCAATTGTTGAGAAATAATCATAGCTAGTTGGGCATTACCTCTATTGTTGTGGTTAGTGTTGTGGTCGGGGTTGTGGTTGCTGCTCTCTTCTTCATGATTGTCACCACTATTAATGCGAGTGCTGTGGCGTGGAGACATGATCTGTAAGGGACACAATGAAGTCTTCATGAGGCATGAAATGAATGAGGTAATATAAGGAATGTAATCATTTATTCATTAATTAAAACGAATAAACGAAAACGTTGACTTATCAAAGATTCCAGATTCTGATAACATATGAAGACATGCTTTAGCCTATAAGTGAACACTCATCCCGAGAATTCCCAGGTAGGCATCCGGGTCCCTCGTCTGATTGGGATATATGCGCAATGCCAGCCTAGACAGAAGACTCAGAATACAGGCGTTCACCCTTCCAGATTGCACGTGTTCGTTATTAAAATCTAGAACTTCGACGAGATCTCAGGGGGTTCAGGTTAAACCCGAGGAATTTATCCTATTAGTCTAAGAGTAGATCCACTGATGGAGAGCAACTTCTTGTAGGAATGAAAGTAGGAATAAGAAGTAGGAGGGAGATAGAGTATAGCAAGTAAAGAAGCAAGTACTGGTTAAATCCTATGGTTTATAGACTAGATTATTTTTCTAATAACCTAATTCCCTATAACCATGGCTCTGATACCAATCTGTAACACCCCAACCGATGGCGGAAACATCGGGATGTCACGTATTGATGATTGTTCAGTAGCTCATGGTGAATAATAAATTTCATTAAATAATTTAAATGAATTACATACAATTGTTCTAGAATTTGTACATCAAATTGAATAAAACTATACACATATCTTCAAGCATCAATTCAAATCTTCAAGCAAATAGAACCTGAAACATGTTAAGTTGAAAATGTTTTGGGTCAACAAAAGTTGGTGAGAATTACATAGGTTTTTGATAATTGAATAAAAATGTTGTGCAATTCATGTGTCATGTCAATCTAGTCCATATGTGAGAACATACTAGAAATAAATCGAGTGCATAATCAACCCTGATGACTGTTATAATATGATACATACCATACGCTCATGGTCCACTTGAATATGTTATACGATAACAAACACCCACGCTACCTTTGTAGGAGGCACGTATCGGGTGGGATTGTCAGTCCAATAGATCTATCAATGTATACCGCCGGCTTGTACGGAGTTAATGATTATGCTAGAATGGTGCTTACTCTAATCATGCTCAAGACATAATGCAACATAGAAAACACATAGACACATTGATGATTGAATTGCATAAATGATGTTGTAACATGTTTCACCCCAAAAACGGTGATAAATAGAAAAGGGGCTATGTAAAACTCACCTTGGTAAAATGTTATATCTGTTGAGAAATTTGGATAATTGTGTTGACCCAATGTATCAAGTATCACCCTATAATAAAGTAATAAATATGTCTAAGTCTATCGAGTATACAATGTATAAGTTTCTAGGGTTTCGAATTGGGGATAATTGCTCGGTGATTAATATTAAAAATATTTGATAATTGAGAGAATATTAGTAAATAATTAACCAAAAATCTTTTTATGAATATTAAATCTAAGATGGTCACAAGAATGTGTTTAAAGTATAAAAATAATTTTTATAAAATTATTTTCTTTAAAATAGGTTATTAAATCTATTTATTACAAATTGTCAAACTTTAACTTTAATATTTAAAAATATTAAAATTAAAGAATTATAAGTTTAAAATTTATATTTCTGTTCCAAATAATCAGAAATAATTTCTATAAAATTTTGGTGCAAAAATATTAAAAATTGAATTTATTATGATTTAATTATGATTAAAACTAACAAAAACTGATTAAAAATATTAAATAAATGATTTTTCAGAAATAAAAATCATTTCCGAAAAGCTTAATGTTATAAAAACTTAGAATAATTTTTGTGGAAATTAATAAGATCGTTTTGATATTTTTATAGATTTTTATAAATAAAATAGAATAAACTTGATTTAATTATTATAAATATTAAATAAATGAATTTCAGAAAACTAAAAATTGTAAATAAAACTTTTATCTCAGATTTGATAAATATAATTTTTTTAGAATTTATAAAAAGGTTTTTAATATTTAAAAATGAATTTTACAAGATTTAAATGTATAATAAATAATTATAAATGGTTTGTCTTTGAAAATAAAAAAAATGTGGAAAAAAGGGGTGTTCAAGCCGGGACTCGAACCCGGGTAGTCTCAGTCACAGTTCACGAGCACAACCACTTGGCCTAGGCCTGTGGTTGTGTTTTAACTCTGTTTAAATTATATAAATACACTATGTCGAATTGGTTTATCCCCAAATCAAGTTTTGCGAACCCTAGATTTTTCAATCAGACAAACCACACATTTTGAACCCGATTAATGTTAGGGTTTATGTTGTATGGTTGCCGACTAACAAAACCCACAAAAACAATTTAACTCACAGTGTTGATTCGTTGATGAATGCCCGGTCAAAGCACAAAGTCAAACAACGATGAGAATGATAATAACAGTGAGATTGGAGAGAATTGGAGATTGAGAAGAGAGTGTGAGCGAGTTGAAATGATTCGTAGGAGGTCAATTTATACTGGAGATCGATGGATGGTTTAATTGGAAGGTTTGACTAACCATTAAAGTCTATACGCGTAATAAATCAAATTGGTCAATGATTGATGTTAATAGCGTGTGAACGAAGTTGAATGAGGCCGGTAATCGCGTAAACTTACCACGTTTGCATAATTGTTTGCTAAATCAAAGGTTTGAAAGAAAAAAAAATATATTATTAAACTCTGCTGCTGCTGTTCGCTGTGAAGGAAGGGAAGAAGGAAAACAGACGCAAAAAAGGGTTAAATATAATTAGTGTTAGGATTAGTTCAAAAGAAATAGGTAGATCAAGTGGTGTTGTGTGTGTGTTGAGTCTGAAAGGACCCCGGTTCGAACCCCAGGTGAAGCGTCCCCCTTTTTTTTTTAACTAAACAGGCTGTTGGGCTTGGCTGGGTGGGCCGGGTCAGATAATGGGCTGCAACCGTTTTGGGCTCAGGAACTCTTTATTTTTTTTTCTGGGCTGCAAATTTTTAAAGGAAGAGTATGGGTAGGGTGTTGTTTGTTGGATTTAGGAGGTTTAACAAGCTAGTTTTATTTGTATCAATATATTATTATTATTTATTATTATTATTATTTTACTATATATATATATACATATATATATATATAAATTGTGTTAGGGATGGCGTGCGAAGTAAGGCTTTTACGTAGAAAAATTAGGGGAAATTTTTGCGATGTTACAGTCTCCCCTACTTTTAGGAAATTCGTCCCGAAGTTAAGAGAAACACTAGGTTACAATTGGTCAACTACCGGAAACCTTGATAAAATTTCACACTACCTTAACGTACCTGTAAATTCATGATTACGTTCCGGACCGTAATTATTAATTTACCTTACATTAGGGTTTTGCGTCCTTTTATGACTTTCTGATTGTTGAGCAGGTCTGATAGTCCCCACCAGTCGTTGAGCAGGTGGTAGGGCCTCTCCCGACTGTTGGAAAGACATGATGACCTCTACCAATCGTTAAGTAGGTTGTTTGGTAGTCAACTAATTGTTGTACAAGTAAGCAAGTAGATATAGCAATTAATTCACATTCAAACAAGTATGCACACAAATGTTATGATAATACTAGAATTTATTACTTGAATCAAAAGCGCCATTACATAGAATTAAAAGCATACAACATTTAAATGGTGGAACTTGCTGTTAAGTAGCTGGAGGGTCTTGATCTTGGTTTAGTTTAGGGCATCGGTTACGGTAGTGATTTGGGTCCCCACATTCATAGCATTGACCATAGTTGTATCGATTAGGATTATCAGCCTGAGCAGGGTTGGTGGGTTGATTGGCATTAGGGTTTGGGGTCTCGCGACATGTGTTGACTAGATGGCCGTACCTACCACAATTGGTGCACACGCGACATGCTGAAACAGTGGGATGATGTCGATTGCATGTGGTACACAATGGAAAGTTTCTTGTATAAGGCTTCTTGTTAGAGGCTTGTGTAGTGAGGTTTACATTAGGATTCCTGGTCTTACGCTTCTGGTTCTTGGTAGTTACCGCGGCCACAATACTTGTTTTCTCGCTTTTCCGAACTAAGGTTCCGTTCTTTATGTGATTTCCATCGCCATTTCCATTTCCATTGCCGTTCCCATTCATTGGGATGACTTGAGCAACAAGTTAGAAACCAGAGTTGTGATTTGTTGTGCCAATTGTTGAGAAATAATCATAGCTAGTTGGGCATTACCTCTATTGTTGTGGTTAGTGTTGTGGTCGGGGTTGTGGTTGCTGCTCTCTTCTTCATGATTGTCACCACTATTAATGCGAGTGCTGTGGCGTGGAGACATGATCTGTAAGGGACACAATGAAGTCTTCATGAGGCATGAAATGAATGAGGTAATATAAGGAATGTAATCATTTATTCATTAATTAAAACGAATAAACGAAAACGTTGACTTATCAAAGATTCCAGATTCTGATAACATATGAAGACATGCTTTAGCCTATAAGTGAACACTCATCCCGAGAATTCCCAGGTAGGCATCCGGGTCCCTCGTCTGATTGGGATATATGCGCAATGCCAGCCTAGACAGAAGACTCAGAATACAGGCGTTCACCCTTCCAGATTGCACGTGTTCGTTATTAAAATCTAGAACTTCGACGAGATCTCAAGGGGTTCAGGTTAAACCCGAGGAATTTATCCTATTAGTCTAAGAGTAGATCCACTGATGGAGAGCAACTTCTTGTAGGAATGAAAGTAGGAATAAGAAGTAGGAGGGAGATAGAGTATAGCAAGTAAAAGAAGCAAGTACTGGTTAAATCCTATGGTTATAGACTAGATTATTTTTCTAATAACCTAATTCCCTATAACCATGGCTCTGATACCAATCTGTAACACCCCAACCGATGGCGGAAACATCGGGATGTCACGTATTGATGATTGTTCAGTAGCTCATGGTGAATAATAAATTTCATTAAATAATTTAAATGAATTACATACAATTGTTCTAGAATTTGTACATCAAATTGAATAAAACTATACACATATCTTCAAGCATCAATTCAAATCTTCAAGCAAATAGAACCTGAAACATGTTAAGTTGAAAATGTTTTGGGTCAACAAAAGTTGGTGAGAATTACATAGGTTTTTGATAATTGAATAAAAATGTTGTGCAATTCATGTGTCATGTCAATCTAGTCCATATGTGAGAACATACTAGAAATAAATCGAGTGCATAATCAACCCTGATGACTGTTATAATATGATACATACCATACGCTCATGGTCCACTTGAATATGTTATACGATAACAAACACCCACGCTACCTTTGTAGGAGGCACGTATCCGGGTGGGATTGTCAGTCCAATAGATCTATCAATGTATACCGCCGGCTTGTACGGAGTTAATGATTATGCTAGAATGGTGCTTACTCTAATCATGCTCAAGACATAATGCAACATAGAAAACACATAGACACATTGATGATTGAATTGCATAAATGATGTTGTAACATGTTTCACCCCAAAAACGGTGATAAATAGAAAAGGGGCTATGTAAAACTCACCTTGGTAAAATGTTATATCTGTTGAGAAATTTGGATAATTGTGTTGACCCAATGTATCAAGTATCACCCTATAATAAAGTAATAAATATGTCTAAGTCTATCGAGTATACAATGTATAAGTTTCTAGGGTTTCGAATTGGGGATAATTGCTCGGGTGATTAATATTAAAAATATTTGATAATTGAGAGAATATTAGTAAATAATTAACCAAAAATCTTTTTATGAATATTAAATCTAAGATGGTCACAAGAATGTGTTTAAAGTATAAAAATAATTTTTATAAAATTATTTTCTTTAAAATAGGTTATTAAATCTATTTATTACAAATTGTCAAACTTTAACTTTAATATTTAAAAATATTAAAATTAAAGAATTATAAGTTTTAAAATTTATATTTCTGTTCCAAATAATCAGAAATAATTTCTATAAAATTTTGGTGCAAAAATATTAAAAATTGAATTTATTATGATTTAATTATGATTAAAACTAACAAAAACTGATTAAAAATATTAAATAAATGATTTTTCAGAAATAAAAATCATTTCCGAAAAGCTTAATGTTATAAAAACTTAGAATAATTTTTGTGGAAATTAATAAGATCGTTTTGATATTTTTATAGATTTTTATAAATAAAATAGAATAAACTTGATTTAATTATTATAAATATTAAATAAATGAATTTCAGAAAACTAAAAATTGTAAATAAAACTTTTATCTCAGATTTGATAAATATAATTTTTTTAGAATTTATAAAAAGGTTTTTAATATTTAAAAATGAATTTACAAGATTTAAATGTATAATAAATAATTATAAATGGTTTGTCTTTGAAAATAAAAAAAAATGTGGAAAAAGGGGTGTTCAAGTCGGGACTCGAACCCGGGTAGTCTCAGTCACAGTTCACGAGCACAACCACTTGGCCTAGGCCTGTGGTTGTGTTTTAACTCTGTTTAAATTATATAAATACACTATGTCGAATTGGTTTATCCCCAAATCAAGTTTTGCGAACCCTAGATTTTTCAATCAGACAAACCACACATTTTGAACCCGATTAATGTTAGGGTTTATGTTGTATGGTTGCCGACTAACAAAACCCACAAAAACAATTTAACTCACAGTGTTGATTCGTTGATGAATGCCCGGTCAAAGCACAAAGTCAAACAACGATGAGAATGATAATAACAGTGAGATTGGAGAAGAATTGGAGATTGAGAAGAGAGTGTGAGCGAGTTGAAATGATTCGTAGGAGGTCAATTTATACTGGAGATCGATGGATGGTTTAATTGGAAGGTTTGACTAACCATTAAAGTCTATACGCGTAATAAATCAAATTGGTCAATGATTGATGTTAATAGCGTGTGAACGAAGTTGAATGAGGCCGGTAATCGCGTAAACTTACCACGTTTGCATAATTGTTTGCTAAATCAAAGGTTTGAAAGAAAAAAAAATATATTATTAAACTCTGCTGCTGCTGTTCGCTGTGAAGGAAGGGAAGAAGGAAAACAGACGCAAAAAAGGGTTAAATATAATTAGTGTTAGGATTAGTTCAAAAGAAATAGGTAGATCAAGTGGTGTTGTGTGTGTGTTGAGTCTGAAAGGACCCCGGTTCGAACCCCAGGTGAAGCGTCCCCCTTTTTTTTTTTAACTAAAACAGGCTGTTGGGCTTGGCTGGGTGGGCCGGGTCAGATAATGGGCTGCAACCGTTTTGGGCTCAGGAACTCTTTATTTTTTTTTCTGGGCTGCAAATTTTTAAAGGAAGAGTATGGGTAGGGTGTTGTTTGTTGGATTAAGGAGGTTTAACAAGCTAGTTTTATTTGTATCAATATTATATTATTATTATTATTATTATTATTATTATTATTATTATTATTATTATTTTACTATATATATATACATATATATATATATATATATATAAATTGTGTTAGGGATGGCGTGCGAAGTAAGGCTTTTACGTAGAAAAATTAGGGGAAATTTTTGCGATGTTACAGTCTCCCCTACTTTTAGAAATTCGTCCCGAAGTTAAGAGAAACACTAGGTTACAATTGGTCAACTACCGGAAACCTTGATAAATTTCACACTACCTTAACGTACCTGTAAATTCATGATTACGTTCCGGACCGTAATTATTAATTTACCTTACATTAGGGTTTTGCGTCCTTTTATGACTTTCTGATTGTTGAGCAGGTCTGATAGTCCCCACCAGTCGTTGAGCAGGTGGTAGGGCCTCTCCCGACTGTTGGAAAGACATGATGACCTCTACCAATCGTTAAGTAGGTTGTTTGGTAGTCAACTAATTGTTGTACAAGTAAGCAAGTAGATATAGCAATTAATTCACATTCAAACAAGTATGCACACAAATGTTATGATAATACTAGAATTTATTACTTGAATCAAAAGCGCCATTACATAGAATTAAAAGCATACAACATTTAAATGGTGGAACTTGCTGTTAAGTAGCTGGAGGGTCTTGATCTTGGTTTAGTTTAGGGCATCGGTTACGGTAGTGATTTGGGTCCCCACATTCATAGCATTGACCATAGTTGTATCGATTAGGATTATCAGCCTGAGCAGGGTTGGTGGGTTGATTGGCATTAGGGTTTGGGGTCTCGCGACATGTGTTGACTAGATGGCCGTACCTACCACAATTGGTGCACACGCGACATGCTGAAACAGTGGGATGATGTCGATTGCATGTGGTACACAATGGAAAGTTTCTTGTATAAGGCTTCTTGTTAGAGGCTTGTGTAGTGAGGTTTACATTAGGATTCCTGGTCTTACGCTTCTGGTTCTTGGTAGTTACCGCGGCCACAATACTTGTTTTCTCGCTTTTCCGAACTAAGGTTCCGTTCTTTATGTGATTTCCATCGCCATTTCCATTTCCATTGCCGTTCTCATTCATTGGGATGACTTGAGCCAACAAGTTAGAAACCAGAGTTGTGATTTGTTGTGCCAATTGTTGAGAAATAATCATAGCTAGTTGGGCATTACCTCTATTGTTGTGGTTAGTGTTGTGGTCGGGGTTGTGGTTGCTGCTCTCTTCTTCATGATTGTCACCACTATTAATGCGAGTGCTGTGGCGTGGAGACATGATCTGTAAGGGACACAATGAAGTCTTCATGAGGCATGAAATGAATGAGGTAATATAAGGAATGTAATCATTTATTCATTAATTAAAACGAATAAACGAAAACGTTGACTTATCAAAGATTCCAGATTCTGATAACATATGAAGACATGCTTTAGCCTATAAGTGAACACTCATCCCGAGAATTCCCAGGTAGGCATCCGGGTCCCTCGTCTGATTGGGATATATGCGCAATGCCAGCCTAGACAGAAGACTCAGAATACAGGCGTTCACCCTTCCAGATTGCACGTGTTCGTTATTAAAATCTAGAACTTCGACGAGATCTCAAGGGGTTCAGGTTAAACCCGAGGAATTTATCCTATTAGTCTAAGAGTAGATCCACTGATGGAGAGCAACTTCTTGTAGGAATGAAAGTAGGAATAAGAAGTAGGAGGGAGATAGAGTATAGCAAGTAAAAGAAGCAAGTACTGGTTAAATCCTATGGTTATAGACTAGATTATTTTTCTAATAACCTAATTCCCTATAACCATGGCTCTGATACCAATCTGTAACACCCCAACCGATGGCGGAAACATCGGGATGTCACGTATTGATGATTGTTCAGTAGCTCATGGTGAATAATAAATTTCATTAAATAATTTAAATGAATTACATACAATTGTTCTAGAATTTGTACATCAAATTGAATAAAACTATACACATATCTTCAAGCATCAATTCAAATCTTCAAGCAAATAGAACTTGAAACATGTTAAGTTGAAAATGTTTTGGGTCAACAAAAGTTGGTGAGAATTACATAGGTTTTTGATAATTGAATAAAAATGTTGTGCAATTCATGTGTCATGTCAATCTAGTCCATATGTGAGAACATACTAGAAATAAATCGAGTGCATAATCAACCCTGATGACTGTTATAATATGATACATACCATACGCTCATGGTCCACTTGAATATGTTATACGATAACAAACACCCACGCTACCTTTGTAGGAGGCACGTATCCGGGTGGGATTGTCAGTCCAATAGATCTATCAATGTATACCGCCGGCTTGTACGGAGTTAATGATTATGCTAGAATGGTGCTTACTCTAATCATGCTCAAGACATAATGCAACATAGAAAACACATAGACACATTGATGATTGAATTGCATAAATGATGTTGTAACATGTTTCACCCCAAAAACGGTGATAAATAGAAAAGGGGCTATGTAAAACTCACCTTGGTAAAATGTTATATCTGTTGAGAAATTTGGATAATTGTGTTGACCCAATGTATCAAGTATCACCCTATAATAAAGTAATAAATATGTCTAAGTCTATCGAGTATACAATGTATAAGTTTCTAGGGTTTCGAATTGGGGATAATTGCTCGGGTGATTAATATTAAAAATATTTGATAATTGAGAGAATATTAGTAAATAATTAACCAAAAATCTTTTTATGAATATTAAATCTAAGATGGTCACAAGAATGTGTTTAAAGTATAAAAATAATTTTTATAAAATTATTTTCTTTAAAATAGGTTATTAAATCTATTTATTACAAATTGTCAAACTTTAACTTTAATATTTAAAAATATTAAAATTAAAGAATTATAAGTTTAAAATTTATATTTCTGTTCCAAATAATCAGAAATAATTTCTATAAAATTTTGGTGCAAAAATATTAAAAATTGAATTTATTATGATTTAATTATGATTAAAACTAACAAAAATTGATTAAAAATATTAAATAAATGATTTTTCAGAAATAAAAATCATTTCCGAAAAGCTTAATGTTATAAAAACTTAGAATAATTTTTGTGGAAATTAATAAGATCGTTTTTGATATTTTTATAGATTTTTATAAATAAAATAGAATAAACTTGATTTAATTATTATAAATATTAAATAAATGAATTTCAGAAAACTAAAAATTGTAAATAAAACTTTTATCTCAGATTTGATAAATATAATTTTTTTTAGAATTTATAAAAAGTTTTTAATATTTAAAAATGAATTTACAAGATTTAAATGTATAATAAATAATTATAAATGGTTTGTCTTTGAAAAATAAAAAAAAATGTGGAAAAAGGGGTGTTCAAGCCGGGACTCGAACCCGGGTAGTCTCAGTCACAGTTCACGAGCACAACCACTTGGCCTAGGCCTGTGGTTTGTGTTTTAACTCTGTTTAAATTATATAAATACACTATGTCGAATTGGTTTATCCCCAAATCAAGTTTTGCGAACCCTAGATTTTTCAATCAGACAAACCACACATTTTGAACCCGATTAATGTTAGGGTTTATGTTGTATGGTTGCCGACTAACAAAACCCACAAAAACAATTTAACTCACAGTGTTGATTCGTTGATGAATGCCCGGTCAAAGCACAAAGTCAAACAACGATGAGAATGATAATAACAGTGAGATTGGAGAAGAATTGGAGATTAAGAAGAGAGTGTGAGCGAGTTGAAATGATTCGTAGGAGGTCAATTTATACTGGAGATCGATGGATGGTTTAATTGGAAGGTTTGACTAACCATTAAAGTCTATACGCGTAATAAATCAAATTGGTCAATGATTGATGTTAATAGCGTGTGAACGAAGTTGAATGAGGCCGGTAATCGCGTAAACTTACCACGTTTGCATAATTGTTTGCTAAATCAAAGGTTTGAAAGAAAAAAAAAATATATTATTAAACTCTGCTGCTGCTGTTTCGCTGTGAAGGAAGGGAAGAAGGAAAACAGACGCAAAAAAGGGTTAAATATAATTAGTGTTTGGATTAGTTCAAAAGAAATAGGTAGATCAAGTGGTGTTGTGTGTGTGTTGAGTCTGAAAGGACCCCGGTTCGAACCCCAGGTGAAGCGTCCCCCTATTTTTTTAACTAAACAGGCTGTTGGGCTTGGCTGGGTGGGCCGGGTCAGATAATGGGCTGCAACCGTTTTGGGCTCAGGAACTCTTTATTTTTTTTTCTGGGCTGCAAATTTTTAAAGGAAGAGTATGGGTAGGGTGTTGTTTGTTGGATTAAGGAGGTTTAACAAGCTAGTTTTATTTGTATCAATATTATTATTATTATTATTATTATTATTATTATTATTATTATTATTATTATTATTATTATTATTTTACTATATATATATATATACATATATATATATAAAATTGTGTTAGGGATGGCGTGCGAAGTAAGGCTTTTACGTAGAAAAATTAGGGGAAATTTTGCGATGTTACACAAATAGTGAATGACATTGGTACCCCACTACCCCCAGGGGTTCACGCGTGCAGAGGAGAGAGAGATGCATAAAAGATAGGGAACCAGAAAACTCACTGGTGGTGCTGCTGGTGGGAGGTTTCACCAGTGGTGGTCCACGAGGCGAGTTGCGATTGGTGCAGTGGAGGTGCTCCACATATGCTCCGCTGGTGGCGCCCCTAGCTCCCTCCCTTAGAAAACTCTACGGCGTCATCTATTGTTTCACATTTTAGGTTACTTTTACATTGCAAGCTACTTATTACAAACTAAACTTCTTACTCTACTACAATGTCTACCCCTATTTTCTACAAAAATTATACACCCTCTAATCATATATTACACATTATCAGTATATTTGTACAATGTATAACACCCGCAATATGGTTGACCAAACAGAACCGCCAAACACGGCGCAACTCCGCTGCAACGCGCGATTTCCTGCTAGTCACATCAAATGAATGTTAAGTTTATATTACTTATCAGAATTTGATCATATTAATTTCAGTTTTATTTATCCAACCCGTTATCCTTTATGTATCAGAGCCCCCTTTAACTTTTTACATTGATCTATGGATGGATGACAACTGATAATACACTAGATAACCGAACACAGAAAGGCAAAAGCAGTTGGTAAAAAGAATACATTACACATAAAGTTATATATTAACATATTAAATAATTGTGAATGTCATTATTAAACAATCATACTTTCTGCCGGCATTATCATTTTGGTCTACAATATATAAAAACGGGGATGCTACTTTTGCAACATGACCGTAAATTTAGGCTTTCAATCATCAGAAAAAAACACTGATTTTGGGTGTTAAATTTACTATAAATTAACTTTAGTGTTAAGTTTTGCATTGTTGCACAAGCCACATTTTTCTAGTCCCCTTACTTTCCGGATTTAAGCATTTTCATACGTGATTAATCGATGACTAGAAGAGTAGAAGATACTTCATTTTTGTTGTTTTGTTTTTGATCTTATTAACTTAAAAATGTGAATTACAAGTTAAGAGAAAGTATCTGATACAAAGTATCTTATCATGCAAAGTGTAGGAAGCCACTACAAATTGACACATGAAAACTAGCGATTACAACCAAAAAACTCATTGTTAATCCTTAGGAGGGTATTATAGACTTTTACACACCCAATAATCACGTTCTAATCTTATCAATTATACGTATCCCTGTTTTTACGTGAATCCAAATTCAAATTTTCGTAACTGATTACACTATTTTGTTTCACTATTTTTTTTGCCAAATTGAATTCGTAATCCTAGAATACTTATTTCGATCTTAATTTTTTTCAAAATTGATATTTAATTGAAGAGTTTATCGACATGATCGATAAGTTACTTTGTTTTTTTTTCATTAATACGTAATCATATTATTGTAATCATGATGTTATAATTTATGCAGACTGTGACACCCGGCATGTTTGGCTTAAACATATTAGTAACATTTAAGTCTACCTTAGCGAGAAACGTTTATAAACAAACTTAACTGGGTTAGTTGAGTCTGGTCAAGTTAGGATTGTCCAGGGTACAATGATCTGGAGGATCATTGGGAGTCGTTTTGGTAATACACTAGTACCGGGTTCCGTTGTTGGTGACATTACATGAACTAATTAAGTATATGTGTAGATCATGGGTCGTGTGGTGGATTATATACATAGATGTGTTTAAATGATGTGTAAATGATTATCTGTGCTTAAATGTGTTAAATATAGACTAAGGATGCATGCTTATGTGTTAAGATGTGTTAGAATGCGTTAAACACGACAAACTGGAAAACTAGTTAAAAAGGGGTCTTGGTTCGACCATTTCGAGTGGTCGAAGGAGAATTAAATTGTCTGGTTTGACCCTTGCAAATGGGCGAACCAGGGAAGTGGAATTTGAGGAATTCCCTTCGACCAGACAGGGCTCATTCGACCCTGTGAAAGGGTCGAAGGAGGATTAGTATAAATACCAACCTTTGTCATTTTTCATCATTTCACAAACCCTAACCGTCCCAAAACGCTCTCAAACGATCTAAAACACTAAGGAAGGAGTTTTTGCTCTTCTTTTTCATAATCTAACCTATCTACAACATCTAAACAAGAATCCAAGGTGTGTTCATAATCCTAAACCTTTTTAAAAGCATTTTAATTCGTTTTCATCTAACCCTAATTGTCCGGATCTGTTCTAAGGGTGTTTTTTATGATTAAAAACCTTTTAAACATCTTTCTAAATCAAAACATGATCATTTAACATAGGTTTTCATGATGAATAACATATGTAAATTGTGTATTATGTGGTGTTATGTGTTGTTCAATGATTTGCTGCTATATCTATGATAGAAACATGATATAGGATTGTTATTATTGTTGGAATATTGTTGTCTAGGGTTAGGATTGGATATGATGATATTGGGGGTTTTATTGGATTAAAACTTGATGTATGAATATTTATGATCAATAGAATGGATAAGAAAGATCGGATAATTGACAAACTGAGTATTTTAAGCTAAGCATGAATCGATTTCAAAAGTTTCCAAATTGGGTAAATTATTCATGCATGAAAGTGATGTTTCCATAATCTTTACCATTTTGGGAAAGGGCTGAAACGGACGTATTATCGGGGGAAATCGGCGGGGTTTTGTAGGAATAAGTTATCTATGCTTGACTGCTGTGTTTGATGATGTTTCGAGTCGTCTTGAATGTGTTTGAAGCGTTTTTAGGAAAAAATCACACAACAGGGGCGAACCTGGCCTCCTTCGACCAATCGAAGGTGCGAAGGAGGGATCCAGGGTCGAACCTGGGTTTTTATTGGGCGAATGTGATAAAACGGGCGAAGGAAGCATCAAACGGTCGAACGAGCTGTAGAACGGGCGAAGGAGGCTAAAAGGTGCGAAGGAGACTTAAAACTGACTGGTTCGACCGTTCTGATGCAGAAATGAGATTTTTGATACAAACTAAGTGTTTTATGCTTGAACCTTGTGTGTAATCTATGTGTACTTGATTAGTTAGGGTAATGGGTCACCAACGGGATGTCGGGTCGGTCTAGTGTGTCGGTTAAACATTTAAACACGTTTTAAAACATACTTGGTTACGATCTGGACAATCGGGGACTAGATAACCTTATGGTTATTAGTCAGAATACTTATGTGAACATTTTGATAGATCTCCGGTAGAGGGATTATCAAGGGCTAAACATCTTTACTTGTATTTGAAGAACGCTACTTAAGGTGAGTTCACGGCCCCACTTTTACTGCTTTAACTTTTGGGGGAGAAAACATGCGCTAAACTGTTTTGGTAACATATGTCATACTATGGTTTAAACTTTATATTGCTATACGATCTTTTGGGAAGTCCCGGGGGAAACCATGAATGTGCGGGGATGCACAACGGGGGAAATGTGGATAGATCTATTGGGCGTGACCTGCCCCACTCGTCGGCTTGGAGGGCCGGCGGGTGCATATTGTCTCGAACAGGAACATTATCGTGCTGAACATACGGGCTGCTTAAACATGCTGAACATTGCTAAACGTGTCTAGTAATGGTTTCCAATCGTAGTAGTAATAAAACATACGCCTAGCTAGCGTACTTGGTAACATTTATATAGTATGGGCATGGTAACACTTTGGTAACATTTTGAACAAACCTGTGAACTCACCAGCATTATATGTTGACATCTTTTTGGCATGTTTTTCTCAGGTCGCTAAGGTAGCAATGAACGGAACTAGGCGCACGGGTCTGCACTGGCGTCTAGGCATAGTTGCATGTTTTGTAATAAAAGTATTTTGAACAACTTTTGAGATGTTAGCATAGTTGATTAAATGCTACTTAAACGCTTCCGCTTATTAAATTAATGGTTTTGTCTATTTACGTTTTTCATATAGAGTTGTTTATTGTGATCGTTGACTTGGATCCTGGTTTGTCATGCGCCTCGCGGTAAAACTCCGCAAGTGGTAATTTGAGGGTGTGACAGATTGGTATCAGAGCAACTCCTGTGCCGTTCGGTATGGTGGGTGCATACCTCATCAGGGATGATGAGACTCTAACCTCATCAGGGACGATGAGACTCTAACAAGGGGTGAATGTGACACCCCAGGAAAATCCCACATCGGCCGTGGCCAAGAGAGATCCTTGGTTCATAAGTAATGTCTTGCCTCTTAAATAACCAACGCGTTTTGGGGCTTAATGTTAGTGGATGAGAGGAGAACTCCACAGTTAAGCGTGCTCAGGTGGGAGAAATTTCAGGATGGTGACCTCCTGGGAAGTCTCCACTTGGGCAACCAAAAACAAATCCGTGAGCTCTGGATGGGCAAAGCGAACAATATTGGGTGGGGGGCGGGATGTTACAGATTGGTATCAGAGCCAATGGTTATAGTGAACTAGGACTGCATGTAGAGTCTGGTCTATAGCCGAGTCGCACACACTAGACGGTCACATACTTTGGGTCTATTAATGGGATACGTACTAACGTTGTCGGGGTGTCCTTACATCATCATCATGTTTCTCCGTTACATCATCCGCTTTTATTTGGGTTCTTACCTACTCTTGTCTTCTTCTTCTGGATTGAAGAAGGAGGGGTTGATTTGTTGGTTCTAGCACACATATGCCTTCTTACACTTGCACCTATCGTAACACGTTACTAGGCGATGATATTCAGTGACTGGGGTCTAGATTAGGGGTACATCTGGAGGACCATGTAGAGCAGTTTATCATTTCGGGTGCACACGAAATAATAAACTGGAATGCATGAAAATCCCGATGGACTTCGAGTTTGGATGTATAGTCCTGAATTTGTCCCTAGGTTAACTCTTGTAAATTTCTAATTGTTGACATTGGAAGTGAATCTGAATCCCTCGATTTCTTGATTTGTTAGATCATGTCTGGTGCTCGCGGTGGTGGACGTCGTGGTGGCGGCGGTGGCCGTGCTGGCGGTGGTGGTTGCGCTGGAGGCGGTGGTCGTGGAAACATCAACATGACCCAAGCTGAACTGAACAACTTGCTACAGCAGCAAGTGAACATGGCTATGGCTAATTTCCAGGCTGGAATTAATGCCATGGGCGGTGAGTTGATTTCTGTCGACCTTGTCTCATTTTTTTTTTTGGGTTTCGTGTCCTTTCGTTTGTGTTTTACTCGTGTACCGTGTTTCAGGTGTTGGTGCCAATCCACCCCCACCTCAGTGCTCTTATAAGAAGTTTCGGGACTGTCAGCCCCACAACTTCGCTGGAACTGAGGGAGCGGTGGGACTGCTCCGATGGCTGGAGAAGGTGGAATCTGTGTTTGTTATGTGTAACTGTCCTGCTGGGGACCGGGTGAAGTATGCTACTGCGACATTTGAGGGGCCTGCATTGTCGTGGTGGAATGCTACTACTCAGAACGTGGGATTGGGAGAGGCTATTGCTATGCCTTGGGCGGAGTTTGTGCAGCTTTTGAGAGGTGAGTACTGTCCGAGAGAGGAGATACAGAAGTTGGAGCATGAGGTTTGGAGTTACAAGATGGTTGGATCTGAGATTGAGGAGTACACTGTGAGGAGGAATGAGCTGGCGGTGTTGTGTCCTGATTTGCACACACCCGAGTACAGGAGGATCGAGCACTATGTGTCTGGACTAGTGCCCCAGATTGCTGGGTTGGTGGCTGCTGGGAATCTTCCCACTATTGCTGAAGTTGTCCGATCAGCTCATCGGATGACTAACCTAAAGGTGGCGGAAGGCGTTTTGCCACCCAAGGGTACTACTGTGAAGGTTGCTGAGGGGAACAAGAGGAAGTGGGAGAGTGTGGGGAAGAGTGTGGTGCCAGCTCAGCCGGCAAAGAAGTTTGAGTCATCTGGGTCTTCTTCTGGACAGAAGACGAGTGGGTATGTTGGGAAGCATCCCAAATGTAACAAGTGTGGTTTTCATCATTCTGGGAGTTGTGATAGGGCTCGCTGTCATCGGTGCCATCAGTTGGGGCACCATGCTAAGGATTGCAAGGTGGCGCTCACCCCAACTCAGACTCCTGCGGCTACTCCTACTCCTGCTTTTCAGGGGACTCAGGGGAGGCAGGGGTGTTATAACTGTGGTGACACGGGACATTTCAAGCGTGACTGTCCCAAACTGAAGCAGGGCGATAATGGGAGGGGCGGGAACGGTAACGGGAACAACGGCGGTGGAGGCAGGACTGCACGTGTTTTCGTCATTGGATCTGCGGAGGCTAGGCAGGATCCAGACACAGTTACCAGTACGTTCCTTCTTAATGATCGCTATGTTTCTGTCTTGTTTGATTCTGGTGCCGATAAGAGTTTCGTATCTTTGGATATTAGTCGATTGCTAGATATAGTACCCACACCTTTAGAGGCTAAGTACTTAATAGAATTGGCTGATGGTAAAAAAATCGAAGCGACACACACCCTTAGGGAATGTCGCTTGGAACTGTCGGGTTTGTCTTTCCCCATTGACCTTATGCCGGTACCCCTGGGTAGTTTTGATGTCGTGGTTGGCATGGATTGGTTATCGTTGTATCGCGCAGAGATCGTTTGTTTTGACAAGGTTATTCGGATCCCTCTCCCTGATGGAGAGATTCTTTCGGTTCGTGGCGAGAAAAGCGGTGCTCCGCTGAGTATCATTTCTAGCATGAAAGCCCGTAAGTATCTTCGGAAGGGCTGTTCGGCCATTCTGGCACTTGTTAATATTTCTACTGATAATGAGAAGAAGATCGAGGATATTCCGGTGGTTCGTGACTTTTCTGATGTGTTTCCTGATGATTTACCTGGTCTCCCTCCCCATCGTCAGGTTGAGTTTGGTATCGATCTTACTCCGGGCGCTGCTCCTATTGCCCGAGCCCCGTATCGTCTTGCACCTCCCGAGATGCAAGAGTTATCCAGCCAGTTACAAGAACTCTTGGAAAAGGGTTTCATCCGACCGAGTTCTTCCCCGTGGGGAGCTCCTATTTTGTTTGTGAAGAAGAAGGACGGAAGTCTTCGCATGGGTATTGATTATCGCGAGCTGAACAAAGTGACCATCAAGAATCGTTATCCTCTTCCTCGCATTGATGATCTCTTTGACCAGCTTCAGGGCTCCAGTTACAATTCGAAGATTGATTTGCGGTCCGGTTATCACCAATTGCGCGTCAGGGAAGCTGACATTCAGAAGACTGCTTTTCGCACTCGTTATGGCCATTTTGAGTTCTTGGTCATGCCTTTTGGCCTCACTAACGCACCGGCGGTGTTCATGGATTTGATGAACCGCATTTGCAAGCCTTACCTTGATAAGTTCGTCATCGTGTTCATTGACGACATTCTGATCTACTCCAAGAACAAGGCGGATCATGAGGAATATCTGCGGTTGGTCTTGGAACTTTTGAGACAGAAGCAGTTGTATGCTAAGTTCTCAAAATGTGATTTCTGGTTACGTGAAGTTCAATTCCTAGGGCATGTGGTGAATGAACTGGGAATTCATGTCGATCCGGCTAAGATCGAAGCTATTAAAGACTGGGAAGCACCAAAGACGCTATCTGATGTGCGGCAATTCCTAGGTCTTGCGGGTTATTATCGTCGTTTCATTGAGGGATTTTCGAAGATCGCTCAACCCCTCACTGCTCTTACCCAAAAGGATCGAGAGTTCGACTAGGATGAACCACAAGAATCAGCGTTTCAGATGCTGAAGCTTAAACTTTGTTCTGCACCTATCTTATCCTTGCCAGAGGGTACGGATGATTTCGTTGTGTACTGTGATGCTTCTATTCGTGGTCTCGGTTGCGTGTTGATGCAGCGCGGGAAGGTAATTGCTTATGCTTCTCGTCAACTCAAAGTTCATGAGAAGAACTACACTACTCATGACTTGGAACTGGGTGCGGTGGTCTTTGCGTTGAAAATCTGGAGACATTACTTGTACGGTACCAAGTGTGAAGTATATACCGATCACAAGAGTCTTCAGCATATTTTCGACCAGAAGGTGTTGAACATGCGGCAGCGTCGCTGGGTTGAACTCCTGAACGATTATGACTGTGCCATCAAATACCATCCTGGCAAGGCGAACGTTGTGGCGGACGCCTTGAGCAGGAAGGAGTCTTCGAACCCTCGCCGTGTTCGAGCCTTACAGCTCACCATTCATTCGTCGTTGCCTGACCGAATCCGTTCTGCACAATTGGAAGCCTTGAAGGAGGAAAACCTTAAGGCTGAAACTATGCACAGTGCTGACAAGCATCTTGAGCTCAGGACTGATGGCTTACACTATTTTGCGGGACGTGTTTGGGTCCCATTGTTCGGGGGATTGCGCGAGCTTATTCTGGATGAAGCTCACAAATCCCGGTATTCTATTCACCCTGGCTCCAATAAGATGTATCAGGATTTAAAGATACTTTATTGGTGGCCGAACATGAAAGCTGACATAGCTTCTTACGTCAGCAAATGTTTGACTTGTGCTAAAGTCAAGGTGGAGTATCAGAGGCCATCTGGTCTCCTGCAACAACCAGAGGTTCCGGAATGGAAGTGGGAACGAATCACGATGGATTTTGTCACCAAGCTGCCAAGGTCACCTAGTGGGTACGATATGATCTGGGTGATTGTTGACCGGCTGACAAAATCGGAACGTTTTATACCTATTAAGGAAACCGATGGACTCGAGCGGTTGGCTCGACTTTACCTTAAGGAGGTGGTTGCTCGGCACGGGGTGCCTGTTTCTATTATCTCTGATCGTGATTCTCGTTTCGCTTCGCGTTTCTAGAAGGCTCTGCACAAGGCTTTGGGTACTCAGTTGGATATGAGTACGGCTTATCATCCGCAAACTGATGGACAGAGTGAGCGGACGATTCAAACCTTGGAAGACATGCTTCGGGCATGTGTTATCGATTTTGGCAAAAGTTGGGAGATCCACCTGCCGTTAGTGGAGTTCTCCTACAACAACAGCTATCACTCTAGCATCAAGGCAGCTCCGTTCGAGGCTCTTTACGGACGGAAATGTCGATCACCACTTTGTTGGGCCGAGGTGGGCGAGAGCCAGCTCACTGGTCCGGAACTCGTGTACGAAACTTCGGAGAAAATCGTACAGATCCGTCAACGTTTGGCTGCTGCACGAGATCGTCAGAAGAGCTATGCCGATCGCCGTCGAAAACCTTTAGAGTTCCAGGTTGGGGACAAAGTACTTCTGAAAGTTTCACCATGGAAGGGCGTCATACGCTTTGGAAAGCGTGGCAAGCTTAACCCTCGTTATGTCGGACCGTTCGCAATCCTGGATCGGATTGGACCGGTGGCATACAGACTTGACTTACCGGCGGAGCTCAGTAGTGTACACAACGTCTTCCATGTGTCCAACTTGAAGAAGTGTTTGGCTGATGAATCTCTCATTGTACTACTGGAAGAGATCAAGGTTGATGATCGTCTTCGCATTGTGGAGGAACCTGTCGAGATTCTCGACTACAAGATTCGTAGCCTTCGTCGGAGTAAAATCCGCATCATTAAAGTCCGTTGGAACTCGAACCATGGACCGGAGTTCACATGGGAACGGGAGGATCAGATGAAAGCCAAGTATCCTCATCTTTTTCCGAAACGCGCGTTTGAATCGAGGCATGTTACTGCTGAAGCGGAATGAATCTCGGGTCGAGATTCCTTTCAACGTGGGGATGATGTGACATCCGGTAATTTCCTTTTTCGTTCTGTTCTTTTTGTTTCTTTCTTTTTGGGGTTTTGCGCAATTTTCGGGACGAAAATTCTTTCAACGTGGGGATGATGTGACACCCGGCATGTTTGGCTTAAACATATTAGTAACATCTAAGTCTACCTTAGCGAGAAACGTTTATAAACAAACTTAACTGGGTTAGTTGAGTCGGGTCAAGTTAGGATTGTCCAGGGTACAATGATCTGGAGGATCATTGGGAGTCATTTTGGTAATACACTAGTACCGGGTTCCGTTGTTGGTGACATTACATGAACTAATTAAGTACATGTGTAGATCATGGGTCATGTGGTGGATTATATACATAGATGTGTTTAAATGATGTGTAAATGATTATATGTGCTTAAATGTGTTAAATATAGACTAAGGATGCATGCTTATGTGTTAAGATGTGTTAGAATGCGTTAAACACGACAAACTGGAAAACTAGTTAAAAAGGGGTCTTGGTTCGACCACTTCGAGTGGTCGAAGGAGAATTAAATTGTCTGGTTTGACCCTTGCAAATGGGCGAACCAGGGAAGTGGAATTTGAGGAATTCCCTTCGACCAGACAGGGCTCATTCGACCCTGTGAAAGGGTCGAAGGAGACCACCTTCGACCAATGAATTGGGGCGAAGGAGGATTAGTATAAATACCAACCTTTGTCATTTTTCATCATTTCACAAACCCTAACCGTCCCAAAACGCTCTCAAACGATCTAAAACACTAAGGAAGGAGTTTTTGCTCTTCTTTTTCATAATCTAACCTATCTACAACATCTAAACAAGAATCCAAGGTGTGTTCATAATCCTAAACCTTTTTAAAAGCATTTTAATTCGTTTTCATCTAACCCTAATTGTCCGGATCTGTTCTAAGGGTGTTTTTATGATTAAAAACCTTTTAAACATCTTTCTAAATCAAAACATGATCATTTAACATAGGTTTTCATGATGAATAACATATGTAAATTGTGTATTATGTGGTGTTATGTGTTGTTCAATGATTTGCTGCTATATCTATGATAGAAACATGATATAGGATTGTTATTATTGTTGGAATATTGTTGTCTAGGGTTAGGATTGGATATGATGATATTGGGGGTTTTATTCGATTAAAACTTGATGTATGAATATTTATGATCAATAGAATGGATAAGAAAGATCGGATAATCGACAAACTGAGTATTTTAAGCTAAGCATGAATCGATTTCAAAAGTTTCCAAATTGGGTAAATTATTCATGCATGAAAGTGATGTTTCCATAATCTTTACCATTTTGGGAAAGGGCTGAAACGGACGTATTATCGGGGGAAATCGGTGGGGTTTTGTAGGAATAAGTTATCTATGCTTGACTGCTGTGTTTGATGATGTTTCGAGTCGTCTTGAATGTGTTTGAAGCGTTTTTAGGAAAAATCACACAACAGGGGCGAACCTGGCCTCCTTCGACCAATCGAAGGTGCGAAGGAGGGATCCAGGGTTGAACCTGGGTTTTTATTGGGCGAATGTGATAAAACGGGCGAAGGAAGCATCAAACGGTCGAACGAGCTGTAGAACGGGCGAAGGAGGCTAAAAGGTGCGAAGGAGACTTAAAACTGACTGGTTCGACCGTTCTGATGCAGAAATGAGATTTTTGATACAAACTAAGTGTTTTATGCTTGAACCTTGTGTGTAATCTATGTGTACTTGATTAGTTAGGGTAATGGGTCACCAACGGGATGTCGGGTCGGTCTAGTGTGTCGGTTAAACATTTAAACACGTTTTAAAACATACTTGGTTACGATCTGGACAATCGGGGACTAGATAACCTTATGGTTATTAGTCAGAATACTTATGTGAACATTTTGATAGATCTCCGGTAGAGGGATTATCAAGGGCTAAACATCTTTACTTGTATTTGAAGAACGCTACTTAAGGTGAGTTCACGGCCCCACTTTTACTGCTTTAACTTTTGGGGGAGAAAACATGCGCTAAACTGTTTTGGTAACATATGTCATACTATGGTTTAAACTTTATATTGCTATACGATCTTTTGGGAAGTCCCGGGGGAAACCATGAATGTGCGGGGATGCACAACGGGGGAAATGTGGATAGATCTATTGGGCGTGACCTGCCCCACTCGTCGGCTTGGAGGGCCGGGCGGGTGCATATTGTCTCGAACAGGAACATTATCGTGCTGAACATACGGGCTGCTTAAACATGCTGAACATTGCTAAACGTGTCTAGTAATGATTTCCAATCGTAGTAGTAATAAAACATACGCCTAGCTAGCGTACTTGGTAACATTGATATAGTATGGGCATGGTAACACTTTGGTAACATTTTTAACAAACCTGTGAACTCACCAGCATTATATGTTGACATCTTTTTGGCATGTTTTTCTTAGGTCGCTAAGGTAGCAATGAACGGAACTAGGCGCACGGGTCTGCACTGGCGTCTAGGCATAGTTGCATGTTTTGTAATAAAAGTAATTTGAACAACTTTTGAGATGTTAGCATAGTTGATTAAATTCTACTTAAACGCTTCCGCTTATTAAATTAATGGTTTTGTCTATTTACGTTTTTCATATAGAGTTGTTTATTGTGATCGTTGACTTGGATCCTGGTTTGTCATGCGCCTCGCGGTAAAACTCCGCAAGTGGTAATTTGAGGGTGTGACACAGACATAAACAGTAAACACTGAACCGGAACATTCAATCGCAGAGGATCTAGTTGCAGAGATTGATAATATCGTTTTTCAAGGCATATGTTCGTGTTTTATCAATTGAAACGAAGATGATACATTAAACATTACAAATTGCATGTTATAAATATATGAATGAGTTTTATTTATACTAAATGCGTTTTATAAAAAAACCAAGTGCGTTTTATAAAAACCAGTTTAAATGGTGTTTAAAAAATCAAGTGCGTTTCATAAAAAACCAAATGCGTTAAAAAAACCAATTGCGCTTTAAAATAGAAAACCAAGTGAATGCGTTTTATATCATATTTTGTGCTTTAAATAATATCATAACTAACATGCATTTTACATCACTATAAATGCGTTTTATAACATTAACATCTGATATAGCAATATTCAGGCACAAACATAAAACACACCTGTAATTTTCATCAAACGCACGTTATTGTTTCACATCCATCTTCACGATAATATTCAAGCACAAACACAATCACTCATCTTATTCATCTTCACACTCGTCAGCTAATCGGTTGCTAATCGAATATGAAGATTTGCTTACTTGTTTTGCGTTTTGGAGCCATAATTGGTTGTTAATCAATTGATCGTCAGTCGTTTGAACTCATTTGAATGGTTGCTCTATTTTTGTTGGTGTACAGAGTATCATGTTTTGAAGGACTGTAGGTTTATGATTTCCATGATTGTAGCAAATCAAATTAGCTGTCAATTAATGAGATGATTTGGGCGGTATAGTTATAAAAAATTCAAATTTATTAGGTGCAATTTTTCTAAATTACCCTTGAATCGTTAACTGCTTCTTAAAAGGCATTGGTTAATTACGATCATGTCCTCTTGTTTTTAAACCCTAATCAATGGCTGGAAGTGCTTCTTACACTTTGTATGTTAAGGACGCTTTGTACGTCTAAGAGTTAATATTGAAATAATTAAGAAATTATTTAATTTATTAAGAAAATAAGATAATAATATGGAAACATTTATTCTAGAAACAAAATAAATTTCAAAAACTACCAAATATCCATAATCAGTTGTGGGTAGGGCTTTTCAAATCGATCGGAGCTCGCTGATCGCTCGTCGCTCGTTCGGAATTTGCTTGGAAAATGCTCGCTCGATTTTCCGCTCCGTTGTAAATGAGCTGATCGGCTCGGTTCGTTTTGTAAACGAGCCAAGCACGAGCAAAGGTCCGCTCGGCTCGGTTCGGATTGATATAATTTTTATTAATTTATTATATATATATAATTATATATGTACACATTATTTACAATTATATTTATAGTTTTACACATACCATTCTATTAGGTTTGGCTCTATATATGCATATATACAATTATATTTATTACTACTGGCTTAGTCAACCCAATAATAACTTAACACTAAGTTTAATTATATAACCCTAAGTCGGGAAAAGACATGTTTGACTTCTTATTCCAATTAGTTGTATGCCATCAAGCGTCTCTCGCTATCAACCTATGCAATAATGCGACAATTGTTCTCTGTAGTATGCTCATCACCTCACTGGCCTCAACCCGAGCCTCATTCTCGGACAACCGGACCTCAGACTTAGTGTCATCCACGGACGGTTGAACATCAGTCATCACTAAGCAGCGAGAATATTAAAGGAAACATCCCAAATTTATGGTTGTCCGAAAAATTCGGCGCTCGTCGCTCGCTCGATGTTCGCTCGAAAAAATGTGTGCTCGAAGAATGCTCGCTTGGTTTCTAGCTCGGTTGTAAATGAGCCGATCGGATCGGTTCGGTTTATAAATGAGCCAAGCACGAGGAAAGGTCCGCTCAGTTTGACTCGACTCGTGAACAACCCTAGTTATGACTTTGAAGAGGTATATGCCTCTTAAAAGAAAAAGTTACACGGTTTAATCCTTATAAAGAGTGTAATTTAAAATAATATTATAGAAGATATTTTTCATTAAAAAATATCCCATAACCAATGTCATACGTAACAAAAAATCAGATTAATAATTATTAAAAACTTAAGAGTACTACATTTGTATTTATATTTAGTGAGTTTTTACCTAATCTTCTTAGCAAGGCCATAGCCGGCCTAGACCATGGGCTAGAGGACTCCATACTTTTGCCTACTTTTGAGGGGACCTAAATACACATTATAAAGGAAGTTTTCTAATATATTGTTTTACTAGTTTTTATCTTGAGAGTGTCCCGGGTTAGAATATATATATATATATATATATATATATATTATTATTATTATTATTATTTTAAACAAATCTCTGGCAAAAGTTATCATATTCAAATATTAAGAAAACGAATCTCTGCGCCGGGGTATAAATCTAGTGCCATTACAAATGAATTTGGAAGTTTGTAATCGATCATTCTAAAAAGAACTAACATGAAATAAGAAAAAAAAGTTAATTATTGAACTATCGAACGCATTAGTCTAAGGGTTATGTGATGCGTTAAAAAATTCATGGGTATATGATAGGGTATATAGTTCGGGTATTTGGGTATGTTGTTTCGGGTAATCGGGTCCGGTAACACCTAATCCCAGACCCGACCCAAACCCACAATTTTTTGACACTAATCCCAAACCCGACACAATACATGTCGGGTTACAAAAAATAGTCATTTTTTTCTCCGTTTTTATATAGCACTATGGTACTCGTTGGAAAGATAATAAAACACTCGTTAATTTGGTCTAATTTTTTTTCTTTCAAAAATCTCGTATATAACCAAAGCCATTTTAATGACATGGCATTCAAAGAGAGTATTCTTTTTATTGAGTGTGTCATGTGTCATCCCATGTGGCAAGACCATTATTTTAGGAAAATTATAATTTAAAATTTAAAAACAAAATTAGATTTTTATCTCTAATGTTTCATCCCATAACTTTTAAATGTTAATATCTTTTATACACGAGATTTTTTAAAGAAAAAAATTACACCAAATTAACGAGCGTTTTATTATCTTTCTAACGAGTACCATAGTGCTATATAAAAAACGGAGAAAAAAAAAACGACTATTTTTTGTAACCCGGCAGGTATTGTGTCAGGTTTGGAATTAGTTTAAAAAAAATTGTGGGTTTGGGTCGGGCCTGGGATTAGGCGATTCCCGACCCAATTACCCTTTTTTTATATATTAGAATATGATAACTTATGACAGAGATTTGTTTAAAATAATAATAATAATAATAATAATAATAATCATAATTTGGTCTAATTTTTTTTCTTTCAAAAATCTCGTATATAAAAGATATTAACGTTTAAAAGTTATGAGAGAAAACATGAGAGAAAAAATAATAAAGTTTTAATATTTAGATTTAGTAGATTAGGTTTAAGATTATAATAGATTAGGTTAAATCATATTTATTTCTTTTTTTTAATTGGTTTACACTTGCCACATCACATCTTATGTGGCATCTCTCAAAGGAGAGATTGCATAAGAGTATGACATGTAGGATTAATCCATTTGCAATATATATATATATATATATATATATATATATATATATATATATAGGGGAAAGTTAATTTGAGAACACCTATATTTCGTGCGAACCGTGAGAACGACATCTAAAACCATTCAAATTCAAAATTTCTTTTTACACGTGTCTTTATTACTAAAATACAATCCCAAAAACACAATTTATGCGTAAAAATTCAAACGTATACGGAAATAATTTGTTTTTACACATGTGTAAATTTACTGTTTATACATGTGTAAACTGCTTCATTTACACATGTGTAAAAAGTTAATTTGAAAGTGTTTTTGCAAGAAAATATGAATTATTTGGAAAGAAAAATCATCTATTAATATTGTATTTTGATTATAACGAGGCTTGTATTAAAAAATTTGATTTTGATTGATTTTTTTACTTGTTCTCACGGTTCTCACAATATTTAGCATTCTCAAGATAACTCTCCCCTATATATATACTAGCTTATACCCCGGGAGCGTCCCGGGTTGAGAAATCTAAGTAAAGTGAATAAAATTAGAAGTATCTAAATTATAAGAATGACATCTATATAGCAATTACCTGTTGGAGAGCGTCCCAGGTTGAAATATCTAATATGACAACCTAATTAATGACTTGCCAATATATGATTAATGAATAATATTATTATTATTATTATTATTATTATTATTATTATTATTATTATTATTATTATTATTATTATTATTATTATTATAAACAAATCTCTGTCATAAGTTATCATATTCTAATATAAAAAAAGGGTAATTGGGTCGGGTATCACCTGATCCCAGGCCCGGCCCAAACCTACAATTTTTTTTTAACTAATTCCAAACCTGATACAATACCTGTCAGGTTACAAAAAATAGTCGTTTTTTTTTCTCTGTTCTTATATAGAACTATGGTACTCGTTGGAAAGACAATAAAACGCTCGTTAATTTGGTGTAATTTTTTTCTTTAAAAAATCTCGTATATAAAAGATATCAACGTTTAAAAGTTATGAGAGGAAACATGAGAGAGAATATAATAAAGTTTTAATATTTACATTTAGTAGATTAAGTATTTAATAGATTATGTTAAATCATATTTAAACTAAATTTATTCCTTTTTTTTTAATTAGTCTAGAGTTGTCACATCACATCCTATGTGGCATCTCTTAAAAGAGAGATTACATAATATTATGACATGTCATTAAAAATGCTTTGTGTTTTTTTTCCTGTATGAACTAAACCCCACAAAAAAATTTCTTCGTTTTATATATATATATATAGCACTATGGTACTCGTTGGAAAGATAATAAAACGCTCGTTAATTTGGTGTAATTTTTTTCTTTAAAAAATCTCGTATATTAAAGATATATTAACGTTTAAAAATTATGGGAGAAAACATGAGGGTAAAAATTCCAATTTTGTTTTTAAATTATTTTTTTCCTAAAATATCTCAATGCCATATGGGATGACACATGGCACACTCAAAGAAGAGAATACCTCATTGAATGCCATGTCATTAAAATGGCTTTGGTTTATTACATGTATAGATTTTAAATCACATATTTTCTTTAAAGCAAAAAAAAAGTTATTTATTTATTTTTTTTGCTAAATTGCATGCTCTTTTTACATATATGTATACTAGATTATACCCCGGGATGCTAGGGTTGATAAATCTAATATAACACATCAATTTTACATATGAAATAGATTGACACGCTTTACAGTTACATGCAGGAAAACTTCGGGTAGCACATAACCTAAAACAATTAACAATATATCTCTAATGTTAACGCATAACCTTAAACAATGTATAATTCTAATGTTAACATCTAATCTAAAAAATGTATAACTCTAATATTAATATCTACCTAATACTTCAAACAAAAAAATAGTAGTTTTTGTTCTCCGTTTTTTATATAGCACTATGGTACTCGTTGGAAAGATAATAAGACGCTCGATAATTTGGTGCATTTTTTTTCATTAAAAAATCTCGTATATAAAAATATTAACGTTTAAAAATTATGGCTGGAAACATGAGAGACAAAAAATATAATTTTATTTTTAAATTTTTCTTTTTCATAAAATCACTTAACGCCATATAGTTATGCAACATGTCACATTCAATAAGAAAATTGACCTATTTGAGTGTCATGTGAATTTACTATTACCCCGGGAGTGTCCCTAGGTTGAAAAATCTAATATGACTTAATAAAAAATGATAAAAGAAGTAAACAGTCTCAACCACTTTTAATACTAAAGAAAGTTGTTCTAATGTTTATACTACGAAAAAGGACTCTCATGCTGCGTTCCCAGCAGATTAAAAAAAATCTCAACCTCTTTTAATGCTAAGCATATCGTTATAGCACATGAACATGGCAATTCATATATGTAATAGTAGGTTTAAAAACATATATACTATCATAACACGATTAGTATTTGCCTATATATGATTAGTAAAACACCTAAACACATGTTTTTTTTTCTGCATGACAAAAACTCACTAAAAAAACTTTTCTTTTTTCGTTTTTTGTATAGCACTATGGTGCTCGTTGGAAAGATAATAAAGCGATCGTTAATTTGGTATAAATTTTTTTTTTCAAAAAAAAATGTCATACATAAAAGTTACTAACGTTTAAAAATTGTGAGTGAAAAATAAGAAAAAAATAAAGATAAAAGTATTAATTAAAATATTTGAAATTTAAAAATAATAATTAACATTTAAAAATGTGAGGAAAATAAGGAAAAAATATTAATTAACATATTTGAAATTTTAAGATAATATAGATATAGATTTTTATTTAAAAAAAGAAAATAAAAATTTAAAAATTTATCTTTTATTTAAAATAATAAATTCAATACTATCACCTCGAAGTGGCACATGGCACCCTCCATTGAATACCAACTCATAGAAATTCAATTCTTTTATTATAAGTTATTATAGATTATCAATTTTCGATTATAAATGTGTATATTCTCAAATCTATATGTATGATACTTATTTTTCAAATTCAAACACGTATACACACGTATATACATTAGAAAAACATGTGCTTACTCATAATCTTTCTTTCTATACGTATTTGTGCAATCATATAGACACATTTGCACATATATGTGCATTATCAAAATATGTGCTTGCCCATATTTTTTTTAAATAAAACTAGCTTATACCCCGGGAGCGTCCCGGGTTGAGAAATCTAACTAAAGTGAATAAAATTAGAAGTATCTAAAACTATAAAAATGGCATCTATGTATCAACTTACATTAGATACTTTAAAAAAATACCAAAAGATCAATTTCACCTTACAACATCAACACCAAAAACAGAATATTAAGATCCCAAGCACTTCAAGAGGACATAGATTGTTTAGCACTAATACATTCAGTCAAAGGTCTTTAACTGCATACAATAAGATTTGAGCTATTTCAGAATATGGTAGAAAAAGAAAACATAGCAATTACCTGTTAGAGAGCGTCCCGTGTTGAAATATCTAATATGACATAATAAAATATCTAATATGACATAATAAAATATCTAATATGACAACATAATTAATGACTTGCCAATATATGATGAATGATTATTATTATTATTATTATTATTATTATTATTATTTTAAACAAATCTCTGTCATAAGTTATCATATTCTAATATATAAAAAAAGGGTAATTGGGTCGGGAATCGCCTAATCCCAGGCCCGACCCAAACCCACAATTTTTTTTAAACTAATTCCAAACCTGACACAATACCTGTCGGGTTACAAAAAATAGTCGTTTTTTTTTCTCCGTTTTTTATATAGCACTATGGTACTCGTTAGAAAGATAATAAAACGCTCGTTAATTTGGTGTAATTTTTTTCTTTAAAAAATCTCGTGTATAAAAGATATTAACATTTAAAAGTTATGGGATGAAACATTAGAGATAAAAATCTAATTTTGTTTTTAAATTTTAAATTATAATTTTCCTAAAATAATGGTCTTGCCACATGGGATGACACATGGCACACTCAATAAAAAGAATACTCTCTTTGAATGCCATCTCATTAAAATGGCTTTGGTTTATTATATGTATAGAAGATAGATGTCTCACACACACTACACATACATGCAACCTTTAAATAATATCAGTTAAAGTTATAATTTAGATTTGTCTATATCAATTTACCACTTATCAAATTCAAATAAATACGGTAACTATCATATTTAAATTATGAAAATTTTAAAAATTTTGAATTTCTTTATTTACATGTCATCTATTTGCGCATTGTATTTTTTGATTTTCCTACATTTCTATCCTACTCAATAAATGATACTTATTTTTTTAATTAAAAATAGTTTTTACTTATTACATCACTTGCTTTTTTTAACTATGTATACTTATCTTTCTGCTTAATTATGTATTCTTATTTTTTTTATTATTGATATTTATTACTTATTATATTATTGACAAAATAAATTTAATACGAAACTAAATATTCATTTTTTAATACATGGATTTATTCAAGTATGCAATGCATATGTTTTTTTAAAACATGACTTTTTTATTCACGAGATTGTAATCTAGTGTGTGTTTTTCAGCTATAGGCTTATAAAGTTATTGATTCAACATTTAAAATTAAAACTTCAAACTTCTTAGCCCAATATCTAAAAGTTAAAACCTAAAAATTATGTTGGCCCAATATCAACCAATTTGCTATCAGAATAATAAGAGAGTTTAATAGGGAGTAGGGGTGAGCATATGAAAACCGATAATAAAAAAAATCGAAACCGAACAAAAAATAACCGAAATCGAATTAACCAATCAGTTACGGTTAACATATGGCCAAAACTGAACCATTCGGTTACGGTTACGGTTTTCCCCTCTTCCGTAACCGAAATAACCAAACCATATCTTTGGAATATATTTTCATCTATTTTTGGTATATTTCATGTATCTTTCATGTATATCTATGTATTTGAAATTGAAATATATATTTTATGTAACTCATGTATTTTTCATGTATATCCATATATTTGAAGAATATTTTATTTATTTCATGGGTATTTCATATATTTTTCTTGCATTTTTATATATATATATTTGTATTCTTAGAAAATGTTCAAAACGCTTTACTAACTATTTTAAGTTTATAATTCTGCACAAGTTTTATGTTTGGTTATTAAACGAACATAACCGAAACCGAACCGATAACCGACATATTAACCGAAGTAACCGAACCAACGTAACCGAACAGTTTCGGTTATGGATTTTCCTAAAACCGAACTTCGGTTATCGGTTTCGGTTATATGTAAAAACCGAACCGAACCGATATTTGCTCACCCTTAATTGGGAGACTTAGGCGGTTCTCCCAAGGTAAGCAACACAACTTTGCATAGGTAGCTTAGTTTAGTGATTATGAATCATTGGTTAGCTATGTTTTATCATCCTCATACAAGGCACTTTAGTCCCCATAATTAGCCCTGAGAAAACATTTGACATAGATACATAGTAAAAGTTAAAATGTGTTGGTAACTTAGGCGGTTCTCCCAAAGTAACATTGTTTTGAAAACCGGACCGGACCGGGCTCCGGGGCCTGGACCGGTCCGGTTCGGGTAGTCGGACCGTTTTTGCAGCGAACCGGGGTTGAACCGGTGAACCGGCCGGTCGGACCGGAAAACCGGACCGGTCGGACCGGATTTTTTATTTTTTTTTTTAATTTTTTTTGTTTTTTGGGCCGGTTCGTCGAACCGGTCGGACCGGTCGGACCGGTCGAACCAGTGAACCGGCCGGGGGTCCGGTTCGACGTCCGGTCCGGTTCTGAAAACCTTGCAAAGTAAGCAACACAACTTTGCATAGTCAGCTTAGTTTAGTGATTAACACATACAAATCGGAAGATGGCATTCAAAGCTCGAGATATAATTGGGAGACTTCCCAAAGCAACTTTTCTAACTTGACCATCATATACGGGCATTAGTTCTCTTCAAATAGAAAACAAAAGGGGATCATAATATCAATAAACAATTTTACAATGAAAGTCCACTCTATTAAGTTTACTTTATTTTTATTTTTCATATATCAGAAAAATAGTACAACACTGTAAATTGTTTGCTCCTTCATAACGCATGACTTTCTTTCTATTAATTGTATATGTATAAAATATAACTTGATTTCTTTAAGTAAATTTTGAGCACCTCTATTGATATAGGAACGTAAGTTACCTTTTTATCGATAAATTATACTAAACAAAATATGAAAAATTCATGAATTGGAAAGTTAACATATAATCACAGGGTTAGAATCAAATCTATTAATCTATTATCTATTATCTATTAATATATATAAAAGAAAATGTATATGCTGACGTGGCGTGTAATGGAGGCCTCAACCTCCCCTTGAGAGTGCCACGTGGCTTAATAATTGAGTGTTTTTTGTGTTTTTGAGTATTTTCCTTATTTAACAAAAAAAAACCCTGATAACCTAAAAACCCTAAAATTTCATCCGCCTCTTCTCATTCCCATTCATCATCTTCTCCTACACTTTTTTACAAACCCAAACCCTAGCTCTTCTTCTCCCTCTTTCTCTTTGAACAAACAATGTCAAACTATAATATGCAGCTCTGCACGTGTTTTCTACTTGCAAGGGTTTTATGTGGTCTTATTTATAAATCTATACCATCCTCTCACTTTCTCGCCTCCATCCTCACCCCAACACGATGGGTGCCGAAGTTGCAATTGCTCCTGTAACGGCTCCGTCAACTAACCCTAACGGCAACGTAACCGTAACCGACAACACAAGTAACAATAATAATCAGCTGTCAAAGAAATCGCGACAAGACGCCGTAAACAGAAGAAAAACAAGTCTGTTGCTGAAAAAGATAGCGTCGTTACTTCTATTGACAGTGATGATAACACTAAACTTATTGTTAATTGATTTTATTTAGATTTATGAATACAGATTTATGTAATTTAAACATGTGATATAACAACTTAGGGTTTTTGAGTATTATTATTATTATTATTATTATTATTATTATTATTATTATTATTATTATTATAATAATAACTTATGTGTTTTGTTAGTTATTCATTATCCTATACTTTTATTTATGAAGTTCCATGAATAGTGTTTTTTGTTTTTTTCCCAGCTCTGGTATTGATAACCTTATTTATATTGTTATGTTTGAATATATCACCAATAAATGTTCCAGGATAGATGGTGTATTGTTGTTGTGTTCATTGAAGTTGCTCCGGTTCGAGCCTTGCAAATCAGCAATTCCTTGTGTCAATTTTTGGTATTTACATTTTTGCTAAAAAAAATGGGACACCTAGCCTATACACGTGTTGTTAACACATTGTTTCTCCTTCAATAGTCACCCTGTCTCTCTCTCTCTCTCGAAACCATTGTCGGTTCCTGTTTTATATCCTTGTCTCTCATTATCTTTAGAGAGAGAAACCGATGTCGCTTCCTCGGCTCCCTCCATTCGGTTTCTATACCTCTGCAAGATCCTTGATGTGCTAAAAGTAGTTTAATAAAAATAACTAAATTAAACATAAAACTAGACACCTAGTAATACTCTAGACTCTCTAAAACTAAACTACTGACAGGCAAGTGAACCTATCGACTATAGTAAAGCTAAAGTAAGTCCAGATATCGAACCCACAGGACTCTAATGGAAAACGGTAACTAGACTCGAAAACTTATCTAAAATTGAAATAAAACTATTTATTATTTTAGAGGGGGGTTTTACTAAAAACTAAATTCAAGAAAAATAAAGATTAACTAAATAAACTAAACTGAACTTAAGACGTAAACAGAGCTGAACCAAATTCAAATGATGGTGATATTAGGGTAGCAAATTTTCCAATGATTTTTTAACACAATGCTAATAATGTGGCTAAGTGGTAGCAAATAATATCTACAAAATGAAAAAAAAAGTTATAAAAGCAAATAAAAAACTGATTCATCCTCCGTCAATCACCGATTCATCCTCTGTACATCTCCATCTCCATTCCATCGACATTTATCTCCATCACCGATTCATCTCCATCTCTGTACATCATATCCATCACCGTTGTATCATCTCAGTGTAACCCTAACATACATCAGCGTAACCCTAACCTTTTGAATCGACCGATTAACCCTAAATCATACATTAAATCGATCGATTAAGCCCTATATCATACCCTAAATCGATCGATTAAGCTCTAAATCATAACCTAGATTGACTGATTCCCACGATTGGACAGGTGTGAACTTGTGTGGATTCGTTTGTATGATTTTGTGTTATTGTTGATATTTGATGTGTATTCATTTATATAATCTGTTGTTATGAAGGCATGATGAAACAAATCATTTATATAATTTGTTGTTCCGTTTACTTATTCCGGCTATCTCTGCAACCTTCGGTTCGATTCTCATCGTTTACGTTTTATTTCTATGCTCGCACCGTCTGTTGATCAGATTCTCTGTTACTGAGACGTTAATCTTAATTCGCTTACATGAATTGAATATTATGTTTTGGTTTTTTTGTTTGTTTTGTTTGTGATTATTGATTTCATTTGAATGAGAATGTTGTTATTGATGATTCGCCTGTGGTTCATTCGCTGTTTAAAGTTTCGGTTAGTTTTTGTTGTTGTTGTTGTTGTTGTTGTAATGTTTGGAGGATTGGATCAGATCAGATCTGATTGTGGTGTTATCCAATTTGTATGTGATATGTTGTATGTTTGATTTAGGGTTTTGTGGTTATGAAGTCTGTTTGATTTTGATTTTGACACATTCTATCATGCTCGCAGCTCGCCTCCTATGGATGATGCTGGTATTATATTTGCATTGACACATTTTCTCACACTTATCCGAGCTGAAAACTTCCATGCCATGATTAATATGTTAGTGCACTGTTTAGGTTTCATCTCAACTTTTGGATGAGGAAGAAACTTTTATAATTCAATCACCGAATTATCAAAAGAAACTTCTTTTGATATGTGTCCATACTTTTTCATCATTCTATTAAAAGCTTTCATTGCTTGTCCATAACTCAATTGCTTTAATAATTCAATCATTAAGTAAAACAGCTGTAAAAGTGGTCCATAAAAACCGTATATTAGTTTACACTTCTATATGTCATTAAGGTAAAAACATGTATTTTTTGTGCAGGTATGACTACTCTGGATATGGACAATCTACAGGGAAGGTGAGCCAATTCAGAAACTTTTTGGCGAAAATAGTTCAAGTAGTATAATGGATGCTTGGATGTGTGATTAAACTAAAGTTACAATTATTATTTTGCATTAAAGACTTCTAATTAACTGATTAGTGATACTTATATTTTATTACTAAGCTCATACTTTTTATGTGGTGCAGCCAAGTGAGAATAATACATATGCAGATATTGAAGCTGTAAAAATGTCTTGAGGAAAGTTATGGAACTAAGCAAGAAGATGTTGTCCTTTACGGCTAATCCGTTGGAAGTGGGCCCACTTTAGATTTCGCAGTCCGTCTTCCTCGTCTAAGAGCCGTTGTGCTACATAGTCCTATATTATAAGGATTAAGAGTCATGTATCCGGTTTAAGTTTAACGCACATATTGGTTTGACATTTATAAGGTATACTTTTATTATTCTCCAGGTAATTTTCTCCCTTTTTTATAACCATCTCAAATTAAATCTTTTTTTTTTGTGGTTTTGCAGAACATTGATAAAATCCCATTTGTCCAGTGTCTGGTGCTTATCATTCATGTAAGTCTGCAAACTCTATACATGATAACTGAGAAGTATGCAAAAAAAAAAAAAAATCAATAAATTTGTTGAAAGAAAATATTGTATTCAAAGATTCCAGAGTCAACTAAATGGACCCATATATCACATTGTTTATCTTGTTTGATGGGTTATGATTGTTTTTGCTTTCTATAATATTAGCACCATCTGGCTGTCATTATTTGGTTTTCTGAGGCTTAAGTTGATGGCCCCTACCCTTTACATGTTTTGCTTAACATGTTTAGGCTGCAATCTCCCTTTATAGTTTAGCTAGTATTATAAGATAGTATGGAACCATGGATATCTTGTTTGTTTATATAAAGGATGAAAGTTGCCAATCTTTTTGTTTTAAATATGAATATAGCTTATTCCATTATACTTTTGCTTCAAGTAGATTTACCTGAGATGACAGTTTCGACCCAGTCATTCTAGCCAGCTCAAAAAATTACTTGTTTGGACCGGACACACTATTGACCCATTATACATGTACTATTTACAGTTGAGGAAAATATAAAATGTTTAACTGCATATTCACAGTAAAAAAATTGTTCGTTGAATCTGTTTGAAACATATTTTTTGAATTGTCAACCAACACAATTACAGACCATTTTGAAAAAAGAAAAAAAAAAGAACAGTTAGTTGCTTTGGAGGATGTCACAATGAATCAGGTTTCATTTAAAAAATTCACATTTAAGTTAATCCATTTGAAGATATAGGCATATAAATTAATAAAAAATAGATAGGCTGCATGACACTACTACAAAACTAAGCATTTGCTATCAAAAAAACACGGTAGCAAAATTTGTAATATTTTCCCAACAACTTCACAGCATGGTAGCGGCGCAGCTTGTTGCCCATTCTTTAGAAATTGGTTATGTTTTTCTGTTAATGAAATGACTAAAATGAAAAATCCACTTAAAAAAAGTGGTCTGATTGCCATTGCGCGTTTAGGGTTTGATCGACTTAAAACTCAAAAATTGTGTTTTAAAAGTATAATTTACAATAGTAGGTACAGATTTAGAAGACTATTCTGAGGTGGAAAGATCATCTGAATCAACAAGCCAATTCACTCCAAGTGCTTCAGAGGTCAATTCTAAATTTATAATATTAAATGTATGCAACATGTTAGCATATACACTACTTCAATAGGGGTGTTTATGGTTTACTTTGACTAGTTTTGACAAAAAATTTCGGCCGAACCACTAACTACGGTTTCAGGAAAGACAGAATGACAGACCCAACCACTGGGTTGAATGGGTCAACTTGATTGGCTGGTTTTGTGGTTTAATGGTTTGATTTTTTTCTTGTATTCATTAGTTTGTAAAAAAAAAAATATAAACGATAAAGATTGTTCATGATTATAATAGACATAAGTACATATTTCAAAGGTGAAAAATAGACGTCTGGTTCCAATTTCCAAACCGCCAAAACCGAACTGTTTGGATCTCAAACTGGTTGACTTGCTTTGGTTTGGGTGGTTATGTCGTTTCAATGGTTTTTCAACACCCTTACTTCATATCATAGTGTATTTATAACTTGTTTCATTTATATAATATTCACAGGTGGAGTCTCTTCTAACAGAAATTTGTGACACAACCTCAATTGCAGAATTCGAATTGAAAGTGGGTACCTACTTCATGTGGGATTCAGACGTTTCTTGACACAGCTGCAGATGAAGGGTTAACTGTAATTCAGTCTCCCATGGTGAGAAACATTCTATTGAGTATACTTTTATATACTTAAAATGATTCTTTATAATTATGCCACTTATTCCTTATGTGCAAACTGCAATGCAGGTTGGGTACTTTTGAAGATCACGAACCGTTAAGGGGAAACGAGTACCTCCGCCCTGCAAAGAGGTAATCACTTCCGTGTGTTGAAAAATATAAATTATTTGAGCTCTATAATATAGTTTTTCTTCCATCCACCTGTTTGTGAAATTATGGTTTTACTTTTTGCGATGTCATATATCACCACTGTAGTATGCAGTGGTTATTGCTCTATACCTTTCTTGCCTTGTTATGTCTCAAATGTGTGCCTTTACTGTCTTTCTTCCATCCACCTGTTTGTGAAATTATGGTAGAAAGTTGGCTAATAGCATTTGTTGTTTTGTAGATTGAGAAGCTAAACAGATAAAGAAAGGTTCAATGGAATCATAGGAGAGATGAGGGCTCAAATGGAAAAAAAGATAAAGTGGAGAAGGATGCAATGCTCGTTAGGATGATGAAGATCGATGCTAGGTTTACAACTTAGGTTATTTGAATGTTTGGATTTGGTTTATTTGAATGATTTGGATTTGGTTTATTGGTTTATTTGAATGATTTGGATTTGGTTTATTTGAATGATTTCGATTTGGGTTATAATTTTGATTTTGAAATTGCATAACTGATAGCAAAGTGGTGACAAAAAACAGTAGCAAAGTGGTGCCAAAAAGCGGTAGCAAAACAATGACAAAAAATGGTAAAACCGGTAGCAAAGTGGTGACAAAAAGCGGTAGCAATACGGTGACAAAAATGGGTAACAATGGTAGCAAAGTGGTGACAAAAAGCGGTAGCAAAACGGTGACAAAAAGCGGTAGCAAGGTGGTGACAAAAAGCGGTGGCAAAACGGTGGCAAATAAACGGTAGCAAAACGGTAGCAAAAAATAATAAGGTAGCAAAACGGTTGTAATAGGGCAATTGCCATGTGTGATTTTGCTACCGAGTTTTTTGGTAGCAAAATGGTGGCAAAAGGGCAATTGCGACCGTTTTGCGGCCGAAAATACGGTAGCAAAAGCCCTATTCTCTAGTAGTGGGTATTGATAACCTTATTTATATTGTTATGTTTGAATATATCACCAATAAATGTTCCAGGATAGATGGTGTATTGTTGTTGTGTTCACTGAAGTTGCTCCGGTTCGAGCCTTGCAAATCAGCAATTCCTTGTGTCAATTTTTGGTATTTACATTTTTGCTAAAAAAAATGGGACACCTAGCCTATACACGTGTTGTTAACACATTGTTTCTCCTTCAATAGTCACCCTGTCTCTCTCTCTCTCTCTCGAAACCATTGTCGGTTCCTGTTTTATATCCTTGTCTCTCATTATCTTTAGAGAGAGAAACCGATGTCGCTTCCTCGGCTCCCTCCATTCGGTTTCTATACCTCTGCAAGATCCTTGATGTGCTAAAAGTAGTTTAATAAAAATAACTAAATTAAACATAAAACTAGACACCTAGTAATACTCTAGACTCTCTAAAACTAAACTACTGACAGGCAAGTGAACCTATCGACTCTAGTAAAGCTAAAGTAAGTCCGGATATCGAACCCACAGGACTCTAATGGAAAACGGTAACTAGACTCGAAAACTTATCTAAAATTGAAATAAAACTATTTATTATTTTAGAGGGGGGTTTTACTAAAAACTAAATTCAAGAAAAATAAAGATTAACTAAATAAACTAAACTGAACTTAAGACGTAAACAGAGCTGAACCAAATTCAAATGATGGTGAGAATACTACCTAGGTTAGAATCCTACTCATGACTGACGAACTTTTATGGTTATGGAACTAGCTATGGAACCGGGATCTTTAGATACTAAACTTACAGGATAAACTAGAGGACCCTCGACCCTTCTCAAGGAGAAACCTAAGGTTACCTATAAGCCGTTAAACTACTGATTGAGAGGTTACCCTTACAGGCTTACCTACTCTGATGATAAAGTACCCGCTAGACAGTCTACCTTACAGCGCGAAAGCCTCACTACATTAAAAGTGCAAGGGGTAACTATAGAAAACCTGACCTGACTCGATACGCAAGTAGCGGTAAGGAAACTAGGAAGATCTTCTTACAAAGCATCTAAATCTAGCAATTTAACACCCTAGACATATCGATAATCCCGCACCTTACAGCTATTGGAATTGGAAGAATACTTAGAACTACCCAATCAACAAAAATCACTCCTATGGAAAACACTAGCAATTTACCATAAACTAGTTGCTAACACAAAGTCCACAACCTAACATGCATTCATACATGAAAGACATTCACAAAAACGCATGTGGAGTAAATAATTATCAATTGAACAAAACTAAGTACGCATCTACACCAGATCAAAAATAATCAAAGTCTTTACTAAATCATCAACCCATAGTCAAAGTTCCAAAAAACCATAAAAAACGTTCATTCAATCATGAGTATTCATCATAACCTAAGTAGTAATGAAAATCTAGCCAAGAAACATGTTCAAAACAGGAATAAAATCAATTCTAAGTTCAAGAAACATAGTTTGCAATTCAAAAGAACAAAGGAATGAAGAAACCGAATGATTAAAACCCGAATCTCTCAATCCCAATGCTCAAAATCTTGACCCTTCGCCTTTTTCTCACCTCCTAGTGCTCCAGAGCAGCTCCAATATGTCAAAAGTGAAGATAAAAACGATTTATGTTCGTTCTAGGGTTTTTAGAATCGAAATTGGGCCAAAAACCCATTTTTTCACGTTTTTACTCCCGTCACATAGCGTGACGGGCTTCAGGTGATGTCGTCACGTAGCGTGACCAGCTTCAGGATCAGGAGGGATCCGTCACGTCGCGTGACCAGATGTGCTCTTTCCCGTCACGTAGCGTGACGAGACATAATTTTTCATTTTTTTCTTTTTTTCGACTTCCCGATCAACCGCGACTCGTCCGGAGGCTCGTTTTTTCTCGTTTAAGCTCCATTTTACTTCCTTTCTTGCCCGGACTCCTGTGCAACACAAAATACTAAATAGAATACGAAAATACCACAAAAACGACACTAACTGACTCGAAAATAATATAAACTATAGACCGAAAACGGATGTATTTTGCAATACATCAAATATCCCCACACTTATGTTTTTTTCGTCCCTGAAAAAGAATTATGCTATGGAATCACAGTTAGGTTTACATCCGGTTTCAAAACATAGGTTACTTAATTAATAATCTACTAACGTGTTGATTGCGATTGCAGGTATATTGATCCTCTTAAACCTAAACCGGTTTCCAAGCCCCCTTTTTATTTATGTTAAGTTCTTGATTAGTCTATCTAGGGTCTCACTCAAAGGAAGCCTCAGTTCCTCCTAATCCCGCCTCAAGCTTATGAAGCTAAGGGAACGACCAATTGATCATTTCCCAACCGTCTTATGTAGAAAACCAAGAGAATTTAAAATCACTATTTTTTTTTCATCATACTTAACTCAGAGGGTGTGACCAATCCAAGTCGCTATCCCAGTGGCCAGGCACCTTAAGCTTCATCATTTTTTTTTTCAATCTCAGCATACTTAACTCAGAGGGTGTGACCAATCCAAGTCGCTATCCCAGTGGCCAGGCACCTTAAGCTTCAGTATTTTTGCTTCGATTTCTATTTTTTTTTTTTTAGTGATTAGAAATTCTAACGGTTTTTTACTTATAACGGTGCTTCTTATACTATTTTTGGCGGTTTCGGTCTCCCCGTTTCTCCTAGATGAGAACCCACAAAATAGCCTAACATAATTAATTTATTACTTTTCAAAGGAAACCTTTCTACCGGTTGAGCCTACCCACATATCCCAAATCAGACACGCTTTCAATCAATTTTAATCTCTTATTATACATACTATTTGAAAACCGGACACCTAACTTTACCTATCATCTTCCATATTTTATATAATGCAAACTTCAAAATCAGGGACATTTTTTTTCATTTTTTCATTTTTTTTTTATTTTTTTTTATTTAATTTTTTTTTTCGACTATGACAGACACGGTCCATCCCCACACTTAAATTTTGCATTGTCCCCAATGCAGGAATGGACAACTGACTCAAACGCAATAATACTGACACTAAACAAAAAGAAAAACAAAAAGAAAAGATAAAAAGGAAAAGACTTAGCTGGAAGTATAGCAAGACTGTCATGTGCCAGTCTAATCCAAAAACATGCCCTCCAATTCGAACGTGCTCAGCAAACAATTCCAAACTCCCACACACGAACGAAAGCGGCTCATCATGCTAAACCATACTCACAAACCATAAACCACCAGATATATATATAAACAAAACATCACCAACCAACCATCCCAGTACCCACAGTATCAAAATATATCAAGTTTAGTACAGACCATGATCAAATCAAAACATCAGATAAAAGAAAAATAAAGGAAAATACTAAACCAGTGATCATGCTACACTTCCATCCCCACACTAAGTCTCATCTGCTCCACCTGGTGGCTCATCCTGCGGCACATGCGGCTCTGGGGCTCTGAAACTGTCTGGGATAGCAAGGTTCATTGCTCCCATCATACACCTCCACATGTCCTCCTGTCTGCGATGACCTGCAACAATCAACTCCCGTAACTCCAAATACTGCCTATTTGTCCTCTCACAAAGTGCCTGCAAAGTCAATGGTACTGGAGGTGGCTCTCTAAGAGGATACTGACGACCCGGCAACTCTCTCCTATGCCTAGGTCTCTGTAAACGAGTAGGGATGCCGGCCTGGAGTGCCTCAGCTGCTGCTGACCCCTCGGGGGTGGTACCTGTGGACCTGGGATAACTGTGTCCCATTCCACAGGATCAGTCGATACTAAAATGCCTGCTTGCTTAAGCTCTTTCTCTCCAAAATACTTGGCCTTTGGCCCCTCCACTAAGTAACTCTTTTTATACCTGTCAAAAACCTTTAAATTCTCTGCTAAAACAGTAATATATGGACCCATGTCTAAAGCAGCCCGATCTCCTCCCCTCCTTGGCCTAGCAAAAGACCAAGCCAACACACTAGCTAAATTGGCCTCTCGGCCCTGAACCATACATAACAAGCAGAAAAGATCTATCCAGTTCAGAGAAAACGACACTGCATCCCGCTCAGCAAATGTGCCTTCCTTATGCTTAAATGTAGAGTGAAACTCAATGATCAGCGCCTCGTACTGTTCTTTATCACAAGTTAACACCCGCTTAAACCTAGGCCCTAGCAATCCCTCAATTCTCTCTCGCTGACCCACAGTATGCAGCCAATCCCAGTCAATCGTGCGCGGTACTAAAAGCTCTGTATCAACCAAAACATCACACTTCTCTGCTTCTCTGGTACCTTCCTGAAACTGTAGGAGAGTATGCCGCCTGAGGTCCTCTCTTGTGCATATTGTGAGTGTCTCCGGTGCCGAATATAGAATCTCTCGGCGTTTCTGATGTTTTTCTCGAGCATTTTCCTGCTGTACTGGTACCTGCTTTGGGGTTGATGCGGGTGCCTTCTTCCGTTTTTGACCAGCGCGAGACGACGACGAACCTGCCATGCCTGCAAAACAACGTTAAACACAAAAAAGAACAAGCAAGCAAACATTAGTAATCACAATTTTTTTTTGTTTATTTATTATTATTATTATTTTTTTTTAATTTTTATATATATATATATATATATATAATATAATATACAAAAATACGACCGTATAGCATTTCTTTCGCGGTCGTGACCGAAATAAATAAAAAAAATACAACTCGAAAAGTGGGTTACCGTTTACAACTTATCGAATTCTAGACCCAAACCTCGCCCGAATGGAGATTGAGTACGGGCGAGGCGGTCTTATACCTGTGAATAGCATACTAGTAAACCCAACGACTCAAAGAAGACAAAAAAAACTAACTAAGACAGACTCGACATACAAGCGTGACACTAGAATGAACAAAAACGACTCAAAGTACACTACCCCATCCCGGCACTTTAATTGTCCGCAATTAAGTACAAGTGCCTAATTGATTCAAAATGGCGACCCGAAAGACAGAATTGAGAAAACAAATAGTTTTGGTAAAATTTGATTCGGGTTGAAAAATTCCCCTTAGACGGGGGAGTTTTGGCCATTTGGTACCTGAAAAAAAAACGACGATAATAGGACATAATCCCAAACCATAGCATTCAAGACCATAAGCGCCACTAAAGGACTAGGGACTAATGTAGAACTCAACTAAACGACATCAAGACTCGACTAAAAGACATTAACAAGGACCAAAACGACACTATGACATACCCAAACAAGACGCAATAACACCACGACACTAGGACATCATTCTAGAGACATTAATGAACTATACGCGACTCGACTTGAAGGACGCGACACGACTTAAACAGGCTAACTACTGACCATTAAGATCCGAAGAAAGCGTAACAACAAAACATGACGCAGACAACAAAAGAAAGGTGCAAGAATGTATACCTGTCAAAGCTTGAACAGAAAGAGAACACGAGGTGGAGATGTGGTGGTGGGTGGCTGTTATGACGCGGCGGTGATGGGGCTGACGAGGGGTTTAGGGGTAGGGTGGCGAGTGGTTGTGGGCGTAGAGTAGCGGCAGGGGGTGGGTGGTTTAGGGAGAGGCAGAGGAGGGTGGTTAGGGTTTCGGTGGGTGGTGGGGTTGGGTAGGTGGTGCGGCAGTGGTGTTAGCAGTGGGTGGGGGGCCGGTGGTTGGATGTGCGGCGGCGGAGCAGAGGGTTTTGAGTGGTGGAGGTAGAGGGTGGAGGCGGAGGTGGGTTTTGAGTGGTGGAGGTAGAGGGTGGAGGCGGAGGTGGGTTCAGGGCCGAAGGGTTTGGGGCCGGGGGTTTGGGTTATGGGGGCGGTGATTGAGGAGCGGAGAGAGAGAGTGTTGAAAGTGGAGGGGTAGGGTGGCGAGTGGTGCTGAAAGTTAGGGAGGTGGAATTTAGGACTAAATAAAGCTTCAGGGATGGAAGTGCAGAGGGTGGGGAAAGGTTGGGGCGGGATTGAGGGATGTGAAGGAGGTGAAGGTGGAGGTGGAGGTGGGATTAGGAGGCGGAGGTAGGGAGGTGGGATTTGAAGGTTAGGGTTATGGTTTGGTGATGAATGTTTAGGGAAGAAGAAGAAGAAAACAGCAGGTCTCGAATTTGCAGGTCTCGAAATTTTTTTTTTTTTCGTCACGTTACGTGACCAAAAATTTCAACCCCGTCACGCAGCGTGAAGGGGTGTTTTGGTCAGAAACTTTGCTTCTTTTTCACCCTTTTTGCCTTAGAAAAATTTTAAGTGTTTACCCCACCATTCTAAAACTCCATATCTAGCAAAACTTTTGATAAAATACTTACCTGTACTTGCTTTCTCGGTGTTCCCTTCTACGATTTAGCTATGAATTCCTGCATGATGCTGTCGACACACAAAAACACAACCCGAAAAACGACAAAAACAAAACGGAAAACTACTGAGTAAGCTATAAATTAAAAGAAAATGAACGTCTACAAACTCTACACTTGGGATTTTCACCCAAGAACTCTAAGTACTCATCTTCTCAGGAATTTCGAGAGGAGTTTCCTCACTCTCGCTCGTGTCTAACGGTCCCCCAATATAATGCTTCAACCTGTGACCGTTAACCTTCCATGTTTTTCCCTCATCAACGTGTAGGAGTTCAATGGTGCCATACGGGAACACTTCTTTCACTGTATACGGTCCCGCCCACTTAGATTTGAGCTTTCCTCCAAACAACTTCAGACGAGAATTATATAAAAGCACCTGATCACCCTTCTTAAACTCCTTCACACCTTTCAATCTCCTATCATGCAACGCTTTAGTTCTCTCCTTAATATTCAAAGATCGCGCATACGCTGCATCTCGAAGCTCCTCTAACTCATGAAGCTGAAAGTAGCGTCGCTTCGCTGCTTCGGTCAAATCAAGATTAACCGCCTTAAGGGCCCAAAGAGCTCGATGTTCTAGCTCAACGGGGAGATGACATGCTTTACCGTAGACAATCATAAACGGAGTAGTGCCTAACGGTGTTTTGTATGCAGTTCTAAATGCCCAAAGCGCATCATCTAGCTTGTCGGACCAATCCTTCCGACTTTTCCCAACGGTTTTCTCAAGGATTCTCTTCACTCCTCGGTTTGCATTCTCCACTTGACCGCTTGTTTGAGGATGGTAAGCGGTAGATAAACGGTGAGTGACCCCGTAGCGCGCTAACACCTTTTGCATCATGGTGTTACAGAAATGCGTACCACGGTCACTAATAAGAGCTTTAGGAGTACCAAACCGAGTGAACAACTTCTTCAAAAATTTCACCACCACTCGGGCATCATTAGTAGGTAGAGCTTGCGCTTCTACCCACTTGGAAACATAATCAATGGCCACGAGGATGTACCGGTTCCCTCCAGAAATGGGGAACGGTCCCATGAAATCAATGCCCCATACATCAAAAACTTCAAGAACCTGAATGGGGTTCTGAGGCATCTCATCCTTGGATGAAATATTACCGGTGCGTTGACAAGCATCACACCGCCTTACGAAATCGAGGGAATCCTTCACCACTGAAGGCCAATAAAAACCACTATCAAAGACCTTCTGAGCTGTAGTGTGATGAGCATGGTGCCCTCCATAAAGACTCTCATGACAGTGCCTAATGATCTCTAGACCCTCCTCTCTACTAACACATCTCCTCAAAATCCTATCACTTCCTATTCTAAACAGAAAAGGATCATCCCACACATACTTAGTAGCTTCTCTAAGAAACTTCCTACGCTGTTGGGTACTCATACCCTCTACCAACATCCCATGAGCATGATAATTTGCCAAATCAGTGAACCATGGCATACCTTGCTTCTCAGCCTCAACAAAATCTATGGACTCGTGAGGGAATTTATCTCCAATCGCCTCCTCACGAATCTCCTCCCTACTCGGATCCTCTAAACGAGAAAGGTGATCCGCAGCCACGTTCTCGGCTCCCCGTTTATCCTTAATCTCAATATCAAACTCAGAAAGCAAAAGAATCCACCGAATTAAACGAGGTTTGGCGTCCTTCTTTGCGAAAAGAAACCGCAAAGCCGAGTGATCAGTAAAGACGGTGGTTTTGGAAAGCACAAGATAAGAACGAATTTATCAAAAGCAAACACAACCGCCAAGAGCTCTTTCTCGGTAGTTGTGTAGTTCTCCTGAGCATCATTAAGGGTCTTACTGGCGTAGTAGATAGGATGAAAATGTTTGTCACGCCTTTGCCCTAAGACTGCCCCGACTGCGTAGTCACTCGCATCACACATGAGCTCAAAAGGCAAGCTCCAGTCGGGTGAAACTAAGATAGGAGCACTCACCAACCGCTCCTTCAAAAACTCAAAAGCCTTAAGACACTCCTCATCAAAGACAAAAGGAACGTCTTTCTCAAGAAGACGGGTCATGGGGCGAGTGATTTTGGAAAAATCCTTAATGAACCTACGATAGAAACCCGCATGACCTAGAAAACTACGGATGGACTTGACATTGGTCGGAGGTGGAAGCCTACTAATGGTGTCAATCTTAGCCCTATCAACCTCTATACCATCCCTAGAAATCTTATGTCCTAGAACTATCCCCTCAGTCACCATAAAGTGACACTTCTCCCAATTCAACATTAACTTAGACTCTACACATCTCTCTAACATCCTCTCTAAGTTAACCAAGCAAACATCAAAAGAGCTACCATAAACCGAAAAATCATCCATGAAAACCTCCATAGACGTCTCAATCATATCCTGAAAGATAGCTATCATGCAACGCTGAAAAGTGGCCGGAGCGTTACATAACCCAAACGGCATGCGGCGATACGCATAAGTGCCATAGGGGCATGTAAAGGTGGTTTTCTCCTGATCCTCCGGTGCAATGGGGATCTGGAAATAACCTGAAAATCCGTCAAGGAAACAGTAAAACTGCTGCCCTGCTAGACGCTCCAACATCTGGTCAATGAAAGGGAGAGGAAAATGGTCTTTCCTTGTGGCGTCATTCAGTCTCCTATAATCAATACAGACACGCCAACCAGTAACAGTACGCGTGGGAATGAGCTCATTCTTCTCATTAGTGACCACAGTCATCCCTCCCTTCTTAGGGACAACTTGAGTTGGGCTCACCCACGGGGAATCAGATATGGGATAGATCAGACCAGCATCCATAAGCTTAAGAACCTCATTCCTAACTACTTCCTGCATGTTCGGATTTAGGCGTCTCTGAGGCTGCACCACAGGCTTATAATCATCCTCCATGAGTATCCTGTGGGTACAGTAAGTAGGGCTGATGCCCTTGATGTCAGAGAGCCTCCATGCAATGGCTTGCTTATGTGCCTTCAACACATCAAGCAACCGACTCTTCTCCTCCTCCGTCAGTTTAGATGAAATAATGACGGGCAAACTAGCATTCTCCCCTAAGTAGGCATATTCTAAGTGAGAGGGCAAAACCTTAAGTTCTAAAGGCGGTGGTGTCTCTAATGAAGGTTTACTACTCTCCTCACGAACCTCACTAATCTCTAATGCCTCGGGAAACAAAGGGGCTTCCTCCCCAACTAACTCTAACTCCTCATCATGGGTCTCAACTACCAAATCACCCCCACAGATGTAATCAAGACATCGGTCCACACGAGAGATAAAAGAATTTATGAAGTAAACAGAGTCAGTGGGACCGCTAAAATCGTCTTGACTACCAGGGTATCTCATGGATTTGACGATCTCAAAGGTGACCGTCTCATCTCCTACGCGTAGAGTGATCTTCCCGTCAAAGACATCAATGAGTGCCTTGGCGGTGCGCAGAAACGGACGACCTAGAATTAGAGGTACTTTGTCGTCTACCTCCATGTCAAGAATAACGAAATCCACGGGGAAAACAAATTTATCAACTTTCACCAACAAGTTTTCCACAATGCCCCGTGGATATTTGACCGATCGGTCAGCAAGGGATAAAGTCATGCGCGTTGGGGTCAGGTCACCTAGGTCTAGTTTCTCATAAAGAGAATAAGGCATCAGGTTGATACTAGCACCTAAGTCTGCCAACGCGTGGTTTTGAGTGTCACTACCAAACATACACGGGATTGTAAAAATCCCGGGATCTGTCAATTTCTCCGGTAGCTTGTTCAAAACCACCGCAGAACATCCCGCAGTCAATGGAATGTTTGAGACCTCCCCCAGCCTATCTTTCCTTTTCAGAAGATCTTTAAGGAATTTGGCATATTTAGGCATATGCTGGAGGGCCTCAATGAACGGGAGATTGATTTTGAGCTGCTTAAACATATCTAGAAAATGTCCATACTCCTTAGCATATTTCTGGTTCCTAAGGCGGGCTGGGTATGGAAGACGAGAAGGATCAATCTCAGGGGTAGGCCTAGTCGGTATGGGTGTCCTACCTACAACCTTCTCTGTCTGAGGCTCACTATTTGGTGCGGTACTTGCTGGGACTAGCCTAGGTTGCACCCTACTAGGAGCCTCCATCTCTATTTCCTCATCTAACTGCTCCTCTACCTCACTTTCTACCTGCTCACTAACTCTCTCTGCCCCTCTACCACTACGAGTGGTGACTGCTTTCAGTTGGGCGGCTGGGTTGGGTTGAGTACTACCCGAGAACTGGCCTTGGGGCCGCTCTTCCAACCGCCTAGCAATATCACCAACAGTACGCTGAAGATCTAAAAATGCAGAGTGGTGATTTTTCAACAAGGTGTCATGCTCTGCTAGAGTTTTCTGGGTGTGGGCATCTTTAGCTACTAACTGGGTCAAAAGCTCTTCTATCTTACCCAAACCACCCTCAATACCCGAACCTACCTTATTACCCGAATTTCCACCCGAATACTGACCCTGCCCCTGGTTATGAGTAGAGTTTGATGAGAAACCAGGGGGATTACCGGAAGATTTCCAGCTGAAGTTTGGATGATTCCTCCAACCTGGGTTGTAAGAATTTCCATAAGAGTTATTTGACCCGCGGTTCTGACCGCCTACAAAATCCACCTGTTCCTCCTGATGAATCAAAGGGCACTCAGAAGTAGCATGCCCTCCCCTACACATCTCACACTTTTCAGATTTCAATTTCAATTCCTTCACTTCCTTAGTTAGAGCATCTAGAGCAGCAGCCACACTAGTATCCAATGTGACTTGGTGAACACCTCGAGCTGGTGAGGTGGTACTAGGTGCAGGAATGGAATTCCTGATTAAAGTCCGCTGCTCATGGTCTGTTTGGGCAAAACTTTCAAATAAGTCATTGCATTCGGCCGCAGTTTTCTTACCCATCATGTGGCCGCCTGCAGAAGTATCAAAGCGGTTCTTTGCCTCATAAGTTAGGCCATTGTAGAATTTCTCTACAAGGGCCCAATCAGTCAGACCATGTTGAGAGCACCTGCTAAGCAGGTTTTGGAAACGCTCCCATGCAAGATAATAAGGCTCATCAGGTTCCATCCGGAACGAATGGATCTGATCGCGAAGGCGGGATGCCTTGCTAGGTGGAAAGTACTTATTCAGAAAAGCTTCTTTAAGGGCATCCCAGGTGGTAAAAGTGTCAGTAGGGTGAGAGTCGAGCCAAGTGGCGGCTCGACCAGAAAGGGAAAAGGGGAACAAGTGGAGGAATTTAGCATCATCCGTGGCACCCTGTAGCTTAAAGGTAGCTAGGATGCGAGTCAAACGGGCAATGTGGGCCGGGGCATCCTCATCATCGCGGCCGTGGAATTGACATGTGTTATTAATGGCCGTCATGATGTAGGAGGGTATCTGCCAGGACCCATCATTGTTGATGGCTGGAATGGTAATAGGGGAGTTAACTCCCGTAAAACCCTGGGTGGATTGTTGGTGGACAGTGCGACGCTCAGCCATTTGGAAAAGGTTTGGTGGTGGACTGGGTGGTGGGGAGGATGACCTAGAAGAACAAGAGCTAGAAGAACTTACCTCTTCAAGCTTAACTTCAGCAGCTGACTTGCTCCGCGAACGAGTAACTGGCATAAAACTGCAGAGTAGACAGTAAAAGAGGTAAGGGAATAACAGATAGAAGAAACTAAGAAAAAAAAATATAAAAGACTCGAAATAAAAATAAAAATTAAAAATTTACTGAAAATAAAAATAACAAATAGCACAGATATTTCAGATAAGTTCAATCAAAGCTAATTAACGCAATCGCCAAGAGTCCCCGGCAACGGCGCCAAAAACTTGATGTGCTAAAAGTAGTTTAATAAAAATAACTAAATTAAACCTAAAACTAGACACCTAGTAATACTCTAGACTCTCTAAAACTAAACTACTGACAGGCAAGTGAACCTATCGACTCTAGTAAAGCTAAAGTAAGTCCGGATATCGAACCCACAGGACTCTAATGGAAAACGGTAACTAGACTCGAAAACTTATCTAAAATTGAAATAAAACTATTTATTATTTTAGAGGGGGGTTTTACTAAAAACTAAATTCAAGAAAAATAAAGATTAACTAAATAAACTAAACTGAACTTAAGACGTAAACAGAGCTGAACCAAATTCAAATGATGGTGAGAATACTACCTAGGTTAGAATCCTACTCATGACTGACGAACTTTTATGGTTATGGAACTAGCTATGGAACCGGGATCTTTAGATACTAAACTTACAGGATAAACTAGAGGACCCTCGACCCTTCTCAAGGAGAAACCTAAGGTTACCTATAAGCCGTTAAACTACCGATTGAGAGGTTACCCTTACAGGCTTACCTACTCTGATGATAAAGTACCCGCTAGACAGTCTACCTTACAGCGCGAAAGCCTCACTACACTAAAAGTGCAAGGGGTAACTATAGAAAACCTGACCTGACTCGATACGCAAGTAGCGGTAAGGAAACTAGGAAGATCTTCTTACAAAGCATCTAAATCTAGCAATTTAACACCCTAGACATATCGACAATCCCGCACCTTACAGCTATTGGAATTGGAAGAATACTTAGAACTACCCAATCAACAAAAATCACTCCTATGGAAAACACTAGCAATTTATCATAAACTAGTTGCTAACACAAAGTCCACAACCTAACATGCATTCATACATGAAAGACATTCACAAAAACGCATGTGGAGTAAATAATTATCAATTGAACAAAACTAAGTACGCATCTACACCAGATCAAAAATAATCAAAGTCTTTACTAAATCATCAACCCATAGTCAAAGTTCCAAAAAACCATAAAAAACGTTCATTCAATCATGAGTATTCATCATAACCTAAGTAGTAATGAAAATCTAGCCAAGAAACATGTTCAAAACAGGAATAAAATCAATTCTAAGTTCAAGAAACATAGTTTGCAATTCAAAAGAACAAAGGAATGAAGAAACCGAATGATTAAAACCCGAATCTCTCAATCCCAATGCTCAAAATCTTGACCCTTCGCCTTTTTCTCACCTCCTAGTGCTCCAGAGCAGCTCCAATATGTCAAAAGTGAAGATAAAAACGATTTATGTTCGTTCTAGGGTTTTTAGAATCGAAATTGGGCCAAAAACCCATTTTTTCACGTTTTTACTCCCGTCACGTAGCGTGACGGGCTTCAGGTGATGTCGTCACGTAGCGTGACCAGCTTCAGGATCAGGAGGGATCCGTCACGTCGCGTGACCAGATGTGCTCTTTCCCGTCACGTAGCGTGACGAGACATAATTTTTCATTTTTTTTTCTTTTTTCGACTTCCCGATCAACCGCGACTCGTCCGGAGACTCGTTTTTTCTCGTTTAAGCTCCATTTTACTTCCTTTCTTGCCCGGACTCCTGTGCAACACAAAATACTAAATAGAATACGAAAATACCACAAAAACGACACTAACTGACTCGAAAATAATATAAACTATAGACCGAAAACGGATGTATTTTGCAATACATCAATCCTTGCTCACATTCTTCTTCGTTCCCGCTACTTCATGTCAGCTGTTGTCGGTCAAGAAAAAGTATACAAACTAATCGGAAAGGTGGGAACGAGACGAATCGGAAGAGGTGACGTCTTGACTGATAAAACGGAATACAAGGTGAAGGGAGGGATATGAGATAGACAAAGTTGCAGAGACAAACTATCCACCTTCAAACTCGGTAAATGATACTTTCGATTTATATCGAACGGTTTAAAGAAATCAAAGAAAAAACCATTATGGAGGTTAATCTTCTTCTCTTCTGATTATTTATAATATTTTGTTTGTTAAAAACCCTAAAGAACCCCCCCCCCCCCCGGTCTTATTTTGAAGATTTGATTTTATGGGTTTTCCACGTTTACTACATTCCTTTGTGTTTCTTTTGCGTTATTCACAGCTTCATGGTTTTTTTGGGTTTCATTCATGTAGCTTGATTGCATAACACACATGTCGCCATCACTTTTACTTGAACACACACATATGCTGGTGGTTTTTTTTTTTTTTTTTTTTTTTTTTGTTGCTTTTGTTGAACGATGGAGATTCAATGGTTTGATTGATTATGAATGGTCTTAGGTGGGGGAGACTTCGGTTTTGACTTTGCTTTTGGACCACACCATGGCTGGGAACTTCCTCTACATACTAGGCAGGTAATCATTTTGGCTCATCTTGTAGTTCTTAATAATTGTGTATGTTTTCTAATTACTTCTCGATAAGAAGCGATTTTTTATCCATACGATTATGTTCGATTAAGAAGTTCTTCTTAACCTGCAACATGTATGATTGTAGCGGTTATATTTGATTATAGAATGCAAAGAATATGATATGGCCATGATGGGTCACTTATACGGAACTAATTAGTAATTATGCTCTGGTCACCTTAAATAATGGGTGTGAATAAAAGGACAATTTTTAATGGTATTTAGTAAGATGTTACTCCAAAAGAGGATGTAATTTATAAGATGACATGGTTTTTACCTATAAACAAGTTTTTTTTGTAAAGCAACTTTCATTAAAAACACAACGGCAAATCTCTAAGACAGAGATAGCCAACAACCAAGTCCAATTACATTACATTTGACAAATCTCTAATACAAACTTCTTTATTCATTTGACAAAGCTTATTGCATTTAATATGATAACTAGGATGTGTAAATAATCTATCTAACCCAAAATATCCTAACATGTGTGACTTGTGAGGATAAGAAGGGATTGGCAAGATGTTAAATCAAATATAATGTACAAAACAAGATGCCATTTAGGCATTGTAAAATTGTAAATCAAATATCACGTATATCTTGTCATGAACATGTAGCCTATGCTGATTCACTACTGTACAGCCTGTGTTTTTTTGTTAAGCATCACATGTTACCAACATGTTACTCTACTGTTGATAAGTAAGTGAGTAGAAATATTTTGGTTTTACACGCAAAACCTGATGTGGCTCAATACCCAGATTGTTAAGATCAGTTATTGTGATCTAAAACATTAAAAGTTAGATTGATTTATAGAGAAAAAACAATTGAAATTCAATTAAAACCCATCCATAGATGGATATTCATGCCTTTATTTAAGTAATTATGCCTGCATTTTATTTCTCAGTTTATTCATTGTATGTAATCTTAAATAGGGAGGTTTGCAATTTATATCTCTTTTTTATTTTTGTTAATTTAAGATGTGTTTGGCCTTATAGTGGTATACCCCAAAATCAGGTGTTTGTTATATTAAATTTATACTTAGAAATTGATTGAAAGACAACAGTGAAAATTATAATTTTCTGAATTATTTTGCAGTTGGCACTGTTGGCAACGTATAACAAGTATCAATAAATCATGATGACTGCCCAAATCAGCTACTGCTAGAATATGTATTACCCGAACAAAAAATTTACATTTTGTTTGTTGTTAGAGGTAGACGGGTTCTTCTCCTATTCTGATTATTTAGAATATTTTGTTTGTTAAAAACCCTAAACCCCCCCCCCCCCCACATTATATTGCTATGTTATTCCATTAGTGATGTACAGTTTAACTTATCTATTTGATTTTTTTTTTGTTAAACAGGAATATTTATGATTTTTGTTGTTTCGATCGTATCAAAAGGAGATGGCTACGGGCAATGGAAACTCTTGGTGGTAAGTTCGCATCTTTATAGCCTAATAATAACACAATCGATCGGTTATTTTTTTGTTTCAAATCTGTTTAAAGAATACAGATTATCCGTAGCTTGGCGTGGCAGAATTGGAGGTCTGCAAGTGTTTTTGCAACCTCTTTTTTGCAGCCTTGGCGGTTTAAACCTCTCTTTAACAGATCTGGCCGTTTGGAATTCGTGTTTGTGTTTTGGTTTTTGTTTGGCCGTTTTGAGATCTGGTGCCAACGCGTTGTCATGATTGTTTGTCATGATTGTTCACTGGATGATGTTTTGTATAAAAAGTAAACTAACACTGATTTGTTGTGCTGGTTTGCTGTTGTTTGAACTGTTTCACCTCATCATCCTCATCAACTTGCATGCTAATTGCTGCCATTATTAACGTTTGGATCGGTTTACTTGGTGGCAGTGATGAATCTCGAATTTATACGGACATGTGACGAGGATGGCATTGCATGGGTGTTGGATGGTAGGCGTGTGCCTGCAATTCACCTTCCAGCCATGTTTTACTGCGAGATCTGAGCCACAACACTGATTGATAAGAAACGCATCCCCTGCTTACAACGATAAGATGTTCAAGGAACCCCATTTTACTGTTTATGAGATGGCAAAAAACTAGCAACGGTATAAAGTGGTTTCTTGAGGCATTTTTGGTATTTTTTGGATGATCTCTTCATTCCTTTTGAATCAGCGATGCACGTATTTATGCCTTATACGCTGTTAGGTGATGGTGACAATAAAAAAATGTTATGGTCATTGTTTTGGCGTTATAATTATATTATTTGTTGCCATTGTTATTTAATTGCTTACAACTATGTTTAGTGTTTTTTGATACTGAAATGATTTGAAACTTTTGTACATATATTATCGATTGCGGGGGTCTTAATGGAAGCAGGAAGAGGTAAAGACTACAGACTAACGTGATTCTTAGCATGCTTTTTTTCTTCGAAAAGAGATTAGAAAAGCTATTTGTTTACTTAATCAGCTCTGAACAGGTAATTTTTTTATTCTTCGTGTTTCTTAATTTACTTAATCAGCTTTGATGCATAGGTTGTAAAACCAAACGTGGCAGAGAGCACCGCCAATGATCGCCAGTCCACCGCTCCAGCCAGTCCATCACCGCTCGAGCCAAGGTGTTCATCTCTTTCTCTCAAAAAGTAAGATCTTCATCTCATTATCTTAACCATTCAAAAACACAAAGTATGAACTTTATAGGTTGGACGGGTTCAGGTGACGGGTCAAAACAGTTAGGCGTGTTTAATTAAAAGAATCCGCACATCAAGAGCCGTACAGTCACAACAAAATAGTTTTTCTAGCAAAACGTTGTTATCTATATTATTATTTTACAGTCTATACTTTGTGTTATTGAATGACTTCATAATGTTATTTATTTGGTGGTTTCAGGCAACGTGCATTTGAGCATTTGAATTGGATTCACTTAGCTGAAGATTAATTGTCAAGACAATTTTTATCAGGTTATTAGAACTCCTTTGAATGTTACACATTTCTATATTGGTTGGCTGCCAAATTTTACTTCTTTGTTTATTATTGTTGTTAGATTGCTTTTTTTAATTGTATCCACATTCCACAAGTTATAATGGATAAATATCATTTAAATCACTAGTTAGATAAAAAATAAAAATGCCTACTGGTGATGAAAATCCAGCTTCTAAACAAGGCAAGAAGCATGATGCCAAATAACAAACAAGGCCAATAGGTACTGTAAGCACAACCATTTTGAAGACATAACAAATATCCTTTAGAAGGCCTGAACATTGAATTCATTGTCATGTTTAGAAGGCGTACATGTTGAAATCACTGTTATGTTATGCTATTAGTAGCTTCTGAATCCTGCTCAATACCCACTTTCGGATCTGATTCAACGGGGAATCAATGAGGGAAGTTGAAGACCACTTTAGCGACAGATCTGTGTGTTTGAGAAAACGAGAACCACCGATTGTGTTGGCTGCTCGAGAATGCTCTGACATCAGGTAAGAATCATGGAAAGTAGCTTCATGTCAATTCATATGTTGATTGTTTATTTTTTATTATCACGGTTCGTCTTTTCTCTATTTTGTTTTTGTATGTAGTGAATGGGCAAGAGCCGAGGACTCCCAGAGGCTGATTTCTCTTAAGGTACACTTATAGGCAGGTGCATCCTTTCTAACTCACAGATCTTTCACAGTCCATCATTACATTATAAGTGTTAATGTAAAACTCATTTAAAATCAACAATAGTTTACACTAAATTACTCGGAATATGAATATGCTTGCAATACTGGTGGTTTAATGTACAAATCAAAATCCTTATGTATATTAACAGCAAGTGTTGGACACCTAGACCTACTTTTGAATTTTATAAACTATTTTATGTACAAATCAAGTACGTTTTTAGTTTTACTTTGATAAGTTGTTTTATGTTGGGGTTATCCTTGCCCACCCTTTAAAATTATCATTCTTGTAATTATTAAGCAGTTACCTTTGGTATAAGAAATGCTACATGAAGTTAGAAATGCCAAGTACATTCAATATTTAACTTTTCTATGTGGTTTTGTTCATGCGTATCTTATTTCATAACAAAAAGGGAATGGTGTTCAGGTTGTTATGCACATGTTAATAACTAATATGGTTTGTTCTAATCACAGGCAACAAGAATCCATCGAAAAGCCCAGCAACCAACAGCCACAGTTGCTGCAGACGACAGGAAGCAACATCGCCTAACTTTGGCAGCTTTTGTTTTAACTATATGTTAATCGCCTTATGTTTTTACATGTTTTGGATACAACTTGCACTTATGTACTGTTTCTACCTTTTTGCGCCGCACGCGCTGTGTTTATGCCAACTGTTTTTGCATCCACAAGACACCTTACTTATTATTTGCTCTATTTGCTCATCAACATACTCAAAGGTTGCGTAACGCGCAACTCGGCAACCCCCTAGTTATCTTGATTTGTTGATTAGAAGCTTAGTTTTAAGTCAGGAGTTTAATTATTGGGGTTGGTGGCCCAATGGTAGAAGCAAAGCTTCTAGGAACATCTAAGGGGAGGTCATGGTTCAAGTCCCATAAGGAGTCGAAATTTGCCGTTCAAAAAAAAAAAAGTCAGGAGTTTAATTAGCGTTAGGTAACTGGTGCAGTTTATTTTAATTATCTATACATATAATAAACCAAAACATTTTTAATAACATGTCATAATATTATGCAATCTCTCTTTTAATAGATGCCACATAGGATGTGATGTGGCAACTCTAGACCAATTAAAAAAAAGTAATAAATATGGTTTAAATATGATTTAACATAATCTATTAAATACATAATCTACTAAATGTAAATATTAAAACTTTATTATTTTCTCTCTCATGTTTCCTCTCATAACTTTTAAATGTTAATATCTTTTATATACAAGATTTTTTATACAAAAAAATTACACCAAATTAACAAGTGTTTTATTATCTTTCCAATGAGTACCATAGTGCTATATAAAAAAACGAAGAAAAAAACGACTATTTTTTGTAACACGACAGGTATTGTGTCAGGTTTGGAATTATTTAAAAAAAAATGTGGGTTTTGGTTTGTTATTAGAGTTATTACTTTCATATATAAATCGGCAGTTAAGGTTTTATTGTTAGTCATTTTTTCGTTGATTAATGAATAAAGAACGTTGTTCTTGAATTGTAACATCAAGTGACCTTATTTCTTAATGTAATCTATTAATAATTAATATATATAAAAGAATTGATAGTCGGTGATGTGGCGTTCAATGGTGCTCTCAACTCCTATTTGAATGTGCCACGTGGCATAATGAGGTGAAGATTTTATTATTTTTGAATTATTTCGTTTTTATCTATTAATAAAAAGAAAAAAGATGGCGTTGAGATATTTTAGGAAAAAGATAATTTAAAAACAAAATTGGATTTTTCTCTCTCATGTTTACTCCTATAATTTTTAAACGTTAATATCTTTTATATAGGAGATTTTTTAAAGAAAAAAAATTACACCAAATTAACGAGCGTGTGGCAAGCTATGATTGGGTGGGGATATATACTAACCGGCGCTATATGTCTCACGCTCAAACCATTTTTGCAAATATAAAGCCCCTATGTAATGGTGTTTGGGGCTTTATTTTACAAAAATGGCGCCCAATAGAGCCTCACTACGGTAGGTCTAAGGTTAGGCGTTAACATTAGAGATACATTGTTAAAATTGATATTTCATATTAGATTTCTCAACCCCGGGACGCTCCCGGGATATAAATCTAGTACACAATAAAAGAAAAATAGGAAGTTATAGGAAGGGTATCAAACGGATCCCAATTGAACTCATTCAAGCGGCAATAGAACCGTCTCATCGAACCATACGATCTTAGTTTTTAAGTTTTCGCTTTTTTGGATTTTCAGCTTGTAGTTTTTAGAATTTACTTTATATCATTATGTCTTTTATGTAGCATTGTGTCTTTTTCTTATTCTTATAAACAACAACCTTACTGAAGAAACAATAACCGGAACGACAGTCCGGTGTATGCCTCGACGGTGTTGAATAGTGGAACCACAGCTCAGCCTTCGTCTTCTCCGGTGAGATCCAGACCTGCAAGTGAGAAAGTAAAGGTGGGGCGTGGAGGTTACTGCTAGGAAACCACGAGTGGAGTCCAACGTACAGACACAAAAAGTGATGGCGGCGACGGCAGCCATGTGTTATCCGGGGTAATCTCATGTGTGATAACTTGTGCCCTAATGAGAGGTGAAGACCTCTTATATAGGGCTTCTGATGGGCCTTAATGGGCCAAACATCATGGACCCCTAACTATATGGGCACATAGCCCATTGGCACCAAGCCCAGTTAGGGGGTTACCTCCACACCCCAATATTAGTAAATAATATAAGAAGTAACAAGTAATAAAGACGGTATGTCGGGTCAAGCACCATACCTCTAAAAGTCCCCCTAGTCTAGTGTTGCTCCCACGTGCAAACGTTGGGTGGAGCGCTGGACTAATTAGAAGTGCTCGGGAATGAAGATTAAGAGCTTTATCTTCTCGGTGGACCAATGACTCGAACGTTTCATCTTCTTGTTTCGATGTGTGTGGGAGGTTGTTCGTTAAGCTGGTTACCAACTAAGTGTCACCATCTAGGCTAACTGTTGCCGACGCGTGTGAGGGCTGCTCGTTACGCTTGTTATCGGCTAAGTGTCACCTTCTAGGATAACTATCGCCGGCGCGCGAGCGTCCAATAACGATTTGTTGCGGGTGTTATTGTGGCTCGTTGCCGAACCTGCAAGTATCTCCATCATATAATATGGGTGTATTATCAGGCGCCCAACCTTGTATTAGTATATCTTAGCCCGTAATAAGTTGTTAGATAATAAATAACGCTGAATATAAAAAGATTGTAGCAAAACCTTGAGCGGCCAATGTTATGGCGCGCGTGCGGATGTTATAGCGCGCGGTGAACAAACAACACCTTTCTTGGGGGGGGGGGTGAATTCATACGGCGCATCCTGGTATGAGGTCCATTTAAAGTGGTGATATACCGTGCCATCCCCCCAGTTCAGTGCTGCTTAGTGTGATGTTTAGGAGCATTGAACTTATAATAAGATTATCCTTCGCCAATGAATCGTATGACGCGCCAAAGTTATCGTCCGCGGATTGCTTTAAGTAGGCAAGGGCATGCTCCATGAAGGACGCCTTTTTAGGGCGTACGCCAGTAAGAAGCAATGCTCCACGATATTCGTGAAGTGCTTTGCGGTGGCGTATGATAGCCATTGACTGCGCGAAGTGCTTGCTGTTGACGGATGGAAGCAATCCACGGAGAACGTCTTTTAAAGTATTCCGTCAACTCAACGCAGTGGCGGCGCGTTCCTGAAAAGGACGCGCACAGCGTTGTAACATGTTCTTGAAAAGGAGACGTGGCAGCGGGTTCCTGAAAAGGAGACACACGCGAAGTTGAAGCACGTTCCTGAAAAGGAGACGTGGCGGCGCGTTCCTGAAAAGGAGACATGGTGGCGCGTTCCTGAAAAGGAGACACGCGCGAAGTTGAAGCAAATTCCTGAAAAGGAGACGTGGCGGTGCGTTCCTGAAAAGGAGAGGCACGCGAAGTTGAAGCACATTCCTGAAAAGGAAACGTGGTGATGTCGTAGCACGTTCCTGAAAAGGAGAAGTGGCAACGCGTTCCTGAAAAGGAGACGCACGCGAAGTTGAAGCACGTTCCTAAAAAGGAGACGTGGCGGGGCGTTCCTGAAAAGGAGACGCACGCGAAGTTGAAGCACGTTCCTGAAAAGGAGACGTGGCGGTGCGTTCCTGAAAAGGAGACGCACGCGAAGTTGAAGCACGTTCCTGAAAAGGAAACGTGGTGACGTCGTAGCACGTTCTTGAAAAGGAGACGTGGCGGCGCGTTCCTGAAAAGGAGACGCGTGCGAAGTTGAAGCACGTTCCTGAAAAGGAGTCGTGGCGGTGTGTTCCTGAAAAGGAGACATACACGAAGTTGAAGCACGTTCCTAAAAAGGAAATGTGGTGACGTCGTAGCACGTTCCTAAAAAGGAGACGTGGCGGCGCGTTCCTGAAAAGGAGACGCGCGCGAAGTTGAAGCACGTTCCTGAAAAGGAGACGTGGCGGTGCGTTCCTGAAAAGAAGACGTGGCGGCGCGTTCCTGAAAAGGAGACGCGCGCGAAGTTGAAGCACGTTCCTGAAAAGGAGACGTGGCGGCGCCTTCCTGTAAAGGAGACGCGCACGAAGTTGAAGCACGTTCCTGAAAAGGAGACGTGGTGGCACGTTCCTGAAAAGGAGACGCACGCGAAGTTGAAGCACGTTCCTGAAAAGGAGACGTGGTGACGTCGTAGCACGTTCCTGAAAAGGAGACGCGCGCGCAGTTGAAACACGTTCCTGAAAAGGAGACGTGGCGACGTTGTAGCATGTTCCTGAAAAGGAGACGTGCGTAACAACGTCTTTAAGCGTGGAGTTACCGGCTTGCGCGGGGTTACCATTGCGTAGGGAGTTACCGACAAGCGGGGTTACCTGTAGCGTGGAGTTACCGGCTTGCGTGGGGGTACCATTGCGTAGAGAGTTACCGACAAGCGGGGTTGCCCGTAGCGTGGATTTACCGGCTTGCGCGGGGTTACCGTTGCGTAGGGAGTTACCGACGAGCGGGGTTACCCGTAGCGTGGAGTTACCGGCTTGCGCGGGGTTACCATTGCGTAGGGAGTTACCGACGAGCGGGGTTACCCATAGCGTGGACTGATAATAATAATCATTTGGAGCGTAGCCATTCCTACAAAAATCTCAATCAAATAATATGGGTGTGTTGTGAGGTGCCCAACCTTGCGTTAATGTACCATGAACTTTAAAATAAGTTGGTAGGTATAAAGAACGCCAAATATTAAAAGGTTATACCAAAACCTTTTATTTGAAGCTGGGTCATTTGGCGTATTGTAATATAAGAATCATCTAAAGTGACGTTATACTAGCCAGTCCCCCAGCTCTTTGCGGCTACGTATTGTGTTAGTAGCGTTGAATGCATAATAATAAGTTATTGCGCGCATGACATACAGTAGTGAGCCCAAATAGTTCATGGGTGCATAAAAATAATGTCCTTTTTTTTTCTTTATCACATTAACGTGTTTAGTATGCCAATAATGGATTGCATACGTGGATAACATGACAAAATGATACGCTTTTATTATTCAAGATGAAATGTGCATTGTTTACCCTTTTCAAGTACCCGACCATGCCATATGATATTAATCATATCATAAAAGGAAGGTTGAGGTTTAGAACCTGGTTATATGCAATCTCGTCATCATAGATATAAATGAAAGGTTGTGAAAACAGAACCTTCCATAGATGATGGCAATAGCAAAGCGTGTGCCAGAGATGGCGGAGCCGGTGTGTGATTGGTGGCGGATTACAACTTGCGATCGGTGCGGCGCGGCGCGGCGGAGCATACCTTTAACACGCGACCACCTGAGTATGTACGTGTTCAGGAAACGTGTGTGGAGTATGTCGAGGATGCGGGATGCGCGACGCGGAATGTGCGCGGTGGGCGAATGAACATTATCTTCCGCGGATGGGTGTTGGCGGATGAAGGCATGCTCCGCGGGTGCTCAAAGAGATTGGCGGATGAAAACCACGCTCTGCAGGTGCTGTCATCTTGCATTCTACATCATGCGGAAGCCATGCTCCGTGGATGCGCGAAAAGCTTAGCGTTGGCCGAGGGAAGCATGATACGCGGGTGACGTGTTTTTACGTCTTACGTCAACAGAAGCCATGCTCTTGGCCAGGGCGGACACGGAGTCCAGTAAATACAGAATTGCAAAACAGGACTGTGCCTTGAGCTTTGATCATTCATTGATGACGATGGGGAAGCTTCGGTGGAACAAACTATAATCTTGTTATGACTTCCATCACTAGTGAGAATTAATGTATTTTAATTTTATGGAAATGGAGCTGGTTTATCCTCGGATACTTGGAATACCAAATGGGCCCATATTAAACATAAACCTCATTTCTAATTCGGTCTACTCTAGTGTGCCCACACATCCACCTTAGCATCCTCATTTCTGCTACCTCCATCTTGTGAGCTTGTGTCTTTTTATGGCCCAACAAGCTGGCCCTTATAACATAGCAGCTCTCACTACAACCCTATAGAATTTTCCCTTTAACTTAGTTGGGAACCTTTTGTCACATAAAACCCCACTGGCGGCCCTCCACCTACACCAACCAGCTTGTATGTGATGGGTGGCATCACTATCTAGCTCCCCGTCACTCTGAACAAATGATCCTAAGTACTTGAACTTAGTTGTTTTCGGGACAACTTGACCTTCGATCGTAACTTGAGTATTTTCATCGTTGCTTGCACCGCTGAAACCACAATACATGTACTCAGTCTTAGAACGACTAATCCTTAAACCCTTGCCCTCTAAAGCTGCACGCCAATCCTCTAGCTTCTCATTCAGACTATATTTGGACTCTGCAACTAACACAATATCATCTACAAAGAGCATGCACCACGGCACTGTCTCCTGAATCGACTTGGACACCTCATCCAAAACAACTGCAAAAAGGAACGGACTTAACGCAGATCCTTGGTGGAGTCCTACCCCCACAGGGAAGGAATCATTATCTCCTACAGGGGCACGAACACTAGTTTGGGTCCTGCCGTACATATCCTTAATTAAGTCTATATACCTCTTAGGGACCCCTATACTCTCTAGACTGTCCCAGATCAGTTTGCGTGGCACACTATCATATGCCTTTTCAAGATCTATAAAGGCTATATGAAGATCCCGCTTTTTCTCCTTATACTTTTCCATCAACCTCCTTAGAATGTGTATTGCTTCCGTAGTCGACCGCCCTAGCATGAAACCAAACTGGTTTGCCATAACCTGAGTTTCTCTTCTAATTCTAGCCTCAATAATCCTTTCCCATAATTTCATAGTTTGACTTAACAACTTAATACCTCTGTAATTCTCACAACACTGAGCATCGCCTTTGTTCTTATACAGAGGCACCATGACACTACTCCTCCACTGCTCTAGCATTAGTTTAGATTTGAAAATACAATTGAACAAAGTAGTTAACCATTGGACTCCTTCCTCTCCAAGACACTTCCACACCTCAATCGGTATGTTGTCTGGACCAACTGCCTTAGCCTTTCTCATCATCCTGAGTGCAGACCTTGATCCCCGTGTAATATTTCGACAGTAGCAGTTATTCGGTTGCCGCCTTTGGGTGGTGTGGTTGTCATGATCCTGTTGGTAAGCTCTGTCGTCATTAAAAAGATTCGAAAAATAAGCTTGCCATCTTAGCTTAATGTCATGTTGCTTTACTAGAATACGCCCATCTTCTCCCTTTATAAACTTCACCACCCCTAGATCTTGCCTCCTGCGCTCCCTAGCTCTGGCAATCTTGAACATATCATTTTCACCCTCTTTAGTTTCCAGTCGTTCATACATCTTCTTGTAGGCAGTGGTCTTTGCCTCTGTCACTGCCTTCTTTGCCTCCCTCTTGGCCTTTTTGTATCTTTCTTTAAGTGTGACCCGCTCCTGATCGTCTGCGCACCTCTAAAGATCTCTAAAACTATCATGCTTACCCCTAATTTTGATCTGCACCTCCTCAGTCCATCACCAAGACTCCTTATGCCCACTTAACTTTCCCGTTGAGACCCCTAAAGTCTCACTCACCACCTGATTAAGGGTAGTCGCCATATCCTCCCACATCTGGTCCACGCCTCTACTCAATTCAGTCGTAGCCTTAGATATGACCTTATCTTTGAACTCCACAATTTTTTCGCCCTTCAAGTTTCCCCATTGAATCCTAGGTTGGATATTTCTTTCTCCTACCACCAACTTCTCTGTTAGACCTAAATCTGCCACCAACAAATGATGTTGAGTCACCGTTGTCTCCCCGGCTATAACCTTGCAGTCCTTCCACCAATGTCGATCTTCACGTCTCATCGGGAGATAGTCTATTTGCGTGCTCTGACCCCCACTACTAAACGTAACCAAATGAGATTCCCTCTTCCTAAAGAACGAGTTTATAATACCCAACTTGTGAGCCACCACAAACTCTAGAAGATCCCTACCAGGTTCGTTCCAAACACCAAAACCAAAGCCCCCATGCACCAAGTGGAATCCATCGCTATCCGGCCACTACACAAGTATAAAATTCTAAAATATATGTTTAAATTTTGTAGTCAAAGGTTGTTAATTGTAGTTATTCACTTTCCAAATATGTTCGTGTAATCTTTCCTTTCCTTGTATCTTTTTTGTATGTATCCAATTCAATATACAATTCAAGAGGTTTATATGGTATCAGAGCCTTTTTGCTCATGTGAGCCTTCCGATATGAAAAAGGACTAGTTTTAAAATGTCACGTATAATTGGGTATTATGGTAATTTAACACTACATAATAGATAACCCCATGTGTGCCCCTTTTTTTAAGGTAAACCCACCAACCGGGAAGGCCGCAAAAAGAACAACCAACTCACATAATAACAAATTTACACCAATTCAACCAAGAAAGAGATTTCAATCTAGCCTTATGCTTGGCCCAATTGGAACCCCCACCGATTTCACCTCCCCAATAATATCCTCTATTCTAGCCGTCTTATTGTCGAATAAAAAGTCATTCCTAGCTCTCCAAAGACTACAACATCCGATAATAATAATCCCGTGAAGAATCTCCTTCTCCTTACCTTTAAGACCCAAGTAGTTGTAAAATTCCAATAGGTCTTTAAACGAAAAAACAAACCCTACTTTAACCATATGCAAGCTTAATTTTGTGAGAAGCCTATTGTGAGAAGGCCCAACAAAACCGGGCCACAAACAGTCAAAACAATGAAGTCTAAACTAATCAAAGGAGGAAGTCCATTTTGATTAGGTGAGATTAGAGGTGTACAAAAAAAACCGGTTCGGGAACCGAAACGGGTAAAACCGACCTGAACCGAAACCGGCCAAAACGGTACTAAAAAAATCCCAAACCGAACTGAAAACCGGGCTAAACCGACAATAAAACCGGTTAAAAGAAACCAAGCCGGAACCAAAACCGGTACCGCTAAAAACTGGTTGAAACCGGTAAAAAACCGAAACCGAACCAAAACCGGTTTAAGAAAAATACATTTTTGGTCATAAGCACAAATAAAACTTTGTTTATATTTAATTAAAATTCAATTTCCTTCTTTAAAAAACCCTAAAAGTTATTAAAAGTTAAATTTAATGTAATTTATACGATTTTAAAAAGTGCGAAAGTGAACCGGACTAGAACTGAAACCGAACCGGAATTGAAACTGAAACCGGGTAAAAAACGATTTTGTGGCCGACCAAACCGGTCTAAAACCGAACCGATAGTATAGCGAACCGGTTTGAAACCAAAACCGATTTGGCCAAAAGAACCAATTTGTACACTCTAGGTGAGATGAGGAAGTCTAATCGAGTCCCATATATGTTGCATAAAAGACATACAATCAATGTAGGTTTAAAATCTTGCCATCAATGATGCCAAAATCTGATACATACGCAAAGTTTGAGGTTTAAATCCCATGGGTGACAAAAAATTAGCCGTTAAAAAAAACGTACACAAAGTTTGCGAACATATAATCCGGTTTTCGTCTGAAATGATGGACATAATTGGCAACATGATACTGAGTTTTGTCATTTAATGCATGAAGTTTCGAATAGTGAGTACCGATATTCTTATCTCAATTAAACACATACATGCAATGTTATAAAAATCGGTTTTTAAGCCATACAAGATTAGACTCGGAAATGGTTCAACCGGATTTATTAGTTAACCCTATAATTCTATAAAATACAACTTCAACTCAAAAAATAATCCAATAGTACATGATTTCATAATAAAAATATAATTCAGAAGTGAATCCACAATCACAAAATAATCCAAAAATACTTAATTTTTAACAAATATTTTATATATATATATATATAAAAAAGGTATAATAGGTACAATAGGGTATAATGCCATTGAAATGTTGAATGCATTAGGTTTATGGTCGCTTAAAAGATAAAATTCATTGTCGTCATCCTTATCAACCAAAGTATAACTATTCTCATTTTCTAAAATCTTTAATAACAAGTTTTAGTTATCAATAATCAAAATATACTAAAATTACGTAAGATAAATAACGCGTAACATTGTGTCTGAGAAACAGATTCATGCTTTTTCTCACCAAACATATTATCTATATCATTCAATATATCATCAATATGTTCGTTGTTGGTTCAAAATCATAAGATACATCATGCGCCTAGTGGTTTGCAAATTTTACAAAATATTAGAAGGTGAATCGCAATCGGACTTCGTCGTAATTGAGTAAACTGCACGGATGGTCTTCGTGGTTTGCACGAATTGAACAAATGCCCCCATCTATTTTCAATGGTACCCAACATTGACATTTTCTAACATTTTGGTCCCTACCTGCTAACGTTGTTAAGTTTTGTCAGTTAAGTCATGTAAAATGACCAAAATACCCTCACCATATCAAAAATAAAACCCTCTTCTCCTTCACCTACACAAACCACCAAACTGTGTACCACTTTTATTATGAAGTTCTAACCAGGCCATATTCTCATAAAAGCATGACCCTTTCCAATGCAAATCAAAGTTATTGGCAACCGCGACGGCACCGACGAAGCTAGGGAGGAGATCGGCGGCACCTTTTAGAGAGTTGAGTAGAGGCCATGGAATTTGATGGGGGTAACAGAAGGAGTATGTCTTGTGGGTGAATTGGTTCTTTAAGAGCTCGTGCGTTTGGAATTAGGGTACAAGTTAAGAGGAAGAGATGGGTTAGGGTTGGTATGAAGTGGATTTTGAAGGAGATGAAGGGAGGTGATGCCATTGATGTGGGATTGTTGATTGCAGATGACGTTGCGGTTAAAGAAGAATGTCTAACTTTGGTTTTTAATTTTATAAAAATTGGGTTTATTGTTTGGTGATGTTTTGGGGAAAGATGGCAGTGGTGGTTAGAGGAATATGGTGGTTGATGTGTGTAAATGTATATATAAAAATAACACAAGCTTTAATTAAAACGACTCACCTAAAAACTACACATGCACGGAAAGTATACCGGTCGCAAAGCAGTAAACAGATAAGACCGAGTATCGAACCCAAAGACGCGAATGCAACTCTAAATCACAACCTATACCGAATACTAGCCTAAATAAATATATACTTAAATGGGGGTATTTTAAACTACTAATTACAAACTTAATTAAACTAAGTAGATTAAACTTAACTTAACTCGACAACTAATACGAACTTAAAGAACTGGAGAAATCAGATAGGAAGAAGGCTGGTTACTTAGGTAAAATCCCTAGACACTAGCAATAAATCCTGAATCTGGTAATTAACTTGAGACCCTATTCTTATCTAATAAACCTCCTGTCAAGGATAACTCACTAGACTCAAGGCGGGACAAGTGTAGAAATGCTAAAATGGATCCGGATCGCCCTAGCGTACCAAAATCCCATAGAAATCAGATTAAAACCTCTCCTGGATCAAAACCCTTAAACTATGAAGCAGACTTAAACTCTACTGAAGAAAACCTAGGAAAACTCTAAACACGAACAAGTAGCGACTCCCGCCCTAGCGCTTGCCAACTACCGAACAATGCCTAGTTAGTTACCTAGCAAACTCGAGTTAGATTTCTCACCCTCAAGGATGGACTGCACGTTTTAGTTAATTTATTATATTAGTTTGTTATACTTGTGTCGTACTCCAACTCCAAATACTAGCACGCTAACCTAAGCTGACGAACTAGATTGATTTCTAGACCTAGGGGGTATCTCTACATGCCTAGCTCCACAAAACCAATAAACAAACTTCAAATAAAATTAACACCAACACACATATATCAAATCCAACAATAAAATTAAAATCATGTAGTTCTACACATCAAGATTAAAAACCAAAAATCATTAAATACTGCATAAAACGTATCTAGTTTATAAACCTAAGCAACCATAGAACTCTAGTTCATAGTTATAATCAGAAACATATATTCAAAGTCTATAAAAAACAATTTCATCATGTCTCTAAATAATTAAAACGAATAAAACAAACCCCGGGTTTTCAAATAATATTCTTTAGTGCACCCAGTACGTTCTCCTTCACATCTTCTCTTTTTTGTTCGAAAGTTTGCTTCTGCTTTTCTTCGATATGAATTTTGCTGCTTTCCAATGTTTTTCGAATGAATGATATATTCTTGTTGAAAGTAATAATCCCCTCATAGAATAATCTGCGCCGCCTCTTAATATCATTCACATTTGTTTGTGTTGGGCCTTGGGAAGTGACCCAAGGTCACGTTTTTTTATTTTTTTTCTTTTAATTATTATTACTAGGTGTTAGTTGACCCGCGCTTCGCCGCGGGCGCCGCAGTTGTGCATACATGTTACGCACAATTGGCGGCGGTTCGCCGCGGTAGGCCGGGAGCTCCTTTTTAGTTGAGGGTTTGGCGAACAAAAAAATTAACATTAAGTGACTGCTATGCTCGCATAAAATGAAGGTTAAAATGGCATGTGACTTGCATGTGCGTATTTTTTGACAAACTTACCCCCCCAACTTGTTTAATCATTTTGACACATGTCATTTTTTAGAGGCTTCTCAGCCTTCTCATTTTTTGTAGCATTTGTAGAATAACCCAACTTCATGTTCTTAAACAATGCTCCAAATGGAATTCGTGTTCTTTTTGGTGTATTTGCATTTTGGGCCTCGCTAAGTTTTTATGTTGGGCTTTTTGGTCAGATAGACTTTTGGAGTCCATATGCAAGCATTTTGTTGGTCAACTTTGACGGATAGTAGCAATAAAAAATCACATTTACTTGGATAATTGTGTGCGTGGGCCAATAGCGAATACTCACTATTCATGTGTTCCTTCATTAATATAGATAGTAATTATTTATAGTATTATAACTCGGTGCTCTACACTCGGGTGTTCTTGGCTTAACCAAAGTTCCTCGTTTACGCTCCAACGTCCACACGAACACCTACCAAAATATAAAATAAATAAATAAGTACTAAAAATGACACAAAACTAATAAAAATATATAAAAACCTATACTAAATAAAATAGACCAGTACACGCCTAAAACTAATAAAAACACTATCTAAACGACTCGAAAACTATAAAAACTTTACACTGAAAATAGATGTATTTTACAATACATCAGTGGTGGTGGTGGTGGTGGGGGTTGAGACTTGAGGGAGAATGAGATACAAAGAGAGTTTATAATATTTTTTTATTTTTTAAAGAGGGTAATTTAGTAATTTCATATAGACTTAACTAAAAAACTTATCCTCCATCCAAGTCAGGGACTACCGATGCAATAAACCCCAAACCATAGATCCCATTGGGCTAATTTTGAAAAGCTAGGGAGCATACTCTAAATTTAGGCAAACCACAGGGACCATCCGTACAGTTTACTCATCGTAATTCCACTTATTTATAATATCAAGACAATACTTAATTCTAACCACCATACATTTCTTTTTATTTTTTAAACGGCCACCGAAATTCACCAAGAACTCCCTTAGGAGTCCCTACTCAGTCAAATCAGGACCCCTTCCACCCGGCATAGCCAGACTTGTAAAGGAGCTCCTGGTGTCACCAAGTTTACCAGTTCCAGGGAAAACCCGACTATCCACCCGCCCGAAAGCACGACAATGGAATAATCGGTAAAACCCGGCGCTCTCAAGAATCGAACTCATGACCTTTCAGCCATGAGTCTTCTATCATTGAGCCTCCATACCACTCCACCCTACATTTCTAACGGGTTAATAGTGTTTGGTGAAGACGTTAATCTTGAATCATGGGATAAATATCAAGACGGGTTATAGATAATTTTTGATGAATTATTTATTGAATCTTTTATCTATGTTACCTTATTAAGGAGGAGACATGTCTAGAAAAGTAATTATACACACATTTTAAGATGGGATGTCAAGAGTCTCATGCTTTAAACACTATATGTCATGTAAAACTTCCTTATAATACCCCTTATTGCATTATCCACTTGTACTATATATCTATGTTAAAAAATGAGTTACGCATCATCATTTCCAGAACATGTTCTCATCATCAATACATCAATTCATCATCAATACATCAATAACTGGCCGAACGAACACGTAGCAAATAACTTGTAATAGTCATTTGCCTGGACTTGCCTATTTATGGCATTTTTTATCTTTTAATTGTGAAAGTTTATTTTTTTTGTGAAAGAAGTTAAAACCTAGGCAAATTTTATTGATATAAAAAATAAAATGAATGGATACAAATACAAAGTAAAATTTAATTACATAATCTAATCATAGCCTTTTTCAAATATTACGTTAAAACTAACATAACCTACTAACAAAAATGAGTACCGCGTGTCATAAGATGTCAACCGCGACACCTGCCGCAACGCGCAGGCATTCCACTAGTATTTAATTAGGGATAATTATTAGTTTAACACTTTAACTAGTTAGGTTAGTTGTTTATTTAATTACTAGATTATATCCCGAGAACGTCCCAGATTGAAAAATCTAATATGACACATATCATTCAAAACATGAAACAATTATATCATTCAAACCATGGAACATTGCAATATAAAAAGAGTACACACTATAATAGATATGCCATCTCGTTATCATCATATAAAACACACCACCATATCCAGGCCCGGCCCAAAGCAAGGGTAGAGTGGGCTGTTGTTGAGGGCCAGAATTGTTTAAGGGCCCGTGATATTTCAAATCCCTTAGGCCCAGCCCATTGATTATGTTATTATTTTGGGGAATATGTCTGGAACTCTGGATATTGAGCGCCAAAACCAAAAGCAGCGAGCACCCAGGCCCTAGGGTTTCCATCTTCACGAACCACAATAGCACTACAACATCCAGGGACTTCACTAAAGCTGCAGCGCCGCAATGGTCTCTTCACTTGTTTGTTTATTCACTTTTTTCATGTTTGTGTGTTACTTTAGTTTCTTCTGAAACTGCATCGATGACTGCTGATTTGTTGTTATTTTTTAATTGATTATTGTTTGTTTTGAAGAGTGAAGACTGATATTAGTTTGAAACTTTGAATGTTATTTGATTTAAATGTTTAATATAAGAGATTAAGATCTCAGTGATTAAAGCTGTGAATAATCATGATAACATGATTTTTTTTTATATATTTCGATATAAATACAATGTTAGAAATAAGTAGTGGTTGGCTTTTTTTTCTTACTTTCTAGAATTACTAACTTTATAGTTTATACCTCACGACAAACATAGCAATTCACCTAAATTGTATGTACAATTTATAAATTTTGTTGGTTGATTCGAATGTTTGAACTTTGATGTTTACTTGTTTAGGCTTTAAATATGCAATTTTGAATGTTTACTTAATTACTTGTTTACTTGGATGTTTTTGTGTAGAAATTATGCCTTCCATTTACAAATACTAACACCTATCAGCAACAAGAAGTTTTTCAAAATTGAAGTTGTTGAAGTCATATTTACGGTCGACAATGTCTCAAGAAATGCTTAATGAATTGGCGATGATAGCTATTGAAAGTGAAATATTAGAAGGTATGGACTATAAAGAGTTGATCAAGACCTTTACTTCGAAAAACTCTAGGAGAGCCACACTATTCGCTTATGTAAGTAGGTTCTATCATTTCGCTTTATTACTTTTGTTTTATTTATTTTATAACAATTATCGAGGTATTATGAACTTTTTCCTCCTTTTATATATATAAGACTGAGGAGCTTATATGGGTAGGGCTCGGTTTTTTTATGTTGCTGAGGGCCTAATTTTTTTAACATTTTCGGAGACGGCCCTGACCATATCAAACAAAATTAATAACTTAGAGCATGTTTGGGATTTAATTTAGAAACAGCTTACCACCGAATGGTTCCACAGTGTAAACAAATGCGTGATGAAGTTCTAGAATCCAACTCAATCTAAGCATCTTAGTTCTAGCATATTGTCTAATTCAAGTAGATGCATTTGTCTTCTCATCCTGTCAATCCTCCATGCCGTTATTGTTAGGATCGTAGAACACACACGCACACGAACACAAGTATTTACGTGGTTCGGTCTAAACTGGCCTACGTCCACGGGGGCAACTGAGGTATTCTTTATTAAGTGATCCAAAGATTACAAGTACAAGAGATATATTTATAGGCACAAATTAGGGTTAAACCCTATGTTAATCTTGCTCAACAAGTTAATCATACTGGGCTTCAAAACGACTGGGCCTATAGGTGGGCTGAAGGCAACATCTCCAACAATCTCCCACTTGGTGTCTTCGGACCACGAACTACACCATCTCTCTTCTGTACTTCTGTAAATAAGATCTCCCCTGATCTTCAATGCACCTCCAATTACCCCGATCTCCTCAACATTATTCTGGGAGACCAGCTGAAGCTCCCCGAGCTCCAACTCATCAGTCATGGTTGTGTCTACCACTGACTCATTCTCTGTCTCTACGGCTCCCACTGACACGAACTGCCGGATCCTGAAACACCCTGAGAATAAACACTCTCCATATCCAGCAAGTAATCCATTGGAGAGATTTTATCAGCTGGAATACTGGTTCTCCTGACCCAATGTCGTCTAGGAATTCCGACTAAAGCACAACCAGTGCTCCCACTGCCACGAAAACCTCTAACTGGTCTACCTGAACCTTTCCACGCTCGTTCATCCCGAATCTGACCTGTGACTCTAGGTTTCTCACTTGCAAAGACAACCTTCTTCTGCCCACGAGATTCTGTGAACCCGACTTTGTTTCTCCTCTGAACTGGGACGGTCACTCCCTCAGACGGTAAACTGACCATATAAACCGAACCTCGTTCTCTTCCTCGAGCTGTAACAAGATTTCCCTTAACAACTTTCCACTGTTCATTCCCGAACTTAACCTCATGCCCCTGATCATCCAACTGCCCGATAGAAATTAATCTCTTCTTCAAACTTGGAATGACCCTGACATCTTTCAAAGTCCATGAACTGGATGAAGTCTTCAAATCTAAGTCGCCCATGCCCGTAACATCAAGAACCTCATCGTTCGCCAGTCTTACCTTACCAAAGTCACCTTTCTTCAAATTCTGCAATGCTTCACTGCCGTGGGTAGCGTGAAATGAAGCATCAGAATCCATGACCCAAGAGTCCCACTGCCTTCCACTGAGTCCCAATGCATCAAACCCAGACACATTCCCAGAAGCAGAATTTCATATATATGACATCGACTCTAACAAATGTCCACACTTCTATGCAGCCCCAACAAGTCAACTATGCCAAGCTCCCACTGTCCCTGTTATCCCAACCAGCTAACAAGCAAACGGTTATAACGCAGCAGAGCTTTCATGAAATCAAGCGGTACCAAGGGTTCTATGACCGTACACACGATCAGTTAACGCAAACCCTAACCGAAAGAACATCCAACTGGCAGTAGTTCACATGACTTGCCACTAACCTTTTTTTTTTTCTTCACTTATGTCGTCGCCAGCACCCCTGCTAGTTCCATTATCTCCAGGTTTTACCAGTAAAAGAAAAACAAAGCTACTGACTCGCTTATACTACTTTCTTTCACCATGCCAAAACGAACCAAATCCAAAGCCACCTGCTCGATTTCATTCTGTTCGTTTTTTCTACGACCTGGTTGAACTTTACACCTCGGTTCACCAACTAAAATCTGTACCGTTAAACTTGTCGATTTTGCACCTTCCGTCTACTGCCATGATAACACAATAACACGACTAACGAAACCGAATCGAACAAACAAACCAACTGAGAACAATAGTACCTGATTAATAATCACTGGCCTATAATCTTGTATCTCTGGTTTTCACAAACGGCTCTCCAAAACAAGTTAGTCAAACTGAACCAAACCCCGTCTATTTTGGCTCTCATTAATATTCCACTAGACTCTTTTGATGTCATGACAAAAACTTCCACCACAATATTATTTTATCTTTTGTCCTAACTTCACTCTTTCAAGAAAACACTTTCTTGAACTTTACAAACCTACTCCACCTCAAAAACAAGAATGCCTGCCCTTTAGACCAGACAAACAAACTAAACACCCACTTCTCCACTGACCTCTTAAACCTTGAAAAACACAGCAGCAAATTCGTAACAATATCTGCTGTTGATTCTTATATCTGGTCTGAACCCTAACGGGTTAGGTTAGCGGCAACAGCTGGTTTCGGGTTCAAACAGAACCTTGATCTGTAGCCACGAATGGGTGACCGAAAAAAACTTTGGAAGTTACGGTAGTCGGAGGGTTATGTGGCTGGACTTGTGACGCGCGGCGGCGCGAGATGGTGGAGGGAGGCAGGGTATCGGCAGGAGGTGGTGGTGACGGTTGTGTATACTGATACGTGTTCTTCCTTCGCTTACGCCTGCCCTCCGCCGACCCGACACACCTGCCGGTGGCGGAGACGATTATTCTCGAGCCCTAGGCTCTGATACCAGTTGTTAGGATCGTAGAACACACACGCACACGAACACAAGTATTTACGTGGTTCGGTCTAAACTGACCTACGTCCACGGGGGCAACTGGGGTATTCTTTATTAAGTGATCCAAAGATTACAAGTACAAGAGATATATTTATAGGCACAAATTAGGGTTAAACCCTATGTTAATCTTGCTCAACAAGTTAATCATACTGGGCTTCAAAACGACTGGGCCTATAGGTGGGCTGAAGGCAACATCTCCAACAGTTATTCCACAAGCTATCGCGAAATATCCACCATCATTTGGAGATTGTATACAAAAGACACAAACTTTAACTCAAATTAATTCAAAAAAGGTTGAAAATTTTTCTGTTAGTTATCATATAGTAAAATTTGTAAAGAAGACATAATGTTGTAAAAATAAAGGACAAAAGTACCCAACACATTTTTTTTTAACTTTTGGGGTTAGCTCATTTAGTAGATCACACACGTGATTATATTTGGGTGTAAAATGTAAATTCTAATTTCCATATCTCTCACCCTTTAGCTTCGATCTTCTCCAAATAATCTTTCCTAACAAAAAAAATTAGAATACTAACCAAATTAAAGAACCATACAAAAAATATAGAGTTATATATGGTAGCAATAATACACACAAAATAAACCTATTTAGCAATTCAATTTTATAAAATCTCTTCCTAATTGCGCATAAAATCGTAATCCAACTAATCCTGGTTAATCGCAAGTAGATACTACGCAAGCAGATTAGAGTCTAGCGATTCTTACAACACTGTCTGCTACTTACACCATGAATGTAGTTCAGATCAGCAGCTGATTGCGCATCATCATTAGCTGATTTCAGCAGACGATCTAGAAATCTCTAATTCAAATTGCATATAAGGTTGTAAAAATTGGATATTGAAAAATTATATTTATCATCTTCTATAAAACTACTGGAAGTTGCAAATCTCACCTACCAAAAAACCCCTCTTTAATTCCATATTGAAAAATAGAAATTAAATAAAAAATTACAAAAAATGAATGAGAATAATAATAATAATAATAATAATAATAATAATAATAATAATAATAATAAACTTGAAGTTGAACTCTGGACTCTTTATGCCCAAAGAATGATATTTCGTTTAACCTTAGCTAACGACTGATTGAACTGAACCCTAAGTTTTCGTTCCACCTTAAGATTCGATGGAGACCCATCACCGTCAACCGATTCCGGTGGAGTGGAAGAACCGGCGTCAGTGGTGGTGGTGGTGATGGGTTTATTGGGAACAGAAAAGGAGCTTCTTTTGGACAATGGTGGTGACTTGTGATCGTTCTAGCGGTGGTTCGTTGATGATAAATTTCTTTCCATCATCAACTTTCAATCCTGGTAAGATCAAGAGTCGGTCCTTCTCATAGGGATAAGAATGGAGTAACCGATGTAGGTTATTCTTTTTGGCAGATGTATCTAATCTGATTTGCGGGTAGACGGATGAAAAATGATTCATCAAAGTGGGGTGCTTTGAATCTTGTCGTGTCTAGCAAGGAAAGATGAAAACAGTAGAATGAGGGAACTTATTTTTTTCCCCTTAATCAGTGGTCAAGAACAGTGTAGTTTTGTTGACCCGAGAAGAGGGAGATGTCAAACTTGGTCAAGGATTTGAATTTGTCGATAATAGTACAGTTGTAATTAAACGAGTCCAATTTAAGATTAAGGAGAGAATGACGATGTTAATTTTGAATTAGGAGATAAAGATTAAGACGAGTTATAGATAATTGTTGGTGAATTATTTTTTAAGTCTTTTATATTTAATTAGGGATAATTATTGGTTTAACTAGATAGGTTTATTTACTTTGTTCATTTAATTATTAAAGCAGGGTTAGATATGGATTAGGATTAGGATTAGAATGAATTTAGGGGCTGTTTGGTAGCCTCTTAATCAGCCTCTTAACCATTCAGGTCTGAATCATTCAGCATTCAGACTGTTTGTTTCAGCATCTGAATGGAATGATTAAGTGTTAAACCATTAAGCTAATAAGGGATGTTGAATGATTTAGCTCTGAACCATTCAGAGCCTCTTAACCATTCAGACTATCTTAATGATTCAACACTTAATCAACCAAACAACCCCTTAGTATGAATAGATGGTTACGTCTTTTGTATTTGGTGTGATTCATTAAAAATACTAGTGGGAATGCCCGCGCATTGCAGCGGGTGTCCCGAATCAGATCAGATTCAATTAAAATGTGTGTTACGAATCACAACCCATTACCGGTTTCTAACACTTTGTTCCATTCAACGAAAAATAGTTGTAGAAGTTTGTAGTCTGCATATACTTGTATTTGTAGTATGTAAAGTGGACATTGACATGATGAGCATAGTCCATGTTTGGTGTGTGGAGTTAAGAATTAGGCAGGGAATTGTTATGAGCAGTCAAGTATATTATGTAATTTTTCTTTATAAGATATCTATCTATGTTATTGTAAAAACTAACCAGTTTGGTTTGATTATTCAGTGAACGGCGGAACATAAACGAACAAATATAATGTACTATTTGTTTTACTTACATGTTGACATATTTGATTAGTAAAACCATATACCTGCATGGAAAACATTTTTTTAGTGTCTATAATTTGCATGTATCCTCCTAAACTGCGTGGGCAAACTAATAGGCTTTGCAATTCAAAAAGGGACAGCGGCGCAGCTTGTTGCTCGCTTACCCATTATCCAGATGTAACTTAGTTTTTATTGTGGAATATAAAAATACATTTATTTAAACCGAAACTTTGAAATCAAGAAGGTTATATCAATTGAAAGCAAGACAATGAATAGTAGAAAATGAGAAGATTGTTCACTTTCATGATCTTTAGTAGGTAGAATATCTTCTTTAATGGTTACACTATTGACTTTCTTACATATACACTACTGAGAAACTGCTTAGTACGATTCATAGTAAGCTGGATAATGATGGTAATTGTTTCATTTCAAGGTCGAGGTTAAAAATTAATATTTAAATAATTATTCATAGAGGTATTCTAAAATTAATAAATTAAAGAACATATATAAAGAGATGACATCATAAACAAAAACAATGGAGGAATGTAACAACACCATTGCTGATCACATTGCCATTGACCATAAAGAAGTCAACTGGTGTCAAACCCCAAGCTGCCGTTAGAGAAAGAGAAAGTTGTGATATTGGAATCTCCTTTGAAAGAGAGGCCTACTACGGTTGAAGAAGTAGCATCACATGGTATCTTAGTGGGTATGTTTTTGGTTGGAATTTTATTACCAGCAAAGTTTGGTCAAGACTACAGGTCTAGGAGTTTTAATGGCGGCGCCGCTGGCATCTCCTGCAGTACCGGCATTTCTTGCTACATGTGCAGCAACAACGTCAACATCAACAACTGTTGCAGAAAGAGGATTTTGAGCAGGAGCACAAGCAACAATGATGGGGCAGAAACAAATCCTACAGTTTAAGCAGGCATGCAACATGTGCAGTAAACCAACAACATAAAAAAATACTGGACAAATGTTTCTTTTACTTGCTAAAATAGATATTAAATCATGTACTGATGTTAGGGAAACTTAAATATCACAATAAGCTACATCATTTTCTACAAAAAAGAAAATTATGAAGTTATAACCAACATGACAACAATGCCTGGCAAAACGGGCAGGTTGGGGTGTGTTGGGGCAAAGGTCAGAACGGGCGTAAAGCCAATATCAAACTTTCAAATAAGTTTGGTTTGGTTCAATTGCCAAATTCAATTTAATGTGGGTCAATAAAGGAACTAAATGTAGTTATGAATGGATGCAGACGAATGTAGTAGTGTACCTCTTTTGTAAAGTTTGCCGGAGAGAATTCTCTTAAAAGAATTAATACGTTGTTTTGACTGAGACGATCTTAACATAGAAACACACATTTCATTAGTTTTCCAACAGAAACAAAGGTATCTTAGTCCACATATTTTACTTTAGTGTGTTGAAAAATGTAAAAAGAATGAACGTATTTGTTACCCTGCTAAGCAAGACAATTAAAGGTATCTTAGTCCACATATTTTACTTTGATTCTTGCCTTTTTATGAAATTTACCCATTTTATTTACTGCTTCGGTGATTGGATTAGATACAACCAACTATGAAATGTCTTGTGAACCAACTAAGTTAGATAACATTGTAGCTGATTCTTTTTAACCCCTAAAACATACATTTCAACTTCAAATATTGAAGATCATGATTCTCAAGTTCAATTATTATTTTTAAATAAGTCCATGTGAGTATTAAAAAAAACAAGCATGACTATAAGCCAAAAATAAGTAGCGTGAAAGAATGTTGGCACAAAAAAAACCCAACAATCCTTCGTAGCCCACTAAATACAGACACCAAATAAAATATAATCTAGAGCTCACTGAGAAGGAAAAAAACAAAAAGCAAGTTAGGAAAAGAAAATTGTAGCCATGCAATGAGAAAGTGTGTTTCCAAACTAAAAGTACTTTAGATAAAATAGCATAATTACCTCAGCTGTATGATCTTTTAAGACATGCTTACAATCATAATTTCCATTTTCAGATCCTTACAACACACGAACTGTCTACGTACACAAAAAAGAAAGCTTCAATGCAAAAGATAATCACAACATTCACTAAGCATCTCATTTTTTAGTCATCAAACAAACTCAAATAAGCATTTGCCTAACTAAATACTAAAACAGAAATATGTAAGTATAACGTGTTTACTTTTCTAGTTTAGCAAGGTGCATTTCATCAAAAATGCATCATCATCGATATTTAGTTCCGTAGATATTAGGAGGGTGTTCGGGATTGCTTATTTAACTCCCAAAGTGCTTTTAGTCAGAAGTTCTTATTGATTTAAGACTTTTTGAAGAGGAGTTTCTAAAAAAATGTTTGGATTAGCTTTTGTTACGGGAAAAGTCAATAAGATGTTTTTTGAAAAGTGTTTGGTTTAGCTTATTTGTTAGGACAAAAAGGATTGAGGAAACCACTTTTGCAAACCTTAGTCTAATTCATACTTCTGCAAATTATTCTAAGTATAGAACTACTAAAGAAAGAAGACTAAAGTACTAAAGAAGGATTCAACAAGTACTGAAGAAGATAGATCAGAAGTTCTGAAGTCAAACCAGACAAGTTCACTGAAGAACTACTGAAGACAAACTACTCATCAATAGTTTGTCATTCATCAGCATTTGTAAAAGAATCTTTCCACCACCCTTATGTTTCAGTGGTTTATTTGTTTATTATTACTTTATCTTTTTGTACAAGTTCCAAGAATGCAACTTGTTGCAGACTTGCTTTTTGGCAAGGTTCATGTATTTGTAAGTCTATAAATAGATGGGTTCATCCCTCTGTTTTAGATATTGATTTTAATTGAAACTGAAATCCTTCAAAGCTTATTATTGTTATTTCCATTTCATTTACCGAGAATCTGTTTGAGTTTTTATTATCATTCACATTCAATACTTAGATTCTCATTAAACTTGTCTTTAGTTTTCAAACATCAAGGGGGAGCAATAACTCCTGTTGATAGTGTAACTTTACTTACTTATTCCGCTGTGCAAATCTGATTGAACTTGCTAAACACATAAGTGTTCACTAGCAAGCAAAACATCAAGAGCATTACTGATCCAACAATTGGTATCAGAGCACTAGTTTATCTGATCACATATCAATCTAACACATTGAGAATCAGACACAGGCTCTTATTGATATTCAATAAAGGATTAAAAGTTCACTTTTTCAACATCCATCATTTTAAGAGATATTTGACAAATCAATACTCTTTAAAATTGGTAGAATCTTGTAAAGGGTACCAACTGCTGCTTAACGAACAGAGTGCATCAAATGTTAGGTTTGGCATAGGGTACAATCACATTGAAACACCAACTGATTTTTCCCCAAAAACTACTGAAGATGGGAGAAAAAATGTTTTAGATGAAACTTCTGAAGAGAAAGAATGCACATCTTTTTATGAAAACTTTCTAAAAACTCACAAAGAAAGTTCTTCAGAAGTACTGATAAAATCTGACTTTAAGCCATCAGTAGTTTCATCTACATCAGGAGTTGAGAACCTGAAAACTACTGATGACCTAAAACAAATCAAAACAGTCAGAAACTTGCCTTTAAATGAAAAAGAAAAGGCAAAAGAATGTGAAATCTGTGGTTTGTTTAACCACAAGACAGAATTTTGTAGATACAGAAAAGGAATTCAGTATAACAAGAAAATTTCACAACCGGTTGTGGGAAAACAAATTAAAAATGATTTTGAAGAAACTTTCCTTCCCAAGAAACAACAACCAGTTAACACCTTTTGTCAGAAAAAGATGAAATCTCCACAACAGTCTTTTTATCAAAATTCTCTTTCAGTAATTAGACCTAAATCATCAGCAGTTTCACAAACTGCTGAGATTAAAAATCTCATGAATATGGTACGACTACTGATAACCAAGGTTGATGGTGGTCCTCAAAAGGATACCACCATTGCTCTTAATGAAAAATCCATTTCCAAAAAGACATGGATTCCTCAACCTGGTCAAGAACAAACTGTTAATGTTCTTAAGAGAAAACCCAAAGCCAAACTGGCTTGGGTTCCTAAATCTAACTAATTTGCTACTTTGTGCAGAGGGTCTCCAGAGGCTTAAATAGCATTTGGTATTTTGACAGTGGAGGCTCAATGCACATGACAGGATGCAAATACCTGATAAAAAATTTTATCAGTCAAAGAGAAGGATCTGTATCCTTTGGGAACAATGCCAAGGGATATGTGCTAGGACATGGCAATGTCTCTTCTGGAAAAATACAGTTTGACAAGGTCAATCTGGTTGAAAACCTTGAGTACAACTTGCTGAGTGTGTCACAAATGTGTGATAATGGATATTCTTCCTTTTTCACAAAGACAACATGCAAGATCATATCACCAGAAGGCCAGAAGTTGATAGAGAAGATCATTGAAGATCATACTTTGTTGATTGCCAAAAGATGGGGCAATGTCTATGTAGTGGACATTGAAAAGGACAAAGTACTGAACAACATTGCCTGTTTCTTCTCAAAGGCATCAACTTTAGAAACTGATCTCTGGCATAGGAGACTTGGCCATGTGAACTATAAAAACATAAATAAAGTCACAAAAATGGGCTTGGTCAGAGGTCTACCCTTAAAAGTATACCAGTGTCAAGAACACTGTGTATCCTGTTTAAAGGGAAAGCAGCATAAGTCCTCCTATAAGTCTATTGAAGAATAAAAAACAACTACATGTCTTCAACTACTCCATGTGGACTTATTTGGGCCAGTAAAAATCATGAGCCTTGGTAAGAAGAAGTACCGATTGGTCATCATTGATGACTATTCAAGATTCACATGGGTGTTCTTCTTATTTTCCAAGGATGAGGCAGCTGAAATCATCAAGTTTTTCATTCTACAAGTAGAGAAACAATATTCTCTATCTGTCAAAGCCATTAGAAGTGATAATGGGACAGAGTTCAAGAACAAAACTCTGGATGAATTCTGCTTGTCTAAAGGGATTATTAGACAATTCAGTGTTCCCAGAACTCCTAAACAAAATGGTGTGGTAGAAAGGAAGAACAGAACATTAATTGAAGCAGCAAGAACTATGTTAGCTGATTCAGGCCTACCATTGTATTTCTGGGCTGAAGCAGTTAACACTGCATGTTATGTTCAAAATAGAGTTCTTGTCAACAAGAGACACTCCAAAACTGCCTATGAAGTTCTTCATGGCATGAAGCCCCTAGATTGATGAAGCCAAAACCTTATCTAATTCCTTATTGCTGTTTTCTTCTGTCATTTACTATCTTCCATATTTCCTTGAACATGGAATTCTTCAGTTGATTCAGCTGTTCATCAGTGAGAGATCCTTTTTGAGGTTCTAAATGTTGAATTGTAAGCAAGTCCTGTGTTGATAGATTCTTCAGTTAATTCATGGATTTGTAGGCCTTGCTTGTAAGATCTCTTCTTGTCACCAATACTGAGTTGGAATCAGTAAAGGACCATTTGATGATCAACACTTTAGATCTGTCAAAATCTGAAGTATAGGGAACCATGTTGGATCCCTGGGATGTTCCTGAGTGCTGGATGTTCTCTATTTCAGTGACTCTCAGGTGGGATTCACTCCTGTCTTCTGTTTGCACTACATTAGGTAATTTAAAAGTAGGTAAATGATGTTCAGTAACTACCTTTGTGTGCAGTTTGTCAGTTATAGTCTTCTGTATTTGATAAGCAAATGTTGAAGGATCCCTGAACTGTGTTATCAGAGGTTTTTCTTCAATATCAAAGTCTCCTTGTATAACTGTGTTGCCTTCTAGCAACACCATCTTGAAATCAGTCTTTGTATTGTCCTCTGGTTTTCTTTTGGTAGCTGGTCTTTGTTTGACACCAGAAGTTCTAACTACTAAAGTTGATACTTCAGAAGTTTTGAACTTCACTGCATTTGCAGCCATGTCAGCCTTGTATTTCTTGTATGTGTCCAGTAGTTTGTCTTCTCTCCACTTTGACACTAAGGCTTTTGAACCATAGTCATTGGCTACCAGTTCTTTAATGATCTCAGCTCTCTTGGCTTTTATATCCTTCTCTGTTGCAGTTTTGTCAGCAACGAGTTGAGCTTTTCTTGTTAGCTCATCCATTGAGAGCCCTTTGAGTGAATAGGCTTTTGTTTTGTCAGCAACAAGTTGAGCTCTCAGGTGGGACACACTCAGCAAGTTGTACTCAAGGTTTTCAACCAGATTGACCTTGTCAAACTGTATTTTTCCAGAAGAGACATTGCCATGTCCTAGCACATATCCCTTGGCATTGTTCCCAAAGGATACAGATCCTTCTCTATGACTGATAAAATTGTTTATCAGGTATCTGCATCCTGTCATGTGAATTGAGCCTCCACTGTCAACATACCAAATGCTATTTAAGCCTCTGGAGACCCTCTGCACAAAGTAGCAAATTAGTTAGATTTAGGAACCCAAGCCAGTTTGGTTTTGGGTTTTCTCTTGAGAACATTAACAGTTTGTTCTTGACCAGGTTGAGGAATCCATGTCTTTTTGGCAATGGATTTTTCATTAAGAACAATGGTGGTATCCTTTTGAGGACCACCATCAACCTTGGTCATCAGTAGTCGTACCATATTCATGAGATTTTTAATCTCAGCAGTTTGTGAAACTGCTGATGATTTAGGTCTAACTACTGAAAGAGAATTTTGAGAAAAAGACTATTGTTGAGATTTCATCTTTTTCTAAGAAAAGGTGTTAACTGGTTGTTTCTTGGGAAGGAAAGTTTCTTCAAAATCATTTTTAATTTGTTTTCCCACAACCAGTTGTGAAATTTTCTTGTTAAACTGAATTCCTTTTCTGTATCTACAAAATTCTTTCTTGTGGTTAAACAAACCACAGATTTCACATTCTTTTGCCTTTTCTTTTTTATTTAAAGGCAAGTTTCTGACTATTTTGATTTGTTTTAGGTCATCAGTAGTTTTCAGGTTCTCAACTCCTGATGTAGATGAAACTACTGATGGCTTAAAGTCAGATTTTATTAGTACTTCTGAAGAACTTTCTTTATGAGTTTTTAGAAAGTTTTCATAAAAAGATGTGCATTCTTTCTCTTCAGAAGTTTCATCTGAAACAATTTTTCTCCCATCTTCAGTAGTTTTGGGGGAAAAATCAGTTGGTGTTTCAGTGTGATTGTACCATATGCCAAACCTAACATTTGATGCACTTTGTTTGTTAAGCAGCAGTTGGTACCCTTTACAAGATTCTACCCATTTTTCACAAACAACCTTGGTGTCAGCAAGCTCTTTTCTGACATTTCCTAGGTCTTCTATCATGATTTTAAGTTGTGCTTGGGTTTCAATAGCATTGTTAGTCAATTTAGAATTTTCTTTTTCCTTTGCAGCAAGTTTTCTTTCTAAATCACACTTCATCTGAGTAAATTTTCTCTCAGAGTCATATGCTTTTCCTTGTAAATGCACATTAGTCTCTCTTATGAGAGCAAAAGATTCTTTACATGAAGTTGAACAAAGTTTTGTTAAAGATTCTTTTGATACCTAAGACAGGGCAGATTTTGAGGTGCAACCCTCAAATGCCATTAAGGCAAAATTCTTTCTGCCATTGTCAGGTTCCCCCCAGTTGATGTCAAACATTTTATTGTCTGCATCAGGATTGCACTCAGTAGTGTCAAAAGCAAGACTGCTCCAGTCAACATACCCTGAAGTAAACAGACTTTGTTGTGAGGGTTGCTGAGTCTGTGGAGGTTGTTGAGCAGCTGGAATGGAAGGGATTGGTTGTTGGCTCTGCATCAGTTGAGCAGGCATCTGTACATATTGTACTTGTGGCACATATTGGATTTGTGGAGCTTGTGCCTGTACAAAATGTGCACTTCCCTGTGTTCCATTATTCCTATTATAACTAGGGTTAAACTGATTTCCAGACTGAGATTGGTTATAGCTAGAGCTTCAACACTCTCTAGCAAAGTGTCCCAACTTCTGACACTTATGACATCTAAGTTTAGACTTGTTAAAACCAATTTTTGTAGAACTATTTAGTCCTGGAAATTTCCTTCCTGACCTTTTATAAAATTTGTTTGTTTTTATACTTAACATGGCCAGTTGATGTAAGATGTCCATTTCTTCTAAGTCATCACTGCTAAAATTTTTTAAATCATTCATGATAAAACACATGTTATCAGCATTTTGACTATATTCATCATTTTCATAACCTGGGAATGATCTTTCTGATGAGATCCCAGCAGTTATGTCAATGTGGTCAAAAGATCCAAAATTATTTGAATAAGTAGGTGAATCTTGTCCCAATAGTGCTATACTACCTGGTAGATAGTCATCAGCAGTTTTACCAGAACTTTGCAATTTCTTCTTTTGATCGATTTCTCTTTCAAAAGTTAGCAATCTCCTATGTAATTTTGTAAGAGTGAGGGAGCTAAAGTCCGGTGAGGATCTGAGAACTATATAATATGTTTCCCATTTTTCAGGTAAAGACCTTAAAAATCTATGAAGCATAGATACAGTTGTATAGGTCTGACCATTTAATTTTAGCTCAGATATTAATGAAGAGAATCTTTCAAATTGTTGAGTTAAAGTTTCCCCATTTATGTGAGCAAATGTTTCATATTGTTGAGCCAGGATTTCTCTAGTGTTGGCAATCACCTCTTCAGTTCCTCCAAACTGTTCTTTTAGGCAGTCCCAAAGCTCTTTGGCACTATCACAATGTAATAATCCAGAGTAGATTTCATTTGGGAGTGCCATTGCCAACATAGAGAAAGCTTTAGCATCAAGCTCAAGTTTTAGGAAATCATCTTCTGTATAGTCTTTTGGGTCTTTTGGTATTTCAACTTTAGTTTCAAGATTAATGTTTACTCGTTTGTGAGGACCATATATCACAGATTTCCAGCAACCGGTGTTGGTCTGTGATAAAGTATGTGCCATTCTCCTTTGCCAGATATTGTATTCATTTCTAACTAGCATAGCAGGTTTATTGGCAGAACCAGTATTATGTAGATCCATTTTAAAGAGTATTGATTTGTCAAATATCTCTTAAAGTGATGGATGTTGAAAAAGTGAACTTTTAATCCTTTATTGAATATCAATAAGAGCCTGTGTCTGATTCTCAATGTGTTAGATTGATATGTGATCAGATAAACCAGTGCTCTGATACCAATTGTTGGATCAGTAATGCTCTTGATGTTTTGCTTGCTAGTGAACACTTATGTGTTTAGCAAGTTCAATCAGATTTGCACAGCGGAATAAGTAAGTAAAGTTACACTATCAACAGGAGTTATTACTCCCCCTTGATGTTTGAAAACTAAAGACAAGTTTAATGAGAATCTAAGTATTGAATGTGAATGATAATAAATACTCAAACATATTCTCAGTAAATGAAATGGAAATAACAATAATAAGCTTTGAAGGATTTCAGTTTCAATTAAAATCAATATCTAAAATAGAGGGATGAACCCATCTATTTATAGACTTACAAATACATGAACCTTGCCAAAAAGCAAGTCTGCAATAAGTTGCATTCTTGGAACTTGTACAAAAAGATAAAGTAATAATAAACAAATAAACTGTATGCGCGTAGGATCGGCTAATCAACAAAGATAATGATCAAACAAGTTCAATTCAGGTGCGGAATCCCTGAATTGATCACAAAATGATAATAAAACTAGTAAAACGTAGAAATCATCATAAACATAATCATTTCATTCATTAGATAATCAATTACACTTCAAAAACGTTGTTTATAATTATTAAACACGGTTACAGACTCAATAATAACCCTAGGGAGAAACAGACACTGGGAGGGAAAACAAATGACCAAAAGTTAACATTCAAAAAATCAGATTGCCTTATATAGACCTGCACATTCGCCCAAATGACTTGGTCGAATGTGCAGGTTCGACCATTGCAACAGGGCGAATCTGGACACATACATAAACATAACTACATTCGACCTCCCAGTGCACCTTCGACCATTCTTTCTACCTTCGACCATCTTGAATCCCACCTTCGACCATTCGACCATGAACAAAATATTTTGTAATTCGCAAAAAGCTAGATACGAGCCAAGCTTTATCGAGCTCGAGCCGAGCTTGAGCCTAAAACAAAGCTCGTTTATTTATCGAGCTCGAGCTAAAGCCTAGCATGTGAAGCTCGTTAGGCTCATCGAGCCTTATCGAGCCTAGTATAATATGTGACATCCGTCACCTTTCATTTTATCTTTTGACCGATTTTAGTCCCTCTCATTTCATGAATTTACATCTACTCGAATCGTTGTCGTAATTGAAAAAAAAACTCTTTTCTTTCATAATAAATAATAATAATAATAATAATAATATTAATATTCTTTAGATTCTTTTTTTTTTTTAATTTTGAAGTTCATCTTACAAACTCTTTTAAATATAACAATAAACAACCAGACTAAACCTATACCCAATCCTCACCTTAATCTGCTCAGCCCAGACACCAGAAGCCCAAAACACCCGGCCCAAATTTTTGATTCCCCCTCCTACCTGCAGCGATACACACAAAAAAAAAAAAAGGAGAAAAAGGTTTGAGGCTGCTTGGACTAGAACCCGAGTGAAAGCTTGGTACACGTCCACTCAAACCAGCTGAGCCATGTTATTTTTGTGTAAGGTTATACAACACAAACAAATATAAACCATCTTTGATCGCGCACAGTTGACTTGTGAAAGTCAACCTGCGAGCCTCTCCTTCCAAAAAAACAATCCCAATCAGCGTTTGAATTCCAATTCGTTTAAGGAAACATGTTGACCGACCTTCCCTGCTTCTTTTCCACGCAAAAAGATAATTAAAACATTCCAATTTTGGGCCTTAACACGCGTATGCGAGTTAATATGGGTCAAACTTCCAAAATTTCGTTTACGTGTTATTAGTATAAATTGGTGCCTCCCCTATAAGCTAAAAGGGCCGATATACAACCTTTAATACTCGATTTCTTTTAAACCCTCGTATAAACCTGCAAATCGTTAGAGATTTGACTTCTTGGTTGACCACGCATTCGTCATCAATTCAGAGTTGTAAGTCACGTTCTTTAATGTATTTTCAGTCTTCATTGTATCATGATCAATAACCCTATGAATACAAGGGTTATTGATTGTTGAATCGTTGTATTAGAAAGTCTAGGGTTCGATTATATAGTTTGGGGAAGATGATACGATATCAAGTCTGTATTAGTTGTTTTTTTTTATCAAATTCCAACACCAAAACTAATATAGATCAGTTGGTGGTATTGTAGTGGGAAACCCGGTTGGTCAGGGGTTCGATACTCAGCTCCACCGTTTTTTTTATGTAATCACATTAATTCCTAAACACATTATATAATTTATTAAATCTGTATCTAACTCGTTCTCAGGGTCCAGACCAACTGGTCTGGGCTTGTGATTATAAACACGCGAAGCGGCCCAGACTCGGGTTCGATTCCCTTCAACAACAAACATTTTTTTTTCAAACTCTTTAATTATATATTTAACCTATTAATCTTTTAAAATAGTTTTAAAATACCAAAAGTGTCCTAATAATTCTACAAAAATTATTTTAAGTAGATTTCATGACAAAGTTTATCATACAATTTTTAGATTTCAAAAAATAATTTATTTAACATTTATTATAAATATTACAAGTAATTCATTTATAATTTTAAAATTCTATAAAAATATGTAAACGTTCTTATAAAATTCCACAAAAATTATTTTAAACTTGTAGATCTATAAGCATTTCAGAAATAAATTTTATTTCAGAAAAATCATTAGTTTCATATTTTTAATTGATTTTGTTATTTTAAGTCATAAATAAATCATAATAAATTCATTTTTCAATATTTTTATACCAAAATTTTACATAAATTATTTTTGTTCATTTAGAACAGAAATATAAATTTTAATTTGAAATTTCTTTAATTTTAATATATTTAGATATTAAAATTATATCTTTGACAAATAGAAATGAATATACTAAATATTCAATTTTTGAGGAAATAATTTTATAAAAATTATTTTCATACTTTGAAACCTTATAACATGATCATCCTTAATTAAAAACCTACAATAGTCTTTTTATTTAATTATTTACCCAATTTCTCTATTTATTAACAATTTACCTAATTAAGAAAACAATTACTTATCCCCAAATTAGGAACCCTAGAAATACTTGTAGACTAGAAAGACTTAAACTCATTTATTACCTTAAACATAGGGTGATACTTGGCAACGTTGGATTACACTTATTCAATTCCACAAGACTTAACACCTTGCTAAGGTTAGTATTACTTATCCCCTTTTTCGTTTTTACACTTTTGGGGTGATTCATGCACAAGTATACAAAACTTGCACATTCATTTACACATACATTCTTTTTCATTTACAATTCATATACGTGTCTTGTTTATCTTTGTGCTTTATGTTTGAACATGAATGTAGCTTACATACAAAATCATACATCTAGACATAACTTATGTTATGGTGCTCTTTACATATAGACGTAACCTATGTTACGGTGCTCATTTAGACATAACTTATGTTATGGTGCTCTTTTAGACTTGACACGTGTTAGGGTGCTCATTATCAATTTTACCATACCAACTTTACATTTGATCTTGTCTTGTTTGGTTACTTATGTGTTTACATAATGCCTTGGTGATGCTAGACACATGAATTGTACCGCTTTTCAAACTTATACTATATGTACAAAGCTAGGTAATACTCACCAACATCATATGTTGACAAAATTTATTTTCGTGCATGTTTCAGGATAAGCTGCTTGACGCTTCACATAGAACTTTGGACTTAGATTAAATCAATTAACTATCTCTATTTTTGTTGTCATGTAGTTATTTTCACATGTTGTAAAACAATATTCAATAATCAAATATTTACATTTTAGTACCATGAGCTTTTGAACAATCGTCACTACGTGACACCTCGATGATTCCGCCATCGGTTGGGGTGTTACATAATATTAGTTTTTTAATATTTAATAATATTTACCACTCATTTAAAGTTGTATAGAAAACGAGCCCCGAGCTCGAACTTCAATTATCGAGCTCACGAGCCTAAACGAACTATTATTTATATTATTTTTATTTAACATGTTAACTAATAAATAATAAACGAGTCGAGCTCGAGCCGGGCTCGAGCTTAAGAAATTACAAACGAGCCGAGCTTGAGCTTTGAAAACAAAGCTCGAATCGAGCCAAGCTCGAGCTCAAGCTCTTATAAGTTAATCGAGCTCAAGTTCGAGCCTGGTCAACCTCAGGCTTGGCTCGACTTGTTTGCACCCCTAGTTATGATATTAATTTTTATTTTTATAGATAGCTTAAGTCCACTATCCATCAAAACAAAACATTTTACTTAATGGTAAAAGTAATAAACATAAGAAAATGTCAACATACATGGTAAGGTTTTTGTGTAACGCCATATCTCACATCAATACCAGAGTAGGTTCGGTTAAGACAACATATCTTGTCGGATATAGGGTGCCGACCCTGCCAAAAAACAGGTGTTACCTATTTATCCCATAAAAAATAAAGGAAAGTCACCATTCAAAACAATAAGAAAATGTCTACTAGTCCATAATGTTATTTGAAGCTTTGATTATGGTTAATTTTGTATTTTATCTTATTCTACAGAGTAAATGGTTAAATTCTTCCTTAAGGTTTGGTTAATTTTGCTAGATCCATCCAAAATAAGAATTTTTGACACATGAGCCAATAAAGTTAAAAATCTAGTACTAAATCCGTCCAATTTGCTAACTCTGTTAAATACCAACGTTAAATAGGGGCATTTTGATCATTTTGTATTTCTTAATTGCCAAATTCGTTTATTAGGTTTGTTTCAAATTGCTAGATCAGTCCAAGATGAATTATTCATTTATTATAATCTTAAAAATATGTAAAATGATTAAAACAACAATAAATATTATTAGAATATGCAAAACTAGATGAATTATTCATTGTTATAATCTTAAAAATAAGGTAAAGATGATAGTAATATAACGTTTGATCGCCTATCATTAAATTCCATATACACATGAACAAAATTCGTTTATATATATAACCTATGCATAAGAAAGCGGAACCTTTGATAAAAAAAAAATAATATATGGTTTAGTTTTTTTTTTCTCGCAATCTTCTATCTTTTATATATAACTAGCAGGAACCCGCGCGTTGCGGCGGGACTGCACCCATAAACTTTTTTTTACATATATAATAATTTTAAACTAAAAGTCATAAAGTCTTTATGGACGATTCATTATGGTGATACTAAGTATGAAAGAAGCAACAACCTAATATTTAGTTATAAATTATTTAGTATCTATGAGTTCTTGAGTACCTTGAATAAGTTTGTAAAACTACCGTTGGATACTTTATATAACTGTGTGATATTTCGACATTTATAAAACTATGTTGTATATAAACAAAGCTTTATAATATAGATTTTTAAAATGTAATACAGGGTTAAAAATGATGCAGTAAAAAAAATCCAACTTCTAATAAGTTCTATAGTTTTTTTCATTGTATGTAGTTTATTTAACAAGTATTGTGTTTGTTATGTTCAACCGGTTGGTTGTTTCCGCAAACTGAAATTAATTATGTTAATAAGTTGAATTAAATTGATAAGAATTGGGACCACCAATATTAAACTGACCTGAGTCCATTTAGACTAAACCCTACCTAAAAATGTTGTGTTGGATTGATGGCGTGTTAATTCACACCCCTAGCTCCATGTCCTGATTAAAAGCAAAACAAAAAAAATGAGCCTATGTGCCAAATCCAATTGTTAAAAAGGTTTGCACATGTAACGACTTATAGAAAGTTATTTGGAAAATACTATATAGTTAAATTGAAGCCATACTTGGTGGTTAGGAGGAATAAGATAATTAAATCAAATATCTAGTATCAATAAAAACGATATAAAACCCCAAAAGCTACATGATAAGATTAGCGAGTCTTAGGGCAAAGATAACATTATATACAACACGAATGTCCTGTATCAATTAAGTTGATGCGTCTATTTCAAAACACATTCTCTTTAAATCTCTCATTGTTTTGATTTCCTACATAGAAATTTTTACTTAACAATAATAGAAGACCGAAACTCGAGCAAAAAAAAAAAAAAAAAAAAAGAGCAGGCCATTAGATAGGATAAATAATGCCATACCATATTGTTCAACCATCTCAGTCTCTAGTCCCTGACTTGGCTATCTCATTTGGGTCCTACAAAAGATCATCAACAAAAAAACTTCACGATAATTAATTTAAATCTCAAATATTTTACAATTTATCAAATGAAGTTACTGAGCCAATACAAAGTAAAAGCGTATGCCAAAGTTCAATATTTTATTGGGAAAAAATAATGCAATACATACCGTTTTAGGCTGATGATCCAGGCAGAAAGCTTTCATCTTTGTCTCCTTTTCACAAATCATAAATCGTTCCATTTCACACTCGATATGCTTGCGCGCATCCATTAAAGCTTGCTAGTAAGAGGCACTAACCTATGTCCACATGCATGTATGGTTGGAGATGAGAAGAATGGAAAAGCATGTAATTTTTGAGACATGAGAAGGTGAGGATGCATATACACTTCATGGACACTTAAAGGTCTTAATATTAAGCATTCAATTAAGATTTATTGTGTTTTATGAGGGTGAGTTACATCTTGAGATGGATATAAAGTATGTATTAGATACATATACAATTGGCATTGAATGTTGTACAAGAGGGCATAAAAGGAAGAAATTGGACAAAAATTATAGATTTATACTAAGACTCTTGATATGCCATCTTAAAAAAGATGAAAATTTACCTTCTTAGCCATCAAGCACCCATTATATAGAAGTATAGATAGATAAAAAAAATTTAGACACATGACATTCATTGAAGGTACAAAAAACGGATTTTCAAGCCTAAAGATTTATTTTTGGTATTTAGGAATCATACACCATCTAATTAGGAATCATACTGGCCCACATCACACACCAATAGAAGACTGTCACATACACCAGAATATGATGTCACACCCCCATAATTTTATTTAAAGTTTTGGTGGAAGTTACCACCGTATTAACCACATGCTTTTAATTTGAAAAATATATTTGTTTTAACAAAATTTTTGCAATAAAATCAACATCGTTCTTAAACTATACTGGCTTATACTCCGGGAGTGTTCCGGGTTGAGAAATCTAAGTAAAGTGAATATATTATTATTATTATTATTATTATTATTATTATTATTATTATTATTATTATTATTATTATTTTAAACAAATCTTTGCCATAAGTTATCATATTCTAATATAAAAAAAGGGTAATTGGGTCGGGTATCACCTAATCCCAGGCCCGACCCAAACCCACAATTTTTTTTAAACTAATTTCAAACCTGACACAATACCTGTCGGGTTACAAAAAATAGTCGTTTTTTTTCTCCGTTTTTTATATAGCACTATGGTACTCGTTGGAAAGATAATAAGACACTCGTTAATTTGGTGTAATTTTTTTCTTTAAAAAATCTCGTATATAAAAGATATTAACGTTTAAAAGTTATGAGAGGAAACATGAGAGAGAAAATAATAAATTTTTAATATTTACATATTTAGTAGATTAGTTATTTAATAGATTGTGTTAAATCATATTTAAACCATATTTACTTCTTTTTTTAATTGGTCTAAAGTTGCCACATCACATCCTATGTGGCATCTCTTAAAAGAGAGATTGCATAATATTATGACATGTCATTAAAAATGCTTTGGTTTATTATATACTAGACTTTTGCCCGCGTTTACACGCGGTTCACCAACGTACAATTATTTTGATTGGTAAGATGTAAAAAAATATAGTAGAAATATTTTATAAAATTTAAAAGAAGACAACATACATTTTATTCAAATATCAGTAAATATTTCTTTATACACGACATTTTTTGTTTTAGTCTGCACCTTCCCATCAGAATCAAGTATAAGTAATTTCACACATGCCCTGCTTTTAACTCTTGAAAGGGCGACACAAAGCTGGCCATGTGAGAATACAAGGTCTCTTAAATACAATCCAACCTTCGATAGAGACTGTCCTTGGCTTTTATTGATGGTCATTGCGAAACATACGCTTATTGGGAATTGACGCCTTTGGAACTTGACTGGAATCTTGTTATCAGATGGTATCATATTTATTCTAGGAATAAGAGTTTTGGTACCAATGTTTCCACCTGATATGATTTCGGCTTCAATAACACGCTTTGAAAGTTTGGTGATTCGTAGCCTCGTGCCATTACACAAGCCATTTTGTTGATCTATGTTTCTCAACAACATAACAGGAACACCAATCTTTAGTGCTAAGCGATGATTAGGCAATCCAGAAATTTTTAAACCATTAAGGACATCAGGAGAATATAAATCTTCCTGTGAACGGTTATTAGCATTCTCAGTCTGGCATATACTATCAGAGCTCAAATACTCGACTTCATCTCCAGGAAACAATGCAAGCAACCTATCATTAATTTCATGTACCACTTAGTTTTTTGGTGCAAGTATTGCTTGTTCTCCAAAATAATCTTTATTCTTGTAAAGCTGAAGAAGTGAAGGGTAGACGAAGTCAATTAAGCTACAAATAGGATCTGATGAATGCTTAATAAGAAGATCACTTGGAATGTCTACATCTGCCTCATCTTCATCAAATGAATCACCAACTTTACCCTCACCTAACTCTAGAAGCCAGTCTGCAAATTTCTTTATTTCTTCTGATTCAGATGCGTTGTTACCAATTGTTAACCTCATGTTTTTGGTTAATGTACGGACTTTGCAACTATTCCAAATCTTGGACGAAGTTATTGAGGCATTCATAATATCTCTTTTACTACCATTGGGAACAACAGGAAGGATTTGTCTAAAATCACCACCCAAAACCATAACCTTACCTCCAAAAGGCAGCTCATAATTAACAGAATCCTTTGATTTCAAGATGTCTTTCATTGTGCGATCAAGAGCTTCAAAAGCATGTTTATGAATCATTGGAGCTTCATCCCAAATAATTAACTTAGTTTGCTTCAATAAATCTGCCTCCTCGCTATTCGCCTTCATAGAACAAATTGATGATTCAGTAACATTCAAAGGTATACGGAACCTAGAATGTGCCGTCCTTCCACATGATAACAGCAGAGAAGCAATACCACTGGATGCAACGTTCAAAACAATTTGCCCTTTAGATCTAATGGTAGCAGACAACGTTTTCCATAAAAAGGTTTTACCAGTGCCTCCAAAGCCATAAACAAAGAATAGGCCACCTTTGTTACAATCAACCGCATCAATTATTTCATCAAAAATTAAACGTTGCTCGTTTGTTAAAGAAGGTGCGTTGCTATGAAATTCTTCAGCTAGCGTACTTACTTGATAATTCAATTCATCAAGTATCAAACGATTATTTGCAGATGCAATCGAATCATTATTAGGATAAGGCATAGATGGAAACCTACATAGGCTGGAGTTATTCCGAAGCAACTGTTTCTCAATTACAAGCAATGTAATTTTCTTGATTTGATCATCAGGAAGAGACAAACCTAATAATGAAAAACATTCTAATTAATATTCAAAGAAGAAATAATAACAATAAATAAAAAAAATAAATTTTTAATTATAAGTTTTTTACCTTCAATTTGGAATACGTCTTCGTGTCTACACATAATACCGTCTGACAAGTACTTCCATGTCTTCTCCCAAACATGGTCAGGCCTAGATAAGCTGTTAGACAACAATATCATCGCAAACAAATTACGAAGAGAGTATCCTGAGCCTGTATAATGAGCTTCTTCAATAGCTTCTATATATTCCTTGTCATCTTCCAACAGGCCAAGAGCGTAACATGCATCTCGATATGTTGGTAAAACTTCTCCATTCACCGTTCTTATATCAGCAAAAGATTTAGGACCTTTTACCTTATTGAGAAGAATCCTCAAGAAATAAGCCTCACCCATTGAAGGAGTAACCATGTGAACACGACCAATTGCCTTACATGTTTTCCGAAAATCCCACTTTTTTTCATCACCTTTCCAAACAAATTTACTTGGGATTTCGATATAACTAAGTTCACGTGCCACAACTTCAGTTTCGTTTAGTTTCATCCACTGTAGAAACATTGTACAAGACACTGATGGTTTGTTGAGTACATTTTGAAGCTTCTCTTGTGGACCGTATACAACAGTTTGCTCACCAGGTATATAAAAAGGAAGCCTAATCACTGGAGGGTATCTGAAATGCACATCGTGTTTAAATATCCTCCATGAAGCTTCACATGCTGAAAGGAACCTGCAATCATAATGTTTTTTGATTTCATCTCTTTGCAAAATTTGTTCACCTTCTCCATCATCTTCTACAAAAGCAATTTTAGCCCTGTCAGGTCCCTTGTTAATGTATTTGAATAAATACTTGATTGAAGCGGCCTGGTTACACCATTCAACATTAATATGAGCTTGATAACGCCTCAATAGTGTTGGGTTATAAGGAACCACCTGTCTGTTGTCTAACTGAGTAGTTCCTTTTTCAACAAATACTCTAGAGTCTCTTCTTTTATAAACCGGATATCCATTTGAATCTATCATTGACGCACGAGAAAACTTCTTTGGAAATTTCTTCGAGCACTTACCGTCAATCATGCACGGGCAGTTTGGATATTCACGTCCACAGGGACCATGAATCATAAAGTCACTCACAAGACTAAACAACTCAGGATCTAAATTCTTATCTGGGATTTCAGCAGACACGAAATGGTCAACATGCTCAATCGTGGGAAGCTTGCTATCATCTTTAAGAAACAGACAGATATGAGTGTGCGGAAGACCACGCTTTTGGAACTCTATAGTATAAACCGCTGTAGAAATAAATGGTAATAAAATTAAAATATAAAAGAAATAAATGAAAACATGATTTAAAATAAAACAAAAAAATATATTGAATACATTTAATACTCTATTTGGGTTATAATGTGTATATATATATATATATATATAAAGAATTATCTTTTGTTATTAATGTATTTTACCTGCTGAAGTCTTCCCCAATAGTGTTTTTTCATGTAAATCTTTCATCATTGATTCTAGCTTAACTTTGAATAATCTGGCTAAAATGTCTGGTCTATCTTTAGGATTTGTCTTCTTATCCTTCAGAAACCTTCTAACTTCAGGCCATTTCGGATTACACGTGATTGTGATAAAAAAAAATCAGGGTATCCATGTTTCTTACAAATAGCCATTGCATCAAGATAATTTTCCCTCATGTAATGTGCACCACTAGTAAAAGAAGAGGGTAATATTATAGGTGTACCTACCGTTGCCAGATCTGTAGGTCCATTTTGATGCATGTTTTGAAGACTTGTATAAGAGTCACACCTAAGTTTTTGTTGCTGATGACGTACATAAAACAACCGTTCACTCTCTATCATAGTATAAACGTCAACCAAAAACTGTTGTAGAAGGCGCCTTGCATTCAAAATCAATGAGAACTTACCAACTCTGTCTTGAATATGATATGCAAAATACTCTCTCATTGAACACTTTGAATCTACTTTCTTTTTAGATTTCCTTTCTTCCCGATGCGGTATATCAACCCTATAACAATCTTCTCCAAATGGAATAAGCAATGGATACTGGAGAGCTAAATATTTTGGATGAAGCTCACTTATCCGCTTAAGACCGTCTTTTCTCGATTCCACAATAATATCACGATTGTCAATCTCGTCATCATGGTCTGTAAGTATAAGGGCAGCGATTTCAGATGAAGTTGGTAAGTTGTATACTCGGCCATCTTTAGTTCTACTACCAATAAGACGTAACTTAAGGCTAACATCAGGATTTTCATGAAATCGATCACGTACACTCCTATAGCTTTGCACAAGTTGATTTTTAGAGTCTAACATCGACTTGATGTACTGAATGATTTCAACATCAAGTTTTTCATCAAAATCTTTAGACTCTCCTTTTTCCTTACTGTAAGAAATAAATAAAAAAATTAACATATTACAAAAATCCTAAAAAATAAAGTTTAAGTAAAACTTAATATTAATAAACTGTATAATATTACCTGAAATTTTTTTTCCTGTTGGAGACTTCATTTTCAGTGTCATAGATATACAACTGAGAAAATTTTGGTGTGTTTCCATCGTTAGGAATAAGACCACCTAGCGCATGATAATTTTCACCACTTATTCTGTATATGAATGGAGCCTTGCCTTTATTAATATTTGAGTCGACCTTGCCTCCCATTGAAGTAAAACAGAACATAGAATTGAAGCGACGAATGTGCTTTAAGAAATATTTGCTTCGGAAGTCTATGTTCTTGAAAAGATTCTGATACTCTATACTGCTCTCTTTGAAATCTGGAAGTTGCACCTTGCCATAACCACAACATATCATGTAAGATGTTCTCCCACTAACTTGTTGTCCTCTGCCAGCTTCCGATTTCCACAGTTTCGCATTACACATCTCACATACAACCGTTTGATCACCATGATCCAAATAATCTTGTGAATAGAATAAATTGAGATGATATTAACATAAATAAAAAAATATAAAATCGTAATTGAAACCTAAAAATAACAGTTACCTTTAGAGACACCCTTATATCGAGAATCTGCAATGGTTTGATGATTCATATCTTCTTCGTCTGACAAAGCAACCATGCGAACAGGGGACACGCAGCGTCGATTACTTCTTAATCCATTGTTGCACTTTGCTAAGTTACGTAAACTTGAACTTTGTGTTAACATGGAAATATGAGTTGATGTATTCATGGTTGCTGTCTGAACAGAAGTTGTTGCATTTGAACCTCTATCAAAATTAACACCTTCACCTAAATATAATATTAAAAGTTAAATTTTAATATTAATAAGAGTAACAATTTTATATAAGTAATTTATTCAAAGAAAGTGGTACCACATGTAACGATGGATTGACTCTGCAATCCTGTAATGGAATTAACTTTACGTCTTTTAGCATCAAGTTGTGCTTTTCTTAAACTTCTAGAATCGGGAGAATGTTGTCTTTTGATATCAGCCACTGACACTATTTATAAAAACAAAATAAGTTTGGATAGTAAATGAAGTTTTAGTTATAGAATGTTATCATAATATAAATACAAACGTAATCAAGATAGAAGTATAATACCATTTGTAATATTAGACAAAGGACTACGTTCTGTTGAACCTGTTTATAAATAAATAAATAAATTACCTTAAGATTGAAAGATTATGAAATTAAGAAAATGTTACAAATTATTAAATTGAAACAATAACTATTACCGGAAAAAGATGGGGTATATGGGGTGTTGAAGGTTGAGGTAATGCTAGATAGGTCAATTGAAAATACATTGTTGCTGGATGTTGACGGATTTGTATCTCCAGGTTGCTCAATGTTATGTCTCTTAGCATCAAGTTGCAATTTTCGAAATTTGCGACAATCACGTGCAATGTTACTTTTGACTTCAACCATAGAAACAAATGATTAAATAATAATAGTTTTTATATGAAAATAAATAAGAAAATTGCTAATATTTCTTAGCATAAAATATCGGGCAAAAAAAATAAATATACCGATTGAAATGTTAGACATTGGTGTTTGTTGGACTTCACATTAACAAAATAGAAAAATTAATTCAAATATAAAAATTATTAATATGCATTGGAATTTGATACTCTATACAAAGATATAAAAATAATAAGTGTTATAATAAAACTTTACCGGGTGTAGACACATTGAAATGGTGTGAAGATTCAATGGAGTCGTGGTTAAATACTCCACTTGGTGGTACATTTTGAATTCCATCATTTGTTGGATTATTGACCTTGCATCTCTTAGCATTTAGTTGTGATTTTCTAAATTTACGACAATCGGACGCACTCTTAATTTTTTCTTCATTTGATACAACTGTGAAATAAAATAAATTAATTGCATAGTACAATTATCATATAACTAAAGATTTAAAATATATGAATTTCGTTTACCGTTAGAGATATTAGATAACGGTGTTCCTTTGTCATTACCTTTAAAAAAACATAAGTTAAATGACAAAAGACAAGTAATATAAAAAGGAATATATTGTAGATATAAGCAAAAAATTACCATTTGAAGTGTTAGAAAGCCTTTTACGTCCCATTTCACCCACAAGGAACAAATGTCTACATAAAATGTTTCATCACAATGTAACACAATATAAATCAACACAAATAATCATGATATTCAACTATTAAGTTATAAAAATGCACAAATGAAAGAAAAGATTGACATACATTCAAGTTGTACAAACGAACAGCCGAGCAAACATACAATAGCAAAGCAGAAGTATTTTGAAGGTTTTGATTGTTTTAAAACTTTGTTTGATCAAAGTCATAAAGCAGGAGGTATTGTTTATATGTAAATTTTGTTGAAAAAATATGGTTTTTTTAGAGGATTGTATTAAATGTATAATTAAAACTGCTAATTAATATGTTTAATGAATTACCATTATTAAAGAAGTTTTAAAAATTTGAATTTGAAAATTTTCGAAAGTTATGTGATTCGAAATTTAAAAATTTGTATTATATTTAGTATAAATATGTATGATTGATACTAATTAAAACATCTTGCTTATTTTATGGTAATCACTTAATGTGGTTTTATTAATTTTTTTTGTAACTAATATAGTTATTAATGTAATTCAAAAAATTAATTAATAACAAACTTCTAATAACAATATTACATCAAATAAATATATTGCATCATTTTGAATTTTAACAAAGTAACAAAAAAGAAACATAAAATGCAAACACACAATTTATTTAGATGAAATTTGTCCCAAAAATCCAAACTAATCATGAAGAAAATCAAATTGTCACAAACATTAAATAAAAATCCAGATAACAGACAAATGTTTAAATAAATTGTTAACTATTTCTATTTCTCAAGCTAAGGCGCTAAAAGGGAGATCTCAGGTGTCACTTCCTCATCATTGCGTATGTTATCTCCAACAGAATCCTACAATATTAAATGAAATGTTAAAATTGTTAGAATAAACTACATTAAAAACTGAATTTGAATATATAAATAAATAAGTCAAATAACAATGTTCAAAGACAATGCATTCTGTGTATAAGATTAACATATATCGATGTTTTCAAAAAGATGTTGATCGACCTAGGAAAAAAATAAACATGTAATACGTAAAAAGGAAATGTTTATACTATAAACAAATAAAATTAGTAAAAACAATAATAAACATGTAATAAATATTCATAAGATTAATAATATTTGAATAACTGAATGATAATAATAACCTTAATATCAAGGAAGATTTCTTCATGAGAAGCAACTATTGAAGACTGATTGTAACTTTGCGTATAACATAACGATCAAGATGCTTATCAATGTTGAATTGTCGAAATGTAATGTTGAAAGCACATAATATGTTGAAAACATAAATGAAACCATGAATACATTAAAAACTAACCTGTTCATCCATCAAAACCATATCGGGACAAACAGTTTCTCCCTGCATCTTTCTATTTGGTAGCTTCAAAAGTTCTAAATAACTTAATTTTTATTTGTATTGACTCATCCGCGATTTAATGCTATTCTATACTCTTCCATGTTTGGATACATAAACCTGCAAGTTAATAGAATATATACATTTAATCATTAGATGCAAAATAAATAATTGACTTAATATGTAAAATATGATAGACATACCTGATAGAATTTTCCAGGAAATAGTGATAATAAATTTTACAAAACAAAATCTGTACTTATAATGTAAATTCCACGATTTATTTATGTTAAGCAATTAGTGATATAAAAAAGGTAAAAAGATGCGATGGAAATGAAAATTAATTTAGATTAAAAGTTGCTATAATAAAAATTTTCTATTTTTTTATTTAAATTTCTATTAAGACAATTTTTAAAATGTATAGGTATAAAATGTAAAGATTTCAATCTACCTAAAATAAAATTAAACATATATAATAAATAGGATATTTACGTTGTATATGTATATTTTTTAATTTTTTATAAATAAAATTTATTGTTTGTTATTATCTATTGATTGGAAAAGTCGAACCGTGTTGACCACTTAATAAAAACGCATAAGTTGTTATAAAAGGAAAAAAAAACTGAATTTGTTTTGCATTAAAAGAATGTGTTTGCATTTAGAAAAACAAAGTCAAACCTTGATTATTTATTTGCTAAAATTGGACGATTTGAATTTACAAAAAAGTTATAATTTTAATGTTCGTGAAGTATGGCTTGTTAAAAATAATATATTATTCCATAATTAAAAAAAATTGGCATTAATAAAAATTAATATGAATTCTAAAAAGTGGTCAAACAATATACAATCCGAAGAATATATCATTGTTTTGGAAATCACATCTCGTTGATTTATTATAAACTATTTCCATAATTATAAAATTTGGCATTAATAAGAAATTAATATGATTTTTAAAAAAGTCAAACCATTTAGTAACTTAAAATACGTTTATAAAACAGATTTCCATAATTAAGAAAATGGCATAAATAAGATATTAATATAAAATTTTAGAAAAGTCAAACAATTTACTAAAAACAAACAACATTATCTTTAAATTATAAAGTTTTTTTTTTTAAAACCATTATACACTATGTTTACTATCTTACTTCCTAAACAACCAATTAACATTAACATAGATGACTATTATCCATAACATACTATGCAAAATATAGTGTTGTTAACTAATCCACATAATCAGTCAAAATATTACTGATGCTAAACACAAAAATCCCCAAAATTCACGAATTAAAGTTAGTCAATGCAAACCACAACCCATTTTTTTTTTGTTATGTTACCCACCAAAAGTTTTCATCCTACCAAAAAGTGTCATCATATAAAAACCACCTAATTACTGTCACCTCTAACCACTTATTTCTATTACATCTCTATCATTAATATTGTACAAATATGCCTAAGTCCTTTTTTTCTTCCTTACTCACCACGTACATATTTATATATATATATATAATGTAAATAATAATAATAATAATAACAATAATAATAATAATAATAATAATAAATATAATGATAAAATCAGATTTTACTTTTAGATATGGAGTTTATTTTTAGAACCATAACATGTTTTAGGACCAAAAACAAAATATAACCAAACCCAACCCCTTGAGCCCACAACTGAAGCCCACACCTAAGCCCAACTTCCCCAAAACCCTTCTCCCTTACCCGGTTCTGCAACCAGACCCGACCACGAGGGAGACCCGACCCACTGATGAAAACAAGCTTCATTCCACGCAATCTGGCCTATTTTTGGAATCAGATTAACCTCATCTTTGACCGACAATCAATCCCGCTCATTTCCAGCTCATCAAGACACGTTAATTTCGCGAATTTAAGCTAAATATACGACTATTGATAAACATGAGTCAACCTTCCAAATATACAATGTTATTATAAATTGAAATCATTCACTGATTCTGAGAGGACCGAATAACACACTCCATTCTCACAAATCACTCACAGTCCCTCAATCGTGCTATAATTCGAAGATTTGACTCTCACGTTGACTCAACGAATCTGTGTCGATTATCATCTGTAAGTCGTAATTTAATTCATGGGTTTGTTCTTTGTGTTGATCCAAACAATAGCCCCATGAATTCAGAGGCTATCAGTTATCAATTCGTTTGATTTAGGATCTAGGGTTCGTGTTCTTTTGATTTGGGGAAGAACACGTTTGCAGACTTGTGTATATATGTAATACATAACACAAATCATCACCAACTGATCTACAGATCAGTTGGTGTGACCCTTACACTTAAAACACGAATCGGCCGGATGGCCAGGGTTCAAGTCCTTCAACACGCGTTTAATTCTTTTTCTTTTAAAAGGATTATATAATCAGTTTCAACATAATTATATAATTATTTCTAACAGAGATTAATCGTTCTCAGGGTTCAGACCAACTGGTCTGAACTTGTGATTTAAAACCTTCCAACTGGGTCAGACCCGGGTTCGATTCCCATCTTTAACAAACATTTTTTTACCCTTTTGATTTATATATATATTCACTTGTATTTTTAAAATTGGTTTTAAAATACTAAAATTGCTTTATAAATTCTACAAAAATTATTTTATGTTATTCTAGTAGAAAAGTTTAACATACAATTTTTAGTTTTCCAAAAATTATTTATTTAATATATATAATAAATATTTCAAGTTTATTTTATTTTAATTATAAAATTATATAAAAATATCAAAACGATTATATAAATTTCCACAAAAATTATTCTGAGTTTATATAACATTAAACATTTCTGAAATGATTTTTATTTCTGAAAAATCATTTATTTAATATTTTTAATCAATTTTTGTTAGTTTTAATAATAAATAAATCATAATAAATTCAATTTTTAATATTTTTGCACCATATCTTATCATTCCCGCTCGGTGACTTAGGTAGTTGCGTGACAAAATCCATTGTAATCCGTTCCCATTTCCACTCCGGAATTTCAGGTTGTTGCAAGAGACCCGACGGTTTATGGTATTCCACCTTGACCTTAGCACAAGTCAAGCATTTGCTCACGTATGAGGCTATATCCGACCTCATGTTTGGCCACCAGTAAAGCACTTTTAGATCTTGGTACATCTTATCCGAACCAGGATGAATAGAATACCGGGACTTGTGAGCCTCATCTAAGACAAGCTCCCGAAGTCCCCCGAATAAAGGAACCCATATGCGTTCTGCGAAGTAGTGCAGGCCATCAGGCCTTCGCTCGATGTGCTTGTCGGCACCGTGCATAGTCTCAGCTTTAAAGTTTTCCTCCTTCAAAGCTTCTAACTGAGCAGAACGGAGTTGGTCAGGTAGAGAGGAATGAATGGTGAGCTGCAACGCCCGAACTCGTCGAGGATTAATTGATTCCTTCCTGCTCAAGGCGTCTGCTACTACATTCGCCTTTCCAGGATGGTACTTAATGGCGCAATCATAGTCGTTCAGGAGTTCAAGCCAACGACGCTGTCGTATGTTCAGATGTTGTTGGTCGAAAATATGTTGAAGACTCTTGTGATCGGTGTAGATGGTGCATTTGGTACCGTACAAGTAATGTCTCCAAATTTTCAACGCGAAAACCACTGCACCCAACTCCAAGTCATGGGTGGTGTAGTTCCTCTCTTGCACCTTGAGTTGACGAGAAGCATACGCAATCACTTTCTCGCGTTGCATCAATACGTAACCGAGACCATGAATAGAAGCATCACAGTAAACAACGAAATCATCAGGGCCTTCAAGCAAGGACAAAATAGGAGCAAAACAAAGTTTAGACTTCAGTTTTTGAAATGCTGACTCTTGTGGTTCATCCCAGGCGAATTTTCTATCCTTCTGAGTAAGAGTGGTGAGGGGTTGAGCGATCTTCGAGAACCCCTTAATGAAACGACGATAATAGCCCGCGAGGCCTAGGAATTGCCGCACCTCAGTTGGCGTCTTTGGTGCTTCCCAGTCCTTGATCGCTTCGATCTTGGCTGGATCGACATGAATTCCTAGTTCATTACCCACATGTCCTAGGAACTAGACTTCGCGTAACCAAAAGTCACACTTTGAGAACTTAGCGTAAAGTTGTTCCCGTCGCAAAAGTTCCAAAACCAAACGCAGGTGTTCCTCGTGTTTGGTCTTGTTCTTGGAGTAAATCAGGATGTCATCAATAAACACGATGACAAACTTGTCAAGATATGGTTTGCAAACGCGGTTCATCAAATCCATGAAAACCGCCGGTGCGTTTGTGAGACCGAAAGGCATGACCAAGAACTCAAAATGACCATAACGTGTACGAAAGGCAGTCTTTGCAACGTCAGCTTCCCTTACGCGCAACTGGTGATAACCGGACCTCAAATCAATCTTAGAGTAGTAGCTAGAACCCTAGAGTTGGTCGAATAGATCATCAATACGTGGAAGAGGATAACGGTTCTTGATGGTCACTTTGTTCAATTCTCTGTAATCCACACACAATCGAAAACTTCCATCTTTCTTCTTAACGAACAGAATCGGGGCTCCCCAAGGGGAAGAACTTGGTCTGATGAAACCCTTGTCCAAGAGTTCCTGTAACTGACTGGACAATTCCTGCATCTCGGGAGGTGCAAGACGGTAGGGGGGCCGAGCAATAGGAGCAGCTCCCGGTACAAGATCAATACTGAACTCAACCTGACGATGGGGAGGAAGACCAGATAAATCATCGGGAAATACATCAGGAAACTCGCGTACAACAGGAATATCGTCGATCTTCTTCTCATCGGTAGAGGAAACAGATAAAAGTGCCAAAACGGCCGAATAACCCTTTCGAAGATACTTAAGGGCTTTCATGCTGGAGATGAGATTTAGCGGAGCACCACCCTTGATACCGTACACAGAAAGGAATTCTCCATCAGGGAGGGGAATCCGAATAATCTTTTCGTAACAAACGATCTCAGCGCGATACAAAGACAACGAATCCATGCCTACAACAACGTCAAAACTACCCAAAGGTACCGGCATAAGGTCGATGGGGAACGACAAACCCGACAACTCTAGTTGACACTCCCGAAGGATACAAGTAGCTTCAATCTTTTTACCGTCAGCCAACTCGATTACATACTTAGCCTTTAATGGCTCGGGTACTACATCTAGCAGTCGACTAACTTCCATAGATATAAAACTTTTATCGGCACCGGAATCAAATAAAACACTAACAGAGCGATTATTGAGAAGGAACGTACCGGTAACTGTGTCAGGATCCTGCCTAGCCTCAGCGGCTCCAATGACGAAGGCACGTGCATTCCTGCCACCGCCCCCATTGTTCCCGTTACCGTTTCTATCCCTCACATCCCCGCCCTGCTTCAGTTTCGGGCACTCCTTCTTGTAATGCCCAGTATCCCCACAGTTGTAACAACCCTATTTCCCCGTAGTTCCTTGAGCAGTAGGAGCCGAGGTAGTAATTGGGGCCTGGGTCGATGGAAGTGTCGCCCGACAATCTTTAGCAAAATGCCCAAGTCGCTGACAGCGATGACAACGATTACGGTCGCAGTCCCCCTGATGATGACGCCCACATTTGTTGCACTTAGGTAATTTCCCCGCATAACCACCCGGTTTGGTACCAGAAGAAGAAGAACCCCGCTATCGAATCTCTTACCCTGTTGTGCTGATGCTGGCACAGATCCTTTCCCCTCATTGTCCCATTTACGCTTGTTATTCTCCGGGGCCTTGATAGTCGAACCCTTAGCAGGCAAGATACCCTCATTCACCTTCAAGTTTGTCATCCTGTGAGCCGATCGGACCACCTCTGAGTATGTAGGAAGATTCCCCGCAGCCACCAACCCTGCGATCTCTGGTACTAGCCCCGAGATATAGTGTTCAATCCTTCTGTATTCTGGCACATGCAGATCAGGACACAGCACTGCCAACTCATTGCGCCTTACCGTATACTTTTCAATCTCAGACCCGGTCATCTTGAGGTTCCACACCTCATGCTCTAGCTTCTGAATTTCTTCTCTTGGACAGTACTCTCGCTTCAGTAGTTGAACAAAATTTTCCCAAGGCATAGCATAAGCCTCCCCTATACCCATATTCTGGGTGATATTGTTCCACCAGGTCAAAGCAACATCCTGGAATAACGCAGCAGCATACTTGACTCGATCCTCTGGGAGACAGTTGCACATCAGAAACACTGACTCCACCTTTTCCAGCCACCTGAGCAAGCTCACCGCACCCTCAGTGCCAGAGAATTCCTGGGGCTTACAGTCCCGAAACATCTTGTAGGTATACATAGGTGGGGGTGGGTTAACAGGACCACCTGAAATGAAACGCATGAGAAACCACGAAGGATGTAAACAAGGTTCACCAATGAGGCAAAAATGGATAAGTCAACTTACCACCACCATTGTGCCCTAACTGAAAGGCAGCTTGCAGTAAGTTTTTCAGATCTTCTTGTGTTAGGTTTACACCTCCACGACCACCACCACCACGACCACCACCACGCCCACCAGCGCGGCCACCTCCACATCCTCATCGTACTCCAGACATGATTCTGATAGAAAGGACGAGAAAATTTTAGTTTCACAGCTAATGGTAACCACTAGCGTTCACAAGATCAAAGCTAGATCCAACCCAGGACTATCCATTCAAACCCAGAGCTCACTAGGGCTTTCATGCATTTCGTTTTATAATTTTGTGTGCACCCAAAATGATAAACCGCTCTACATGGTCCTCCAAGTGTTCTCCTAGTTCAAAGTTCAAATCACCGAACATAGACTCTTAGCTATACACCTTAATGCTACGGTAGTTTATGGCAAGTGTTTCTATTGGAGTATGAAAGGGAGATGTCCGAGCCTTGGACAAATCTCAAGAGTACACGATTTACCCCAATATACCACACTGCCTAGAGAGCAAGTAACCCGACCTAAGATAGAACGGATGATGTAACATAGGAAGGTCAGATGATTTAGAGACACCCGACAAGCCCATACGTAACCCACCATAATGTTTAGTACTATGTGATCATCTAGTGTGTGCGACTCGGCTATAGACTAGACTCTACATGCAGTCCTAGTTCACTATAACCATTGGCTCTGATACCAATCTGTCACACCCTCAAAATCCACTTGCGGAGTTTTACCGCGAGGCGCATGACAAACCAGGATCCAAGTCAACGATCACAATAAACAAATCTAAATGAACATATGCAATTTCATAAACATAGTTTGAAATCCCCAAATACTGCGGAAGCTTATTTGCAAAACATAATCCAAAAGTAAACCAAAATATTCAATGTTCGAAAACCATGCAACCCTAACTAGACGCCGTGCAGACGCGTGCGCCCTAGTTCCGTAGTGCTACCTTAGCGACCTGAGAAAACATGTAAGAGTTACGTCAGCACAAAAATGCTGGTGAGTTCACAGGTTTGTAATTAAAGTACCAAGTTCAACCTGTGCATACTATATTAATTTGTAAACCAAAGTACGCTAGCTAGGCGTATGTTTTGTTACTACAACGATTGGAAAACCATTACTAACTCGCAAACCAGATGTTGTGCCTGAATAGTAAACCTGTTCCTGTTTGAGACAATATGCACTCGCCCGGCCCTCCAAGCCGACGAGCAGGGTTGGTTACTCCCAATAGATCTATTCACATTTCCCCGTTGTGCTAACCTGCACATTCATGGTTTTCCCCCGGGACTTCCAAAGATCGTATAGTAAACCATAGAAACCCATAGTATGACAGTTGTTGACAAAACATAAGTTTAACACATGTTTTCTCCCCCGAAAAGTGAAACCAGTTAGAAATGGGGCCGTGAACTCACCTTAAGTTGTGTTACTTCGTAAAACGAATAAAATCAGCAAGCTATGCTAGCCCCGTAAAGCGGCGACCTAACATATGACAGTTACAAGTAATTAGACTAATAACCCGTAGGTTAGTTAGTCCCTAGATGTCCAGACCATAACCAAGTTCGTTTGAAAACACTGTGACTGTTAATTTAACCCAACGTACAAGACTCGACATCCCATTGGTGACCCGAGACTCCCCGTGTTATACTTGCACTCTCAAACATACAATCATGCAATCACACTTAACATACGTTAAAGTCCAACAAGTTGTAGCACGTAGTTCAAGTATCACATAAATAAGTCCGAGCACATGTTACCAAGTTACTAGGTATGTTACGGGGTTCCTAGCATGTTCCTAGGTGTCAAATCGGGTCTCGGAATGTCAAAATACACTTACAGCAGCAGTACAGGCGATTAGGAAAAGTCAACTAGCGATTATGAAAGTCAACAGGCGATTATGAGGGCTAATCGCCTATACCATAGGCGATTAGGTCATGTGGTATGCATTTTTGGAGTTTATTAGGCGATTAGGTCGTAAGGCATGCAATTCAGGGCTTAACTAGCAATTAGGATCGTAATCGCATGAAGTAAAGGCATTTAGACCCCTATTCGCCTATACTATAGGCGATTAGGCTCCCATATCAGGCGATTGGCCTCCTAATCGCCTATAGCATAGGCGATTAGGATTCCTACCCGCCTTTAGCCCAGCTGTTCCGGTTTTTCGCGCGTTTAACACTCCAAATCAAATCCAGAACGTGTGTAAACATCAAATATAAATCAAACAACCATATCAAACATATTTCAATCAAAATCCTTCGTTTAACCTCGTTCTATCAGCCCTGAATGCAACCATGCATCCCAAACACAATACACATAGCATGAAACATCACATTAACATGCATAACCGTAACCCTAATGAACAATTACTCAGATTTCATCAACATGCTATCATCATCAATCTGTAACTACCTTAATATCATGTTAACAATCCTTCTTGAATCACAAAAACCCTATCTTTTAATTATAAACACACATACAACATGCATAATAGCTAGAATTCAATTAACAATGATTTTTAACGAATTTCAGAAGACACATACGTTTATAAACAGGTCTGGACCATTAGGGATTCAATAAAAACATTATTAGAGGTTGCATGAATGAAAACCACACCTTAGGTTTATGATAGATTGATGTAATAGGTTTGAAATCTTGTATTTTGATCCAAAATCGTGTTCCAGAGGTTGTGTGTGTGTTGGGACGAGTTGTGGGACGACTAGGGTTGTTATAATGAAGTTTAGGAGGTCAAGTATTGTATTTATAGTCGTTTTTAATCGTCAGGTACGTTACAAGCGATTATGCAGCAGCATCAGGCGAATAGGGCTCCTAATCGCCTATAGTATGGGCGATTAGGGCCTACTCGCCCAAAGAGGAACCCTACTCGCCTTCCCTATAGGCGATTAGCCCTCCCTAATCGCCTATAGGGGTTGGTTCTGCGTATTTTGCGCATTAAACCCCGTTTTAACATATGTTAACACATTTTCTCATACCGACAAGTCACATAATGATTGTAAACACATAATACTTGCAAACAAACACATTCACACTCGTTCACCAATTCCCGGGACTCGAGACTTGTATGTTCCCTATGCTCTGACGATTCTACGAATCGTCACTCCTTGTACACTTGGTTAAGGACTGACATCTAATGAGCCTCTAGACTGACATCTAATGATCCTCTATACTAAACTAACAGTTCCCGAACCGTAACATGACTCAACTAACCTAGTTAAGTATAATATACGCGTGACTCGCTAAGGTAGACTTTAATCTAGACAGCGTTGTTAACCGGAATTTGCCGGGTGTCACATCATCCCCACGTTAAAAGAATTTTCGTCCCGAAAATTGCACAAGTACCAAAAGGAATAACAAAAGAAACAGACAAAAGATAGAAACCAAGAATGAGATTTACCCGAGTTGTCACATCATCCCCACGTTAAAAGGGAATCTCGCCCCGAGATTCATTCAGCCGCAGTGGTAACATATCTCGATTCGAACGCTTCCTTAGGAAAGAGATGAGGATACTTAGACTTCATCTGATCCTCCCGTTCCCAAGTGTACTCTGGTCCCCGGTTCGAGTTCCAGCGAACCTTAACAATGCGAATCTTGCAATGACGTAGGCTACGAATCTTGTAATCAAGAATCTCAACAGGTTCCTCCACAATCCGAAGACGATCATCAATCTTGATCTCTTCCAGTGGAACAATGAGAGACTCGTCAGCCAGACACTTCTTTAAGTTGGACACATGGAAGACGTTATGTACGTTGCCGAGCTCCGTCGGTAAATCAAGACGATGTGCCACCGGTCCAATCCGTTCCAGGATTGTAAATGGGCCGACATACCGAGGGTTGAGTTTGCCACGCTTCCCAAAGCGTATGACGCCCTTCCACGGTGAAACTTTCAGAAGTACTTTGTCATTAACTTGGAATTCCAATGGCTTGCAACGCTGATCAGCATAACTCTTTTGCCGATCCCGTGCCGCTGCCAACCGGTTATGAATCTGTACGATCTTTTCCGAAGTTTCGTACACTAGCTCAGGCCCAGTGAGTTGACTCTCACCCATCTCAGCCCAACAAAGAGGAGACCGGCATTTCCGCCCGTACAGTGCCTCGAACGGAGCTGCCTTGATGCTCGTGTGGTAACTGTTGTTGTAAGAGAATTCTACTAACGGTAGGTGAGCTTCCCAACTTTTGCCAAAATCGATCGCACATGCCCGCAGCATGTCTTCTAAGGTTTGAATCGTGCGTTCACTCTGACCGTCAGTCTGTGGGTGATAAGCTGTACTCATGTCTAGCTGGGTACCCAAAGCCTTGTGCAAAGACTTCCAGAATTGAGAAGTAAAGTGGGAGTCACGATCCGAAATAATAGAAACCGGCACCCCGTGCTTAGAAACAACTTCCTTCAGATAAAGACGAGCCAAACGATCCATGGTGTCGGTCTCCTTAATAGCGAGAAAATGGGCTGATTTCGTCAACCGATCAACAATCACCCATATCTTATCATTCCCGCTCGGTGACTTAGGTAGTTGCGTGACAAAATCCATTGTAATCCGTTCCCATTTCCACTCCGGAATTTCAGGTTGTTGCAAGAGACCCGACAGTTTATGGTATTCCACCTTGACCTTAGCACAGGTCAAGCATTTGCTCACGTATGAGGCTATATCCGACCTCATGTTTGGCCACCAGTAAAGCACTTTTAGATCTTGGTACATCTTATCCGAACCAGGATGAATAGAATACCGGGACTTGTGAGCCTCATCTAAGACAAGCTCCTGAAGTCCCCCGAATAAAGGAACCCATATGCGTTCTGCGAAGTAGTGCAGGCCATCAGGCCTTCGCTCGATGTGCTTGTCGGCACCGTGCATAGTCTCAGCTTTAAGGTTTTCCTCCTTCAAAGCTTCTAACTGAGCAGAACGGAGTTGGTCAGGTAGAGAGGAATGAATGGTGAGCTGCAACGCCCGAACTCGACGAGGATTAATTGATTCCTTCCTGCTCAAGGCGTCTGCTACTACATTTGCCTTGCCGGGATGGTACTTAATGGCGCAATCATAGTCGTTCAGGAGTTCAACCCAACGACGTTGTCGTATGTTCAGATGTTGTTGGTCGAAAATATGTTGAAGACTCTTGTGATCGGTGTAGATGGTGCATTTGGTACCGTACAAGTAATGTCTCCAAATTTTCAACGCGAAAACCACTGCACCCAACTCCAAGTCATGGGTGGTGTAGTTCCTCTCGTGCACCTTGAGTTGACGAGAAGCATGCGCAATCACTTTCTCGCGTTGCATCAATACGCAACCGAGACCATGAATAGAAGCATCACAGTAAACAACGAAATCATCAGGGCCTTCAGGCAAGGACAAAATAGGAGCAAAACAAAGTTTAGACTTCAGTTTTTGAAATGCTGACTCTTGTGGTTCATCCCAGGCGAATTTTCTATCCTTCTGAGTAAGAGTGGTGAGGGGTTGAGCGATCTTCGAGAACCCCTTAATGAAACGATGATAATAGCCCGCGAGGCCTAGGAATTGCCGCACCTCAGTTGGCGTCTTTGGTGCTTCCCAGTCCTTGATCGCTTCAATCTTGGCTGGATCGACATGAATTCCTAGTTCATTAACCACATGTCCTAGGAACTGGACTTCGCGTAACCAAAAGTCACACTTTGAGAACTTAGCGTAAAGTTGTTCCCGTCGCAAAAGTTCCAAAACCAAACGCAGGTGTTCCTCGTGTTCGGTCTTGTTCTTGGAGTAAATCAGGATGTCATCAATAAACACGATGACGAACTTGTCAAGATATGGTTTGCAAACGCGGTTCATCAAATCCATGAAAACCGCCGGTGCGTTTGTGAGACCGAAAGGCATGACCAAGAACTCAAAATGACCATAACGTGTACGAAAGGCAGTCTTTGCAACGTCAGCTTCCCTTACGCGCAACTGGTGATAACCGGACCTCAAATCAATCTTAGAGTAGTAGATAGAACCCTAGAGTTGGTCGAATAGATCATCAATACGTGGAAGAGGATAACGGTTCTTGATGGTCACTTTGTTCAATTCTCTGTAATCCACACACAATCGAAAACTTCCATCTTTCTTCTTAACGAACAGAATCGGGGCTCCCCAAGGGGAAGAACTTGGTCTGATGAAACCCTTGTCCAAGAGTTCCTGTAACTGACTGGACAATTCCTGCATCTCGGGAGGTGCAAGACGGTAGGGGGCCCGAGCAATAGGAGCAGCTCCCGGTACAAGATCAATACTGAACTCAACCTGACGATGGGGAGGAAGACCAGATAAATCATCGGGAAATACATCAGGAAACTCACGTACAACAGGAATATCGTCGATCTTCTTCTCATCCGTAGAGGAAACAGATAAAAGTGCCAAAACGGCCGAATAACCCTTTCGAAGATACTTAAGGGCTTTCATGCTGGAGATGAGATTTAGCGGAGCACCACCCTTGATACCGTACACAGAAAGGAATTCTCCATCAGGGAGGGGAATCCGAATAATCTTGTCGTAACAAACGATCTCAGCGCGATACAAAGACAACGAATCCATGCCTACAACAACGTCAAAACTACCCAAAGGTACCGGCATAAGGTCGATGGGGAACGACAAACCCGACAACTCTAGTTGACATTCCCGAAGGATACAAGTAGCTTCAATCTTTTTACCGTCAGCCAACTCGATTACATACTTAGCCTTTAATGGCTCGGGTACTACATCTAGCAGTCGACTAACTTCCATAGATATAAAACTTTTATCGGCACCGGAATCAAATAAAACACTAACAGAGCGATTATTGAGAAGGAACGTACCGGTAACTGTGTCAGGATCCTGCCTAGCCTCAGCGGCTCCAATGACGAAGGCACGTGCATTCCTGCCACCGCCCCCGTTGTTCCCGTTACCATTTCTATCCCTCACATCCCCGCCCTGCTTCAGTTTCGGACCACCTCTGAGTATGTAGGAAGATTCCCCGCAGCCACCAACCCTGCGATCTCTGGTACTAGCCCCGAGATATAATGTTCAATCCTTCTGTATTCTGGCACATGCAGATCAGGACACAGCACTGCCAACTCATTGCGCCTTACCGTATACTTTTCAATCTCAGACCCGGTCATCTTGAGGTTCCACACCTCATGCTCTAGCTTCCGAATTTCTTCTCTTGGACAGTACTCTCGCTTTAGTAGTTGAACAAAATTTTCCCAAGGCATAGCTTAAGCCTCCCCTATACCCATATTCTGGGTGATATTGTTCCACCAGGTCAAAGCAACATCCTGGAATAACGCAGCAGCATACTTGACTCGATCCTCTGGGAGACAGTTGCACATCAGAAACACTGACTCCACCTTTTCCAGCCACCTGAGCAAGCTCACCGCACCCTCAGTGCCAGAGAATTCCTGGGGCTTACAGTCCCGAAACATCTTGTAGGTACACATAGGTGGGGGTGGGTTAACAGGACCACCTGAAATGAAACGCATGAGAAACCACGAAGGATGTAAACAAGGTTCACCAATGAGGCAAAAATGGATAAGTCAACTTACCACCACCATTGTGCCCTAACTGAAAGGCAGCTTGCAGTAAGTTTTTCAGATCTTCTTGTGTTAGGTTTACACCTCCACGACCACCACCACCACGACCACCACCACGCCCACCAGCGCGGCCACCTCCACGTCCTCCTCGTACTCCAGACATGATTCTGACAGAAAGGACGAGAAAATTTTAGTTTCACAGCTAATGGTAACCACTAGCGTTAACAAGATCAAAGCTAGATCCAACCCAGGACTATCCATTCAAACCCAGAGCTCACTAGGGCTTTCATGCATTTCGTTTTATGATTTTGTGTGCACCCAAAATGATAAACCGCTCTACATGGTCCTCCAAGTGTTCTCCTAGTTCAAAGTTCAAATCACCGAACATAGACTCTTAGCTATACACCGTAATGCTACGGTAGTTTATGGCAAGTGTTTCTATTGGAGTATGAAAGGGAGATGTCCGAGCCTTGGACAAATCTCAAGAGTACACGATTTACCCCAATATACCACACTGCCTAGAGAGCAAGTAACCCGACCTAAGATAGAACGGATGATGTAACATAGGAAGGTCAGATGATTTAGAGACACCCCGACAAGCCCATACGTAACCCACCATAATGTTTAGTACTATGTGATCGTCTAGTGTGTGCGACTCGGCTATAGACTAGACTCTACATGCAGTCCTAGTTCACTATAACCATTGTCTCTCATACCAATCTGTCACACCCTCAAAATCCACTTGCGGAGTTTTACCGCGAGGCGCATGACAAACCAGGATCCAAGTCAACGATCACAATAAACAAATCTAAATGAACATATGCAATTTCATAAACATAGTTTAAAATCCCCAAATACTGCGGAAGCTTATTTGCAAAACATAATCCAAAAGTAAACCAAAATATTCAATGTTCGAAAACCATGCAACCCTAACTAGACGCCGTGCAGACGCGTGCGCCCTAGTTCCGTAGTGCTACCTTAGCGACCTGAGAAAACATGTAAGAGTTACGTCAGCACAAAAATGCTGGTGAGTTCACAGGTTTGTAATTAAAGTACCAAGTTCAACCTGTGTATACTATATTAATTTGTAAACCAAAGTACGCTAGCTAGGCGTATGTTTTGTTACTACAACGATTGGAAAACCATTACTAACTCGCAAACCAGATGTTGTGCCCGAATAGTAAACCTGTTCCTGTTTGAGACAATATGCACTCGCCCGGCCCTCCAAGCCGACGAGCAGGGTTGGTTACTCCCAATAGATCTATTCACATTTCCCCGTTGTGCTAACCTGCACATTCATGGTTTTCCCCCGGGACTTCCAAAGATCGTATAGTAAACCATAGAAACCCATAGTATGACAGTTGTTGACAAAACATAAGTTTAACACATGTTTTCTCCCCCGAAAAGTGAAACCAGTTAGAAATGGGGCCGTGAACTCACCTTAAGTTGTGTTACTTCGTAAAACGAATAAAATCAGCAAGCTATGCTAGCCCCGTAAAGCGGCGACCTAACATATGACAGTTACAAGTAATTAGACTAATAACCCGTAGGTTAGTTAGTCCCTAGATGTCCAGACCATAACCAAGTTCGTTTGAAAACACTGTGACTGTTAATTTAACCCAACGTACAAGACTCGACATCCCATTGGTGACCCGAGACTCCCCGTGTTATACTTGCACTCTCAAACATACAATCATGCAATCACACTTAACATACGTTAAAGTCCAACAAGTTGTAGCACGTAGTTCAAGTATCACATAAATAAGTCCGAGCACATGTTACCAAGTTACTAGGTATGTTACGGGGTTCCTAGCATGTTCCTAGGTGTCAAATCGGGTCTCGGAATGTCAAAATACACTTACAGCAGCAGTACAGGCGATTAGGAAAAGTCAACTAGCGATTATGAAAGTCAACAGGCGATTATGAGGGCTAATTGCCTATACCATAGGCGATTAGGTCATGTGGTATGCATTTTTGGAGTTTATTAGACGATTAGGTCGTAAGGCATGCAATTCAGGGCTTAACTAGCAATTAGGATCGTAATCGCATGAAGTAAAGGCATTTAGACCCCTATTCGCCTATACTATAGGCGATTAGGCTCCCATATCAGGCGATTGGCCTCCTAATCGCCTATAGCATAGGCGATTAGGATTCCTACTCGCCTTTAGCCCAGCTGTTCCGGTTTTTCGCGCGTTTAACACTCCAAATCAAATCCAGAACGTGTGTAAACATCAAATATAAATCAAACAACCATATCAAACATATTTCAATCAAAATCCTTCATTCAACCTCGTTCTATCAGCCCTGAATGCAACCATGCATCCCAAACACAATACACATAGCATGAAACATCACATTAACATGCATAACCGTAACCCTAATGAACAATTACTCAGATTTCATCAACATGCTATCATCATCAATCTGTAACTACCTTAATATCATGTTAACAATCCTTCTTGAATCACAAAAACCCTATCTTTTAATTATAAACACACATACAACATGCATAATAGCTAGAATTCAATTAACAATGATTTTTAACGAATTTCAGAAGACACATACGTTTATAAACAGGTCTGGACCATTAGGGATTCAATAAAAACATTATTAGAGGTTGCATGAATGAAAACCACACCTTAGGTTTATGATAGATTGATGTAATAGGCTTGAAATCTTGTATTTTGATCCAAAATCGTGTTCCAGAGGTTGTGTGTGTGTTGGGACGAGTTGTGGGACGACTAGGGTTGTTATAATGAAGTTTAGGAGGTCAAGTATTGTATTTATAGTCGTTTTTAGTCGTCAGGTACGTTACAAGCGATTATGCAGCAGCATCAGGCGAATAGGGCTCCTAATCGCCTATAGTATGGGCGATTAGGGCCTACTCGCCCAAAGAGGAACCCTACTCGCCTTCCCTATAGGCGATTAGCCCTCCCTAATCGCCTATAGGGGTTTGTTCTGTGTATTTTGCGCGTTAAACCCCGTTTTAACATATGTTAACACATTTTCTCATACCGACAAGTCACATAATGATTGTAAACACATAATACTTGCAAACAAACACATTCACACTCGTTCACCAATTCCCGGGACTCGAGACTTGTATGTTCCCTATGCTCTAACGATTCTACGAATCGTCACTCCTTGTACACTTGGTTAAGGACTGACATCTAATGAGCCTCTAGACTGAAATCTAATGATCCTCTATACTAAACTAACAGTTCCCGAACCGTAACACGACTCAACTAACCCAGTTAAGTATAATATACGCGTGACTCGCTAAGGTAGACTTTAATCTAGACAGCGTTGTTAACCGGAATTTGCCGGGTGTCACACTTTATACTTGCAACATTATACTTAAGCAATTCTACATACATGCCTAGTTGTAAACTTTATTGCCTCATGACTTAGACAACAACAGTTAGACTTAAACTTCAACATACATAATCATTAGCTATGGCCAAGCCGGCGATACTCAATAATAGATCTATTGGATTGACAATCCCACCTAGATTCGTTGACCATCTTTTATGGGGAGCGCGGGTGATTGTTATCGTTCCAACGTGATATTAAGGTGAACCATGGATGACGGGATGGACCTAAACTAGTCGGAGGTTTGATTATGTGCATACAACACTTCATGTTTATTCATGTAAACTTAAACTTACAATAGACATTTGAATTGCTAAACTTTTATCCTTAAACTAAATTGCTTGACATGGCTTATGTATTCTCACCAACTTCTAGTTGACCCCCCCCCCCCATTTTTACAACTCAACAGGTAATAATGATGCTTGATGTCTAGAGAGTTAGCATGAGGAGACAAATTTGAAGTTTATGCTTTGTTTTGGCTTTTTGATGTATTAGAATTTCATTCAAGACTTATTATGTATTTTCAATTTTGGATATTTGCACTTTAAATAAATTTCAATTAAAAACTTGAATACCATGTGCTACTGTATACTCATTCTTACATGACACCTCGATGTTTCCGCCATCGGTTGGGGTGTTACATATACACTAAAAATTAATTCAAATCATTCTGCATATTTGTTGAATTAAGAAGAAACATAAATCATAAAGCTTGAAATAGCAATAACAATCACATACACTCATTATTTGAGTTGATTACCATTTCAAGATGTCAATAATTCAAATGACCTATTAACTAACTATATATTATAGATCTTTAGAATGAACATCAACTGACTGCAACAAACCTTGAACTATAGTATAAACACACTTTTTAAAACCTGATCGATTTATGTGCAAATAAATGGAAACTGTAATAACTAACTTGTAACACTTACAAAGTGATTGTCAACAATGAACGCCACTGGCACACCTTCATCATCCACAGCTTCAGCTCCATCATCATCAACCTCCATTGAATTGTCTTGAACATCTTCGACCGGTTCACCTTCAGCATCATCCTGTCCATCATCATCAGAAAGAATAATGACATCTTCATCCAGTTCATTTTCATCTTCATATTCCACCTTAACCCTTGTTGCCCAAAACTCCTCACATGGAAGAGTAAGCTTGTTCTTCAAAAAACAACGACAAATTGTAGATCCTCTTTTTTTATCCAAAACAATGAAAAATTAAAATGCATTAGAATAAATCCAGTAAAATAATCTTTAAAAATAGAAAAAACATGTATGAAATGAAGAAAATAATACCGGCTTAAAGATTTCAAAAACAATTAAATGCTCCTTTGTTATTCCAAGAGCATCCTGCACCCAAGGCCATCATCTAGTAACATAAAAATGACCATCTTCACGCACAATCTCTAACTCAAAGCATGAACGCCGAACAGATCTGCAATCTACTGGATTTACTGGAAGCTTTTTATTTAGTAATCCATGTCCAACAAAGGGACTACTATGCTAAGAAGTAAAAATAATTATTTATAAAACATTAATAAATGTCTGTGTAAAAAAAATATTTACATAATTTAGTTGAATCACAGTTCATTAATCTTACAAGACGTTTGTGCGTTGATTTATGGTCCTTCAAACTGCAGTAAAAAAAGTTACCAGGTGCCGATACTGCATCCTGATGGAAACTGATGATCCGGAATGAATGAAGATTTTCTTCATATTGAAATATGAAGTTACATTCAGGTGGGTACCTTAATTCATTGATCATGTTTCTCCAGCCATCGTAAAAGTACCAGTTTCCATTGATGTTTGATACTGTAACCTCAAACACCTCAGAGGTTAATGTGCGGACCTTGGTAACACCAGTGGGATAATTATATCTCTTGATCCATTCACCATAATCAGAAGGTAACGGCTGAATCAAAAAATACACACAATTTAAGATATTGAAAACAGATTATAGTATAAAACATATATTATGGCAAAACAGTAAACCATGTTAGATATCTTACCAAAGCAGCCACATCGTTATCCTCCATATATAACCAAAAGCCATACAACATTGTGTCACTATTTCATAAACAAAAATTAAAACTTTAAGCATAGATCAAACTAATTTCCAAAAACATGCACACTGTTTCAATAAAAGCTTGAAAAAACATTTCGAAATATATGTTGAAACCTAAAACATAAACACTAAGTTGTAACCTAAAACATAAACCCTTAATCAATCTATCTATATAATAAATGAAAACACTAGGGTTGAATCCTAGCTTTTGAGAGGGTCTCCTAGGATCCAAATGGTAAATGGAGCTCCATGAAATGTAGTATATGAACCTCTTTTTTTTTCTCACCATCCATTTGTATCTTAAAACATTCTTCCTCCTTCCTAGCCTAATACATTGTTCATCCTTCATATCCTAATTCCTTTCTCATTCCTCATTCCTTTCTCATTGTTCTTTTTGCAAGGTATGTTGTCCATCTAATCTTATATTTATCATATTACATCAATCTTGTATGAAATACAATTGGTTTTTTGGTAATGATCAAAACGTTTTACGATTAACATAAGTGTCGAAATTGTTTTATTATCAATTTTCTGATTTGGATGAGATTGGTACATAACTGCTTACAATCATATTACATCAAAGAGAAATACAATCGGTTATGTATTTTCTTTTTACTACACAGAAAAATCAAAATCGTATTACATCAACCTTGGAAAAAATACAATCGGTTTTTTGTAATGATCAACACGTTTTTTGTAATGATCAACACGTTTTTTTATTAACTACAAATATTATTTCATATATAGATTATTTACACAATCATTTACATATTCATAAGGTTCATGTTCATAAGGTTAATCAACTTGCTACCTTGGGCCATGTTCATAAGGTTCATATCGGCTGATGGATTTTTATGGGGTTGTTATTGTTTGTGGATTGATTGTTCGTATAATTAGAATATGGGTGGTCATTTGTTATGTTGATCATGGTCCTTAAGTTCATTTGTTCATGGATGTTCTTGAGGATTGACTATAAGATGGACATTCAAATAATGTTTGGATGTTTTGGATGAATGATCATGAGTAGGTGCCGAATAGTGTTTGGTTTGTGTTAATTGGATCCGGATCATAATTAATGTTTGACCTTCCTATTTTGGTTCATCTTGATTTGGAAAGAGAGTAAATGTTTTGATATACGGTTTGAATGAGGAGATAAAGGTGGGATTGACTTTAAATTCGAATATTTTGAATAATTTTAACAATATTCTCATTTTCATTGTCGTTTCGTTATATATATATATATATATATATATCTCACATAATATATCATATAATATAATATAATTCATCCAAATATTGAATTTTACCACTGATGTATTAGAATAAATTTCCTTAAAACATTTTCGTTACAACTGTATGATATATCATTGCCATAAATATATACTTTGGTCAAACGTTTTCAATGTCAATATAATTACCCAAAAATAAGTCAATCATCATTTATGTATTGACGATTTAAAATTTTTTGGTAATGATTTATATTTTTAATTATATTGTAAACATTCTACTTATACTTTGCCTATGAATACTATCAATGCGATGTCATACTGCAAATTATTATGCTCACATCTTACTCAATCATTTATTTGTGTTTGTTTTCCGATGTATGTTCTTATTCGTTTTATGGTTTAGATTCACTTATCTTCATTGATGTTATTTTTTATTTTTTTACCTATTTATTTGCTAATCATGTATTCTAATTCTCACTTATTTTTCTATTTATTGGATAGGTGTTACCACAATGTTACACAGTTCGTCAAGGTTGTGTATGAGCCATCTAATTCAGTATTGGTACACAAGTTTGTTTTATCTTACTCTTCATTTTGTGTAATTATATAAATGATCATATAATGTTCTTTGAATAAACTCAGGAGTCCTTTTCTTCTATTTTTGAAAAATATGCTTCCTTTGATTTGTTTTTTGTATATCCTGTTTGTATTTGAACAAATTTGGTCTTGAATTCTCTATTGTTTATGCTACTTACAGCACATTAAAATTTTAATGTTATTGTAGAAGCTGATTGCGTCGAAGATGATGTTGCCTGGATCAAAACGTAGAATTAATTCAGTTCATCGTCATTCCGGGATGGTAAATTTGAATTATTTTTCTGTTTGTTTTATTGTCGCTTTAATTGTTTATTTTGAAAGTTGGTTATGTGTTTTCATGACTAATTTTTGCAACTACAAGGTGTTAGATATCTGCTGAGCTGCGTAAAGGCCATCAGTTTCTTATTGTGTGTGCAGCCATCATGTTTGTAAGTTCACTTAAGTTATTATATCATTTATATTCTGATGCTTATTGGTTATAGCTAAACAGTTTTATTAGGGGTAGGCATTATAGCTAGCAATTAAAGAGTTCTCTTATAAATCTTGCTCTAATATTTCTGAATTTCAATTGTATCTTGATAGGTAAGAACTGTGAAGGTTAGCAATATTTCCTTTTTATAATGTTGTTTTTTACGTGTTAATCCAGACATTGCCGAAATCCTCCTACAAATACACACTCTAAAACTTTATCACCAACACTTCAACCTATTAACCATGGATTGATTCGTGATTTATGCCACAAAATGTTCCAAAATCAATCACCCTTTATTGCGTTGACTATGTAATAATTATGCAATAATATAGTCATAAAACCATTCCATGTTTATCTCCTAATCTATCCTCCTACAAATACACACTCTAAAACTTTAAATCAATCATCCAAGATCAAGATTAAATTTACCAATGGGTACCTGTGGTCTCCTATGGTGCATGTAGGAGTTCATTCTCAAGTCGCTAGGTGTGTTTTCTGCATTTTCAGCATCTACATTTTCATTTATCTTAATTTATATTGTTTTACCTTTTATATATATTTTGTATTGTTAATTGTTTTATTTAGGTTTACTGTCATTGGATGGGATGACTTGCTTGAATCAGAAGATATTTCTGTTGGTGACTATTGCGTGTTCAAATGGTGTTCAGTTCGTAGGCTGTTTGTTACCAAGATTAACACACAAGAAGTTATTGATTTATTTAGTTAATGCGAGTTCAATATATTTATTGTTAATTCCATTATAAACATTTCCAATAAATTCGTCAATTATACATTGATGGTCACAATTGACTTCCTTTTATATTTATTTTAATTTAATTTTGGATATTAATGTGAATTGAATTTGGCTTTTACTACCGTATTAATTATAGGCTTGACTTTGAATTTGTTATCATTTTCGATTTTGAAGATTAATCTATTTCAATTTATCTTCCTTATATAATTCACGCAATTTAATGTCGAGTTTAATTTTCTTATTAATTTCACATTTTACATTGACTTTATCAATAATTTCGACATTTGGTATTAATGGCCATTGAAACTGACATACGTTAATCATATGCCATTTTACATGTACTTCCTTATAAACATATGACATTAACTTTAGAATTGATTCAATTTAATTTGAATTTTAATACCTTAGTAATTATAGGCTTGACTTTGAATTTGAATTTGTTATCATTTTCGATTTTGAAAATTAACGTATTTCAATTTACCTTACTTATATAATTCACGCAATTTAATGTCGAGTTTGATTGTCTTATTAATTTCACATTTTACATTGACTTTTTATAATTTTCGCCATTTGGTATTAATGGCTATTAAAATTGACATACGTTAATCATATGCCATTTTACATTGACTTCCTTATAAACATATGACATTAACTTTAAAATTGATTCAATTTAATTGGAATTTTAGTACCTTATTAATTATAGGTTTGACTTTGAATTTGTTATCATTTTCGATTTTGAAGATTAACGTATTTCAATTTACCTTCCATAAATAATTCACGCAAATTAATGTCGAATTTGATTGTCTTATTAATTTCAAATTTTACATTGACTTTTTTATAATTTTCGCCATTTGATATTAATGTGCATTGAAATTGACTTTCTAATATAAATGTTTATTCTTCCTTTATATAGAAAACATGTAATTATCGTATTGACTAAAATTGATTCGAATTTATTACTTATTTATTTCAAAACTTGACTTAGAATTTCTTATAAGTTTCGAATTTATTCCTTAAAAATTACATTGAATTTTACTTTCTTTTATACATACGAATTGAATATCTATCTACATATTACATTTTTGACATTAATGTACATTTTGACGTATTTATAAATATGAGCCGGAATTTATAAAGAATATATATGAATACTAATTACATGTATAAATTTTCTGTGTAATTGAATACGAATTGAATATCCAAAATCAATTCGAATTCCTTATATACGTTTATCTTCCTAATGTTTCACCAATTGCATAAGGAAATAAATATGTGTATTCAATTTGAATTCCTTATATACATTTATCTTCCTTATAAACATGTAAACAAATTTATATGCAGTAAATGTAATTATACCATTGACTTTGAAATTGACTTCCTAATATAAATGTTCATTCTTCCTTTATATGGAAAACATGTAATTATCGTATTGACTAAAATTGATTCGAATTTATTACTTATTTATTTCAAAACTTGACTTAGAATTTCTTATAAGTTTCGAATTTATTCCTTATAAATTACATTGAATTTTACTTCCTTTTATACATACGAATTGATTATCTATCTATATATTACATTTTTGACATTAAGGTACATTTTGACGTATTTATAAATATGAGCCGAAATTTATAAAGAATTTATAAAGAATATATATGAATATTAATTACATGTATAAACTTTCTGCGTAATTGAATACGAATTGGATTTCCAAAATCAATTCGAATTCCTTATATACGTTTATCTCCCTAATGTTTCACCAATTGCATAAGGAAATAAATATGTGTATTGAATTTGAATTCCTTATATATATTTATCTTCCTTATAAATATGTAAGCAAATTTATATGCAGTAAATGTAATTATACCATTGACTTCCTATTATAAATGTTTATTCTTCCTTTATATGGAAAACATGTAATTATCGTATAGACTAAAATTGATTCGAATTTATTACTTATTTATTTCAAAACTTGACTTATAATTTCTTATAAGTTTCGAATTTATTCCTTATAAATTACATTGAATTTTACTTCCTTTGATACATACGAATTGAATATCTATCTACATATTTCATTTTTGACATTAATATACATTTTGACGTATTTATAAATATGAGCCGAAATTTATAATGAATTTATAAAGAATATATATGAATACTAATTACATGTTTAAATTTTATGCGTAATTGAATACGACTTGAATGTCCAAAATCATTTCGAATTCCTTACATAGGTTTATTTACCTAATGTTTCACCAATTGCATAAGGAAATAAATATGTGTATTGAATTTGAATTCCTTATATACATTTATCTTCCTTATAAATATGTAAACAAATTTATATGCAGTAAATGTAATTATACCATTGACTTTGAAATTGACTTCCTAATATAAATGTTTGTTCTTCCTTTATATGGAAAACATGTAATTTCCGTATTGACTAAAATTGATTCGAATTTATTACTTATTTATTTCAAAACTTGACTTAGAATTTCTTATAAGTTTCGAATTTATTCCTTAAAAATTACATTGAATTTTACTTCCTTTTATACATACGAATTGAATATCTATCTACATATTAAATTTTTGACAATAATGTACATTTTGACGTATTTATAAATATGAGCCGAAATTTATAAAGAATATATATGAATACTAATTACCTGTATAAACTTTCTGCGTAATTGAATACGAATTGAATCTCCAAAATCAATTCGAATTCCTTATATACGTTTATCTTCCTAATGTTTCACCAATTGCATAAGGAAATAAGTATGTGTATTGAATTTGAATTCCTTATATATATTTATCTTCCTTATAAATATGTAAACAAATTTATATGCAGTAAATGTAATTATACCATTGACTTTGAAATTGACTTCCTAATATAAATGTTTATTCTTCCTTTATATGGAAAACATGTAATTATCGTATTGACTAAAATTGATTCGAATTTATTACTTATTTATTTCAAAACTTGACTTTGAATTTCTTAGAAGTTTTGAATTTATTCCTTATAAATTACATTGAATTTTACTTCCTTTTATACATACGAATTGAATATCTATCTACGTATTACATTTTTGACATTAATGTACATTTTGACGTATTTATAAATATGAGCCAAAATTTATAAAGAATTTATAAAGAATATATATGAATACTAATTACATGTATAAACTTTCTGCGTAATTGAATACGAATTGAGTGTTCAAAATCAATTCGAATTCCTTATATACGTTTATCTTCCTAATGTTTCACCAATTACATAAGGAAATAAATATGTGTATTGAATTTGAATTCCTTATATATATTTATCTTCCTTATAAATATGTAAACAAATTTATATGCACACTACAAAAAAAGTGACCATTAGAGACTAAACTATTAGGGACCGATATATCAGTCTCGGATACATCACATCTAGGACTGACATTTTAGTTACTAATTATATTAGAGACTGATTTTTAAGGGACACATGTTAGTGAGTGATAATCAATCGCTAATGGCTTGGCACCTTATTCGAGACTAGCTTTCAGTCGCAAATATGTTTGGGCAACATAAGGTTTTAGAGGGAACGTTATTGATGACTGAATTTCAGTCCCAAATACATAGTTAAAATGTTACAAATTGTATGGCAACAGATCTTTATTGTCTAATATGGAGGGGTTTATTATATACTGAAAATTAATTCCTAAAATCAACAAATGGGTGGAATTAGGAACTGATATTCAGTCTTGAACATCTTTATACTTAAAACAATGGAGGACTGGTTTTCAGTCTCAAATTATTCGGTGTAAATTTTACCATCAGAAAGGATGTATTAGATACTAAAAATTAGTCAAGAAGATCTATCAAAATCAAGCCAATAAATTATTAGATGGTAATTTAATACAATCAATAACAAAATCAAGAATACATCTATTTTAGGTGTTTCAATAAAAAATAACAAGCAATTAAAAACCATTTAATATCAAAATCCTTTGTAAAGTTGAGATAATAAATATTTAGCAGTAGAAGATTCCAAGCAAAATAGAAAAGAAGTGTTATTAGCAAAATGCAAAAATAAGTATTTAAATTGTTTTTTTTTTTCGTAGGAAATTAAGAAATTAGGTTTTAAAAAATTAACTTCAAATATCTTTATAAAAGTCCTAGTAAGATTCAAAGTAAGATTGTGAAAATAAATACTAAAAAATAACAACAAAGAGTTTTATAAATATCTTGATCAACTAAAGATAGGCTAGTGCTCAAGCGGTACTCGAATGACTTTCTCTATGTCTGATTGTTAATTGGAGTCTCGTTTTTAACAAAATATCATTTACGAGTCAGGTATTTCACCACAATATATGTTTGATGAGTGTTAAGCTTGGTTATAGAAACTTAACAATATTGAATACAGTTGAGTCCTAAAAATAAGTTAGAGATTACAATTACATATGGAGGGTCGGACAAAGGTAGTACTGAAAACTATTTTTCAGTCTCTATAAAAATAAAATAGTATCAAAGACTATTTTTTAGTCATTGGAGGAACATATTAAAGACTGATTTTCCCTAATAAATAAACATATTCGACGCTGAATAAATTTGTTATAAGAGACTGTTTTTCAGTCTTAGAAAGGCATATTTGTTACCAAGGCATCCCGTTGGTGACCCATTACCCTAACTAATCAAGTACACATAGATTACACACAAGGTTCAAGCATAAAACACTTAGTTTGTATCAAAAATCTCATTTCTGCATCAGAACGGTCGAACCAGTCAGATTAAGTCTCCTTCGCCCGTTTTATGTTTCGTTCGACCGTTTGATGTCTCCTTCGACCGTTTTACCACGTTCGCCCAAACATAACCCAGGTTCGACCCTGGATTCTCTCCTTCGCACCTTCGATCAGTCGGAGGAGTCCAGGTTCGCCCCTGTTGTGCAAATTTTCCTAAAAACGCTTCAAACACATTCAAAACAACTCGAAACATCATCAAACACAGCAGTCAAGCATGAATAACTTATCCCTACAAAACCCCATCGATTTCTCCCGACAATACGTCCATTTCAGCCCTTTCCCAAAATGGTAAGAATTATGAAAATGTCGCAATCATGCATGGATTCTTTACCCAATTTGGCAACTTTTGAAATCAATCCATATTCAACTTAAAATGCTCAGTTTATCGAGTGTTCGATTTCTCCTTATTAGTTCTATTGATCATAAATATCATTTATCAAGTCTAGATTCGTTAAAACCCCCAAAACACCCATAACATCACCATCTATCCAATCCTAACCCTAAACAACAGTAACCTAGTATCAATAACAATCCTATATCATGTTTCTATCATAGATACAGCAGCAAATCATTGAACAACACATAACACCACATAATACACAATTCACATATGTTTATCATCATGAAAACCTATGTTTAAATGATAAGGTTTTGATTTAGAAAGATGTTTAAAAGGTTTTTAATCATGAAAACACCCTTAGAACAGATCCGGACAATTAGGGTTAGATGGAAAACGAATTAAAATGCTTTAAAAAGGTTTAGGATCAAGAACACACCTTGGATTCTTGTTTAGATGTTGTAGATAGGTTAGATTATGTAAAAGAAGAGCAAAAACTCCTTCCTTAGTGATTAAAATAGTTTGAGAGTGTTTTGAGACGGTTAGGGTTTGTGAAATGATGAAGAATGACAAAGTTTGGTATTTATACTAATCCTCCTTCGCCCCATATCAGTGGTCGAAGGTGGCCTCCTTCGACCCTTCCACAAGGTCGAATGATCCCTGTCCTGGTCGAAAGGAATTCTCTCAATTCCACATCCCAGGTTCGCCCATTTACAAAGGGTCGAACCAAACAAAATTCCTCCTTTGACCACTCAAACTGGTCGAACCAGAACTCATGTTTACCTAGTTTTCCAGTTCGTCGTGTTTAACGCATTCTAACACATCTTAACACATGAGCATGTAACCTTAGTCTATGTTTAACATATTTAAGCATGGATAATCATTTACACATCATTTAAACACATCTATGTATATAATCCACCACACGACCCATAATCTACACATATACTTAATTAGTTCATGTAATGTCACCAACAACGGAACCCGGTACTAGTGTATTACCAAAACGACTCCCAATGATCCTCCAGATCATTGAACCCTGGACAATCCTAACTTGACCCGACTCAACTAACCCAGTTAAGTCCGTTTATAAACGTTTCTCGCTAAGGTAGACTTAGATGTTACTAAAATGTTTAAGCCAAATATGCCGGGTGTCACATCATCCCCACGTTGAAAGAATTTTCGTCCCGAAAATTGCGCAAAGCCCCAAAATGAAAGAAACGAAAGAATGAAACTAAAGGAAAATTACCGGTTGTCACATCATCCCCACGTTGAAAGGAATCTCGACCTGAGATTCATTCCGCTTTAGCAGTAACATGCCTTGATTCGAACGCGCGTTTCGGAAAAAGATGAGGATATTTAGCTTTCATCTGATCCTCCCGCTCCCACGTGAACTCCGGTCCACGATTCGAGTTCCAACGAACTTTGACGATGCGGATTTTACTCCGACGAAGGCTACGAATCTTATAGTCGAGAATCTCGACAGGTTCCTCCACAATGCGAAGACGATCATCAACCTTGATCTCTTCCAGTGGTACAATGAGAGATTCATCAGCCAAACACTTCTTCAAGTTAGACACATGGAAGACGTTGTGCACACTACCGAGCTCCGCCGGTAAGTCAAGTCTGTATGCCACCGGTCCAATCCGATCCAGGATTGCGAATGGTCCAACATATTGAGGGTTAAGCTTGCCACGCTTTCCGAAGCGTATGACGCCCTTCCATGGTGAAACTTTCAGAAGTACCTTGTCCCCAACCTGGAACTCCAAAGGTTTTCGACGGCGGTCGGCATAACTCTCCTGACGATCCCGTGCAGCAGCCAAACGGTGACGAATCTGTACGATTTTCTCCGAAGTTTCGTACACAAGTTCCGGACCAGTGAGCTGGCTCTAGCCCACCTCGGCCCAACAAAGTGGTGATCGACATTTCCGTACGTATAGAGCCTCGAACGGAGCTGCCTTGATACTAGAGTGATAGCTATTGTTGTAGGAAAACTCCACCAACGACAGGTGGGTCTCCTAACTCTTGCCAAAGTCGATAACACACGCCCGAAGCATGTCTTCCAAGGTTTGAATCGTCCGCTCACTCTGTCCATCAGTTTGCGGATGATAAGCCGTACTCATATCCAACTGAGTACCCAAAGCCTTGTGCAGAGCCTTCCAGAAACGTGAAGCAAAACGAGAATCACGATCAGAGATAATAGAGACAGGCACCCCTTAAGGTAAAGTCGAGCCAACCGCTCGAGTCCGTCGGTTTCCTTAATAGGTATGAAACGTGCCGATTTTGTCAGCCGGTCAACAATCACCCAGATCATATCATAACCACTAGGTGACCTTGGCAGCTTGGTGACAAAATCCATCGTGATTCGCTCCCACTTCCATTCCGGATACTCTGGTTGTTGCAGGAGACCAGACGGCCTCTGATACTCCACCTTGACTTTAGCACAAGTCAAGCATTTGCTGACATAAGAAGCTATATCAGCTTTCATGTTCGGCCACCAATAAAGTATTTTCAAATCCTGATACATCTTATCGGAGCCAGGATGAATAGAATACCGGGATTTGTGAGCCTCATCCAAAACAAGCTCGCGCAATCCCCCGAACAATGGAACCCAAACACGTCCCGCAAAATAGTGTAAGCCATCGGTCCTGAGTTCAAGATGCTTGTCAGCACTGTGCATAGTCTCAGCCTTAAGGTTTTCCTCCTTCAAGGCTTCCAACTGTGCAGAACGGATTCGTTCAGGCAACGACGAATGAATGGTGAGCTGTAAGGCTCGAACACCGCGAGGATTCGCAGACTCCTTCCTGCTCAAGGCATCCGCCACAACGTTCGCCTTGCCAGGATGGTATTTGATAGCACAGTCATAATCGTTCAGGAGTTCAACCCAGCGACGCTGCCGCATGTTCAACACCTTCTGGTCGAAAATATGCTGAAGACTCTTGTGATCGGTGTATACTTCACACTTGGTACCGTACAAGTAATGTCTCCAGATTTTCAACGCAAAGACTACCGCACCCAGTTCCGAGTCATAAGTAGTGTAATTCTTCTCATGAACTTTGAGTTGACGAGACGCATAAGCAATAACCTTCTCGCGTTGCATCAACACACAACCGAGACCACGAATAGAAGCGTCACCGTACACAACGAAGTCATCCGTACCCTCAGGTAAAGATAAGATAGGTGCAGAACAAAGTTTAAGCTTCAACATTTGAAATGCTGATTCTTGTGGTTCATCCCAGTCGAACTTTCGGTCCTTCTGGGTATGAGTAGTGAGGGGTTGAGCAATCTTCGAAAATCCCTCAATGAAACGACGATAGTAACCCGCAAGACCTAGGAATTGCCGCACCTCAGATGGCGTCTTTGGTGCTTCCCAGTCCTTAATAGCTTCGATCTTAGCCGAATCGACATGAATTCCCAGTTAATTCACCACATGTCCTAGGAATTGAACTTCATGTATCCAAAAATCACATTTTGAGAACTTAGCATACAACTGCTCCTGTCTCAAAAGTTCCAAGACCAACCGTAGATGTTCCTCATGATCCGCCTTGTTCTTAGAATAAATCAGAATGTCGTCAATAAACACGATGACGAACTTATCAAGGTAAGGATTGCAAACGCGGTTCATTAAATCCATGAACACCGCCGGTGCGTTAGTGAGACCAAAAGGCATGACCAAGAACTCAAAATGGCCATAACGAGTGCGAAAAGCAGTCTTCTGAATGTCAGCTTCCCTGACGCGCAACTGGTGATAACCGGATCGCAAATCAATCTTAGAATAGTAGCTGGAGCCCTGGAGCTGGTCAAAGAGATCATCAATGCGAGGAAGAGGATAACGATTCTTGATGGTCACTTTGTTCAGCTCACGATAGTCAATACACATGCGGAGACTTCCGTCCTTCTTCTTCACAAACAAAATAGGAGCTCCCCACGGGGAAGAACTCGGTCGGATGAAACCCTTTTCCAAGAGTTCCTGCAACTGGCTGGACAACTCTTGCATCTCGGGAGGTGCAAGACGGTACGGAGCTCGGGCAATGGGAGCCGCACCCGGAGTAAGATCAATACCAAACTCAACCTGACGATGGGGAGGAAGACCAGGCAAATCATCAGGAAACACATCGGGAAAGTCACGAACCACCGGGATATCATCGATCTTCTTCTCATCGTCAGTAGAAACGTTAACAAGTGCTAGAATGGCCGAACAACCCTTCCGAAGGTACTTTCGGGCTTTCATGCTAGAAATGATACTCAGCGGAGCACCGCTTTTCTCACCATGAACCGAAAGAATCTCTCCATCAGGGAGAGGGATCCGAATAACCTTATCGAAACAAACGATCTCCGCACGATACAACGATAACCAATCCATGCCGACAACGACATCAAAACTACCCAGGGGTACCGGCATAAGGTCAATGGGGAAAGGCAAACCCGACAGTTCCAAGCGACATTCCCTAAGGGTGTGTGTCGCTTCGATTTTCTTACCATCAGCCAATTCTATTAAGTACTTAGCCTCTAAAGGTGTGGGTACTATATCTAGCAATCGACTAATGTCCATAGATACGAAACTCTTATCGGCACCAGAATCAAACAAGACAGAAACATGGCGATCATTAAGAAGGAACGTACCGGTAACCGTGTCTGGATCCTACCTAGCCTCCGCAGATCCAATGACGAAAGCACGTGCAGTCCTGCCTACGCCGCCGTTGTTCCCATTACCGTTTCCGCCCCTCCCATTATCGCCCTGCTTCAGTTTAGGACATTCACGCTTGAAGTGTCCCGTGTCACCACAGTTATAGCACCCCTGCTTTCCTGGAGTCCCCTGAGCAGCAGGAGTAGGAGCAGTAGCAGGAGTCTGAGTTGGGGTGACTGCCACCCTGCAATCCTTAGCATGATGCCCCAACTGATGGCACCGATGACAACGAGCCCGATCACAATTCCCAGTATGATGAAAACCACACTTGTTGCACTTGGGATGCTTCCCAACATACCCACTCGACTTCTGCCTAGAAGAAGACCCAGATGAATCAAACTTCTTTGCCGGCTGAGCTGGCACAACACTTGTAACATTTCGCATTCAAAAATTGTACGTTACGTAAAATCTGGATAAAAACGACAAGTTTTATTATTATTGTTTACATTTAATTATTTTTGTGACATTTTAAACCCTAATACTATGATAATTTTTCATTATATATATGTATATATATTAAGATATGATAAAAATAAATGTTAAAAATATTATGCTGAGGCCGGGGTTCGAACCCGAGTCCTCAGCCGGTTCCATATACACACCACACACAACACAAACCAACTGATCTAGCCTTGATACTTGTTTCTATCCAGACGCGTTATAATTATATCATAATTATGAATCATCTCAGTTGACTTGGAAAGTCAACTGAGATCAATGACTTCCAAAATTACACCCTTTGACTCGTGATTGTTCTGTATTTGGCATCACGACGCAATTAGCGGCCTATTATGACTCAGACAAACGATAATTGACAACCAATTGCTACCTAATTGATCAAATGACGCGTCCCACATTCATAACAAAGTCAAACTTGCCAATTCATCGTTCCAGATCATTACACTATAAATTGAACATTGCTGGACCTTCACAACTCGCCATTTACTCTTTCTCAATCTCTAATTTCTCCCAAATAAGCTCTGTTCTTGGAATTTTGATCACGAATTGACTTTGAGGGTTGACTGTCCGTTCGTGTTTGATTAAACTTTGTAAGTCCAATTTTGTTTGTGGGTTTTATTGATCGGCACCCACACAACATAATCCCTAAGATTAATCGGGTTAATGTTGTGTGGATTGAACGATTGGAAAAATTAGGGCTCGTAGGTTTATTTGGGGATAATCACGATTTCGCGTATTAAATTTATTTTAAATAAAACAGGAACTAACACAACCACTGGTCTGGACCAAGTGGTTGTGTCTGGTGCCCACAAACCAAGCCACGCGGGTTCGAGTCCCGGCTGTGGCACATTCTTTTTGCTTAATTTCTTTTTTTTCAAACAAATCCAAATAATTATATATAATACTTATAATTTTATAAATTCGTTTTAAATTATTAAAACTCTTTTATTAATTCTACAAAAAATTATTTTGTATTAATCTGATGAAAAGGTTTAACCCACAATTTTTTGTTTTCAAATATTTATTTATTTAATATATAAAATAAATAAATCAAGTTTATTCTATTTTATTTATAAAATTCTATAAAAATATCAAAACGATCTTATAAATTTCCACAAAAATTATTCTAAGTTTTTATAACAATAAACTTTTCTGAAATGACTTTTATTTCTGAAAAATCATTTAATTAATATTTTTAATCAATTTTTGTTTGATTAATATTTTTAATCAATTTTTGTTAGTTTTAATCATAATTAAACCATAATAAATCCAATTTTTAATATTTTTGCACCAAAATTTTATACAAATTATTTCTGATTATTTAGAATAGAAATATAAATTTTAAACTAATAATTCTTTAGTTTTAATATTTTTAAATATTAAAGTCAAATTTTGATAAATTGTTATAAATAGAATTAATATTCTATTTTAAAGAAAATAATTTTGTAAAAATTATTTTTTATACTTTAAACACATTATTGTGTCCATCTTAAATTTAAATTTCATAAAAAGATTTTTGTATATTTATTTACTAAATTTCTCTCAATTATCAAACATTTTTAATATTAATCAAACGAGCATTTATCCCCAATTCGAAGCCCTAGAACATATACATTTGTAGACTAGATAGACTTAGACATATTTATTACCTTATTATAGGGTTATACTTGACACATTTGGGCAACACCACTATTCAATTTTTCAACAGGTATAACATTTTGCTAAGGTGAGTTTTACATAGCCCCTTTTCTATTTATCACCATTTTTGGGGTGAAACATGTTACAACATCATTTATGCAATTCAATCATCAATGTGTCTAGGTGTTTATCTATGTTGCATTATGTCTTGAACATGACTAGAGTAAGCACAATTCTAGCATAAACATTTATCAGCCGACGGTATACATTGATAGATCTATTGGACTGACAATCCCACCCGGATACGTGCCTCCTACAAAGGTAGCGCGGGTGTTTATTACTGCAATATAAACGAGTGAACCATGAGCGTATGGGATGTACCACAATACAACAGTCACAAGGGTTGATTATGCACTCGATTTACTTTTAGTATGTTTTCACATATGGACTAGATTTGCCATGACACATGAATTGCACAACAATTTTATTCGATTATCAAAACCTATGTAATTCTCACCAACTTTTGTTGACCCAAAATATTTTCAACTTAACATGTTTCAGGTTCTACTTGCTTGAAGATTTGAATTAATGCTTGAAGATGTGTGCATAGTTTTATTCAATTTGATGTACGAATTCTTGTAGAACAATTGTATGTATTTTATTTAAATCATATAATGAAATTTATTATTTACCATGAGCTACTGAACAATCATCAATACGTGACATCCCGATGTTTCCGCCATCGGTTGGGGTGTTACAGATTGGTATCAGAGCCATGGTTATAGGGAATTAGGTTATTAGAAAAATAATCTAGTCTATAACCATAGGATTTAACCAGTACTTGCTTCTTTTACTTGCTATTCTCTATCTCCCTCCTACTTCTTATCCCTACTTTCATCCTTACAAGAAAGATGCTCTTCATCACTAGATCTACACTCAGACTAATAAGACAAAATCCTCAGGTTTAACCTGAACCACCTTGAGATCTCATCGAAGTTCTAGATTTTAATAACGAACACGTGCAATCTGGAAGGGTGAACGCCTGTATTCTGAGTCTTCTGTCTAGGCTGGCATTGCGCATATATCCCAATCAGACGAGGGACCCGGATGCCTACCTGGGAATTCTCGGGATGAGTGTTCTCTTATATGCTAAAGCATGTCTTCATATGTTATTAGAATTTAGAATCTTTGATAAGTCAACGTTTTCGTTTATTCGTTTTAATTAATGAATAAATGATTACATTCCTTATATAACCTCATTCATTTCATTGTGTCTCTTACAAATCATGCCTCCACGTCGCAGTGCTCGTCTTAACAGTGGTGACAATCATGATGAAGGGAGTAGCAATCACAATCACAACCACGATACTAACCACAACAACAACAACAACAACAACAACAACAACAACAATGGTGTCGATGCCCAACTGGCTGCAATCATTTCTCAACAAATGGCGCAGCAAATCACAACTCTAGTTCCCAACTTACTAGCTCAAGTCATCCAGTTGAACGGCAATGGGAACGGTAACGGCAACGGGAATGGAAATGGAAACCACAACGGGAATGGGAATGGTCTTCCAGCCTGCACTCTCAAGCACTTTAATTCCTGTAATCCCCCAAAGTTCAGTGGAGAAGATGGAGCTACAGGACTCCTACAATGGTTTGAGGGTATTGAGAATACTTTCATCAACAGTGAGTGTCCCGATAACTTAAAAGCCCGTTATGCTATGAGTGTTCTTCACAAACGAGCACTCACTTGGTGGAATGAGGAAAAGCGCACTCGCGGAGCTGAAGCTGCACTGGCCTTAACTTGGGATCAAGCTAAAGACATTATGAAGGCAGAGTTATGCCCTCGTAATGAAATAAAGAAGCTGGAAGATGAGTTTCATGATGTTGCTCAAGATAGTGGAGAAAACCTTGCTTACAACACTCATTTTCACGAACTTAGCCTACTACTAGCCCACAAGGTCACTCCCTTGCCTATTGCAATCGAAAAATACATTGGTGGCTTACCGATGCAGATTCAAGACACGGTGTGGGGAAGGAACCCTGCTACTTTGGAGGAAGCAAAGCGTTTGGCTGCCACCCTAACAGATAACCATGTGAAGGCAGGAACCCTGACTCGTAAAGGGGAAAAGAAAAAGGATACTCCCCAACCTGCCGTTGAAATCAAAACTGAGGCCTCAACCAACGGGAAGTGCAAGGTCAGGAATTTTGCAATAGACACCACTGTCCCACCCAACAAGAAACGATACAACGGGAACAAACCTAAGTGTGATACCTGCCAGTATCACCACCCAACCCAAGTACCCTGCCGACAGTGCACCAATTGTCAAAGGTATGGGCATCTTGCGGATGCTTGTCGAATCCCTGCTACAAACGCTCTTGATGCTCCAAATAACCCCGCTAGAGACCCTCCAGCTACTTAACAGCAAACCCACCATTTGAATGATGTCTACTTTTTAATTCTATGTATAGACACTTTTTGATTCAAGTAATAAATTCAAGTATTATCATAACATCTGAGTGCATGCTTGTTTGAATGTGAACTAATTGCTATATCTATAATCATACTTGGTTACTAGTACAACATTTAGTTGACTACCAAACAACCTACTCAACGATTGGTAGAGGTCATCATGTCTTTCCAACAGTCGGGAGAGGCCCTACAACCTGCTCAACGGCTGGTGGAGACTATCGAACCTGCTCAACAGTCGGTAGAGTCATAAAAGGACGCAAAACCCTAATGTAAGGTAAATTGGCAATTACGGTCCGGAACGTAATCATGAATTTACAGGTACGTTAAGGTAGTGAGAAAATTTTATCAAGGTTTTCGGTAGTCGACCAATTGTAAAGTTGGTGTTTTTCTTTTAACTTCGGGACGAAGTTCCTAAAAGTAGGGGAGACTGTAACATTTCGCGTTCAAAAATTCTTCGTTACGTAAAATCTGGATAAAAACGACAAGTTTTATTATTATTGTTTACATTTAATTATTTTTGTGACATTTTAAACCCTAATACTATGATAATTATTCATTATATATATGTATATATATTAAGAGATGATAAAAATAAATGTTAAAAATATTATGCTGAGGCCGGGGTTCGAACCCGAGTCCTCAGCCGGTTCCATATACACACCACACACAACACAAACCAACTGATCTAGCCTTGATACTTGTTTCTATCCAGACGCGTTATAATTATATCACAATTATGAATCATCTCAGTTGACTTGGAAAGTCAACTGAGATCAATGACTTACCAAAATCACACCCTTTGACTCGTGATTGTTCTGTATTTGGCATCACGACGCAATTACCGGCCTATTATGACTCAGACAAACGATAATTGACAACCAATTGCTACCTAATTGATCAAATGACGCGTCCCACATTCATAACAAAGTCAAACTTGCCAATTCATCGTTCCAGATCATTACACTATAAATTGAACATTGCTGGACCTTCACAACTCGCCATTTACTCTTTCTCAATCTCTAATTCCTCCCAAATAAGCTCTGTTCTTGGAATTTTGATCATGAATTGACTTCGAGGGTTGACTGTCCGTTCGTGTTTGATTAAACTTTGTAAGTCCAATTTTGTTTGTGGGTTTTATTGATCGGCACCCACACAACATAAACCCTAAGATTAATCGGGTTAATGTTGTGTGGATTGAACGATTGGAAAAATTAGGGCTCGTAGGTTTCTTTGGGGATAATCACGATTTCGCGTATTATATTTATTTTAAATAAAACAGGAACTAACACAACCACTGGTCTGGACCAAGTGGTTGTGTCTGTTGCCCACAAACCAAGCCACGCGGGTTCGAGTCCCGGCTGTGGCACATTCTTTTTGCTTCAGTTCTTTTTTTTCAAACAAATCCAAATAATTATATATAATACTTATAATTTTATAAATTCGTTTTAAATTATTAAAACTCTTTTATTAATTCTACAAAAAATTATTTTGTATTAATCTGATGAAAAGGTTTAACCCACAATTTTTAGTTTTCAAATATTTATTTATTTAATATATAAAATAAATAAATCAAGTTTATTCTATTTTATTTATAAAATTCTATAAAAATATCAAAACGATCTTATAAATTTCCACAAAAATTATTCTAAGTTTTTATAACAATAAACTTTTCTAAAATGATTTTTATTTCTGAAAAATCATTTAATTAATATTTTTAATCAATTTTTGTTAGTTTTAATCATAATTAAACCATAATAAATCCAATTTTTAATATTTTTGCACCAAAATTTTATACAAATTATTTCTGATTATTTAGAACAGAAATATAAATTTTAAACTAATAATTCTTTAGTTTTAATATTTTTAAATATTAAAGTCAAATTTTGATAAATTGTTATAAATAGAATTAATATTCTATTTTAAAGAAAATAATTTTGTAAAAATTATTTTTTATACTTTAAACACATTATTGTGTCCATCTTAAATTTAAATTTCATAAAAAGATTTTTGTCTATTTATTTACTAAATTTCTCTCAATTATCAAACATTTTTAATATTAATCAAACGAACATTTATCCCCAATTCGAAGCCCTAGAACATATACATTTGTAGACTAGATAGACTTAGACATATTTATTACCTTATTATAGGGTGATACTTGACACATTTGGGCAACACCACTATTCAATTTTTCAACAGGTATAACATTTTGCTAAGGTGAGTTTTACATAGCCCTTTTCTATTTATCACCATTTTTGGGGTGAAACATGTTACAACATCATTTATGCAATTCAATCATCAATGTGTCTATGTGTTTATCTATGTTGCATTATGTCTTGAACATGACTAGAGTAAGCACAATTCTAGCATAAACATTTATCAGCCGACGGTATACATTGATAGATCTATTGGACTGACAATCCCACCCGGATACGTGCCTCCTACAAAGGTAGCGTGGGTGTTTGTTACCGCAATATAAACGAGTGAACCATGAGCGTATGGGATGTACCACAATACAACAGTCACAAGGGTTGATTATGCACTCGATTTACTTCTAGTATGTTTTCACATATGGACTAGATTTGCCATGACACATGAATTGCACAACAATTTTATTCGATTATCAAAACCTATGTAATTCTCACCAACTTTTGTTGATCCAAAATATTTTCAACTTAACATGTTTCAGGTTCTACTTGCTTGAAGATTTGAATTAATGCTTGAAGATGTGTGCATAGTTTTATTCAATTTGATGTACGAATTCTTGTAGAACAATTGTATGTATTTTATTTAAATCATATAATGAAATTTATTATTTACCATGAGCTACTGAACAATCATCAATACGTGACATCCCGATGTTTCCGCCATCGTTTGGGGTGTTACAACACTCTTCCCCACACTATCCCACTTCCTCTTGCACCCCTCAGAAACCTTTACAGCAGCGCCTTTAGGAGGCAAAACACCTTCTGCCACCTTCAGGTTAGTCATCCGATGAGCTGATCGGACAACTTCAGCAATAGTGGGAAGATTCCCAGCAGCCACCAATCCAGCAATCTCCGGCACTAGCCCAGACACATAGTGCTCAATCCTCCTATATTCGGGTGTGTGCAAATCAGGGCACAACACCGCCAGCTCATTCCTCCTCACAGTGTACTCTTCGATCTCTGACCCAACCATCTTGTAGCTCCAGACCTCATGTTCTAACTTTTGTACCTCCTCCCTCGGACAGTACTCACCTCTTAACAGCTGCACAAACTCCGCCCAAGGCATAGCAATAGCCTCCCCCAATCCCATGTTCTGAGTAGTAGCATTCCACCACGACAGTGCAGGCCCCTCAAATGTTGCAGTAGCACACTTTACTCGGTCCCCAGCAGGACAGTTGCACATGACGAACACAGACTCAACCTTCTCCAGCCATCGGAGCAGTCCCACCGCTCCTTCAGTTCCTGCGAAGTTATGGGGCTGACAGTCCCGAAACTTCTTATAAGAGCACTGAGGTGGAGGTGGATTGGCACCCATACCTGAAACACGGTATACGAGTAAAACACAAACGAAAGGACACGAAATCCAAGAATGAGGCAAGGTCGACAGAAATCAACTCACCACCCATGGCATTAATCCCAGCCTGGAAATTAGCCATAGCCATGTTCACTTGCTGCTGTAGCAAGTTGTTCAGCTCAGCTTGGGTCATGTTGATGTTTCCACGATCACCGCCTCCAGCATGACCACCACCGCCAGCACGGCCACCGCCGCCATCACGACGTCCAGCACCGCGAGCACCAGACATGATCTAACAAATCAAGAAATCGAGGGACTCAGATTCACTTCTAGTGTCAACCACTAGAAATTTACAAGAGTTAACTTAGGGACAAATCCAGGACTATACATCGAAACTCGAAGTCCATCGGGATTTTCATGCATTCTAGTTTATTATTTCGTGTGCACCCAAAATGATAAACTGCTCTACATGGTCCTCCAGATGTACCCCTAATCCAGACTCCGGTCACCGAATGTCGTCGCCTAGTAACGTGTTACGATAGGTGCAAGTGTAAGAAGGCATGTGTGTGCTAGAACCAACAAATCAACCCCTTCCCCTTCAATCCCGAAGAGGAAGACAAGAATAGGTAGGAACCCAAATAAAAGCGGATGATGTAACAGAGAAGTATGTTGATGATGTAAGGACACCCCGACAACGTTAGTACGTATCCCACCAATAGACTCAAGTATGTGACCGTCTAGTGTGCGCGACTCGGCTATAGACCAGACTCTACATGCAGTCCTAGTTCACTATAACCATTGGCTCTGATACCAATCTGTCACACCCTCAAATTTCCACTTGCGGAGTTTTACCACGAGGCGCATGACAAACCAGGATCCAAGTCAACGGTCACAATAAACAACTCTATATGAAGATACATGACATTCAAAACGACATAGTTTTCATAAACTCAAAATCAGTATCGGAAGGATTAAACATGTTACAAACCATAGACCCAAATGTACCAAGTGTTTATTACAAACATGAACTAAACCTAGACGCCAATGCAGACCCGTGCGCCTAGTTCCATTTGTTGCTACCTTAGCGACCTGAGAAAACATGCCAAAAAGACGTCAACATATAATGCTGGTGAGTTCACAGGTTTGTTCAATATGTTACCAAAATGTTACCAAAACGTTACCATGTCCATACTATATCAATGTTACCAAGTACGCTAGCTAGGCGTATGTTTTATTACTACTACGATTGGAAAACCATTACTAGACACGTTTAGCAATGTTCAGCAATGTTCAGCCCGAATGTTCAGCATGTTACCAATGTTACCAGTTCGAGACAATATGCACCCGCCTGGCCCTCCAAGCCGACGAGTGGGGCAGGTCACGCCCAATAGATCTATCCACATTTCCCCCGTTGTGCATCCCCGCACATTCATGGTTTTCCCTGGGACTTTAAAAGATCGTATAGCAATGCAAAGTTAAAACCATAGTATGATATATGTTACCAAAATAGTTTAGCGCATGTTTTCTCCCCCAAAAGTTAAAGCATAAAACACTTAGTTTGTATCAAAAATCTCATTTCTGCATCAGAACGGTCGAACCAGTCAGATTAAGTCTCCTTCGCCCGTTTTAAGTCTCCTTCGCCCGTTTTATGTTTCGTTCGACCGTTTGATGTCTCCTTCGACCGTTTTACCACGTTCGCCCAAACATAACCCAGGTTCGACCCTGGATTCTCTCCTTCGCACCTTCGATCGGTCGAAGGAGTCCAGGTTCGCCCCTGTTATGCAAATTTTCCTAAAAATGCTTCAAACACATTCAAAACAACTCGAAACATCATCAAACACAGCAGTCAAGCATGAATAACTTATCCCTACAAAAACCCATCGATTTCTCCCGATAATACGTCCATTTCAGCCCTTTCCCAAAATGGTAAGAATTATGAAAATGTCGCAATCATGCATGGATTCTTTACCCAATTTGGAAACTTTTAAAATCAATCCATATTCAACTTAAAATGCTCAGTTTATCGAGTGTTCGATTTCTCCTTATTAGTTCTATTGATCATAAATATCATTTATCAAGTCTAGATTCGTTAAAACCCCCAAAACACCCATAACATCACCATCTATCCAATCCTAACCCTAAACAACAATAACCTAGTATCAATAACAATCCTATATCATGTTTCTATCATAGATACAGGAGCAAATCATTGAACAACACATAACACCACATAATACACAATTCACATATGTTTATCATCATGAAGACCTATGTTTAAATGATAAGGTTTTGATTTAGAAAGATGTTTAAAAGGTTTTTAATCATGAAAACACCCTTAGAATAGATCCGGACAATTAGGGTTAGATGGAAAACGAATTAAAATGCTTTAAAAAGGTTTAGGATCAAGAACACACCTTGGATTCTTGTTTAGATGTTGTAGATAGGTTAGATTATGAAAAAGAAGAGCAAAAACTCCTTCCTTAGTGATTAAAATCGTTTGAGAGTGTTTTGAGACGGTTAGGGTTTGTGAAATGATGAAAAATGACAAAGTTTGGTATTTATACTAATCCTCCTTCGCCCCATATCAGTGGTCGAATGAGCCCTGTCCTGGTCGAAGGGAATTCTTTCAATTCCACATCCCAGGTTCGCCCATTTACAAAGGGTCGAACCAAACAAAATTCCTCCTTCGACCACTTGAAGTGGTCGAACCAGAACTCATGTTTTACCTAGTTTTCCAGTTCGTCGTGTTTTAACGCATTCTAACACATCTTAACACATGAGCATGCAACCTTAGTCTATGTTTAACATATTTAAGCATGGATAATCATTTACACATCATGTAAACACATCTATGTATATAATCCACCACACGACCCATAATCTACACATATACTTAATTAGTTCATGTAATGTCACCAACAACGGAACCCGGTACTAGTGTATTACCAAAACGACTCCCAATGATCCTCCAGATCATTAAACCCTGGACAATCCTAACTTGACCCGACTCAACTAACCCAGTTAAGTCCGTTTATAAACGTTTCTCGCTAAGGTAGACTTAGATGTTACTAAAATGTTTAAGCCAAATATGTCGGGTGTCACAATTCCTTATAAATTACATTGAATTTTACTTCCTTTTATACATACGAATTGAATATCTATCTACATATTACATTTTTGACATTAATGTACATTTTGACGTATTTATAAATATGAGCCGAAATTTATAAAGAATTTATAAAGAATATATATGAATACTAATTACATGTATAAACTTTCTGCGTAATTGAATACGAATTGAATGTCCAAAATCATCTCGAATTCCTTATATACATTTATCTTCCTAATGTTTCACCAATTGCATAAGGAAATAAATATGTGTATTGAATTTGAATTCCTTATATACATTTATCTTCCTTATAAATATGTAAACAAATTTATATTCAGTAAATGTAATTATACCATTGACTATAAATTTATTCAAAATAATTAAACCTTTACTGCCTTATTTATTTAGAATTTGACCGTGTCAAAAAATATAATGGTATCCATATTTATATTTTAAACATGAAAGTGTAACAATGAGGGAGTTTTTTGCTTATAGGATTCAAGATAGGAGTAATGAATTCTCACTAATTCTTAATGCACGAAGGCTTTTGCAGCAATTTATAGTTGATTCGTATACAATGATTGAAATGGAAAGACTAAATTACATTAAGGGTAAGCAAACCGTTCTTAGGAGTGAGAAGCATAATGTCCTAAGCAAACAAAGAGAAGAAGGACAAACAAAAACATCAACCATGGGTCAACGAGTTATTATTCCATCTTCCTTTACAGGTGGCGCTAGATATATGATGCAAAATTATCTAGACGCAATGACAATATGTAAGTGGTACGGATACCCTGACTATTTTATTACAATTACTTGTAATCCTAAATGGCCAGAGATGAGAAGATATCTTCAAGATACCACTCTTAGACCAGAAGATAGGCCAGACATTTTATGCAGGTTGTTTAAGATTAAACTTGATTCCATCATTAAAGACCTGAAAGATAAACTCTTATTTGGGACTGTTGAAGCTGGTACGAACACTTGAAGTTATTTTTATTACCACATTATTTTTTTATAACCTTTCTAACTTATTTTCTTTTGTTTGCTCCCAATACTTTGCAGTTGTATATACAGTTGAGTTTCAAAAACGTGGATTACCACACGCACACATCTGTTTGTTTATGGCCGCTGGTTATAAGCTTCCAACAGTTGACCATATTGACAAGTTCATTTCAGCAGAGATACCGAATAAAGATGAAGAGCCAGAATTGTATGAAATTGTACGTGAATTTATGATTCACGGTCCTTGTGGACCTTTGAACATGAGTTGTCCGTGTATGGTCAATGACAAATGTTCAAAAAACTTCCCAAAAGATTTCCAGAATGAGACTTCTATCGATACTGATGGTTATGTAGTGTATAGACGAAGAGATAATGGTTCTTTTGTAGAAAAGTCTGGTGAGCAATTAGATAACAGATATGTCGTTCCATATAACAAGACTCTTCTTAAAAGATACCAGGCACATATCAACGTTGAATGGTGTAACCAAGCTGGATCCATTAAGTATTTATTTAAATACATTAACAAGGGTCCAGATAGAGTTACTATTAATTTTTTGGAAAGCAAGAAAGTACCGGGTGAAGACATAGTGGTTGATGAAGTCAAAGGATTTTATGATTGTCGTTATATTTCTGCGTGTGAGGCTTCATGGAGAATATTCTCATATGATATTCATTACAGGACACCTCCTGTAATGAGATTACCTTTTCATCTACCCGGTGAACAAAGAATTGTTTTCGATGCTACGCAGGACATTGACGACGTTCTCAATAAACCCTCTTGTGCTACATCTATGTTTTTGGGTTGGATGGAACGCAACAAAAATGATGCCAACGCAAGGCAACTAACTTAGATCCAATTCCCTTCACAATATGTTTGGAAATTACAAGAAAGAAAATGGGAGCCTAGGCAAAGAATAAAGTCAATTGGTCGGATTCATTCAGTTCCTGCTTCTGTTGGTGAAGCTTATTTTTTGAGAATTCTTTTGAATAAGGTTAAAGGACCAACATCATTTCAAGATATTCTTAAAGTTGATGGGAAAGTCCAATCCTCTTTTAGGGATGCATGCTACGCTATGGGACTCTTGGATGATGATACAGAATATGTTGAAGCAATAAAGGAAGCGGCTTTTGCAGGTTCTGACCCTTATCTAAGGAACTTATTTGCAACTCTGTTAGCTTCCAACAGCTTGTCACGACCTGACATTGTTTGGGAGGAAACATGGAATTATTTGTCTGATGACATTTTACGCAACAGAAAAAAGATTCAAATTGTCCAGGTTTTTAACGTTTTTTAATATATTATTACTTTAAGATAGATTTTCTACAATTTTTGGTACATATACTACATAGTAATGATTAATAATTATTAGGAATCTAAATTATACTATTTTTAATGGTTCGGCATATTCAATTGTTCATTTTATATGTTAATTATATTATATATTTCATTCTAACACATTTTTTTATATTTTTTCCAGATTTGATCCTTTCAGACGAAGAAATTAAGAATTTAGCTTTACTTGATATCGAGAAGTTCTTATTGCGTAATAGTTGCAGTGTACGACATTTCGTAGGTATGCCATATCCTGAGAATGAGTTTCTATCATTATTAGACAATCGTCTTATTTGTGAGGAGTTGGGATATGACACAAACATTTTGGTTGAAGAATTTGATGCCCAGTTCGCTTCTTTAACAGATGAACAAAAAAATATTTATAACTGTGTAATGAAATCTGTTGAGGAGAAGAAGGGAGGAGTTTTTTTTGTTTATGGTTACGGTGGTACGGGTAAAACGTTCCTATGGAAGACTCTATCTTCATCCATAAGATGTAAAAGAAAGATCGTTTTGAATGTTGCTTCGAGTGGTATCACATCTTTGCTATTGGCAGGTGGTAGGACAGTACATTCCAGGTTTCGTATTCCTATAAACCTAACTGAAGATTCTATGTGCTACATACCACCTAATATTGATGTTGCACAACTGCTTAAACAAACCGACTTGATTATATGGGATGAAGCACCCATGACTCATAAACATGCTTTTGAAGCACTAGATCGAAGTTTAAAAGATGTATTTGGTGTACATGTTGATGAGTCGTCTGATTTGTTATTTGGTGGAAAGGTTGTTGTGTTTGGGGGTGACTTTAGACAAATTCTACCAGTTGTACAAAATGGAACTAGGCATGACATTGTTAATGCCTCTTTAAGTTCATCATACATTTGGCACAAATGCACTGTTTTAGAATTAACAAAAAAAATATGAGGTTGCTTTCAGGAAGCTGCAATTCTGATATTGAGGAAACTAAAAATTTTGCATCTTGGCTTCTGGATATAGGAGAAGGAAAGGTCGATACAATAAGTGATGATCAGGATGTTATTTTGATACCTGATGACTTACTTATTTCTCAATCTTCGGATCCTGTTTCTAATTTGATAGACTTTGTTTATCCGTCACTTTTGGATAACATCCACATTCCGACTTATTTTCAAGATCGAGCTATATTGGCACCGAAGAATGAAGTTGTTCATGAAATTAATGATATATTACTTTCAATGTTTCCCGGTGACGAAGTTGAGTATCTAAGTTTGGATAGTGTTTGCCAGTCAGAAGATGTTAACACACATGTTGATAAAAGATTAGTTTCTCCTGATGTGCTGAATGGTCTTAAGTTTTCTGGAATACCAAACCATCGTTTGGTTTTGAAAGTTGGTGTCCCCGTAATGTTACTTAGAAACATTGATCAGAAAAACGGTTTGTGTAATGGGACAAGGTTACAAGTTGTTAAAATGAGAAAACGTGTAATTGAAGCCAAAATCATTTTAGGAAGTAACATTGGAATGCGAACTTTTATTCTAAGAATTACTTTATCCCCCTCGGATAAAAAAAATTCCTTTTAAATTTAACAGAAGGCAATTTCTAATTGTTGTTTCGTTCGCAATGACAATAAACAAAAGTCAAGGACAATCCTTATCTAGGGTTAGGTTGTATTTGAAGGATCCGGTATTTTCGCACGGGCAGTTGTATGTTGCGCTATCAAGAGTCAGAAGTCGAGATGGACTGAAGATAGTTATAGTAGATGAAAATGGTGAACTGACGAACAAAACATCAAATGTTGTGTACAAAGAAGTCTTTCAAGATTTATGAATAATGTGAGTAATTTTGATGCAATTTTTTACTTATCTTTATTGACGTTATGTATATACAACTTCAATAATAAAGTATTATTTAAAAAAAATTTTTTGTTTGGTTTGAACCTTGCTTGACCATTGATCTGTAAAACAAGTTATTTCCTAATTACAATTACATTAAAAATAAAAATATAATAAAGGTAATTTACAAAAACAAAATGTATTTATACCTTTGTGGCTTTTTGTTAAATGTTATACTTTGGTTGAGTATTGATCGTAATAGGTAATCGGTTTTCGTTGTTATCGTTATTTATAAGTTACGTAAATTATCCACTTTGACATTAGAATCAAAGTTATATATTAGTTTTAATATCCACTTAATATCAACGCAACATTAAAACATGACGTTTATATTAGAAAAAAATATCAGGCTAACCATTATTCTTAAGACTTACGTTGTGGACACTAAACTTGAATAATACAAGTCTTAGTTTAATATATTTTTTTTAATTTACTATGGTTTGCACCGTGGGTACCCACGGGTCTCAAACCTAGTATGAATAATAATAAATGAAAATTAAAGAAGAATCACTCAAACCTTAAAAAATCAATTGACCCTAAAAATCCCTAAATCGATACCTAAATGATAAACCACTAAATTGAAACCTAAAAGCATAAGAATCCATTGTTAGCTTTCTTAAAACATCAATTTAACCATAAATCATAAACTTAAACATTACCCCTAATTCGAAATCTAACACTTAAACCACTAATCATCAGTCTTAATAAACCAAACCTTAAAACGTCGATTAACTCTAAGAATAACTAAATCCATACCAAAATCATAAAGCCCTAAATTGAAACCTAAAAGCATAACAATCCATTGGTAGATTTCTTAAAACATAAATGTAACCATAAATGCTAAACTTAAACATTACCCCTAATTCTAAATCTAAAACTTAAACCACTAATCACTCTTGATAAACCAACCCTTAAAACATCAATTGCCCCTAAAAATCACTGAATCCAAATGGCCTAAATCATAAAGCCCTAAATTGAAACATAAAACCATAAGAATCCATTGGCAGCTTTCTTAAAAGTTTGATTTACCCTTAAATCGTAATCTTAAACATGAACCCTAATTCAAAATATATGAACCCTAATTCGAAATATATGACTTAAACCAATAATCAGTGCTAATAAATCAAACCTTAAAACAACAATTGAAGAAAAAAAGCCCTAAATCGATACCTAAATCATAAATCGTAACCTTAAAACATCAACCCTAAATCATCTATCAAATACAAAACCATTAATAAGAATGAACAATAATAATCGAAAAAATAAGAACAATAACTAATACATAAAACAGAGCAAAAGATTAAAATTAATCGAAACTTTAAAAAGATAGATTGAAAATCTGTGAAAAAAAAAGAATAAAGGATTAACGAACATCGATTTAGTGAAATAAGAATGAAAATACAGTTACCTTGGATTGGATAGATGATTTAGGTTGAATCGCCTTGAATAGCCTTGAATCGCCGTTATACGATTAGGGTTTTTTTCAATATAGCGATGATAAAATGAGAAACGATTTGTCCATCTAATTTCTCAACCCTATATATATTTTAGGGAATTTTGATTTTAAAAAAATCGAAAATTTTATAAATTCTGTTATCATGCCATGTGGCTTAATAAGAGGAGGAGAGAGGATTGCTAGGGGTGTGAGAGATTGACAAGTGTACAAGAATGCTTTAAAATATTAGATGTATAGATTGACCATTGATCTGTAAAACAAGTTATTTCATAATTACAAATACATTAAAAATAAAAATATAATAAAGGTAATTTACAAAAACAAAATGTATTTATACCTTTGTGGTTTTTTGTTAAATGTTATACTTTGGTTGAGTATTGATCGTAATAGGTAATCGGTTTTCGTTGTTATCGTTATTTATAAGTTACGTAAATTATCCACTTTGACATTAGAATCAAAGTTATATATTAGTTTTAATATCCACTTAATATCAACGCAACATTAAAACATGATGTTTATATTAGAAAAAAATATCAGGCTAACCATTATTCTTAAGACTTTACGTTGTGGACACTAAACTTGAATAATACAAGTCTTAGTTTAATATATTTTTTTTAATTTACTATGGTTTGCACCGTGGGTACCCACGGGTCTCAAACCTAGTATGAATAATAATAAATGAAAATTAAAGAAGAATCACTCAAACCTTAAAAAATCAATTGACCCTAAAAATCCCTAAATCGATACCTAAATGATAAACCACTAAATTGAAACCTAAAAGCATAAGAATCCATTGTTAGCTTTCTTAAAACATCAATTTAACCATAAATCATAAACTTAAACATAACCCCTAATTCGAAATCTAACACTTAAACCACTAATCATCAGTCTTAATAAACCAAACCTTAAAACGTCGATTGACTCTAAGAATAACTAAATCCATACCAAAATCATAAAGCCCTAAATTGAAACCTAAAAGCATAACAATCCATTGGTAGATTTCTTAAAACATAAATGTAACCATAAATGCTAAACTTAAACATTACCCCTAATTCTAAATCTAAAACTTAAACCACTAATCACTCTTGATAAACCAACCCTTAAAACATCAATTGCCCTTAAAAATCACTGAATCCAAATGGCCTAAATCATAAAGCCCTAAATTGAAACATAAAACCATAAGAATCCATTGGCAGCTTTCTTAAAAGTTTGATTTACCCTTAAATCGTAATCTTAAACATGAACCCTAATTCGAAATATATGAACCCTAATTCGAAATATATGACTTAAACCAATAATCAGTGCTAATAAATCAAACCTTAAAACAACAATTGAAGAAAAAAAGCCCTAAATCGATACCTAAATCATAAATCGTAACCTTAAAACATCAACCCTAAATCATCTATCAAATACAAAACCATTAATAAGAATGAACAATAATAATCGAAAAAATAAGTGTTAGGACAAAGAGGATTGGTGAAACCACTTTTGTAAACCTTAGTCTAATTCACTTCTGTCACTTTTGGCTAAGTATAGAAGTACTAAAGAGAAGACAAGAAACTGCTGATTAGAAGATATGAAGAAGTGCTGAAGTTGCAGAAGTTCTGAAGTCCAAACCAGACAAGTTCACTTCAGAAGTACTGAAGACAAAACTACTCTTCAGTAGTTGTCCTTCATCAGCACTTAGCAGAAGATATTTGCCACCGCCCTTTTGCATCAGTAGTTTGTTGTTTAATATTACTTTTAGCTTTATTTGTTTCTTTCAATGTTGCAACTTGTGCAACTTGTAACTGGACTTTCTGTGCTTGCTTTTCAGGCAAGATACATGCATGTAATCGTCTATAAATAGAAGGCTTCAACCTTCTATTTTAGACATTGATTTTTAACAGAAAAATCCTTCAAACACTCTCATTGTTATTATTCCATTTCTGTATTTATTGTGAATCTTGCTAAGTATCTAATTCTCATTTACAACTTAGATTCATAATAAATACTTTGTCATTTATCTTGTTTCAAACATCAAGGGGGAGTTACAACTCTGCCTTTGCATAAAAAGTGTTGCTTTAACTTATAACATTCCGCTGTGCTTATAATCTGATTTACTAGGACTTGCTAAAACACTTAAGTGTCAAGATAGCAAGTTCTTACTTAGCAAACAAGAGCAAACTGATCCAACAATTGGTATCAGAGCATTGGTTTATCTGATCACATATCAATCTAACAAATTGAGAATCAGACACAAAGCTCTTATTGATATTCAATAAAAAGATCAAAAGTTCACTTTTTATCAATATCCATCACTTAAAAGAGTCATCAGACAAATCTATAACTCTTTAAAAATGGATCCACATAATACTGGTTCTGCCACCAAATCTGCCATGCTTGTGAGAAATGAGTACAATATATGGCAGAAAAGAATGGCACATACCTTGTCACAAACCAACACTGGTTGTTGGAGATCTGTGATATATGGTCCACACAAACCAGTAAACATAAACCTTGAAACAAAAGAAGGGATTCCTAAGGATCCCAAAGACTATACAGATGAAGATTTCCTAAAACTTGAGCTAGATGCTAAGGCATTCTCTATGTTGGCAATGGCTCTCCCAAATGAAATATACTCTGGCCTTTTACATTGTGAAAGTGCCAAAGAACTTTGGGACTGTCTTAAAGAACAGTTTGGAGGAACTGAAGAGGTGATTGCCAACACCAGAGAAATTTTGGCTCAACAATATGAAACATTTGCTTATATTAATGGGGAGACTTTGACACAACAATTTGAAAGATTCTCCTCATTAATCTCTGAGCTAAAGTTAAATGGGCAGACCTATACAACAGTATCTATGTTACATAGATTTTTAAGGTCTCTACCTGACAAATGGGAAACCTACTCCATTGTCTTAAGATCCTCACCAGATTTTAGCTCCCTCACTCTTACAAAACTCCATGGGAGATTACTCACTTTTGAAAGAGAAATCGATCAAAAGAAGAAATTACAAACTTCTGGTAAAACTGCTGATGACTACCTACCAGGTAGTACAGCACTTTTGGGACAAGATTCACCAACTTGTTCCTATGGATCTTATGACAATATTGACATAACCACTGGGATCTCATCAGAAAGATCTTTCCCAGGTTATGACAATGATGACCAAAGTCAAACTGCTGATAATCTATGTTTTATCATGGATGATTTGAAAAATTTTAGCAGTGATGACTTGGAAGAAATGGACATACTTCACCAACTGGCCATGCTAAGCATTAAAACTAACAAGTTTTATAAAAGGTCAGGAAGGAAATTTCCAGGATTGACCAGTAACACAAAAATTGGTTTTGACAAATCTAAACTGAGATGTCACAAGTGTCAGAAGTTGGGACACTTTGCTAGAGAGTGTAGAAGCTCTAGCTTTAACCAATCACAATCTGGAAATAACTATAACCCCAATTATAATAGGAACAATGGAACTCAAGGGAGTGCTCATTTTGTACAGGCACAAGCTCCTCAACAGCAATATATGCCTCAAGTACAATATGTTCAAGTGCCTGCTCAACAGATGCAGGGCCAACAATCAATCCCTCCCTTTCCAGCTGCTCAACTTCCTCCACAGCCTCAACAACCCCCTCAACAAAGCCTCTTTACCTCGGGGTATGTTGACTGGAGCAGTCTCCCATATGACACCACAGAGTGTAATCCTGATGCAGACAACAAAGTGTTTGACATCAACTGGGGAGAACCAGACAATGGCAGAAAGAACTTTGCCTTAATGGCATTTGAAGGCTCTACCTCAAAATCTGCATTGTCTCAGGTATCAAAAGAATCTTTGACAAAACTATGTTCAAACTCTTGCAAAGAAACTTTTGCTCTCATAAGAGAGACAAACGTGCACCTACAAGGCAAAGCCAATGATTTAGAAAGAAAATACACACAGATAAAATGTGATTTGGAAAGAAAACTGTGTGCTAAAACTAAAGAAGTTTCTAAATTAACTGACTCTGCCATTGAAACCCAAGCACAAATCAAAATGATGTTAAATGACCTGGGAGATGTCAGACAAGAGCTTGCTGACACCAGGATCACTTGTGAAAAATGGGTTGAATCTTGTAGGGGGTATCAACTACTGCTAAACAAACAAAGTGCTTCAAATGTGAAGTTTGGCATTGGATACCATCATGTTGAAACACCAACAGATTTTTCTCCCAAAACTACTGAAGATGGGAGAAGAATTGTTTCAAATGAAACTTCTGAAGGGAAAGAATGCACATCTTTCCATGAAAACTTTCTAAACAGAAATCCTGGCATTTTTAAAGAAAGTACTTCAGAAGTATTTACAAAAACTGACAACAAGCCATCAGTAGTTTCATCTACTTCAGGAGTTGAGACCCTGAAAACTACTGATGAGCAAAATCTTTTTACTGTCAGAAATTTGCCTTCAGAACAAAAACAGAAGGCAAAAGCATGTGAAATTTGTGGCCTGTTCAACCACAAAACTGAATTTTGTAGATACAGAAAAGGAATTCAGTTCAATCAAAAATTTAAACAACAGGTTGTGGGAAATCAAATCAGAAATGATTATGAAAAAGTCTTTAAACCCAAGAAACAACAACCTGAAAACACCTTTTCTCAGAAAAAGATAAAATCTCAACCAAAATCTTTTTCTCAAAATTCCTTGTCAGTAGTTAGACCAGAATCATCAGCAGTTTCACAAACTGCTGAGATTCAAAATCTAAAGAACATGGTAGAACTACTGATGACCAAGGTTGATGGTGGTCCTAAAAAGGATACCACCATAGTTCTTCATGAAAAATCCATTGCCAAAAAGACATGGATTTCTCAACCTGGTCAAGAACAAACTGTAACTGTTCCCAAGAGCAAACCCAAAGCCAAACAGGCTTGGGTTTCCAAATCTAACTAATTTGCTTTTATGTGCAGAGAGTTTCCAGGGGCTTAAACAGCATATGGTATGTTGATAGTGGAGGCTCTATGCACATGACTGGATGCAGATACCTGATAAACAACTTTATCAGCCAAAGAGAAGGATCTGTGTCCTTTGGGAACAATGCCAAGGGATATGTGCTAGGACATGGCAATGTCTCCTCTGGCAAAATACAGTTTGACAAGGTCAATCTGGTGGAGAACCTTGAATACAACTTGCTGAGTGTGTCACAAATGTGTGATAAAGGATATTCTTCCTTTTTCACAAAGACAGCTTGCAAGATCATCTCACCAGAAGGCCAGAAGTTGATTGAGAAGATTATAGAAGATCATACTTTGCTGATTGCCAAAAGATGTGGCAATGTCTATGCAGTGGACATTGAAAAAGACAAAGTATTGAACAACACTGCCTGTTTCTTCTCAAGGGCATCAACTTCAGAAACAGATCTCTGGCACAGGAGACTTGGCCATGTGAACTTTAAAACCATAAATAAAGTCACAAAAATGGGCTTGGTCAGAGGTCTACCTTTGAAAGTATACCAGTGTCAAGAACACTGTGTATCCTGTTTAAAGGGAAAACAGCATAAGTCCTCTTATAAGTCTATTGAAGAATCAAAAACAACTGCATGTCTTCAACTACTCCATATGGACTTATTTGGGCCTGTCAAGATCATGAGCCTTGGTAAAAAGAAGTACTGCTTAGTCATCATTGATGACTACTCAAGATTCACATGGGTATTCTTCTTATTTTCCAAGGATGAGGCTGCTGAAATCATCAAGTTCTTCATTCTACAAGTAGAGAAACAATATTCTCTATCTGTCAAAACCATTAGAAGTGACAATGGGACAGAGTTCAGGAACAAAACTCTGGATGAATTCTGTTTGTCTAAAGGGATTATTAGACAATACAGTGTTCCCAGAACTCCTGAACAAAATGGTGTAGTAGAAAGGAAGAACAGAACATTGATAGAAGGAGCAAGAACAATGTTAGCTGATTCTGGACTGCCATTGTACTTTTGGGCAGAAGCAGTTAACACAGCATGTTATGTTCAGAATAGAGTTCTTGTGGTCAAGAGACATTCCAAGACTGCCTATGAAGTTCTTCATGGCATGAAGCCCCTTATCTCCTTTTTCAGGGCTTTTGGGTGTCAATGTTTCATCTTGAACATCAAGGAATCTATCTCAAAGTTTGCTGCCAAAGTTGACTCAGGTTACTTTCTTGGTTACTCTTCAACTAGAAAAGCCTACAAGGTTTTTAATTCTCACACCAAGATAGTAGAAGAAACATTGAATGTCAAGTTCAATGAGTCAAAACACACTCTTATTCCAGCACATCCTGCTGAACTCTTTGACCTTGACAACTTTCACTTTGGACCTGAAAAGGCTGTTACTTCTTCCAAACCTACTTATTATGGTGATCAAAGGTTTGAAGATGAGGATCCTGCACCATGGACTCCTCAAACAGTCATTAAGTCAACTACAACACCATCAGAAGTTTTCCAAACTTCTGATCAAACAAATACTGAAGGCCAAACTCAAACATCTGCCTCAGCACCTGCAACTACTGAAGAAGCTGCAACTGCTGAACCAGATATCATAGACCTCAGTAGTTTGTTTGAAGAACCAGAGCCACCTACACCTGTCAGTGGTTTACAACAACTGATTGAACACAGAGATCATCCACTTGATCAAATCATGGGTGATATAGCTACAGGTGTTCTGACCAGAAACCAGCTCTCCAACTTTTGCCTATTCTCAGCCTTTATTTCACAGTTGGAACCAAAGAAGTACCAGGAAGCCCTCAAAGACAACAATTGGGTGCAGGCTATGCAAGATGAACTACTACAGTTCAACAAGCAACAGGTCTGGGAAATCTGTCCCTTACCTCCAAACAAGCAACCAATTGGCACAAGATGGGTTTTCAGGAACAAACAAGATGAAGCTGGTATGATTATCAAGAACAAGGCAAGACTGGTAGTTCAAGGGTACTCTCAAGAAGAGGGAATTGACTATGATGAAACCTTTGCTCCAGTTGCAAGGCTTGAGGCCATCAGGTTATTTCTGGCCTATGCCATTTCCAACAAAATTAAGGTTTATCAAATGGATGTTAAAAGTGCATTTTTATATGGTAAAATCAAGGAGGAGGTGTATGTCTGTCAGCCACCTGGGTTTGAGGATCCTTCTCATCCTGAGTGGGTGTACAGACTGGATAAAGCTCTATATGGGCTCAAACAGGCTCCAAGAGCCTGGTATGATACACTCTCCACCTTTTTACTCAAAAATAACTTTACAAGAGGTGCCATTGATAAAACACTTTTCATTAAACATGTTGGAAATCATGTCTTACTTGTTCAAATTTATGTTGATGATATCATCTTTGGTTCAACAAACACAAAATTGTGTGATGATTTTAAGAAACTCATGCAATCAAAATTTGAGATGAGTACCATGGGAGAACTGCAGTACTTTCTAGGACTGCAGATCAAACAACAAACAAATGGAACTTTTATACATCAATCAAAATATGTTAAAGAATTATTGAACAAATTTTCTTTAAATGACTGTAAATCATGTTCCACTCCCATGACACCTATCACACAAGTTGAACCAGATGATCAAGGAAAACAGGTTGATCAAACCATGTACAGATGCATGATAGGTTCCCTTTTATACTTAACTGCTTCTAGACCAGATATTATGTTTTCAACATGTGTCTGTGCTAGATATCAATCAGCACCAAGGGAATCACACCTTATTGCAGTCAAAAGAATTTTTAGATATCTGAAAGGAACTCCAACACTGGGAATTTGGTATCCTGCTTCAAGCAATACCAAGTTATCAGCATTTTCAGATAGTGACTATGCAGGGTGTAAGATGACAAGAAAGTCAACATCTGGTGGTTGTCAATTCCTGGGTAACTGTCTAGTGTCATGGCAATCAAAGAAGCAAACATCTGTTGCAACTTCAACTGCTGAAGCTGAATACATTGCAGCTGCAAGTTGTACATCACAGATACAATGGCTCCAATATCAACTTCTTGATTATGGAATCAAAGAAACCAAGACACCTTTGTTTGTAGACAGCAAATCTGCCATTAGCATCATTCAAAATCCGGTACAGTTCTCAAAAACTAAACATATTGAGATCAGGTACCATTTCATAAGAGATTGCTATGAAAAAGGCAAGATTGAGGTGAAGCATGTAGCAACAGCTAATCAGATAGCTGACATCTTCACTAAGCCCCTTGACACATCAACATTTCAGAAGTTAGTTTCCATGCTTGGAATGCTAAATTTGTAAGTGTTTATTTTTTTTTTTTGCATATCAGTTAGAATCCAAGTTAACACTTGATTCTACCCAACTCTACAGCAAACTTCTACATCAATCACTCCTGATATGCATCAAAATTTTTTTTTTTCCTTTTTCCATCCTTGATTCCATCCTGTTTATCATGGTGGAATCAAAATGAAAAATTTATTTTTCCTTTTTTCACCCCTGATTCCATCCTGTTTACCCTGGTGGATTTCAGGATAACCTTTTCCATCTTTTTTCTGGTTTTCACTTACAAATGTCAAAAGTCTGAAACAAAACTTCTGAAAAACAAAAACAGTTTGAGAGAAACTACTGATGAACAAAAATCATCAGTATGGGGATAACTTTCTGAAAAAGTGTGTAACTTCTGATAAAATAAACTTCAGAAGTTATGAACAAAGTATTTACAAAAACATTTCTCATCAGATGTTGAAACTACTGAAGAGAAAATGGGAACTACTGATGAAGTAATCCTTCATCAGCAGTTTAAGTCAAAAGGGCAAATCTGACTTTTCCCATCATCAGAGGTTTGACCTAATAAGTTTAAAACCTCTGATGAAGAGATTTTTAACCAAAGGCGGTTTTAAAACTTCTAATAAAGAAGATTCAAGCGGTTAAAACTTCTAATAAATACCTTTTTCACACACTTATCCTTTTAAACTCACAAAAATATCCCTCCTTCTCTCTCAAAACTCTCTCAAAACCTACACCTGAAAATTCACTGTTCGATCAAAATACCCAAACCACAATGGCTTTAGTTCTAAAACAGGGACACAATCAAAGAGCTTTTCTTGAAAAACAAGAAGGCTGGTCCCAATACGATGAGATCATTGATCTTGTCGTCAAATCCCAATACTTTACTGCTCTCACAATTAACCCACCAATTCACACTGAAACTCTGAATGAGTTCTGGGAAAATGCTGAGACGGTTACAATGGGTGGTGAGGTCATTTCCCTCAATTCAAAGATAAAAGGGAAACAACTGACCATCACACCAGCCACACTAGCAACAAGACTGGGTCTGGATGATGTAGCTGCCCCTGACCATGTTGCTAACAAAGATATTCATCTAACCATGACTGAGTGTGGTTATCAAGGTACTCTCTCCCATGCAACAATATTCAAAAAATATTTTGAACCAAAATACAAACTTTTGTTTCATTATATAATTATGTGTTTGAGTCCAAAAACAGGGTCATATGACCAGATGCCCTCCACTTTTCAACCAATATTTCATTCCATTGTGAATGAAACCAAATACAGGGCATCAAAACTGTTTTTCCATGAGTTGGTGTTACATCACAATAATACCAAGAAAAAGTTTTTGTTGTACCCAAGGTTCATTATGCAATGCATAATAGGGGAACTGGGTAATGAGGTGCTTGTGGGAAAAGTTTCAACTTTAAACCCTTTAACATCACAAGCATACTCAAGACTGAACAAACCGGCTGCCTGGCCAGAAGATGATCAGGGAGAACAACAACAAGTCCCCCTGAAGCCCACATCTTCCACACCCACACCACCAAAAGCCAAAAAGCCCAAGCCAACAAAAACTGTAACCCACCAACCCAAAAGAAAAGCTGTTCAGGAGGTTGAGATGCCTGAACATGCTCTTGAGCATTCTGCTCTTCAAACTGTTGAGACTGAAACACCCTCTCAGTCTCATCCATCTCAAACCCCACCAAGAGCACCCATATCTGTTCATTTCAAAAGAAAAAGACTTAGAAAAGCATATCCAACACACTCTTCTTTTGAAACTGCTGAACAACAAACTATTGCCCAAACTACTGAACCTTCCCCACAAATTTCTGAACAAGAGGCAATTGAAATTGCCAAACTTCTCTCTGGGCTAAGAGAGAATGTCCCATCTGATCATGTCAGTCCCCATCAACCACAACAAACAGGGGACATAACTACTACTTTAGACATGGATGTGGACATCATTAGCCCTATCCCAAGAGATGAGGGTGGACCAGAGTCTTTAAGCCCAAATTTAGAGACTCTTGGGGCATCTGAGGCTGCTACTACTCAGTTACCACCCAGTGGTGGATCTGAGGACAGAAGTAACATAGCTAAGACCTCAGATGTGGCAACTACTGATGAAGGCTTAATGCCTGAAGTAGGAAATCCTCAGTACCAAGAAACAGAGGTTCATGAGAGAACTGAGTTGGGCTCAGCTCATGATTTAACTGAGACAGTCCTCTCTGAGGGCAACATCAGGGAAACAGATGATTCCATTAATTTGGATGATGTTTCAAAAACTACAACTACTGAATTGACGGCACTTTCTGAAGGTCCTGCTGCAAAGGTATCCAGGCTCAAGAGGCCAGTCACCTCTGCACAGGTTAAAGTCCACTCAATCCCTAAAACCCCTAGAGTGGCATCCTCTGTACAACATGAGGATCTCCCAAAAACACCCCCTTCACAGCAAATGCCTACCCAATTCCCTGGGCAAACAAGCATAGACCTGAACCAGCTATGCAGCCCAGAGGGTCCCCTGTACCACATGATGAATACACTCATCAGAAATCACTTCCAAACATATACAGCTGACTTGGAGCTGTCAATCAAGAACCAATTTGGAGTGATCAAGACCAAGATGAACGATCTGTCAAACAAAATAGACTTCAACAGTCAACAGATTGCTCATCTTCAAGGACACTTCTCCCAACCCTCTGCTTCAAGGGTTAGAATTGATGAATCCAAAAAGGGGGAGAAGATCAGGGAACCTAAGGAGTCATTCCAAGCCAGAGTAAAGGCACGAGTGGCACTCCTTGAAAGAGATCAGAAAGATCAGGCCAGGAAAGAAAAATTGGCCAAACAGTTTGGTGTCTCTATTGAAGAAATTGAAGCTGCTGAGAAAGAAGATGAGACCCAAAGTTCTGATGATTCCCTAAGGTGTAATGAAGAAACTTCTGATTACCAAACTTCTGATGAAGAATCAGAAAGTACTGAAGACAATCCTTCAGTAGCTGACAAACCATCAGCAGTTGTCAGCACATCAGAAGTCAACACTTCCCAACCTCAAACAACTGAACCTTCCAGAACCACTGCTCCCACTCAACCAACATCTGATCCCATCAGGCCTACATCTGTTACAACAATGACTGTATTAAACCCTTCTCCCATCTCTCAATCAGCTGAACTATTAGAGAAGAGTTTAATTGCAGCCAACAAGAAGGCCAGAGAAGATCAGATTTGGAAATCTCTGGAAGAAAGGGATGATTTGGACTTAAGCCATGAAGAAAAACTTCAGGCTTATGCAGCTGAACTACAAAGGCAGGCTAGCCTTGATGAGATTGCTGAACAGGATAAAAGACAACAACTGGTGTCTTATATCACCAAGAACAGCAAGACTAAAGCCTTTACACTCAAAGGACTCTCTATGCAAGAGCTGACAAGAAGAGCACAACTGCTTGCAGACAAAATGGCCACAAGCAAAGAAGGAAAGGCCAAGAGAGCCCAGATAATAGAAGAGCTAGTAGCAGAAGGATATGGTTCAAAAGCCTCTGTATCCAGATGGAAAGAAGAAAGACTAATGGATACATATAGAAAATATTTGGCTGCCAAGGCTGCAAATCCTGAGAAGTTTCAAACTACTGATCCTTCAAGATCAGTAGTTAGAACTTCTGGTGTATCTAGAAGATCTGCTGCTCAGAAGAAGAAGGCAGAGGACAATGTCAAAACTGATTTCAAAATGGTACTACTTGAGGGAAGCTCAATAGTCCATTCAGATTTTGACATTGAGGAGAAACCTCTGTTAACACAGTTCAGGGATCCTTCCACTTTTGCTTATCAAATACAAAAGACCATCACAGAAAAGCTGCATACCAAAGTAGTGACTGAACACCATCTCCCAACTGTTCAGATGCCTGGTATGCAACAACATCAACAAGGAAGAGAATCCCACCTGAGGCTATCTGAAACTGAAGACATCCAGCACTCAGGACCATCAACCCAAGGGACAAGTCTGGTTCCCTATTCTTCTGACTTTAACAAGTCAAAGATACCTATCATCAGATGGTCACTTACTGATAACAACTCAGTACTGTTGACAAGAAGAGACTTCTCAAGCAGGGTTTACAAGAAGATCAGTGATCTGAAGAAACTGTCAACACAAGACCTGCTCACAATTCAACATCTAGATCCACAGAGAGGATCTCTGTCTGATGATCTGTACAACCAGCTCAAGAACACCATGTACAAAGAGATATGGAAGATTGTTCAAGACAGAAGAAACACATAAGGAATTAGTAAGGTTTTGGCTTCATCAATCCAGGGGGAGATTGTTAGGACAAAGAGGATTGGTGAAACCACTTTTGTAAACCTTAGTCTAATTCACTTCTGTCACTTTTGGCTAAGTATAGAAGTACTAAAGAGAAGACAAGAAACTGCTGATTAGAAGATATGAAGAAGTGCTGAAGTTGCAGAAGTTCTGAAGTCCAAACCAGACAAGTTCACTTCAGAAGTACTGAAGACAAAACTACTCTTCAGTAGTTGTCCTTCATCAGCACTTAGCAGAAGATATTTGCCACCGCCCTTTTGCATCAGTAGTTTGTTGTTTAATATTACTTTTAGCTTTATTTGTTTCTTTCAATGTTGCAACTTGTGCAACTTGTAACTGGACTTTCTGTGCTTGCTTTTCAGGCAAGATACATGCATGTAATCGTCTATAAATAGAAGGCTTCAACCTTCTATTTTAGACATTGATTTTTAACAGAAAAATCCTTCAAACACTCTCATTGTTATTATTCCATTTCTGTATTTATTGTGAATCTTGCTAAGTATCTAATTCTCATTTACAACTTAGATTCATAATAAATACTTTGTCATTTATCTTGTTTCAAACATCAAGGGGGAGTTACAACTCTGCCTTTGCATAAAAAGTGTTGCTTTAACTTATAACATTCCGCTGTGCTTATAATCTGATTTACTAGGACTTGCTAAAACACTTAAGTGTCAAGATAGCAAGTTCTTACTTAGCAAACAAGAGCAAACTGATCCAACAATAAGAACAATAACTAATACATAAAACAGAGCAAAAGATTAAAATTAATCGAAACTTTAAAAAGATAGATTGAAAATCTGTGAAAAAAAAAAGAATAAAGGATCAACGAACATCGATTTAGTGAAATAAGAATGAAAATACAGTTACCTTGGATTGGATAGATGATTTAGGTTGAATCGCCTTGAATAGCCTTGAATCGCCGTTGTACGATTAGGGTTTTTTTTCAATATAACGATGATAAAATGAGAAACGATATGTCCGTCTAATTTCTCAACCCTATATATATTTTAGGGAATTTTGATTTAAAAAAATCGAAATTTTTATAAATTCTGTTATCATGCCATGTGGCTTAATGAGAGAGGAGAGAGGATTGATAGGGGTGTGAGAGATTGACAAGTGTACAAGAATGCTTTGAAATATTAGATGTATAGATTAGTTTATACCCCGGGAGCGTCCGGGTTGAGAAATCTAAGTAAAGTGAATAAAATTAGAAGTATCTAAACTATAAAAATGGCATCTGCCAATATATGATTAATGATTATTATTATTATTATTATTATTAATATTATTATTATTATTATCATTTTAAACAAATCTCTGCCATAAGTTATCATATTCTAACATAAAAAAAGGTAATTGGGTCGGGTATCACCTAATCCCAGGCTCGACCCAAACCCACAATTTTTTTTTAAACTAATTCCAATCCTGACACAATACCTGTCGGGTTACAAAAAATAGTCGTTTTTTATCTCCGTTTTTTATATAGCAATATGGTACCCGTTGAAAAGATAATAAAATGCTCGTTAATTTGGTGTAATTTTTTTCTTTAAAAAATCTCGTATATAAAAGATATTAACATTTAGAAGTTATGAGAGGAAACATGAGAGAGAAAATAATAAAGTTTTAATATTTACATATAGTAGATTATGTATTTAATATATTATGTTAAATCATATTTATTTCTTTTTTTAATTGGTCTAGAGTTGCCACATCACATCTTATATAGCATCTTTCAAAAGAGAGATTGCATAATATTATGACATGTCATTAAAAATGCTTTGGTTTATTATATATATAGATATAGATATAGATTATTACACTTTTTTTTTAATTCTATTTCTAATTAATCTATACAACTAATATATGAAACTCAATGTGGACACTTGTCAATCTCACATTGAGTCTCCAATTACATAGCCAATCAACTTGTGCTAAGTGTCCCATTGTGAGAATTTATAAAAATTTTAATTTTTTTTAAATCAAAAATCATTTATTAGTTTGGTCAAAATCGGTCATTAATATTAATTTTCCCATTAATAAGTTTTCTATTTATAAAAATTCTAATAACTTTCTATCTTCTACTTCGTTACAAATATTAGTCTTTCTATCAAACCATCCACAGATTTACACTCGCCTTTCGATTTTCTCTTATTCGGTATGCGTTCTTTATTTTCCTCTATTATGCATTCTTTATTTTTCTCTATTACGATTTATTTTTCTGAGCTATTTGGAGGTTTTGGTATTCTGGTTTGATTTAGGGCTCTAATCCCTTTGATTTTTGCAGATACTAGGGGATAAAATATTGGATTTTGTGATTGAAGAACAAAAGGTCTAAAACATAAAGTTATTTAAATTCTTAATTGCAATGTGGTTATATTGGGAATGACGATATCTTTTGTGGTTGTTTATTCTTATTTGCTTATTTCAATTGGGAATAAGCAACCCTGAACACACCCTTACATTGTTTTGTTCATTTGTTTTTCAACGTTTAGGCATTGATCAAGAAGTGGGCTCCTGTTGCAATTGTTCTTGGAATTGTCATTATGCTATTCTTGGCCAAAATAAGATATGGTGATCAACACAAGGTTAGTGGGTCAATTGACAAGCCGATCTTTTCTTTCAAATCCTAAGCCAATCAAACATTTTTCATCTCGATCAAAATTCCAATACCTGGTTAGTCTTTTTATCCCCTCATTTGATGCGATTGTATATTCTTTATTGGAAATTGATTCATTGGTCTCTCTCTTTTCGCTTTTTGATCGGTACCAACGTTTTAATTTTTACGTTTTTAGTTTAGTTTTTTTTATTGGATTGGCTGGATTCTGAATGTTATTTGGGATTTTTTCTGAAGCTTAGTTTTTTTATTGTTTTTGTTTTCGTGTTTTTTTTTTTCTGAAAGCCTCCTCCATTTTCTCATTTTCTGTCTGATTTTGTTATTTGGGATTTTTTTCAATAAAGTTTTGATTTCTTCTATTTCTATTGTGTTTTGTTACTAACGTTGTCCACGTTTTACACATTCAGGAGAGTATGAAGTATCGGTTGCTGGATTCTGAAGGTGATATTGGTTCCTAGGTCATGAGTATGTTAGGTAATCAATTTGTTACCTTATGTTTTAAACTACGATGATTGATACATATGCATGATAACATATGTGTTCATTGCTTTTGGTTTGGCAGGCCAAATGTCAAGAAGTCTTTCTAATATCCGTTTGAATTTTATGTTTAATCTTACTTTTGTTGGTAAAGAATGGATTGCATGTTTGTAGGAATATTTTAATTGGTTTCCAAGATTGTGGCATTAATTCTGATTGACTTGGTTTGACCAATTTTTTTATACAAAATCTGAATTTATAATTGATTTATTTGTTTGAAAGTTCAAAATTTTGTTTTGACTTTATATATTTTTTTTACGGAAACTTAATCAATATTAAGAAGTTTCCTTATCAAATCCGTAAATTTTTTCCAAGATTGTATATGTAATTTTGAATTTTCAAATTTAAATGTTTAATTGAATTTTAAATTCAAATTCAAATTGTCACACTAATTTTAGTAATTTAAAAACTTAATACATACCTTTTAATTATTAATTTTTCTATTTCTAAAAGTTCGCTTAGTTAAATCTGAAATTGATTTGTAATTTATTATAATAATATAAATTGAACTGGTTTAATAAGCTTTCATTACTTACCTAAAAATATAGAATATTTATTTGTTAAAGTTTTACTCTAATTTTAATCACAAGTATCATTTGGTAACTAATACCTTTTTTTGCTTTTGGTTATTGTTTTTAATTGGATTATCATCTTTGAATACGATGTATTTAGTTATCTGTGAATCCGATTATCATCTTCGTCTTCAAGGTATAATTTCGTTTATTAATACAATGACTTTATTATTTTTTTTAAATCGACAATCTAGCCATTAAAGGCAATGGTCAACATCGGTCAAATATTAAGCACTTTCCATTTAATTTATAAAATTTTTAGTTTTTTTAAAAGTCATTAATTAAATTAAATATTCTGTTTAAGTATTTAACTTCAAATTTTAATATTCATAATTTTAATTTTTAAATTTTGGGTAATATTATAAAAATTGAAAAATTTGAATTTAGAATAATTATGGTAACATTTAGAATTAACTACTACATTAGTTTCATAATTGTGAAAGATTTAAATATTTAAAAAAATCCAAATTTGTTAATTTAAGTTAATAATTGTAACAATTACACCTATTTATTACCTTTAAATTAAAGATTTTCTAATATATTTAATTTTAACAAATAGTAATATTGGTTATAAATTTCTCAAATTAGTTTCAAGTTTAAATTCAAATTTTGAATACTATAATTTCAAAAATAGTTTTCAGTTAAACTTTGAAAATATTTGAATATTAAATGTTCTATTTAATTATATAATTTCAAGCTTTAATATTTATAACTAATTTTTAAATTTTGGTTAATATTGTAAAATTTCTAAATTTTGAATTTAAGATAATAATGCTAGCAATTAAACTTAATTAATGCATTCAATTTGAAATTTTGAATGAATGGAATATTTTAAAATTTTCAAACTTATAAATTTAAGTTATTAATTTTAACAATTAAACATATTTATTACCTTTAATTTAGAGATATCCTAAAATATTTATATATTTTCCAATTATGGATGACATGTATTTATAAATTTTTAAACTAAGATGCAAACACAGAAACGAATCCAGGATTCACATATGGCCATCTTTATGTGGTATTGTCAAGAGTTAAGAGCAGGGCAGGGGTTGAGTTACTTGATCCCGATTGGAAGGTTATAAATAAAACAAAAAAGGTTGTGTATAAGGAAATATTTAATGATATTTAAATTGTATGTGTATTTCTACTATATTTTCTTTATAATTTGTACGCTTCAAATAATTATTAATTGTTGAACCACGTGTACACGCGGGCAAGTAGTACCTACAAGTATGTGACTTACAAAAAATTAGCACACTTTGATCATAGAATATAAAATTATTTATATTGATCTTTGTTTTAATGATGGTAGGTGGCAGTTTTGGAGATGTTTAACACCAAAGGCATATATGTACTTTATGATCCCCAAGAGGTACTTTTCATTTAGTTAGTTGTATTATTTTGTGCATATTGTCTTTTAATATGGACATTTGCGATTTGGTTTACTCAAATAGGTGTATTGGATTTACTTTATCTATAGTCATCTGATATAAATTTATGTGGCAAGGTTTAACACAATCACCAATTGGAGCCAAAGATTTGTAAAATTAAATCAAATATAGGCAAGTCAGGAAACTTCAAACAAAAGCGTTTTTTACTAGAAAAGGGCCCGTATTTTTACTTCGCTTTGGGCCTCCAAAATGGTGGTGGGTTGCCTAGGTTATAACACTGCAAAATCTGAACCGATGCCTTATTTTTCTAGAATTTGAATGTGATGTATTTAATAGTTACATGGGTAACTTTTAAATGTCTTTATGATAAACCAACCTTCTAAGTATTGTTCTTGAAATGATTGGAGTTGGTATACATTTGAAAGTTTAACAAGAAAAGCTTTATCCTCTTAAACATGTATATGCTAACATGCATGTAAATTAGGATTCTATTAATTTATGGTAAATGATTTTTAATAATTTGTTTCATTTAATATATACATAAGTATATATTTTAGAAAATTATAATCGTGTCAAGGTAATAACTATACCTCCTGGGGAAGTAATTGAAGTACAATTTAAAGGAGCTAATTATACCTCCTGTCAAGGTAATAACTACTATGAACTTTTTTTTATAAAATTAAACAAATTGTGTTTTGTGGGTGAATACAAAAATGATGCCAGAGTTTCAAGCTACATATCTTTATACCTTCTCTCACATATAAGTTTCCTTTAATTTATAAACCGTCTTTCACCCCTTTTTTTATTATGATCCTCACTTTTGTATTATGATATTTATATAATACAATAAGTAGATACCGTTTTGCCAATGGTTTGATAAAAATTACTGTTCATTTGTTTTATTTAAAACAACAAATGTGGTGTACAAGGAAATCTTTAGAGACTTATAATTTTGCTTATATGTTTTGAAATTAACTGTAATTTCAAGATTCCAGTAAAGTTCCAAAGGCGTCAATTTCCAATAAGCGTATGTTTCGCAATGACCGTCAATAAAAGCCAAGGACAGTCTTTATCTAAGGTTGGATTGTATTTAAGAGAACCTGTTTTCTCACATGGCCAACTTTATGTCGCATTGTCAAGAGTTAAAAGCAGGACAGGAGTGAAATTACTTATACTTGATGGTGATGGGAATGTGAAAACTAAAACCAGAAATGTGGTGTATAAAGAAATATTTAGTGATATTTGAATAAAATTTGTATTCGTTGTTTTATACTTTAATACAATATTTCTACTGTATTTTTCTTATACGTTATAATTCTCCAAATAGATGTACGTTGGTGAACCGCGTGTACACACGGGCAAAAATCTAGTATATAACAAAACAATAAAGTTTTATTACTAACGCACTACAATAAGGTTGTTGGGTTTCAATTTTATTACCGTTTTTATAGCAACTATTCAAAATTTATTACTAACGCTCAGTTGATTTGTTTGCTGCTGCCAGCTACCCGGGTTCCAACCAGGTTCCAAACATTTTTTTATTTAGTTCATCTTATGTTTCATATATTTTAGAAAATCAAATGTCCTTTTAATTATTTTAAATATTTATAAGCCTCTAAAAATTCTCAAAATTTTATCAAATCATGTTTATACCAAAAATAACATTTTACATATTTTTATTTTTGAAAATATATTTTTAATTATTTTTAACGTATTTATCTTGTTTTAATCATATATAATTCATTATAAATCCATTTCAGACTATTTTAGCAACAAAAGAAAACGTTAATGACTGGTTTAGCAACAAATTCTCATTTTAGACTGACCTAGCAATTTGGAACAAACCTCATGGACGAATTTGGCAATTAAGAAATAGGAAATGACCAAAATACCCCTAATATAACGTTGGTATTTTACAGAGTTTGCAAATTGGACGGATTTAGCACTAGATTTTTAACCTTAGTAGCCCAGGTGTCAAAAATTGTTATTTTGGATGAATCTAGCAATATTGAACAAACCTCAGGGACGAATTTGGCCATTTACTCTCAACATCAAACAAATCTTAATCCTGAAGGGGATATCAAGTGATAGTAAAACATAGAAAATAATAACTAAGTCGATCTAGGATCCGAGTATTGCGACGAACCTGTCAAACGAGGAAGAATATAGGCGTTGCGACGGGTTTGTCAAACAGGAAAAAATAGACGAAAAAAAGTTGAACCACACACGCACGTTTGCTGCATGTTAACTTGCAAAAAATGGAATGAAACGTAAAACAAAAAAATTGCGAAAGATGCAAGGTATGAGGGACCAAAGTTGAAAGTAAAAAAGTGTTGGGGTTAAATTGAATAAGATGAGAATATTTGGGATAAAAGTCAAAAAATAAAAACATTGGATTGTAAGTGGGCTTATTTAAGCACTAATTTATTTGCAGAAAATTGTATCTTTTAAAAATAAAAATAAAAATTAAATGTTATTTCGTATTATATCTAAAAGAATTACTTTGTTTGTTGGTTATGATATTAATTTTAATTTTTATCGATAGCTTAAATCTACTATCCATCATAACAAACCATTTTACTTATTGGTAAAAGAAATAAACATAAGAAAATGTCAACAGACATGGTAAGGTTCTTATAGAATGTCAAGTCTCACATTAATACTAGAGTAGATTCGGTTACGACAATATATCGTCGGATGTAAGGTGCTAAGCCTGTCAAAAGACAGGTGTGACGTACTTATCCCATTAAAAATAATGGAAAGTCACCATTCAAAATAATAAGAAAATGTCTACCGGTACATAATCTTATTTGAAGCTCTGATTATGGTTAATTTTGTATTTTATCTTATTCTACATGAATAAGGGGTTGTTTGGTTTAATTAAGTGCTGAATCATTAAGATGGTCTGAATGGTTAAGAGGCTCTGAATGGTTAAGAGCTGATTCATTCAACATCTCTTATTAGCTTAATGGTTCAGCACTTAATTATTCCATTCAGATGCTGAAACAAACAGTCTGAATGCTGAATGATTCAGACCTGGATGGTTAAAAGGCTGATTAAGAGGCTACCAAATAGCCCTTAAAACTTTTCTGTTTCAAAATTTCATTCTAATCTTAATCCCGAAGAGGATATCAAGTGGGAGTAAAAAGGGTTGCTAAACGTACCCCCATCTCATTTATTTTTACTGAACATAGTCTCTCTTTTAAATTTCACATTAATACAATTCAAACCTTTTTATTTTTAAATTGCCAATTTTTAATATTTTGTTATCAACTTAATTTTTTTTATGTTTTATTGAAAAATGTTTTAATGATATTTTTTTTAAAACAATATTTTTTTTGTTTTAAAACCTTTTTTTTTTTTAATTTTTCCTAAGTATGTTTTTTTTTTGGCTTATTTTGATATTTTTGAACGTTTTTTTAAAACAGTTTTATTGTTTTAAAATGTTTTCTTCTAATTTTCCGAAGTATGTTTTTTTTTTCTTATTTCGAACAAGGAAAACACTTTATTTCTAAAGATTGATTTAAATTACATTAGAGAGCTTTTGCAAATGATTTTTCGTAAAAGTTTTTAACATTATTTTTTTAAAAAAAGTGATCTTATCTTTTATTAATGAAGTATAATGGTTAGCTAACATTTAGTTTGATCAACACATTTTATTCTTTTCTCAAATAAGCTTAAATGATGTAAATAAACCCGATAAAAAAGTTTGTATATAGACAGAATTACAGAAATCGTCCTTTACGTTTACCCAAAATTGCAGGTTTCATCCTTAATGTTTAAAACTTGCACGATTCATCCTTTAAAGAAGTTTTTGTTGCAGGAACATCCTTTAACAAAAGTTTTGTTGCAAGAAACATCATTTCTCACTAATGGGGTTAGTTTTTCTGGTTAACTTCTTCCCTAGGGACCATTCTTGCCAATTTTCAAACTTTTCATCCCTCTCCTCTGTATTTTCCGGCGAGTTCATTACCGGATCCAGCAGCCATTCGCCGGAGCTGGATAATAATAATTATTATATACGGATACTGTTACGTAACCAAACCGATGCACGTTAACACAACACACACACCCCGACTACCTCCTATATAAACCCCCTTACACACACTACACGCATACTTTACTGATATAGTTGTATTTCAACTGATATGTCTGATGCAATAGGTTTAAAAATTAATGACTGTAACGGAGTTATGGGTTCCTCAGTGGCTGAATTTATGGGATTTAGTGAAGGTGGGAGGTCATCAAGGTTGCCCTCAACAATTGACACTGTGTTTGTTAAGGAACTGTCTAGGTCAACTTCTATGTTAAATTGACCAAGATCTTCCTGCAACAAAAACCTTTGTTAAACTCTTAAAAAGAGGCATCAATCCAGCCACTCACCGAGCACTTAACGACCCCAACCACCACCACAAACCACAATGTCACCACCAACAAAACCTTTGTTAAAGGATGTTCCTATTACAAAAAATTCGTTAAAGGATGAATCCTACAACTTTTAAACATTAAGGATGAAACCTTCAATTTTGGGTAAACGTAAAGGACGTTTTTTGTAATTTTGCCTTGTATATACTAAGTAAAAGAGGTTGAATCCTTACAGTTTCATGATTTTCAAAGAATTGTATGATTAGAATGAACACGTTGACATTAAAAATAATTTATAACCAATAACTGATTAGGTACTATAAATAGGGATTTATGAAACTTTATTATTAGTTTTACCACTTCTAAGACTATCTGTTGTGGCCCGTGAGCGACCAGCCGCAAGCCACAATTTGGTACCCGTGGATAGCTGGCCCCATAACACCCTCCCTTTATCGTCCTCGCGAGCTAGCCAAAGCTACCACACTCGCGTGTGGTAGCGGGTCAAATGTGACCATTGGCTGACGCCCGTTGGAGGATGCTAGCTATATTTGACTATTTTTGGCAATAAAAAATTTGCAATCCTCACAAAAATTTTGCAATCCTCACATAAAAAAATTCTATCACTCCCTACAAAATGGCTTTGCAATGGAATGATTTTTCTTCGTCCGACTCGTCCGAAGAAGACGAGTTGTTTATGGAAGTGGGTAGGATAACGGTTGAATACCTAATAGCGCGGTCTCGAAGACGAAGGACTCTGGTGCTAACGAGACAACCGGCGCTTGACCATGATAGAGAGGGAGCAAACGATACTTTGTATCGACACTACTTCAGCCCGGATCCCGTGTATATTGAAGATCATTTTAGGCGACGCTTTCAAATGAGTAGACAATTATTCATGCGCCTATCAAATGATTTGTCGGAGCGTTATCCTTTTTTCCAACAAAGAGAAGACGCAAGTGTAACACCCCAACCGATGGCGGAAACATCGGGATGTCACGTATTGATGATTGTTCAGTAGCTCATGGTGAATAATAAATTTCATTAAATGATTTAAATAAATTACATACAATTGTTCCACAAGAATTTGTACATCAAAATGAATAATACTATGTATCCATCTTCAAGCATTAACTCAAATCTTCAAGCAAGTAGAACCTGAAACATGTTAAGTTTGAAAATATTTTGGGTCAACAAAAGTTGGTGAGAATTACATAGGTTTTTGGAATATGATAGATAATAATAGTTTGTACAACAATCAAAGTTGTATGATGATAGAGTATGAGTCTGACATGTAACAATGCGTCTTTGTACAATCAAACCTTGTGTCGACTAAGACCTAACTCGCAAGTTAGTTAAATGTTGTTACTGTTATCGATCATCCCTGAATTTATGCGGGGATGGGTTTGTCAGACCTATAGCGCTATAATCTAAACAGGCGGCTTGATCAATGTTAATGATTGTACTGTGTCTTTTTGTTACAGTCAAATGATAGAATGAGTAAATGATAGTGTATAAAATGTTTATAATTGAATCACAAGTTTCAACGATGTAAGAATGAGTAATTGATAGTGTATAAAATGTTTAAACATGTTTCACCCCAAAATGTAAAACAGAAAAAGGGGCTATGTAAACTCACCTTAGTGTTAGAATGGAGACCCTTGTTATAGAAGTAAATGTGGCTCGTGTGTATCCCAATATCACCATATTTCAAGGTAATAAATAAGTGTTGGGGAAAACTTAATAAGTCTAAGTTTTCTAGTCTAAAATGTGCTAGGGTTCCTAATTTGGGGATTAATACTTGATTTATGATTAAATATGAATAATTTAAATAAATGAGGAAATAATTAATAAAAATGTTTTCTGACCAGTATTAGCTAAGAGTAGTTGAATTATAATGTAATAAATGTGAAAATAATTTTTATAAAATTATTTTCTTAATTAATGAATATTTGTATATAAATACTTATTTGACAAAATATAAACTTAATATTAAAAAAAATATTAAAAATTATAAATTTCGAATCAAAAATTTATATTTCTGATCTATATGATTAATAATAATTTATGTGAAATTTAGATGTAAAAATAATGAAAAATGAATTTATTATAATTTATTTATGATTAAAATAACAAAAATCGATTAAAAATATTAAATAAATGATTTTCCAGAAATAAAATTTATTCCAGAAATTTTTATTGATTTATAAACTTAAAATAATTTTTGTGGAATTTTATAAAGTTTTTTCAATATTTTTATAGAATTTTATAATTATAATTGAATAAACTTGTAATATTTATTATATATAATAAATAAAAGATTTTTGAAAAACTAAAAATTGTATGATAAACTTCTCTATTAGAACATCATAAAATAATTTTTGTAGAAATTATAAAGCAATTTTAGTAATTTAAAACAATTTTTAAAAGTAATAATAAATATATAAGTATAAAGAGTTTTTAAAAAAAAAGTTTGCTTATGCCAGGAATCGAACCCGGGCCCTTGGCCGGCTCGTGTGTTTTAAATCACAAGCCCAGACCAACTGGTCTGGACCCTGAGAACGATTAATCTTGGTTTGGAATTAATTACATAGGTTAAATCATCTGTTTTTTATAATAATGAAAAAAAAATCAATCATACGGGACTCGAACCCAGGCCTTAAGGCCGGTTCGATGTTTATCTGTGTACGACTCTACCAACTGATCTGCTGATCAGTTGGTATTTGTTTTCATTTGTTAAAATATATGAACAGATACTACTCTAGATCATCTCACCCAAATCATTTAAGTCGAACCCTAGGTTTCTTAATCATCAAAATTAACAAGCAAGCAGACATGATAACCGAATTAATGATAGGGCTTTTTTATCTACATACAAATCCGACCTGAAAGAACATAAGAATCACAATAAAATCGTACCGGAAGATTGTGATACTCGAGCACTCGTTTGTGGCCAAAAAAAACTTCCAATTCGAGCGATTGACAGCACGAAAAACAGATATTATATGGGGGTTCTCTTAATCGGCGATTTTAGGTTATGATTGTGGGTTGAATCGAGTTATTGTGTACAGATTTTATGCAATCGAACAAGGGTTTATAAACTAAAAAAACGATTAAAAAGGCTTAATTTGATCCGCGATTGATGGGTATTAACGCGTTGGTAGCTGATATGGAAAGTGCATTAAGGTTGGTCAATTCATACCGTAGATAATTTCGATCAAAAACACGGATTTGAATCTGATTTGGAATGTGTTCATTTGAAGTTGACTTTCTATAAGTCAAATGGTATGATTCAAGATCCCCTTTATATTTAAATCGCGTGGGTTAAGGAACAGATATAACACGTAGCTCAGATGGTGGTTGTGTGTGTGTGTGTTACGTGCGGACCGCCCCAAGACTCGGGTTCGAGTCTGGTAAGCATTTTTTTATTTTGTTTTTGCTGTGTAGTGTAACATTTCGCATTAAATAATTGTACGTTATGGATTAAAACGACAAATCTTATTATTATTATTTTTGGTGATATTTTGAACCCCAATACAATGATAATTATTCATACATATATATATATATATAAATATATGGAAGTTTATAATAATAATAATAATAATAATAATAATAATAATAATAATAATCAGTTATGATAAATAATCAGTTTTGTAAAAACAAACTAATCACTAAATAAACCATCCGGCCCCAAGCAAAACAACCCACCTAACTGGCCCAAATCCTAAACCCGACCCAGATCTGAGCCCACTAGCCATCCAGCCCACCACACCTATTTAAAAAAAATGGAAGAAAACTGAGAGCTCGAGCCGGGTATCGAACCCGAGCCCTCAGCCGGTGAAATCCCACACACGAACAAACCACCTGCTCTACACCCCTTAGTTGGTTTTAATCCAACTTAAAATGTATAAAAGGTCACCCCCTTCTCTCCTTTCTCCTTCCTGTTGGCGCGCAGCAGCAGATATGGCAAGAAAACCCATCTTTGACCCAATCAAATCAGCTTAATTGACGCGTTTTAATTTTTATATGGTAAGAATACATGATTGCCGGCCTATTCCACATCATACACACGTGAAATTTCAATTAATTCGATCCAATTATCATTTAATTCACGCGTATACATTCATGTCGTGGTCAAACTTGCCAAATCAAATACCTAGACCTGTTCACTATAAATTGGACCTCGAACCACATCCTCACATCGCCGAACATCTTATTCCAAACCTCAATTTTACTCAAAAAACTTCTGTTCTTGTTTTGTAATCGCGTTTTGACTTTTCACGTTGACTGTCCAATCGTGCTCGTTTCTGCATTGTAAGTTTGATTTTTGTGATGGGTTTTAATCTTCGGCATCCACACATCAATAGCCCTAAGGTTAATTGGGTTATTGATGTGTGGATTGATCGATTAGAATTCTTAGGGCTCGTAATTGGATTGGGGAAGAACACGAATTATTGTAGTTATTTATTTTAATTAAGCAGAAACCAAACACAACCACTGGTCTGGACCAGGTGGTTGTGTCTGGTGCCAAATACCCGAGCCACGCGGGTTCGAGTCCCGACTGTGGCGATTTCCTTTTTTTTTTGTTGTTTTATTTTAAAAACAAACAAACATTACATATATGTGTACTTATATATTATAAATTCATTTTAAAATATTAAAACTCTTTTAAAAATTCTACAAAAATTATCTTATATTAATCTGATGTAAAAGTTCAACTTACAATTTTTAGTTTTCAAAAATTTATTTAATTAATATATATAATAAATAAATCAAGTTTATTCTATTTTATTTATAAAAATCTATAAAAATATCAAAACGATCTTATTAATTTCCACAAAAATTATCCTGAGTTTTTATAACATTAAGCTTTTCAGAAATGATTTTTATTTCTGAAAAATCATTTATTTAATATTTTTAATCAATTTTTGATAGTTTTAATCATAATTAAATCATAATAAATCCAATTTTTAATATTTTTGCACCAAAATTTTATACAAATTATTTCTGATTATTTAGAACAGAAATATTAATTTTAAACTTATAATTCTTTAATTTTGATATTTTTAAATATTAAAGTTAAATTTTGACAATTTGTTATAAATATAATTAATCTTCTATTTTAAAGAAAATAATTTTGTAAAAATTATTTTTACACTTTAAACACATTATTGTGACCATCTTAAATTTAATTTTCCCAAAAAAGATTTTTGGTTATTTATTTATTAATATTCCCTCAATTATCAAACATTTTTTATATTAATCAAACAAGCATTTATCCCCAATTCAAAGCCCTAGAACATATACATTTGTAGACTAGATAGACTTAGACATATTTATTACCTTATTATAGGGTGATACTTGACACATTTGGGCAACACACTATTTTTCAAGAGATAACATTTTGCTAAGGTGAGTTTTACATAGCCCCTTTTCTATTTATCACCATTTTTGGGGTGAAACATGTTACAACATTATTTATGCAATTCAATCATCAATGTGTCTATGTGTATTTCTATGTTGCATTATGTCTTGAACATGACTAGGGTAAGCACAATTCTAGCATAAACATTCATCAGCCAAACGGTATACATTGATAGATCTATTGGACTGACAATCCCACCCGGATACGTGCCTCCTACAAAGGTTGCGTGGGTGTTTGTTACTGCAATATAAACGAGTGAACCATGAGCGTATGGGATGTACCACAATACAACAGTCACAATGGTTGATTATGCACTCGATTTACTTCTAGTATGTTTTCACATATGGACTAGATTGCCATGACACATGAATTGCACAACAATTTTATCGATTTATCAAAACCTATGTAATTCTCACCAACTTTTGTTGACCCAAAATATTTTCAACTTAACATGTTTCAGGTTCTACTTGCTTGAAGATTTGAATTGATGCTTGAAGATGTTTGCATAGTTTAATTCAATTTGATGTACAAATTCTTAGAACAATTGTATGTAACGTATTAAATTATTTAATGAAATTTATTATTCACCATGAGCTACTGAACAATCATCAATACGTGACATCCCGATGTTTCCGCCATCGGTTGGGGTGTTACATGTAGAGAGAGGGAAAAGGGACAGTGGGCCGGGTCTTGGGTGGTTTTGGGCTGGATGTCTCTTGGGTTTGGGCTTGACTGGGTGGGCCAAGTGTTTTAGTTGGGTTAAAAACATTTTGACAAAACAAAAAAAATCTGATTATTATTTATTATTATTATTATTATTATTATTATTATTAATATGTTTTGAAATAAGTGTGATTTAGACATGGCTAGCCAAGAAGTTTAATATAATTAAAGTGATGATTTTCTAAATATATATATATATATATATTATATACGCGATGTTACAGTCTCCCATACTTTTAGAAACTTTGTCCCGAAGGTTATTGAAAACACAGGGTTGAAGGGGATTGGGTAGAAATTAGGACAAGTGTGATCTGGAAAATTTTGTGTTAAGGCACGACATGAATAGAATAATCTGTCTCAAAAAGTGTGGATAAGAGGCGTGTTATGTGTGAGTTGATTGACTAAATGAACTACCACATAACTAGAGTTTACATTTGGTTATTTCCCGAAACCTTGATAGAATTTCACACTACCTTAACGTACCTGTAAATTCATGATTACGTTCCAGACCGCAATCACCAATTTACCTTACATTAGGGTTTTGTGTCCTTCTATTACTCTAACACACATGTAAGTAATGCAGAAATAATCATGTGGTTGAACCTTTGTATATAATGAGTCCAACCGTTGAGCAGGGAAAAGACTCTCACCAGTTAGTGAGTAGGAACCTCTACCGATTGTTGAGCAGGTTCGATAGCCTCCACCAGTCGTGGAGTAGGTTGTAGGGCCTCTCCCGACTGTTGAAAAGGCATGATGATCTCTACCAATCGTTGAGTAGGTTATTTGGTACTCAACTAACTGTTGAGCAAGTACTTTATCCTCTATTAAGTGTAGCAATTATTATACACATAAATTGCAAATTGATAATATGTTTATGCAAGCAAGTTTATAAGTATAACGAGTATAGTATATGAGTTGTAGTTGTATAGATTTAGATATTGATATAGCAATTAGTTCTTATTCAGCCAAGCATGCATCCAGGTGTTATGGTAATACTAGAATTTATTACTTGAATCAAAAGCGTCAATACATAGAATTAAAAAGCAAACAACATTCAAATGGTGGGACTTGCTGTTAGGTAGCTGGAGGGTCTTGATCTCTGTTCAGTTTAGGGCATTGGTTACGGAAGTGATTTGGGTCTCCACATTCATAGCATTGACCATAGTTGTATCTACCAGGACGATTAGGATTAGCATCCTGAGCAGGGTTGGTTGGCATTAGGATTTGGGGCCTCACGACATGTGTTGACCAGATGGCCATACTTACCACAATTGGTGCATAAGCGACACACTGAAGCAATGGGATGATGTCGTTTGCATGTGTTACACAATGGATAGTTTCCTATATAAGGTTTCTTGTTAGAAGCTTGTGTAGTGAGCTTTGCATCAGGATCCCTGGTCTTACGCTTCTGGTTCTTAGTACTTACCGCGGCTACAATACTTGCTTTCTCGCCTTTCCGAACTAAGGTCCCGTTCTTTACGTGATTGTCAGTTAAGGTAGCTGCTAGACGCTTGGCCTCTTCGAGGGTAGCAGGGTTCCTTCCCCACACCGTGTCCTGAATTTGCATGGGCAAACCATCGATATATTTCTCGATGGCTACGGGTAGGGGAGTGACCTTATGGGGTAACAACAGACTGAGCTCATAGAAGCGGGTATTATAAGCAAGGTTTTCCCCACTATCCTGAGCAAGGGTGTGGAACTCGTCCTCTAATTTCTTGACCTTGTTACGTGGGCAGAACTCGGCTTTCATTATCTCCTTGACTTGATCCCAGGTCATAGCAAGTGCAACTTCAGCTCCACGGGTGCGCTTTTCCTCATTCCACCAAGTGAGTGCTCGTTTGTGAAGAACACTCATAGCATAACGGACCTTAAAGTTATCGGGACACTCACTGTTAATGAAGGCATTCTCAATACCCTCGAACCATTGTAGGAGACCAGTTGCTCCTTCATCCCCACTAAACTTAGGAGGATTGGAGGTATTAAAGTGCTTGAGGGTGCAGACTGGGAGACCATTCCCGTTTCCATTCCCGTTCCCATTGTGATTTCCATTGTTGTTTCCATTTCGGTTGCCGTTTCGATTCATTTGGATGACTTTGGCTAGTAAGTTAGGAACCAGGTTTGCAATCTGTTGTGCCATTTGTTGAGAAATGATCACAGCCAGTTGGGCATCACCTCCATTGTTGTGGTTAGTGTCGTGGTTGTGGTTGTGATTGCTACTCCCTTCATCATGATTGTCACCACTGTTAAGGCGAGCGCTGCGACGTGGAGGCATGATCTGTAAGAGACACAATGAAGGTTCAATGAGACATGAATGAGGTAATATAAGGAATGTAATCATTTATCCATTTATTAAAACGAAATAAACGAAAACGTTGACTTATCAAAGATTCTAGATTCTAATAACATAGTGAATACATGCTTTAGCCTATAAGTGAACACTCATCCCGAGAATTCCCAGGTAGGCATCCGGGTCCCTTGTCTGATTGGGATATATGCGCAATGCCAGCCTAGACAGAAGACTCAGAATACAGGCGTTCACCCTTCCAGATTGCACGTGTTCGTTGTTAAAATCTAGAACTTCGACGAGATCTCAAGGTGGTTCAGGCTAAACCTGAGGATTTTGTCTTATTAGTCTAAGAGTAGATCCAGTGATGGAGAACAATCTTCTTGTAAGGACTAAAGTAGGGATAAGAAGTAGGAGGGAGATAGAGAATAGAAACAAGTAGGGTTGCAAGTAAAAGGAGCAAGTACTAATTATAATCCTATGGTTATAGACTAGATTATTTTTCTAATAAACTAATTCCCTATAACCATGGCTCTGATACCAATTTGTAACACCCCAACCGATGGCGGAAACATCGGGATGTCACGTATTGATGATTGTTCAGTAGCTCATGGTGAATAATAAATTTCATTAAATGATTTAAATAAATTACATACAATTGTACCACAAGAATTTGTACATCAAAATGAATAATACTATGTACACATCTTCAAGCATTAACTCAAATCTTCAAGCAAGTAGAACCTGAAACATGTTAAGTTTGAAAATATTTTGGGTCAACAAAGTTGGTGAGAATTACATAGGTTTTTGGAATATGATAGATAATAATAGTTTGTACAACAATCACAGTTGTATGATGATAGAGTATGAGTCGAAATGTAACAATGCGTCTTTGTACAATCAAACCTTGTGTCAACTGAGACCTAACTCGCAAGTTAGTTAAATGTTGTTACTGTTATCGATCATCCCTGAATTTATGCGGGGGGGGGGGGGGATGGGTTTGTCAGACATATAGCGCTATAATCTAAACAGGCGGCTTGATCAATGTTAATGATTGTACTGTGTCTTTTTGTTACAGTCAAATGATAGAATGAGTAAATGATAGTGTATAAAATGTTTATAATTGAATCACAAGTTTCAACAACGCAAGAATGAGTAAATGATAGTGTATAAAATGTTTAAACATGTTTCACCCCAAAATGTAAAACAGAAAAAGGGGCTATGTAAACTCACCTTAGTGTTAGAATGAAGACCCTTGTTATACAAGTAAATATGGCTCGTGTGTATCCCAATATCACCCTATTTCAAGGTAATAAATAAGTGTTGGGGAAAACTTAATAAGTCTAAGTTTTCTAGTCTAAAATGTGTTAGGGTTCCTAATTTGAGGATTAATACTTGATTTATGATTAAATATGAATAATTTAAATAAATGAGGAAATAATTAATAAAAATGTTTTCTGACCAGTATTAGCTAAGAGTAGTTGAATTATAATGTAATAAATGTGAAAATAATTTTTATAAAATTATTTTCTTAATTAATGAATATTTGTATATAAATACCTATTTGACAAAATATAAACTTAATATTAAAAAAAATATTAAAAATTATAAATTTCGAATCAAAAATTTATATTTCTCATCTAAATGATTAATAATAATTTATGTGAAATTTTGATGTAAAAATAATGAAAAATGAATTTATTATAATTTATTTATGATTAAAATAACAAAAATCCATTAAAAATATTAAATAAATGATTTTCCAGAAATAAAATTTATTCATGAAATTTTAATTGATTTATAAACTTAAAATAATTTTTATGAAATTTTATAAAGTTGTTTCGATATTTTTATAGAATTTTATAATTATAATTGAATAAACTTGTTATATTTATTATATATAATAAATAAAAGATTTTTGAAAATCTAAAATTGTATGATAAACCTCTCTATTAGAACATCATAAAATAATTTTTGTAGAAATTATAAAGCAATTTTAGTAATTTAAAAACTATTTTTAAAAGTAATAATAAATATATAAGTATAAAGAGTTTTTAAAAAAAAAAGTTTGCTTATGCCAGGAATCGAACCCGAGCCCTTGGCCGGCTTGTGTGTTTTTAAATCACAAGCCCAGACCAACTGGTCTGGACCCTGAGAACGATTAATCTTGGTTTGGAATTAATTACATAGGTTAAATCATCTGTTTTTGATAATAATGAAAAAAAATCAATCATACAGGACTCGAACCAAGGCCTTAAGGCCGGTTCGATGTTTATTTGTGTACGTGTCTACCAACTGATCTGCTGATCAGTTGGTATTTGTTTTCATTTGTTAAAATATATGAACAGATACTACTCTAGATCATCTTCCCTAAATCATTTAAGTCGAACCCTAGGTTTCTTAATCATCAAAATTAACAAGCAAGCAGACATGATAACCGAATTAATGATAGGGCTTTTTTATCTACATACAAATCCGACCTGAAAGAACGTAAGAATCACAATAAAATCGTACCGGAAGATTATGATACTCGAGCACTCGTTTGTGGCCAAAAAAACTTCCAATTCGAGCGATTGACAGCACGAAAAACAGATATTATATGGGGGTTCTCTTAATCGGCGATTTTAGGGTATGATTGTGGGTTGAATCGAGTTATTGTGTACAGATTTTATGCAATCGAACAAGGGTTTATAAACTAAAAAAACGACTGAAAAGGCTTACTTTGATCCGCGATTGATGGGTATTAATGTAACACCCCAACCGATGGCGGAAACATCGAGGTGTCACGTAAGAATGAGTATACAGTAGCACATGGTATTCAAATTTTAATTTGAAATTTATTTAAAGTAAAAATATCCAAAAATTGAAATACATAATAAGTTTTGAATGGAATTCTAATACATCAAATCCAAATAAGCATAAACTTCAATTTGTCTTCTCATGCTAACACTCTAGTCTTCACGCATCATTATTTACTGTTGAGTTGTAAAAATGGGGGGGGGGGTCAACTAGAAGTTGGTGAGAATACATAAGCCATGTCAAGCAAGTAAGTTTAATAATAAAAGTTTAGCAATTCATATGTCTATTGTAAGTTTAAGTCTACATGAATAAACATGAAATGTTGAATCGACATAATCAAACCTCTGACTAGTTTAGGTCCATCCCGTCATCCACGGTTCACCTTAATATTATGTTGGAACGATAACAATCACCCGCGCTCCCCATAAAAGATGGTCAACGAATCTAGGTGGGATTGTCAATCCAATAGATCTATTATTGAGTATCGTCGGCTTGGCCATAGCTAATGATTATGTATGTTGAAGCGAGTCTAATTGTTGATGCACTATTATGTGGACGTCACTGTCGAATAGACTAGGGTTGAGTAGTGTATTGTATTACATGAGATTGTGGTGATCCATAAGGGCATTATATGGATCTGATGCATTTGTAAATATAGACCAAAATCTAAGCTAGATTCGACCGTTTGTGATGGTGCGAATGTGGAAAAGTTCTACATTCGACCTCCTTTAATGGGCGAAGGTGGCTTATGGTTTTGGACTATAAATAGCAATCTCATGTGTTGGTTTTCATTTTGTAGATTTGAGTTTATGCTTTGAATGCTCTCAAGGGGGAGGTCATGCCCGACCTCCCCCGGCCCCGAGATAGATGTTTATCCTACTGATGACAGTGTCTATAACCGTTTCTGAATTAATACGAATCTGTGATGACTTTGTTATCTTATATTTCTGTCTCGTCTCGAATCTCCCGTCTGAAACCGAGTTGTTTTTGCTTAATCGATCCGTGAATTCAGTTTTTAAACGAATTCTCACTAACTGTTGTTGTTGTCTAAATCATGAGGCATTAAAGTTTACAACAAGACATGTATGTAGAATTGCTTAAGTGTAATGTTGCAAGTATAAAGAATTGCATAAACATGGTTACGTAAACTCACCTTAGCAAAGTATTAAGTCTCGAGAAAAAGTATAAGTGTAGCCCCAAAGTTGCCAAGTATTACCCTATGTATAAGGTAACAAATAAGTCTAAGTCTATCTAGTCTACAAGTATTTTCTAGGATTTCGAATTGGGGATAAGTATTCGTTGGATTAATAAATAAAATGTTTTAATAAATAAGGGAAATTTGATAAATAAATAAACAAAAGTCTTTTTTGTAAATTTTAAATTAAAGATGGTCACAATATAAATTTCTAAGTATGAAAATAATTGTTATAAAATTATTTTCTTAAAAAATAGAATATTAAATCTATTTATTTCAAATTGTCAAAATATAACTTTAATATTTAAAAATATTAAAATTAAAGAATTTTTAAATTAAAAATTGTATTTCTATTCTAAATAAATAGAAATAATTTATATAAAATTTTGGTGCAAAAATATTGAAAAATGAATTTATTATGATTTATTTATGATTAAAACTAACAAAAATTGATTAAAAATATTATATAAATGATTTTTCAGAAATAAAAATCATTTCAAAAATGCTTAATGTTGTATAAACTTAGAATAATTTTGTGGAAATTTATATAATCGTTTTGATATTTTTATAGAATTTTATAAATAAAATAGAATAAACTTGAAATATTTATTATATATATTAAATAAATAATTTTTGGAAAACTAAAAATTGTATGTTAAACTTTTCTACTAGAATAACATAAAATAATTTTTGTAGAATTTATAAAGAGTTTTAGTATTTTAAAACTAATTTTAAAAATACAAGAGAATATATATATAAGCTTAAATGGTAAAAAAATGCCGAGAATCGAACCCGGGTCTGGGACCGGTTCGGGTTTTAATCACAAGCCTAGCCACCAACTGGGCTAGACCCTGAGAACGATTAATCTGGATTCGAAATTAATTATATATTATACATAAATCTGATTTATAATCCTTTAAAAATTAAAAGCAAAAGTTTGTGGGATACGGGACTCGAACCCGCGTCCCTTCGTTCACCACAAACAGACACAACCACTTGATCTAGATCAATGGTTGTGTTTGGTTTGTTTCTGTTTTAAATATATTATCATGTCTGCACGTGTTCTTCCCCAATTCGAAATCATTCGTGCCCTAGCTTAACAATAATCCGATTTACACAACAGTAACCCAATTGATCATAGGGTTATTGTTGTGTAGAGGCCGATGAACAAAACCCATCAAAGAAAACCAACTTACAAAGGCGGATTCGCGTATAATTATTAGTCAACAGAAAATTCAACCACACGATGAATTGAAGCTTGAGAAGTGATTATTATCAGAAATTAGAGGTGAAGAGAGATGTATCGGCGAGTAGAGAGTGAATTGAGAGGTTCAATTTATAGTGTGAGGCTCGGGTTAGTGAAATGGAAGGTTTGACTCGTTAAGCATATGATGACGCGATGATTGGCCATTAATTGGAATGTTTTGGACGAGGCTTGACTGTGTGATTGATGCGAAACAGTCAGACAATCACCATCATTCCATATTGAGGATCAAAACGCGTTTGGATTGGTTAATTTAGGTAAATTGTTCTTCATAGTTGACTTTCTAAGTCAACTGTTAATACACCAATACATTATATAATTAAAACATGTTGAAGATTAATCAAATGTGTTGTGTAGACCAGCTGGTTGTGTTGCTTGGTGTTAGTGACCCGGCTATGGGCTCGGGTTCGAATCCCGGCCCAAGCCTTAATTTTTTGACAATTATTTCAATAATATTAAAATATTATAAGTATATAGTATAGTATAAGGGGCCCAAATGCGTCACGAAATAATTTAAAAAGGACGATAAATGATGAAACTTGACGTTTTATCCATAATAATCGTAACGTACAAGAATTTTAATGCGAAATGTTACAGTCTCCCCTACTTTTAGGAACTTCATCCTGAAGTTGGAGTTGGAGAGTCTGGTGGAAAAAGATGTGGTTATTTAGACTTCATCTGGTCCTTGCGTTCCCAAGTGAACTCTGGACCTCGTTTAGATTCCCAACGAACCTTAACGATCGGAATGCGACTGCGCTTGAGTTTCTTTACTCAAGTATCTACGATCTCGACGGGTTTCTCGACAATGTGCATAGTTTTATCGATTTGCACATCTTCAAGAGGGACATGGAGGTTCTCATCTTCTAAGCATTTCTTGAGATTCGAAACATGAAAGGTTGGGTGAACATTGCTCAACTCACGTGGAAGATCAAGTTTGTAAGCCACTTTTCCAATCCTGTCAAGAACTTTGAATGGGCCTACGTATCGAGGAGCTAGTTTTCCCTTTCTACTGAAGCAAATCACTCCCTTCCAAGGGGATACCTTAAGAAGTACATGGTCCCCGACTTGAAATTCCAAGGGCTTACGACGTTTATCAGCATAGCTCTTCTGACGACTTCTAGTCTTGAGAAGATTATCCTGAATGAGTTTGATTTTATCTGTGGTTTCCTGGATCAGTTCGGGTCCAGTGATCTGGGCTTCACCAACCTCAGTCCAACAGACAGGTGAACGACATTTACGACCATAGAGTGCCTCGAAAGGAGCCATGTTAATGCTGGCATGATAACTGTTGTTGTACGAAAACTCGACCAAAGGAAGATGAGAATCCCATGCGCCACCAAAATCGAGGACACATGCCCTGAGCATATCCTCAAGTGTCTGGATGGTCCGTTCAGTCTGACCATTCATTTGAGGGTGATAAGCAGTACTCAGGTTCAACTTGGTACCCAAAGCGTCTTGTAAAGAATCCCAAAAGTGAGAAGTGAAACGACCATCACGATCAGAGATAAATGTCCAAAGGTATACCATGACGACATACGATTTCACTTACGTACATCTTTGCTAACCTTTCCACAGAATACTTCTCACGAATAGGTAAGAAATGGGCTGACTTGGTCAAATGGTCGACGATTACCCAAATGCTGTCAAAACCTTTGGGTGTATGAGGGAGTTTAGTGATGAAGTCCATTGCTATGCTCTCCCATTTCCATACAGGAATTTCTGGTTGTTCAAGCATACCAGATGGTCGTTGATGTTCAGCCTAAACCTTTGAACAAGTAAGGCATTTTGCAACGAAAAGAGCAATATCTTTCTTCATACCAGGCCACCAATACGAATAACGAAGATCTTGGTACATCTTGTCAGCTCCAGGATGAATAGAATAACGAGACTTATGAGCCTCGTTCATAAGGAAGGTACGAAGATCATCACGGTCAGGAATCCAAAGTCGATTGAGAAAATAGAGTAGACCATCAGGTTTGGTTTCAAGTTGAGTCTCAGCACCACAAGACATTTCGTCGTACATGTTACCTTGGGTGACTGAAGTATGTTGAGCCTGGAGGATACGATTCTGAAGATCAGTACGAACTCTCGCACAATGAAGTTTGATACGCTCTTTACGACTGAGTGCGTCAGCCACAACATTCGCTTTGCCAGGATGGTAGCGAATTTCGCAATCATAGTCGTTAAGTAACTTAACGCAACGCCGTTGCCTCATGTTAAGATTTTTCTGGTCGAAGACATGTTGGAGACTTTTGTGGTCCGTGAAAACCACACATTTGGTTCCATAAAGATAGTGTCTCCAAATCTTAAGAGCAAAGATGACAGCGTCCAATTCAAGATCATGTGTGGTATAATTCTTTTCGTGGGTCTTGAGTTGCCTAGACGCATAAGCAATAACCTTGCCTCGTTGCATGAGAACATAACCAAGACCTTGGTTTGATGCATCACAATAGACCACGAAGTCATCATTACCATCAGGTAGAGACAGGATAGGAGCTTCACAGAGTTTCAGCTTAAGAGTTTTAAATGCTTCCTCTTGCTTTGGTCCCCACTCATAGGGTTTACCCTTGTGAGTTAAGGCAGTGAGAGAAACAGCGATCTTAGAGAAGTTGGCAATGAATCGACGATAATAACCAGCCAAACCAAGGAAGGAACGAACTTCTGTTGGTGTTTTAGGAACACTCCAATCTTTAACAGCTTCGATCTTTGCGGGATCAACATGAATTCCATTCATATCAATGACATGTCCCAAAAATTGAACTTCCTTAAGCCAAAATTCACATTTCGAGAACTTGGCATACAGTTGTTCTTTCTTTAGGAGACCAAAAATTGAGTGAAGATGTTGTTCGTGATCGGATTTTGATTTTGAGTAAATCAAAATGTCATCGATGAAGACGATCACGAATTTGTCGAGGTAGGGTCTACAAACCCGATTCATTAAATCCATAAACACTGCGGGAGCGTTGGTCAATCCAAATGGCATGACCATGAATTCATAATGACCATAACGTGTACGAAAAGCTGTCTTGGGAATATCTTCATTGTGGACTCTAAGCTGATGATAACCAGAACGAAGATCAATCTTCGAGAAGTGGGTTGCTCCTTGAAGTTGATCGAAAAGATCGTCAATCCTAGGCAAGGGATAACGATTCTTGATGGTGAGTTTGTTGAGTTCGCGATAGTCGATACACATCCTGAGAGATCCATCTTTCTTCTTAACGAACAAAACAGGAGCTCCCCATGGAGAAGAACTGGGGCGAATGAAACCTTTATCAGAAAGTTCCTGTAGTTGACTGGCAAGTTCTTGCATCTCAGAGGGTGCAAGACGATAAGGAGCTTTGGCGACAGGATTTGCACCAGGAACAAGATCGATCCTAAATTCCACTTGTCGAGCAGGAGGCAAACCAGGTAAATCCTCCGGAAAGACTTCAGGATAGTCCCGAATGATTGGGATGTCTTGGATACTTTTGCCCTTGTCCTTCTTTTCTATCACGTTAGCTAAGAAAGTTGTGTACCCCTTTCATAAGTATTTTTGGGCAGTAGTACAAGACATGAGCTTAAGCTCGCCACAAGGCTTCTCACCATAGATCTTCAAAATATCACCAGATTCGAGAGGAATGCGAATGACTTTCTCAAAGCATAGAATTTCAGCACGATGGGTTGACAACCAATCCATGCCTACTATGACATCAAAGCTTCCAAGATGCATAGGAATGAGATCGATAGAGAAAGTATGTTCATCAAGGTTGAACACACAGTTACGAATAATAGAATTGATCGAGATAGACTTCCCATTAGCTACCTCTACCACTAAGGGTTCCTTTAGGTTAGTTTGAGGTAAGTTAAGTAAGGTTTCAAACTTTAGTGATACAAATGACTTATCAGCACCCGAATCAAATAATATGGATGCATAGTGGTTATTAACGAGAAACGTAACGTTAACCACCTCGTTGTTGTCGCGGGCCTCGTTAGCATTGAGGTTGTAAGCGCGACCTCGAGCACCTTGGTTCTGGTTGCGGTTCTGGTTTTGGTTGCGGTTTTGGTTTCCAAGTCTAGGGCAAGCATCCTTATAATGTTCCGTGCTTCCACATTCATAGCACTGGCCACGAACAGGCCTACCATTTTGAGCATTAGGAGCTGGATTATTTCTGGCAGGGTTGTTTTGGGTGGCAGGGGTTTGGCAAGCATCGGTGTAGTGTCCATACCGCTTGCAGTTATTACATTGGCGGCATGGTCTGCCAACAAGATGATGGTATTGACAAGTGTTGCAAAGAGGGTGGTTCCCGACATACGGTTTCTTGGCTGGGTTTTGTGCTGCAGGTGGGGTGGTAGCAACCATGTAGTTCCTAGCCTTGCGCTTCCTGTTGCTTGAGGTCTCAGGCTTAACCTCAATAGCGGGCTGAGGAGTGTCTTTTGCAGCAGTCTTCTTGGTGTTCTTGCTAAAGAGAGTACCGTTCTTCACATGATTATCGGTGAGAGTAGCCGCCAGGCGTTTGGCTTCCTCCAAGGTAGCAGGATTCCTTCCCTATACCGTGTCCTGGATTTGCATAGGCAGACCACCGATATACTTCTCGATGGCTATAGGTAGAGGAGTAACTTTATGAGGCAACAGTAAACTGAGCTCTTGAAAGCGGGTATTATAAGCAAGGTTTTCCCCACTATCTTGAGCAAGAGTGTGGAATTCGTCTTCTAGTTTCTTAATCTCGTTGCGGGGACAGAACTCATCTTTCATAACCTCCTTGACTTGATCCCAGGTCATAGCAAGTGCAACTTCAGCTCCGCGGGTGCGCTTTTCCTCATTCCACCAAGTGAGTGCTCGTTTGTGAAGAACACTCATGGCGTAACGAACCTTAAAGTTATCGGGACACTCACTGTTAATGAAGGTATTCTCAATACCTCGAACCATTGTAGAAGACCCGTAGCTCCTTCTTCTCCACTGAACTTAGGGGGATTACAGGAATTAAAGTGTTTAAGAGTGCAAGCTAGGAGACCATTCCCGTTTCCATTGTGGTTTCCATTACCGTTTCCGTTGCCGTTTCCGTTTCCATTACCGTTTCCGTTCATCTGGATGACTTGAGCCAGTAAGTTAGGAACTAGAGTCGCGATCTGCTGCGCCATTTGTTGAGAAATGATCGCAGCCAGTTGGGCATCAACACCATTGTTGTTGTTGTTATTGTTGTTGTTGTGGTTGGTGTCGTGGTTGTTGCTACTTTCCTCTTGGTTTTCACCACTGTTATTGCGAGTGCTGCGACGTGGAGGCATGATCTGTAAGAGACACAATGTAATGAATGAGGTTATATAAGGAATGTAATCATTTATTCATTAATTAAAACGAATAAACGAAAACGTTGACTTATCAAAGATTCTAGATTCTAATAACATAGTGAAGACATGCTTTAGCCTATAAGTGAACACTCATCCCAAGAATTCCCAGGTAGGCATCCGGGTCCCTCGTCTGATTGGGATATATGCGCAATGCCAGCCTAGACAGAAGACTCAGAATACAGGCGTTCACCCTTCCAGATTGCACGTGTTCGTTATTAAAATCTAGAACTTCGACGAGATCTCAAGGTGGTTCAGGATAAACCTGAGGATTTTTTCCTATTAATCCAATGGTGGATCAGGATTGCAGCAGACGAATAAGAGTAGTCACTTGTAAGGCTTAGGGTTGTATAAGGTATAGGATAGGGATTAAGGAAGCAATTAGGGTTACAAGTAAGAGAAACAAGTACTGTTTAAGTCCCTAAGGTTATAGTCTAGATTATTTTCTAATAACCTAATTCCCTATAACCAAGGCTCTGATACCAATCTGTAACACCCCAACCGATGGCGGAAACATCGAGGTGTCACGTAAGAATGAGTATACAGTAGCACATGGTATTCAAATTTTAATTTGAAATTTATTTAAAGTAAAAATATCCAAAAATTGAAATACATAATAAGTTTTGAATGGAATTCTAATACATCAAATCCAAATAAGCATAAACTTCAATTTGTCTTCTCACGCTAACACTCTAGTCTTCACGCATCATTATTTACTGTTGAGTTGTAAAAATGGGGGGGGGGGGGTCAACTAGAAGTTGGTGAGAATACATAAGCCATGTCAAGCAAGTAAGTTTAATAATAAAAGTTTAGCAATTCATATGTCTATCGTAAGTTTAAGTCTACATGAATAAACATGAAATGTTGAATCGACATAATCAAACCTCCGACTAGTTTAGGTCCATCCCGTCATCCACGGTTCACCTTAATATTATGTTGGAACGATAACAATCACCCGCGCTCCCCATAAAAGATGGTCAACGAATCTAGGTGGGATTGTCAATCCAATAGATCTATTATTGAGTATCGCCAGCTTGGCCATAGCTAATGATTATGTATGTTGAAGCGAGTCTAACTGTTGTTGTTGTCTAAATCATGAGGCATTAAAGTTTACAACTAGACATGTATGTAGAATTGCTTAAGTGTAATGTTGCAAGTATAAAGAATTGCATAAACATGGTTACGTAAACTCACCTTAGCAAAGTATTAAGTCTCGAGAAAAAGTATAAGTGTAGCCCCAAAGTTGCCAAGTATTACCCTATGTATAAGGTAACAAATAAGTCTAAGTCTATCTAGTCTACAAGTATTTTCTAGGGTTTCGAATTAGGGATAAGTATTTGTTGGATTAATAAATAAAATGTTTTAATAAATAATGGAAATTTGATAAATAAATAAACAAAAGTCTTTTTTGTAAATTTTAAATTAAAGATGGTCACAATATAAAGTTCTAAGTATGAAACTAATTTTTATAAAATTATTTTCTTAAAAAATAGAATATTAAATCTATTTATTTCAAATTGTCAAAATATAACTTTAATATTTAAAAATATTAAAATTAAAGAATTTTTAAATTAAAAATTGTATTTCTGTTCTAAATAAATAGAAATAATTTATATAAAATTTTGGTGCAAAAATAATGAAAAATGAATTTATTATGATTTATTTATGATTAAAACTAACAAAAATTGATTAAAAATATTAAATAAATGATTTTTCAGAAATAAAAATCATTTCAGAAATGTTTAATGTTATATAAACTTAGAATAATTTTTGTGGAAATTTATATAATCGTTTTGATGTTTTTATAGAATTTTATAAATAAAATAAAATAAACTTGAAATATTTATTATATATATTAAATAAATAATATTTGGAAAACTAAAAATTGTATGTTAAACTTTTCTACTAGAATAACGTAAAATAATTTTTGTAGAATTTATAAAAGAGTTTTAGTATTTTAAAACTAATTTTAAAAATACAGGAGAATATATATAAGCTTAAATGGTAAAAAAAATGCCGAGAATCGAACCTGGGTCTGGGACCGGTTCGGGTTTTAATCACAAGCCTAGCCACCAACGTTGCTAGACCCTGAGAACGATTAATCTGGATTCGAAATTAATTATATATTATACATAAATCTGATTTATAATCCTTTAAAAATTAAAAGCAAAAGTTTGTGGGATACGGGACTCGAACCCGCGTCCCTTCGTTCACCACAAACAGACACAACCACTTGATCTAGATCAGTGGTTTTGTTTGGTTTGTTTCTGTTTTAAATATATTATCATGTCTGCACGTGTTCTTCGCCAATTCGAAATCATTCGTGCCCTAGCTTAACAATAATCCGATTTACACAACAATAACCCAATTAATCATAGGGTTATTGTTGTGTATAGGCCGATGAACAAAACCCATCAAAGAAAAACAACTTACAAAGGCGGATTCGCGTATAATTATTAGTGAACAGAAAAGTCAACCACACGATGAATTGAAGCTTGAGAAGTGATTATTATCAGAAATTAGAGGTGAAGAGAGATGTATCGGCGAGTAAAGAGTGAATTGAGAGGTTCAATTTATAGTGTGAGGCTCGGGTTAGTGAAATGGAAGGTTTGACTCGTTAAGCATATGATGACGCGATGATTGGCCATTAATTGGAATGTTTTGGACGAGGCTTGACCGTGTGATTGATGCGAAACAGTCAGACAATCAACCATCATTCCATATTGAGGATCAAAACGCGTTTGGATTGGTTAATTTAGGTAAGTTGTTCTTCACAGTTGACTTTCTAAGTCAACTGTTAATACACCAATACATTATATAATTAAAACGTGTTGAAGATTAATCAAATGTGTTGTGTAGACCAGCTGGTTGTGTTGCTTGGTGTTAGTGACCCGGCTATGGGCTCGGGTTCGAATCCCGGCCCAAGCCTTAATTTTTTGACAATTATTTCAATAATATTAAAATATTATAAGTATATAGTATAGTATAAGGGGCCCAAATGCGTCACGAAATAATTTAAAAAGGACGATAAATGATGAAACTTGAGGGTTTATTCATAATAATCGTAACGTACAAGAATTTTAATGTGAAATGTGACAATTAACGCGTTGGTAGCTGATATGGAAAGTGCATTAAGGTTGGTCAATTCATACCATAGATAATTTCGATCAAAAACACGGATTTGAATCTGATTTGGAATGTGTTCATTCGCAGTTGACTTTCTATAAGTCAAATGGTACGATTCAAGATCCCCTTTATATTTAAATCGCGTGGGTTAAGGAGCAGATATAACACGTAGCTCAGCTGGTGGTTGTGTGTGTGTGTTACGTGCGGACTGCCCCCAGACTCGGGTTCGAGTCTGGTAAGCATGTTTTATTTTTTATTTTGGTTTTGCTGTGTAGAGAGAGGGAATAGGGATAGTGGGCCGGGTCTTGGGTGGTTTTGGGCTGGATGTCTCTTGGGTTTGGGCTTGAATGGGTGGGCCAAGTGTTTTAGTTGGGTTAAAAACATTTTGACAAAACAAAAACAATCTGATTATTTATTATTATTATTATTATTATTATGTTTTGAAATAAGTGTGATTTAGACATAGCTAGCCAAGAAGTTTAATATAATTAAAGTGATGATTTTCTAAAATATATATATATATATATATACGCGATGTTACAGCAAGGGGCCGACTAGGGTTCACCTCCGTACAAAAATGTACGGCCGCTATTCGGCAGCTAGCCTACGGGCTTGCATCAGACGCAATGGACAAGTATATTGCGATGTCCGAAAAATTTGTGCGCGACTCTCTTCATTATTTTTGTCAAGGTATATCTCTATACATAGTTTACTCACATATTTTTTTCACTTGTATTATCAAATGTCGTTTTAAAATATATATATATATATATATTTGCGTAGGGATCATATCTATTTACTCACGACGGTATTTGCGTAAACCAACCATGTATGATATCCAACGCATATACGAGGTTCATAGTGAAACCATGGGTTTTCCGGCATGCTTGCTAGTCTAGATTGTACGCATGCTGGTTGGGCTATGTGTCCTACGGCCTGGCGAGGTCAGTTTCATCGGGGTGATCATTTCGGACCGAGTATCATACTTGAAGCGGTGGCCTCGCATGATCTTTGGTTTTGGCATGCTTTTTTCGGAGTTGCCGGGTCAAATAACGACCTAAATGTTATCGACCAATCACCTATATTCGATAACATTATCGACGGGGTTGAGCCGCCCCAATCGTTTTACGCTAACAATTTAAATTTCAAGTACGACTACTATTTGGTTTATGGTATTTACAACGAATGGGCGACACTTGTTCAAGCTTTCTCGTCACAACTTGAAGACAAACTTAAGTACTTTACAAAGAAACAAGAGTCGGCAAGAAAAGATATTGAAAGAGCGTTTGGGGTTCTTAAAAAAGGATTTGCGTTGATTGCCAACCCAATAAGGTTTTGTACACGAGAGAGGATCATGGACGTCGTCTACACTTGTATTATTCTACATAACATGATATTGGAGGACCGAGGCTTGGCGATATGTCAAAATTACCAAGGTGATATCCCAAGTAGGGAATCGACAATCGATAATAACCAAAGACTCGACAACATAAGGAATCTCCAGAACCGTGAGATACACGGAAACTTCCGCCATGAATTAGTCGAGCATTTTTGGGCTATACGTCCCGATGATCTTGTATTAGATTAGTTTTTAGTTTTTAGTTTTTTAATAGTTTATTGTAAACATTAATCTAATTTTTAGTTAACTTTATTTTTGTTATAATAATTTTGACAAATTTAGAAAGGATAAAAAAAATTAAAAAATAAAAATAAACTGGATAAAACTGTTGCTCACCTCTAGCCACAACAGCATCAGGTGAGTGTGCAGAAGCTTTATCAGCTTGCCAACTGGACGCTGACATGACGCAATATTAGAGGATAAACCTTGTGGTCACCTCTAGCCACAACGGATAGTCTAACTTTTAAATGTATTAAAAAAATGAGGATTTTTAAAGGCCTGGTCTATTTCAACCCCCCACCTTCTATTTTAACCCCCCTCAAAGCGCCTCGCTTAGGCCTAAGCGAGGCGCTTTGCCCCCATTTCGAGGAGGTCAGTACGAGGTCAGAAAAGTTGAAATTTTTGACTCGAAGCGCCTTGCTTAGGCCTAAGTGAGACGCTTCGGATAAATTTTTTTTTTTTGGTCTTTTGAGTTAGTTTTTTTATGCTTTTTCCTGCCACCTTTCAATCTCACTGTCCAACAACTGAATTTTACTTGCTTGCATGAAAAGTTTATTTTTATTGTTCATTTGACTAACGCCTGGCTAACCTGTCCAATTATCAATCTCACTGTCCAACAACTGAATTTTACGTGCTTGCATGAAATGTTTATTTTTGTTGTTCGTTTGACAAACGCCTGACTAACCTGTCCAGTTATCAATCTCACTGTCCAACAACTGAATTTTACTTGCTTGCATGAAAAGTTTATTTTAATTGTTCGTTTGACAAACGCCTGGCTAACCTGTCTCAGTTGTTATCCGAGAGATAGCTTCTCTTCAAATTCTGATTGCACTGGTGGAATTGGAATTGGAATTAATGAGACAACTTTTCAGTTGTTATCCGAGAGATAGCGGTCAACGATGAAGACAGCCTGAAAGTGGATACCATGGATCAGAGAGATTCAAGCTAATTAAACTCATATCTCAAGCCAGTGCAAGTTATGTTGTAGCATCTTTGATCATCTTCTTGTAATTACTTTCTATTTGTTTCGGGTTCCCTTCCATCGTTGACAGATATCTCTCTGAGATGATAGCTTCTCTTCAGATTCTGAAAGTGGATACCATGGATCAGAGAGATTCAAGCTAATTAAACTCATATCTCAAGTATCTATAGGTAAGAACATTGTGGATGAGGATTGTTTATCTTCCCATTGATTTCAAGTATGTTGCCACACAAGACGAATGTTGCAACATGAGTTCGACCAAGATGACACACGAAGCTTTAGACTCGAACCGGATCCAAGTATTACTGTAATGATCAGGAACATTCCAAATAACTGTTCAATTTCAGCTTTTGTTTAACTATTTTAGCAACTTCCATAGAGAAGTTATCAATCTCACTTCTCACTGTCCATGTTTACCTTCAACGTCCAACGGTAATGAGTAACCTAGTGTTAGGATCTGAGTTTGTTTGTTTTGAATATGTTTAACTAAATATGGTAATAATGAAAAGAGAATAGAATGAAAGTGCACCAGAATAATAAACTGTTAATCAAAACAAGAGAGTAAATGTTTTCTGATCGAAAGCTTTCATTAATCCAAAAGATTACAATCGTACAAATACTCCCCCTCAGCCTGATCACACAGTGTTTGTCTGAGAGAATGTTTGTGTGTGTGATGCAATAGAACAGTACAAGCACTGTTCTATTTATAGACAGACTCAAAGCACTGATGACCTAGGCTGACGTCACCTAAGACAGTGACCTCTAACAGAATAACAAACGTAAACATATGCCTATTACAAACTACTGTTACATTGAAAGCACTGATATTAAACATCTGTTGAAGATAAACTCTGATGGTCTTGTATCCACTGCTGGAGCCTAAGTGCTGTTGGTTCCAGCAGTGCTTTGATCTTCAGTACTTGTATCAGCAGTTGTTCTTCATCAGACCTTTGGTCAGCAGTTGTTCTTCATCAGTTGTTTCCTCAGCAGTTCTTTGTATCAGCAGTTGTTGAGCAGTTGTTTGGATAGAACAGTAGTTAGGGTCAGCAGTCTTTTGGGAGAAGTAAGTTGTAAAGACTGTTTATTCAAGGATCAAACTGATAGCATGTTTTGGCTTTCTAATCATCTGTTCTTCTTCAGGTCAGCAGACCCAACAATCTCCCCCTAGAACAGATGATGCCAAAACTCAGCTTTATTTATAGATCTTTATTCCTCATCAGACTTTCTCTGATTTGACCTTTGAATTGTAATTCAAAGTTCAGAGCAAATAAGTCTTCTTCATCTCTTTCTAGATCCAGATTTAGCAGTGTTTGGTGATCTTCTGCACATAGGCTGTAAGCATCATCCATGCTGATCTTCTGAACCCTTCCATCTGACCTGAGCAATGTCAATTCTTGGTTGTCTTTGTTGACTTTCCACTTTAGAATTTTTGAGTCAGTGGATTTGCTGAGATGAACTTTTATTCTTGATGAGTTGGGTGAAGGAGGTCTTCCAATGAGTTCTCTGAGCTTCTCTGTTGTAGGATCAGAGAAATAATGTATTTGATTGAAGAGCCCTTCCTTGATGAATGTATCAGCAAACTTTCTTTGATCTTCCTCTGACATCTCCTTCTGCTTCTTGAACTGTCTACTTGCAGCAGCTGTGAGATCAGAGGTTTCAAGTAGGCTGTCTAGGTTAAAAGTCTGTTGGGGTCTCTTCATCATTGGTTCATCAGTGTAAATTGGTTTTCTTGGAAGGCTGGGATCTTTCTTCCTATTTTCTTCCAGACTTTTGTAAGTTTCAACCAGCCTTAACTCAGACCATCTGGAAACAGACCTCATCTCCCTATAGTTTGCAGCTACAATCTCCTGCCTCATCCTTTTGAATTTCAAGGCTCTGACTGGGTCTCTGCCTTTGCCAAAATTAGGAGTGGAGACTTTAGCTTTGGGGTCTTTGGCCATTTCTTCAATCCTGGGTAGTTCTTCTCTCAAAGCATGAGTAGTCCAACCATTGAACTGCTTTTTGTTTGCTTTGTAAGGCTTGGTTGCCATTATCTGTTCAAGAAGAGATTCCCTTACCTCCTTTTCCAAATCTACACTGAGAGGCATGGAGGACATGGAATTGCTCAGGGTCTTAGCAAAATCTTCAATCCTTCTGAGTTTGCTAAGCTCTGCTGAATGGATGCCCTGAGCAGTCCTGTCATCCTTCCCTTTGCATTTCTCCTTAATGATGGCATCCACCTGTTCACCCTTGTATTTCATATATTTATCAAGGTTGAGGGGAACAGGGAAGTTTGGGAGAGATGGGAAGAATCTTTCTGATGGCTGTTCAGTATTGTAGAAGGATTGTATTTCCCCCTTGAGTAGATCAAGTTCAAGGGGATACTGAACAACCAATGGTGTAATGGTTGGTGGTGGTCTATGGGATCTGAACTTGGATGTATGTGGTGAGAATGATGTGATTGGAATAGCTGTGATGGGAGGAGTGGATTGGGCAGTTGAAGTGGTGGTTGGTGATGTGTGTATGTTTTCATCATGTACAACAAAGGTTGATTTTCTCTTCCTTGTGTACATGATTTTTGGTGATGGTGATTTGGTAGCAGTGGTTGGATTAACATCTGTTGGCCTTTTAGTAGGTCCAGCAGATGTTTGGGATTTGACTGGTGATGTATGTTTGGTGGTAGTATGTTCAGGAGTGTTTGTTGGTTTAGGTGCAGTGGTTTGGGTAGCAGTGTTTTGGGTAGTTTCAGTGTTTTGGGTGGCAGTGGTTTCAGTAGCAGTGGTTTTATCAACAGAGGTGTTCAACTTAGATGGTGGTTTTCTAACATGCTTGGCAGGTCTTTTCATCCTTTTAGAGGATCCCACATCTTCAGTTTCCCTTTGTTGTTTCTTTTTGAGTTCAATTAATGACTCTGCTTTAACTTCCAAGGTGTCAGCTCTTTTCTGTTTCTCTTGAGCAGCCTTTTCAGCTTCAATGTTTGCAGAGTCATCTACTACTTTATTCTTCTCAGTGGTTTGTTGTGGTGGTTGTTGTGGTGGTGCTGTTGTTGCTTGTTGTTGTTGTGGAACTTGTTGTGGTGGAGCTGATTTGGTAGACTCTGGTTTCTTGGCAGACTTGGCTTGGCCTTTTTGAGAAGGAGGACAACCAAAAGGATCTAGTTTTGGTAGCCTATCTCTGCCACTCTCCCCCTTTTTGGCATCATCAGCCGTGAAATCATCATCATTTTCATCCCTGAGGATGGTGGTAGGGGCAGAGCCAGTAGTCTTCAGCAGGTGGTCCTTGATGGCTTTGATATCAGCATGGGTATCTTTGTACCTTGCATCTACCATATTCCTGATCTCAGCCATGTAAGTTTCATGTGTCTGATCAGCCAGTTTTCTGTGAGCTATGATGATGGGAGAAACTGATTTCCATAACTCACTGGCTATATCAGCTGTGGATGGTTGACTCTTGGAAAGATCTGCAATTGAGCTCAGTATAAGCTTGACATCAGATTTGATGTCAGCAACAGAGGTTTCAATGACAGAAACTCTGTCCGTCAATTCTTGGTATTTTGACTCATCTCCTAAATTAATAGGATCATCTGAGTCCCTACCAGTGGTAGTTCTACCTGATTCAGTCCTAACAGGTGAATCAGATGCCCCTTTGTCTTGGTACTGGGGACTTCCAACTGTTTTTGGAGACACTATAGTGGCTTCAACAGTTGTTGCCTTCAAGGGAGTCTTAGCTATGTAATCACTGTCCTGATGTGAGACAGTGGTCTCTACATCAGTAGTGGCTGCTCCACTTGAAAACTCACCTAGAGTTGCATTGAACTCAGGTGGTGTAACCTCCTCTTCTGTTTGTGGGATAGCAGATTGTATATTCTCAGGACCAGTCACTTGTTGGAGTAAACTCTCAGTGACAGGTGGAAGAGAGGAACTGGGATCTTCCTGAGATTTGTCAATTGCTTCAAACAGAGGTTGCATTGTTTGTGGGACATGTGATGGTGAGGGTGGAGGAGTAACAAGAGAATTAGCCCTGGGAGAGGGGCTTGTGAACATTTGGTCAAGTGACTCAAATGTGTCATGATGTGTGTCCCCTTGGCTTACAACAAGATCCTTTTGAGAGGATTCATGAGGAGTTTGGTCAGGTGGAGGTATGTCCAACTGTTGTGAGGAAGTAACAACAGTGGTTTCAGGTTGCATTTGTTGTGCAACAGAGGTTTCTTCTGGTATCTCAACATCCAGAAGCCTCATTTGTGGTTGAGTGGTGGTTTTTGTGGATGGATGTTTCTTTTTGGAAGTGGCTGGTGTGTGTTTCACAGCACTGGATGTAGTGCCATGATCACCAGGAGCAGTGGGCTCAACAACAGAGGTTTTGACAACAGTTGTTTCCTTTGTCCTCTTTGTTTGTGTTTTAGAAACTTTTGACACTTTAGACACTTTTTCTTGGGTGCTTCCACCCAGCATTCTTGTGAAAGTTTCATCAGTTAAGCTTTTCATTTGCATAGCCTCACCCTTTTTGAAAACTTTTTCTGGTAAGACTTTTTGTAAGATTACACTAAGAATTCTTGGGTAAATAAGAAAAGCATTGTTTGACCCAGACTTGACAGCTTTCACATTTGATACCAAGTCCATGAACAATCCCTGGGAAAGATTGAAGTCAGAGTTTGACAACATGGCATAACCCAGATATTGCATCCTCAATGGGATTTCATTAAAGGATGTGGACTTAGCAGAGACACAAAGAAGAAGAGTATGGAAGAAAAATTTCATGACTGGAGGGAAAAACTTTTTGAAAAGAGTTGATCCAGTCATCTGACCATCATACCCTCTTTCCTGGAACTCAGTGTGAAGCTCTGTTTTAGTAAAGGAATCCTTACCTGCCAGGTCGTTCAGTGTGAAGGTTGTGGATATGGTTTCAGGGGTAATGACGATACTGGTTTCTCCAATTTTGGAAATAATGGAAGTAGGCTTTTTGTCTTGTAGTAGAAACTCAGCATTCAACCAAAATTCTTGGAGTGTATCAAGGTAAATGGGGGCGTTAGCGGTTAGGATGGGTAAGTATTTGGAGTTAAGAAAAATGTCGATGGTGGAATGAAATGGAGAGTTGTCATCTATTTTAATCAGATAGGGGAGACAATTGTGTGTAGCTTTGGCTTGAAGATCCATTGTAATGGATTTCGAAAGTGAGGATGATTAGAAGATTGATGGAGGGTTTGAGAATGAAGAGGGCGGTTATCAGTATTTTGAATACAATGAGACAGTGTAACGTCTGTTGTGGAAAACAGGGTTTTTATAGGCTCAATGAAACCGCTGATGTGGCCAAACCTCTGCTTATATGAGCAGACGTGGCAATCATCTGATGGATGAAACATCTGGTGGATAACAGCTGTTTTTGGCAAACAACTGATACAAACAACTGATACCACGTACAATGATTCATCAAAGTTGTACAAAGCTGGATGTTTTTACTGGAAAACCAAAACGAGCAATTAACGAAGCGAAACGGAGAGATATAATTTTCTTGGCTTGGAAACAACTTAAAAGAACCAAAAATGAATTAAAATTATTTTTTGGTGATTAACAGATAATTTTAAAGAATTAAAAGAAATTCAAATTTTTAAAAAAAAGGCCAAAGCGAGGCGCTTTGAGGGGGTTAAAATAGAAGGTGGGGGGTTTAAATATAACTACCCTTTTTAAAAGGTTAAAATTTGACAAATTTAGTATGTTAAGAAAAGGATATAAAAGTAAGAAAAGGAGGGTGCATTTAGCCCACCTTAATAAAATATGAAAAGTTAATAGGATTATTTAAGGTTAATCGGTTTCTTGTTTGTTGCTTTTCAATTTCCTTTTTTCACACGGCCAATGATTATATCAACTCAGTCTCATTAAACTTTAGACACCCCATGGTTTTTTAAAGCATAAATTAAATGTACATACAAACTTTATCTTATTAGGGGACGGGGCGTCACCAAATTAGTCACAGATACCCCATTAGTAACACCACCGTTATTCGTGCTGGTAGTGATCCCGTGGATCAAATTCTGGTTCTAGTTAACGGAGCGGTAACAATGATTATTAAATACAACGCTCATATTTAAATGTTTTTTAATTCTACATTTGACTGTTTAGTTCAATTTTGACCATTTTAAAATTTTTAAATAATTCAAACGGTCACATTTTGTGACCGTTTTTTTTCATATGGTTATATATACAAAACATGTCCACAGTTTAAGATCAAAAAAATAAAATTCTCTCATATTTTCCTCAATACTTTTATAAAAATGAGTGACATTGAAGTTGAAGAAAATCAAATTTTCATTCCCCCGCTCGAAGTGCACCCGATTTTAAACTCAACCGATAGTAGCATTGAGTTTATCATGGACCTTGCCAAGCGAGCTGTAGAGGAAGACACAACAACATCTAAAAAGAGATATGTGCCACGTGATCGCGAGGGGGGCAATATTCGGTTAATGGATGATTATTTTGCCGACATACCAAAATACGCCGAGGCACAGTTTAAACTAAGGTATCGCATGTCGAGACGTCTATATCTAAAAATTGTAGCAAATGTTGAAGCAAACTTCGAATGGTTCAGAGAGGACGTGGACGGTCGGTTTAGAAAGAGTTTTATGCCAATGCAAAAAGTATCTTCAGCAGTGAAACAACTCGCAACGGTAATCCTCTGGATGAATACGATGACTATTTATGTATATCTGAGAGGACATCGCCCGAATATTTACAATCTTTTTGCAATGTCGTCATTAAGTTATACAGGGTTGAGTTTTTACAAAGACCAACAAGTCACGACATTGCATGTTTGTACGAAGCACATGAAGAAAGAAAACACCATCCCGGCATGATCGGTAGCATTGATTGTACTGATTTAGTATGACGAGCATGCCCTTGGGAATTACGAGGACAATATATGAGAAGCGATCACCAATACCCTACGATAATGCTAGAAGCAGTTGTTTCACAACATATGTGGTTTTGGCATGGATTTTTTGGTCCCCCCATTTCACTTGTAGATGCATATATGCGACTAATGCTTTGGATTAGATAAACCATATGTTTTGATGTTTGTCGATGGTGCGAAGGTGAGTTTTGGTAGGTGCGAAGGAGAGAAATTGAAGGTGCGAAGGAAGGTTTTGGACGAATGAGTCTTTGTTTATTGTGGAGTCTGGTTCGACCACTGAAAGTGGGCGAACCTGCACATTCGTATGAACTTTTTGGGCGAATGTGCAGTCTATATAAAGGCAAACTCAGATTTTGTAGTAAAGTTTTGTGTCATTTGTTCCCGCCCTTTGTCCAATTTCTCTCTGTAACTTTTATTAGTCTTATTACACGTCTAAACCTTGATTGTAAACATCTTTCTAAGTGTATTTGATTTGTTTATGAAATGAAAATGATTGAAAATGATGATTTGTGTTTGTTTTACTGATTAGTTATCATTTTGTGATAATTTTGGGGATTCCGCACCCAAAGTTAACTTGTTTGATTGTCTTTGTAGCTAAACGATCCTTTCACGCGCATACAAAGTGGTATCAGAGCCTATCTGAATCAAACAACCACAAATTGATAGCTTCTCAGTTGATTTTGACCCAAATTTGATCAAAATTTTTCTGTTTTAAGTGAACAAACTGAAATGATGTGTTTTTGATTGATTTCACCTTGATTTCGTGTTTGAATTGGATAATTCACTTTATTAAAGTTGTTTCAAATTACATCCGATTCAAAACCTGATTAAGATCATCAAATTCCATCAACTTTTGATAAACATGATCAAATCTAACTGATTTTCAAAGAATAACCGTTTTTGAAATCACAGGGGTCGAAAGAGAGGTTTTGGTCGAAAGTGGCAGTGTATTAGGTCGAACGAGTGTTTTTGTGGTCGAAGGAGTGAATTTAGTGGTCGAAAGTGAACTTTGATTGCTTATATTTTTCATTCGCACCATTGTGTCTCATTCGTATTATCGTTCGGTCGAAGGAGAATTGTAGAACGGTCGAAGGAAGATTCAAGTGGTCGAAGGAGTTTTGATATTTGTTTTTCCACATTCGTATCAGATTGTTTGGTCGAAGGAGAAAAATTTTCTCATTCGCACCTCCGTTTATACGAAGGAGATTTCTGTTTTTGAAAAATTTTAATCGTTTCGTGTTTGTTTGTTTGATTGTTTGCAGGATACAATGTGGAACTTTCCAACAACCCCTAGACCTACTCAAGCACCACAACAACAACAAGTTCAAGATCCGTGGACAGTAGCAGCACAAAAGACTAGTCAACCATCACAGCCAATCAATTATATGGCTATGACTAGTTCGGCACCACAACAAGTTGTTCAATCATTACCACAACCGATTGACAACTATTGGGGAGTCGCCGCAGCAGCAGTCCATTCCCAGACGACCAACGCTATTTCTACTCTCATTCATGATCTATCTTCTGGAAGCGGCAATCGTCCACCAAAGTTAATGGACATGAAGGAGTATAACACTTGGAAGACGAAGTTTAAGATTCACGTTGAGGGACAAGGACTTGAAGGAGCAGAAGCATGGCAAATGATCGTGAAGGGTTACGTTGCTCCCATTATAGAGAATACTGGAGAACCAATCCCTTTGGAGAATTTGGCGGATGACGAAAAGAAAAGGTTTGCTATTGAAAAGAAAGCATTTTCTCAGCTATCTCAGGCGATCAACACTGATTTATTACATCAGTTCGGATCATGCACTACATCCAAACAACTTTGGGATGTGCTGAGAAATCGTCATGATGGAAATGAAAAGACCAGGAAGCTTAGGATGGAGGAGCTTCGAAAGGAGTTTGAAAACTTCAGTTATATGGGTAATGAGACCCTAAAAGAGTTGGTTCCAAGGTACTGCCATTTGCTCACCGAATTGTCGAGCTATGAAATCAGCATTCCAATGACAGAATTAGTTGATAAATTTGCTGATGCATTACCACCCTATTGGAATCAACATATTGAAGTGTTGAAGGAGAAGGATGCTTACCAGTATTGGACCATTAATGAGTTCATCCAAAAGCTGGAGAACAAGGAGATGGAGGAAAAGAGAAAAGCTAAGAGAGCTCAGATTCCACAGAATCCTGATTTGTATGTGAGTGGAACTTCTAACTCTCTTTCTGCTTCAAGCACCACATCTACTGTTGCACCTCACATAGCATGTGTGTCTAATATTGTTGAACCTACAAAAGCACCAATTAACTACCTTGCTCAAACTTCATCTTACACTCCATCATACCCACAACAACCATATCAATCACAAAACTTTATTCCACCATTTTCACCATTACAACAAGCCGCATGCTATACATCAAGTCAACAGCAACAACAACAATATCCTCCTCAAGTGAATCAGATGCAGATTACTCAAGCACAATCAAGTCTTAATCCGATTGTGTTAGAGACATCAAACCTTAACAATGTGACTGTTGAAATTGCTCAACAGCATGTTGCTCTAGTATCTGCCATGGTTGCTTCTTACAACGGTTTGGTAGCAAGTCAGATTGGTAACAATAATCTCACCAATGAAGACTATGCTCAAATCGATAAAGAGGAAATGGAGTTGATGGACATTCAGTGGGCTTTTGCAAGCATTATGAGGAGAGCCACTGATTTCATTCAGAAGACTGGCAGGACTGATCTCTCAACCTCTCCCAATACCACATACGGATTCAACAAAGCAAAGGTTACTTGCTTTAACTGTGGTGAAAAGGGACATTTTAAAAGGGAGTGCACACAACCAGCACAACAAGGTAACCGAAATCCTTTTAATTCTTCATACCAAAACCGACAAAACCAAAACCAGAATCAAGTGTCTTACAACAATCCAAATATATCAAGCTTTCAACCACAAAATCAAAACACTTACCAGAACCGTCAACAAAACAACAATACCAGACAACCCACAACACAAAATCAACCTCAACAAAATCCAACCCGAACTATTGTTCCTATTTCTACACCCAACACACAAAACCAAAACCAAACTGATACTCAAAACCAAGCACTTGTTATTCAAAAGGATGAAGGTTTTGACTGGACTGGTATGCAATTGGGGGTAGAGGAAATCACTGCTGGAAATGTTGCATGTGTGGCACAGCAGATGAAGTTGGATGAGAATGAGGAAGTTGAAGAAGAGGTTGTGATTGAAAAAGTGTCAGAGTTGAAGATTGAAGAAGTGAATGATGATGTGATTGTTGAAGGTGATGACAAAAGATCGGGAATGATTCTTGATTCTGTCACCGATGTTGGAGATCAATATGACTCAGCTTACTCGGATATGGAGAGCGAATCTGACTCAGAGACTAGTGTGAATTCACTAGATGATGATATTGACCAATTGCTAGCTGAAGCTGACTTCCTGATGACTCGCAAGTCATGTATGGTGGATGATGCATGCACCAAAATTGACTACTCCAAATTTTTTGCAGGAAAGGAAGCTCATTTTGCTCTAATGGCCATGACAGAACCTCCTAAACCGGTAAGTTCTGAAACTCAATCTTGTGTTAAATGTGATAAGTGTGCTGATGTTGAAAAACTGACTGATGAAAATAAGCTTCTCAAGGTTCAACTTGAGAGTGCAAAAATCAACTGTCAGATTTATCAAAAGGACTTAAAAGATTTCAACAAAGTTCTTGATGGTTATAAAAAGGATGTGTCAGAATTGAAAAAGACATTATCTATTAAACAACTTGCCATTAATAATTACATAAATGAAATGGAAAACACTAAATTAGAAATGGCAACCATCAAGTGCTTTGCGGAAAAAGTTAACAAGAAACTTGAAAGTTACAAGCATATTGCATACGTAGTTGACCATATCATTGAGGAACCCTCCCAGACAAATAGTGCAAACTATAAGTCAGTTCCATCTCCGGTATTGTTTGAGAATCACACTTTACATGCAATACCACCGGAGACTTTAATTCATCCTGATCCCACACCAGGAAATGAACCTAACACTTCCAGTGTCGGGGATCCATATTCTGATGTGAGACCAGTATTGGGAAATACAGAGGGTGTGGTCGCTACAGATGATTCAGATGAAGAAGATGAATCATCTGAGACGGTTGAAAGTGATAGTGATATTCCTGATGAAAATCATATAATCACTACTGAGCCAGTCTCACCGTCTCAGATAATCCATCCAATGGCAAATGCTCATCGCAAACATGAGAGTAAGAAAAATGATAAATTTGCTGGTAAAAGTTTTGAAAAGGAAAAGGTTAAGAATGTTAAAAAGAAGGTTGAAACTAAAACTGAGAAAAATATTGAAAAACCGGTTGAAAAGAAAAATGATTTAAAATCTGAGAAAAATGATTCAAATGTGAGCAATAAAGTGCGTGATAAACCTGTCAAAATCTTCTATCGGATGCAAGGCTTCGATAAGATTTTGTCTGATGATGAGTTTCCGATTCAATTTGTCAATTACACAAAAATCGAAAAGATCTGGCAGGAAAGTACGATTTGGTTCCCAAAATCTGAAAGGACCAACGACATTCCTCAAGAGATTTTAGACAAAATTTATTCGGAAAAGGATGCAAAGGTAAATGTCACACAGTTTGTTTTGCCTGTACACAAAGAAAATAGTTTTATTGAACCGACTTACTCTAAGGATCCAGCTCCTGAGAGTTTAAGGAAACAATGCATGGTCGATCGATATCCCATTGCTAGTTTTTCCAAGTCGCCGATCAAGGAAAACTATGAGGAATACCGTGCGTGTTATAAGTGTGGGGAACGGGGACATTTACTTGCCTCCTGCCCATACGTACGACACAAAAGGCACGAGGTGGAAATGAGGCAATATCATGCGCATCCGGTTGACAATTATGGCTATCAACAGAGGCGGCATTTTTCCCAACAACATTTTTATAAACAAAACAATTTTTACAACAAAGGGGAAAATCGGCCAATGACGTATGATAAGCACAATCGGAAGATCACTGATAAATCTAGTAAGAAACCTCAGATGAACTCAACTGATGATACCAAAAAGGTTAATTCTAAACTTAATGGTACACAATCAGTTGGACCTGTCTCTGTTAAATCAGAGAAGGTAACCAAGAAGGTTGCTTTAAAAGAAGAAGTAAAGAAACCGACTGAGACCTCAAAATCTCAGATTCGGATCTTGAAAAGATCTGAGCAATCTTGGTCGTCTAAGGAATCTGAAGGAGCTTCTACTTCACAAAGCAAGAAGAATGAGAAAGAAAAAGTTGTTAGTAAGGAGAAAGAGGTTAAAGTAACTCCAGTTGTTTGTGATCAAAAAGACTCTTTGAAACAACCTGTTCAAAGACCCAAGACCAACCAGGCTTGGGTCCCCCGAAAGAACTAACTGATCTACTTTAAATGTGCAGGGAGCTCCAGCTGGCCCTGTTAGCAGTCTATGGATTGTTGACAGTGGAGCTTCTGGTCACATGACAGGGGACCTCGCGCTACTCTTTGACATCAAAAATATTAACGGAGGTTATGTGGCTTTTGCTGGAAATAAGGGAGGCTACATCACTATGGAGGGGAGTGTAAGCAATGGGGTCGTAACATTTGAGCGGATTTCTTATGTAAAACAAATTGATTATAATTTGCTCAGTGTTAGTCAGATTTGTGATAAACAATTTTCAGTGTATTTTGATGACAAATCCTGTTATATCTTGAAACCTGGGTTTGAGTTACCAAAAGAGTGGGTGATGCTGAAGGCACCGAGAGTTAACAACTTGTATATTCTCGACATGTCTAAAGCAATGACCACCCATGGCCAAGTCACGTGTTTCCTCTCCAAAGCTACAGAAAAAGAATCCATTATGTGGCATAGGAGAATGGGACACATCCATTTGAGAAAGATGAATCAGCTTGTGAAGAATGAACTTGTCACGGGAGTTAATGTCAAACACTTCCATCTGAATGACAAGTGTATCAGTTGCAAGAAGGGCAAGCAACACAAACAACCCCATAGACCAAAGAAAGTTAATTCTGTTGAGCTGCCACTAGAACGTTTGCATATGGATTTATTCGGTCCAGTCAAACGTAAAAGTCATGCCGGAGAGTTATATTGTCTTGTGGTGACTGATGATTATTCTAGATTTTCATGGGTAATGTGTTTGAATCAGAAAAGCGACACTTTTGACAACTTGAAGGTTCTGTTTACACGTCTGGAGAATTTATATGGTCTGAAGATCAAAAGAATCCGGAGTGATAATGGGACGGAGTTTAAAAATGCTCAGATGGATGATCTTTGTGCAAACAAAGGAATTCATCATGAATATAGTGCTCCGTACACACCCCAGCAGAACGGTGTCGCAGAGAGAAAGAACAGGACTCTTATAGAGACGGCGAGAACTATGCTTGCGGATTCAAATCTTCCAGTCATGTTCTAGAACGAAGCTATTTACGCGGCATGTTATACTCTTAACCGTGTTTTGACAGTGAAGAAGTTTGGCAAGACTTCTTATGAGCTGTTGAACCGTCGCAAGCCGAATCTTGAGTATCTAGAACCATTCGGTGCCCCATGTACAATGTTGAATCCTTCGGAAAAGTTTGCACCAAAGGCTGAAGAAGGTTATTTTGTTGGATATGCAACCCCATTAAAACGGGTTTTCAACAAAAGTACTCGAAAAGTCGAGGAGTGGGCTAATGTCGAAGTTCAAAGATATACACAAAATGTACAAGGTGGAGGACCAGATTGGATGTTTGATTACAAAGATTTCTTTGAATCATTCAATCTAGATAGCTTGGTTGAAGAAGCTGTACTTCGATTATACTACGAGGTCGAAAACGCCGGAACTTCACCGTTAGTGCGTCCGATCACGGTGACCCCCCAAGCAGCTTCTAATGATGCCACTGCTCCTGTATTGGAAGAAGAGGTGTTCCAAGAAGCTTCTACATCGCTTAATTCATCAGAATCCGAATACGAAGACGATGATGCAACAAGTGAAGCTATTCTGGACAATGCTACAGTGACACCACCAGTGAACCCATCTACTACTGATGCTTCAACATCGAATGTGGGTAATGATCTGGATTCTACAGAGAATTTGACAACTCAGACGGGAGTACAAGTACCTGATTATCCGGAATCTCGGATACATCGGATACACCCGCTTGAACAAGTTATCGGTGATCCTGGTAGCAGTGTGATGACAAGAGGACAGCTGAAGAATGCTCAAGCACCAGATAACATTGGCAATCTTGCTTTATATGCCAAAATTCAGAAATCTGGTTTTCAAAATGACTGGTCATTTGCTTGTTATGTTTCGCAGGTCGAGCCGCGGACATACAAGGATGCTCTTTTGGATGACGCCTGGGTGGAAGCAATGCAGGAAGAGTTATTACAATTCCAGAAACTTGGTGTATGGACCCTGACTGATTTACCTCCTGGAAGGAAGAAAATAGGCACTAAGTGGGTGTTTAAGTGCAAGAAAGATGATAGAGGAGTTATTGTGCGAAACAAAGCTCGTTTGGTGGTTCAAGGTTTTCATCAGGTTGAAGGAATCGACTACAATGAAATCTATGCACCGGTTGCACGCTTGGAAGCTATCAGAATGTTCCTCGCGTTTGCATCATGGAAGAAATTTAAGGTGTATCAGATGGATGTAAAGAGCGCATTTCTTTACGGTGTGGTCAAAGAGGAAGTTTACGTAGGGCAACCACCGGGCTTTGAAGACCCAATCCACCGGGATAAGGTTTATGTTTTAAACAAAGCACTGTATGGTTTGCATCAAGCTCCGAGGCAATGGTATGAGGAGCTGAGCACGTATCTTCTCTCGAAAGGATTCAAACGCGGACTGGTTGACTGCACCCTGTTCACTAAAAGATCAGGAGATGACTTGCTTCTAGTACAAATCTATGTTGATGATATTATTTTCGGGTCTACTAACGAACTTCTGTGCAGGGAATTTGAACAAGTTATGCAGGAGAAGTTTGAGATGAGCGCTATGGGGGAAATGCAGTTTTTCCTCGGCTTGCAGGTGGAGCAGAGACCAACGGGGATCTTTATTCACCAAACCAAATATGTTTCTGAAGTCTTGAGCCGGTTCCAGATGGATGATTCCAAGCCGATGGATACCCCGATACAACCCAATCACGGGATTGGTGTTGATCTTAAGGGGGAGCTGACAGATCCATTTACATTCAGAGCAATCATCGGATCTCTGATGTACCTAACAGCGTCTAGGCCTGATATAATGTTCGCGACATGTCTTTGTGCTCGTTATCAATCGAAGCCGAAACAAAGTCATTTAGCAGCCGCGAAGCGTATCCTTAGATATCTGAAGGGTTGTCCATCAAAAGGACTATGGTACCCTCATGATGATAATTTTGACCTAATCGCTTTTAGTGATGCAGATTGGGGCGGCTGTGACAAGGACAGCAAATCCACAACAGCTGGATGTCAGTTTATGGGGAGCAGGCTCGTGACCTGGCAATGCAAGAAACAAACCGCAGTTGCACTATCCACATGTGAAGCAGAATACGTTTCAGCATCGAGCTGCTGCTCACAGGTTCTTTGGATCCAACAGCAGATGGTGGATTACGGTTTGCAATTTCTTAAAACCCCTATTTACTGTGATAATGAGGCCGCAATCGCATTAACAAAAGATTTAGTAAATCACTCAAAGGCTAAACATATTCGGATTAAATATCATTTTATCCGTGATTGTTATGCTAAAGAGTTGATCGATATGGTCAAAATCCACACTGATTACCAACGCGCAGATCTTTTTACCAAAGCTTTTGACAAATCCAGATTTGATTATCTTTTAAAAGTTAATGGTATTAAAGAAAAACAGGACTGATCACCACCTCAGTCTATCACCTTTTAGTTTAAATTTTTACTGTTTTTCAGAAAAATTTCGAAAATCCAAAAACATTGAAAAATTTCAAAATCCATAAAAATTAGAAAATTTCTTTGCTGACTGCTATATCTTCTTCCCTTAGATTAATGCCGTCAGATTTCTGTGAACAAACGATATCTGGGCAGTCACATATTTGAAATGCTCCAGCTTATCCTTGGGAACAGTAAATTCGAAAATTTATAAAAATCAGAAAATTCTAAAATGATTTCCTGGAGTATAAAGGGAAATGATAGTACATCAGTGGGGATCTGACACATTCTAAATAATGTAATGCTATATAGGGCGTGTGTCTGAGTCTGTGCGATGTGCTGATAGGCTTCGTAGACCTATTACTGCGTGTCTGATACATACATATCAAACGATTTGATGTGTGGATGAACTCCTCATGGGCATATGGTCTTAGTACCGTAATTTCGTTTGATAGGGTATTTGTACAAAACTCGGAGGTTTAGGGTCGTTATGTTATTAGTTGTCTGGGGATAGCCTCTCTGATCTTTTGCTGTAAGTCATTACGGACCTAGATCAGACAGGGTGTCTTTATAAAAGAGCTATATGCCAAATCCTAAAGTTACCGAATTGAGGAACTTTTCATGTTATATGATGATCAAAGATTATCTATTACATCGTATTGATCACTGATGCAAATCATGATTAATATCAGTCCTCAACCTGGTATGGTGCATATGTTACTTTGCTGCATTAATTTGCTGACCTGTATACCTCTATGCATTATATCTTGAACAATTACAGACAACAAAAGCATAATCACGCTTTACAATGAGTCTTTGTGCATTTACTTCTTGATACGGGAGTATGTCGTGTGCGTGGGAACCACAGACAATTGCGTTTATACTATATATATCAGTATCAGTTTAAAGCACTGCATAAAAGTCTGCATGAGAGTTTATGTGGATCACAATATCAGCAGTTGCCAGATCACACATTGTCTTTAATGATAATAATTTCAAAAAGATCAACGGTGTGATCAGATTTCTCATAAACTGATATGATCCCTTTTCCGGAATCACAAAAACATTTACAGTTTTTCATTTACATTTTCGCATTTTACTTTAATGTCAAAAATTACAAAACTCAAAAAGATTTTAGGTGTGTTTTAGCATAAACTTTAGAAAATCCAAAAAGATTTTGCTTTTTCATCTTATTTTTGATAACTGATGGTGGTTGATGTCGATTTTCTAAAACCTGGTACACCAATTGAGTTTTGTGATCTTTAAAATGTGAAAATATGATGATTGGATGCTTAAAAGTTGAGAAACAATTGAATCGGGATTCGTTTTTGCAATTTGGAAAATTTTCAAAAAATTCCAGTTTACATTCGCCCATTCGTTTGGTCGAATGTGGAATTTTACAGTCTCATTCGTATGTTTTGACGGGCGAAGGAGAGTGTTCTTCAGAAATTTCTCATTCGAACCCTTTTGCCTCATTCGAACCCTTTCAATAGGGTCGAAGGAGCCAAAAGTTTCTCCTTCGCATGGTCAAAACGGGCGAAGGAGATTGCCTATATAAACAGATTTGCACATTCGTATCCTCATAAAAATTTCTCAGAATTTTCTTTCTCCTAATCCCTTGTTGCTCGATTTTTCCATCTTTTCCCATTGTGTTCTACCACATATACTGATCATTTACCCCTTTGTTTCACAGGTAAACAACATCAGATGAGGGATTAATTGACTGTTTATGAACCGAGCCCTAGTTTTTAATTTTTGACTAAAACTGTTTAAAACGATCAATTGGTTGTTTCTGCACATTCATTGTATGTTTTAGGGGGAGATATAACATCAAACATGGATTAACAAACATCAGAATTATGTTTTAGATTAAAACCCTTATCGAATCCCTGTTTGATCTAGAAAACATACAGTGAATGTGTAATAATGTGTAATTTGTGCTGTAAAAGCTTAGTCGACATCTTTAGAGTCTAGACAGATCAATGGATCATGTTTTTGTTGGTTGAAATTTGAGATTGAAATTTTAAAATCCTTCTGCACATTCGCCTGATTACGAATGGGCGAATGTGAAAATAGACGGTCGAATGAACAAATTAATGGGCAAATGAAGTTTTTAATGGTCGAATGTGATTTTGTTCATGAAAATTTTACATTCGCCCCAATCTTTTACATTCGAACCAATGAAAACAACACATTCGCACCCCCGATTGGGTGAATGTGATGTTTTTGACAAAATGTTCAACTTTTTAAATTTTACCATTTCTAACGTGTGTTTTTGATTTGTTTTGCAGATTCTAAACATGTCTGAGCAGGATAAAACCACAGAGCAAGCCGGATCTTCTTCCCAACCAGCTAAGACGAAACAGTTGGATTTTGAGAATGCACACAACTGTTGTGCGTATTTGGGAGATGTGAAGAAACATGTTGAATTTACCGAGATCATTGCTTACTTCAAGAGATGCCGAGTACTTGACGCGATTGCTACACCTGCCGTCATTTACAGGGATATCATGCAAGAGTTTTGGGAGAACGCCAAGATGGACTTCTGGAAGTGTCAATCTTGTTTGACAAGCAGAGTCCAAGGTCAGAGGATTATAGTTTGTGAAGATGATCTTAGAGAGGCGTTGAATCTTGATGATGAGAAGGATGACCCGAAAGAGTTGGAGTTTATGGATCAAAGGAAGTGTTTCTTGAGGATGAAGTATAATGGTCCGATCACCGATGGTTCTCTACACAAGGGAAAACTGTGCCCTCAGTTTAAATACTTGGCACATGTCTTAATTCATGTGTTTGGATCGGCTGCGGGTGGATTTGATTTAATGAGGAAAAGCATAAGCTCGATGATGGTGGCTTTAATATTGAACAAACCGTTCAATGTTTCTGGGATGCTTATGAATCATCTGCTAGAGCCAGTTAATGGAACACGGACACTAAAGTTTTTATTATATCCTCGGTTTTTACAGATGGTGTTTGATAATAAGTATAAAGATTTGAAGAAGGATCCAAAACAGATTGTGGTTCAAGAGCATATGACGTTGAACACACTTGCCAGGATGAAAGCATACAAAGGCTTATCTGCTAATGAACGTCCTCCAGTTAGGCGTTTATTTGGTCATCTGGCTAATATAAACTATGAGGATCCAGGAAAAGATGAGCCAGGGAAAGGGAAAGTGAGACATGATGATAGCAATTCTGATACTGATGATCCTTTACATCACATTGATCCTGATGCAAAGCGAAAGAGACAGATAGTGAATGTGGGAGCTAAGGGTGGCAAGATGAAAAAGAAAGAGGTGACTATTAAGGTTGTTGAACCTGAGAAGGAGAAACAGAAGTCTGCTCCAAGGAGACAGAAGAGTAAAGCTCAAAAGGGTTTACATTTAGTAGACGAAGTGTCTGTCGATTCTGAAGAGACACAAGAAGATGAGAGATGGAATTCTGAAGCTGAAACTGTTGAGACCACCTTGCCCAAGGCCACTGTGGCTGGTGCGTCTGCTGGTGCTGAAGATGAAGGTGTGAGAAGTCCAGTTGAGGACGACTTTGTTTTGAATGTTGATGAGATTGAAACTAGTTCTCCTGTTCAAGCACAGAAAAAGAAGAAACAGGAGAAACCTAGTTTGAAAAGAAAGAAAGAACTTGAAATGTTGATGGCTGGAAAGAATTTACCACCAGCTACTAGTTCAAAGTCACCGGTTGCTGAACAGGCACAGAAGAAACAGAAAACCACAACAACTTCAAGCACACCACAAACAAAAGGCATTCCAATGGATGATGTGAATGAAGCATTGGATAATGTGTTGAAGAAGATGAGAAAAGGTAAAATGCAAGAAGTTGTTGAACAACCTATTAAGAAAAAGGTTTCTGTTGATAGTGATGTTATGGATGCTGTTAATCAAAGACTGACTAAAATGATGAATATCATTAACAAACAGCAGAGTGAGATTGAACAGTTAAAAACGACTGACAAAAAGATGTTAGAAGTTGTAGTCACATCAGCGGATGATAATACTTTGATGAAGAAAACCATTAAGAGATTGAAGAGGGAAAACAAAAAGTTGCTAAAGCATGAGCAACGGAATACAAGAAGGATAATAGCTTTGAAGGAGGAGAACAAAGAACTGAAAAAGAATAACAGAAAGATGGATAGTCTGATTCAAGACTTGTACAGTCGAGCTCCTCAACTTCAAGCTGGTGAGGAAGATAAAGAGGCAGATGTACAACAGGTTGATTATGAACCATCCGATGAAGAGGAAGATGATGAATTAGATGAAGATGCTGGAAATGATACTAAGAAGAAGAAGAAAGATGATAATGATGGTGATGATGGTTCGAGTGATGGTTCAGGTGAAAGCGGCTCTGCTTCTGATGATAGTGATGATGATGATGATGACGCTGAACAGTTTTCTTATGAAAAGCGTGAAACAGATAAGGGAGGAGAATCAAGTTCAAAAGCTCCTGGAGAGAATGTAGATGATGATGATATTTTCTGGAACGAAAAACTGAAGTCATTGTCAGAAGAAGATAAAACTAAGTATCGTCAGATGTTAACTGATCGAGTCTGGACGATAGACATGACTAGTAGGTTTCCTGAAATATTTGAATCTGAGAATAAATTCTTCGAATTGGAATATGATGACCCTGATCTTGAAGATGGGGAAGTGTCTGCGGCTATTTCAAAAGAAATTTTGGAGGGTTTAGCAAAGCAAGTGGGTAAGACGTTAGAAGAATTACTTGCTGATAATTTTATTCCTCTGATTCCTGAGAAAGAAGCTGGAAATCACTCAGATGATCGTGATGTTCCTGCATTCGAGGAAGTCGAGATGGAAGATATTACGAGTGATGAATATCCACAATATTTCAGAACAAATCAAGATTGTGGATTTTCATTCTCAGACGAACTGCTAAACCATGCTGAGAAAATAGCCAAAGAGAAGAGTAAGATGTTTGAAGATAAAATCTTTGAAGGGCATGAGAAGCCTCGGTTCGAACAAACTGACAGTTTGAAGGAGTTGTTGAGGAAACTGAAGGAGAAGGAGAATAACCGCCCTAAAGCTGATATTCAGGGAAGCTTTTACAAACTTCACAGCAGTATGTTTAAAGGTCGTGCTTTGGCCTGGAAGTTTGTCAAAGAGCTTAGATGTTTTGCAGTGAAATGGGAGAAGGGTATTCTATACTTTGAGAAGTTTCATCATTTAAAGACTCTTCCTTACTGGGCAATCAGGGATATTTGTCGTCACCGTCTAACGGGAGCGCCAAATAGCCAGATTGAATATTTTGCTGAGAAGATGACTCGTGAAAGTCGAACCGAGTGGAATTTGTTTAGACCTCAGTATCCAAAGAGGATTGAACACAAGAAGGAGATTAATGAGATAACTGGATTGCCCAAGGTCACTTTGAAGTATAAACCACCGCGAGTGCTGAAGAAAATTCCATTGTTGCATATTCCTCAGCATTTCGCTAAAGACTTTATCTGGTGGTACTATGATTGGAAGAGAGCAGAGGCCGTGATTGTGTTAAAGGATGGTGAGAAGGATTATAAGAAAGTGCTTATTTTTGATCCCATGTGGCTAATCAATTGCTCACATGAGGATATCATTATGTTATTCTATAATCCTATCTACTCAGACGCAAAAGATGCTGAACAAGCAGGAAAATACCAACGTGTGGTATTTTTATGCTTTGCGTATGACATCAACGCTGGATGTGATTTTGAGCAGAAGTTGGGAAAGACTGTTGAGAAGGTTGTGCCTGTGAAGAAATCAAAGAAGAAGATAGTTCAGGAACCGGTACTGACTAGAGATCAAAAGATTATTCGACACATCAGATTAATGAACAAGACCATGGATGAACAGAGAAGATTACAATCCAAGCAATAGTCGAGGGGGAGTTTGTAGATGCATATATGCGACTAATGCTTTGGATTAGATAAACCATATGTTTTGATGTTTGTCGATGGTGCGAAGGTGAGTTTTGGTAGGTGCGAAGGAGAGAAATTGAAGGTGCGAAGGAAGGTTTTGGACGAATGAGTCTTTGTTTATTGTGGAGTCTGGTTCGACTACTGAAAGTGGGCGAACCTGCACATTCGTATGAACTTTTTGGGCGAATGTGCAGTCTATATAAAGGCAAACTCAGATTTTGTAGTAAAGTTTTGTGTCATTTGTTCCCGCCCTTTGTCCAATTTCTCTCTGTAACTTTTATTAGTCTTATTACACGTCTAAACCTTGATTGTAAACATCTTTCTAAGTGTATTTGATTTGTTTATGAAATGAAAATGATTGAAAATGATGATTTGTGTTTGTTTTACTGATTAGTTATCATTTTGTGATAATTTTGGGGATTCCGCACCCAAAGTTAACTTGTTTGATTGTCTTTGTAGCTAAACGATCCTTTCACGCGCATACATCACTCAATGACATAAATGTTCTCCAACAATCTCCAGTTTTTCTTACTCAATGAAACGGAACGGCGTCACAGTGTCCATTTACTTGAAATGGCCACTTATATAAACGTGGAGGGGCTTGAGTTTTGAAAACTTTGTGTGTATAAGTTTAAAAAAAAAGTAGCAACCAATAATAATAAAGCAAGACCCACCCCACGCCAGTGAAGATCCCCCCACCGTTGGGGCCACACCCTGTTTCACGCATGGGGGAGGAGTGTATGGGGCTTGAAGGGGGATTTCACGCTTGTTTCCACGCCCTACTCCCCTACTCTAATTACGTATTGCCTACCTAAAACAATTTTTGTGTTTCTTTTTCTTCTCACATTAAAAGTCTTCTTAAAACATCTTTCATTTATATATATATATATATATAATAGATAAAGACTTATAAAAAACTACAAAATGATAAAAGTAGACAAATAAACAAATACATGCCTAAGACTAATAAGACCTACATAAAAAACACTCGATTATTACTTAAATAGATGTGTTTTAGGAAACATTAGGTTCATTTTGAAACTACTAGTGGGAATGCCCGCGCGTTGCCGCGGGTGTTTATTTTTTTCACATTTTAAATTGCCAAAACTTTATACGCCATAATATCATTTATCCAATCCGACCGATGCTCGATTTTTATGCGCGTTGCTGCGGGGTGACAACTTGCAGCGCAATATTCGATCCTGTTAGTTTATCAATCCTCTTGAAATATATTGTATAGTACTTTTGTTAATAGTTTTATTCGTATAATTAATATCATAGTAACAAAACTTTATTTTGAAGATAAAAACTATCCACTCCAATTTGTACATAATTCTCATGAAGGTTAATCCAATAGCAAGTTGATGTCATTTACAGTGACTTTTAGCAGACGTTACGTCGTTATCTTCACCGGTAAGAATAAAGTTCATGTATTTGATACTTGGAGTCACCATTCATTAAGACACTAACAACCTCGTACTTGCACAATAGTTAATCACCTCTCAAAACAAAATTGAATGATAAATAATAACACTAATAATACACATTAATAAATAAATTAAACTTCAGATACTTAATTATAAAAACTGATCATACACGTTAAGTTAAAGTCAATCATGATTTGTTTTAACAATTATTCAATCAAAATTAAGAACACTTGCCATCAAAAGAAGCTCATCATTTTTCTATTGTAAATGCACCATCACCCAGTGAATGCCGTTGTAGCAAACAAGACAAGTGCATTCTGAATGCAAACACCAGGGTAGAAAAAGATACTATTTAATTAAACATTTCTTATGAAATCAAAGATAGGAACATACATACAGCGACATTAAAACTAAAATTCACCATGTTGTTATCCTATGCAGTAACCAAAGCTTTCATGTATAGGTGGCGAACCTAAATTACTAACAAAATGTTAATGCATTTAAATCCAACTCCACTTCGTACTTACCAGTAGGCGAGAAGCATGCTGCGCGACGGAAACTGAGATTTCAAATCGAAGTCGTCCCGTGCACATTCATCATAAAGCACTCCGCATATCCAAAATCCGTAAGCTTCAGATTCCATCGGGGTTCGAACAAAACATTATCCGACTTAATATCAAGATGTGCAACACCGAACGTTTTGTAAGGACGATGGATCTGGACAATGTTAAGCTCTTTTTCAAGTCACTCGTCTGTTTGATTTGAGATGAGACGTTTTTTGATCAATTTACAGGCGAAAGAGTCGCAGGAGATGGTGGAGTAACACCGATAAAGAACCCCGAAACGACCACATCCGATCTCATCGCTGACTTGATAGTCTTTGTTGAAAAGTCGTGGTTCAAAAGTTATTTCCCGTTATGGTTTGTTGAGCCATTGAAAGTTGTTAAGAGGGACGAAGGGTGCTGATTGGTTTTATAGCAGAAATTATGGACCACGGATATTAGTTGCGATATGCGACTATTTGTATTCGAGAAATTGAAAAGAATTTGTGGTGTGTGATTAGAAACGTTTACATGTACTTCTTGCATTGAAGAGTCTTACATGGATGACATTATAACAAATGATTAATAAATATTTTTCAAATGCCCGACAATAAACACTTCATCTTCATCTCTATAATTACCCTAAAAATCATTACATTTCTATCTCCTTTTCTATTTAATAATACTTATTCTATACTTTTATCACTACATTTTCTCTCTCCTCTACTCACAACAACATTTAAAAATATTAAATAATTATGGAGTGTGAACAGTATCTCCTCCAAATTTACTGATGAACAGTGTCTCTTCTATATATTTTCTCTCTCCTCTACTCACAACCACTTATACACACTCTATATAATATAAAGGTCTCACTCACACAATTATAGAGCATCTACTGTGAATGCTCTAATGCTTTATGTAGCACATACCATAAGCATAACATGTTGTATTTACTTAAATTTGACGGGTATCCTTGCCAAATGTTTTATAATATAGTATAGATATAGATGGATAAGTCACTTGTTTATGAATGCGCGCGCTTTGTAGCGGTTGGTTATGTTTTTTAGATGCACGTTGCGTAATGTGTTTCACATAAGATATTTTTAATTGTTTGAAGAACTAAAGGATGATGAACCAGTTTATGGAAGAACAAACTCAACAGTTGAGGAGAGACAAAGTTCGAAACAAGCCGAGCCTAATACAAAAAATTGTTAGCGAATCAGGCTTCGCGGTTAAAAGGAACCAAGTCGGAGTTAATTTAGAGAGGATCCTTCTCGGTTGCTTCGGCTAGCTTGACATGTGTGACTTTTAATCCAATCGGGTGAATTATGCTTTTTTTACTTTTCAAAAGAAAGTTGTTGACCCTACCATTTATTATATATATATATTTAAATTGCAACTTTGGATGTGAGGGAGATTTACTGTTTCCCTCGATACAATTCCATAAAGCACGTACAAGTCCTCAATGCAGCAACCCATCATATATACATCATTCCTCTTTCTCCGTCCCAGCTGCTGTGTTTGTGGCGGCCCTTCGCCGGTGACCGTCGGTGCCCTCCCTCTACCACAGTGGCTCTGTACATGCAGTTTAACCTTTCTTTTTTACATCCTTTTTTCTCCGTTGCGTGCCCATATATTCATCTTCTTCCTTCTATAAATCAATAATTCGATCTCTGTGTTTGTACATGTATATGGTTTATTAAACGAAGGTCTGGCCATGGAGGTCGTACGGTGGTTTGGCGGCGGCTGCTTGGGATGTGCAGCAAGTGGTCGACGACCCCAGTAGCCGCCGGTGATGGTAGCGGCTTATTCATCCACGGTCTGGCAATGGAGGTGCTACGGTGGTTTGGCAGCGGCGGCGGCTTGGGGTGTCAGGCAAGTGGTCGACGAGCTCTGTAGCCGACGGTGACGGTAGCAATAGCCGGCGGTGATGATAGCCTTTTTATTGGCCGACGGTTACGTGACGTTTTGAGTAATCTGTTCTAAGTTTTCGATGTACCTGCGCGGCAACGCGGGCGGGTCTAATTGCCATCGGGTCAAATACGAGTAGGCGGTTGCCCCTGCCGCGGCAACGCACGACAGGTATAAACCTAAGTGAAGAGTTTGTTTATTGATTAGCTAGGGTTTGAAGTGTGCAGGCTGTTTTATTAACTGCTTTTGTGCATTGTAATGCTGTTCACTTTTGGTTGTGATTGTTATGTGAATGATGTGGTTTAGGTGGTTGTGTGTTTTAGATGCTAAATTGTTGTTTTATAAGTGTTGTGTTTGTGCTGAAATGTTCGGAGGATGAATCATTTGAAGAAGTTTTAGAAATTGGTACTTTAACAGTGTTGGAGTATTCCGTCATGATTTTGTGACCATATTTATAACTTAGGGACCAACTGCTCAAAGGCTTGAACTACAAAATCGTTTGCTACCTCAGTTGCTGAAACGATATATTCGAGCAGGTCTAATTGCCATCGGGTCAAATACGAGTACCCGGTTGCCCCCGCCGCGGCAACGCGCGGCGGGTATAAACCTAGTTTACTTTAAAAATAAACGAGTGTAAACATTTGTTTAATTTCTTCATAATTAATTACACCATCTCGTGTCAGATATGAAAGTTTAGTAATATTTGTATCTTTCGGTTGTATATGATTATAGTATTTTACCCATCATGCGTTGCGGCGGCGCGCGACGGATGGAACCATGCGTTACACACGTCACGTTATATAGACGGATTGTTAAGGTAAGCCTTCTGTTAAGTAGTACGACTATTGCGTCAAAACATAAGACTTAGCTTCCCTATTCAAATTCAATGTGATGTACACGTAGCATGGCATCAGCTTTTGGTTATTCGTCTCTCTCGACCTTGGTCTGGTCTAATGAACTGAGAATACATGAAGCTAAAGCAAGTTTTATAACAAACTTTTGAATTTGATTTCGAAGTGGTGGGTCCAAAAGATAAACACGGTATGTTGGGGAAATTGGCAAAATATATGAAATATGCTTCTCAAGAGCCAAGCATTCATGAAGCTAAAGCTATGATACCTGTGACATTTAAGATAATTAAAGAACCCACAACTGTGATCATTTTTACACTTACTCTCAGATTCAAGGCCCTTCTAGTTGTTGCGGCACAGTACAGTGTCACAAATACCAGATTCAAGCAGCTTACAAACCAAGTCAATCAGTTTCATCTACTAAAAACTAAAAGAAATAGTAGTTTCTGATGCAGCAAACTCCAAGACAATGCTTTTCACCTTTTTTTAAAAAATTGTGATTATTTACCATTTAATGCAACAAAGTGAGTACTTTGGTAAATTGCATACATGTATATTCAGCTCCTCTGTAACCTTGTCTTCCTAATGGCTGCAGAATCAATAATAAAAAGTATGATCGAATTAAATCAGTAGACGCATACTAAAAATAAAGGTAACGCAGATCAAGCATTAGATTATAATCCTTAAAAATATGTAATGATGGTGGTTTGTAATCATAATCATAATCGAGACACTATATTTTTGTATCTAAACAGCTGACAAGAAGTGTTAGCAACTCAATAGTCAACACAACCTCGCCCCACCCCTTTTTGACCCGTTATCTAAACCCACCCACATTACCGCCTTCAGAAAATAGTATGATGCAAACACATTTAATACTCATCATCAACATACTGCATAGCGTGATCAACATACCGCAAATGAAAGCTTTATGTTGAATTTCCAACAAGTTCCAGATAATCCAGAGAACCAATTGATTTGCACCCAAATGCAGAAGCATCATTATACACTGCAAGAGCCCATGAAAACAAAGTAAGTCAAATATCTTGCAGTAACAATGCTACCAAAAATGCCTGAAGGATAGATCATAAGTTACCCCAACGCTGTGTTAGATGTTCTAGTTCAAATGGATCAGCAAATATTCCAGACTGTAGTCTTCCAACAACTATAGCCTTACATGAGAGTTTTGGCTGCAATTCTATTTTATTGAATGGAGTTAAATGTCGGTGAAAACCTTCAACGAATAACTGTTGATGCATAACCAGCAGCTTTGGCATGATTTTCTGTATTTCACTTAATCTTTCAGAAAAGTCATTGGATATGAAATCTTTAAAACCCCGATAATTGCGTCAGGTTTTTAATAACCAGATCTATGCACACCAAATTTCATGACCAGATTCTGTTCTAAAACTCTGCTAATAATACAAACCAAATAATCAGATATAAGTGTTAGTATATGGGTTAAAAATATATACATATACATGGTTAATCACTATATATTTTCACAGTCCCTATGCGGCATGAAGCTGCGCCGCTGCCTATGCTTGGGCCCTTTATTTCAATGGTCAATCCCTGTTTGATGTGGTCAACTCTAAATAGGATTTAAGGTCACATCAGTTTCATATTTCCCCAATAGCACGTGCATCTTGCTCTGTGTATGTATTTGTTGCCATGAGCATCTTGTTTCTCTTTATCTTGGATCTTTCAACTTTAACCACGAATCAGCCCTAAATCAAAGAACCACAAACAAAGAACTATAAACCTAATTGAGCTAACAAATCACCTAGAAAAAGGATATTTGAATAATAAAGATGCCATGATAAGAAAAGTGCAACTATCACATGTTCTGGAGTGAGCTCAAATGTTTTACCGCTAATAGTAAAGGCGACAATGGGCATGAAGGAAAGAAAAGATTGCTGCAATCAACTGCAGATTCTCCCATCGGACTGGGTATTCGATCACACAACTGCATTTATATATTAAATGCAGATTCTCTAATACTATGTGTGTGTGTGTTTTGGTCTCTTTAATAAGGAAAATAATTACACTACACAAACACAAACATGTGTCTGTATACCTTTGCTTCTGGATGATTCGTGATAGAATCGATGTGATGGAAATTGCAGGATGCAACAACTGAGGGGCATTAGATGCAGTTGACTGAACATGAACAAAGATAAATCACATCAGCATGAGACAGATCTTATATATATGGCAAAACCAAAAATCTTAATACCTCCCAAGATGGATAGCATACCTTTTTAATTTCATCAGCGCCATAGTTTAATAATGCCACTTGGAGGTAGTACCAGTAAACCCGACCCACAATTTGTATAAAAAATCAACATAACCTAAAGGCAATAATTGATTCCAGATGACTAATAACCGGTCATGATAATTAAATATAAAACAAGCAACCATTCTCATTGTCATTTCTCATCAACAGATCTTAAGCTCATCATCCTACTAAACTGCCCCAACAACTACCCATGGTTATCAATCACAAGCATATAAATCCCTAATACCATTCCCATCCACGGCAGCTTACTATTCTCCTCTCTCAAATCCTCAACCGAAGTAGTCGTACTATTCGTTTCACCCCCACTCAATTGCTCCGTTTTAACCCGTCCTTGTTTCATCGCCTCAAGCGCCTTCAACGCTCTCGATAATAGACATAAATAAAATCTTTCTAGCTCAGTTGTAGGCGTAGCCTGATCGAGTGAAGAACGGGTTGGGTCAAATTGGTCATACAAATCAGTTATAGAAGTTGCTCTATCTCTTTTTATGTAGCATTAAAATGAAGCATCTCAAGGACACGATTATTACTATGCGCAAGATTAACAAACAAATTATGATCCATCAAAATCAATTTAAAAAAGATAAGCATTGCACATAAATAATCACCATAAACTAACCTACTTCAGTGAGATTCAGAACAGGTCAAAATGCTATCTTAATCTTCTTTCCATCACTCTAACCTCTAAAATTCCAAGATCCGTTGGACTCTTTTCCAAATCATCTATCCAATGACCGGTCTTGTCGCCATGAGCATCTTGTTTCTCTTTATCTTGGATCTTTCAACTTTAACCACGAATCAGCCCTAAATCAAAGAACCACAAACAAAAAACTATAAACCTAAATCAACAACTCCACAAAATTGATTGTCCAAATACTGATAACGTTACAAAATCTAACACCAACAACGATTTAAAGAAGCAAACAAGTCTATATAAAATGGTTAATCTTCAAAAGAAAAAGAATTAAAAGAAGAAGACATGTTTCCAATCTTATTGAACTCAAAACTGGAACTTGATCCTTAAATCTTCATCGCATTGTTGCAGAGTGGTAATTGAAGAAGATGGGGAAACGCAGGACGCTTCAATTGAAGCATTCAAGAGGTATTAAACCGTAGGCAAAGGAAGGGCAGAGATGGCAAGAGAGGGGTAGTATTGTAAAAGTGTTTGGATATTGTAAAGGAAGAGATGGGTGAAATGTCTACACTACCCTCCTAAGTGTCTTAATTGTCACAATTATGACCAAAATACCATTAAATTTCTTGCTTAAGTATGTTGTACATGTTGCTTCTTAAGTTGTGCGGAAATGTAAATGACAATCTTGGCCATCACTCCTCCTTAATAAGATAATATAGATAATATAGATTTGATGAATCGTTCGATTGCTTCTGCCCTCGAGTAAGTATTAATTTTAAGCATCGTGTTCCAAAAACTATTTATTTTTTTGTTGATTTCAGTATTTCTTTTTTTCAAATCAATAATACCACGCTTTAGTAAAGCTATTTCTTGCTCATTTGTCCATGATTGACTCTTCGCATGTCCTTGGAATCTCTCTTCAATTGCAATATCATGGTCATCGTTGTCATCATCATCATCGTCTTGTTGAACATGCATTTATGCAATATCTTCATTTAAATTGTATCATAGAATATATATATATATAGGTTTAGGATGTTCCTGTACAAAAGACATTTTTTGTACAAAGTGTGAGAAGTCTATGTAGTCATTGTGTTTTAAATTTCGGCTATGATGTTTTCGATTCTTTTTGCATTGTATTATATAGAAAAACGCCAAATGTAACAATTTAAAACACAATCAAATGTATTCTAGACATGAAAGTTAGAACACACGGATTACTTTCTTCGTATGATGTTTTAGATTGCATGTCTAGAATACATTAATTAGTGTTTTAAATTGTTAAGTTTTGTGCTTCTCTATGTAATACTATGCTAAAAGAATATAAAACATCATGCCTAAAATTTAAAACATAATGGCTATATAGACTTCTCACACATTGTACGAAAAATGTCATTTGTACAGGAACTCTACCATATATATATTTCAAATTGAATTTCTAGCATAGTACTGTCAACATCAAGATCTTCAAAAATCGGGAGTGGTCGATCCTCATAGTCACATGTGGACCGGAATTTTGGGCTCCTAGTTACAAACAGTTCGAAAGATTGTTGATCTTCTAAAGTGTATTCGTATCGACCTGTTGCAATAGGGATGGCAATTGGTCGGGTAATGGAGATCCCAAACCCATACCCTGTTGTAAAATCGTGTCTGATACCCGACCCAGTATCCGCAAGCTATATGTCGGGTAATTACCCGTCGGGTATTGGGCATACCCACATGTATTAGGTATACCCATTAGTTTGTTAAAAGATACCCATTGGTATGTCGAAATACATTTTTACTATTATAATTATTATATAATGTTTATTTATATAACAACTATTATAAAGAAAAATACACATTACATATATATAGGTTTTATCATAAATAAATAATAACTTTATAAATTCTAGATAATTTCATGTGTAGACTTCACAACATACAAAATATATGTAAAATATTATCATATAAATATTCCAAAACAAAAGTTACCTTTCACATAAAAAATCAATTAAAATAACTCACTAAAACAAAAATATAAATAAAAATTTTGGGTATTTGATCGGGTATATAGTTCGGTTAATCGGATCGACTATCACCTAATCCCATACTTGACTTAAACCCTCAAAATTTTTAAAACTAATCCCATACTCGGCCCATTCCCATCAAGTTTTGGGTGTATCCGTCCCATATATTTCAAGTTACTTGTATAACCATCGGGCTTATGTTTGTACCGGCTCCTTAAGATTTAGAAGATTTATTGGTTTCATCAACCTTTAATTTTTATTTTTATTTTTTAATTCACAGTAAGATATTTGTGCATAGAATAATGTTTGAAATTTGGTGGTGTTGAATCTTGGTTGATTATGGATTAAAAATGTTGTATCTTTATATCGTAGAATTTTGGTATATATAAATAAAATTTTAATTTTGATTTTTTTAGGCCACAATTATTTGTGACACCCGGCATATTCAGGTTAATACTTTTACAAACATATAAGTCTACCTTAGAGGAAAGATTTATTTAATGTACTTGACAGGGTCAGTTGAGTCGGTTTACACTTACATATTGTCTAGGGTTCAATGATTCGGAGGATCATTGGGGGTAACATATGCACACACGAGTCTTGAGTCCCGTTGTTGGTGAAATTACATGATTTGGATTAAGTACTAGACATGAACTGTTTCATATATGACGTGCAACGTGTAAATACGTGTTTATACGATTAGTTATATTTATCATATGTTAGGATTGCATGTTCATGTGTTAGAATGTGTTAACATGTGTTAAAATGGATTAAAACGACAAAATCATAGAAAACTGGATTCTGGAAATTTCGTTCGACCCTACGAGGGTGCAAAGCAACACTGACTATAAATACCATACTTTGCAACTTTCTCATCATTTCACAACCCTAACTCGCCTCCAAGTGCTCTCTCTAAACCCCAAACCTGTAGGGAGGAGTTTTTGACCTTGTTTTTCAGATCCTAACATAAAAACACGTTCCATATCATAAACAAGAGAAGATTCAAGGTGTATTCTTCACCTAAAACCTTTTAAATCGATTTTCATTCGTTTTTATCAAACCCTAAGTGTCCAGATCTGATTCAAGCAAGTTTTGACGAATAAAAACCTTTCTAACATCTTTCTAAACCAAATCTATTCATTATAATGAGTTTTCAAACAAAAAACCTTGTGTTAATGATGTTAAATGAGTTATTATGTGTTATATGATGTTTAAATGATGAATAGATGATATGTTAATGATCTAGGACTGTTTTAGATAATGATTTATAGTTATTATAGGGTGTAATTGTTGATTGATGAAGTTTCACCCATTTGGGGGGGGGGGGTTGTGCTAGATATAGGGTTTGTTCTTGATCGTATTGTTGATGATATTATTGGGGGTTTGCTATACATGATTAATTTGTGCATAACAACCTGTTTATGAGGTAATTTTGATAAGTTTACATTTTGGGTTAAGATTATATGCATTGATGTGACATTTCCATAATTTGCCATTTTGGGTAAGTTGTGATTTCTTCATGAAACAGATGGATTTCGGGGCATAAATGGTAGGGTTTTATGGGGATAGATTAGATGATATCAACTGTTGTGATTTATGATGTTTCGTGATGTTTTCGGACTGTTTTGATGAGATTTTGTGCGTTTATTGAGTATTTGCAGCAGTTGGGTCGAACCAGAAACTGGTTCGCCCTAACAGGGGGTCGAACCAACCTTTGGAGGGTCGAACCAACTGCAGAACAACCCATTCGACCCACTGAAAGGTCGAACCAATTGAGTTTCTACCTGATTCTACCCCACGACTTCAGAAATGTGATTTTTGATGCAAACTAAGTGTTTTATGCATGATTCTTGTGTGTAAACTATATGTACTTGATCAATTTATGTAATGGGTCACCAACGGGATGTCGGGTCTGTCTAGTGTGTCGAGTCAATGTTCAAATACATTTTCAAACATAATTAGTCATGATATGGACAATCGGGGACTAGTTAACCTACGGTTTATTAGTCAAAACACTTATACAAACTTTATGATAGGTCGCCGGTATTTGGGACTATCTAGTCGTGTCGGTAATTCTATTCTAGAAGATACAAACTAAGGTGAGTGTCACAGCCCCATTCTTTACTATTTTCATATCTGGGGGAGAAACATGCGGTACGAACTTTACAAACATTTAGACCAACATATTACATTATATCACATAGATACTTAGTGACATTACATCATTAAAGTCCTTGTAACATTTAGTGAACCATTAATATATGGATACATAGTGGGGAAAGTGTGAATAGATCTATTGGGCCCGGCAAGCCCCACTCAGGTCGACTGGAGGTCGGACGGGTGCATATTTGTCCTGTCTAACTTACGACACCGGGTGATGCCCGGTGGTGGGTATTGAGGCATTGTAACGTTCAGCACTGTATTAGGTAGCATTAGGTATAGATGAAAGGATTGTTGGGTCTGGTATTACAAACGTTGCAAACTTTTGAAAACTTAACTCTGTGACTCACCGGCACTGTATGTGTTGACTAACATTGCATGTTTTCTCGGGTCGCTAAGGTAGAAGCCGGTCTAGGTGCACCGGAGTCACACTACGTCTCATCCTATCATGCATGTTTAAACTTTGTTTGGGTTTTAAACAACTTACTTTTGGATCATGGTTTTATAACTTGGTTTTCTTCCGCTGATGTCTTTTGGTATTGTGTAAACTTTTTAAACTACGTGGTTGGGTTTATTACGTTATTTTCATATCATATAGTTGTCGTTTATTGTGACCGTTGACTTGAGGGTATATCACGCACCTCACGGTAAAACTCCGCAAGTGGAATTTGAGGGTGTGACACTATTCCATCTTTACCCATCTAGATTCACCCTCTTCCTTTAAAGCGTCTTGTTATGGCCCTAGCAAAACGCTTTGAAGTACAAAAGCTGACAAGAAAGTCAGATGCCTTGGGATTGAGTTTGTTTTGTTTTGTTTTAGGGTGAGTTTTTGTGGGGTCTAGGTGGGTTTTTGTTGGGTTTTTTAGGTTGGTTTTTTTTTTGTAAGTTTTATGTTTATTTAATTTTTATTTTATACTTTTTTTGTATATAAAAGTATAGTGGTGTAAACATGTCAAATCACACGATAAGTTTTCGAGTCTTGATTGTATGTATGTATGTATATGTGTGTGTGTGTCTATATGCAGTTTAGCCAAATCACCGAGATCATATTCGAAACAAGCATTCAAAATCCATTCTAAACAAACATTCAAACAAATTATACACTTTCAAAATAAACATTCAAATAAATATAAGCATTCGAAACAAACATCGTAAATATATAATAAGCAGTTCGTACATACAAAACATAAATACAACTGAAAGTGTACTACAACCTAACATATATACTAATCACTATGGTGGTGGTGGTGGCTGTAGTACTGGTGGTATGTCTGGCACACTCACCCGCTATGCGATCGCCTATAGCATCGCAACCGTCGACCCCTAAACCACCTCGTAGTGCTGGAGGCGGCGAACAAAATCGTGAGCCACCAAAAGCGCAGCAGGAGGCAAAGCCTTGTATATATGGCGCGAGTATTGTTGCTGTGGCTGCGGTGCAGGGTCGGGGCCATTATCTACTGCAACCTCTGACTCTGCCACTGGCTGCTGCCGTTGGGTCTGCGCCTGCACGTGGAGAGGCGCAGGTACTCCCGGCTCTAGCCCCACGTATACCGGTATATCTAAAGCAAGGTGCGTATGGTTAACACGTGACACCTTTTATAGACTTTATCAGACTTTCAGACCAATCAGTCAACCTCGTACCTCAAAGCGCTTCGCTTTGGTAAAGCGCTATCAAAGGTCAAAAATGCCAATAGTAGCCATCACCCAATTTTTGTTGCCAATTTATATACACAAAATAGCGGTGATGGTGTAATCGATTAGGTATAGGTACTTGTAAGTTGATACCCAAGCAAACCCTCTCTACCCTTAGAACTTAAAAACAATTATCTCAAGTTTTCAAGGGATCATATTTTTTTCAATTAGTAAATCATCACAAGTTTAGTGGTAACTATGAAATCAATGAAATTAAAGTCTCCAATAGTTCACATCGTACCATCTCTAAACTCTAAACCACAAGCTAATTACTTTTAAACTGGAAGTTTAGAAATGGAAGAGGATTTCTCTTTAAATTTAATCAAAACAACTTGAAAATCCTAATTCAAACTTACTTGATAGATGGTAATAAGGTTCTAAAGACATCATTGCTAATATAAGATTCTCTCTTGACACAAATATACCAAAACGCTCCGACTTCTTCGGATAAGGACTTCAAACCCTAGTGACAAAGAATGGCAGGAGGTCACAGCAAAGAAGAAAGGAGGCAAGTCACAGCATGAAGATTACAACAAACGTACATATCTAACTAAAATTTACGTGGCTAATATCCCGGAGAGATGCTCCAGTGATGATTTGAGGCGCTTCATAGAGGACTTTGGGCAGATTGAAGGCATATACATGGCAAGGAAACGGAACAAGATGGGTCAAAGATTCGCCTTCCTCAGTTTTGCTAAGGTAAAGGATAAGTATGAATTGGAGTCCAGTTTACGTAACATTAAGGTTGGGGACAACAAACTCTTTGTTAGCATTGTAAAATTTGTTGATGGGGAATTTGTTAAATCGGATAACAAGAAGGATCCTAAGAATGAGTCCTATACAGAGAGTTCGAAAGGAAAAGAAAAGTTTTAGTATGAAGAAAAGAGTAATGAGGACGTAAAGATGGCAGCGGATCAGGAAAATATGGATATGGGGATCAGAACTTCTTTCAGAGACACTCTTACTAAGAATCTCCATTCCAAGAATGTTGATTTCATTGAACTAGCACCAAACATCAATGCCTTTTCACAGTGGCATGATAAAGCAATCATTGTTCGGGTTTTGGATTTTCAGAAGTTAGTGTCTCTTAGAAGGTGGCTTCGATTAAGAAAGCTCAAGGGAACCCAGATCAAGTACATTGGAGGGATGACGGTTATGTTGATTTTTGAAAACGTCGAGAAAGCGAATTCCTTCATTATTAATAAGCCGACTTGGAAGGAGTGTTTTATGAAAGTGGATGCATGGAAGGGACAGATGATGGCTTACGAATGGATAACTTGGATTAAGATATATGGAGTTCCTTTAAACTTAGCTATCAATCCGGTTTTCAATGCAATTGGTGGAAAAATTGGGACTGTCGTGCAACCGGCTTATATTTCGGAAGATGATGATGATCTTTCGTTTGTTTGTATCGGAGTACTTAGTGGTGAAGGCAGTCGAATCAAAAGATCCATGTCAACTAAATAGCAAGACAAGACGATTAGAGTTTGGATTGAGGAAGAACCACGTGAATGTGTACTAGACTTCTTGGAAGAAGTTGAAGATGAGGAGCAGTTTGAACCGATGATCAATATGGATGAAGATAAGGTCGATGATCTTAAAGCGCAAAATTCCGGTAAAGACTCATCGTCGGCGAAGAAGAAAGAAGACGGTAAAACCACTAAGGAAACCGATGTTAATTTGGTAAGCAATAATGATGGTTTTAATGCCTTCAATGATGATAATCAAAGAATTCATGAAGATGACGATTCTCTCGGGAATAATACTAAGAATAAAAACAAAGACAATTTTTTTGTTTCTCTTTTGGTAACTCAAAGTTGGGTGAAAAAGGTGGGCTCAGGAAATTCAAAAGGATGCACCGGAAAGGAATGGCCCAGTCCAAATCCCCACAAGAGCGTACTAGGCCTAAGAAGTGGGCTAGGAGTAGGGATCCTTTTGGATTAAACTCACTATTGGGTATTATAGAGAGTTCCGCCCCAACACATGAAGACAATTCGGCCTACACAGATTCTAATGGGAGTGAGGAAATGTCTAGTTCTTATGATGAGAAACATGAGGAAAATTTTTGCACACCTGATTTGAACGAGGAGATACAATCGGCATCCAACTCACAGTCGATACATAGGCAAACTTAACCGATTGTTGAAAACGAGATCACTAATACCATCGAGTTAGGACACCGGCTTGGGGCGGATAATATTGAAGGTTTCAAAGAACAGGTTCACGATTCAATTATTAATGAAGGTTTTCAATCGTTCTTGGCATGAATTTTCTAACTCTTAATGTGAGAGGATTGGGTGTCCAAGCAAAGAAATCATGGTTCAGGGGTATTCGGGTAGATCAACAGATTGGGTGCGTTTTGTTACAAGAGACTTTGTATAATAATGTGGCTTCAAAATAGCTTGAAGGTTTTTGGGGTAGAGGTAGTTTTGATTATGCTGTGGTGGACCCGATTGGTAGATTTGGTGGTGTATTAACGATGTGGGATTCGACGATTTTTAGCCTTCAACCGATAACCAGGGAGAGGAATTTTCTGTTGTGCTTCGGTTTTATCAAGGGTAGTGGGGAGGCGATCAACATTCTTGTAACACCCCAACCGATGGCGGAAACATCGAGGTGTCACGTAAGAATGAGTATACAGTAGCACACGGTATTCAAGTTTTAATTGAAATTTATTTAAAGTAAAAATATCCAAAATTGAAAATACATAACAAGTCTTGAATGGAATTCTAATACATCAAAAAGCCAAACAAAGCATAAACTTCAAATTGTCTCCTCATGCTAACTCTCTAGACTTCAATCATCATTATTTCCTGTTGAGTTGTAAAAATGGGGGGGGGGGGTCAACTAGAAGTTGGTGAGAATACATAACCCATGTCAAGCAAATAGTTTAGGTATAAAAGTTTAGCAACTCATATGTCTATCGTAAGTTTAAGTCTACATGAATAAACATGATATGTTGAATCGACATAATCAAACCTCCGACTAGTTTAGGTCCATCCCGTCATCCACGGTTCACCTTAATAATATGTTGGAACGATAACAATCACCCACGCTACCTATGTAGGAGATACACGTATCCGGGTGGGATTGTCAATCCAATAGATCTATTATTGAGTATCGCCGGCTTGGCCATAGCTAATGATTATGTCATGTTGAAACACGTTGAAACTGTTGTTGTAGTCTAAATCATGAGGCATTAAAGTTTACAACTAGACATGTATGTAGAATTGCTTAAGTATAATGTTGCAAGTATAAAGAATTGCATAAACATGGTTACGTAAACTCACATTGGCTAAGGTGAATTATCCTCTAAGTGTTGTGAATGTATGCGAGGCGAATCCCAAAGACTCAACAACGTAGCTAGTCCAATTTGAAGATATAAGAAATCCGAAAAAGAAAGAATATCATGCTTCCAATTCGCCAATTACAAGAGCTTATAATCAAAGCTTCAATTGTAGAAGTAATAGACTATAGAAGAAAAGTATGAGGGAAAGTTTAATCGGATTGAAACAATCGATTTAGAGGTGGCAAGTGTAATGGTTCATAGGAGGGTTTTTATACTAGTTTTGGATTCAATTAGCCATTAAAATTGGTCAACACCATAAAGTAAGGTTTTATGATGAATTGACTATTTGACTAAGACTTTGACTGTTTAACTAAGACTTTGACTAGGACCTTGACTAGGACTTTGATATATATATATATATATATATATATATATATATATATATATATATTGAAATGAATTTATATCTTCCTTGTTTGAGATTATAAATGTAATTGGAAAAATGATTAGCTTTAAATAAGAAATAAAAAAAAACATTAGTTTGAATTATAAAATAAAAACACCGTCTTATAAAATGACGATTTTATAAATAGAATTAGGATAGGACATATGTCATGATTGAAGATTTTTTTTTTAAGTACAATGATAAAATAAACTTAGAAAAATAGAGTGCACGGATAAAGATAAGAATACTTAGAAATAAATTAGACTTTATATCATGGATCGGGAAATACTTTAATGCAAAATAAATGGGAAAATTCGTGAGGTTACAGTCTCCCCTACTTTTAGAAACTTCGTCCCGAAGTTATAAAAAAAACACCGGGTTGACAGTGATTGGGTAGAAATTAGGGCAACTGTGGTTTGGAAAATTTGTGTTAAGACATGACATGAATTTATAGGTAACAGAATAAACTATTTCGAATAATTTGGTAAGAGGTTTGATAGGTGTGGGTTTTAAGGGTTGGATTTAGGTTCGTCTAAAATAGCAAGGAGAATAAGAATCTAGCAAAACACTAAACTTTAAGTTTTAGGAATCTTAAAAAGAAATGCATGAGTTAATTGACTATAGAAATACTAAACAGGTAACTAGAGTTTATAATTGGTTATCTACCAAAAACCTTAGTAGAATTTCACACTACCTTAACGTACCTGTAAATTCATGATTACGTTCCGGACCGTAATCACCAATTTACCTTACATTAGGGTTTTCTGTCCTTCTATGACTCTAAACACACATGTAAGTAATGCAAAATAACCTTGTGATTGAATCGTATACAATGTATCAAAAAATGAGTCCAACTGTTGAGCAAGAAAAAGACTTCTACCAGTCAGTGAGTAAGAACCTCTACCGATTGTTGAGCAAGTGCGATAGCCTCTACCAGTCGTTGAGCAGGTTGTAGGGCCTCGATCTACCGACTGTTGAGCAGGCATGATGACTTCTACCAATCGTTGAGTAGGTTATTTGGTACTCTACTAACTGTTGAGCAAGTACTTCATCCTCTATCAGTTGTTTGATTAAGTGCACCAATTATTACACACATGAATTGCAAATTGATAATATGTACATGTAAGCAATCAAGTATCAAGTATATCATACGAGTTGTAATAGAGTTGCCCTAGACAAGGTTAATGACTCTAGGTGTGTCTATAGCAAATAGTTTATATTCCATGAATTCTAGTTTCAAATGTTCAAATATGGTAGATAGTCGAATCCTCATGTATAACTAAGGATTATGTTTAATGCAACACACAATCAAGTTTCAATAGTCTGGTTATCATGGGTAACTAGCTCATGTGTGAGAAGGTGAAGGATATGAATTTAGTTCTTGAGAGGATGATGAAAAATCTTGAAGCAGAATCAAGGTTGTGAGAGATAGTGAATGTGAAGATAGTTGATAAAGAGTTTATTTTATAGTAAGGAGATTATGTAGCAGTGTAAATTTTGGGGTTTGGATCAAAGGTTATAATCAAGTGTATAAGAAAACATGATTGTGGTATATGCCAAATATTGTAAAAATTTGAAGAAGTTGAAAATGAGTGAGTGTCGATGGAGAATTTAGAGACTAGATATTATTCCTATGGATTAAAAAAAATCTTATTTTCAAAATTGGTTTTATACATAAAGCAAAAGTTGTTAAATAGTACAAGCTAAGTGGGCTTTGATTAAAATATTCCCGTTAGTTGGAGATTTCAAACATGACATTAGGTTTTGAAGATCAAGATTCTATTAAGTGATTTTTAATAGTTTAAAGCATTATATAGAAAATTGTTTGTTACGTCAATAAATAAACAATTGAATTTAAGTTCGAGGATATCTTTTGACAAAAATATGTACTTTGTAAAGTTTATAGGTAATAAAAATCCAACAAGATTTAGAAATCTTTAGTTTGTGCTAGGGTATACTCAGGTTATAGTTTTAATAAAATAAGTAACATGTGGAGAAATGAAATAATATGATTTGGGTAGGGTGTTGAATATTTAAAAAGTGGCTAAGATGGTAAGGTGAAGTGTGATTGTGAAATCCATAGATGGTTATGAAATGAGATTGATTTAAGCTGTAAAATTTTGAGATTTTAGAGCTTAGTTTAAGGAAAGTGAGTGTAATCATTTATTCATTAATTAAAATGAATAAACGAAAACGTTGACTTATCAAAACTTCTAGATTCTAATAACATAGTGAAGACATGCTTTAGCCTATAAGTGAACACTTATCCCGAGAATTCCCAGGTAGGCATCCAGGTCCCTCGTCTGATTGGGATGTATGCCCAATGCCAGTCCTAGACAGAAAACTCAGAATACAGGCGTTCACCCTTCCAGATTGCAAGTGTTCGTTATTAAAATTTAGAACTTCGACGAGATCTTCAAGGTGGTTCAGGCTAAACCTGAGGATTTGTCCTACTAGTCTAAGAGTAGATCCAGTGATGGAGAATAATCATCTTGTAGGAACTAGAGTAGAGATGAGAAGTAGGATAGAGAAAGAGAAAAGAAACAAGTATAGTTGCAAGTAAAAGAAGCTAGTACTGGTTATAATCCTATGGTTATAGACTAGATTATTTTTCTAATAACCTAATTCCCTATAACCATGGCTCTGATACCAATCTCTAACACCCCAACCGATGGCGGAAACATCGAGGTGTCACGTAAGAATGAGTATACAGTAGCACACGGTATTCAAGTTTTAATTGAAATTTATTTAAAGTAAAAAATATCCAAAATTGAAAATACATAACAAGTCTTGAATGGAATTCTAATACATCAAAAAGCCAAACAAAGCATAAACTTCAAATTGTCTCCTCATGCTAACTCTCTAGACTTCAATCATCATTATTTCCTGTTGAGTTGTAAAAATGGGGGGGGGGTCAACTAGAAGTTGGTGAGAATACATAAGCCATGTCAAGCAAATAGTTTAGGTATAAAAGTTTAGCAATTCATATGTATATCGTAAGTTTAAGTCTACATGAATAAACATGATATGTTGAATCGACATAATCAAACCTCCGACTAGTTTAGGTCCATCCCGTCATCCACGGTTCACCTTAATAATATGTTGGAACGATAACAATCACCCACGCTACCTATGTAGGAGATACACGTATCCGGGTGGGATTGTCAATCCAATAGATCTATTATTGAGTATCGCCGGCTTGGCCATAGCTAATGATTATGTAATGTTGAAACTCGTTGAAACTGTTGTTGTAATCTAAATCATGAGGCATTAAAGTTTACAACTAGACATGTATGTAGAATTGCTTAAGTATAATGTTGCAAGTATAAAGAATTGCATAAACATGGTTACGTAAACTCACATTGGCTAAGGTGAATTATCCTCTAAGTGTTGTGAATGTATGCGAGGCGAATCCCAAAGACTCAACAACGTAGCTAGTCCAATTTGAAGATATAAGAAATCCGAAAAAGAAAGAATATCATGCTTCCAATTCGCCAATTACAAGAGCTTATAATCAAAGCTTCAATTGTAGAAGTAATAGACTATAGAAGAAAAGTATGAGGGAAAGTTTAATCGGATTGATAAACATGGTTACGTAAACTCACATTGGCTAAGGTGAATTATCCTCTAAGTGTTGTGAATGTATGCGAGGCGAATCCCAAAGACTCAACAACGTAGCTAGTCCAATTTGAAGATATAAGAAATCCGAAAAAGAAAGAATATCATGCTTCCAATTCGCCAATTACAAGAGCTTATAATCAAAGCTTCAATTGTAGAAGTAATAGACTATAGAAGAAAAGTATGAGGGAAAGTTTAATCGGATTGAAACAATCGATTTAGAGGTGGCAAGTGTAATGGTTCATAGGTGGGTTTTTATACTAGTAAGGTTTTATGATGAATTAACTATTTGATTAAGACTTTGACTGTTTAACTAAGACTTTAACTAGGACCTTGACTAGGACTTTGATATATATATATATATATATATATATATATATATATATATATATATATAGAAAGGGTAAAATGAGAACATGCTTTTCGTAAAAGAACTAAAGAACACACTTTTCCACCACAAACATATTTTAATCCAAAAAGAATTTGTGGACCATAATTAAAGTAGAATAAAATATAAAATGGAATATTCTCTTTCCTAATAAGACAAAACAAGGTGGGACCAGGTCTTTACACCACTGTAAACCCATCGTAATTTTTTTTTTACGTCGAGGTTACCCGTTTTTTCACCGGTGGAAAAAAAATTTTAAAAAATTCACATTTTACGTCGGTGTTCTCGTGGTTCTTTTACGAAAAGTGTGTTTTCATTTGAACCTAATCCTATATATATATATATATATATATATATTGAAATGAATTTATATCTTCCTTGTTTGAGATTATAAATGTAATTGGAAAAATGATTTGCTTTAAATAAGAAATAAAAAAAAACATTAGTTTGAATTATAAAATAAAAACACCGTCTTATAAAATGACGATTTTATAAATAGAATTAGGATAGGACATATGTCATGATTGAAGATTTTTTTTATGTACAATGATAAAATAAACTTAGAAAAATAGAGTGCACGGATAAAGATAAGAATACTTAGAAATAAATTAGACTTTATATCATGGATCGGGAAATACTTTAATGCAAAATAAATGGGAAAATTCGTGAGGTTACAATTCTCAATGTCTATGCGCCGCAGGGAGATGTGGAAAACGCCATTTGGGGTCGAATTTGATTAGCATCATAAGAGGTAGTTCTGGATTGTGGGAGGGGATTTTAACTCAGTTCGTAATGAATTTGAGAGACGAAACTCTATTTTTAACAATGCCGCTTCTAGATAGTTTAACATATTTATTGAGGATGCGGGCCTACAAGAATTATTACTTAGAGGAAGGAAGTTCACATTTTCAGTCGGTAACAACTTAAGTCGGATTGATAGATTTTTGGTTTAATGGGAATTTTCCTACAGGTGGTCTTCGGCGGAATATAGAGCTCTTCTAAAAGGCCTACCTGATCATTATCGGTTATCCTCAAGACGGTTACTTCTAATTTTGGTTCGAAGCCTTTTAGATTTTTTAATTCGTGGCTTGACAAGGATGATTTTGAGGACGTTATTTTGAAAGCTAATAGTGAGTTTGATGGTTATGGGAAGCCAGATTTGATGCTGGTTCAAAAGTTTAAGATGTTTCGTAGCCGCGTTAGTGAGTGAAAGATTTGAACTAAACAAAAAGAGATGGAAGAGAGTTTGATCATCAAAGTAAAGATTTGATGGAAGAAGAACTTTGGACGTGGGAGGAGGCATGTCGTCGAGTAAAGGAATTAGAAAGTTTTCGGCATAAAGACATCCAACAGAAATCAAGGTGTAAATGGGCAGCGGACAGTGACGATAATACAAAGTATTTTCACGGTTTGCTCAATAAAAGAAAAGCGTCGAATAGTATCCGGGGTTGACGATTAACGGGGTTTGGGAAACGAAACCTTGCTAGGTTAAACAAGAAGTGTTTCGCTTTTTCAACCAAAAATTTGTTGAGGATATGAGTATGCAACCAACTTTAAGATGTCACAAACTCAAGATGTTGACCATAGAAGAAGCCGATTCCTTAATTGCACCATTTTCAGAAAAAGAAATAAAAAATGCGGTGTTCGATTGTGGGAGTGACAAGGCGCCGGGTCCCGATGGTTTCAACTTTATGTTTATTAAAAAATTTTGGAGTATTGTATCTAGGGATGGCAATGGGTTGGGTTTGGGGCGGGTTTAGGTAATCCCAACTCCATAACCGGTTAGGTTTGCTTGTCCCAAACCCGACCCAAAACCCGTCGGGTTTGTGTCGGGTAATTACCCATCAGGTATCGGGTATACCCGTGGGTTTCGGGTAAACCCGTTAATTTTTAAAACTTATCCATTGAGTATATCTGACCAAAAACCCGACGGATATCTATTAGGTAACTATTAATCAATTACATTTAACATTATTAAATATATATCCATATGATTACAATGTATAAATATAAAATAATTAAATCAAATAAAAACACTCAAAGACATAGATAACAAATAGTATATACTAATTTTTTTTTATAATTTTTAGCATAAGATGACAATCTAGATGGACAATTAGATATATTATGCATACATATTTAAAAAGATATATTAGAAATTATATTGGGTATCTAATCGGGTAAATGGGTATACGTTATCGGGTAATCGGGTCGGGTAAATAGGTATATCATCAAATCCCAAACCCGTCCCAAACCCACGGAAAAAATAAAAACTAATCCCATACCCGGACCCATACCCGATTACCCGACCCAAACCCATCCCAAATGTGTCGAGTTTCGGGTTTACCCATCGGGTTCGGGTTTGATTGCCATCCCTAATTCTATCTGTTGATTTCTTGAATATCGTTAAGGAATTTCACGAGACGGGTTATATAAGCCGTGTTGTGGGCTCCGCTTTCATAACTCTTATACCAAAGTCTTCAGCTCCGTCGGATTTAGGTGATTATCGTCCTATAACGCTTATCGGTGTGATCAGTAAGGTTATTTCAAAGTTGCTTGCAAATAGGATGGCAAAGATCATGGGGAACATCACTTCAGACACACAATCGGCGTTTTTGAGTGGGAGGTTTATTCTAGACGACCCATTGATGATTAACGAAATTATTTCTCGGGCGAAACAAATGGGAAAGGAGATGTTCAGTTTTAAAATTGATTTTCAAAAAGCATATGATAACGTTCATTGGGGTTTCCTTCTTTGACGTGCTTCGACAATTGGGATTTCCTACTCGATGGTGCACATGGGTGGAAGGTATTCTTGAGTCAAATAGGGTGTCAGTTCTTGTTAATGGCGCGCCAACATTTCTGTTTGATTGCAAGAAAGGTATTCGGCAAGGTGATCCTTTATCACCTTTTCTGTTCGTTATTATTATGGAGGCGTTTTCAAGTATTTTTAGGAAAGCTAAAGACATTGGCGCTTTTGATGGTATTCGCCTTCCGAATGGTGGGCTTGAGGTAAACCATTTCCTTTACGCGGATGATGCGATGATTTTAGGAGAATGGTCGACTTTTAATTTTAATAATTTGAAAAGAATTTTGAGAATTTTCTTTCTCTGTTCTGGTCTTAGAATTAATATTAATAAGTCATCCCTTTATGGTTTTGGGGTGAACTCGGAGGTTATCGACAGAACGGCCGAAGGTTTGGGGTGTAAGGCAGGTTGTGTTCCGTTTGTGTATTCAGGTATGTATCAAGGTGGGGCGAACATGAATAGAATCGCTAATTGGCAACCGGTTAAGGAGGTGTTTCAGGCTCGCCTATCAAGGTGGAAAGCACATGTTCTTTCGATTGGTGGTAGATTAACTCTTATAAGGTCGGTTCTAGAGAGCTTACCTTGTTATTATTTCTCGTTATATAAAGCCCCAAAAAAGGTTATTTCTGATCTAGAAGCTTTAATGAAGAAGTTTTTGTGGGAAAGTCGTGATACGGTAAAAACATTGCATTGGGTGGGTTGGAATAAAGTGACGATTCCGATAGATAAAGGAGGTTTGGGAGTTAATCGGTTGGAAAATACAAACCAGTGCATGTCGGTAAAATGGTTGTAGAGGTATAGATGTGAAAATAAGGCCTTATGGAAGATTGTTATTGATTCCATCCACATGTCTACTCGAAATTGGGACCTGTATCCATGTCAAGGTAGATTCAAAGGTGTTTGGCCTCAAATTATTAAAATGGGCCGGATATTGAAAGTGGCCGAAGTGGGCTTCAATTCTCTTGTGAGAGCTAATGTTGGAAATGGTGAAACAATAAGATTTTGGTTGGATCCGTGGATTTGTGATATACCCCTTAAGGTGCGCTTTCCTAATCTTTACCGAATTGAAACCGATAAATTTTGTAAGGTGTCGGATCGTGTGTTGAAGGTAGGTGGTGCTAGTTGCTTTGCGTGGCCATGAAAACACGATCCAATATATTTAGACGAAACTATGGAATTGATGGACTGTTTTAATTTGCTTACGACTGAGAAACTTTCTTCTAAGAAAGATTCATGGTTGTGGCATGGTACCGGCTCCGAATTTAAAGTGGAAAATGTCAAGGCTTGGATTTCATCGACCGAAGATACTAATGTGGCGGCTTTATTTGACTGGTGCAAATGGATACCTAAGAGATGCAACATCTTTATGTGGAGAGAAAGACTTGAAAGATTACCAACGAAAGAAGCTTTGATCAAGAAAAACATTCAAGGGGATAACAACGTTTGCATATTTTGTGAAGACAGAGCAGAGACAGTAGAGCATATTTTCACAGGTTGTTTATTTTCGACTATTTTATGGAAAGCTATCACAAAATGGTGTAGATTTCCAGTGTTTTACGTTTGTGACTTAAAAGAACTTACGAGCATGTACAAGAACTTACGGCTCAACTCGGAAACAAGGAACATGGTCCAAGGTTTGATGATTATTGGTTGTTGGAGAATTTGGAAGGCTCAAAATGATGGTATTTTCAACAACAAGACAACAAAGATTGATGAGGTTATTTTGGATGTTAAAAGTTATGTTTTTTTTTTTTATGGTATAATAATAGGAATAGGAGTACAAAGTGTATTTGGGAAGAATGATGTAATTGTGACATCATGTAATTTTGTTTGATTTGATCTCACCTTGGGGATCAAACGTTTGTTTATATAATGAGTTCATCTTTAAAAAAAAAATATAAGATTCTCTTAGGATTTTCAATTACCATATCTTGAAAGCTTTTTTTTTTAAACTTTAACTTCATTAAAAAACGGCTAAGCCCCCCAAAAAGAGGACCGCCAAAACCAACAGATTTACATCATATACAAAGGAAATCTACACCAATCCTTCCAAATTACATCATTATACTTAGATCGACAACGAAACCAAAGAAAAGAGTACGATTTAATGCTCGCAATCATATCACAAACCCGGGGTTGAACGTCTTCAAAAATCACCCAACACGCGGTCATAACAATCCCTTTTACTAGGGTCTTCTTAGCCTTGATAAATTGATTCGACACTGGAAGTCTCAATATATCTTTGATCTCCAAAAGAATAATGGGTTCTATCCTGCACCATCGCTCAATAAATTGCCATATGACAGCAGTAATAATGCAACCAGTGAATAAATGATGTGCCGACTCGTCCGCTGAATTACATAAGACACAACGATTGTTCCCGGCATTGATATTCCTTTTGCTAAGCTCCTGTTTCGTCGGTAATCGATCCATGTTAAGCCTCCACATGTGAATATTAACCTTAAGTGGCACCCACCCGATCCAAATCATATCAGAAGACTGACAAGGATTGCGATCGGTAATCATCTTCTTTTTAACAGCCTTGACAGAAAAAATGCCATCGTTCTCAGTCTCCCATCGCCATGTATCTGGCTCCGCACGTAAGGAACAGCTCGAAATCACTTCCATCAGCTCTCTGTATTCCGAGATTTCGGCAAAAGAAGCAAGCCCCGACTTCCAATTCTCGATCAGCATCGGCTTGCCATCACTAAAAACAATTCTCTCCGCAACCGAGCATCCTTTCTTCTTTTCCAACGCATATAAGTTAGGCCACCGAATGGATAACAATGAATTGCCATACCACATGTCCTTCCAGAAACGGACATCCGCACCACATCCCAGATTACCCCTTATAAGATTAGTCATGCCTTTACCATCCAGCTTGATCTTCCCAACAGTCACCACAATGTTTTTCCAACAACCAACGAGGCCGTTATTCAAAGGAAGAAAAGACCAATTACCCTTTTGACCGTGAAGGGCCTCAATAAACCTTCGCCAACTAGAATTTGGCTCAGATTTAAATCTCCAAACCCACTTAGTAATGAGAGCTTTATTGACATCCGTTAATTTCGATATACCCAAACCCCCATTTTTTATAGGAGTAGTCACTACTTCCCATGCAACCCAGTGAAGTTTCCTCACACCATTAGACCCACCCCATAAGAAGTTTCTCATTAATTTCTCTATTTGTTCCACCACCTGAACTGGAGCCTTATAGATAGACAAATAATAAATGGGTAAATTAGCCAAAACCGATTTTATGAGAGTTAGGCGACCTCCCATAGAAAGGGCGTTAGCTTTCCACGACGATAACCGAGAACTTATAACATCCACGACCGAGCTCCAATAAAAAATCCGATTCATGTTGGCGCCAACTTTGATGCCCAAATATTCACACGGGAATTGTACACAAGTGAAAGATCCTTAGAAGGCGCGCCGCGCCGTCTTCTCTATATTATCCTTGGACCATTCTCCAATAATTAAAGCGTCATCTGCATAGAGTAAATGAGAAATATCCAACCCTGATTTCTGGTCTTTTATACCCTTAAATTCCCCTTCTGCACACGCTTTATCAAGGATACACGTGAGGGCCTCCATAACTATCAAAAAAAGAAAAGGGGAAAGTGGATCTCCTTGACGAAGCCCCTTTTGACACTGAAACTCAAAAGTGGGCGACCCATTAACTAACACCGAGGATCTAGCTGACTCAAGAATCCCTTTCACCCACCTCCCCCATCTTTGGGGAAAACCCATTTAGCCCAACATGTCAATCGAAAAACCCCAATTAACATTATCGTAAGCTTTTTCAAAATCAATTTTAAGCATAAAGGCTTTTTTCTTTTTTTTACTTAGCCATCCGTAAACTTCATTTAAAACCAAAGGGCCATCCAAAATAAATCTACCTTTTAAAAACGCCGACTGAGTATCTGAGATAACATGGTCCAACACCTTTTTAATCCGAATCGCAAGGATTTTAGAAACCACTTTGCTGATCACCCCAATTAAAGTAATCGGTCTGTATTCAGATAAACCCACCGGATTTTTCGTTTTGGGAATCAACGTGATAAAAGAAGAGCTGCAACCTTTGCCAAAGGTACCCGAGTCATAAAAATCCCTCATCAAATTAAAAAAATCATCTTCAAGATAACTCCAAAAGAACTTTATGAAGCTGAAATTAAAACCATCCGGCCCTGGAGCACGATCAGACCCACACTCGAATACAGCTGCCTTAATCTCTTCTTTAGTAAACGACTCAACTAACGATTCAGAAAGATCCGAAGGCAACTTTTTTATATTACTGCACCTGATTAAAGGCCTGCGCGTGAACCGCTCTGTAAATTGCCTTCGGAAGTGCTTCAAAATCTCCCGTTTAATAATAACCGGCTTTGTGACCCAAACATCATCCACCAATAAACCTGGGATGGTGTTTTTAGCTTTTCTCCCATTCACCATGCCATGGAAAAAACTCGAATTGTCATCCCCATGCAACGCCCACCGAACTCTAGATTTCTGCTTTAAGTCTTTAATTTTGCATTGATTAATATATTCCACCCCTTTTTTACACTCCTCCCAAACCCACACTTCCTGCTCTTCAAGATCTCTCTCTTCCATTAATCTTTAAAGAATCAAAAGATCCTCCCCTTCTTTTTTGTTAAAGACCCGCCACCAAGAAACCAACGCATTTTTAACGGCCTTCAATTTAAGATTGAGCTTACCATCAGAATTACCTTCGAACACCGAATTCTCGAAAACTTTAATGACCTCCTCCTTACATCCCTCTCTATCAATCCACGAGTTGAACCAGCGAAATGGTTTGGAGCCATAGTTTGCTTCCACTAAGGAGAGTAAAATAGGCGAATGATCAGAACAATCTCTCGGGAGCGCTCTAAGAACAGCTTCAGGCCACCTGTTAAAAAAACTTTGACAGACAAAAAAGCGGTCAATCTTGCTCAATTTAAATTCACCTTCTTTAGATGTCAAACATGTGAATTTACCACCCCTCATCACATACTCAAACAACCCCACTTCATCCACAAATTTATTAAGGTTCGAAGCACATCTATTATTAAACCGGGAATTTTTTCTCTCTTCAGGGATCCTAACCGCATTAAAATCTCCCATGAGAATAAGCAACCCTTCCATGTTAAAAAGAACGTTCTTTAACATATCCCATAACTCCCTTTTTTCTCCCAACTTTTGAGGCGCATATATATTTACACAATTCATCCGAGTCCCGTCTTCCACAAGAACACCCGAAGTGATCAAAAATTCCTATTTTTTATAGAATTTTCTTTTTTAAAAAGTTTGGGATTCCAAACATTAAACATACCACCAGACCTCCCCGTCGCTTCTACCACATCAAAATCCAGCCCATCATTACCCCAAATGTTATGAAAATCAAACCTACTAACATCATCCAAATGAGTTTCCTGAATTGCAAGGAAATCCACACTATTATTACTTCTTAACTGTCTCACCCGTCCCAATTTACCATCACCACCAAACCCCCTAATATTAATTGAGAGAAAATTCATTTGATACCTGATTGTACCTCTCCATTAATGATGGAATCCCTAAGTAACGATTGAAAATTTGAAAAATCAACACCCACCACTGAACCAAGCTTCGATGTGTGCGAGACCTCCTGTTCTACCTTTTTGTCTTTCATTTGATCTTGCTTATCATTGTCTTGCTGTGAATCACTAACCTCCGGACTCCTTTGTAATTGTTGCGAAATATCATCCAAATCATGAAAAGCCATTGACTCAGCCAAGGGGTCCACTGTACCTCTTTTAGTCGTAACATTTAGGCCCAGAATAATTGGAGCCAAACCAAATGAATCATTATCTTGAAAGCTATTTATACTTTGTAAAATTTTGACAAGGAAAAATTAGTAAGGTATAAATTATATTTGAAATCACATTCACAATACTTTTCAATATTAATTGAAATCACATTAACAATAATTATTTAATAACCCATGACCACTAGTGGTATGGTGTCCCCTTTATAAATGTAAGGTTGTGGGTTCAAATCCTTGCAAATGCAAGGTGAGGTGGAATTAAGGTGTGATAAAATTTGCCGTTCAAAAAAAATGATAATTATTTAATATTTACTAGTTTATACCCCGGGAGCGTCCCGGGTTGACCAACCTAAGGGGAATAAACATAATTAGTGACTTGTCTATACATAATTAATGATTTACCTGAACACTTTGTGTTTTTTTTCCTGTATGAACAAAACCTCACAATTTTTTTTTTTCGTTTTTTATATAGCACTATGGTAGGCTTTGGTTTATTATATGTATAGATATAGAATATAGATATAGATTACCAATAAAGTTGATTAGTAGTTGTTGAAATGCAACCATCCGGCCAACCGACATTAGGAGTCACGTTTAATTGTTTGAAAATGGAATTTTTAGAGCTAAAACTTTCTTCTTATGTTAAAAGTGATTTATTATTGAAAAGAAACGGTCTAAAGATATAACAATCATTACGAAAATAACTTGAGTTTTCAACAGTTAAAAATTATATCTCATATTACTAAAGATAAGGGTCCGAACTTCTCGGAGGGCGAATTGGCGATCTAGGGTTTTGGGGTTTTCTTCATGGCGGCGCGTGATAGATACCGGCTTAACACCTGGTATGATGTTCCGGTTAAGAGGGATAGGAACACGGCTACACATCAACAGTCGAAGTCATCTAGGGACGAGGTAAAATTCTTTATTTCAAATCTTCCTGGGAGGTGTTCTTCAGCAGATTTGAAGGAGATTTTGAGTAGGTATGGAGATGTTTTTGGGATATATATTGCGAGGAAGTATGACAGGTTGGGGAAGAGATTTGGCTTTGCGACATTCAAAGTGGTTCGTAATAGGGCAGATCTGGAAGCGAGTCTCAAAGATGTATGGATTGGGAGTTATAAATTGTTCATTGTTCCGGCACGGTTCGTGGAGGAGAAGAGTATTAAGGATTCCAAGGGGAAGGGTATTGATTACGTTGTGCATGGTGAGAAGGTATGGAAACCAGTAGGTGATCAAGAAGTCTATGGGAATGTGGATGTAAACAAGGAAGGTCCGTCTGACATGCACGTTGACAAAGATCCAGTATGCATGGGAGATCAACGGTCATTCAAAGATACGTTGGTTAACAAACCGATGGATAAATCGATGCCTGAAGTGATTATTCAATCCGAAGGTAAGAATCTGGATACGGTTTATGATAACGGGGTAATTGTGAAGGTTAGAGATGTGGGTATTCTTATGGCATTGAGGAGTAAGATAAAGGAGGTGTGTAAGAGTTTTGTTGAGATTAAGTATATGGGTGGTCTATATACTTTGTTGGTATTTAAACAAGGCAATGATAAGGAGATTTTTATGAGGGCTAGAGAGGTATGGAATGAATGGTTTTTGGTGGTGGAACCATGGGTAGGTCAGACGATTGTGGTGGAGAGGTTAGCGTGGGTTAAGATTTTGGGGCTGCCTGTACATGTTGCTGAGGTGAATGTTTTTGATAGTATTGCGGGTGTGTACGGAGAGGTAGTTCAATCGGCTATGTTTCCGGAGGAAGGTGATGTATCTTATGCAATTGTGGGTATTATTCCTAGATCGTATGAAAAGGTTAGTGGCTACTGTAAAGTGGTATGGAAAGAAAAATCGTTTGTCGTCCATGTTGATGAAGACACGGGAGAATGGTCTCCGGAATGTATATTTGATATGGAAGAGGAAGAGATGGATATTCAAGACGATCGGAACGAGGTTGTTTTGCAGGATGATCAACAAGGAGATACGGGTAATGGTGCGGTTCAGAATAATCATGTAGCTGATGTGGGTAATGACTCGCAACATCTACAAGGCGTTTTTGACGATTCCGTAAAAGACCCGGTTGGTTCTAGAAGTTGTAAACGGAAAGGTGGTCGTTATTCGAAGAAGAAAGGAGCATTACGTAGGTCAATCTCGCCACTGGATAAAGATAGACCAAAGAAAAGACATCGCGAAGATAATGACGTGTTTGACATCGACAAATTCATATTTGAGAATTCGGCACAAGTTAATTATGAAAATGGTGTGGATAGCAATGTTCAGGTGGAGGAGGAGTTCCTTGCACCGGATTTGAATGATACGGTGATGGCCACTGGGAATTTAGAGGACGGCTTGCAATCTGGATATTGTTGTAATACTAGAGATGAAGTTATTAGAAGAGATGTAGAGGACACTATGTAGTTTGCTTCTGATCTAGGGGTTAAAAATGTGGAAAGATTTGAAGATTCGCTTAAGAAGGCTGTGAATGATGAGAGTTTTCAAGAGGTTGATCAATGAATTGTATGTCAATTAATATTAGGGGTATGGGATTGGGTAGGGTGGATAAAGCAGACTGGATTTCAAAGGTAAGGGTGGCGAATGAGGTTGGGTTTGTATTATTTCAAGAGTCGCAACTTGTTTCTATACATGGGATCGACATGAATAGATTTTGGGGGAAGGGAGATTACGAGGTGGAGTGGGTGGACGCTACGGGGAGGTCTGGGGGTTTAGTGTCGATGTGGGATAAAAAGTTGTTTCATAAGGTTTCGGTTTGTAAAAATAGGTATTTCCTTGTAGTTCATGGGATTATTAAAGGGAGTGGCCTTAAAGTGGGTGTGGTGAATGTTTATGCTCCGCAGAAGAAAGATGAGAAGAGACGGTTGTGGGCTGAGTTGGAGAGTTTGATTCAATCAGATCCGGGTCCGTGGATTCTGGGGGGGGGGACTTCAATTGTGTTCGAGATAGAAGTGAAAGGAAAAACTCTAAGTTCAATGCGGGTGCCTCAAACGATTTTAATGATTTTCTTGATGGGGCGGATCTTCATGAGTATGGTTTAAAAGGCCGTAAGTTTACATTTGTATCTGGTAATAAATGTAGTAGGATAGACAGGTTTTTTGTCTCGTTGAATTTTCTTAATAGTTGGCCTAATGCGGAGTATCGGGCTTTAGCTAGGGGCAAGTCCGATCACAGTCCTTTGGTTCTTAAAGTCGCTTATCGGAATTTTGGCCCCAAGCCATTTAGGTTCTATAATTCTTGGCTCGAACGGCCGGGATTGGTGGAAGTTGTCAATGGTACGGCAAAGAAGTTTTGTGATACTTGTGAGCCGGATGTTTTTCTGTTACACAAGTTGAAGGCTATTCGGAACGCCATTTTGGAGTGGAAAACTCGGTTGGTTTACGAGGAACAGGAAGAGTATAATTCGATTCAAGTGGAGGTGCAAGATTTGGATTCTCAGGTTGAAGGCCGTGATCTTACTGAAGAGGAGCTTTGGGTTCATTGTGAAGGCAATAAGCGTTTAAAGGAGATTGATGAATTTAAATATAAAGATTTGCGCCAAAAGGCTCGGGTTAATTGGGCTAAGGATGGGGATGAAAACTCAAGTTTCTTTCATGGGGTGATCAACAAAAGGAGGGTTTCGAATTGTATTCCCGGGATTTTTATTGACGGGGTTTGGATTTCCAAACCTTCGTTAGTTAAACGTGAAGTTTTTTCTTTTTTCAGGAACAAGTTTGTGGAAGAATTGCCGGAGAGACCGCAGTTAGCTTGCAATGATCTGAAGACTTTAAGCGATCCTGAGGCGTTGACTTTAGTAGCTCCTTTTACGACTAAAGAAGTTAAAGAGACAGTGTTTGAGTGTGGAGGAGACAAAGCCCCAGGTCCAGATGGGTTCAACTTTAGATTTATCAAGAAGTTTTGGAATATTTTGGAAGATGATTTTATGAAGATTTTCCATCAGTTTCATGATTCGGGTAAGATTAGTCGGGGTGTTGGGTCCTCTTTTATTACTCTTGTTCCTAAGGTGGATGATCCGGTGGGGTTAGGGGAGTACCGGCCTATTAATTTGATAGGAGTGATTAGTAAGGTGATATCAAAAGTTTTAGCTAATAGACTGAAGGTGGTGATGGATTCGGTTACGCATGAAACTCAATCGGTTTTTTTATCGGGGAGGTATATTCTAGATGGGCCTTTGATTATTAGTGAGATTATGTCTTGGGCTAAACGGAGGGGGAAAGAATTATTTATGTTCAAGATTGATTTCGAAAAAGCATACGATAATGTGAATTGGGGTTTTTGGTAGATAATATGAGACAAATGGGTTTTCCGGATAAGTGGTGCGATTGGATATATGGGGTTTTGGAGTCTGCCACGTCTTCAGTGTTGGTTAATGGTTCGCCTACCTTTGAGTTTACATGTTCTAAAGGTATTCGACAAGGTGATCCTATATCTCCGTTTTTATTTATTATAGTTATGGAAGCGTTTTCGAGTTTGATTAGAAGAGCTTGTGTTATTGGTTCGTTTGATGGGGTGCGTCTTCCTAATGATGGGCCGGTGTTGTCTCACTTGTTATATGCGGATGATGCTATGGTCATGGGGGAATGGTCTCAATTTAACTTCAACTCTCTTAGAAGAATGCTTCGGGTTTTTCACTTATGTTCAGGTTTGAGAATTAATATCAATAAGTCCACTTTATATGGTATTGGGAAAGAGATCCAAGATGTTCAAGAGAAAGCCACGCGTCTTGGGTGTAGACATGGTGAGGCTCCTTTCAAATATTTGGGTATTATTGTTGGTGGGAATATGTCTAGAATTAATAGTTGGGAGCCGGTGATTCAAGTCTTTAAGAAGAGGTTGTCATTGTGGAAGGCTCGAACGCTATCTATGGGAGGGAGGTTGGTTCTCGCTAAGTCCGTTGTGGAGAGCATCCCTTCTTATTTTTTCTCCTTATATAAAGCGCCAGTGGCCGTTATTAATTCGCTTGAAGCCCTCATTAAGCGTTTTTTATGGGGAGGGACGGATGAGATTGGTAAGATCCATTGGGTGGCTTGGGATAACGTTGCTAAACCAAAACATGTGGGTGGTTTGGGTTTGAGTAAGTTGACGGATTGTAATAAGTCGATGTTATTTAAATGGATTTGGAGATACAAGAATGAACCAGGTGCGTTGTGGAGAAAAGTTATTGATGCTATCCATATTTCTAATCGTAGATGGGACATGATTCCGTGGAATAAACAGTCGAATGGGACTTGGAGTAAAATGGTTAAGGCCGCATATGATACTAAGATGCAAGGGGTGAGTTTCTTGAGTATGATACGCGGTTCAGTTGGTAATGGGCTAGATGTTCGTTGTTGGATAGACACGTGGATTAATGATGTGCCGTTGACAAATTTATTCCCAAATCTTTTTCGTCTTGAGAAGAACAAATGGTGTAGAGTGTCGGATCGTGTTGATCAACTTGGGTTGGGCAGTGGTATCGCTTGGGAGTGGATAAGATATCCTTCTTCTGCTATCGAAATTGCTGAATTAGTAGAGTGTCATAGAATGGTTGTTGTGGTTAATTTGGACCAGAGACAAGATACTTGGAGATGGAATTCGGGATCCAACATGGGATATACGGTGAAAGAGGCTCGTAAGTGGCTCCGGGGAGATGACGGTAACGCGGTTGAGTATGTTTATAAGTGGTGTAAATGGCTCCCTTCAAAGTGTAATATTTTTATGTGGCGGCTGTGCTTAGATAGAATTCCAACGATTAAAGCTTTGGCTCGTAGGAATATATTCTTCGACAATGCTATGTGTTATCTATGTGGTGAGGAAGAAGAAGGTACGGTGCATCTTTTCACAGGATGTATGGTGGCGAATGGTTTGTGGTGTTTAGTCGCGGATTGGTTACATATTCCGCCTATTTTTATTTTCACTGTGAAAGACATTATGGAGATTGCGGTTCATACTAACAATTCCAAGTCGAGGAAAGAGCTAATTTATGGGATCTGTGGGATTGTTTGCTGGAAGATTTGGGTGACCAGAAACGATATTCTATTTAATGATGGGAAGGCCAATGTGTCAAAGATGTTAGCCGATGTCAAGGCGATTAGTTATTTGTGGTATAATAGTCGTTCGAGAAAGGATAGGATTACTTGGTATGATTGGTGTAAATTTAATGTAACTTGACGTTTGTTGTTTTGGCTATCTCTAGCTTGGAGATAGTCGGTGTTTGGTTGTTTTAATGAAGTCCGCCTTTCAAAAAAAAAAAATTATATCTCATGTAAAGAAGATTTATCGGTATTTTTAAACCCAGCCCAGTATATGTAGAGGAGGTCCCGGCCCAATCACAGTCTCAAACGGGCCAGTACCATAAGCCTGATATAAATAAAGGTGTTACATGTGAAGTGGGGTCAACGTGTTTGCAAAACTCTACTTTACCTTCTCATACGGAAGATAATGGGGAGGTTAATTCACTATTAGAAAATTGGGTTTTTGCTATCGCATTTTCGGTTGCAAAACGGTGACAATTGTTATTTTGACATCGTTTTACTACCAAAAACTCGATAAGAAAAACACACGTATCAATTCCCCAATTGCTATTAATTTGCTACCGTTTTATTTTTTATTACCGTTTTGGTACCGCTTTTTGTCACCATTTTGCTACCGCTTTTTGTCACCATTTTTCTACTGCTATTTTGTCACCTTTTTGCCACTATTTAGCCAATGCTTTTTGCCACATTTTTGCTACCGCTATTTTGTCATCGTCTACTTTTTTATACCTTTTTTTGCTTTACTACCATTTATACATAAGGCCATTTATCCATTCATACAGACTAACACAACTTAATAAACATCAAAATGTTCCTCTTAATAAACCAACGTTGGTATGAATGAAGCTCAAGTGAATAATTTAAGGGATGTTGAGACTGAGGCAACAATTAATCTTGGTCAATTATTGGGTGCCAAGAACAAAAATCTTTTCGATAAACGGATTCTAAGGGCGGTAGAGAAAGAAGGATTTCAAGATGGCGGTCAATGAATTTGCTCTCTTTAAATATTCAGGGGTTGGGAGTTCGAGGAAAAGGGAGATCGCGACATTAGATTGCAGTAGGAAGCGTCTTTTGTAATGTTACAAGAAACGCAACATTCCTCTTTAATAGGGATCAATCTAGACGGGTTTTGGGTTAACAGTGAGTACCAGTTTGAGATGGTGGAGTCGACGAGGGAGATCCAGAGGTTTGCTGTCCATATGGGATCCCAAGGTTTTCTCATTAACTTCAATAGTAAAGCACATGTCTATTTACTTATTTCAGGTTCGGTCAAAAGCAGTTATGTAAAATTTAATTTGTTAAACATCTATGCACCTCAAAATGTAATTGAGAAGCGGTTTTATGGAGTTCTGTTACGGATTTGATCGGGACTAAATAGGGGTATTGGGTTGTGGTGGGCGATTTTAATTCTGTGAGGAATCATGATTAATGGAGATATTGTAAGTTTAATATGTTGGCAGCAAAGGATTTTAATAAGTTTATTGATGATTCGGATTTGCATGAATATGCTCTCAAAGGGAGGAAATTTACGTTTGTGAAAGGTGGAGAAGATGAAATGGGTGGGGGTAGGAGTGGGACCCACTTAAATTTTAAAATATTAATTATATTTCTTTTAATTTTTAATTTTGGATGAGGGGTGATTTCGACAATTAAAACTTTAAAACGTGAATAGACGAAATTACCCCTCACTTAACTGGCACTAACTAGATGGAGTTATTGCCAGGGATGATTTAGACAAAAAAGTGAAACCATAGGACGATTTTGACAAAATATCAATAGTTTATACGCAAGTGACATTTTTCATCAAACCACATGAACGATTTTGGTAACCCTTAATATTATATCAAAGTTCATTTGTTCAGAACGTATATCTTGATAAATATATATATATATATATATATATTAACAAATTACATTATATTTTTATACACATGCTTATTCAACTTATACAATATGAGCTTTTTTTTAAAGATGTAACATTTTTATTATACAATATATGAGCTTTTTTTTTTAAAGATGTAACATTTTTATTGCTTAATATATAAAATTATATTTATTAAGACTATAAGGAGTGGTGGAGGGAAAGAGGGGGATGAAGCGACATGTGGCACTTGTGGGACCCTTGTGGGGGGAATAATTGTGGGGAGTGGAATGGGGGGAAGAGGGGGGGAAGTGACATGTGGCATTTCTTTTTTTCTTTTCTTTTTTTGTTTTTAATTTTCTTTTTTAATAAATATAAAACACAATTTTAAAAAACATAATATTAATTCATCTAATAAACTACAAAGTAAATAAAAAAAAACACTAACAAACCAAAAATACATGAAATTTTAATAAAAACATAAAAAAAATACACTTTAGTTATCGCAATCGTCTTCATCAGATGGGTAATCTCTTGGTATACTCCAAATATGATCAACCAGATCCGCTCGAAGGTTGTGATGTGTTTGGCTATTTTTGATTTCAAAGTTGTTGGCGTTTCTTTCCTCATCCGTAATGTTTTCTTGACTTTGCTGCGTTTCCTCACCAAAGTACTCGCATATTGCACGTCCTTCATCCTCCAAAATCATGTTATGTAAAATAATGCATGCGTACATCACATTTCGTATATGCATTTTTTCCCACAGTCGGCAGGGTTGGGCCAAAATGCGCCATCTTTTTTTTCAACACACCAAAAGCACGCTCAACATCTTTCCGTGCAGCCATTTGAGCTTTGTTAAACTTTTTTCTCTTAGGGTCTAACGTAGTCCTCCGTGTAAACGATTTTACGAACACGGCCCAATCAGGGTAAATTCCATCTGCTAGAAGATACCCGTACTTATATTCTACCCCGTTTAAAAAAAAGTTCCTTTTGGTGCAACATCGTTTATAAGATCGTTGAAGATTGGGGACTGATTAAGAACAGTCCTATCGTTCAACGAACCGGGCACACATGCCAAATCCAAAGATCTTGTGACGCAACCGCTTCAAGCATCATACACGGCTTTTTATGAAAACCGCTAGCGTGTTGGCCTTGCCACTCAGTTGGACAAACTTCCCACTCCCATTTCATACAATCTAAACTCCCGAGCATACCGGGAAAACCATGTTTTTTCTTCGTGAAACTCTAAAAGTTGGTGGACGTCACTAAATGTTGGTTTTCTCAAATATCTTTTTAAATATAAATCAATGACGCCCGCACAAAAAAAACTGAGTACTTTCTCTAGCCGTTCGCTCGGCCATCCTTGTAACACCCCAACCGATGGCGGAAACATCGAGGTGTCACGTATTGATGAGTATACAGTAGCACATGGTAATCCAAATTTTAATTGAAATAAATATTAAATTGTAAATATCCAAAAATTGAAATACATAAGAGTTTTGAATGTGGAAATCTAATACATCACACAAGAATCAAGCATGCATAGACTCCTTATTTTCTTCATAAATACTCTAATCTTCAAGCATCATTATCACCTGTTGAGTTGTAAAAATGGGGGGGGGGGTCAACTAGAAGTTGGTGAGAATACATAATCCATGTTAAGCATATAGTTTAAGTATAAAAGTCTAGCAATTTGTATGTCTATCGTAAATTTAAGTCTACATGAATAGTATAATATGTTGACATAATCAAACCTCCGACTAGTTTAGGTCCATCCCGTCATCTACGGTTCACCTTAGTAATATGTTGAACGTTAACAATCACCCACGTGACCTATGTAGGAGGTACACGTATCCGGGTGGGGTTGTCAATCCAATAGATCTATTATTGAGTATCGCCGGCTTGGCCATAGCTAATGATTATGTAAATGTTGAAACTCGTTGAAACTCGTTGAAACTGTTGACTAATACATGAGGCAATAAAGTTTACTACTAGACATATATGTTGAATTGCTTAAAATTGTTGCAAGTATAAAGAATCGCATAAACAGGATTACGTAAACTCACCTTGGTATAGTTTTTGGTATTGAGAAATAGTATAAGTGTAGCCCAATAGTTTGCCAAGTGTTACCCTATGTATAAGGCAACAAATAAGTCTAAGTCTAACTAGTTTATAAGTATATCCTAGGGTTTCGATTTGGGGATATCCAATTGTTGAATTTAAAATAAAATGTTAATTAAATAAAGGGAAATATGATAATTAAATAAAAGAAAGTCTTTTTATAACATTTGAATTTATAATGTTCACAATAATGTGTTTGAAGTATAAAAATAATTTTTATAAAAATATTTCCTTTAAAATAGATTTTTAAAACTATTTATTACAAATTGCCAAAATTTAACTTTAATATTCAAAAATACTAAAATTAAAGAATTATTATTTTAAAAATCATATTTCTGTTCTAAATATTTAAAAATAAATTGTATAAAATTTTGGTGTAAAAATAATAAAAATTGAATTTATTATGATTTAATTATGATTAAATCTAACAAAAATTGATTAAAAATATAAAATAAATGATTTTTCAGAATTAAAAATCATTTCAGTAAAGTTTAACTTTATACAAACTCAGGAAAATTTTTGTAGAATTTAATAAAATTGTTTTGATATTTTAATGGATTTTTATAAATATAATAGTATAAAATTGATTTAATTATTATAAATATTAAATCAATTAATTTTAGAAAACTAAAAATTGTAAATAAAACTTTATCTCAGATTTGATAAATATAATTTTTTTAGAATTTATAAAAAGGTTTTATTATTTAAAAATGAATTTTTAAGTTTTAAATGTATAATAATATATAATAGGATTTGTTGTTTAAAAATGAAAAAGAATAGAAAACAAGGCCACAGCCAGGACTCGAACCCGGGTGGCTGTGGTTACAAGCCTTAGTCACAACCACTTGGCCTAGGCCAGTGGTTGTGATGAAGCCCGTTTAAGAATAATTCAATGCACGATGTAAAACTGAGTTTATCCCCATTTCAAAACCCACGAACCCTAATTCTGTAATTGTTTGATTCACTCATCAATAGCCCAATTAATCATGGGGCTATTGATGAGTGATCGCCGATGATCATAACCCACAGAAAATGTGTAACTTACAATGTTATTTCGTGCACGATTGAGTGGTCAATCAAAAAGTCAACTGATGCTCGCAAAATGATACACAGAGTGAAATGGAGAAGATTGATGGTTGAGAAAAGATTATGAGCGAGTTGTTATGCTATGCCAAGGTTCAATTTATATAGAGGGTCGATGTATTGTTTAATTGGCAAGGTTGACCACGAGTTGAAGTCCATACGCGTATAATTATTAATTTGATGGACAATTGATCTGTAATTGACGTGTAGCTTAGTCATGAGAGGCCGATAATCAAGTATGGATGCCAAAATTAGATCAATCACGAATTGATTCTGATTGATTAACAAACGCGTCCAAGCAGTTGACTTTCCTAAGTCAATTTGCAGGTTTAAAATCGCGTATAAGTTAAATTAGTGCTGGGGTTTAATCAGAGTTGATGGCCAGCCCAGTTGGTTAGATGGTTGTGTGGTTGACCCGGTCTTGGGCGCGGGTTCGAGTCCCGACCAAGACATATTATTTTTTTGATATTTTTCAAGGTTATTCCATATAATAATTATAATATATATGGTATTAGGGTTCCACAAGCGCGACAAAAATAATTATTGTATACGACAATAACGAAACTTGACGTTTTATTAATGATGCTCGTGTAACGTACAAAAATAAATGCGAAATGTTACAATCCTTAGATACTCATCCATTACGTCGGAACTGGTTCCGTAAGCCAATGATCTAAGCGCGGCTGTGACCTTTTGCATCGCGGTAAATCCCATCTGACCACGTGCATCGGGCCTTTGTTTGAAATATTCAAAATTATTTTCTAAATCATTTGTTATTCTTAAAAATAAATTACGACTCATACGAAAACGCCGCCTAAAACTTCTTTCATCGTATGTTGATTCGGGTGAGAAGTAATCACGTACCAATGACTCATTTCCAGTTTGTCGTTCACGAACTATATACTTTCTACGCTTGGGTGGTTCGGAGGTCCCTTCGTCGTCCGCTATAGCTTTAACGACGTTCTGAACGCTCGCCATTAACAACTTTGCGGCACCTTCGCCCAAGTCATCCAAAGCGAGTTGATCAAACATATCGTCTGAACTCGAAGAGTCGCCCGACATCTTGCAATTTTTTTTGAAAATATATGATAGTTTGGAGAGGATTTTATGAAAAAAAGGAGTGTGTGTTTGTGTAGAAGATGGTATTGTTTATATATATATATATATATATATATATATATATATATATATATATATATATAATAAATGTTTTTTTTTTTTGTAAAATAGCCGTTTGTAACAGTAATATATTTTTTTTTTTTTTAACAGTAACATCATTTGAAATTGGCCCAACCAATGCTCGCCACGTGTCAAAGCTTTATCCCCCACGCCGGTGAACCCCCCCCCCCCCCCCTCCCGCCCCTCTCCCGCCCCCACTCCGCTTAGTCTAAACCCACGTAATAGATGGGATTCTAAGCTATTCAATTAACAATCGTCTAAATCTCCAAGACCAAGCACCTTCCAAACTGGCCGATTTGTAGCGAATGGACCCCATGTACCCCTCCCCATGCATTAGTAGTAGTTAGGTGTGCCATAATTATCTAATTATATAGTATTCAATAATGAAGTAGTGATGATCTAATCCACCCCCACGCCTTTTATATAATTGGCCCATGAATTATTAACATTTGCAAATTGGTCAATTGGAGCAAATTCCTCCACATCCATTAGACTGCTAGGTGTGGAGGAGGCCCATCATTCATGATGCTCCTTTACCTCAGCTGTCATATCAGCATGGGGTAGGAGCATCAACAGGATGATGGTCCTAGGGGTGTGGAGAGGACCATCATCATTTAATGCTATTTTTTTTTTGTTTTTTTATTAAATAATATTATCATATTAATATAAAAAGTAAAGATAATATAAAAAGTAAAGATGTATTTAAATAAAAAAACAAACACTTAAATAAATAAAAAAAACGTACAATAAAAATAAAAATAACAAACATTTAAATAAAAAAACGTACAATTTTTAATTAAAAAAAACACAAACTACGGATTATATTTTTTTGCGATGCTCTCCTTCATCTTGAGCAACACGGGACGGTCTTCTTCGGGGTAGTCATTGATGTTTGCTGTCATTATTCGCCATTCTTCTATTTGCCTATCTTCATTCTTTTGGCGAATGTTTTCCTCCACCCTATTTTGCTTTAAGCGAAGCTTTTCTTCGACTTCGCGTTCCTTCAATTTCTTCTTCTCTGCTTGACTTTCACTAAAGGTATTTTTGAACGATGCCAATTCAGCGACCAAACCGTCCAGCATTGACCCGCTCCCACTCCCTGACGCTTGTTTTTTTGCTCTGTCCCTCCCTATGGGTCGTGGCTCCTCTTGAACGGGAGTATCCTCGAACTCTGGGTCTGGGTCATCGTTTATATTTATTTGACAATGACCGGTCGACCCGCCTCCCACGCTATAATCGCACGACTCCGAAGTTTTGGTTCGTTTGGCGCTTGCAACCTCGTTTGGAACCGGTGCCCATTTGCGAGATGTCTTTAACACCGTCCATGCTCGAACATGAGGAAAAACATGGCCATACTTGTCTTCATATTTACGCATCGCCTCCTTGAAAATCATTTCCTCGTTAAACCCACTTGGAGGTTTCACATACAACGGATTATAAAAGGCGATGAACTTCCCGATTGTAGTAGTCATTTTCCTCCATTTAGAACTTATGGCCTCCTGCTTGCGATAAACTCCTTGCTCCATCAATTGGTGAAATTTATCTCGTACTTTGGCGTATAAACTATCTCCCGTTTAATTAGTCCCTACATTTTTAAATAAAACATATATTAGAGAATAAAAAAAATAATTTTTTTTATTGTATACTACTAAAAAAATAATTTTTTTTACCAACTATGGGATCTTTCGAACTAGCCAAATACGCCTTCGCTAACGCTTCTTCTTCCAATTTCGTCCATGGGGGTTTTTTTGGACGACCCTTCTTCTTTATCTTGACCTTGCTTTTTTTTTCCCCTTCCCCTTCCCCTTCAAACATTCGACTTGTGTTTCGGGCACAACCTCCACCTCATCTTCTTCTTCATCTTCGGGTTCAAAATTGGGTTGCCGTTGTGGTTGTAGAGATGGACGGAATGGCGGAGTTTGCAAAAGTTGGGTAAAGGATTGAGGGTTATGATGCATTTACATATGATGGAATTGGTTAAAAGTAGTGGGGCTTTGGTGCATTTGGGGATATTGGGTGAAAGGGTTGGGAGTTTGTTGGAAACCCGAAAATGTAGCCCAAGATGGATCCATTGGCATCGTGAACGGGTTTGGATTCGGGTTGTTTTGATTATGTTGTGGTGGTTGATTCAGGTTTGGGTTGTTTTGGTAGGGATCCATTGCAAAATATATAAAGTATTTTTATATAAAAAGTGGTGTTTGATATGTGGTGAAAAATGGTAGATTTGTTTGGTTTAAATAGGATTTTAAAAAAGTTTTTTTTTTTTTATTAAACGGTCAAAACCAACGGATCAATTGCCCCAACGTTCAAATCACACGCTTCCCAAGACAAATACAGGCCCGGCTTCAACGGCAACCACATGCCCCTCATGCCGCTGCCGCCCCTAGAGGGCGGTGTAGCGAGGCCCAGCAAGCTGAAGATGGCCCTATGCCGCCCCCCACACCTACCAGTCTTATTGAATACTATATAATGACATAATTATGGTAATGATCAGTTGATATACATAGCACGTTATTTATTGACAAGAATTTTTTTTCAAGGTTTTCGGTTTCTTGTCACTTATCAATGATGGAAACAATTTAACGAAAATAATCGAATTTTTGAACATCTATTTATCATCGGTAAGAAATCAGAAATCAGAGATGAATGTTTAAACAATATTAATCTTTTCTTTTTATATGATCAAACATAATATAAAAAGATTGTTTTTACTGGTTGTTGGTTGGTTGTTATATAATCTGTTTGTATCAAGTGAATCCGATATATTTTTATTAAGAATATTATTCATTGGTAATCATTTAATAGTTATCAATATAGCATCACTGAATTGACGAATCCAGGCCAGTCATAACCTATGTTGCACGGGAACTGGTACGGGAACGAGAAACGGGTACGGGTACAGGAACGGGAAACGGCAAAACTCAAAAAATCAAGAAACGGGTACGGCACGGGTACGAAAATAAATACATAAAAATATATATATATATTATAGATAATGTACCAAAAACCCCAAAATATAAACTTCAAAATTCATACATCTTCTAAAGCAAAGGTAATCACATATTATCAATCAAACCGTTTTCAAGATCCGGGTCATATTAAGAACTAGCCATAATCGTGATAGATGACTGTGATTTTATGAAGATTATTGTTGAATTTTGGGTTTAGAGAGGAACCAGACTTTTAAGACTGGGGGTCGCAATGTAAATTTTATAACACACAAGCGTATATTTATTTATTTTATTTTTTTCGGTTGGTGTACCACGACCACTATAAATTCTTTATACCTCTTCGCTAACTGTATTTTATATGAAAATTCACCGTAAAAGAATCTCTTCATTAGACTAAATAATATTTTTAGTAATGTATTATATAGAAACCTATTTGTGATTTCCCATAAGATTTTTAAGTTTGTACGCAAAAAAGTGAATGTTAATTTCTTAAATAAGGCAAACCTTGCTGAGTATTATTTACTCTTTGAATTAGGCAAAACAACCTTGGGCCCACTAAATATTTTTAAAAGCCCATAAAATATGTTTCATCTTCCTCCTTGACCTAGGTGCACCTCTGCAACAACCGCCGCAGCCAACCAGAGAAAAACTATGCTCCTGTTATCGTCTATCTTCTAATTTTCTTTCAATTAGGGCAAATAATTGAAGGGTCAAAGTATAAAAAAAACGTCCCTAAAACTAGAAACGGTACAAGAAACGCCCGTTGACTTATCGAAGCGGTCAAGGAACGGCCAAGAAACGTTTCCAGGCGTCCCCGTAGGCGTTTCCGTCCCCGGCGAGTTTCCGGTACGGGGTACGGTGCCTCTTAGGCGTTTCCGTGCATCAGAGGTCATAACAGAGTTTGTTGAGTGACAAACTATATATATGTTTGAACTTTGTCGACCATGGTTTATAATGGCCATGCACAACTAACTTAGTGATTACGAAGTTGTGCACCTTCTTTCTTGTAATATCTATCTATCTATATATATAAAAGAAAACGTATATGCTGACGTGGCGTGCAGTGGAGGCCTCAACATTCCCTTGAGAGTGCCACGTGGCATCATAATGGAGAGTTTTTGGTGTTTTTGAATTATTTCTTTTTTTAATTAAATTGAGTTATTTTAGTAAAAAAGAATTTAAAAATAAATTTAAAATTTTCTCTCTCATATTTCCTCCCATAATTTTTAAACGTTTATATCTTTTATATACGTGATTTTTTAAAGAAAAAAATTACACCAAATTAACGAACGTTTTATTATCTTTCCAACGAGTACCATAGTGCTATATAAAAAACGGAGAAAAAATCGACTATTTTTTGTGGGGTTTCGTTCATATATGAAAAAAACACACAAAGTGTTCATGTTATCACGTAAAATTAGATTTTGTGGGGGAATATGAGTTATTACTGATTAAAATACTATGAACATGCAATGATTGAGAGATTTTGTGGTTAATTAACTTGAGTCATTTGCAATAGGTTATCACGTAAAATTAGATTTTTCAACCCCGGGACCCTCCGGGGTAATTAGCTAGTACATATAATAAACCAAAGCCATTTTAATGACATGTCACTCAAAGAGGGTATTCTCTTCATTGAGTGTGCCATGTGTCATCCCATGTGGCAATGCTTTATTTTAGGAAAATAATAATTTAAAATTTAAAAACAAAATTAGATTTTTATCTCTAATGTTTTCTCCCATAACTTTTAAACGTTAATATCTTTTATATACGAGATTTTTTAAAGAAAAAAATTACACCAAATTAACGAGCGTTTTATTATCTTTCCAACAAGTACCATAGTGCTATATAAAAAACGGAGAATTTTTTTTTTTTTTTGTGTGGTTTTGTTCATACAGGAAAAAAACACAAAGTGTTCAGGTTATTCATTAATCATCAATAGGCAAGTCATTAGTTATGTTCAAACTAGTAAATATGATTTTTATTTACAACATGTGTTTGCATTGGAGTTGTACACTGTTTTAGGTTAGGTTTTAATATTAGAGTTATACATTATTTAAGGTTATGCACTAACATTGAAGATACATTGTTAATTGTTTTAGGTTAAGTGCTACTCGAAGCTTTCTTACATGTAACTTTAAAACGAATCAGTCTATTTCAGGTGTAAAATCGATATTTCAAATTAGATTTCTCAACCCGGGACGCTCCCGGGATATATTAGTTTAAAAAAAATTGTGGGTTTTGGTCGGGCCTGGGATTAGGTGATACCCGACCCAATTACCCTTTTTTTATATTAGAATATGAAAACTTATGACAGAGATTTGTTTAAAATAATAATAATAATAATAATAATAATATTCATTAATCATATATTGGCAAGTCATTAATTATGTTGTCATATTAGATATTTTATTATGTCATATTAGATATTTCAACCCGGGACGCTATTGACAAGTCATTAATTATGTTGTCATATTAGATATTTTATTATGTCATATTAGATATTTCAACCCGGGACGCTCTTCAACAGGTAATTGCTATGTTTTCTTTTATAACCATATTCTGAAATAGCTCAAATCTTATTGTATGCAGTTAAAGACCTTTGACATGTATTGGTGCAAAACAATCTTTGTCCCCTTGAAGTGCTTGGGATCTTAATATTATGTTTTAGGTGTTGATGTTGTAAGGTGAAATGGATCTTTTGGTATATATTTTTTTTAAAGTATCTAATGTAAGTTGATACATAGATGTCATTTTTATAGTTTAGATACTTCTAATTTTATTCACTTTACTTAGATTTCTCAACCCGAGACGCTCCCGGGGTATAAGCCAGTATTCATAGTAGTTACAAGTAAATAATCATCACAATGGCACATGAATAATGACAAAAGAAATTGAGAAATATAACTTAAGCAGGTTTATATTGTTCGTGTTTTTTTTTTTTTGGTATTATTATATTCTGCCAAAAAAAATATTCAACCTCATTAATCAACTTATACCTTAAATATAAATCATTTTTTTTGTATTTACCTTAATCTGAGACCATGTGTAGCAATAAAGCCCTCATTTTTTATTGTTTTACGTGATAGCTGAGTCAGTATGGAGAGATAAAGTGAAAAAATGGTGTAGTGGTAGAGGCTTTATTTATAAAGCCTCTGTTTCTAATTGGTTGTTTATTTTATTATTTTTTTTAATCTTTTAACTCAAAATAATTAAAATAAAAGACAAATAAATATAAAAAAATTACAAATAATATTAAAAACACACAACTAATATTAATTAAATTAAAAAAAACAAACAACTAAAAAAAATACAATAGCAAATTAAAAAAAAACGCATCATAAAAAAAAACTAAACACACTAGAGGCGATATTTTGCAAGAATTTCTTGCCTATGAAGTTGTGCAAGGCGTAGGGTTTCTCCGTCGAGGTGGTCGATCTATTTGGACAAAAACTCAATGTCCTTTTCCTTTTGCCTCGCCTCTTGAATGTCGACGAACCTTTTATTCTCGGCCACTCTCTGGTGCATAGTTTCCAAGGGTCAAGTTATTCTACACAGTATAATTAAAATGAGAAGGGTGAGAAGGATATAAAAAGCACAATAAATCATTAAATATGACACAATGAGCCACAAAATATAACACAATGCCGAAAAATATAACACATTACTGAAGAAAAAAGACACAATGAATTGAAAAAATGACACAATGATGAAAATAAGAAAAAGACACAATCCTACATAAAAGACACAATGATATAATGTATATTCTAAAAACTACAAGCTAAACCGTCAAAAAACGAAGACCTAAAAAACTAAAATCGTAGGGTTCGATGAGACGGTTCCACTGCCGCTTGAATGAGTTCAATCGGAGTCCGTTTGATACCCTTCCTACGACTTCCTATTTTTCTTTAACTGTGTATTTGATCCTAACCCTAGTTTCCAAACGTCTTTGGCCGAGGTCGCGAATATCCTGTAGTCGTCGATTCATTTCCTCAAAATCCTCCCTCAATTCACCACCTCCCATCGAAGACGACCCCGCCTTGCCACCCTTTTTTTGATCTTTACCGGGTGGTCTTGGAATATCCTCCTCCTCCTCATCCTCCAAATCAATAGGATCATCTAAACTCACAAAGCGAGCATCGGATGACGGTGTATCCGGATCTCGCGACGTGGAGGTGGTTTTCCTTCGTTTTGATGGTCCTCCTCCTCCTGATCCTCCTCCCCTTCCTCTCCTGATCTTGCGCCTACTACCCGACCCCATAAGCGGTACATTAGCCCACTTAGGACTTTTTCTCAACATCTCCCAAATCCTCAAATACGGGAACGACCCGCGGGTATCTCTCATCTCGTCCAACGCTCTTGCCAACAAACCATCATCACCTTTCCTACTGCCCCTGTTGTCCTTACAACGTTGGTAAACCTCCGAAAACGAATGACATCTATTATTTATGTCCGACCACTTTCCCGATATCGAATCATTGTCTCGATACTCACCTCTACCCATGACGCCAAAAAACAGGTCTCGAATCCAGGTCCAAAACAACGGGCTATTTTGATAGTTCGCTACAAAAAAATATTATACGATTAGAAAGTATATAAATACAAAAAAAAAAATACTAACCAACATTATATATATAGGGGATGGATAATACGGAAACCCTAAATAATGAGAAAACTCTAGAAAACCCTCAAAAAAACCTACTTCCCGAGCTTTTTTTTTTAAAAAAAAAAATTAGGGCATGTAATATACATGTTTTTAAGTGTTTTGAGCCAAAAAAATCAAAAAAGCGCCGAAGGGTTTTTTTTTAAAAAAAAAAATAAGTTTTGCATCATAACATATGTTAGCTTATTTTTGCACTGGTAACATATGTTATGATGCAAAACTTAATTTTTTTTTTACCCTTCGGCGCTTTTTTGATTTTTTTGGCTCAAAACACTCAAAAACATGTATATTACATGCCCTAATTTTTTTTAAAAAAAAAAAGCTCGGGAAGTAGGTTTTTTTGAGGGTTTTCTAGAGTTTTTTTCATTTTGAAGGGTTTTCTCCCTATCCTTCCACTATATATATATATATATATATATATATATATATATATATATATATATATATATATATAGGGTAAGGTTCCTGTAGAAAAGTAGTTTTGTGTAGGAAGTGTTTTCAACCGTTTGATCTAGAAATCGATGGTTTAGATTAAAAGTTTTGGTTACTTAAGATTATACTAATTATAATTTAATAATCAAGCGTATGATGGTCCAAAAATGTTTTAAAAGAGGGCATGAAAGTTAATTTCTTGTCTTTGATCATTAAGCACTTCCTTAATTAACGTTTGTTTCTCTCTCATAATAACTCATCTTCTTCATCTTTCTACATTCTTAAAATAGCAGGCTTCCTCCTACCATCTTCACCAATATACAACCAGGTCTTTAATCGGTGCTTATTTCTTCTTACTAATCGTTGGCTTCCTCCTATAAACCTCATATTCTTGTCTTGTTTTACAGATCCGAGCTGTTAAAAACACTACACAGGGAAAAAACACCCCCGCTAGTAGATATGTAAAATGTATGACACTACAGTTTTCGCTTTCTTATTTTCATATATTTTATGCTTGTCTGTTTTAAAACACTATTGTTTTCGTTTGTTGAAAATACGTGTTATAAAACACTGTCCATATAGTCTTAAAACACTACTGTTTTCATTTGTTGAAAATACGTGTAATAAAACACTGTCGACACGTAGTCTTAAAACACTGTCCATATATATAATTTGCTATAAAACATTGTCCATATAGTCTTAAAACACTATTGTTTTCGTTTGTTGAAAATACATATAATAAAACACTGTTGACAGGTAGTCTAAAGAATCGAACAAGTTTTTTGGTATTTGATGCGAATATCTTATGATTGTTATGAAAATAAGGAAGAATTAGTTATTTTAGGATGATTAAATTTCATAAATATCCTGATTTTAAATGCTAAATTAGTGGGTCAATGATAATTAATAAAATGGATAAAAAGTCGATAATGCCATTTAAAGATTTAATCAGATTTGATCCAACGGTTGAAAACACTTCCTACACAAAACAATTTCCTACCGGATCCTCTACCTATATATATATATATATAAATACTATATATATACACACGATTAATTATATATAAATACAAATAAAATACTAACCAACTTCGGGATCCTCCGATATGTCGAGCCATGCCCGCGCTAAAGCATACTCCTCGCCTTTTTCCCAACGTTCTTGTTTCTTTTTTTTTTTGACGAGGAGCAGTAAGATCTTTATTTTTATGCGAGCGTCTCCCGCGCCCCCCCCCCCTTGAGAACCCTCGGGTTGACGTGGTTGGTTGGTCTCGACTTGAGTTTCTGGCACTAGCTCGGGCTCCTCTTAAGAACCTTGGACATAGTTTGGTGGAGGAAAAAATTGACCGGGCATGCTAAGAAGTTGCGCGTATTGCATTGTGTTCGCGTCAAAGTCGACCCAATTGGGTGGCAGCTGAGTAGTAGTGTTTGGCCTAGCAGTGTTTGGCCTCGTACCCGGGCGACTCGGGACCCCAAACGGTGAACCATATGGAAACATGTTTGTGTTTTAGTAGGTTTGTTTGTGTTGTGGTGTGTGTGTTTTTTTAGTTTAGTTTGTGTTGTATGTGTATATTGTGTGTATATATATAAAATCTTAAGAAAAAATTGTTACCGTTCACAAAATTAAAAGGGCAACGGTCAAAAAAATTTGACCGTTTTTCCCCCCCTCCTGCCACGTGTCATACGTTGATTGGCTGCTTCAAAATTGGTCCGGCGTTATAAGCATAACGCTCCCGGGTGTTTTGCCGAAATAGCGCCCACCTGTTTTGGTGTTCCGGGCGTTATTTTTCAATTTTTTGTTCAAGTAACGTCCCCACTACGGTGGGTCCGACTAAAATAAACATTTAAAAGGATAAAGAAAATAAAAACTAAAAGTTATCTTTGTCTATATGTGGGTTATAGTTTGTCTCGATTAACCATTACCACAAGAATCTATTCAACCTTCTATTTGTACCTTTCATTAGCATAACACTTCCACCCATCTCTTTCCATTTACCCATGTCATAGGGCCATATATTATCATATCTAATTTTTTTTAAAGGTTGTGTTTCAGCGATAAACTCTTGACTAGAAAGCAACCTTTACCCAAGATCGAATCCTTCGCCACACGGCTTTTTCCTTTCAAACCTAATGATTATTTTTTCGGTAAAAGACGGAATTGAGACTGAGACCTCGGGCAGAAACCTCACAAATGTGAGTAAACCTTCTCATCTTTATTGCAACCACTTGGCTACAACATCATTGTCATCGTATCTATTTAGTGTTCTCAATATCGCTCCTTTAGATCAGGAACCACCCATATAATACTCACCGGTTGAACTGGATTTTTATATTATTATTTTTCTTTTTTCTCTCTAACATCTGAATCCCTAATTCGTTTATTATTTAAGACTTCATATTTCAGAATTCAAACTATTTACATTGAGAATGTCGGGAGAACCAGGACGGCGCGATCCAGAATAATGGGAACCAGTCGTCAATCGGAAAGGTAAAGGCAGCAATCGTCAGCAAGAGGGCACCAGCAAGGTTATTACGAAACTATTCGTGTCGAACCTTCCACCAAAGTTTTCGTCACAGGATCTCAAGGTGGTTTTGGGAGGTTTTGGTAGGTTTAAAGGGTCTTACATTGCTAGAAAGCTTGACAAGTGGGGGAAGCGGTTTGCTTTCGTATCATTCAGAGATGTTCTTGATGCAAACAGATTGGTAGAGGATATGATGGACGTATGGATCGGATCTTATAAGTTATTCATTGCTGTTGCACGATTTGTAGATGGAGAGATCATGTCTAATAAATCTAAGGAACATGCACGTACACCAGATATGGTACATCAAAGAGTCCCTACAAACCCTAAGCCTAAAAGTGATGTCGATGGAACTGGTGTTACGAATACAGGAGCTTTCAATGAAGGGGCTGTGGGGGAGGGGCGTTCGTTTGTGGATTCAGTATTGAACAGGAATAAAACGGATGTTATTCGTGTGGAAGACAACGTCTTAGGGTATTCAAACTGGAATGGTTTGGCTCTTGTGGGGAAGGTGATTGATTTCAAGACTTTGACCATGTTGAACACTTTGCTTTGGAATAGTGGGTGGTCTGCGATTAGTATTAAATATGTGGGAGGGTTTGCCGCGGTGTTGGTCTTTGGTTCTGAAGCTGCGGCAGATTCTTTCCTCAAGGATGCGGGTTTGTGGTCTGTTTGGTTTAAGAGTTTGGAACTTTGGGACGATACGGTGGTAGTAGAGGAGGAGCGGATTGCATGGCTTTTGGTGCATGGGGTGCCTATACAATTGGCAGTGGACCCGGTGTTTGAATTGATTGGTTCGAGGTACGGTAAGATGGTGCAATCTGCTAGTTTGCCGGATGAGGGTAACAATTTTTCTTACGCAATTATAGGGGTCCTGGGTAAGTCATGTAAAAGGATAGAAGATCGACTTGATATTGAGTGGAGGGGAAGACTGTTTCATGTTTGGGTTACGGAAGATGTTGCTGAATGGATCCCAGATTGTGTGGGGGATGTTGATGACGTGGAGTTATCTGTTTATTGTGAAGATAGGTGTGCGAGTGAACATGTTGCTCGGGTTGAGGCAGAGACGAATGACCTCGAGGAGGGTGAGGTGCAAGTTGAGGACATCTTGGTGAACGAGGTGCCTGATGGAGATAGTAATCTGAATGAAGGTACTAATGATGTTGTAAGTGAGAATAGCAACGCCGATATGTTAGGTGATTCTATGATGAAAGGTACGGGACGTAAGAAATTTAGGCAGAAGTCTTTGTTCAATAATCGGAGTGGGGGTAGTGGTTTCATTGAGCGGCCAAGGAAGAGACCAAGGGAGAATAATGACGTATTTGATATAGATCGTTTTATAGGTATCATGCAGTATCCTTCGGATGTATCAAGGGGTGAGGTATCAATCGGTGAAGACGTGTTTTTGACACCGGATCTCAACAAAGGATTGGGCGGAAACAGGGAGGTGGATTGTGATATTGAGAATGATGATGGGGAGTCGTTGTTTTCTGGTTGTGTTGAGGGACGGACGCATCTTCCTAGTCCGATTGAGGTGGAGATGGATAAAACCATCGAGTTGAGTAAAGCTTTAGGGGTCGACAATCTGGTGGATTATGCTGCAAATGTTAAAGAGGTTTTGTGTGCCGAAGGTTATCTAGAAGGTGAACAATGAATGTCTTATCATTGAATATCCGCGGGTTAGGGAGTTCTAGTAAAGCCGATTGGATTCGACGCCTTCGGATTCAACATGAGGTTAGTTTTATTTTGTTACAAGAGTCGCAACATGTGTCTTTGGATGCTGTGGATGTCGGGCGTTTTTGGGGTTTTGGGGATTATAATTTTGATTGGGTGCCTTCTTCCGGTAGATCGGGTGGATTACTATCGATTTGGGATCCTCAAATCTTTAGTGTGGAAAGGGTGACTAAGAACAACAATTGGCTTTTGGTTTCGGGGTCTGTGAAAGGGAAGAGTAGCATGTTTCATGTTCTCAACATATATTCTCCTCATAATATTGTTTCTAAACGTTCTCTTTGGGCGGAGATTAAAGGTTTAATTAGGGAGGGTGACGGGAGATGGATTGTGGTGGGCGATTTCAATTCGGTTCGTTATGCCGAGGATAGACGTAATTCTTTTTTTTTTGATATGGTTGAGGCTAATGAGTTTAAGGATTTTATTGATGATTCTAATCTTCATGAGTACTCCTTGAAAGGGAGGCGATTTACGTTTGTTGTAGGGGATAAATTAAGTCGAATTGACAGGATTTTCGTTAATTTGGATTTCTTTTTGGAGTGGCCGTGTGCGGATTATATTGCTCTTGAGAGGAATATGTCGGATCATAGTCCGTTGGTGTTGAAGATTGGTTCTAAAAATTATGGTCCTAAACCTTTTAGGTTTTATAACTCTTGGCTTAGTAGAGCGGACTTTGGGTTGTTGGTTAAGAATACGCTAGACAACGGTGTGTTTACTGGTACCCCGGACGCGAGATTATTGGCCAAGTTCAAGGTTTTGCGTGATGCTATTTCTAGATGGGTTATTAATTGTAAAAATCATGAGAAAGAGGAGAGGTCTTTATTGGATCAGGAAATGCGAGATATAGACTGTCTTATGGAGGAGCGAGATTTATTAGAGGAGGAGTCTTGGTCGTTAACTGAAATTAAGAGACGGATAGGTGAGCTGGATGATTATTATTACCGTGATCTGAAGCAAAAGGCGCGTTGTAACTGGGCTACCTATGGAGACGAAAACTTCGGGGCCGGATGGTTTTAATTTTAGATTCATCAGGTTCTTTTGGGAGTTGTTCGAGAAGGATTTTTTTTGATATTCTTGGCCATTTTCACAGGTTTAGAAGATTTAGTCCGGGGGTAGGATCTGTGTTCATCACTCTTATTCCTAAGGTGAATAATCCTTCGTCATTGGGGGACTTTAGACCGATAAGCCTTATTGGATGTGTATTGAAGTCTGTGTCGAAGGTGTTAGTGAATCGCTTAAAGACGGTTATGAATAAGTTAGTATCAGAACATCAGTCGGCTTTCTTATCTGGGAGATATATTCTTGATGGCCCTTTGGTTACTAATGAGATTATTGCTTGGGCTAAGAAGAGGGAGAGGAAAATTTTTTTATTCAAGATTTATTTCGATAAAGCTTATGACAACGTCAATTGGGAATTCCTATTGTCGGTGTTATCTCAGATGGGTTTTTCTTCGGTTTGGTGTGATTGGATCCGCGGTATTTTGATGGCGACTAGGTCTTCTATTCTCGTTAATGGCTCTCCTACATTTGAATTTGGGTGCCAAAAAGGCATTCGACAGGGTGACCCGCTTTCTCCTTTTCTGTTTATTCTCTTGATGGTGGCGTTTTCTGGTATGTTGAAGCGAGCATGTGATATTGGTGCGTTTCATGGTATCACCCTTCCCAATGAAGGGCCTATTTTATCTCATTTACTTTACGCAGATGATGCCATGATTATGGGAGAATGGTCTTCTTTTAACTTTGATAATTTAAAACGTATTATGCGTATTTTTTATCTGTGTTCGGGGCTTAAGATCAATCTCCAAAAATCTGTGTTATACGGAGTGGGGATTGAAGATGGTGCGATCGATGTACAAGCCGAATGTATGGGTTGTAAGCCGGGTAGGTTGCCGTTTTCTTATCTTGGGATTATGGTTGGGGCCAATATGAATAGGGTGGCAAATTGGGAGCCGGTTGTTTCCAAATTCAAGAAAAGACTCTCTAAATGGAAAGCAAATTCGTTGTCTATGGCTGGCCGAGTAACTCTTATTAAATCTGTGTTGGATAGTCTTCCAACATATTATTTCTCTCTTTTCAAGGCCCCTAAGAAGATTGTCAATTATTTAGAAGGCTTGATTAGAAGATTTCTATGGGGAGGCTCGGACGAGGTGAGGAAGATGAGTTGGGTGGCTTGGGAGGTTGTCACAAAACCTATAAAAGAAGGTGGTTTGGGAATCACCCGGTTAGAGGTAAATAATAATGCGTTGATCACTAAATGGCTAGGGAGATTTTTGAATGACCAACAAGCTATGTGGAGACGAGTAGTGATGTCTATTCATGGATCCTCTCGTTGTTGGGGGATAGCGTCAGTCAATAATGGGATTCCAGGGGTGTGGAAGAATATGGTCAAGTTTTGGAACAAGTTTAAGGTTGATGGGGTGGGTTTTGATAGAGTTGTCCGGGGCAAAGTTGGTAATGGCCGTCAAATAAGGTTTTGGTTGGATATGTGGTAGGGTCCGACGCCTCTTAAGAACAAGTATCCATCCTTATATGCATTAGAAAAAAACAAAAGAGTGATGCTTCATGCTCGTCTGGTGGTTTGTGATTTTACTCGGCTTTATAAATGGGATTGGACTAGAGCTCCTACCACTCATCAGGAGTTGGTTGATAAGCAAGATTTAGAGGGACAGCTTAGTATGGTGGTGTTGGAAGATCGTGAAGATTCGTGGGACTGGGCGATCGGTAGTTCCAACGTTTTTGAGGTTGCTTCTATGAAAAGATGGATGTTACGTTCGGACATTGATGCGGGTAGTTTTGATTTTCAATGGAGCACTTGGGTACCTAAAAAATGTAACATTTTTATGTGGAGAGCGGTTTTGGATCGTCTTCCAACCAAGGAGGCTTTGTCGAGACGACACATTTTATTGATGATCATACTTGTGTCTTATGTGAAAGTAATGCAGAATCTCTTGAGCATTTGTTAACTGGGTGTACTATTTCTATGGGTGTTTGGAGCGCGGTTGCCGCTTGGTGCAAGATTCCTAGGCCTATTGTTTTCCATGTCAAAGATTTGGTAGATATGCATAAGGATAGTGGCGTCTCGGGGAACAAGAGATCGATAGTTCATGGCATTGTTATTATAACTTGTTGGAGGATATGGCGAGCTAGGAACGAGAAGATTTTTTCTAGCAAGGATGCGAAGGTGGTTGATATGGTTGCGGATATAAAGTCTTTGGGTTTTCTTTGGTACAAAAATAGGTTTAAACAAGGGGTTGTGGACTGGAATAAATGGTGTCTTTTTGATGTAATGTGATTGTTGTTGTTTGGCTTTCGGCGTCTGTCTCCGTCTTGGTGATAGGCGTCGGGTGAGGTTGTTTTAATGAAAGTCAATTTAAAAAAAAAAAAAAAAAAAAAAAAACTATTTACATTCTTGACATTTCAAACTAAACAAAAAAGATAAAATAGTTCAATATTTTGTTTTAAATCACTTAAAAATTCATAAATCAAGAATAATGTTATCAATTTTTCAAACCACCTACATACTCAAACGATAAGACGTCCATTTCCAATTCAATAACCGACACTAAAAAGATTATTATATCCATGAATCTATAACATAAAAATAGCCCCCACCATCTCTTCCAACTAATGTACATAATTTAATCCCATAAAATATAGATTCTCTCCTCCACTTCCAAGCAAGGAAGTTGACATCTTTTTTCTACTTCCCCCTCTTTTTATAGTTCCTTGATTTCTATGTTGTGTTTCCTTTGATACCTTACTATTATTTGTGATTTGATGCAATGGGCTTTCAACAAATCAGTTCCACACAACATCCAGTAATCACTGCAGCTTTTGAGGATAATGATGATGACAGAATCTATCTATGCAATGACAAAGGTGGTCATAAGTTCAAGAACTTTCTTCACAAACTATTATGGGACTTTGGTTTGTCTTGTTTTTTTCCAAATGTTGTAAAAAAGAATGATGAGATGAAGAATAAAATGGTGAATAGTTTGGAGCATAACAAGGCTTGGCTTCTTGCTGAATCTGGTGGGAGTGTTTCTGAACCTCATTCGGTTCACTCATCTTTTAGATTCAGTCTTTGCTCACAAGTTGAACTTGAATCTTCTTTGAGTGTTGGTTCTTCGTCTGGGACGGTTTTGATGGTGAATTTGGATAATGGGTTGATTGAATCAAGGTCTCAAGAAGTTAAATGGGGGAGGATTGAGTCGTTAGAGAGGAGTATTTCGCCTGTTGCGCATAACTTGGTTAGATTCACCTATGGCGAAATCCTTTCTGCGACTCGCAATTTTGCTCAAGGTATTTGACTTCCCCAGTTTTTGCAGCTTAGTAAACTTGAAACTCAGATTCACATTTTTTTAGAAACCGGATCTGAATTGAATTTAGGGCCGCTAAACGGGTCGTGTTTTGTGGGTTGAACTCAAACCTAAGACAAACCTGAAAATCATGTACACAAACCCGACACGAGTATTTACGAGTTGACATGAGAACTTTTTAACATGAAAAAAGAATTTTATTTTATTCTTTTACACATTAAATACTTTAATTTTCTTTAGTGTTTTCAACTTTTTTTTTTTTTTTTAAGTTTTGACATATAAATACCCAACTAGTAATGTTTTAAACACAGATAAAAAACAAAACAAATGGGTAAAAACAGTTCAAACAAGAATCCTTCCGGTTTACATGAATACGTCCCTTTAAATAGCTAATAAATGTGTTCGTGGGTTTGACCCAAAATTGATACTTCAATTATTTTTGGTTTTTTCAGTTTTACATATAAATACCCAAATAGTAAAGTTTTAAACAAACACATATTAAAAAAAAAAAAAAACAAATGGGTTAAATAGTTCAACCCACGAACCCGTCGGGTTGACACAAACACATCCTGTTTAACTAAACGCGTTTGTGGGTTCGACCAAAAACTGACTCAAATCGTGTATACTAATCCAAACTCTGATATTGTATTACGTCCGTGTCGTGCCTTCTTGTATTGTCAGAATATTACACCTATAGATCTAATGTGAATTTGTTTGAATTGGGTAGGGAGGGTGTTAGGGAGAGGTGCATTGAGCTATGTGTTTAAGGGAAGAGTTGGAATCATGAAAACTACTGTGGCAATAAAAAAACTGGACAAAGAAGATAAAGAGGCTCCAAAGGCATTTTGTAGAGAATTAATGATAGCAAGTTCTCTTCATAATCCTTTCATCTGTCCCCTTGTGGGCTTTTGTATTGATCCAGAAGGAGGTTTGTTCTTAATCTACAAGTATGTTTCAGGTGGAAGCTTAGAAAGTTATCTTCGCGGTATACCATTTCGTCCACCTTGTGCATTTGTTCTTGTTCTTGAACTTGAATCTTTAATAAATTAGGAGAATATCCATTTTGTAGCAACGCGACCCCGTAAAAATGGCAGATCAAAACTTCCTTGGTCAGTAAGGTATAAGGTTGCCATTGGTGTTGCTGAGGCTGTGAGATATTTGCATAATGGGACTGAAAGATGTGTGGTTCATAGAGATATTAAGCCTTCAAACATTCTTCTTTCATCAAGAAAATCACCTAAGGTTAAAGCAAGTTTAATTCTAATATGCATTCTAGGATTTGTAGGTTGTTGTTGAGGTTTAATTATTTGATGATTTATTGTTTGTTTTGTTTTGCAGTTATGTGATTTTGGATTAGCCACCTGGACTTCGGCTCCTTCGGTTCCTTTTTTGTGCAAAACTGTGAAAGGGACATTTGGGTGAGTTTTTGATCAAGGTCTTTGTGGGCATATTCTGTTTAGGTTGGGCATTCGCCACTAGGAATGATTTCTAGGGAGTTCTGTTCGTAGATTTTCACTAATTTTTCAACTTGAGATGGCTTGTTTGAACAGGTATTTAGCTCCAGAGTATTTCCAACACGGGAAAGTATCAGATAAAACCGATGTTTATGCATTTGGGGTGGTTCTTTTGGAACTGTTAACAGGACGCAAGCCGATTGAATCACGAAGGGGAGCCGGAGAAGAGAACTTGCTGTTGTGGGTGAGAAGTCTTGTTTTGGTTGAGTTGTCAGTATCTTTAAATAACTATCCGATTATTTGATCTTGGTATAGTTCTTAAAGTTGTAGTTAGGGTGCCAATTTCTAACACGACCCAAAATATGACACGGACACGATACAAAAATAATTAGGTTTTGGGTTTTGTTATATCTATACCCTTGTCATACTGTGTTTGGGTTGACTTGTTTTAACCCGTTTAACACATTTGTTGCAACCGACCAACCCGATTAACACATTTACAACTTGATTACTACCTGTCAACCCAATTGACACCCCTTGACTCACGGTAATCACATTGAAAATGTACATCGATCCATACACCTGGCCATATTCAAAAATATTTTAGTATTTTTTTTTTCTTCTTTTCGTTGTGAAAAAAACAGATGTATTAACTGATAAACCTGCTCGAAATTTGCAGGCAAAGCCATTATTACAACAAGGGTCCATAGACAAACTACTGGATCCGCGTATCAAGTTCAGTCAAAGAAACATAGATCAGATTTCTCGGATGATACAAGCTGCAGAAGCCAGTATAAACAACGAAGAATCAAAAAGACCAAATATTGATGTAATAATTTCTATTCTTAAAGGAGTTGAAGCAAATGAGAGATTAAGAAAAACGCCTCGGACTTCTTTATCTTCTGATGGTTATCCTCATATTCGTCAAACTGAAATGAAGTCTCATTTAGCTTTGGCAATGCTAGGTGTTTCGGAGTTTGAAGATGATCCAGATGTTTTTTACTATCGTTAATGTTGGTTGAAATCGTTGAAGAAAACGCCCGACTTAAGGGTGCATATTTGTTTGAATATAACCCAGATCAGTACAGAAATGCAAGATATAAAAGGCTGACTGCGAGTTTCGTATATAGATATTGTAGTTAAATTATGGTATACAAAAAGAACTTATTTACATGCTTGCAAATTGAGGTCATCTTGTTTTTTGGGCGGAACCCGCTATATTGATAAGTTCATGGGACTCATCAATACCCTGTTAACAAATGAAATAAGTTAATATACCGGTTGCGTTTTACATGTAATATTATGGGAATTATTTACATAATTAGGGGGTTTATTATTTTACAAATTACATTTGGAGGTAGTGGGGAAAAAAACTAAAAATGGTGATGTATAGTTCTCATTTGGCGGCATCAAGAAAATCTGCAAATAAATAGTGATGCCGCCAAACCAATTCCTTTATTCACAATGATGCCGCCAAATGACATCAAGGCTTTGATGCCGCCGATTGAAATGAAATGTTTGATGCCGCCAATTCATAAGGAGGGTTCATTTCTTATATAAGGCAACAACCTCTTCCCATTCTTTCCATCCCATTCCACCTACACAAATATATTATATCATTCCCACATATCTCAATCCCATTTACAATACCACATATCTTAATTCCATTTACAACACATTGTAAAAAACTAAACAAAATACTAATATGAGATATAATACTTTTCCTGCAATTGTTCTGGAGGGTACGGTTTTTTATTGATATTGGGTCGATGTTACATCCACATGGAGTTTTAACAGTTTTGGGCGGGGATGAGCCATGCTTAAAAGCATCGTCTCCTGTCTCATCCCTGCTTGGCATCGCTTTTCCGAGGTCCAAAAAAGCGGTGTCTTTGGATCGGTGTTACATTCACAAGAAACTACTTGGATCGATGTTACATCCACACGTGGTATAACACGTGTAGAATGCAACATTGTCACTGTAGTTTATAATATTTTGCCGTTGGTTGTCGTTGCTGATCTCAATCTCCAGTCTACCAAACCCAGACATTCCAACAGGCTCTTTAGGGGGTAGACTTTCCAGGCAAAGCCTGTAGCGCAAGGCCAACCGTTGTTGACGAATCGCATCATGTGATTAGCGACGTCGGCGACATCGGATGATCCTGCTCTTGCTCGTGCTACTTTGGCAGGGCAGCCTGGGTTGATCATTGGGTACCTTTAGATTTGGTACCCATGTCAAACAGATTGATTTATAGCCCTGTTTGATTCAAATCGGTTGGAATCCCAACTTGGTCCCAAGCCCCCTGTTTGACTTTAATAAAGCAATTGTGATGGAAGGTGCAAAACAGAAACTTAATGAACTCTGCAACAAGAAACGGTGGTAGAATATTGGAATTGGTGATCTCGGAAATAGATTGTCTTGTAACTCGGTAGATTGTATAGTTTGATTGAGTAGTTTGGAAAAATAGTTGTTAAATAAATTTGTATTATTTGTTTTAAATAAATCTATCATTATTACATGTATTTACTTTTATTTTAGAAAACGTATAGTAATAATACTAGTAGTATTAAAATTAACAGTAAGAAATAAGGATGCCTGACTGGCAGGCCCTGCCAGACTGTACAGAGGCCCAAAAATGGCAGCCTGGCCTGTTTTCAACATATTGAGTTTTCAACAAAAATGACCTCCTAGCCTTTTTCGGGCCACCCGGATCAGGCCCCGGAGACCCGAAAACGGCCCGGACTTCATGCGAAACCTGTGTATTAGCCAAGGGCAGCGCGTCCGAAAGTCTGGATGCCTGACTGGCAGGCCCTGACAGACTGTACAGAGGACAAAAAATGGCAGCCTGGCCCGTTTTCAACATATTGAGTTTTCAACAAAAATGACCTCCTAGCCGTTTTCGGGCCACTGGATCAGGCCCGGAGACCCGAAAACGGCCCGGACTTCGTGCGAAACCCGTGTATTAGCCAAGGGCAGCGCGTCCGAAAGTCCGGATGCCTGACGGGCAGGCCCTGCCAGACTGTACAGAGGCCCAAAAATGGCAGCCTGACCCGTTTTCAACATATTGAGTTTTCAACAAAAATGATTATGTGATCTTGTTTTAGTGTTTAACGCTTGTATTTGGATTTTAATTCTAGTGGTTGTTTCTCCTATCAATGTTTGAATCACATGTGGCTTAACGATTCGTATATTCATATGCATACACCAAAAAAAATGTTACAACAACAGTAATTAACACATGTTTACAAGTTAAACCAGTTCGTAAACTCGTGGGAGGCTGATTCATGAGACGTTCAGATTGCCTTCTTGGTGGTTGGTGTTGGGCTTGTGTTTCATCGTTGGGTGGTGGTCCTTGATTCCCGTACTGATCATCGGGAAAGAGGTTTAAATTCAGTGCGGTCGAAGGTCCTGGCCGGGTTGAAGGTCCTTCGTCACACAAATTATGCGGGGGATGGTAATGAAAATCACTAACATAGTCGAGATCAACCCGTGGCAACCCCTGCCCAACCGGCGTCACAAAATCCTGTGACGGAAATGCCCAACTATCTCCGATGCCAATTCCGCTTGCAATCAAGTTAACTAGCAGACCTGTCACCGCCGGTTGACCGCCACCGGACCCACCAACATCACCAGTTCCCTATACGAAGGAACTATCCAATCCAAACGAAGTTCCAAGTTGGTCCAATCCAACGTCAAAGAGTTGCGGGACATATCCCCCACCCTAGTTCTGATTGTTGCTGGCCACAACAGATGCACCAAACCCAGCCTCATTGTCCAACGGAGTTCCAGCTTGGGGTTGATTTTCCGCCACGTTTGTCGGCACCTGACGGGGAGCGTGTCGCCGGCGTACCCTTTGAGGTCGTGCCGGTGCTGACAAGTCGACGGCGTCCCTTGTAAAATGCGTCGGATTTTGTAAGTGTCCGACATCGTGTGACATCATCATACTGTGGAACGCCGTGTTCTGTATATGCTCAAGCTGCGTGGCGAAGGACTGAGGATCATTAAATGCTTGTTGGGAAGACCGGTAAATATCCCCTATGGCATCCCTCTGCAAACAAAATTATTAGTTAGAAACCGTAAACTCAAATAATTAATGTATGAAATAGACACGTAAAAATGCTTTACCATCAGCTGGATTCTAGCACCGTCGTCTTGGAAACCGCCAACTGGGGCCGGTGCTACACTCGGATTGTCAATAAATGCAACGGTACGCCCCAAATACCATTGCATATAACCTGGCTCTGTGGAAGTCGTCCTTATGGGATCGGACCTGTAAACCGTGTTACGACGATTATTCCAGGCGTTGATGTAGGCTTCGTGCCTACTCATCCAGTCCGCCCCGTTGTCTCCTTGCCGCCCCAAAGCATGCAGTCTTTCAAGCTGAGCCATGGGTACGGTTAGGTTTATTTGGGGAGGTATGTACTGGAGCATGCCGAATTGCTTCATAACCCGTTGAGGGTAATGATGCTCAACGATCTCAAAGCATATAAGCGGACAACAGCTCATCCAACTTTCGACCCCACTTGAACATATGGCCGGTAGTCGATCCAAAACCGAGGTGTAGGGGGTCCACTTGAACTAAAAACATAAAAACAAACACTTAAGTCAGTTACAAAACACAATAAATGCGTGATTAATACAAAAAACTAAAAATAATTACTAACACGTGTAGAATGAACATACCATGTTCTCGTTCAACGATTGTAGCTGTGAACGATATGCCCTGAGGCAGTGGGTGGATACCTCCCTGAAGTTTAAATTGCGGTCTCTCCACCTACAAAATTAACAGTTTAAAAAACGTGTTCAGTAAAAAAAATACAAAGGGATGCCATGCAGACCATTATATTTGTTTGGGCTTTACGATATATACCGAGCCGCTAGCAGACAAGTATAATCAAACCGGTTTGAGGGTGGTCGTGGCGCGAGACACCGAATCCTCTCCCATGCCCATATTTGAAGGAGCATCATGGGCCCGGTCACGGCTTTTCTATCCGGCTGGGTGGCATCACAAAGCCGCCTGTAAAAACAACCGAGAAACAGCACTGCCCCAACTATAAGAAGCTGTTCGGCTTAGGTCTCGTAAAAATCTTAAATAAAAAACATTTAGTCTATTATTGTTATTATCAGGGAATAAAGTGGAACCGATCAAATAAAAAATGATTACACGAGCACGGAAAATGCACGCTTCATCCGTAGCCTCAGCTTCAACAAACGGCTCGTTTAGTTTATTAATAATAACACTACCAAAACGGATTTGCGGACATTTGGTTCTATGCAGGCGTAACACCTAACCATCGTCGGCACAACGCTATTGCCTCGGCAGTAGACATTGCATCATCTGCCCCAGACACAACAGCTCCCTCGATAGGTAACCCCCACAAGACGTTAACATCTTGTAAGGTGACAGTAGCTTCACCAAATGGTAGGTGGAACGTGTGAGTTTCGGGCCTCCATCGTTCCACCAAAGCTGTTATTAAGGAGTGGTCAACGTATCGATAACCACAATCTATAAGGCCACCAAACCCTGCGGCATCGACAAGGTTACGAACCCGTCCTACAACAGGGTTGTCACGAAGTGCCCGCCATAGGCTTCTATCGCTACGCTTTACCATAAGGGGCTCATTGAAGTTTTCATCGTTTATGAAAATGTGAAAGGAACGATGTCGATCGCGCAGACGCAACACATCGTTGCTTAGGGGACCAGGGTGTAAGTTTATGTTTTGATTCATGGTGGGAGGAATTTGCTTGGTATGATTTTTTATAAATTTCAAAGGTTTCCGATGGAGATTGTAATGGTGATGGTGTGGAAATGGATGTGGGTGGTGCTCCTTCTTCACCTCACCCTCCATTTTATAACCTCCAAAGGCTCACTCTTGCACTCTCAAAGACACTATTTGCCTATCAAATCATCTGCAAAATACAAGACCATTGCATGCAATGCTAGAGTCTTTTGTGAGTGTGTTTATAGCCTGCAAACATGTAGGTCTCGAGCCATGAAGACTCACAACCATTTGGAGGCATTAATGCCTCAATTTGGATTGGAGGGTTCTTGACAGCAACATTGAAGAAGACACTACATGGATTAGCGGTATTAAGTGACTAGTCACACTCAATTGGCGGTATCAATAAAGCCTCTATATGGATTGGCGGCATCAAGAGGTGACTACAACATATCAATTGGCGGCATCTATGAACACTCACAACCATTCGGCGGCATCACTATACACACTGCAGAAATTTCTTTGATACCGCTAAATGAGAACTATACATCACCATTTTTAGTTTTTTTTCCCCACTACCCCCTAAATGTAGTTTGTAAAATAATAAACCCCTAATTATGTAAATGATTCTATTATGGGGTCTAAAGACAAACTTATGGAAGTTTGATTCGAGTAGGAGACCTATAACTTATTAGGAAATAGGAATTGTGATCATTTTGTCAAGGCCTTTGTTTGACAGGCTAGTTAGCATCAGGGGCGGATCTAGTAACAATACATCGGGTTTCCGGGAACCCAGTCGGTTTGAAATTTTTAGTGTTAATACATAAGGAAAATATTGTAGGAACCCATAAGTAATATATTGTAGGAACCCATAAACAAGTTTAAAGAGTGCTCCACTGGTAAAAACCATCTATTCTAAGCACTAAAACACGGGTTCGATTCTTGCTGTTGTCACTTTTTCGGTTCTTTTTTTTGTGTCTTAATTTAAACCCTAGGTTTTACCACAAAACAAGAAAATAAAAACAAGAAAATAAAACCTTTGTACACCACCCTCATCCCTAACATCTCACAGTCTCCTATACGTCTCATAACAACCCTTGTTTCTTGCATTCTTCATCATCTTGTTAATTAGTTTTTTGTGTTTATTAATACCCATCTGTTAATATTCAAGAACAATTAAAAGGTTTTAATTTGATGCAAAATATCAATACCCTTATGTTAATCTTTGCCTCTTCACTGCTAGTTGCTGTTAATGAGATGCAAAATATCATTTCTCCCCAGGTTCGATTTACATCATGACTCCATAATTTAATCGTCTCCTCACTGCATTTACTCGATGATTTTGAGCCGGACAGAATGAAATATTTGAGGTAAACTTTCTTTCTTTTTTTTTTGTTTCCAACACAAATACATAATATGCGATGAGATATGATGCGAATTCGTTACTTATGATTTGTGGTTTTTAGGGTAGCTATTCACTTGTTTGATATTAACTTGAGATTTGATATGAGCTTAAGGTCTTTAGCGATTTTAGCAGGGCATCTTTGTTATTTGGGTTGTTTACTAAAATGATGGACTGCGAGCAGGAGTGTTTTTAATTGAGTAGAAGTTTGCTTGTATGGTCTGTTAAGTGGTTCTGGATTCGTTCCATATAGAACGTTAAATGTTACAAAATTAAGGTCAGAACATTGCTGAATATGTGGATATCTTGTGTTTTGGATGCCTAGAATAAACATGGCTTCCTGCAACACAAATTATCGTTAGCCTGCAACACAACTAGTCTTATTCATTGGATTAAATTTGGCAATTGCATCTGATAAGTTCAGTCTAATTATAAGAAAGGTTAGTCTTAATTGGATTATATTAGGCAATTGCATTCTAACAAGTTCTATACGATTGTGCTAGAGGTCAAATGGTCAGGTTGGATTAGGCTATTACTTTCTTTTTTGTCTATTTTTTTTTTAAAAAAAATGTTTTAACATTAACCATATACGAAATAAAATCTAGTCACTGTAAACTATAAAGCAATATATTAGGCAACCCAATGAATCTATGGACTAGCTCATGAACCTTTCCCTCAAAAATCCAAATATTGAAACTTGAATTTTAGGGCTAATGCTATTGGTTCTTTTTTTTTTTTTGATATGAAATTTAGATCGTTATTAAGACCTGGCAATTTTAACCCATTTACTTGAGTTTGGGTTGTTTTGGGTTTAAAATTTTATCTTGTGGGTTAAAATGGGTTTAGTATAATTTTCAAGGGGGTTAGGATGGGTAATTTTAATTTTAGGAAATAAGTAAGTGGGCCAGGGATGGGTATGTTAAAAAAAAACAAATGAGTCAGGATGGGTATTTTTAGATAACCATATACAAATTTATATTACAACCACCCAAGTTGATGCCTCATAGAAATAAATGTCAATAAAAACAAAAAAATTATATCTTTTGTATTAGTGGATCACCCCAGTCGGTTCGAAACCGTTCGGGTCGTTTAACGGACGGCAATGTCGAAACAACACGAGTCGTTAACGAGACCGATCTTATCGAAACAGTTCGTGTCGTTAGCGGTTTGATCGAGTGCAAACGGTCTGGATTGTTGACCGGCCCGTTCGGGTTGAAACAGTCCGTGTTGCTAACGGGATCGGTCAGGTCAAAACGGTTCGAGTCGCTAACGGACCGGGTCGGGTCGAAACAGTACGGGTCGCTACGGGACGGGTCTGGTTGAAGCGGTCTGGGTCGTTACCGGGCCCGGTCGGTTTGAAACGGTCCGGGTCGCTACAGGACGGTCAGTTTGAAACGGTCTGAGTCTTTACCGGGCCCGGTCAGGTCGAAGCAGTCAGGGTCGCTACCGGGCCCGGCCGGGTCGAAATAGTCCGGGTCGCTGCGGAACGGGTCAGGTTGAAACGGTATGTGTCGTTACCGGGCCCGGTCGGGTCGAAACCGTCCGGGTCGCTAGCGGGCCCGGCCGGATCGAACCGGTCTGAGTCGCTACGGGACGGGTCAGGTTGAAACGGTTTAGGTTGTTACCGGGCCCGGTCGGGTCGAAACGGTCCGGGTCGCTACCGGGCCCGGCCATGTCGACACAGTCCGGGTCGCTACGGGACGGGTCAGGTTGAAACGGTCTGGGTCGTTACCGGGCCCGGTCGGGTTGAAACCGTCCGGATCGCTAGCGGGCCCGGCCGGATCAAAACGGTCCGAGTCGCTACGGGACGGGTCAGGTTGAAACAGTTTGGGTCGTTACCAGGCCCGATCGGGTCGAAACGGTCCGGGTCGCTACCGGGCCCGGCCGGGTCGACACAGTCCGGGTCGCTACGGGACGGGTCAGGTCGAACGGTCCGGGTCGAAACGGTCCGAGTCGCTACGGGATTGGTCAGGTTGAAACGGTCTGGGTCGTTACCGGGCCCGGTCGGGTCGAAATCGTCCGGGTCGCTAGCGGGCCTGGCCGGATCGAAACGGTCCGAGTCTCTACGGGATGGGTCAGGTTGAAACGGTTTGGGTCGTTACGGGTCCGGGTCTCTACCGGGCCCGTCTGGGTCGCTAGCGGGCCCGGCCGGATCGAAACGGTCCGAGTCTCTACGGGACGGGTCAGGTTGAAACGGTTTGGGTCGTTACCGGGTCCGGGTCTCTACCGGCCCGGCCGGGTCGACACAGTCCGGGTCGCTATGGGACGGGTCAGGTTGAAACGGTATGTGTTGTTACCGGGCCCAATTGGGTCGAAACGGTCCGGGTCGCTACCGGGCCCGGCCGGGTCGAAACAGTCCGGGTAGTTACGGGACATGTCAGGTTGAAACGGTCTGGATCGTTACCGGCCGGTCGGGTCGCTACCAGGCCCGGCCGGATCGAAACGGTCTGGTCGCTAACGGGCCCAGACGGGTCGAAACGGTCCTGGTCGCTAACGGGACCGGTCAGGTCGAAACAGTCCGGGTCATTATGGTCCGGTTGTTAACCAACCCGATAGGGTCGAATCGGTCCGGTTTAAAATGAAATATTTCGGATACCTTAAAAATTTTATTTTTAAGTTTATTTTTTTTTAATTTGTTTTTTTCCTTTTTTTATTTTTTTACTATTTTTTATTTTTTTACTTTTTTACTTTTTAAATTTTTAACTTTTTATTGTTATTTAATTTTTTTTTTTTTTAAATTTTAATCTATTTTGATGTGAACCTATCCTAATCCAAACCATCTAGACCCAAATCCATCCTGACCTAACCCATCCTAACCTATTTTTTTAATTTACCCATCTTGACCCAAACTCATCCTAACCTAAACCCATCAACCAACCCAACCCAACCTACCCATTTTGCCACCCTTAGTACTTATTATGTTCCCCGACCACCTATGACCTCTTGGTCTAGTGGTATGGTGTCCCCCTTGTAAATTTGAGGTTGTGGGTTCAAATCCTTGCAAATGCAAGGTTGGGTGGAAATAAGGTGGTTTAAAAATTTGCCGTTAAAAAAAAAAATTATGTTCCCCGACCCGACCCAACCCGGTTCGACCCGAAAATTCTAACGTATGGTTGTAAAATTTATCACCCAAATAAAGGAACCTATAGGAAAAATATCTGGATCCGCCACTGATTAGCATGATATTTTCTTTTTGTATATTGTGAAGAAAAATGTTTGTATGAATTATGTGTTGTTGAGTAAATTAACTTTTGGCTTGAGTATCTGAGTTTTGACCAATTTTTTTATAGGTACCTGACTTCTAACCATGTCTTGCTAGAGAGTAACCATTTTTTACTATGCCCATATTAGATGTATATCGTTAAAGCTAACTAGGACCATGTATGTGCATCGGTGTTATTACTGGCATCCCAATCAAGGGCGAAGGTTATTTTGGGGCCAGGGGTGGCCCTGGCTTCCCCTGTTTTTTGGCGCAGTAGCGGAAATTTACGATTTTCGTAGGTAAATCGCGTCCGGTTGAGCCCGGCCCCCGCTGATTTTCCACTATCGATCGAAAAAATTTGAGTCCGGCCCCCGCCAATTCCACAACCAAGCTTCGCCACTGATTCCCAATATTGAAAACAAGGACTACCAACATGGAACCACTCTAGCCCATCGAACAATCGAGAATTGCTAGATAGAAGATTGACGAGATATTTGTAATGTATTGGTGCTAAAACAATCTATGTCCCCTTGAAGTGCTTGGGATCTTAATATATAGTTTTAGGTGTTGATGTTGTAAGGTGAAATGGATCTTTTGGTATTTTTTTTAAAGTATCTAATGTAAGTTGATACATAGATGTCATTTTTATAGTTTAGATAATTCTAATTTTATTCATTTTACTTAGATTTTTCAACCGGGGACGCTCCCGGGGTATAAGCTAGTTTGTAAATATAAAAAAAAAACTAATCTATAAAGTAGTGAGGAGAAAACACAAACTTGTAATTAAAATAATGATTAAAATAATTTGAAGATCTTAAATAAAGCAGTCGTCGCTCTTATAACGTTAATATATATATATATATATATATAATATATATAATATATATATATATATATATATATATATATATATATTATATATATATATATATATATATATATATATATATATAGGGGAGGGTTATCTTGAGAACGCTAAATATTGTGAGAACCGTGAGAACAAGTAGAAAAATCACCAAAATCAATTTTTTTAATACAAACCTCATTATAATCAAAATACAACATTAATAAATGAATTTTCTTTCCAAATAATTCATCTTTTCTTGCAAAAACACTTTCAAATTAACTTTTTACACATGTGTAAATGAAACAGTTTACACATGTATAAACAGTAAATTTACACATGTGTAAAAACAAATTATTTTGGTATACGTTTGAATTTTTACGTGTAAATTGTGTTTTTGAAATTGTATTTTAGTAATAAAGACAAGTATAAAAAGAAATTTTGAATTTGAATGGTTTTAGGTTCCGTTCTCACGGTTCGCACGAAATATAGGTGTTCTCAAATTAACTTTCCCATATATATATATATATATATATATATATATATATATATATTACTGATATTTTTGCATACTCTATATATTTTTTAACCTAACAACAGAACATATATTTGAAGTTTTTAATTATTTTTAATCAAATACATTACATTTTAAACTACTAATACAAACAAAACGCATAAAATATTCCAGATAATGATCAAACATGAGAGGCATTACCCAAACAATCACTTAGGATCATATAGAACCTATATTACTTAGAATATCTTGCCAACATCCTTCATTAAGCCCCTGTTGGCATTATAAAAATCAGTAAACTCTTCATAAGAAATGAACCCATCTCCATCGGTGTCTAGTTCTTCCATCATAGTTTGGACCTCTTCGGCTGACACCGAGCCGAGATTCTTCAGCGAGTCTCCTAGTTCGGTAGAAGAAATTTTACCATCTTTATTGGCATCAAACGCACCAAAGATCCGGTCGCGCTCAGCCTTGTCTTCGTCCTCTGCCATAATTGTTTCCTAATGGTAGTAATCAACAATGGAAATTGGTTGTAGATGTAAAGGGAAATATGGATGTCCTATAAACATGGTTTGCCTTTTGTTTATAAGGTGTAAAAATAGGAAATAGATGGGGCTAAAAAAATACCAAATTTTAACGTTGGTAATTAAAGAAGGGACTATGTAAAATTTCAATTCAAAATATGAGTTACACATGTTCTAAACTAGTTGAGTCCCCATGCAATGCAGTAGGAATTCGGTTTCGGTCGGTATTGGTTTGGTTTGGTTCGGTTCGTTAAGATACCGAAACTCGGTATAGCAACTTATAGAAAAAATGACTGAAATATAGGAGTGATATGCCAAAAAAGATATCGACATGTGTTTTACATTCATCGGAAACCATATAAACAAATAGACTGAGATACTTAAAAGAATATCGACGTGTGTTTTAAATTGATTGAGAACCGTAAAATTGAATACCGCTACCGGTGTTGATGTTAGTAGCGGTTTGGTCCGTCACAAAATTTATATCAAAATGTTGAGAAGAAAAAAAACACAAATACATATTTAACTTCTTTAAAAAAAATCAAAATTAAAAACAAAATTGTGGCTAAACCACAAAGTACATAATATTTGTTGTCAATTGTACGTAAGTAGTAAAATGTTAACTAGTTAAAATGTTCAATTTTAATAAAACTCTTTTTTCCCAGCCTTAAAAAAGAAAACTTTTATGATTTATTTAAAAAAATAAAAAATTTAACAGGGTGGAGTCGTAGAAACGTAAGGGGATCGGTAGATGAAGAAAAAAAGTGTAAGTAGCATTTGTTATGTTCAAAAGCAAATCGGAATAAAATAATACTTGTGACTTAACGAAGAACTAGTGGAATGCTCGCGCGTTGCCGCGGGTATGTATTTTTATTCACATTTTAAATTGCCAAAACTTTATGCACCATACTATCATTTATCCAATTCGATTCGTGCTTGATTTTTATTTGCAACATTTAGTTACACACATGAACCAAAGAGCCTTTAGCCTACTGGTTACAAAGTGTTAAATAAGGCTTAGCCTTTTCTTGTGGTGATAATTCAAATTCTATTGGTAACAAAAAGTTAATCCATTAAAAAAAAAATTACATGAATTAATCTATTACTTGGTAATGGTTCTAGTTGAACTTTAAAAAACAATGGATGTGTGACTTTTGAATGATTTTAAACAAGAACCATCTGATATGGCCCAAATCTTTATAGTCTTGTCTCCAGAGCTTGTTATAACACACTGATCAACTGGCGAAAACTCTACAAATCATATTCCTCTTTTCTGGCCTCTTAAATCTTGAAGAAGGAGCCGTATGATCCTGATATGAGAATAGATCTTATAAGAGATAAGTGTGAAAACCATATATCATTCAAGAAATACAAGTCGCATCACAAAACAAAACAAAAGAAATCTACATGAGACCCACTACAAATAAGACTGTCATTCGGTGTCACAACAAGAACATTAATATCCTTATCATGGGTTGCGGTGGCTGACTTAGTTTTCAAAGTAAATGCATCATTCACATAAGATAGGTCATCTAAACTCCATAACTTTAGAGTGAGATCACTAAACAATAATAGAATATATTAATAATTTGTACAATATAAATGAAAATAAAAACATTTCACCATAAGAAAACTGTAATGAACAAATTCAATAAGCTTTACCTATTACCACTAACAAAAAACATATGCAATTTCTTTGCAAAGGAAACTCCTCCAATATAAGAAAACTGTAATGAACAAATTCAATAAGCTTTACCTATTACCACTAACAAAAAACATACGCAATTTCTTTGCAAAGGAAACTCCTCCGATCCTTCCATGTCACCAAACAAATAAAACTACCAACTAAGTACACAAAAAAATAGAAGTTGTAGGGCATCCTAAATTGTTATCTAAATACTTGTTTCTCAAAGTTTTTGATCCATTTTATACTATCATAATTGTAGATGAAAGGTCATTCGATTAATTCGTCCTATTGAATGGTGCAATTATAATCGATATTGATGAATTAAATGTATTGAATGTTGCAATTGATTTGTATTAGTGACTTGTACATAAGGGCATAGATGGAAGAAAATGGTAAAAGTTAGAGATTTATGCATGAGACCTTTTGTATGCCATCTTAAAATGATGGTGAAATTACCTTCTTACATAAGGGTATAGATGGAAGAAAATGGTAAAAGTTAGAGATTTATGCATGAGACCTTTTGTATGCCATCTTAAAATGATGGTGAAACTACCTTCTTACCCATCTCTCCTCCTTAATAAGGTAATAACGAAGAATAGAGCGTTTTATTAGTCAATGGAATGGAATCTTCTATTTTTTTTTTTTTTTTGAAATGTGAACTTCATTAAAAACCGCATCCCCGGTCCTCAAAACAAGGATCGGAGGCCAAAAACTAAAACATGTACAATGGACTCAACCTCCAATCATTCCATACAATCTTTTTAAACCTAGATCTAGCTCTAGTCCACAAAAAAGACAAAGACTTCACCTTAGCAACAATCTCGCCAACACTAACTTCTTTGTGTTTAAAGATCTTCTCGTTTCTAGCATTCCAAATAGCCCACATCGTTACCATTATAATACCTTGAATGATCATTCGTTCCATCTTAGTTCTTCTACCATTTGGTAATTGTAACAAATCTTGAACATCAAAAGCGAAAATGGGACCTATATTACACCAAGACCTAATCACCGCCCAAACCCCAAACGAGACACCACACCCGGTGAACATGTGCATAATCGTCTCATCGTCCACTTCGCATAAAGCACAGACGGCCTCCTGAACATTTACGCGCCTTCTTCGTAGAGCAACCCGGTTGGAATTCGGTCCATTTCGATGCGCCATACAAGAATTTTTATTTTACGCGGAACCCATTTAATCCATCGCATCAAAAAACTGCCTCGCTTGACTTCGATCACGGGCCAAAAGAGACTTGAAATCTGCAACAGAGAAGTTCCCATCTTTATTCCCATCCCAAGTCCAACGATCCTTATCCACAGTCAAGACCAAGCCATTCAATCGACATTCCAACTGTTGAACCTGTTGTGCTTCTTCAATGGATAGGACCGCTTTATTCCACCTACATGTAATTGCCTTCGACTCAGAATTCCAACACTCCAAAACAACTGCAGAATTGGCTGAAGCAATATGATACAGATCTGGGAATAAGTCTTTGAGAGGAACATCGCTACACCATTTGTCGCACCAAAAACGAATGTCATGCCCATTGCCAATCGATTCTCGAAACTGAACATTCAAACTGGCCGATTGTATCTACACTTTATTTAAACAAGTAACTAAAGCTTTCCAACATCCTGATATACTTTGATTAATAGGAAGAATATCCACGGTTTATTTTTTCCATGACATTAGTCAATAACCTTTCGCCACAATAAGGAGCCCTCTATTTTATATCTCCACACCCATTTAGCAATAGGAGATATATTAACTTCTGCGAGTTTAGAAACGCCCAAACCACCACTTTTTTTTAGGAATCGTCACTACATTTTCATCGAGTTTAGAAACACCACCCAATGAATTTTTTTAACATTTTCATCACTCGCCCATAAAAATCGCTTCATTAATTTTTCCAATTCTTCAATAATTTTCACCGGGGCCTTGTAAAGGGAAAAATAGTAAATGGGTAAACTCGAGAAGACCGACTTTATAAGAACTAGGCGCCCACCAATGGATAACATTTTAGCCTTCCACAATTTCAAACGAGACTTAAACTTATTAATCACCGGCTCCCAACTCCGGATGTGATTCATGTTCGCACAAACTTTTATCCCAAGGTATTCGAATGGAAGGGTCCCATAGTTGCACCCACAAGTTTCAGAAAATAATTCAAGCTCTTCTTCGGCACAATTGATACCATAAATGTTCGACTTGTGCAAATTGATCTTCAACCATGAGCAAAGATGGAAAACACAAAGAAGGCGAATCATATTTTTAAAATTACTCATGGACCACTTTCTCACAATGGAATCTTCTATTACACATGACATTTCATTCCCTTAAAACCATTCATTCTACATGCCTTGTTTTTGTTTCCATTCCATTCTTTCTTTCACCCTTCATTAAGGGTCTATTTGGTATGGCATAATGGAATAATTGAGGGAATGGAATGGATAAGGTAATGAAATGGACAAAATAATGGAATTGATCATTACCATTTCATGTCTTGTTTGGTTGCCATGTGAGAATGAAATAGAGTATTACCGTATCTTGCTTGGTAGGTAGGAGAATACGAATGATTATAATCGGTGGTGAGTGGCGGTGATGGTGGGTGGTGTGGGCGGTGGTGGGTGAAGGTAATGGTGGAGACGGTGGTAGATGGCAGCGGCGTCGTGGGTGGATAGCGACAATGGTGGGTGGGTTTCGGTGGTTGGTGGTGATGGATGAATTGCGACGTTGGTGGTGGGTCGTGGTAAATGAAGGTGGATGGCGGTGGTGGGTGGTGGTTAGTGGCTGTGATGGTGAGTGGCGGTTGATGGTGGCTATGATAGGCGGGTAACTGTGGGGGTGGCGGCGGTGGTGGATGGCGCCGATGGTGGTGGATGGCGACATGGTGGGTGGGGGTGATTGGAGGCGATGGTGGTGGGTGGTAGGGGTGTTCAAAAAAATCCGAATCCGAATCCAAAAAATCCGATAATCTGAATCCGAATTATCCGAAATTTTGGATAATCGGATTTTCCGAATCCGAATATTAAAAATATATATATAAATATATAATATTATATACACTACATTACACAATACACAATCCTAAATCCCTAATCCTCCTAACCCTAAGTCCATACTCCTCCAATCTATAGCAGTCGCTCCCTCTTCTCTTCTCTATAACAACCCCCGTCCACCTCGTCTCCGACCTCCACAGCCCCCGTCCACCAAACGGTAACTTTTTTTTACATTTTTTTCGTTTATCTAACTTCGATTTTTGTTTTTTTTATAGGTTCACGTTTTTAGACATAAAGGAGAACGTTTTTTTTTTTATTTTTTTATTAATTTTTATTATTTTTTTTTAGTTTCGGATTATCCATTGGATGATCCGAATCCAAAATTTGGATAATCCGAAATACGGATAATCCGAATTTCGGATCCGGATTCGGATCCCAATATTGACGATCCGAAATTTCGGATTATCTGAAATTCGGATAATCCGAATTTGAACACCCCTAGTGGGTGGTAGTGGCAATGACGGTAGTGGGTGGTGACAATGGTGGTGGTGGGTTATGGTAGGAAATTCTTAGTAATTTTTATAAGAGTATAAAATATAGGATATTCATTTCTCGGAATTATCTTGTACTGTAATATCTTCCATCTCTATTTCTTCTTCATCAAATTCACTGACAATTGAACTTTGCGGTGGTATAACAGTAGTTCCACTGACTACAACATCGTCAAGATTCATGTTTAACAGTCTAACAAGTTCTTTAGACAACATTCAATGATTCCACCACCAGCCTCGCCACAACCATTGACCGAATCATCATCACAAACTTGAAAAAACACAACCACCACCTCCACTTCCAACAACAGGACCGACCCCATAGGCTTAGAAGCCTAGGCAATGGCTTCACCCCCCCCCCCCCCAAGAAAAAATAGGTCCCCACAATTTAAAAAAATAATTATATATCTATGGAGTTGTAGTGTAAGAACAAATCTTCATCTTAACAGTGCATAAGCATAAAAACAAATGTAACTTAATCAATAAAATAACGTCCAAATCTTCATTTATGCAAACAAACGAATTAGGAAAAAACTGAATTTGGTAGCAGCGTGTTGGAAGTCGAAACACCCACGACCCACCTTCTGACAAGAAATCATTCATTGCTATTTGTCAATGTTAGGACATTAGGTATTTAGTTAATTTTAGTTTTTATTTATCATTGTTATTTTAATATTTACTTTTTTAGGGTGAATGTTGGTTTTCATTAACTGTTAGCTAGCGGCGCAGCTTGGGGTCCGTTTACATGCGTGTCATTTGTAATTGGCTGTTTTTTTTATTGAAATAATTATCAATTTATTAAATAATTTGCATTAATAAAGGGACAAGTTTTACATTACCCAAATTCTACGTTGGGGTAAGGGTTATTCACTAATTTGTTTATACCAAATACATTAGGCTTCTTATCAAGCTTTTACATTAAACTAATTTATCATTACTATTGCGTGTTATTAGTGTTGGTCTGAAGCTTAGGTAAAAGAGGACAATTTTGTTGAAATAATAGCTATAAACATTATTAAAGATCAATTTATAACCAAATGGTGTATATGTTTGTTATGAATTTATACTTGTACTTTGATATGTTGCATAATGATTATTTGCAGGTTTGAGATGAATGCTGACGTGGATCTTCCTGAGTTGATGACTTGGACAAAAGGAGCTGTTGATGTGCATTTGCTGCTGATGTGGATTGCTGCTGATATGGAGTGTTCGTGAGTTTCTCCTGGACCAGCTATATTGATATGATAAATTCATTGTGGGCTTAACATAATTATCACAAGTCCAATAGAAGAGAGCTGGGCCTTGGTGTTCTACCGGCCCAGCATAAGTATCCATTCCACGTCATCAATCCGTTGGAATATGTGAAGGATAACCCTGATCGTTTATAGAGAAAACACAAATTAATCCTGACCCTTCAAAGTGTGTTTTCTCTCACCATTTCTATTGACCTATATAAAGGGATTCGTACATCCCTTTACCAGTTTTGAGTCATTATTCTTTTTATCCGATTCTTTTGCTCTCTCCCTTTCATTGTTTACGTTTGTCTCTCATTCATTTTATTAGGGTTTAGATCTGTGAACATCTTGTTCCAGATCTCTTTGTGTTGATCCTTTTGGTTATAGGTGATAGTGGTCTGTATGTCCAGAGAGTTTGAGGTAGAGAGTTGAGTTTGTATTGTATTGTTCTTGATTTAGTCTTGGGTGTAATCTTTTGGTTTGGGAATAATAAAAGTCTTTTATGTTTTGATATCATGTTTTTGACATGGTATCAGAGCAACAGGTCTTAGATCGAGTCCTGATACTGATTGATTTGGGGTTGTATCTCGATCTAGTTGTAGATCTGGGTTTGATCTTCCGCTGTATACCCGTGATTGTTGATTTAAGAAATTTGGATCTGGATAAAGCTTGTGAGAGCTTGGATCTTGGATATTTCTGATATCTTTGCTCTCTGATACTTAACCCAAGTGAAGGTTAAGTATTACGAGTTTATTGGCGAACCATAACTTGGGCAAAACCCTCGGTGAGATCATTCCATTCTTTTTTTCTTTTTGATTGTGTCTAGGAGCATTGTCCGGGTTAGGGGGCCAGAGTTGGGTCATTATTTGATTGTTCTTGATTGTGTAAGTCTGTCTAGGTTTAGAGACTCCCAAGTTAAGATCTGCGGTGGGCCCCTGAGAGAAACCACTGATTTGGATCACTGGATGGTCTTTACCTGTGTCTGGTTTGGTTTGTTTTGATTGTTATTGCTGATTGATTGTTGTTCTTGGTTCTTGTATTGCTGTGTGTAAATCTGGTGTGGGGATTGCTAGTTGTTTTTTGTGTGTTACTATGTTTCATTGCTTAACATGGGTGATAATGTGGATCCCAATGCTGCTGTTGGTGGGGTTAACCCTGGTGGTGGTGGTGGTGGGGGGTGCAATTGTGAACACTAATGAGACTCTAGTAAGTAAACTTGATGCTAGCTGTAACATTACGCATTTAAAACTTGTACGTTACGATTATTTTAAATAAAACGTCAAGTTCTCATCATTATTTGTCTTTTAAAAATATTATTGCGATGCATTTGGAGCCCTAATACTATATTACTTATATATAATATACATATATATATATAGCATAATTGTCAAAAAAATAAAGTGCTTGGGCCGGGAATCGAACCCGCGCCCAAGCCGGGTCAACCAACACAACAAGCCCAACCAACTGGGCTACACAACATTTGTGATTACTCTCCAACCCGTTTTACATATATATTGTATTATTATACTAACAGTTGACTTAGAAAAGTCAACTGTGATGATCGATCACCACAATCAACACAATTACACGCATGATTGATCTTAATATGGTATGTTTGACTGATTATCTGTCTATTACGCGTCCTTTATACGCTAATTGGTGGTCAAAGCATACCAATTTTATGCAATTATACACATTAATACATTCATGATGGGTCAACTTACCAATTCAGCGATCCAAACCCTCTCCCTATAAATTGGACATCCCAAAACCTTCTCAACTCGCCGATAACACTCTCTCAACCTCCAATTTCTGTTTTAATTCGTCTTTTGAAGCATTCTTGTTCGAGTTGACCTTTTCTGTTTGACCAACGATTCGAACACGATTCGTTTCTGTAAGTCCTTTATTATTGATGGGTTTTGATCTTCGGCATACACACAACAATAACCCTATGATTAATTGGGTTATTGTTGTGTAATTTGATTAATTGAATAGCTAGGGCACGATTGGTTTAATTTGGGGAAGAACACCTTCCTGAATATGTACATATATTTAAAACAGACAGAAACCAAACACAACCACTGATCTAGATCAAGTGGTTGTGTCTGGTGCTTTTGAGCCGGCCCACGCGGGTTCGATTCCCAGCATCATCAGAGTATTTTTTTTTTAACATTCAAGCTTTATATATAATTACTTGTATTTTAAAATTAGTTTTAAAATACTAAAACGACTTTATAAATTCTACAAAAATTATTTTATGTTAATCTAGTAGAAAAGTTTAACATACAATTTTTAGTTTTCCAAAAATTATTTATTTAATATATATAATAAATAATTCAAGTTTATTCTATTTTATTTATAAAATTCTATAAAAATATCAAAACAATTATATAAATTTCCACAAAAATTATTCTAAGTTTATATAACATTAAACTTTTCTGAAATGATTTTTATTTCTGAAAAATCAATTATTTAATATTTTTAATCAATTTTTGTTAGTTTTAATCATAAATAAATCATAATAAATTCATTTTTCAATATTTTTGCACCAAAATTTTATATAAATTATTTCTGATTATTTGGAACAGAAATACAATTTTTAAATTAATAATTCTGTAAATTTAATATTTTTAAATATTAAAGTTATATTTCGACAATTTGTAATAAATAGATTTAATATTCTATTTTTAAGAAAATAATTTTATAAAAATTATTTTCATATTTAAAACTTTATATTTTGACCATCTTTAATTTAAAATTTACAAAAAGACTTTTGTTTATTTAATTATCAAATTTCTCTTATTTATTAAACATTTTATTTATTAATCCAACGAATGTTTATCCCCAATTCGAAACACTAGAAAATACTTGTAGACTAGGGTTATGTTTGGCAAGGAGCTTTTAGGAGCTTTTAGGAGCTTCAAGCTACAAGCTTTTAAGAAAAAGTTCTTAATCAATAAAAAGCCTTGTTTGGTTAAAGAGCTGCAAGCTTTTAGATTAGGAGAAAAAGCTCTACAGTGAAAAGCTACTACTACAAGCTTTTAAGAAAAAGCTCTACTAGCTACAAGCTTTTAACTAGTAAATGACACAAATACCCATTCTATTTTAAAAACAAAATAAAAACCTTCCTTACAAGTTTTTAATTATGCCCATTTTAGTCATTTTGTACATTTTATTAAAAGCTCTAGCTACTTTGCCAAACACCAAAATATATTTAAAAAGCTTCCAGCTTCCAACTACCAGCTACCAGCTTGCAGCTTTCAGCAACCAGCTTACAGCTAACAGCCTCCAGCTAGTTTTACCAAACATACCCTAGATAGACTTAGACTTATTTGTTACCTTATACATAGGGTAATACTTGGAAATCTTTGGGGCTACACTTATACTTTTTCTCAAGACCTAATACTTTGTTAAGGTGAGTTTACGTAACCATGTTTATGCAATTCTTTATACTTGCAACATTATACTTAAGCAATTCTACATACATGTCTAGCTGTAAACTTTAATGCCTCATGATTTAGACAACAACAACAGTTTCAACAAGTTTCAACATTACATAATCATTAGCTATGGCCAAGCCGGCGATACTCAATAATAGATCTATTGGATTGACAATCCCACCTAGATTCGTTGACCATCTTTTATGGGGAGCGCGAGTGATTGTTATCGTTCCAACATATTATTAAGGTGAACCGTGGATGACGGGATGGACCTAAACTAGTCGGAGGTTTGATTATGTCGATTCAACATTCCATGTTTATTCATGTAGACTTAAACTTACGATAGACATATGAATTGCTAAACTTTTATACTTAAACTATTTGCTTGACATGGCTTATGTATTCTCACCAACTTCTAGTTGACGCCCCCCCCCCCACTTTTCCAACTCAACAGGAAATATTGATGCTTGAAGTCTAAAGCTAGCATGAGGACAATTTGAAGTTTATGCTTTGTTTGGCTTTTTTTGATGTATTAGAATTTCATTCAAGACTTGTTATGTATTTTCAATTTTGGATATTTTACTTTAAATAAATTTCAATTAAAGGTTTTTGGATGTTTGTGTTTTTCAACAGTGTTGGATTGAAAGACCCCCTATGAGCTCATGTTTGGTTTTGAACCCTTCCTAGGACAATTAAAGGTTTTTGGATGTTTGTGTTTTTCAACAGTTTTAAATGAGTCTAATAAATTGAGTGAAAATGTTGAAAAGTGTGTGTTCATTGGGTATTCTAATGAAAAGAAAGGGTATAAAGTTTACTGTTTAGATTCAAAATTTATATCTTACTCTAGAGATGTAAAATTTTATGAAACAATATTTCCCTTCAAAGATAAAACTGTTTTTCAAAGATTTGATGATAACAACATTACTGAAATTTTAATTCATTAAACTTTTTTGATGTCTTTGAAACTGAAAAACAAACTCAAACATCCAATAATCCTAAAGAGCCCAATGATGAAGGAAGGGGCTTAGGTAAGTCTGATTCAGGGACACATGATTAGCAGTCCTTCTTTACTGATAATCAGGGTAATAAGTCTTCTGATTCAGCAAACCCTAGGAACAATGAAGGAGATGACATGGCTGAACATGTGATGACTGAACATGAGAAAACTTCTACTTCTGAGGGCAATGATTCCGTTATACAAAGTGTCAGAATTGGTACTAGGGGGACTTTCCTTCCAAAGAAACTTGATGATTTCATTGTTGAGGGGAAGGTTAAGTATGTGGTAGAAAGAGTGGTTAATTATTCAAACTTGACCTATGAAAACAAGGTGTTTGTTTGCCAGTATGTTAAATAAGAGTATTGAGCCTAAAACTTATAAATAGGCTGCCACTGACCCAAACTGGGTTAGTGCTATGAATGATGAAATAGAAGCCTTGAATAGAAACAATACTTGGACTTTAAAATACTTTCTAGGTCTGGAAGTCATTTCTTTAAGGGAAGACATTTGCTTGTTCCAAAAAAAATAATGCCTAGACCTATTAACAGAGTATGGCATGTTAGCATGCAAGCCTGCTAATAATCCTTTAGAGCCAAACCATACCTTAACTAATATATGCAATGACAAATCTGTTAAGCCTACAAACATAACTGGCTATCAGCAATTAGTAGGAAAAACTTATATATTTGTCTCATACAAGACCAGATATTTCCTATGTTGTACATTATCTTAGCCAGTTCATGCATAGCCCTACAGAAGGTCACTTAAGGATTTCATTAAGACTTTTAAGGTATCTAAAGTTGGCTCCAAGAAAAGGAATTTCATTTAAGAAAAGTTCAGATTTTAACCTCTTAGCCTACTCTGATTCTGATTGGGCTAAATGTACCAACACCAAAAAATCAGTGATTGGCTTCTACATATTTCTAGGGGGATCTCTTATATACTGGAAAAGCAAGAAGCAATCTACAATTGCTAGATCATCTGCTGAAGCAGAGTTTAGGGCGATGTGTTCAACTGCTTGTGAGGTGATATGGTTGAAAAATCTTTTGACTGAATTGAACATTGAGGTAATGTTGCATGTTAAACTTCTTTGTGATAGCAGTTCAGCTTTATCTATTGCTGCTAATCCTGTGTTTTTTGACAAAACAAAACATTTTGAATTAGACTGGTTTTTCCTTAGAGAATTAATCACAAAGGGTGTAATTGATGCATCTAAGATAAGTTCTGATCAGCAAGTTGCTGATATTATGACAAAAGGACTTGGTGTAAGTTTTCATGAACAGACGTGTAAGTTTTTTAATATGCAAAATCCATTTGGTTATTAAATTGTGGGGGGGGGGGGTGTTGAAATAATAGTTACAAACATTATTAAAGATCAATTTATAACCAAATGGTGTATATGTTTGTTATGAATTTATACTTGTACTTTGATATGTTGCATAATGATTATTTGCAGGTTTGAGATGAATGCCAACGTGGATCTTCCTGAGTTGATGACTTGGACAAAAGGAGTCGTTGATGTGCATTTGCTGCTGATGTGGATTGCTGCTGATATGGAGTGTTCGTGAGTTTCTCCTGGACCAGCTATATTGATATGATAAATTCATTGTGGGCTTAACATAATTATCACAAGTCCAATAGAAGAGAGCTGGGTCCAATAGAAGAGAGCTGGGCCTTGGTGGTCCACCGACCCAGCATAAGTATCCATTCTACGTCATCAATCCGTGGGAATATGTGAGGGATAATCCTGATCGTTTATAGAGAAAACACAAATTAATCTTGACCCTTCAAAGTGTGTTTTCTCTCACCATTTCTATTGACCTATATAAAGGGATTCGTACATCCCTTTACCAGTTTTGAGTCATTATTCTTTTTATCCGATTCTTTTGCTCTCTCTCTTTCATTGTTTACGTTTGTCTCTCAGTCATCTTATTAGGGTTTAGATCTGTGAACATCTTGTTCCAGATCTCTTTGTGTTGATCCTTTTAGTTATAGGTGATAGTGGTCTGTATGTCCAGAGAGTTTGAGGTAGAGAGTTGAGTTTGTATTGTATTGTTCTTGATTTAGTCTTGGGTGTAATCTTTTGGTTTGGGAATAATAAAAGTCTTTTATGTTTTGATATCATGTTTTTGACACGTTTATATCATAAAACTTTTTGAAAGGCCCCTGACTTTTTAATTCGTTTAGGCCTCCAAAAACGTTGGCCGGCTCTGACCGCCAAAACTACTTGTTTGTGAGTTAAATGCTCGAACAAAACCAAAGACTTTCTTGCTTGCGTCTTGGTATCCAAGCACAACACCACCATGGCTTTTTCTTCTCTTGGGCCTATGCCAAGAATTTACCAATAAGGTTTTTTTCTTTGCAACCTATACCTTGTAATCTTTTATTAGAACTGTCGTGCCTTCACCACCTACACTACACCACAAAGATGAACATCCAAAAATCCGTAGAGGGTGACTTTGGACACGTATTTGGTGACCACCATGGCTCTACATTGAGCCTGTAATTAACTATGTTTGTATAATAATTAGTTTTTAATTTATATTTTAAAATACAAATGTTTAGTTTAAATATAAAACCAACAAAACACAACTTAGTACCAATTAAATATAAAAACACATAATATTTAGCCCCAATACCCAATTTTAAAAACAAAAAAGCGAGGGAGGGGGCATGAACAAACCGTCCGCTCCACCGGATGGACGGACCAACAGACCACCACTACAATGGCGGCGTCAGCTATACCCATGGTTTGTTTCCACCGGACTGTCTGGTGCACCTCCATTGGAGATGCTCTTATTAGAGATCTTCTTTAATAAATGCTTGTGGATCTTAGTTGCATTACTAATGGGCAGTTAATTCCAATTATTATACCATTTGAAGTAGTCTCGTGACCCGTCATTCACGCCTAACACCGCCCCACCCTCAAGCGTGACCCTGGGCACGTTCAAATGGTGGGTGTGGCATTAAATACACTATTGTGTATATATGTACATGTGAAAAGAGTGTGTGTGGGTGGGTAATGATGATAGCCATATGACACTACCACTCTATTTTTACTATGTGAGTGAGTCACATGATGCTACATGGCAAAAAAGAGCTTGTAAGTTGGGTCACTTGTTATTCTTTCCTACTAATTGTAAGCCTATATAAGGTTGTTTAATTTAGTTGAATGATAAGCAAAAAATTTGAAGTATACATTATTTTCTCGTTTTCTTATTTAGTTCTTTGGAGTTTAAACTGCTCAAAGAGTCACTAACACTTTATAATTTTTGAGGTGGTGCTGCTCCCCTAAACCAACATACATGATACATCCGCCCCTGTTTGCATTGTTTACAACTTAAATTACACTTTATTCTAGGGAGTTTCAATTATGAAAATAGGATCAGAATTTCATTAACTATTCAACGATCCTTAAACACAGCTGATATGTTAAGACCTGAGAGTTAATTGAGACGCGATGTGAAATCAATTATTAAAACAATCAAAGCTGGGATTTTGAAGAGACAATGAACAGGGCGGACCTACCCCATCCCATGGGGGCGGCCGACCACCTTGAGAAATAAATCATAGTGTTATACGTGCGTAAAAATCCCGATGAAATTTTAACATTGCCTCCATTAAATAGCAAATATTTAAAGCAAAAGAGTATTTGAACTAAAAGAAAAAAAAAAAGTAATATTAGTGGTATTGATCGGAACAATTTCCGATGGTTGCGGACTTGCGAAAAATTATGGAGATGATGAGCAGGTGATAAGGTTTAAAACATCCACTTCAAAGCATTTTTTACTTATTGCTTGCAATTTCCTTGTTTACAAAATAAGCCCTTTAGTACTTTCTATACAATTTAATGTTTTTTATGGAATAATGAAGCGAAACACTAGTCTGACATCTCATCCTTAGGTGCTGTTTGTTTTTTCTAAAAAAGGTATGTGCAACATCTTCTGTTTGCTCAGGCTCCTATGTCTGTGTCGCGTAGATTATTGCCATCTGCAGACTGTTTGTGTTTTTCAAAGATGTTTCATTAAAAAAAAACGTCTGCACGAGCTCTTCTTGGTGCAGACTTGGCCCAACCACTTATAAGATCTTCTAAGAGCATTCGCATTTGGCCCCCCATAATATTGTGAGATAAAACCCCATATTTTTATGGGGTTGTGAGTTGTTGTGAGTGGAGAAAATTGAGAACCTACTGTTTATCGGTATATTTGAGGGTATTCGAGAATATTTTGAGGAAAATAGTTTTCCTGTATGTACTTTTTAATATTTGTTGAAAGTGATTGTGAATAGAGGAGAGAAAAACTGTAATGATTTTTAGTGTAATATGTGGTTGTGAGTGGATAGGGAATGGGTAAGCTATTGTGAATCCTCTAAGGTCTACAGAGGGTTAAACACCACCACAACTCAATGTCCACCACCACCACCACCACCACCCAACACCACACCGCCACCACCACCCACCATCCATCCACCCACCGTCCACCAACCACCGCTACCCACCCACCGTCCATCCACCAACCACCACCCACCGTCCACCACCACCGTCCGTACACCACCACCAGTATATTTTAGTAGTCTACAGACGTTAAAAACAAACAGTCTTCTTCCTGCAGACTACAGAGGTTTGATCCACCTCGTCTTCTGCAGATGTGACGCGCAAAATGCAGACATTTTACCTCTGAAAAAATAAGCAACACCTTAGTGTTGTACTGCTTGAATGAGGTAAAGAACATTAAAAACAGGAGTTTATTCTCTTAAAACTAAAATTGGAAGCACACAATATAAATAAAGGTTAACAAAAACTCAATCTTGTTGCAATATGTGTGCAAGTAATTGAAAATATGTATTTGGACTCTTCTTTCACTATGGGTGGCAATGTGTCAAGTACCGCTTTCTAGGATGAATAAAAGCACAATCCATATAGTTATGATTCATATATTATGTGTTTCGAAAGGTTATTGGCGTATTTTTATGAAATTCAATGGACCTTTAAAATTTCCGCCCCATGAAAACAGTGGCGGATTCAGGATTTTTTTCCAATGGATTCACAATTTTTAAGTGCTCCAATTTAATAGAGCCAGACAAAAAAAAAAAATCGGGTCGGGTAAGGTCTTGGTTTTAAAAAGCACGAAGCGCACAAAAGCGACAAGGTCTAAAACTGAGACGCAGAGCGTAAAAGCTACATGATTTTTGAACCCAAGGCGCGAATAATTATATAATTTGTTTATATATCTTCTATAGGTTTTATAGGGTAATTTACCCAATATTTAAAAATATATGTAACTTTATATATGTTTTAATATTGAAATTACATACATGTACAATCTAAAAAGAATAAGTGAATTATATCTATAATCTATAATCTATATCTATACTACTATATAATACATTCTAGATGGGCAACAAGGTAATTTGCTCTATTTTTTAAGATGGGATATGAAAAGGCATAAGCATACATCTCTATATTTTACCCCATTTCTTCCCATTATGCCCATTTATACAATATATGATGCCCATGGTATATGTGTCTAATGCACGGTTAATATCTTCTCCACAATGTAACCCCGACTTCTTTATTGCCATTATTACTAGATATTCATATTGGTTCAAGTTTTGTATTCATGCTTTAGAATAAATGAAATTCTTGAAACTAAAGGGACATTGAAGTGATATTTTAAGAAATTTATATTTCAACTTCTTTGACAACAAAATAGAAAAAAATAAAGGCCCGAAAAGTGTCCATTACATTAAATTACCCTAGAGATAACCCATTTTTTTCTCTTATACCAGTTCGGGTTGAAAACAAATTTAGGTTCTTTCAAGTTCTTTGGCCAAATCGGCACAGGCTAGAAACCAAGAAGGACCAAAAAATAAACCAAACCACCTAGAACAAACTAGCGCTAAGGGAAACTACAACATTTTTTTTATTTTTACCAAATTTTAGCTTTAGGTTTTTTTTTATTAGTGTGATTATTACTATTTCGTCTACATTTCCATTGAACTTTCATTCAAAATTGTTTATCCCGTCTCATAGCGCGGGGTCACTTCTAGTACATTATAAAGGAGGAGTGATGTACCATATTGGAATTTTGACATGGGTACAATTTTTAAAGCAACAAGTATAAGAGAATAAAGCTTATTTCATAAGGGTATTATATGGATATTGGGGACAATTAAGACACTTAGAGGGTTAGTAGAGTAATTTTATCTTTTGTTTTTAGTTAAAAGCCAAAATATCATTCCTATAGTACCCCTAACTCCCTTCACCTTCCCTCTTAGGCCATATGAAGAGCTCTTCTAATCAATTATTCATTGATTGTGTTTTATTTATATTAATCATTCATAACAAATTCTATTCCATTCCATGAAGAAACTTCCATTGATAGTAATGGCAGGGATGTATGTAAGTTCTTGCTCTTATCTCTTTACTATTCACCTTCTATGTTTCTATCAAGCTCAATGCACATGTTCTGTTCATTGTTATCTCTTTACTTATCTCTTTTCTATTCACATTCTACCTTTGTAGATAAGGTATTGTTATCGATTTTTGTTTCAATGTTACTTAGTGTTGATTGTTGCATCTTCGTTTAGTTGAGACGCTAATGCTTCTAGCAGTTTATGATGATCAACGCGCACCAGAGGGACCCCAGTAGTCCAGGTTTCTTCTCTCGGTTCTAATTCTGTATAACAATTGTTAATCTATAAACTACATGTTGATTATTACATTGTGTTACTTGTCGATTCAAATTGGTTGAAAACCACTCCAAGTTTATCTTTAATCTATACCTTTAATAATTTTGTTATTTTTGCAGAGTTTAGTTGTTTAAAATGAGTGCAATAAAGACAGTTTCATTTGTTACAAATGTGATCAAGACTCTTTGCTGATCTTATGGTGCTTTTTGGAGCTATAGCTAGCTGCCAGATTCAATGTATGATATTAATCCTCCAGTTTAATCCTTCAATATTTTAGTAAGTGGTTTTTAATTTTTAAAATAAAATTTATCAACTTTTATTTTCATTAAGCATCATTCTTAAGTTAACACAGATCTCACTTTAAAACTTTTTCTCTTTCTAATTAAACAACATTCATTTCCCCAACTTCTCAATTCAATTTGAAGATGGAAAGAGGTGGTATAGTGTCACCAGAGAAACAAAACACAGACTCTGCTACGACGTCGTCTTACACTTACTGGGTCAGAGAAGCTAAAAAAGCTTCAACAATTTGCTATCTCTTGAAATGTATATTAATATTAATTAATTTTTAGTTACATAGATTTTTTAAAACTTTTTTCTACATATGGATATACATATATCTCTTCTCTATTATTTATTTATTATAATTATTTTATTATTGCCTTATTATTATTACCTTACCTTATTAAGTACCAAGCATGTCCAATAAGGTAATTTCAACATAAATTTAAGATGAGAGTTGAATAGACTCTTCACAAATGTCTATTTTTTGGTTATTTCCTTCCCTTTTTGCCCTTGCGTACAACATATCATGCTTATTGTATATATGTGTGTAATACACACTTAATATCATTTCCAACATGTAACCCCCCATTTATAGAGAATTAGATGACCACATTAACTTTGTGAAACCCCTCATTATTATAAACCACTTCATAGTCCTCCATTATTACCCACCAACTAATCAATAAGTTATGATTTGCACATGAATGGATAACTTGAAGTATCATTCTCTTATCTATTATACTATCTTATTAAGTACCAAAGCAACATGTACAATTGAATCAACCTTAATTCATAAGGGTATAATAAGAATATTTGCCACAATTAAGATGCTTTTAAGGGCATGATAGTAATTTGATCATGGTTTTATAGTTAAAACATAAAAACTTCTTTCATACTTGCCATTATGTCACCAAAATTGTTCTCTTCGTTTTCTTCTCAAGGCCCTTCATCGTCTTTCAATTAAATGGTTTCTCAATTCAATCGCATTCACTACTATTGAATGTCATTCTCCTTTAATTGCCCTACCTATTTATTGTGCCTCCTCTTCATAGACTCTCAACTAAAAGCATAATGTTCTTTGATCAAATTACGATTGTTCTTTTTCATAACACTAATTTTTCATTCATGTCTTTTAATTTTTCAATGCATTTGAAGATGAATTTGTTACTAAATTCTCGGATAGCCGCGAGAAATCCGGCTCGCCCCATTTCCCGATTTTAATCCTTTTTCTCCCTTTTCCGGCGAAATACCTTATTAGCATACCTTATTAGCTTAGGGTCGCTTCCAATATCTAATTGTCGGTATGAAAGTGATTTGTGGTAATCAAAGACTCTTATTCAAAATTTCAACTTCATTTGAATTTCTGAACATTCTTTTCTATTTCTATAATTCATTTTTTGGTGTCAAAATAGGATATGTGATATAAAAACGGAGGATCTATTATCTTTTCTTTTCTCGTTTTTCTTTTTCAAAAAATGATCTTCCATTCCTCTTCTATGTGTCTGTTTTCTTCCTAAGGCCTCATTGATCCAAGTCTTTGTGATTTAATGTTGATGTAGGTTCTAATATTTCTATCAGGTATTGATGTTTTACAAAGAACTCTTTTAGTTGTGTCTACAGTTTTTTTGTGCTTATTGTTGTTTTTTTTGCCATGCTTCTACAACATGTTGTGTCTACTATTTTTGTTCTTATTGTTGTATTTTGCTATGCTTCTACAACATTTGCTTATAGTTTGTTAACAAAAAAAAAATATGGATTTTTTTTTGTTCAATTTTGTAAACAAAAGGAGTTATATGTAAATTTACCATGATGCGCATTCTTTGCACTACAAAGGAGTTATAGGCATCTTATTAAGAAAATTAGCTAGTGTGTATTCTTTGTCGTTGAGTCTTATTTAAACCCCGCAGCAACGCGCGGGTAAACCCACTAGTATGTTCCTAATGTGCTGCTCTAATATAGAAATCAGACCACTATTATAACAAAATAAACCTACAAGCATTAGGCATCTATATGAATCAACTATATTTTTAAGGTCTTTGTTTTATAATATATAATCAATCGATTAGTACTCTACACTCCACAGAGTGTCAGTGTGCCTGTTATTTATACTATGCAATTGATACAAATATAGGTATGTAACTAATACAGGTATCGTTCATCATAATTTATAACTAATAACATCTTATGACTTAATGCCTTAACCAACATTATTGACCAATACAACTAGAGATTTTGAATAAAAAAGCAACAATAAGTTCCAGACACGTCTCAAACCAGGGACCTAACTCTTGGATTTGTATTATCCTTTCTAAGTGGGGTGTTGTTCATCATAATTTATAACTAATAACATCTTATTAATGCCTTGACCAACATTATTTGACATTATTAACAAAGCAACAAATTTACATATTAACAAACAACACATATTCCTCAATTCTGAATTAGTATAGAACTTCAAACTTAAAATAAAAACTTCAAACTTAGATGGCTCAATAAATTATAAAAACTTTGAAAGAAAATACCGAACCTGCTGCTCACTGTTGGATTGGAGAACGAAAAGGGGATTGTCGGATTGGAGAACGAGAAGGAAGAAAGGGATTGGAGAAGGAGTTAAGCACTTGGGCTGCTCACTGTTGTATGTTGTTTAGACTTTAGGTCTTTAGGAGTTAGGGATTGGAGAAGGAGTTAGGAAGAAAGAGGCGCTGGTTCTATTAGTTTTGCTTAATGGGTTTTAGAATAGCTAACATAATAAAATTCTAGGGCTGGGCCGATTTTAAAAAGAAAAAAAACATAAAAACGCAGACAGAAGGATTCGAAGCAAGGACCTACTGTTTAGAAGGTGGAAGACTTACCCATTGTGCCACTCAAATGATATGTCAATGGGTTCATGGCTCATTTATCTTATATATTTATAATAAAAATAAAAAAATCGACTGGGTTCACCTGAACCCGTACGACCCTTCTTAAATCCGCCCCTGCATGAAAATAACTTCTAGATCTGCCACTGGCAATGAAATTGGAGACCTGTTGTAGTGTCGTGCAAAATGCCAATTGTGACTTTTAGTTTTCCCTCAATTTTCCATGCTGTATTTAGGCTCACTCAGAGGTTTACAAAACCGTTTTTTTTTTTTTTTTTTTTTTTTTTCAAATCGGTTCGGTTTTGGACCGGTTTTATTGGTTCGTAAGATCGTTTCAGTTCGGGTTTGTTTGGTTTGGTTTCGGTTTTGGTTCTTTCACGCAGAATTAGAAAAAAAATATAGGTAGATAAGACAAAAAAAATAAACATAAAAATACGACTTTTATTATTTTTTAAGGTTTTCGGAATATGAAACTAGAAAATGAAATGCATAAAAAACATAATTCAAAATATTACAATCATTTTTTTTAATCTTCGTCTGAATTGCTTTGGCGCATCGTATGCGAGTTCACTTAGTCCTTCTTCCACCTCTTCGTCGTGTATTTTTGTTCAAGTTCGGTTTGATCTTCAAGAGATGTTTTATGTTGTACTCGATCCACCACGTCCGGTTCGGGTCGGTTTTTTCTGTGGAGATGGGCTACCTGCGGTTTGAGATTGGAACCGGGCCAGTTTCGGTCAAAACCGGTTCCTAAGTGGTTCAGGTCAGGTTGGGCGGTTTAAGCTCGCGAACCTGTTTTTTTTTTTTTTTTTTTTTTTTTTTTTTGTACACCTATAGGCTCGCTTCACATTCAATTTGATTATTTGGGCTATAAAATTAAAAGTGGTTATTTGAATTTCGGCCTCCACTTTTTTGTGTTGTATCTACCTCTACTAATAAATGAGTAACTAGGGGGACACTTGTCCCCATAATAGAGCCCCATCTTTGAAATCCACGTGGCAAGCATACATGATAATACCCATACCCATGTTCTAACCCGATAGCAAATATGACCCGGATAATTTTTATGCGAAAATCCTCCTGCTCCTAACATATCTTCCTCATATGAAACCCTAAGTCCTTCCAAGGATGGCGATTTGTCAAATCTTTCCCATTCATCAATCATATCCACACTAATCTTCATAAGTCTTTCAGATCCTTCCTCTTCCATGGAGTTTTACGTTGTGTTCCCGAGTTTACTAAATAAAAGAAAGGAAGAGAAAGGGATACTAAGAGAGAAAAGAAAGGAAAATATATAATTTATTTCGTGTTCAAGAGTTGAAAGGAAAAGAAAAGAATCTAAAGACTTTATGTGTTCCCGAGTTGAAAGGAAGAGAAAAGAAACGTATGTTTTACAATTATACCATTGTAAGATTTTATTATAAGTTAAATGAGAGGGTAAAATGGTAAATGATATACTTTATATTTTTTTTCCTTTCCCTTCCTTCCGCTTTCTTCCAATTTGGAAGGAAGATTATTTGGAAGAATTTTCCTTCCCCTTCTCTCCACTTCCTTCCTTTAATGAAACTTTGAAACACAATTGTGGGCCTAATAATGTTGCAACGGAGCCCATCACTCAGAACACAAGGATTAATTTGGAGAAACTACTCCTGTAATCCCTGACATAAATGACGAGGCTGTTAATTCCTATGACTCAGATCCTTTTGATTTGGTTGACACGATTAATCGCGTTACTAAGGAAGTTAGGAGGGAGAAAGCCTTGCAACATATCAGGGATAACTCGATTAGAGAGGAGGAGACCGATGGTTTCAGTGAAAATGACTTCTCTGATGATGATTTTATGGATCTTGAAAATGAGGTGGAAGCGATGGTGGAATACGGTCAACGTTTGGGTCTTGAATTGGCAGGTTTTCAGAACCACGTTAGTAAGTTGGTTAATGGGGAAATGGTGAACCGTCAGTTACAATGAATTTTTTGTCTTTAAACATAAGGGGGATCATCGGCCTGGACAAGCAAATCTGGGTTCGTAATTTGAAGCGGGATCATAAGGTGGACTTCCTTTGCCTTCAGGAAACCCATCAAGGAGAAGTTGAGTCTGATACTTGGAGTAATTTCTGGGATAAATCCCCATTTGAAGTTGCTACTGTGGGGGCTGTTGGTCGCTCCGGGGGCCTTGTTTCGATTTGGGATCCCGAGGTTAATTTTCGTGCTCAATGTTCATGCGCCCAACGATCCGGCGTCAAGAAGAGTTCTATGGGACAGGATTATTGATGTTAAAAACCGAGTTCAGGGTATGTGGATTGCCCTTGGAGACTTTAATGATGTGAGAAGACCGGAGGAACGTATCAATTCTCAGTTTGATGTTACCGCGGCTGCGGCGTTCAATGAGTTTATCTTTCGAGCTGGGTGGCTAGAATACCGTATGTCGGGTGGCGATTTTACGTACATATCGGATAACGAAGAAGTTAAATTGAGCAAGCTCGATTGGGTGTTTGCCTGTGACGCTTTCACTAACCGTTGGCCGACGGCCAATTGCTTGGTGCTTGAAAGGGGATTATCTGATCATTGTCCGATTGCGCTGTTATGTGAAGGTAAAGATTTCGGACCCATCCCTTTTAAGTTTTTTAACAGCTGGTTGGGTGCGAAGGAGTTGGATAATATTGTCCAAGTGTGTGTGGAGGGTTTGGACTCCTCGTGTAAGGGTGATTTAGCTATGGCCAAGGCTTTGAGAGCTATAAAATTGAAGATTAAAGATTGGAGAGCTCAGGTTCGTTGTAGCGAGGTTAGCTCCTTGAAAGATATGATCAAAAAAGTGAATGCTTTGGAATCCAAGGCCGCGGTTTGCTGCCTCAATCCGGAGGAAAAGAAGTTGCGTGTGGCTTTGAGATTAGACCTTAGGAAGATGGAGAAAGCGAAATTGAAAGATATTCAGCAGAAGGCTCGTGTGATGTGGTGTAAATTCGGCGATGAAAACTCGTCCTTTTTTCATGGATTTATTAATATTAGTAAGGCTAGACGTAGAATTAATGGCTTAACTATCGGGGGCGAATGGGTGACGAATCCTGACAGAATTAAAGACGCTGTTTTGGGATGGTTTAGACAGCAATTTAAGGAGCCGATTAGGCGTCGACCATGTTTTTTGAACTCTGGGTTGCCGGAGCTTTCTGTCGATCAGCTTAATGATCTATCAGCTCCATTTTCGGAGGCTGAATTATGGGATGTTATTAAAAATAGTGATGGGAACAAGTCTCCCGGGGCGGATGGGTTCACTATGAAATATTTCAAGAAGTATTGGGGTCGATGAAACATGGGGTCAAGCGTATGGTGGATGATCTTATGTCTTTGGGTGAGATTAGTAAAGGGTGCAATGCGACTTTTGTGACCCTTATTCCTAAAAAGCAAGCTCCTCAAGCGTTATCCGATTATCACCCGATTTCTTTGGTTTCTTCCATGTATAAGATTTGGTCCAAGTTATTAGCAAATCGACTTAAAGGGGTGATGAAAAGCTTGATTAGTCCAACCCAATGTGCGTTTGTTGGTGAAAGGAATATTCTTGATTGCCCGATGATTGCTAGTGAAGTCATTTCGTGGGCTAAGAAGAGTAAGACGAAGATCCTTGTGTTCAAAGTCGACTTCCAAAAGGCGTATGATTCGCTTAATTGGAAATTCCTTTTGAAAGTCATGGAATATATGGGATTTCCTCAAACGTGGCTGAATTGGATTCATGGTTGCTTGAAATCTGGACGTGGTTCGGTTCTCGTGAATGGGCCACCAACGGAGGAATTTCCTTTTAAAAGAGGCTTAAGGCAAGGCGACCCAATTTCGCCATTCTTATTTATAATTGCAATGGAAGCGGTCATCATGTTTCTAAGAAGGGCGGTGAACAATGGATTGTTTCAAGGGATCCAACTTCCGAACGGAGGCCCCTATATATCACATTTGTGTTATGCGGACGACGTGATCTTCTTTGGTCATTGGAATAAGAATAATATTACGAGCCTCAAAAGGTTTCTTAGATGCTTGCATCTAGTGACGGGATTGAAAGTTAATCCATCCAAATGCCAACTGTTCGGAGTTGGCGTCCATGAGAATGAAGTTAATACCTATGCGAGTATGCTCAATTGTGCTCCTGGGAAATTCCCTTTTATGTACCTTGGTATACCAATAGGGGTTAATATGAAGAGAGCCACTTTTTGGACGCCGGTAGTTGAAAAGTTCCAAAAAAGATTATCGTTATGGAAAGCGCGGAAGTTATCGTTTGCCGGGAGGATAACTCTCGCAAAGGCGGTTTTAGGTAGCCTTCCATCATACTACCTTTCTTTATTTCGAGCGCCTAAATCCATTTTAAAGATATTGGAAGGTATTCGCCGGGATTTTGTTTGGGGTATGACCGGTATGGCCAAGAAGATTCGATGGGTTAAATGGTCCGATGTGACTAAACCGAAAGATTGTGGGGGTGTTGGGGTGGGGGCGATTGACGATTTTAACATTGCAATGCTTACTAAATGGTGGTGGCGGTTTAGAGATAACCCGACACAACTGTGGGCCTTGGTGGTTTCTTCTATTCACAAGACCAATATTGAGAGGCACTTGATTCCGATTAAGAAAACGAACCCGGGTACTTGGAAAGATATTGGCGCTATGGAGGATGTTTTATTCAAACACGGGATTCCGATTGTCGACCGCCTTAAAGTGGAGATTGGTGATGGGCGTAAAACCCGATTTTGGCACGACGTTTGGATCACTGGAACCCCTCTTAAAGCTGAATTTCCTGACCTTTTTAAACTGGCCAAATCGAAGAGTATATGGGTGTCTGATATGTTTGGGCCGAATATGGATATTAATTGGGCTTGGTCTAGAAGTCCTACTACTAATGTGGAGATGATGCAGGTACAACAATTGACCAATTTGTTAGTCAACTTCTCCTTTAAAGGTGGTCAAGATAGATGGAAATGGACCAATGTTGTAGGCGAGGAGTTCTCTGTTAAAAATGTCCGGGCTGAATTGGCGAATATGATTTATGGGCCGACTAGTGGGCCTGCTTTCGTGTGGAACTCGTGGGCGCCTTTAAAAAGCAATTTTCTGATGTGGAGGGTGTTTGATGGTAAAGTCGCTGCCAAAGTCGAGCTCGTTAGAAGAGGAGTGGCCTTAGCCGATGTCATATGTCCGAGATGCGGCTATAATGATGAAGAGGTGAACCATGTTTTCATAGGTTGTATTTGGGCGAGAGCTATTTGGTGGAATATCTTGACGTGGATGAAGGTGAGTTGGCCGTCTAACTTATCGGTTTCTAAAGATTTGGTGCATCATGTGGTGAATAATCCGGGATCGAATAGGTGGAAGAAAATCGTTCTTACGGTCATGATGGCGACTATGTGGAGGATCTGGTTGGCTAGGAACGAGAAAGTTTTTGAAGGGCGTTTCATCCCGGTCAACGTCACCGCCGATCAGATCAAAGCGGATTCGTATTTCTGGCTCTCCAATCGGTCAAATCTTCAGATGCCCTCGTGGGATAATTGGGTCGATTTTAATGTTTTGACTATGTTGTAATTTTTTTTTTTGGTGTTGGAGTTTTTTTGGAGTTTGTATTTCAGCCGCTGGTTGGCTCTTTATATATATATATATATATATATATATATATATATATATATATATATAAAGTGATTGTTGTTAAAAAGAAACAAAATTGTCCCCCTTTCTTTCCTTTTCTTCTATTATTAAACTCTGGAACACAGTGTTAAGGTATTCGATCCTATTCCCTCATTGTTATTACGCTTAATGGATGTTTTGATATAACCATATTTTCTTCTTCTCCTCAAACACAATCCTTCTCTTTCAACCCTAATCATCTCATTCATTATGGCCGCTGCTATTCTCAATATATGTTTTATATTCTTTTTTCCATTAATCCGATTTTCATATCTGTTATTATCATTACTTTACAGACTTACTTTGTTTTGATTTTAAAGATATGGTTTTTTTGCTTATGTCGATTATCTGATTTTTTGATTATATGTCAAGATCTGTTTATTTGTTGATTACCAGATCTGTTTCAAGATCTTATTGTTAAGAACTGATGTATTTGATATGTCTTTCACAAAACAGATATAGACATATAATTACAACTGATATGTGTGTTTTACAGAATTATTTGGCTCAAGGAAATAGAGGGTCTGATGAAAAAAATCTCCATATCTGCCAGTTAGAAGGGTGGCGGCGGTTAGGGTTTCTTTACGAAGGGTGACATATTCTCACCATCAGGTAATTGTAACCCCACCTTCCTTAGGTTGTTACTCTGAAGCGTTCATCGGAGCTACTCTGCTCCGTACTTTCTAATTCATTATATTACTTTTAAAGGTTATCGGTTTGGATTGCAGCAATGCTATATACTACTCAACAAAGGTAGGTTGGTATATATGTCATCTTTTAGTCTTGTAGAATCAATACGATCAATAGTTAAATAAGTTAAGTATGTTCTACAGTGTACTCCTTTTTTATTCGGTGAAGAAAACAAAGTTATCGAACTTATTTTTCTCAAAAAAGTTCTCATGACAATCCTATGGGTATTCTAAAGTTTTGATTAACAGAAAATCCTTGGCTAATATATTTGCAAAATGGTAAAAAGTAAGTGATATAGGCTTTGGGAAATATTCTAAGATGGTAATAGGTAACATAGATATTGTCTGTTTGTTACAGGAGGGGATTGGTATAAATGAAATACTGAATGCAATTGTTCAAAGGATTCCTCCACCGCCTGACTCGGCTGGAAGACCTTTTAGAGCTCTTATATTTGATATGTCTTTCACAAAACAGATATTGACATATATTTACAACTGATATGTGTGTTTTACAGAATTATTTGGCTCAAGGAAATAGAGGGTCTAATGAAAAAAATCTCCATATCTGCCGGTTAGAAGGGTGGCGGCGGTTAGGGTTTCTTTACGAAGGGTGACATATTCTCACCATCAGGTAATTGTAACCCCACCTTCCTTAGGTTGTTACTTTGAAGCGTTCATCGGAGCTACTCTGCTCCGTACTTTCTAATTCATTATATTACTTTTAAAGGTTATCGGTTTGGATTGCAGCAATGCTATATACTGCTCAGCAAAGGTAGGTTGGTATATATGTCATCTTTTAGTCTTGTAGAATCAATACGATCAATAGTTAAATAAGTTAAGTATGTTCTACAGTGTACTCCTTTTTTATTCGGTGAAGAAAACAAAGTTATCGAACTTATTTTTCTCAAAAAAGTTCTCATGACAATCCTATGGGTATTCTAAAGTTTTGATTAACATAAAATCCTTGGCTAATATATTTGCAAAATGGTAAAAAAGTAAGTGATATAGGCTTTGGGAAATATTCTAAGATGGTAATAGGTAACATAGATATTGTCTGTTTGTTACAGGAGGGGATTGGTATAAATGAAATACTGAATGCAATTGTTCAAAGGATTCCTCCACCGCCTGACTCGGCTGGAAGACCTTTTAGAGCTCTTATATTTGATAGGTATTGAATCGTAATGCATATTCTTACATGAGTCTAGATATTTTTATTTCTGTCATTGTATATTTTTCTACTATCGTAGTTTCATGGGCTTCGTATTAACATGAATAATTGTGCTAATAACTGTTAATATCTATGAATTGTGCAGTTACTATGATGCGTACAGGGATGTTATTGTATATTTTCGTGTTATTGATGGAACCGTAAAGAAAGGTGACAGAATTCTTTTTATGGCTATTGGGAAGGTAAACCACATTCTTCAGCTTGGCAATTCTTGTAATTTTGTCAAATTGTTTAATGTTAAATACAATGTGTTCATTTAAGGTTGTTTAATCTAATTGGGTGAAACCTGCAATGTTCACATCTCTTGATTCTTAAAGAAGACATATTTAGCTGCCAATAGGTTTATTTTTCGTTATGTTTTAACAATTGGCATGATGCAGGATTATTTTGCTCATGAAATCGGAGTCCTATCTCCTAATCAAAAGCATATTTTACTTATGTAAACATTAAAACCAATCACAGCAAGTCATAAATCGTAAACACTGTAAAACTTTTACGAAGGGTTAATGCATCTTGGCTTGGAATTTGTATTATTTCTACAAAATCTCAATTACAGAACTAATGTAGTTTCAAGCTTGACTCGACACGCATGGTCTTCGCCTTTTCAGGTCTTTCTAATCAATTTGACAATTAAGTTCCAAAACATAAACTGCTTAGCTCTAAAGATTTTCTTGATTTAGAAACTTGGATCATTAGTAAAGACTCCAAACTTGAACAAAAAAGTCAACAATACTTGAACAATAACAATTAGTCAACTAGAGCATAAGTTTTAGAAATCATAACATAAAGATTTAGCAAATTCTTACTGCTTGAACATCACGAAAAGTGTCATCATACTGTCCACCAAGTTCATTAACAACCACAAGACCTCTAGACTTCCTCTGCACCTTAAAAGAAGGTACTCTTGCATAATAATTTGACTGAACAAAAGAGCTTCTTAACTCTAATGAACCAGGAATAACCAACTGCTTTTTACCAACAGACTTATGCCCATTATGTGTATAATTCATATGACTCAATGAATCCACACACAAACATGGTGAAGCATGTGAATCCATAACTAATGAACCAACCACAGATATACCTCCCACCATCCTTCACTCAAATCAGCCACAAAACAAGCTCCTTGATATTAAAAATTTGAACTTTTTCCACAAAACATAATCTTTTTGATGATCATGAGAAGGTAAATTGTGGTCATTTGTTGTAATACAAATTTCCAAAGGTTACTTAGCACACCTGCAGTTCTCTTTAAAAATATTTATTTGATAAATAATAAAAGAAATAATATACTTTGCAATTAGTGAAGCACTATAACTACAAAAAAAAATGCATGTGGATCATGTGTGAAGTTGTCTTCTGTTTACATGTTATGTAGGTTCTGAAAGGTAAACGTTTTTTTTTTTTTTTTTTCTGAGATGCATGTATCTTCTAATGATAAAGTGAATAGGGATGATGAAACTTTAGGTTGTAATTTGTTGATATCGCGATTGTTTTTTTTTTATGCGAAAAGCAACTTGGATTTGAGGAATTTGATGCAAGCACAAATTCAGGTTTGTAACATTTTCTGAAACATTCGTTAATTTGATCTAGGCTTCTAACTGGAGTATAATAAAAAAATCATGGTTACGTGAATATGATTGATTTGTTATATACATATGTGCATAAATTTATGTGTATTCATATATTATAAACTATACTATACTAGAAGAATGTGTATCACCGTTTAGTGTCGAAAGGTTAACTGTACATAATATAATATGAAGTGTTTAATTTGTTGAAACGCCAAGTGAACTATAAAGCTTGGGTTTCTCTAACGGGTCAAACGGGTTGGATACAAAATTGACAGCTCGTATTCTTTACTACATGTTACTTTGAGGTAAAAAAAATCCCATCATCTTAATGGGTCTAATTTGAATGTGTTTGGATGATAAAAGTTTTATTATTTGATAAAAGTTTTGGAGCGCTATTTTTAATGCTCGAGTTTTGACTAAAGTGAGTGCACTATTTGCCGTTCTACAATGGTCGCCCACCACCAAATGAAATAAAAGAGCGATGTTTGCACTAAATTTGTTTATTTATTATTAAAGTTTTGTTGAAAGTTAAAATAAATGCATTGTTTACATTACAAAATTGGTTATGATAACAAGAATAATTTAAGCAAACATGGGTATAGTTCCTTTGAATTGAAGTAATCAGTTGTTGATATTGGTAGGTGTGATATCTGTATCAAATTATAGAGTGATTGTGATGGTTTATATGTAGATAATCCAATATTTGTTGAACCATCTATTTCTCAGTTTAAAATTATAAAAGATTAACATGTGGCTAAATTGGCAGTATATTAACAGGTCAGTGTGTGTTTGGTTGACCTGCCAACCCCTTCTGTATATTCTTCTACTTTCATAAACATTAGTTTTTTTTACTAATTATAATTCAAGAAATACCATTAAATTAATTACTATATGATTCTTTTAAGTTTAAACCATTTTATCAATTTGATCATTTTCCCTTTAAGCTAATTAATTATTTACCCGTTAGGAACAACGTACAATAACCCAACCGTGTCTTTCAAGGTTTCATATGACAACTTTGATCTAAACAACTGACCATTAGATTAGATGTTTTGACCCGTTATAGCTGAAATGAAATTTGGCATTTTTACGTCAATATTGTAGGTGTAAAAATCTTGGACCACCGTGTCTTTCAATGGGAAACAAGGAAAAATGGTGAAGAAAGTATTTTTGAACCCCGTGATGAAGGACTATGCACAAAAGTCGAAAATTGTTCGTGAAAAGAACGAGCTGGAACACCAGTCAGAATCTTTAAGGATAGCTTTCATGAAAGAACAATGTGAAACCACAGTGCAAGACTTAAAGGAACAAGTTTTTGTTTCCAAGAGGCATGGTGATGATATATTGATTAAGTACAATATTCATTTAAAATCGGGGGATTGGAAAGTGAGTTACAGTCGATACAGGCAGAACTTGATTGTGCTCTCTTGAATCTTGAATGTTGCAAGGAAGAAAAAGAAAAGATTGTTGCACAGATCGTTGAGGTATACATATCACTTCTTATGATGATATTATTTATGATCATGATGGTTTTGCAGTTTAATGGGAAATTTGTCATTAGATTTTATATTTTGTAAATAATTAATTAATGTATTACATATGATTACATAAAAATATTATTAAAACACTAAGATAAACTCATCAAATTAAAACCTGAAGTTAATTAATATTTATTAATAAGCATATGGATACATGTTGGGTGAATTTTGACCCGTTTAACCCATTCAACATGTTTCAATTTTATCTAATTTTCTACATTTGACCGTTACTGTTGAAATTAAGCTCCAATTCTCCCAGTTCTTTATAAACGGGTTTGAATTGTCACCTGTAGTTTTTACAGTCTTAAACTAAGTGTTTCTTTTATTGTAATGTAGTTGGAAAAGATGAATAGCGAGAGATCAATTCTTGCAATGATGAGTTATGGATCAAGCTTTCAAGATTTACAGAGGGAACTTATGCAACTACACAAGGTAATTTGATATGAATTTTTAGTATGCATATGGGTGTGAATTTTTGGGCAAATGGGTCAGAGTCATATAAACTCTATTTAAACAAATCCTATATCAATAGCTTTATTGAAAGCTTTATATGTTATAATGATAATATTGTTTCTATAAGAATATAATTATGTATTATATGTTTCTAAAAACATATATAAATGTGTGAAGGTGTAATTATCTTTAAAAAAAAAAAGGAATGTAGAATAGGTAAGGATATGAGGATTGCATTTTTACTTGATTTGTCTTGAGAAATATATGACCAGTTGACCATCATCAATGTAGAGCAGTGGCGAAGCTTGACCCGAAGGTTCGGGGGGTCGGAAGTCACCGGAGGGTCGGAAGTCACTAGTTTCGGGGGGTCGAAAACCAGTTTCGGGAGGTCGAAACCCTATATTTCTAAAATTTTCTATACGAATACTATATAATCGGCACTTCTACGCAAAAATTCGGGGGGGGGGGGGGGGTCAGCCGCCCCCGCCGGCCCCAACTAAGCTGCGCCAGTGATGTAGAGGTTGCAAAATGTATGGGTTTTGTAATAAGTGATTCTTTAATTCTGGTCATATAGAGGCGACTAAAGGGAATGAGTTGAAAAGGAGGTTGGTACTAGTGTGTCAATTTCATCCACACCGTGCAGATAGAGGCGACTATGAACTATTTTCTTCTATTTTGTTAGGCAAATCTTTATTTTAGGTTCGTTCATGTGATTTGATTTTTTGTTGGTAAAACTGAATCTTTTAATGTACCTTCATATATTATTATCCTGTTTTCCAATTCCATCATTTAATCTTATGTGCGTTCATTAATTGTTGTCTTAAACAGTGTTGTACATTTTTGCATCCTTTTGCTACTCGAAAAAACGGCGCTGCCATGTTTTTACAGAAAATACTGAATGAATTTGGTCATTTAATCCGAAATCGAACGTCGGTAAGATTCTTATATTCCATTAGTTTTTTATCTTTCATGCTTTTGGCTTAAAATTCAAACATTTAACGATTATGATTTGTAGAAAAGTTCAACAGTCAGAGCGTGATTATTACGCTGCCACACAGGAGGTCAATAAGAAGTGAAAGAAAGAAAATCAAGAAGAGCCACTTATGGAAAAAAAATATGCGCATGTTAATTGTTTAATTATTTACGACAAACAGTTATATTTTTAAGACTTTTAGCTCATTTTGCATTTAATATCATGTTATATGCTTTTTCATTTTACTCGGGGACTTGCCGTGTGTACACGCGGGTCTCTAACCTAGTACTTGTATGTATTGTATGTAGGCCTTACATTTAATTTGGCTATTTGGGCTTCAAAATTAAAATGGTTAGATTGTATTTTGTGCTGTATATTGAGTTTTCACAAGTCAAAGAAGGGTCCCAAATATTCTCTTTTAGGGGGTGCCCCTGTAAACCAACATACGTACAACCGCCCGTGCTAGGTACAATACAAAGACGGAAAGTGATCTATACAAACAAATGCAACGAAGGTTTATTAAGGTTATTATTACAAACCAAATAATCAAATATTACAACCAACGGTTTATTAAGGTTGTTATGCTCTATGCATCAGCCATATTTGATATTTTGATACGTATTTTGGAATTAGCCAATATAAAAGATGACATTAGAAATAAAAATAACTCAGATTAAATAAAATGAAGAAAACCAATACTAAAATAATGCTTTTTGGTAAGTGACACTGACAGTGATAGTGATAGTGAAAATGACCACACATATGTTATGGTCAGTGATAACGAGTGGTTATGTAACGTTTTAAATGCATTTATTAATTATATTTAAATAGTTAGAGTAAAGATCAAATAATTAATATCAATTATATCTAAACGCCAATGATGTTGTAGCCTAGTGGTTGCAATGGAGGTGGGAAGGTTTACCCACTTTGTGGGGTTCCTGCCCTGGGAGGTCACAGGTTCGAATCCCACTCATAGTAGGGTTATTCTGAAATGAGGGGCTGGACCTTAGGGGGGGCCCGGGGACCGGACCTGAGGGTGCGGGGCTTCGTTATGGGTGGTACCGTTGGCCGTTCAAAAAAAAAAAAAAAAAATTATATCTAAACCATTTCTTATCATCCGATATTTCATCCAAGTACAGTTGTGAGGCCAATCTTTTTAAACAACCCCATCTTTCTGAATTTATATCTAAGGGTCAGAAAAAAAAAAAACAAAAAAACAAAACTAGGCTGTGTATTTAGTCTTTTTTTTTTCTTATAAAGGAGCATAACTTTTTGAGAAAAATCAAACTGAGTGTTGAAGTAAATCCCTATATAATAAATCAAAATAGGATACATTTGGCATGATTTCATGCTCATTTCAAAAACTATAGCCTGATTTACTGTATATGTCATGGCTTATTCCTTGACTACATAGAATGTTACATGTTACCACCTTATTATTTCTCTTTCTTTAAAAGTATTTATGGTAAAAAACTTAAGTCTATTTATTATATAGAGGGAGATTTTTGTACAAATGATTCTTATCTTACAAATAGCCTTTAACGTGAGAAGTGAAGGAGGATGTTTTTTTATTTTTATTTTTTTTCCATATTGTTAAACATGTATTTTAGTACTTAAATATAAAAAAAAATAGTGCATAGTAATTACATAATTATGCTAATTTTTCATCTATAAAGCATGTTAAATCATATGGGAAAAAAATTCAATTTTTTTTCCTTCCACCACTTCTCATGTTTAGTAGGTTACGCTTATTTGTATTTGATCTTTACTCTTATTATATATTGTCAATAGAAAACTAATAGATCGATATTTGGGGTTTCTTTTAAATTTTTTTATGCAATTATTAATAACATGTTTCTCATTATTTAAAAATTCACTATAAAATCAAGCATTTTATTGTGATTATTTGAGTATAATGTTGCTTTACTTTAAAAAAACATTTGTTTTTCTAAATAAGTTAACGTCGTGTGCGTACAACATGCTTAACTATAAATAAGTTGCGTAATAAATTTTGTAAGTTGCGTAATTATATATGCACATAATCATAACAAGAGTTGTGTAATTATCAATATTGGTCGATTGATTATCATTATAAGTTTTGTAATTATAAATATATTTTTTTCTTTTTTCACTTGATTCAAACCGAATAGATTTTCATCTTTATCATATTTATGTTGATCATATAGTGAGCTTATTTTGTCAATGCAAAAATATGTGTTGGATTTACAAGCATACTGCTCTGAGAATTTTCTCATAATTTTAACAAACCTATTTGAAAAATTCAGCTGACAATAAAAGCAACAAAAGAAGTACCACCAATAAAATTGTTACTCCATTGAAAGTGTATACAAGAGATGTACCACCATTACTGAAATTGTTATTTCTTTGTAAGTGCAACCTAATAAACCACCCTAGCTAGATTTTTAATTCCTATCAATCTTAAAATAGATTCTATATGCCACATAAAACTAAGTAGTGATGTTTCTCATTTATAAATAATAGCAATTCAAGCGGAAGCGATTTTCTATTTGGTTTTATTTATTTGTTTGAGCTCTGTAGCCGGAGGGCTTCTCAGTTTCTAGCCAACGACTATCAAAACTGCAAGGTGGTTTATGGTGCAAGAAGTGTAGAGAGGAATATAAAAGATGTATATTTTTTTTTATTAATGTTTGGTACATAACAAGGAGTAAACAACCTCCTATATAAATACATGAAGAAAATGTAAAATGAGGAAATGACTAAACTTTGGGGCATAATCCAAGGAGGCTAGTCTTGGTCAATGATCGATAATGTTGGTCAATGGTCAAGGTCAACATTATTGATCCCTTGGGGCACAAACATGGAGCAAGTCTTGAAGCACAAATCTTGAAAGACTTTGACTAGAATTATTATTTTGACTAGTCAAATAGTCATGATCTTCAATACTCCCCCTCAAGTTGGAGGTTGTATGTTAATAACGCTCAACTTGCCGAGTAATATTTCATCCTTTTCAAACACTCTCACTCAAGTTAAAGCGTTTCCTTTTCAAACACTCCCCCTGAGGTTGAAGTTATTTTTTTTTTTGCGGGCTCATAGATTTGGACCCGACTTTTCTTCTTGCGATCTTGAAAAACTCGACTTTTCTTCTTGCGAATTCAAAGAATCCGACTTTTCTTCTTTTGCGCGTTGAAAGAACCCGATTTTTTCTCGCGAGTTCAAAAGAACCCGACTTTTCTTTTCTCGCGAGTTTAAAAAAACTCGACTTTTCTTTTTCGCGAGTTCAAAAGAACCCGACTTTCTTTTTCTTGCGGGTTCGAAGGACCCGACTTTTTCTTGCGAGATCAAAAGAACCCGACTTTTCTTTCTGCGAGTTTGACGAACCCGAATTTTCTTCTTGCGAGTCCAAAGAACTCGACTTTTCTTCTCGCGAGTTCAAAGAACTCGACTTTTCTTCTTGCGGGCTCAAAGGAACCCGACTTTTTCTTCTTGCGGGTTCAAAGAACCCGACTTTTCTTTTTTTGCGGGTTTTAAAAACCCGACATTTTTTTTGCGAGTTTAAAGAACCCGACTTTTCTTTTTCTTGCTTTTTTTTTGTCTTCGTTCTTCTCCATCTTGTGCCCCCCTTTTTTTACTTTCTCCTCCCGTGCTTTTGTTTTTCCCTTTTTTTCTTCTTCTTTCGAGCAGGATAGTAACCTGCTCTGACACCATATAGAAATTCAAGCGGAAACGATTTTCTATTTAGGTTTATTTATTTGTTTGAGCCCTGCAGCTGGAGGGCTGCTCAGTGTCTAGCCAACGACTCTCAAAACTGCAAGGTGGTTTATGGTACAAGAAGTGCAGAGAGGAATATGAAAGATGTATATTTTTCTTATTAATGTTTGGTACATAACAAGGAGTAAACAACATCCTATATAAATACATGAAAAAAATGTAAAATGAGGAAATGACTAAACTTTGAGGCATAATCCAAGGAGGCTAGTCTTGGTCAATGATCAATAATGTTGGTCAATGGTCAAGTTCAACATTATTGATCACTTGGGGCACAAACATGGAGCAAGTCTTGAAACACAAATCTTGAAAGACTTTGACTAGAATTATTATTTTGACTAGTCAAATAGTCATGATCTTCAATATAAAGAGATAAAGTTGGTTATATTGGATGAGACATCAATGGTTTATAAACATGCTTTAAAGCTTTGGATAGAAATATAAAAGGCATATTTAATTAGGCTACTTCTAACAATGAAGAACTAACATTTGGAGTTAAATTTTTATTTTTTTGGTGATTTTAGACAAATTCTACTTGGTATTTTCAATGGCAATAAACAAGAAACCGTAGTAAGCCAAAAATCTGATATGGAACAAACAAAAAATTACACACAATGGCTTCTGGATTTTTTTTTTTTTTTTGAAAAATAACTTTCATTAACACAACGGAAACACGGTCCTTAAAGCAAGGACCGGCCGCTCAAACCACATTACAATATATATGTACAATGGACACCTACACCAATCCTTCCAAGCCAACTTAATACATTTATTCCTACTCTTAAACCATAGAAAGGACCTAGATTTAACACTAGCGATGATATCTGGCACCGTGATTCTCTTCCCATTGAATATTAAGTCATTTCTAGCGTTCCAAAGGGTCCATAAAGTGACCATTATAATGCCGTGTACAGTCCTCTTTTTCACCTTGTCACCTTGAGTCGTCTTATAAAAATCCAAGAGGTCCTTTATCTCGAAAGCAAAAATAGGAGCGATCCCAAACCATCGGCCAATATTGTCCCAAACGGCAGACGCAACGCAGCAGCCAACCAGAACATGAAACGCTGACTCATTTTCCGATTCGCACCACACACAAACTATCCAGTAAAGCCACTTGCCTCTTAACCAACTCCATCTTTGTTGGTAATCTATTCATTTCTGCCCTCCAAACCATAATGTTACACTTTATCGGAACCCACAGGCACCACTTTAACACGAAGTTCACCTCACCCATGGTCCCCTTTTGCACTAGTTCTCTAACCGATTTCACAAAGAAGGTCCCGTCTTTACTTCCTTCCCAACTCCACTTGTCATTAGAATCTGTGATCACCACCCGATCCATACAACACAAAAGATGCACCCACTGCTGAAAAGCTTCAACCGTTTGAATCCTACCGATCCAATCAGCGGAGAAAATGGGCCGCGACTCGACTAACTTCACTCGATCAGAAATGCAATAGTTTTTATCTTGTTCTAAGCTGAATAACAGAGGCCATCGCTGTTTAAGAACCACACCATCAATCCAAACATCTAACCAAAATCTAATCGCTTTCCCGTTCCCAACCTTCAGCCGAATAAGAGTGTGAATGTAAGTGTCACCAACTTTAATCGCCCCCACCGATTTTATTCCGGTTTCCAGCCGCATATCTATTCACCAGTAAGAAATCCCATTCCTTCTTATTCTTGTGACACCCGTCAATGATTCTTCTCCATAGGGAGTGCGGATTCGAACGATATCTCCAAGCCCATTTGAATAATAGCGCCTCATTAACATCTTTCAACCGTTTAATTCCCAAACCACCTTGTTTTTTCGGAGTTGTTACTTTTTCCCAACTAACCCAATGGATTTGTTATTGTCACTAGATCCAGACCACATAACCTCTTCATAATTCTCTCAAGGTTATCTATAATCTTACCGGGAGCTTTGTATAAAGAAAGGTAATAGATTGTTAGACTCCCAAGAACCAAATTAATGAGGGTTACTCTACCCCCAATCGACAATAATTTAGTTTTCCACAACGCAAGCCTAGCTTCAAACACCTCCACTACCTTCTTCCAATTACAACATTTGTTCATGTTCACACCGACTCTAATACCCAAATAATCTAATGGGATGCTTCCTCGCCTACAACCCAAAAATATGGCCATCTCATCTATCTTCTTTTGCCTAATCCCAATCCCAATAAGATTAGATTTATTGATATTAATCTTCAACCTCGAGACAACGTAAAAACATCTCAAAATACGAGCCATGTTAAGAACGTTAAGCTCTTCCCACTCCCCTATAATGAGAGCGTCGTCGACATACAAAAGGTGCGATAAAGTTACCTCATCTTTGTCAAGTTGAATACCTTTGAATTCACCAATCCGGATTGCCTTGTTAATAACACAAGAAAGCGCCTCCATAACTACTAAAAAAAAGGAAAGGAGACAACGGATCTCCTTGTCTAAGTCCTTTATGACATGAGAACTCAAATGTAAGAGACCCGTTGACTAACACCGACGACCTCGCGGACTTCAAAATACCCATCACCCACGTACACCATCTCCCCGGAAAGTGCATTTGCTCTAGGACTGAAATCAAGAACTTCCAATTAACGTTATCATACGCCTTCTCGATATCTATCTTTAGAATAAACGCCTTCCTTTTCCTTCTCTTCATCCATTCTACTGCCTCATTCAACACTAGGGGACCATCCAAAATATATCTACCCTTTAGGAAAGTCGTCTGTGACTCCAAAATCACATTCCCCATAACATCCTTGATTCTGTTAGCCAAAATTTTCGATATCACCTTGCTAATCATACCTATCAGGTTAATAGGTCTATAGTCTTTCATGGTCACCAGATTTTTGCATTTCGAAACTAGAGCAATAAACGAAGAACTACACTCCGGGCTAATGTCACCCGAATCATAGAACTCGTCAAAAATATTATAAAAATCACCTTCAAGTTCTCCCCAGAAAGCCTATACAAAATTAAAGTTAAAACCATCCGGACTCTAGGTGTGTCTATAGCAAATAGTTTATATTCCATGATTTCTAGTATCAAATGTTTAAATATGGTAGATAATCGAATCCTCGTGTATAACTAAGGATTAAGCTTGATGCAACACACAACCAAGTTTCAATAGTTTGGTTATCATGGGTAACTAGTTCATGTTTGAGAAGGTGAAGGATATGAATTTAGTTCTTGAGAGGATGATGAAAAATCTTGAAGCAGAATCAAGGTTGTGAGAGATAGTGAATGTGAAGATAGTTGATAAAGAGTTTATTTTATAGTAAGGAGATTATGTAGCGGTGTAAATTTTGGGGTTTGGATCAAAGGTTATAATCAAGTATATAAGAAAACATGATTGTGGTATATGCCAAATATTGTAAAAATTTGAACAAGTTGAAAATGAGTGAGTGTCGATGGAGAATCTAGAGACTAGGTATTATTCCTATGGAAAAAAAATTATTTTCAAAATTGGTTTTGTACATAAAGCAAAATTGTTAAATAGTACAAGCTAAGTAGGCTTTGATTAAAATATTCCCGTTAGTTGGAGATTTCAAACATGACATTAGGTTTTGAAGATCAAGGTTCTATTAGTGATTTTTAATAGTTTAAAGCATTATATAGAAAATCGTTTGTTACGTCAATAAATAAACAATTGAATTTAAGTTCGAGGACATCTTTTGACAAAAAAAAAATGTACTTTGTAAAGTTACTGGGTAATGAAAATACAACAAGATTTAGAAATCTTTAGTTTGTGCTAAGGTATGAGGTTATAGTTTTTTTTTTTAAAAAACAAAAATAAGTAACATGTGGAGAAATGAAATAATATGATTTGGGTAGGGTGTTGAATATTTAAAAAGTGGCTAAGATGGTAAGGTGAAGTGTGATTGTGAAATCCATAGATGGTTATGAAATGAGATTGATTTAAGCTGTAAAATTTTGATATTTTAGAGTTTAGTTTAAGGAAAGTGAGTGTAATCATTTATTCATTAATTAAAACGAATAAACGAAAACGTTGACTTATCAAAACTTCTAGATTCTAATAACATAGTGAAGACATGCTTTAGCCTATAAGTGAACACTCATCCCGAGAATTCCCAGGTAGGCATCCGGGTCCCTCGTCTGATTGGGATTTATGCGCAATGCCAGTCCTAGACAGAAAACTCAGAATACAGGCGTTCACCCTTCCAGATTGCACGTGTTCGTTATTAAAATCTAGAACTTCGACGAGATCTTCAAGGTGGTTCAGGCAAAACCTGAGGATTTGTCCTATTAGTCTAAGAGTAGATCTTGTGTTGGAGAGCACTCTTCTTGTAGGGACTAAAGTAAGGATAAGAAGTAGGATAGAGAATAGAAACAAGTAAGGTTGCAAGTAAAAGGAGCAAGTACTGATTATAATCCTATGGTTATAGACTAAATTATTTTTCTAATAACCTAATTCCCTATAACCATGGCTCTGATACCAATCTGTAACACCCCAACCGATGGCGGAAACATCGAGGTGTCACGTAAGAATGAGTATACAGTAGCTCATGGTAATACATATGTTTAAATAATCATTTATTCCATTACAATATTGAGTTACATTAAAGTCTTGAATGGAATCTAATACGTCAAACAAACAACGAAACTTCAAATAACTCCTCATGCTAGCTCTAGCCTTCAAGCATCAATATTTCCTGTTGAGTTTGGAAAAATGGGGGGGGGGTCAACTAGAAGTTGGTGAGAATACATAAGCCATGTCAAGCAATTAAGTTTAAGAATAAAAGTTTAGCAACTCATATGTCTATCGTAAGTTTAAGTCTACATGAATAAACATGAAATGTTGAATCGACATAATCAAACCTCTGACTAGTTTAGGTCCATCCCGTCATCCACGGTTCACCTTAATAATATGTTGGAACGATAACAATCACCCGCGCTCCCCATAAAAGATGGTCAACGAATCTAGGTGGGATTGTCAATCCAATAGATCTATTATTGAGTATCGCCGGCTTGGCCATAGCTAATAATTATGTAATGTTGAAACTCGTTGAAACTGTTGTTGTTTTCTAAATCATGAGGCATTAAAGTTTACAACTAGACATGTATGTAGAATTGCTTAAGTATAATGTTGCAAGTATAAAGAATTGCAAAAACATGGTTACGTAAACTCACCTTAGCAAAGTATTAAGTCTCGAGAAATAGAATATGTGTAGCTCAAAGTTGCCAATTACAGGAGCTTATAATCAAAGCTTCAATTGTAGAAGTAATAGACTATAGAAGAAAGGTATGAGGGAAAGTTTAATCGGATTGAAACAATCGATTTAGAGGTGCAAAGTATAATGGGTCATAGGTGGGTTTTTATACTAGTTTTGGATTCAATTAGCCATTAAAATTGGTCAACACCATAAAGTAAGGTTTTATGATGAATTGACTATTTGACTAAGACTTTGACTGTTTGACTAAGACTTTGACTGTTTGACTAAGACTTTGACTAATCAATTTAAGGAATGTGTTAAGTTTATTTTCTTCTGAAATACTACACAAGAAGATAGTTGGCTCAGTTGGTTGTCACTGTGTGTTGGTTGGCTGTGGACGCGGGTTCGAGTCTCGATCCACACAAATCTTTTTTTGGCAATTATTTCCCTAAAACTATATTATTCTAAATTCATAATATGATTATATAAGCCCGAAAGTGACTCGAAATATTTTTAAAACGTACAAAAGTGTCGAGATACAAATAATTATTAGTTTAAGGTATTTAAAACATATATTGTTTAAAACAATACATTCTTTTTATAAAAAAAAAAATTAGGGGAAATTCGCGATGTTACAGTCTCCCCTACTTTTAGGAACTTCGTCCCGATGTTTATTTAAAAACACAGGTTTGAGGTTGATTAGGTAGAAATTAAGGCAGCTGTGGTTTGGGTTAAGGCACGACATGAATTTATAGGTAATAGAATAATTTGTTTCGAATAATTTGGATAAGAGGTTTGAGATGTGAGTTTTAAGGATTGGATTAGGTTCGTCTGAAGTAGCAAGAAGCATAAGAATCTAGCAAAATACTAAACTTATGTTTTAGGAATCTTATAAGAAATGCATGAATTGATTGGCTATATGAAAACCAAATGAACTACTAAAACCTTATTAGAATTTCACACTACCTTAACGTACCTATAAATTCATGATTACGTTCCGGACCGCAATCACTAATTTACCTTACATTAGGGTTTTGTGTCCTTCTATGACTCTAAACACACATGTAAGTAATGCAAAATAACCTTGTGATTGAATCGTTTACAATGTATCCAAAAATGAGTCCAACTGTTGAGTAGGAAAAAGACTTCTACCAGTCAGTGAGTAAGAACCTCTACCGATTGTTGAGCAGGTGCGATAGCCTCTACCAGTCGTTGAGCAGGTTGTAGGGCCTCTACCGACTGTTGAGCAGGCATGATGACCTCTACCAATCGTTGAGTAGGTTATTTGGTACTCAACTAACTGTTGACCAAGTACTTCATCCTCTACCAGTTGTTTGATTAAGTGTACCAATTATTTCACACATAAATTGCAAATTGATAATATGTGCATATAAACAATCAAGTATCAAGCATAGCATGCGAGTTGTAATAGTGTTGTCCTATACAAGGTTAATGACTCTAGGTGTGTCTATAGCAAATAGTTTATATTCCATTATTTCTAGTATCAAATGTTTAAATATGGTAGATAATCGAATCCTCGTGTATAACTAAGGATTAAGTTTGATGCAACACACAACCAAGTTTCTATAGTTTGGTTATCATGGGTAACTAGTTCATGTTTGAGAAGGTGAAGGATATGAATTTAGTTCTTGAGAGGATGATGAAAAATCTTGAAGCAGAATCAAGGTTGTGAGAGATAGTGAAAGTGAAGATAGTTGATAAAGAGTTTATTTTATAGTAAGGTGATTATGTAGCGGTGTAAATTTTGGGGTTTGGATCAAAGGTTATAATCAAGTGTATAAGAAAACATGATTGTGGTATATGCCAAATATTGTAAAAATTTGAACAAGTTGAAAATGAGTGAGTGTCGATGGAGAATCTAGAGACTACATATTATTCCTATGGAAAAAAAAATTATTTTCAAAATTGGTTTTGTACATAAAGCAAAAGTTGTTAAATAGTACAAGCTAAGTAGGCTTTGATTAAAATATTCCCGTTAGTTGGAGATTTCAAACATGACATTAGGTTTTGAAGATCAAGGTTCTATTAGTGATTTTTAATAGTTTAAAGCATTATATAGAAAATCGTTTGTTACGTCAATAAATAAACAATTGAATTTAAGTTCGAGGACATCTTTTGTCAAAAAAAAATGTACTTTGTAAAGTTACTAGGTAATGAAAATACAACAAGATTTAGAAATCTTTAGTTTGTGCTAAGGTATGAGGTTATAGTTTTTTTTTTTAAAAAACAAAAATAAGTAACATGTGGAGAAATGAAATAATATGATTTGGGTAGGGTGTTGAATATTTAAAAAGTGGCTAAGATGGTAAGGTGAAGTCTGATTGTGAAATCCATAGATGGTTATGAAATGAGATTGATTTAAGCTGTAAAATTTTGAGATTTTAGAGCTTAGTTTAAGGAAAGTGAGTGTAATCATTTATTCATTAATTAAAACGAATAAACGAAAATGTTGACTTATCAAAACTTCTAGATTCTAATAACATAATGAAGACATGCTTTAGCCTATAAGTGAACACTCATCCCGAGAATTCTCAGGTAGGCATCCGGGTCCCTCATCTGATTGGGATTTATGCGCAACGCCAGTCCTAGACAAAAAACTCAGAATACAGGCGTTCACCCTTCCAGATTGCACGTGTTCGTTATTAAAATCTAGAACTTCGACGAGATCTTCAAGGTGGTTCAGGAAAAACCTGAGGATTTGTCCTATTAGTCTAAGAGTAGATCTTGTGTTGGAGAGCACTCTTCTTGTAGGCACTAAAGTAAGGATAAGAAGTAGGATAGAGAATAGAAACAAGTAAGGTTGCAAGTAAAAGGAGCAAGTACTGATTATAATCCTATGGTTATAGACTAGATTATTTTTCTAATAACCTAATTCTCTATACCCATGGCTCTGATACCAATCTGTAACACCCCAACCGATGGCGGAAACATCGAGGTGTCACGTAAGAATGAGTATACAGTAGCTCATGGTAATACATATGTTTAAATAATCATTTATTCCATTACAATATTGAGTTACATTAAAGTCTTGAATGGAATCTAATACGTCAAACAAACAACGAAACTTCAAATAACTCCTCATGCTAGCTCTAGACTTCAAGCATCAATATTTCCTGTTGAGTTTGGAAAAATGGGGGGTCAACTAGAAGTTGGTGAGAATACATAAGCCATGTCAAGCAATTAAGTTTAAGAATAAAAGTTTAGCAATTCATATGTCTATCGTAAGTTTAAGTCTACATGAATAAACATGAAATGTTGAATCGACATAATCAAACCTCTGACTAGTTTAGGTCCATCCCGTCATCCACGGTTCACCTTAATAATATGTTGGAACGATAACAATCACCCGCGCTCCCCATAAAAGATGGTCAACGAATCTAGGTGGGATTGTCAATCCAATAGATCTATTATTGAGTATCGCCGGCTTGGCCATAGCTAATGATTATGTAATGTTGAAACTCGTTGAAACTGTTGTTGTTGTCTAAATCATGAGGCATTAAAGTTTACAACTAGACATGTATGTAGAATTGCTTAAGTATAATGTTGCAAGCATAAAGAATTGCAAAAACATGGTTACGTAAACTCACCTTAGCAAAGTATTAAGTCTCGAGAAATAGAATATGTGTAGCTCAAAGTTGCCAATTACAAGAGCTTATAATCAAAGCTTCAATTGTAGAAGTAATAGACTATAGAAGAAAGGTATGAGGGAAAGTTTAATCGGATTGAAACAATCGATTTAGAGGTGCAAAGTATAATGGGTTATAGGTGGGTTTTTATACTAGTTTTGGATTCAATTAGCCATTAAAATTGGTCAACACCATAAAGTAAGGTTTTATGATGAATTGACTATTTGACTAAGACTTTGACTGTTTGACTAAGACTTTGACTAATCAATTTAAGGAATGTGTTAAGTTTATTTTCTTCTGAAATACTACACAAGATGATAGTTGGCTCAGTGGGTTGTCACTGTGTGTTGGTTGGCTGTGGACGCGGGTTCGAGTCCCGGTCCACACAAATCTTTTTTTGGCAATTATTTCCCTAAAACTATATTATTCTAAATTCATAATATGATTATATAAGCCCGAAAGTGACTCGAAATATTTTTAAAACGTACAAAAGTGTTGAGATACAAATAATTATTAGTTTAAGGTATTTAAAACATATATTGTTTAAAACAATACATTCTTTTTATAAAATTTTTTTTGGGGAAATTCGCGATGTTATAGTTGTGCTGCTGACCCGGCTCCGGGTCTGGGTTCGAGTCTGGTGGGATGCAACATTTTTTTTTGTAAACTGAAAGGGGGCTTGGGCCGGACCTTGAGTCTGGGCTGCAAATGTTTGGGCTGGGTATAAGTCTGGGCCGAAAAAGAAAAGAGAAAGGGGTGGGTTATGGTTTGGTTATGGTTTAGAAAGAAAAGAAAATATATATATATATATATATATATATAATGACTAACTATATAAATTCTGAAATTTTATTTTATTATTATTATTATTATTATTATTATAAAAGTAAAATAAAAAGAAAAGTGACGGATGTCACAGCATCCCCTACTTTTAGTAACTTCGTCCCGAAGTTATTAAAAACATAAGGTTTCGGATGTCTGGGTAAAAATTAAGATAACTGTGGTTTGGAAAAAAAAATTTCGAATGATTTGGATAAGAGGTTTGATAGGTGTGAGTTAAGGATTGGATTAGGTTCACCTCAAATAGTAAGGAGGATAAGAATTTAATAAAACACTAAGCTTAGAAATCCTAAAATAAATGTATGAATTGATTGATTATAGAAAGACCAAATGAACTACCAAGTAAGTAGGGTTTGTTCCTGGTTTGACTTCCAGTCTCACTTTCGATGCATCATTAGTGTTTATATATAGGGTGTACCGCAGCTAACCCACCACACCTTTGATACATCGAACGTGTACTTGACGTCTACCAAAAAACTCTAATAGAATTTCACACCACCTTAATGTACCTGTAAATTCATGATTACGTTCCGGACCGAAATCATCAATTTACCTTACATTAAGGTTTTATGTCCCTCTATGATCCTAATCTAACACACATTAAAGCAAATAAGTTTCACAAGAAGATGACACAACAAACACGTTGGGTTACAATGAGACGTTATTAAGGAAATGAGGCTATGTAATAATGGGATCAATTGCATTGGTTTGCAACGACTTGCAAGCATAACAAAATTTACGTATGGGCTACCACTCACCCGAGGAGCCTTTTAAGTGAAATGTTTGTCTGAGTTGAGTGGGTAATGTAGTAATTGTCTTTCAACATACAGATTGATAATACACACATGCAAGCAAGTTTATAAGTACGACAACTATTAAGTATAAGTGTTATCTTAGTGGCCTATAGAAATAGTTTACGAGTATCATGAATAATTAAATGTTCAATGGATAGTCAATTTAAGGGAAAAATCAAGTTTCATATAACAAACAATGATGTTTTTAGAAAAGCTTTGTAGGATCAAGTATCAAGTTTTTAGTAGTTTGATTTTCATGGAAATCAAGTCCAAATGTTTCAAATAAGTGTAACGTGGAGTCTTTAAACTTCTACGATTAAAATAATCATAACCAAATATGATAAATTTCCAATCTGTGTTCGTACACGATAGTATGCAAGGAAATTTATAGATGTTATATGCTTATGAGTACGACACAATTGGGTACAAAATGATAATAGTATCAAGAAAATGAAAACACAAGTATTGGATTCTCGAGTCTTAGGAAGATTCCATCCATGGCTTAACCAGTGGGATTAACGTCATCCTAACCGTTTGCTTCGTTGATATTGATATTGAAAGCTCGTCTATGTGCCACCAGGTTTACATTATTCAATTTAGGGCATCGAGGTCGCATGTGGTTAGGGTCTCCACAATGATAACATGCCCGACCGTTAGTAATCGGTAGTGGTTCCTGGGCAGCTGTTTGATGATTATCCTGTGTCCTAACCATTACTCGACAAGTGGTGACAAAGTGTCCAAACCTTCCACATCTAGTGCATTGACGGCATGGAAGATTTGCAGGGTGATGATACTTGCAAGTGATGCATTGAGGATGGATTCTCGTGTAGACTTTCTTGATAGGAGGTTGAGTCACAGGATCAACAACATGGTTCTGATTATCGCCCATTCGCTTCTTAGGGTTCGAAGAAGTAGTGTCGGCCTTTGCTAAAACAGTCTTAGATTGTTCAACCGCATTGGTGGTTTTCTCAGTAGACGTCTTGGTGCCCTTTCTAACCAAGTTTCCTTTCCTTACGTGTTTGTCTGTTAAAGTGGCTGCAAGCTGGATGGCTTCTTCTACCGTAGTGGATTTGCCTCCAGTGACAACGTCTTGAATCAGGTCAGGTAATCCCTCGATATATTTCTCGATTGCTCGAGAGACCGGGGTGACCATGTGTGGAACCAGTATGCTAAGTTCGTGATATCGAGTATTATACGCAAGATTCTCACCACTGTCTTGTTTGAGCTCACGAAACTCATCCTCCAGTTTCCTGATTTCGTTCCTAGGGCAGAATTTGGCGATCATGAGTTCCTTCACCTCAGCCCACGACAAGGATAAAGCAACATCAGCGCCCCTATTGCGCTTTTCGCCATTCCACCAGGTTAGCGCCCCCTTTTGAAGGACACTGGTAGCATAGCGAACACGGAGTTCATCAGGACACTCGCTGTTCACAAAGGTGCTCTCCATGCTTTCAAACCATTGGAGGAGGCCAGTAGCACCCTCCTCACCAGTGAATTTTGTGGGGTTGCAAGAGTTAAAGTGTTTGAAAGTGCACCGAAATTGAGTTGTACTCCCTGTGTTGGCACTGTTACTATTCTGGGTTATCTCACTGACAAGGTTTGGGATCACCGCAGCAATCTGCTCAGCAACTAAAGATGCGAGGCGACGATCAGAACGTTGTTCAGGAGCACGAACAATGCGTTGGCTGGCATCACGAAGCATGCGGCGAGCAGACATCTATGAGGCAGTCAATGAATAATCATGAGATTAGAAAATGTAAGTGTATAACCGTACAGATGATTATGAAAGTATGAACTCGTAAGAAATATATGAAAATCATGAAATACAAAATATTGTATATGAAACGAGAGAGTATTATTGAAAAACTTTGCATAAAATGCTTGGAGTGCCCTTGTCTAGCTGTAAAGCCCAACAAGAACGTTGACTTTTCAAAGGAATTAAACCCAATGGTGATCAAAGAAGACATGCTTTAGCCTATAAGTGGACACTCACTCCAGGAATCCCCAGGTAAGCATAACAGGTCCGTTATTGGATTTATGCGCTATGCTTGCCTATGCTAGAAAACCCAGTGTACAGGCATCCACCCTTCCAGATTGCACGTGTTCCATCACACTCATTAAAGCTCAACACTTTGAAGGAGTAAAATAAGGGTAGGCATTATGCCTAAGAGTGTCTTCATGAAAGGTACTGCTCCTGTTCCATGATGATGTAGACCTTCCACCCCTTGTAGGACACCATCTTTATGCACCATGATGAAAAATGAGAAGAAATGGAGAAGAAGAGAAAGATAGAGGAAGGAAAGTAGAGAGAAATGAGGGGAATGGAAATTTAAGGAATATTATGCATGAAAGTTGAAAATTCGGTTATAGTCTAGGCCATTTTATCTAATAACCTAGTTCCCTATAACCATGGCTCTGATACCAATCTGTAACACCCCAACTGATGGCGGAATCATCGAGGTTCCACGTAGTGACGATTGTTCAAAAGCTCATGGTAATAAAATGTAAATATTTGATTATTGAATATTGTCTTACAACATGTGAAAATGAATACACAACAAAAATTGAGATAGTTGATTTATTTAGTCTAAGTCCAAAGTCCTATATGAAGTGTCAAGCAGCTTATCCTGAAACATGCACGAAAATAAATTTTGTCAACACATATGATGTTGGTGAGTACTACTTAGCTTTGTACATATAGTATAAGTTTGAAAAGTAGTACAATTCACGTGTCTAACATCACCAAGGCATTATGTAAACACGCAAGTAACCAAACAAGACAAAGATCAAATGTAAAGTTGATAAGATGAAATTGATAATGAGCACCCTAACACGTGTCAAGTCTAAAAGAGCACCATAACATAAGTTATTTCTAAATGAGCACCGTAACATAAGTTACGTCTGTATGTAAAGAGCACCATAACATAAGTTATGTCTAGATGTATGATTTCGTATGTAAGCTACGTTCATGTTCAAACATAAGCACAAAGATAAACAAGACACCTATATGAATTGTAAATGAATAAAAAAATATATGTGTAAATGAATATGAATGTTTTGTATACTTGTGCATGAATCACCCCCAAAAGTTGTAAAAGCGAAAAAGGGGATAAGTAATACTCACCTTAGCAAGGTGGTAAGTCTTGCGTAATCGAATAAGTGTAATCCAACGTTGTCAAGTATCACCCTATGTATAAGGTAACAAATAAGTCTAAGTCTATCTAGTCTATAAGTATTTTCTAGGGCTTCGAATTGGGGATAAGTATTCGTTTGATTAATAAATTAAACGTTGAATAAATAAGAGAAATTTGATAAATAATTAAACAAAAGTCTTTTTGTATATTTTAAATTAAGGATGGTCACAATATAAAGTTTTAAGTGTGAAAATAATTTTTGTAAAATTATTTTCTTGAAAATAGAATATTTAATCTATTTATATCAATTTGTCAAAATATAACTTTAATATTTAAAAATATTAAAATTAAAGAATTTTTGAATTAAAAATTGTGTTTCAGTTCTAAATAACTAGAAATAATTTATATAAAATTTTGGTGCAAAAATATTGAAAAATGAATTTATTATGATTTATTTATGATTAAAACTAATAAAAATTAATTAAAAATATAAAACGGACGGTTTTTCAGAAATAAAAATTATTTCTGAAATGTTTATTGTTGTACAAGTTTAGGATAATTTTTGTGGAATTTTATAAAATCGTTTAGATATTTTTATTGAATTTTACAATTATAAATGAATAAACTTGTAATATTTATTATATATATTAAATAAATGATTTTTGAAAAACTAAAAATGGGACAGCAAAGTTTATCATTGGAATAACATAAGATAAATTTTGTAGAATTTATAAAATAGTTTTAGTATTTTAAAACGATTTTTAAAAGAATAAAGATAATATAAGTATAAAGGATAACACAAAAAAAAAGGTTGTTTATGGTGGGACTCGAACCTGGGCCATAGGCCGGTTCGCGTTCTAGAGCAAAGGTGGACAACCAACTGGTCTGAGGATCAGTTTGTTAATAAGTTCATTTTGAAATAAGTTTATAGGATAGTTGGTTGAATCGTTCTTCCCCAATTCAAAACTTACGAGCCCTAGCCTCTTAATCGAATCAATTAACGATCAATAGCCACAGTAATGTTAGGGCTATTGATCGATTGATCATGAATAACAAAACCCATAAAAAATAAACAACTTACAAACACTAATTCGTGTATGATGCTCGGTCAAACAAAAAGTCAACCACGAATAAAATCACTTCGAATGAGGAATTGATACAGAAATTGAGAATTGTGAAGGAGTTTTCGGCCCCTATAGAGTCTCGCAGAGGGTTCAATTTATAATAAGCTTACGTTTTTTTAAGATTTAGAAAGTTTAGACCAAGTTAATATGAACGCGTGAGAATTAAACAAATTGGAAAGATTTAGCTGATTATACGCGATAATGGTGCACAAGGTTGATGTGTATTTATTTTTTTAGTCAATTCAAAGCAATAATTTGTGATAAGGGTTGCGAGATTCACGGCCAATCCTTGGTCAACCATCCAGGTCTGCACATCGTGTATCAGAGAGAAAAGGAAAAGAATGAGCTGGGTGGTGTTTTATTAAATGTTTGTTGGGATTGAATCAAAAGAGGAATGTAGCCCAGATGGTGTTTGGCGCGGGTGTTGTGCTGCTGACCCGGCTCCGGGTCTGGGTTCGAGTCTGGTGGGATGCAACATTTTTTTTTGTAAACTGAAGGGGGGCTTGGGCCGGACCTTGAGTCTGGGCTGCAAATGTTTGGGCTGGGTATAAGTCTGGGCCGAAAAAGAAAAGAGAAAGGGGTGGGTTATGGTTTAGAAAGAAAAGAAAATATATATATATATATATATATATATATATATATAATGACTAACTATATAAATTCTGAATTTTATTATTATTATTATTATTATAAAAGTAAAATAAAAAGAAAAGTGACGGATGTCACATGCTATGGACGATTTTTCAGATATGGCAACTCTTTACAGTGGCACCTCCGGATTGAAAAAGACGTTGCATATTCAAGGTGATGGTGCTGTGTATCCTCTCCATTGTATGGGAAGGGCTATTGTGGGGATGTCCGACTATATTGCTCGTCTTCATTTGGTGAAAAAAATGTTAGCCAGGCTGGGTTCTATGAGGAGGTTGTTTCTTATATAGAGGGCTTCTCGATTCTTATCACTTTTCGTGACAGTGAGGAGATGAATGTTTTTGTGAAAGATAAAGAAGACATTTGGAAGGATTCGCTGAAGGAGGTTCAACCATGGACGGGACAAGATTTTCCTTTCGAGCGTATAGCGGTTTTGAAGATTGTTGGCTTGCCGATTATGGCACGTGAAATGTCTACGTATGATAATATTGGTCGACTTTTTGGAAATGTTGTTTGGCCATCAGATTTTTCATGGACTGGAATTGATAATGCTATTGGGTTTTCGCACGTCCTTACGAAGCTTACGTCCAAAATTGACGAGGAAGTTACAGTGTATTGGAGAACTAAAGGATACTGTGTGTGTGTCGTTGAGGAGAATTCGGCATGTGTGCCGGAATTCGATCCTGCTGAACTTGATGACGGTATTGATGACATGGTAGAGGGTGAATTCCGGCAGGATGTTACGGTGTCTCCGGCGAAGTCAGTAATTCGTAATGATGAGCCTGTTTTTCAGTCGGAATTATCGCGGGTCATGGATGGTAACGTATAGGTCAATAATTGCTTTCCTAATTCTCATGCAGTTGACTAAGGTTTTCAAAAGTCATCTGTTGTGGTCCGGGTTAAGGATGTAGCTACTGGGCCTATTGATGTGGGCCATACTAAAAAGATTACTCCCATTCAAACTGGGACGTCTTTTGTGGGTGATACAGATTTTAATATGGGCTGTTCTACCAAGTTTAAGAGTAGAAAATGTACCAGACTTGTTTTCCATAGTTCCCCTAAAGATCAAACTGGAGGTTTTATGTCGGCTTCTTTGTCTAATGAGGGAGTATCACATACGACTTTTGATTTAAACTCTCAGGCGACCGAGGTAGTGCCTGAGTTAGTGACTGCGGTTCCGGAGGTTCAACTTGAATCAGATGAATGAGTGGAGGCTGCTCCGAGTGGCGTTCCAGGTGATAATTCGAATGGGGTAATTGCCGAAGCTTTAGGTATTAATACGGAGGTTAACACAACAGTACAGGTATGTTCTTTGGTCGGTATCAACTTAAACAATTCGGTTGGTCATGTAGAAGCGGAGATTATTACGGAAAATGACATATTGGATCTTCAATGAATTTTATGTCGTTGAATATCCTTCGGATTCGAAATGAGGGTAAGGCGAATTGGGTTAAGGGTTTGAAGTCGTCAAATGGTGTGGACTTTTTGGGGTTATTCGGCTTTTGGATTTGATGTCATCAATTTTATGTCGTTGAATAACCTTTTATGTCGTCAATGTCGTCAAAGATTACGGATCCCCCTGTTAGATTATTGTCAACTTTTTGGGGTTATTCGGATTTTCAATTTGATTGTGTGAATTCGGACGGGGCTGTGGGTGGCCTTCTATGTATTTGGGACCCCTCCTGTTTTCAGCAGACGGGAGTTGTTAGAGCACGTAATGTTTTGCTTGTTTCAGGCATTTTAGTACATTCTAATATTCTATAGGCGATCCTTATTGGGTATGTGGATTTTAATGGGTGATTTCAACGAGGTTAGATGTGTTGATGAAGGGGTGAATTCGGAGTTTTCGAGTCAAAATGCGATGATATTTAATTCACTCATTGCGGAAGCTGGTTTGTTTGAATATAATATGGGAGGCCACAAGTTCACATATATGTCGGGAAAGGGAGATAGGTTGAGTAAACTCGACCGGGTGTTTGTTTGTAGGGATTTCATGGATATGTGGCCTAGGACGAGTTTTTCAGTGTTATCCCGGTTTCTTTCGGATCACTGCCCAGTTGTGCTCTCTTTGAAGAATTCGGATTTTGGACATATTCCTTTCCAGTTTTATAATACTTGGCTGGAATGGCTGGGTTTCGTTGATTTTGTCAACTCTATTGCAGGTACTTTTCATTTTTCTGGTCCTCTAGATATGGCCATTGATGCAAAACTAAATTAGTTGAAGGGGCGCATTAAATTATGGGTGCAAGCGGAAAGGAAGAAAAGAGTTTAGAGTGCAAAAAAGTGGTCGATGATCTTGAAGTAAAAGCGGATTTGGGGATGTTGTCTGAGGTCTAGTTGGAGTTGAGAGCTAATGCTAAAAAGACATTATTTGAAGAAGAGCGCCTGAAAGAGTTAGATGCTCATCAGAAGTCGAGAGTGAAATTGGCTTTGGATGGGGATGAGAATTCGAAATATTTCCATGGCATTATTAAAACTAGTGGGTTTACCCACGCGTTGCAGCGGGATCCACAAAATGGGTTGCAAACAACATTATGATACTTAGGTTTTTTACCGCAAGTTACGCAAAAAGAGTAGAAATGTGCACATTATGTTTAAACAAGTATTCGTAGAAAGAAAAGAAAAGAAAATGTGCACCGCCACTTACAACTGATTGCAGTTCACCACAAAAACCATGTACTAATTATTGAACATATCTTAATAAACCAAATGCATGTTATTGTAACAGACCAATATCAACATAAACATCACTCTTGTGTAAGCTGTTCGGTTATTGCATATCTAGATAATCGTGCCATTGAAGACACCTTACTAAATGATAAAGTTTATTTAATAATATGATATTGTATACACTATCATATGAAGGTCACTGTCCATTTAGAAATTAAAAGTTGTGATTTATAAGTTTGTAATAGACTTGCCCAACCTGACCAACAGCTAAAAAATTGCCCAATGTAGCCAGTGAGCCAAACCATACCGTCCACTTCGCCGCTGGGTAGACACATATGTATGAAAGTGTTTATTATATAAGTATTATTATGGCAAAGTTTTAAAACTCATACAAGTTTAACTGAGATAAGATTATTCATTGTGGTAACATAAATTGTTATTTTTCATCGCCATTATATGAAATTTGTTCAAAAATATTGTTATTCCGTGTGTTTATTTATTTTTGGGTGAGTTCCATTTCATATAAAAGTTGATTATCTTCTAGGGGCATTTAGGGAAGAAAAATAGTAAAATTTAGAAAATTGTAAAGAAACCATTGGTATGCCATGTTAACTTTGAACATAATTGTCCATGTCTCCTCCTTTATAATGTAGTACGAGTGGGGTGCACGCGCGTTGCGGCGGGTAACAACATTTAGATTGGTTAGGTTAAACAATAATCAATTAACCGAAATATCTGTCTTGGTGTGTGGTATAATTATTAGCGGGTATTGACTGCATTTTCAGTAAAATCGGGGGGGGGGGGGGGGGGGGGGGATATACTCAATATATAAAAAATATTTGGAAACTTTAGGTAAAAAAGATACACTACGAACAAAATGGGGGGGGGGGGTTGTGGCCCCAAAGAAGTTTTGTCAGTGGGCATAACCGAATTAACCGATCAAATTATACATAATGTATATAGGTTTCAACTATTAGATTAATTTTCCTTTCATATATATATATATATATATATATCTGAAAAACACAGAGTTGTAAACTATATTATAGTGTTTTTCATTAAAGAAATCAAGTTTAGAACTATGTCACAACGTGTATCTTTTCATTCAACAACTTATTACACAAAACTTTTCTACAAACACAAATAAGATAAAATTCTGACATTAATGAATAATATCGGCTGAGCAAGTGGTAAACAATTTTTTAAAAATTTTTTGGATTCAATAAATAAAAATGTTTTTTTTTTTACCATAATGGAATCCTATGTGCAAGCCGAAGTGCAAGCACATGAATATATACGTATCAATAATTTATGTGATACGCTAAGCAAAAAATTAGGGTGACTTTGAGGAAGTGAGAAATTACATGTACAAATACAACTTCTCACTTCCTTTGTTTTCGTTACGGTTATTACTTAACTCTGACATATCATTTTCTAAATTAAAAAAAATTTTATAGTAATACTATAATCAAATTAAAGGGAACAAAATGTTCATTTATACGGTGTAATAATATTAAGAAAATATTAATGTATAAAAAAGTTATGGACGTTTAAAAATCGTGGGAGTAGTTGGTTAAATAAGGGTGAAATAGTGTAATTATTATTTAAATAAGGGTAATTGGATTCTAATAACCTAAACTATTTGAAATTGGCCATTGGCACCCTCAACTAAAAAATTGGCCACATATAACCTGAACTATTAACTTATTGGAATCTAACACCCAATTAACTGACGCCGTTAGTGGGTTGCTGACGTGGCACCAGTTGCTGACGTGGCATGCTGATGTGTCAATCCACATCATCATGCCACATTAGCAACTTGTGCCACGTCAGCATGCTACATCAGCAACTGGTGCCACATCAACAACCCACTAACGGCGTCAGTTAATTGGGTGTCAGATTCAATTAAGTTAATAGTTCAGGTTATATGTGGCCAATTTTTTAGTTGGTGGTACCAATGGCCAATTTCAAATAGTTTAGGTTATTAGAATCCAATTCCCCTTTAAATAAACAAAAGTTGAGTAAAGTTGATATGGCAATATGTAAGTATTGTATAAATGACAAATTACCCTAAAAAAATAGTTAATATGTGCATTGCGTGTTGTACTGTAATCAATTTTACTTGTAAAACTTAAATTATATTAGGTCATTGGGAAATGTATATAAGATAGTATAGACATAGAAGCTTTCGGTTCATTTTCGTTTGTTTTCATTTTGATTATTACTTAATCTTAACATATAATTTTTTTTAAATTGAAAAAACTATAGCAACAATGTACTTAAATTAAAGAGAGAAAAAACGCTCGTTTATACGGTGTAATAATATTAAGAAAAATATTAACGTATGAAAAAGTTATCGGCGTTTAAAAAATGTGAGGGGTAGTTGGTTATAATAATGGTAATAAGTGTAATTATTATTTAAATAAACAAAAGTTGAGTAAAGTTGAGAGGAAAATGTGTAAGTATTGTATAAAAGACATATATGCCCTCAAAAAGTGGTTAATATGTGCATTGTGTGTAGTACTTTAAGCAATTACACTTGTAAAACTTAAAATTTAAGAGGTCATTGTGAAATGTATTATAAGATAGTATAGATGAACTCGGCATCAAATAAGATTCATGGAGTAAAAAGTGGTGACGCGTGGGTTACGGATCCAGTGCAAGTTAAGGATAATATTGTTGGTTTCTTTTCTGAGAAATTTAGTAGTCGAGGTGGGGCGCGTCCGGAGTTCATTTTTCCGGACATTTCAACATTACTTCCTGCTGATGTGGATACTTTAGATGCTCCTTTTACATTGGAAGAGATTACGAGTGCGGTGTGGGATTGTGAGGGTGGAAGACGCCAGGTCCTGATGGGTTTAATTTCATTTTTATTCGGAAATTTTGGCCAATTCTTAAACGGGAATTTTTGAGGCTATTTGAAGAATTCCATCTGAATGGGTTTAGAGAGGGTTGCTTCTCGGCTTTTATTGCTCTAATCCCAAAGGGGCGTGCTCAGGCAACTCTTTCAGACTATGGTCCTATTAGCCTGGTGGGTATTATTAATAAAGTGCTTTCTAAGGTATTAGTGGCCCGTCTCAAACCTTTTATGTCTCACCTCGTGTCTGAAGAACAAACGACATTTCTCAGCGATCGCAATATTCTTGATGGCCCTTTGATATTAAATGAAACGGTTTCTTGGTCAAAGAAAATCGGGGTTGAGTGGTTTATTTATTAAAGTAGATATTGAAAAAGCATATGATTCTTTACGGTGGGATTATTTGGAGGATATTTTAGCACATATGCATTTCTTTATAAAGTGGCGTGGATGGATTATGTCTATTGTCAAGTGCTCTCATGCTTCGGTTTTACTGAATGGCTCCCCAACTAGTGAATTTCCTTGTATGCGTGGCTTGCGTCAAGGAGACCCTTTATCCCCGTACTTTTTCATTTTAGCTATGGAAGGCCTTACTCGGGTTATAAGGCGGGCTAGTTTGCTGGGGTTTTTTCGTGGTATTACAGTTGGAGCTACGGGTCCATCTTTCTCACAATTTATGTATGCTGATGATGTAGTTTTTTGTGGTGAATGGTCAATGATTAATGCTCTAAATTTGAGGAGGTTATTGAGGGGTTTTTATTTGTTATCCAGCTTGAAGATTAGTCCCAAAAAGAGTAGTGTGTTTGGGGTTGGTGTGTCTGAGGATGATGTTGAGGTCATGGCCATGGATTTAAAGTGTTCATGTGGTTGCTTTCCGTTTACTCATCTAGGTGTGCCTATTGTTTCTAACATGAACTTAGTAAGATGTTGGGATCCAATTATTGAGAAATTTAAAAAGCGCATGTCTATGTGGAAGTCTAAAACCCTTTCGTATAGAGGACGGATAACTTTTCTTAAATCGGTTGAGCTCCTTACCTTTGTATTTCTTTTCTCTTTTTCGCGCTCTTATTCAAGTTATTAATTCACTTGAAAGGTTGCGTAGGAGATTTTTTTGGGGAGGGGTTGGGTCGCTTAGAGACGCGAATGTTAGCTTATTGACTAAGTGGTGGTGGCGCTTCAATGTAGAACAAGATTCCCTTTGGCGTAAGGTAGTGTGGTCAATCCATGTCACCGATAGGGGGTGGTCTTATATTCCGGTTAAAATTTCGGTAGGCGGAACGTGGAAACAAATAGCCGCAATTCCGAATTTGCTTGAAACTTTTAACAATGGGCCGATCCGGTTTATAAAGGGCAAAGTTGGGAGTGGCGCAAATATTTTGTTTTGGTTTGATAGCTGGATTGATGATGAGGCTCTCAAAGCAAAATTCCACTTATTGTTTGCGCTTGAGAAGAAAAAACCTTGTGCAGTTTCGGATCGTATACATGTTGATGTGCAGCAAAATTTGGTATACTCTTAGGAATGGAAGCGGCCGCTATTTTCTGTGGAGGAACAGCAGCAGTTTGATGCCTTGATATTGCTTTTGTCCACTGCTTCTTTTAGTGCGAATCCGGATACGTGGAAGTGGTCGGTTGGTGGGGATTCGGATTTTTTGGTAAGGTCTGTTAAGGAATGGATCTTTGAGTCTGTCAACACGCTTCCTATGTCATCTTTTGAGTGGTGTAGTTGGGTCCCGAAAAAAGTGGGGGTTGTTACTTGGCGCACCTTTCTTGATCATCTCCATACTATGGACGCCTTGGCCAGACGTAATATTCAGTTGGAGTCACAGGTGTGCAAGGTTTGCGACACAAGTATTGAGTCGGTGGAACACCTTTTTACAGGATGACCGATTTTCTTGGAGATTTGGTGCCTTGTTTTTGCATGGTGTAATGTTCCGAATTTTTTTGCGTTCCACGTACGTGATATTCCATCCTTTCATTTGACTGCAAAGAATGGGAATAGACCTAGAAAGGCGTTTTATGCGATCGTATTAATGACATTTTGGAGTATATGGCGGGCAAGAAATGACTTGGTCTTTAATCAAAAGAAAGTCTTGGTCCGGAAAGTTATGGATGAAATAAAGATCATGAGCTTCTTGTGGGTAACAAATCGTGCTAGAATGAAGGATATGTCTTGGGATGCTTGGGGTAGATTTGACGCAGTTAAAATGAGATAATTTTGTAATTTTGGGCGGCTTTGTTTTTTGTTTCAGACTTTTTGTTATGTTGTGACTGTACTCTGGATTTTTTTGCTAGCTCCTTACTAGCTTTTTAATAATAAAGTTTGTTTGGCCGTTCAAAAAAAAAGTTTAATATCCAAAAATATATTTTCAGCTGTGTTTATTTAAGAGTTCATAATGACTCGCTGCAGTTGATATATACTTACCTTTATTAATAAATTTGATTTATTAATTGAAGACTACTAGATGAGTAACAATCATAACTGCTCTAATCAAGAAGATCCCACATGGCGTCATCTATGGGAAAATCAAACAAATTGTTTTGGCCATCTTCGTGCTGGACAACATGATCTAAACCTTCATCCTCAACATTAACACCTCCACAGTCTTCAAATAACTCGTCCAAAAACTCGCTAATCTTGTTCTCAGATAATTGGGGGGACGAGGCTAACCTTTGGGAAATAACCAAGGCGTTACTCAAACCATCATTTGTTGATGTTATCAAGTTACCCATGTTATGAGGTTCATTGTGAGGGTATGCGTTTAATGGTTTTGAGAAGGTATGTGGTTTAGGCCTAATAACCGTGACCATAGCTTGTTTTGACTGCTCGACGTCTTTAAGTTCTTCTTTTTGTTGTTTGGGACGTGATCTAACATGTGTGTTCCAGTAGTTCTTCACATCATTAGCAGTTCTTCCTGGTATTCTCCCCGCAATCATTGACCATCTATAAAATCAAAATTAAACATCACATGGTTATAAAAATATTACGTGCATGATGCATCTTAAGTTTGCCATAGATAAGGATGTGGGTCGACAATATTTCAATTTATACATGTAAAGCAAATATAAAATATTAAAAAAAATGAGGATCTAATTCGATTAACTACCTATACTTTATAAATGGTATTAAAATGATTATCTCAAAACCTAATTGTAATTCTTAGCTTTATCCCTTGCAACAACAAGTTATAATTATTTACGTGACTGATCCTTACCAGACCTAAAGTTTGGATATCATCCGAGTATGAAATTAAATTTCATTATATACCAATAGAAATTACATTAGAATGTCAAGACAGACAAGCAACAAGTTGCGCCAGCTCACAACTGTCTTTAGAGATATTTCCCCATTGTGTTACGAATATGAATGAAAACACTTGCAATATATGTCTTTTATCGCGGTTTAAGTTTGAAATTACTCACCTGTTTCCAAGAAGCTTGTGAAGCCTATGCATGAGGTCAATTTCATCTTCTCCAAATACTCCTCGTTTTATATCCGGTCTTAGATAATTCACCCATCGCAGCCTGCAACTCTTCCTACATCGGTTTAAGCCTATGAATTACACAATACATTATTGATGTCAAACAACCAAATTAAGGGAACGATTATAAAAGTATCAAACTTGTGATTTTCCATTAAATAGAGATTAACATATACACATATGATAGAGCAAAAGACTAGGGACTAGTAGCTACAATTAAGGAGTAAAATGAGTGCATAATATTGACTAAGAAATTATAATTACAACAAACATTAATTTTGAATATTGACTAAAGACTTGGTGGGAGACTCGGTTTTGACCGAGTGTGCTTCAATATGCCCTCGCAAGATGGACGTGCGTGAGAGGAGACCAATCTTGGATGTTAAAAAATGGAGCCGTTGACGTAGAAGAGGCTTTGTTAGAGCGTCCGCAAGTTGATCATCTCCTGATATGTGTGTGACGCGAATGGTGCCATCTTGAACTTTTTCACGTACGAAGTGAAAGTCTAGTGCAAGGTGCTTCATGCGGAAGTGGAAGACCGGATTTGCTGAGTAGTGTGTTGCACTTAAGTTGTCACAGTAGATGGCAGGTGTGACTGTGGATTTGAGACCTAGTTCAACCAATAAGGAGATTAGCCATTGGACTTCGGTTGTGGTAGAAGCCACAGTATGAAATTCTGCTTCGGTGGATGATCGAGCAAGTGTTGGTTGACGTTTGGAGCTCCATGAAATTGGGTTTTGACCGAGATAAACGATGTAGCCGGTAGTGCTTCGGTAAGAGGGTCGGTCACCGGCCCAATCCACATCAGTGAAAGCGTGAAGCTGCAAAGGAGATTTCCGTTTGAAGAAGATGCCATGATGTAGAGTGCCATGTAGATATTTTACCAATCTTTTTAGAGCTTCCCAATGTACATTTGTTGGCTTATGCATGAACTGTGAAAGTTTATTTACTGTAAAAGAAATGTCAGGACGTGTTAAAGATAAATATTGTAGTGCACCTACGAAAGCCCAGTATTCGGTTGGGGATGGTAGGGGTTCACCATCCAGGACAGTAATAGTAGAGGAAGCCGACATCGGTGTAGGTGCCGGTTTGCAATTACTCATGTTAGCTTTGGTGAGGATATCAAGGATGTATTTAGATTGAGATAGAAAAAGGCCATGGTTGTGAGGAATGACCTCGATGCCAAGAAAGTAAGAGAGATTGCCAAGGTCCTTTAAAGAGAATCTGGCAGCTATAGTTTGAATGAAAGATTGGATGAGAGATGGATTTGCTCCGGTAATGATTATGTCACCAACATAGACAAGAATGAAGATGGGGGAAGAAGTAACTTTGTTGATGAGAAAAGAGGGATCAGATATAGAAGGTTTGAAGTGAACTGATAGAAGGTAGGTTTTAAGTTCGTCATACCAAGCACGAGAGGCTTGACGAAGGCCATAGATGGCCTTGTTAAGTTTGCAAACGTGGGTGGGACAGGAAGGGTGCATGAAGCCGGGTGGTTGAGACATGTAAACCGATTCAGTTAGGGTGCCTTGGAGGAAGGCATTGTTTATGTCAAGTTGGTGTAGAGGCCAATTGTATGAAGTGGCTATAGCAAGAATAAGGCGTAGAGTAGCCGGTTTTACTACGGGACTAAAGGTTTCAACATAGTCTAGACCGGGACGTTGATGAAAACCTTTAGCAACAAGACGTGCTTTTAGGCGGTCTACCGAGCCATCAGGTTTGAATTTAGTGCGGTAGACCCATTTGCATCCAACAAGGTTAGGGGCGTTGTCGGGAGGAACAAGAGTCCAAGTTTGATTGCGTTTGAGGGCATCGAATTCGGTTTGCATAGCATCTCGCCATAGTGGTTGTTTGAGAGCTTGGGTAATATTAGTGGGTTCGGGAAGAGTGTGAGTAGTGGAGTGGTATAGGACAAAATCGGAGTTGTGGTATTTCGAGTTGGGTTTACGAGTGGCTCGAGTTTGGTAAGAGGCAGCAGGTTGAGGTGGAGAGGAAGTGGGTTCAGGGGTTTGGGAAATATTAGAGGAAGATGAATCCGAGAGAATATGTATGGGGGATGAAGCGGTGGTTTAGTCAGTGGTGTAGGAAGGCTCGGTGGGCTGTTGTGGGAGTTCGGTGGGGGTGGGTGGAGGTGGTCTTCTTTGGTAGGTGATGATTGGTGGGTTGGAGGAAGAAGGTGTCGAAGTAGTGGCAGCGGGCGTGGGAGTTGGAGAAGGAGGAGGAGAGTGGTTGGGAAGTGAAATTGATTGAGTGGTAAGAGGTAACCAAGTGTCGGGTGATGGTGGAGTGGGGGTAGAGGTTTGAGAGAGAGATTCATAAGGGAAAATATGGTCAATGAAGTGGACATGACGGGATGTGTAGATTCGATTTGTGAGCGGGTCAAGAAGGTGAAAGGCACTTTGGGAGGATGAGTAGCCTATGAATATGCATGGTTTAGACCGAGACTCGAGTTTGTGTTTCGAGTATGGGCGTAACCAAGGGTAGGATAGACAACCGAAACCATGAAGTTTTTCATAGTTGGGAGTAGTGTGAAAGAGCCGATAGTAGGGGAATCATTGTTTAAGGTGGGGGTGGGTAGTCTATTGATGAGGTAGGTGGTGATGGTGAAGGCAAATGGCCAAAATTTCAGAGCCATTTTGGCATGAGAAAGTAAGGCTAGACTAGTTTCGACAATATGACGATGACGGCGTTCGACGTAGCCATTGTGTTCGGGTGTACGAGATGGGAAATGCTACAAGAATATAGATGAGAACACAGTTTAATATATTCTCCACCATTGTCGGAAAATAATTGCTTGATTTTTGTTTTGAAATAGTTTTCAACGAGTTTTTGAAAACGGATGAAAGTACTAAGAGAGTCAGATTTTTGTTTTAATGGGTAAATCCAAATGTATTTTGTGAAATGGTCAACAAAAATTATATAGAATTTGTAACCATCAAAAGATGTAATTGGAGATGACTAAACATCGGAAAATATTAAATCTAGAGGTGTATTAGAAGTGAAAGAGGATGAATGAAAGGGAAGTTTGTGACTTTTATTGATGCAGCAAGAATTGCATGATTCATGCTTGTTAGAAATAGACGAAACAAAAGAAGCTAAAAGTTGTAAAACTCGCAAATGTGGATGTCCTAGGCGGTGATGCCAAGAAGACGCTTTGTTTGTTTGCAAGTAAAACGCTTATGGAGACTTGATGGAGGATAATTCATAGAGACCATGATTAGTTATTCTTCGAAGAATGGTTCGGTGAGTGTGAAAATCCTTGATGACAAAATAAGAAGAGAAAAATAAGACTAATATGTTGTTGTCAATGCATAAACGAGAGATAGAGATTATGTTGCAAGAGATAGAAGGGACGCAAAGAACATTTTTTAGGATAATAGGGACACTAGAAAAATAAAGAGTAATAGTGCCAACGTGAGTAATTTTAAGAGACAAACCATCACCGATGACAAGTTCCTCGGTACCATCATACGGTCTGTGTATGGAGAGTGCACTAAGATCATTTGTAATGTGGTAAGAAGCACCACTGTCTTTTAGCCATGATAAATCAGAATCGACAGTATGGTGTGTTGCCATCATGTGTGCTTGTGGTTTAGTTTGGTTGTTTTGGTTATAAGTTGAAGGGGTGACAGTAGGTTGAGTTTTCTTGAAGTTTAAGCCGAATGATAGGAAGTGGTGGGGTGATGAAGAAGAATGAGTTGGTTTAATAAAACCTGGCTGATACCATATAAAAGTATAAAACTTGTGATTTTCCATTGAATAGAGATTAACATATATACATATGATAGAGCGAAAGACTAGGGACTAGTAGCTACAATTAAGAAGTAAAATGAGTGCAAAATATTGACTAAGAAATTACAATTACAACAAGCATTAATTTTGAATATTGACTAAAGACTTGATGGGAGACTCGGTTTTGACCAAGTGTGCTTCAATAACTATTACATGTTTTGTAGCTTGAATATTCATAAGTAATGAGATAAAACATTTTGTGAAGCCAAAAGTATATATAAAATGTATGTTTTACCTGCTTTGAGTGGTACCAAGTGCCACTTCCCTTCGCCATATTTCTGGACATAGTTCTTGAGAAGCATATCTTCTTCTGCTGTCCATGTACCTTTCCTCAACTCTGAACTCGTATTACCACTTGGTCTCATACTTTTGTATTCTATGCAAGGTTTGTTGTACTTTTACTCAAGTAGTGAATATCTTTGACATTTTTTCTAATTAATGTCCATATACATACATACATATATATACACACACACACACATATATATATATATATATCTATATCTATACATATAATAAACCAAAGCCATTTTAATGACATGACACTCAAAGAGACATTCTCTTTTTTAAGTGTGCCATGTGTCATCCCATGTGACATTGAGATATTTTAGGAAAAAAATAATTTAAAAACAAAATTAGATTTTTTACCCTCACGTTTCCTCCCATAATTTTTAAACATTAATATCTTTAATATACGAGATTTTTTAAAGAAAAAAATTACACCAAATTAACGAGCGTTTTATTATCTTTCCAACGAGTACCATAGTGCCATATAAAAACGGAGAAATTTTTTTGGGGGGTTTTGTTCATATAGGAAAAAAAAACACAAAGTGTTTAGGTAAATCATTAATCATGTATAGGCAAGTCAGTAATTATGTTCAAATTAGTAAATATGATTTTTTTTCAACCAGAGCCGAATAGGTTAATAGAGTTATACGTTGTTTTAAGTTAGGTATCAATATTAGTATGTTAGAGTTGTATATTTGTTTAGTCTTTAGGATAAGTGTTAATATTAGAGTTACATTAAAGTTTTACATTCTTTTAGGTTAGGTGTTAGCATTAGAGTTGTACATTGTTAATTTGTTTTAGGTTAGATTTTAATATTAGAGTTATACATCGGTCTATTTCATATGAAAACTTGATGTATCATATTAAATTTCTCAACCCGGGACGCTCCCGGGGTATAATCTAGTATATATATTTATAGGGGAGGGTTATCTTGAGATTGTACTTTAGTAATAAAGATAAGTGTAAAAAGAAATTTTGATTTTGAATGGTTTTAGATGCCGTTCTCACGGTTCGCACGAAATATATGTGTTATCAAATTAACTTTCCCATATATATATATATATATATATATATATATATACATACTAGTTTATACCCCGGGAGCGTCCCGGGTTGAGAAATCTAAGTAAAGTGAATAAAATTAGAAGTATCTAAACTATAAAAATGACATCTGTCAATATATGATTAATGAATATTATTATTAGTATTATTATTATTATTATTATTATTATTATTATTATTATTATTTTTAAACAAATCTCTGCCATAAGTTATCATATTCTAATATAAAAAAAAGGGTAATTGGGTCGGGTATCACTTAATCCCAGGCCCGACCAAAACCCACAATTTTTTTTAAACTAATTCCAAACCTGACACAATACCTGTCGGGTTACAAAAAAATAGTCGTTTTTTTTTCTCCGTTTTTATATAGCACTATGGTACTCGTTGGAAAGATAATAAAATGCCCGTTAATTTGGTGTAATTTTTTTCTTTAAAAAATCTCGTATATAAAATATATTAACATTTAAAAGTTATGAGAGGAAACATGAGAGAGAAAATAATAAATATTTAATAGATTATGTTAAATCATTTTTAAACCATATTTATTCCTTTTTTTAATTGGTCTAGAGTTGCCACATCACATCCTATGTGGCATCTCTCAAAAGAGAGATTGCATAATATTATGACATGTCATCAAAAATGCTTTGGTTTATTATATATATAGATATAGATATATATATAGGGGAGGGTGATTATCTTGAGAACGCTAAATATCGCGAGAACCATGAGAACAAATAAGAAAACTAATCAAAATCAATTTTTTTTTCAATACAAACATCATTATAATTAAAATACAACATTAAAAAATGAATTTTCTTTTCAAATAGTTGAGACAACCGGCAAAAATCCAGATACTACCCGTACAGTATAATAACTATTAACAAAATATTAGAGATTCTGTATTAGACTTAATTAGTAATAATTAGAGTCTTTAGAAAGGTATTAGCAGAGTTCAAATAATTTTAAAGATTTATTGAGAACTTTAGGAATTTTCGTCACTTAGTGATAATTTAACCGTATTGAACATTGGTGACGACCCGGTTAACTTTAGAAAGTCAAGTTTTGACCCATGATGCTTGGTTTTGGTATGAAATAATATTTTAAGGATGAAAATAATATTAAAACCAATAAAAGATTATAATTGGTGGTTTTTAAATCGTCTAGGTCTATTAGTTGCGCGCTTTAGAGTTTTAACGCGAATTTGAGACCCGATACGGTAGGGAAACCTCTAATATAACAAAATTAGCTAAAAATGGATATTTTTAATTGGGGAATATTATTAGTGGCCAAATGGGTAAAAACCTTAATTATTTGATATATAGGGGTTTTTATAAATTGTGAGATGGGTATATTAATTATTGTATAAGATTTTATAAAAAAATATATATATAATACCCAACCCCCACCCCCACCCCCTCCCCTATAAACTGGTCAGCCACCCCCCCCCCCCACCCCATAATATTATTATTAATTTTCTTAAATTCCAAATGATTGCTATTAAGAGTGCACATCTCATTTACCCAACACATACTCCATCACTCTTAGTCTCTTACACCTTCATTCTCACACATATAAGAAAACCATCCATATTCCTCCCTTTTGTTCACTGTCAGGGGTTGTTGGATCTCCCCTGACATGTGTTTTTTTCTGGTTGGCTTAGAGAATGTTCAGCGCCTAACCGGATCTTTTTCATTCCCGTACATTCTCGTACTAAAGGTTGATGCTGCCAGAATAATTGACATGTAGGTCCACACGCAAAGATTCCTTTGTGATGGTGACGTCACTTAGCTGATGTGATCCTGCGCGTTAGATTGTTGGCATGCGCAGGTGCAGTTCCGCGGACATCAGAAGATGTCCTTGCTTGTCTGAAGTTGCTATCCGCGGAATGGAGTTCCGCGGATTCCTTGTAGGTGGTGGATTTTATGAGATAGGGTTGCTATCCGCATTAGGATTAGGTACCCTATTCCTTCGGTGTGCATTCTAGGTTTGTTTGATAAAATTCACATCCATCGACTTGGTATTTGAAAGATGAAACATAAAAAATAGGGTGTCCTTTTGTTATGAATTATGATCTTTTATCTTGATCTTACCCTTTGAAAAACGAACAAAAGAACGTTATGAACTTTGAAGCAATACCGATCAATGTTTAGTTCTTGGTTGAATCGAAAACACAGGAGATTACATTTTAAGGTTCTCTTGGTCATTTTTTTATCTAACAAAACACAACCCACTAAATCATATACTAATTTCGTTGTATTGATTCGGCTATATTGTTTAGAGATTTGATGGTATCTGAATGTTTTGAAGATGACACGACCCGAATATGATCATAAGGGCACTCATCATCATTGAATTAACTATTGATTTGTTTTTAATGTTTAAAGAGGTACTATGATGTCATGTATTCATGTGGCTTATCTATGAGAGAGATGGAATGGACGGAGAAAGCTACAGACAAAGCAAAACAGGAAGTTATACCCAATTTGTTATAGGGCTAGAGATGGAGGACATAAATGAATTTATATTGGGATGCATACCCAATTTAGACATCTCATTGTAAATAGTTTAGGTTAGTTTAGTTTAATTTTGTCATTGCATAATGGACACCATATGTATGAATGTTGTGAATGAAAATACACACATTTTTTGAATACCAATTTGTATGCACGCAACGCGCGCAAATCGCAACAACTAGTTTATATTTAGGCCTCCACACTTCCGTGTTGTATGTAGGCCTCACATTTAATTTAGCTATTTGGGCTTCAAAGTTAAAATGGTTAAATTGGATTTTGGGCTGTATATTAAGTTTTCACATCACTACTAGAAAAAAGCCCTTTCTTGACACGCATTGCGTGTCAAGAAAGGGGTCTGATGACAGGACAAAGAATGTCAAGGATGGCGGTGTCATAAATTTAACATGACATATTTTCGCGTGTCATCTGTTTATGACACACATTTATGACAGCATTTATTGACACGCGTTATGACACTTTTTAATGACACACATTTTATGACAGAATTTTATGACGTTCTTTGCATGTCATAATTTTTTAATCTAAAAAAAAAAATTCCTATAAAATTACATATTTACCCTCCTGGATTTATTGGCATTTTATTATATGCAAAATAATTAGCAAACTAATAACAAAAACATCATTTCATTATATAATCCATATTTTTCTAATTACAAACTAATCCGAGACAATGTTTAACGTTTACAAAAATATTGTATCGACAATACATTGCCTTAAAACCAGTGTCGATCACTTGAAAATAAATGTCGCGGCATAGCTTGACCAGTCTTCATGAATAACATCCATATCCTCATCCGCGTAATAATCCACTCCGCCACCAACCTGAGACAACAATAAAATTAATACATTAGTCGAGGACGACCAATTACTTTAAATAAATCACAGCGCATTGCTACGTCTATTTTGACTTAACTTACATTGCCCAATATTTCGACTCCGTGAACTATCTCTTTCATGAATTTCATGACATAAAAATCACATTCCGTAATTCCCGGCTGGCATAGACACTACACATTTAAAAAATAAGAAAACCTAGTAAAAATGCATTCAAAACATATGAATATCAAAACATATGACAATTCATTAAAAATTAGAACATAAACTATTCTTGCTTTCCAACAAGCACAGAAGATCAAAAGCAACTATTCTTGAGCCTAACTCATCCTAGATTTACAGCTGAACATGTTCCAAACATTCATCACACAAGCAATACTTAATACCAATCAATGGCAAGGTTTAAAAGCACAGAAACGAGCCTTGAGACGTTTTCCCTTCGCCAAACGAGGTGTATGCCTTAAGGCGAACCAAGGTGTAAGCCCGAGGCGGAATTAAAAAATAAATTAAAAAAATATATATCTTATAAAAAATAAAACACTAACTAATTTCATCATTAAATTAATCAAAAGCACACATAAAAGAAGACATGAAATGTCACAAAAGTCTAAAACTTCAAAAGCATACCTCAAAACCCCTAAGGCACGCCTGAGGCGCAACTTTTCTTACCGCCTCAGGCCTGCGAGGCGCACCTAAAAAAATAACCCTTAAGGCGACTTGTTTTTGCCCCGAATCGCCTTCAGGCGCGCCTCAAGGCGTGTGCCTCAACCGTTTTTTAAAACCATGATCAATGGCATAACTTTAGAACCACCTTTTACAACATTCTATTAACATATATCTTCTAATATAACTTACAGTATTTCCATGCTAACAATAAAAAAAGGTCCATTTAGGTTAACTAGAACATCTAGTTACGTATAATCACAATCATCATGCATATGCTGTGAAGTGTATCAAAACTAAATTATTTACACTAGCATGTGTGAAGTCATATATATATCATAAAATAATAAAGAGAGAGAGATGCATAAGCATAAGGACCAAAAAGGTTACCAAGATACCCTGGATATCATTAATGGTGGATATAGAATATTCGATTTGCTTGATGATTTGGTAATGGCAGACATGCTTTCTGAAGTATCGACCACATTCATTGAACCATGACCATTTCCTACTTGCTCGAAGTTTTGAACCCTGTGATCAATCAATACACCATTGGCTAATCTTTCCATTGGATCATGTGCATATTTAGGATCACAAATTAACTCAACGCTTACAAACCAAGTAATAATAATTTGGCAGTTACCTTGAATGGTAGTTGCAGTTGCATAAGCAGGAGGGTTCAGAAGTAGATCTCTAATGTAGCTGTTACAAAAATAAGAATAGCACATAGTTTTTTTTTTTTTTGGCACACATAGTTGCATAATTTGGCAGTTACCTTGAATGGTAGTTGCAGTTGCAGAGAAGGATGAATCTGTTTGAACACGAGGTCGTTCCTGCAGCCCCATAAGCACCATATAGTAGTCAAGCAAATCGCGTAAAAGGTCTTTTTCTTCTTGTTAGAACCAGCCATGAAGTTGTGCAGCGATAGAATGTCACGAACATCGAATGTAAATATACCACCCACCTTGCACCATTGGGAAACTTGATTCCAAACCGAGTCCGCGAAAGCACACGAACTAAACAAATGATACTCCGGTTCTGTCGCGTCACCACATATCGGAGAAAGACCCAAACCCACATTGATGTTTCGCCTACCTAACGCCTCTTTAGTAGGGAGTCTGTTAAGACCCGCACGCCATGCCATTATTTCAACTTTCCTCGGCACCCAATTATTTCACTTGAACACCCATGCAGCCGCGTCTGAATTTTGTACCTGCAGCAACTTCTTGATGTCTTTTACCGAAAATGACCCCAACCCTTCATACAACCACAACCAACTGTCCCCCGCATCTGCGAGAACAGGAGGCTGCAGTGCAGCCCCAAACAGACCCAATTCTAGTAAACCAGCCCCATTCAGTTCGCCGTGACGCGAATCCCAGGCCCACCCCAACCCATCCGAAGAAACCCGAGCAGCAACAGCAGTATGCTTATCTGTAGAAGCTGTAAACAGAGCTGGGAAAGCCACTGCAAGCGGTCCGTTTCCAGACCAATCATCGAGCGAAAACTTTATAGTGTTACCATTACCCACTACACCTCTCATAAGCGACACCACATCAACACCCAACATTTTCAACCTATCCATAGCCCCAGCGATTGCACATAGTAAATAATAGATACTTTTTGATGAGAAAAGAAAGCAATAAATATGAAAGAATACTTCCTAGTTACTACCAGGCTTTCAGCTTTTTATTTACTACCTTTTGAAATTATAATTAACTATAAGGTAATGCAGTAATAACTCGTCTACAATGTACAGTTTGAAAATAACAAAAGTAGCTACAAAGTAGCATCAACAAAGGAATAACTTGAATTTATTAAGTCAAAACGATATGGATTATGTTATACATTTGCACATGTTAGCTAGATAAGCTGCAGTCAACGAAGCTTTGGATTCGTTCTTCTTAATCTTTCGTACCCTCAAAACTTTCCTAATCTGCACAAACACAACCAAGTTAACACTTAGCAGAACCCCTCTGTACTCTGTTAGCTGTCTGATTTTTAACTTAGAATCCCAAACACACCGCTCTGGATTATAAATATTGATAAAATTGATTCTGGTTACTTAAGATGTGAACAAATAAACTTTAGCATCAAATCCTCATCCAACACAACCTACTTCCATAGTCACATAGAAACACACATTAATCGTAAAAATAACGTCATATATATTATAATCGAAACTCATAAAACAAACAACACATGAAACAAAAGCTGGTGTACACTTCAAAACAAACACGTATCACACGTGTATATATATATCTCCAGACTATGTGATTACAGAAGCTCAAAACAGTAGTTTTCCCTCATTGTATTGCTTAATATCCCATATTAATATCCACAAATAAAGCTCTATTTAACATAAATTTCGAATACAACTTGACATAAACAGCTAATCTAAGAGAAAATTCCTCATACTATCTCATCATAACAACACATTAATACAGATTCTACTCTATGGTCTATCAAACAATTGCAACAGCTAAAACCCTAAAAGCAATCTCAAACCACTTAATCACACCAATAGCGGTAACCATTCACAATTTGTAAGAAGGAGAGAAAGGGATTATTATGGAGTATTATAAATAATAATAATATACCTACCAGCACAATCGACTATTCAGATCAGATTTTAACACAATCGAACTTCAAACTTCAAACTTCAAATTAGGGTTTGATTTGAGAAGGAACGAGCAGGAGAAGGAGGGAAGGTTATGGATTTGAGGGTTTGGAACGATCAGGAGAAGGGAGGTTTGGAACGAGCAGGAGATTGATCATCGATTTGCTAGGGTTTTATTTGAGCAGATTATTTGAGAGAGAGGGGAAGGATTCGAGCAGGAGGTTTCTTGTGTTTATTGTGTTACGGGAGAGAGGGGGAATGTTTGAAGAATTTGAGACTATAGATGACACAAAACCATGACACGCTGATTTCAAAACTGTCATCCTTTTTTTTATGACGGAAAATTATTGACACGCATAAAAAAATGTCAAGAAATTATCATTTTTTGTCAAAGATGACATTTTTTTTATGACATGCTCTTTTGCATGTCATTAAATAGGGTATGTCATAAAAAAAGTGTCAAGAAAGGGTATTTTTGTAGTAGTGCATGTCAAAAAAGGGTCCCAAATAGAGCGGCACAAAATACCCGAACCTAAAGAAAATACCCGAACCCAGGGTTTTTATAACCCGGGTATTTTATACCCGAACCCGTACCTGACCCTACCTGTAGGGGGTAAGCTCCGGGTATAACTAGCTCACCTAAAACCCGAACCGAAACCGGTTATTATAATACCCGTACCCGGTTCTTTATAATACCCGAACCCGGTTATTGTAATAAGTTTGTTTTCTTTTTCTGAAAACAACCTGAACCAAAAGTCAACATAACAATTGTTTATTTGTTTTCTTCTTCTCACCTTTATACCTTCATGGATAGTTATTATGTAATCTCAACATGGGTAGTTAAAACCACAAATTATTATCATTGATCATATGTTTTCTAAGAATCTAATATTAAAGTATGTATTTTTATGTTATTTACTAATATTTACAAACTTTATACGGCAAAATAATGTTGGAACAAAAATAAAATAAACACAAAAAACTAAAAAAAAAAAACACATTAAGAGAGTTTTTTATACCCAAAAATAGGGTATTATATACCTGAAACCAGGTATACCCGAAAACCGAGTATTAAAAACCCGAACCCGACTTGAACTTGGGTATATAGGGTATGTTTTTTCATGAAAATACCCTATCCGAATCCGACCCGGTAATTCGTAATACCCGACTGTACCCTACCCCGGTCATACTCGAACCTGGGTACCTACCTGAATTAGGGTTTTCAAAAAACCCGATTTTGTGCACCACTAGTCCCAAATATTTTTTTAGTGTAATAACCACAAGTCCATAACAATATCTAAAAAACTTACACTACTTAATTGTTTTTTAGGGGGTGCCCGTCTAAACCAACATACGTACAACCGCCCCTGTTAGATACAATACAAAGACGGAAAGTGATCTATACAAACAAATGAAACGAAGGACTCACGAATAGGTTATTATTAAAAAGTAAAAACCAAATAATCAAATATTACAACCAACGGTTTATTAAGGTTGTTATGCTCCATGCATCAGCAAAATTTGATATTTTGATACGTATTTTGGAATTAGCCAATAAAAAAGACAACATTAGAAATAAAATCAATTCAGATTAAATAAAATGAAGAAAACCAATACTAAAATAATAGGTTATGGTAGGTGACCGTGATACTAAGACTGAGACTGTTTGGTGTGTCTTCGGGGAGTGGACTTAGGGAGGTGATAGTGAAAATGACTGCACATGTTATGGTCAGTGATAGTGACTGGTGATGTCATGTATTAAATGCATTTATTAATATCAATTATTTCCGAACCATTTCTTATCATCCGACATTTCATCATATGAGGCCATATTTTTAAACAACCTCATCTTGCTAAATTTATATGTAAGGGTCAGAATTAAAAAAAAAAAAAAAAAAAAAAAAAAAAAAAACTAGGCTGTGTATTTAGCTTCGTCTTTTTTTCTAATAAAAGAGCATAAGTTTTTAAGAAAAATCAAACCGAGTATTAAAGTAAATTCATATATAATAAATCAAAATAGGATACATATGGCATGATTTCATGCTCATTTCAAAAACGGTAGCCTGATTTACTGTATATGTCATGGCTTATTCCTGGTAAGTAATGTTACATGTTACCACCATATTATTTGTAGGCCTGTAAACGAATTAAACGTTCATGAACTGTTAGACGGAAAGTTCATTTATGTTCGTTTATTTAAATAAATGAACAAACACGAACACAATTTTTTGTTCGTTTAATTGTTTATTTAAATAAATGAACGAACACGAACACAATTTTTTGTTCGTTTAATTAAACGAACGAACATGAACACACATTTTGTTCGTTCATTTATGTTCAATCATATATGTTCGTTCGTATATTTTTGTTCGTTTAATTAAACTTTACTTTATTTTTATTATTTATTTCACTTTTGTTAAGTAACCTTAATTCATATTATATTATATACAATATATTTGATATGTTTTAAAAATTTAGCCCTAACCTTAAGTCCTAACATTTTAACATTACAGCCGCTCTCTACACTTTACAGTTCTACCTCCATTCTTCTCCACACTCCACAACCCTACCTTCTTCCACTTCCAGCCGACCACCTCTACAGCCCTGCCTCCAGCCGTCCACATGAGGAAGGATGGTGGATGGATGTTTTTTTCCGATGAATAATCATGGTTAACCTTTTTTTGGTAGATACATGCTGGATATTTTAAATGAATCATGTACGTTCAAACTACTAATTTAGATTTGATTTTGGTTGTATTGTGATGTATTAGACATGATTGAATTGTGATGAATCATTATTAACTTGTTTTTGTTCATTTACGTTCGTTTATGTTCATTTATGTTCATTTATATTGATCATTTGTGTTCGTTTATATTCATGAGCTGTTCGTTTAGGTTTTAAATCAACGAACATAAACGAACTGTGTTCGTGTTCGTTTGGTTCGTTTACAGGCCTAATTATTTGTCTTTCTTTAAAAGTACTTATGGAAAAAAAACCTAAGTCTATTTATTATATAGAGGTTCTTGTATAAAGGGTTCTTATCTTACAAATATCTTTTAACATGAGAAATGAAGGAGGATATTTTTTTATTTTTTATTTTTTCCTTATTGTTAAACATATATTTTAGTACTGAAATAAAAAAAATAGTGTAGAGTAATTATGTGATTACTGTTGTAGAGTAATCACGTAATTACTCTAGTGTAAACTACTGTAATTACTCTAATAACGTAATTATGCTAAAAAAAATTTATTATTCATCTATAAAGCATGTTTAAGCATATGGGAAAGAATTAAAAAATAAAAAATTCCTTCCTTTACTTCTCATGTTTAGTAGGTTAAGCCTATTTGTATTTAATCTTTACTCTTATTATATATTGTCAATAGCAAACTAATATATCGATATTTGGGATGTGTTAACATTTGTTAAAATGGCAAGATTGTGAATCAAATGATCAGAGTGAAAACACAGGAACCTATTCGACCTTGAGGGAGGTCGAATGAAGTTCAATAAGGTCGAACCAAGTCTTAAAAATCTGATTCGACCTTGTATAAGGGCGAACTAGTTTAGAGTATAAATACAACAATTTGCCAAATTTTCATCATTTCACAACCCTAACTCGCTTCCAAGTGCTCTCTCTCAACCCCAAACCTGTAGGAAGGAGTTTTTGCCCTTGTTTTTCAGATTTAAAAGCCAAAACACGTTCTATAACCAAAACGAGTGAAGATTCAAGGTGTGTTCATCATCTAAACCCTATTTAATTAAGTTTTATACGTTTTTTTTATCAAACCCTAAAAGTCCTGATCTGAATCAAATGAGTTTTCATGTATAAAAACCTTTCTAACATCTTTCTAAACTAAATCTATTCATTAATAATGGGTTTTCTTACCAAAACCACCAATGTTAATGGTGTTAAATGAATTGTTTATGTATTATATGATATGACTTGATGAATAGATGTTATATTGATGATTTAGGACTGTTTTGGATAATGATTTATGGATGTTGTGGGGTTTAATTGATGCTTGATGGATTTTCACATATTTTGGGGGTTTTATGCTAGATCTAGGGTTTGCTATTGTTGATATTGATGATGATATGATTGGGGATTCATTTATTTGCGTTAATTCGTGCTTAATAAATCTGTACATGGTGATAATCGGATAGTTTCCATTTTAGGTAAAGTTTTCATGCAATTGATGTGACATTTCCATAATTTGCTATTTTGGAAAATATTGTGATTGCTATGTGAAACGGACGGATTTGTATGTGAAAATGGTATGATTGCACGTGGTTAGGGTAGACAAAGTCAACTGCTGTGATTTTTGACTTTTCGTGATGTTTTCGGACTGTTTTGATGAGATTTTGTCCGTTTAATGGGTTCTGCAGCAGTTGGGTCGAACCAAAAAACCCATTCGACCCATTGTGGGGTCGAACCAGTTTTTGGAAACCCATTCGATCCATCAAAAGTGTCGAACCAATTCCCTGAAAGCCTATTCGACCCATCTGATTAGCACAAACCAAATTTACAAACTTTCATTCGACCTTTCGACTGTAGAAATGAATATTTGACGCAAACTAAGTGTTTTATGTGTAAATCTTGTATCTAAGCTATATGTACTTGATAAAATAGTGTAACGGGACCAACGAAATGTCAAGTCTGTTTTGTGTGTCGGGTCAGCGTTCAAACACATTTTCAAACATACATAGTCATGATCTGGACAACCGGGGACTAGTTAACCTACTGGTTATTAGTCAAAACACTTCTTCATATTATACTATTTTAATAAATTCAGTAATAATATATATTATTATTTCCTATATTACTTTGCTAATAGTAAGCAATAATCATTGATTTAAATTAGTCTAATTAAATACAAAATCTCCTAATAAAATGCCACCAATATACGAATGGAAACGCCTCATTTAGGATGTTCCTTACATTCAAACATTAATGTAGAAATTTAAATTTCGTTTTAAATTATCAGCTTTAAATTATCATTGTATTTAAATTATCATTGTATCTAAATTATGAAGGTTTTCAAATTTCGTTAATATCAATCTCTTACCGGTACACAAATAAACGCAAATTAGACTTACCATAATACTATGCATTTTTCTTTTGTATTAATTACTGATTACCAATCAATTAAAGCGGTAAATTATGATATCAATTGACTGAAACAATTAGCGACTTAACATATTAAACAATTACTCTTCACCCCATAATTTTTTCTAAACAATAATAAATCTCCATAATTAACGCCACCATTGTTACAAAGATTGGTGTGGAAAGTTACCATTCGTATTATACTCTTTTAATAAATTCAGTAATAGATAGAATAGTATTATTTCCTATTTTACTTTTCTAATTGTAAGCAATCATCATTGATTTAAATTATTTTAATTAAATACAAAATCTCCAAATAAAACGCCACCAATATACAGAATGGAAACGCCTCATTTAGGAGATTCATTACATTCAAACATTAATGGTAAACCGTAATCATCTCCTAATAATGTGTCGGTTAATTTATGACATTAATTTGCTAATTTTAAGCTATTAGCATTCATTAAATTAAACTAATTACAATACATTCATTTTTGTAATTAATATTTATAATTATATGCGCTTTCCTTAGTTTTGAATGATGTTAATATTTTTCTTAACTTCTATGTTTTTCATGTGGTGTTTTAATATATTTTGATGTTTATATCTATCACACCCTCAAATTTCACTTGCGGAGTTTTACCGCGAGGTGCGTGACATATCAGGATCCAAGTCAACGATCACAATAAACAAACACTAAATATATAGAATGAAACCAAAACATTATGCTTTGAGCCATAAACCAGCAGCGGAAGCATTTCTTGTTTACAACCAAAAGACATATTACAGTTTACAAAACATTATTTAATATGCAACAAGACTCTAGACGCTGTGCAAGACTCCGTGCGCCTAGTCCATTAACTGCTACCTTAGCGACCTGAGAAAACATGCCAAAAACGTCAACATATAATGCTGGTGAGTTCACAGGTTTTTATGAAAGAGTTGGTATAAGTGTGAAAAGATCATATCCGTTACTACTAGGTTATGAGAACGTTAGCTAGACGTTAAGTGTTTTTTACTACTACGGTTGGGAACCCATTACTAAACATGCACCAATGTTGAATCCAGCCCAGATTGACTGGGCTACCAATGCCTTAGTAACCCCGAAGTTAGAGACAATATGCACCCGCCCGGCTCCTAGCCGACGAGTGGGGTTTGTGAGGCCCAATAGATCTATCCACATTTCCCTCGTTGTGCAACCCGCACATTCATGGTTTCCCACTAGGAATTTGCATAAAACGCCGTATGGTAATGTAAAGTAACCATAGTATAACATGACATTAAGTAAGTAAGTATGTAGCATGTTTCTCCCTCAAAAGCAAAATAGTAAAAGTGGGGTTGTGACACTCACCTTAGATTGCGTTACTTGAGTATAGTTAAATCAATAAGCTATGAAAGTCCCAAATAGCGGTGACCTATCATAAGACGTATATAAGTACCCAGACTAATAACCCGTAGGTTAACTAGTCCCCGAATGTCTAGACCATTACCATGTACGTATGAAAACACCTTTGGCAGTTAAACTGATCGTACCAGACAAGACCCGACATCCCATAGGTGACCCGACATTCCACGTGTTAGCCAAATACAAGATATCATGCAACATATGTAGTTAAACACTTAGCATGCGCAAGAGTTCACTAAGTCTAGCATAACGCTCAATTATAGCATAAACGAGTCCAAACCTGTTTTACTAAGTCATTAGGCATGTCACGGGGTTCCTATCATGTTCCTAGGTGTCAAATCATGTTTTGGGATATCAAAATACGCTTACAACAACAGCACACGTGATTAGGAAATTAACATGCAATTAGGAAAAGTCAAATGATGAGTAGGGAAAGTCAACATGCGATTAGGGGTATAATCGCCTGATATTACTGGCGATTGGGCTGTAATCGCCTGTCAGGAGTGGCGATTAGAATTCTAATCGCCCCCTGCACAGCGTTGTCCCGCATTTTCGCGCGTTAAACCCTCCAAATCAGATCCGAAACATGTAAAGCCACCCAACATCAAACCTAAACCATTAACCAACCAATTCCAAGCAAAAACCCCCCAATTCATCAATGATCTAACATCCTTGGTGCCATTATTTCCAAAAATGGCAAAAACTAGGTTTCATTAACTATGCATATCTTTCCTTAAATGGCAAATAATCAGATTTCATCACCTACAACCTTGCAAATCATCATCCCTCTGTTATAATACCCTTCTAATGTGAATCCAAACAACAAAAAATCATCAAATCATGTCATAACATCCTAAATCTTCAAGAACCATCCAAATGGGTAAAAATGCATATTTTCATCAAAACACCATAATAATAGCTCAAATCATTAGGAAAACATCCTAATAACTCCTACACATCATAAGTACATCAATTACATGGAAACATTCATGTTTTAACCATCAAAAATCATTTCTTGCATGAATACTTTACATAAAGCATGTATAAAGGTTTAGACTTGTTTTAGAAACTCATTTCAAAGGTTTTTAAAGACACAAACTTGGTAAAACAAGGTCTGGACCTTTGGGAACCAAAACAATAGCATTACAAAGCTTTGGGATGAAGAACACACCTTGGATTTTGTCAAAGAAAGGAGTGTAAGCTTGGAAATGGTGGGTTTTGAAGCAAAACGAGTTCCAGAGGTGTTTTATGGTGTGAGGGAGGCTTAGGATCAGTTAGGGTTGCATAAATGATGTTGCACAAGTCAAGGGTTGTATTTATAGGTGTTTTTACTCGTCAACGTCAGACCAGGCGATTACAATACTGCAACAGGCGATTAGGCTCCTAATCGCCAATAATGAGATGCGATTAGGGCCTAATCGCCCCTTATTATAGGCGAGTAGGCTAATCACCTGTTTCTAATCACGTGTAAATCCTCCTAATCGCTTCCAGCATGCAGGTTTGGGTTTTCGGAGCATTAAACACTATTATAACACATATAAACACGTATTCACATACCGACAAGTCACGTAATGATTATAAACACATAATGCATGATAACTAATACGTTCACATCCGATCACCAATTCCCGGACTCGAGACTTGCGTGTGTGCATTAAACCCGGTGATTCCACGAATCACCAATCCTTGTACACATGGTTATGGACCGACTCCCAATGATCCCGTGAATCATTGTAACGACTCCCGATGATTCCCCGAACCATCGTAACGACTCAACTGATCCAGTTAAGTATGTAATATGCATGACTCGCTAAGGTAGACTTACTAGTTTGCCGGGTGTTACGTCATCCCCCTATTGAAAGAATTTTCATCCCGAAAATTGCCCAAGGCCAAAAGGAAGAGACGAAAGAAAAGAAAAATTTTCCATTTGTCACATCATCCCCCTGTTGAAAGGAATCTCGACCCGAGATTCATTCAGCTTCAACAGAGACATATCTTGATTCGAACGCATGCTTAGGAAATAAATGAGGATACTTAGCTTTCATCTGATCCTCCCGTTCCCACGTGAACTCCGGTCCACGATTTGAATTCCAACAAACTTTAACAATGCAGATTTTACTCCGGCGAAGGCTACGGATCTTATAATCGAGAATTTCAACCTGTTCCTCTACGATACGCAGACGATCATCCACCCTGATATCTTCGAGAGGAACAACCAATGATTCATCCGCCAGACACTTCATAAGGTTAGAGACATGGAAGATATTATGAACATTACTGAGCTCAGCTGGCAGATCAAGCCTGTATGCCACCGGTCCAATCCGTTCCAGAATTGCGAACGGTCCCACATACCAAGGATTCAATTTGCCACGCTTCCCAAAACGTATAACACCCTTCCATGGAGATACTTTCAATAAAACTCTGTCGCCAACTTGGAATTCTGAAGGTTTGCGACGACGATCGGCATAGCTCTTTTGACGATCCCAAGCTGCTGCCATGCGGTTACGAATTTGTAAGATCTTTTCGGAAGTCTCGTACACAAGTTCTGGGCCGGTGAGTTGACTCTCACCCACCTCAGCCCAACGAAGAGGGGACCGGCATTTCTGCCCGTAAAGAGCCTCGAACGGAGCTGCCTTGATACTAGAGTGGTAGCTATTGTTGTAGGAGAATTCCACCAACGGTAGGTGACTCTCCCAACCCTTGCCAAAATCGATCACACATGCCCGAAGCATGTCCTCTAGTGTTTGAATCGTCCGCTCACTTTGACCGTCAGTTTGCGGATGATAGGCTGTGCTCATATCTAACTGAGTACCCAAAGCCTTATGCAAGGATTTCCAGAAATTCGAGGCGAACCGAGGATCACGATCGGAGATAATAGAAACAGGCACCCCATGCCGAGAGACCACTTCCTTAAGATACAGACGAGCCAACCGCTCAAGGCCATCAGTCTCCTTGATATCGAGGAAGTGCGCAGACTTTGTCAACCTATCGACGATCACCCAGATCATGTCACAACCACTGGGAGACTTCGGGAGTTTGGTCACAAAGTCCATCGTAATCGGTTCCCACTTCCATTTGGGAATTTCAGGCTGTTGCAGAAGGCCGGACGGCTTTTGGTATTCAACCTTGACCTTGGCACAGGTCAAACACTTGCTTACATACGAAGCTACATCTGCCTTCATATTCGGCCACCAATAAAGTATCTTCAAGTCTTGATACATCTTATCGGAGCCAGGGTGAATAGAATATCGAGATTTGTGAGCTTCATCAAGAACGAGATCCCGTAAACCTCCGAATAAAGGGACCGAAACACGTTCGGCAAAATAGTGCAGGCCATCGGTCCTGAGTTCAAGGTGCCTGTTGGCACCATGCATGGTTTCAGCTTTAAGGTTTTCCTCCTTCAAAGCTTCTTGCTGTGCAGAACGGATTTGGTCAGGCAAACTAGAATGGATGGTGAGCTGAAGAGCTCGAACACGATGAGGCTTAGTGGATTCCTTCCTGCTCAAAGCGTCTGCCACAACATTCTCCTTGCCAGTATGGTATTTTATAGCACACTCGTAATCATTAAGAAGCTCGACCCAGCGACGTTGTCGCATGTTCAACTCCTTCTGATCAAAGATATGCTGGAGGCTCTTGTGATCAGTATAAATGGTGCACTTGGTACCGTACAAGTAATGCCTCCAGATCTTCAAGGCAAAGACTACTGTACCCAATTCCAGATCATGGGTGGTGTAGTTTTTCTCATGAACATTAAGCTGACGAGGAGCGTAGGCAATGACCTTCTCACGTTGCATCAACACGCAGCCGAGACCCCGAATAGAAGCATCACAATAAACCAGAAAATCGTCCGTGCCTTTAGGAAAGGATAGAATAGGAGCAGAACAGAGCTTAGCCTTTAGCATCTATAAGGCTGACTCCTGCAAATCACCCCAGTCAAACTTCTTGTCCTTCTAGGTAAGTGAGGTGAGGGGTTGAGCGATTTTCGAAAATCCCTTGATAAAATGACGATAGTAACCTGCAAGACCTAGGAATTGCCGCACCTCAGATGGCGTCTTTGGTGCTTCCCAGTCTTTGATGGCTTCTATCTTGGCTGGATCAACATGAATTCCCTTTTCATTAACCACATGACCAAGGAATCGGACTTCGCGCAACCAGAAGTTACACTACGAGAACTTAGCATATAACTGTTCCCGTCTCAAGAGTTCCAAGACAAGACGCAAGTGTTCCATGTGGTCCACTTCGTTCTTGGAATAGACTAGGATATCATCAATGAAGACAATCACGAATTTATCAAGATAGGGCTTACAAACACGGTTCATCAAGTCCATGAATACGGCGGGCGCATTGGTGGGACCAAAAGGCATGACCAAGAACTCCAAGTGGCCATAACGGGTTCGAAAAGCGGTCTTCGGAATGTCGGCTTCTTGGACTCTCAACTGATGGTACGCCGATATCAAGTCAATCTTCGAATAGAAACTAGAACTCTGGAGTTGATCAAATAAATCATCAATACGAGGAAGAGGATAGCGATTCTTGATGGTAACCTTGTTCAATTCACGGTAGTCGATGCACATACGTAGGCTTCCGTCTTTCTTCTTGACAAAGAGGATGGGGGCTCCTCACAGGGATGAACTAGGTTGAATGAAACCCTTCTCCAATAATTCTTGTAACTGGTTGGACAACTCCTCCATCTCAGGAGGTGCAAGACGATATGGGGCTCGGGCAATAGGTGCTGCACCTGGAGCAAATTCAATACCGAATTCAACTTGACGATAAGGTGGAAGGCCATGTAGTTCTTCAGGAAACACATCGGAAAAGTTACAGACAACAGGAATATCTTCAATCCTTTTCTCTTCCTCCGACGAAACCAAAACAAGGGCCAGAATGGCAGAATACCCCTTTCGAAGATACTTATAGGCTTTCATACACGACATGACACTCAAAGGGACACCGCTCTTCTTACCATGCGCCGAAAGAATTTCTCCATCAGGGAGAGGGAGTCGAATGACTTTATCAAAATAAATGATCTCTGCACGATAAAAGGATAACCAATCCATACCCACAACAACATCGAAACTACCCAAGGACACCGGCATAAGGTCTATAGGAAATGAATAACCTCACAATTCAAGGCGACACTCGCTAAGGACGTGTGTCGCTTCAACTTTCTTACCATCAGCCAATTCTATCAAGTACTTAGCCCCTAAAGGTGTAGGTACCCTATCAAGCAATTGACTAAATCCAAGAGATATAAAACACTTATCGGCACCAAAATCAAATAAAACCGAAGCATAGCGATTATCAAGAGAGAACGTAGCGGTAACAGTGTCAGGGTCCCGTCGGGCCTCGCCTGAACCAATCACGAAGGCACAAGCATTCCTGCCTCCACCCCCATTGTTCCCATTACCCGATCCATTCTTCCCAGCTTCGCCCTGCTTCAACTTGGGGGCAATCACGCTTGAAGTTTTCAAGCTCACCGCAGTTAAAGCACCCCTGTTTTCCCGGTTTCCCTAAGGAGCAGTAGCCTGCGGAGTGGGGGCAGGCATAGCAGGTGGGTTCTGATTTCCCTGAGGATTGACCCTACAATCCTTAGCTTGGTGCCCAACCCTATAGCACCGATGACAACGGTTCTTCTCATCACAAGGACCAGTATGATCATACCCACACCGATCACATTTCGGCGGTTTCCCAAAATAACCCCCCGGTTTCCGCTCAGACGACGATCCCCCAACATCAGACTTCTTTACCAGTTGAGGTTGAGCTGAACTCGAGCCTTTACCCACACCTTCCCATTTTCGCTTGTTGTACTTACTAGGCCTTGTCTAGATTGCACCCTACTAGGAGCCTCTAGCTCTATCTCTCTAATCACCGGTTCTTCCTCCTCCTCAACCGGTGCTCTAGGACACTCTAACGTCCTACCACTACGCGTGGTGATTGCCTTAACGTGGGCATTCAGATTTGCCTGAGCACTACCTGAAAACTGGCCTAGAGCCATAGCATCCAACTGCTTAACAATATCACCCACGGTACGCTGAAGATCTAAGAATGTAGAGTGGTGATTTTTCAACAACATGTCATGTTCTGCTAGAGTTTTCTGTGTGTTGGCATCTTTAGCCACCAGCTGGGTTAAAAGCTCTTCTATTTTACCCAAACCATTCCCGCTATCCCCACCTGAATTTCTATAAGAGTTATTCTCCCCCCCCCCGATACTGACCTCCTACAAAATCCGCCTGTCCCTCCTGGTGAATCAAGGGGCATTCAGAAGTAACATGACCACCCCTGCACATCTCACACTTTTCAGATCTCAGTTTCAACTCTTTCACTTCCCTAGTCAGTGCGTCTAAAGCAGCGGCCACACTAGCATCCAATGTAACTTGGTGACCACCTTGTGCGGGTGAGGTAGTACTAGATGAAGGAGTAGAATTCCTAAGTAAGACTCGCTGCTCATGGTCTGTCTGGGCAAAACTTTCAAATAGGTTCGGCCGTAGTTTTCTTACTCATCAGGTGGCCGCCTGCAGAAGTATCAAAACGATATTTTGCCTCATAAGTTAAGCCATTGTAGAATTTCTCTACAAGGGCCCAATCAGTCAGACCATGCTGGGAGCACTTGCTAAGCAGTTTTTGGAACCGGTCCCATGCAAGATAATATGGCTCATCAGGTTCCATTTGGAATGAATGGATCTGATCGCGAAGTCGGGAAGCCTTGCTAGGTGGAAAGTATTTATTCAGAAAGGCTTGTTTAAGGGCATCCCAAGTAGCGAAAGTGTCAGTAGGGTGAGAGTCAAGCCAAGTGGCGGCTCGACCAGCAAGGGAAAAAGGGAACAAATGGAGGAACTTAGCATCCTCTGTGGCACCCTGCAGCTTAAAAGTGGCTAGGATGCGAGTCAGTCGGGCAATGTGGGCCGGGGCATCCTCATCATCACGGCCGTGGAATTGACAATTGTTAGCAATTGCCATCATGATGTAGGAGGGTATCTTCCAGGACCCCTCATTGTTGATGGTTGGGGCGATAATAGGAGAGTTAGCTCCCGTAAAACCTTGGTTGGATTGTTGGTGGACAGTGCGACGTTCGGCCATTTGGGGATGGGTAGGTGGTGGACTAGGTGATCTAAATGGGATGGTAAACTCAGAGTTAGATAAACTCGGGGAAGAAGCACTAACCTCAAGCTTAGACTCGTAATAAAATAAAAGTGAAATAAAAAAAAATAGCACAGATATTTCAGATAAGTTCAATCGAAGCTAATTAACGCAATCGCCAAGAGTCCCCGGCAACGGCGCCAAAAACTTGATGTGCTAAAAGTAGTTTAATAAAAATAATTGAATTAAACCTAAAACTAGACACCTAGTAATACTCTAGACTCCCTAAAACTAAACTACTGACAGGCAAGCGAACCTATCGACTCTAGTAAAGCTAAAGTAAGTCCGGATATCGAACTCACGAGACTCTAATGGAAAACGAAAACTAGACTCGATTACTTATCCTAAATACTGAAATTAAAAGATTTGTTATTTTAAAGGGGGTTTTACTAAAAACTAAATTGCAATAAAATAAAGATTAACTAAGACTAGCTAAACTGAACTAAAGACACGAACTTGACTGAGCTGAATTCAGATGATGACAAGACACTACCTAAACCAGACTCCTAACTATGCCTGATAAGCTTCTATGGTTATGGAACTGAATTGGAACCGGGATCTTAAAATACTAAACATCAAGAATAAACTAGACACCCTCGACCCTTTTCAAGGGGAAACCCTAGAATATTTTTGTGCTGTTAAACTACCGGTTGGAGTACAAACTCTCACAGGTTATCTAACTCTTATGATCGAGTACCCGCTAGACAATCTACCTCACAGCGCGAAAGCCTCACTACACTAAGTGCAAGGGGTAATTATTGAAGCCTAGATCTAACTTGATATGCAAGAATTGAAAGGGAAACTAGGCAGATTATCTCACAAAGCCTCTAACCTAGAAATTTAACAACCTAGACATACCAACAAGTCCTCACCTCACAGCTATTGAACTTGGAAGAATACCTAAAATCTTCTAACCACCAAATATCACTCCTATGGTAAACTCACGACTATTGATCATAAACTAATTGCTACACAAAGTCTGCAACCTAACTAGCACTCATACATGAAAGACATTCACAAAAGTGCAAGTGGAGTGAATAAGTGACAATTAGAAAATAATAAATACACATATACACCAGATCTAGAGAAATCAAAATCTTTACTGAATTATAAATCCAAAACACGTTCCAAACACCATAGAAAACACAAATCAAAACATAGTTATTTGTCTTAGTCTAGGTAGCTATAAAAGTTTTAGCCACAAATCATCTTGAAAAGAGAAACAAAGACAAATAAAAATTTAGCAATCATGGTCTAGAGCAAAGATAATAAAGGAACGAAAAAACCGAAAGATTGACACCCGAATACTCACTCCCTGGCTTAGAACCTTTGATCCTTGGCTTGGCTACTCCACTCTTGCGGCTCCTGTCCTCCCCCAAGAAAATTATTCTCCTTCAATTTTAATATGTCTTCGCTTCCAATCGTGATAATCCCCCCTCAAATAAAATTGTGCGCCCCTTAATAATATCCTCCAATTAAAGTCGTTCACCGCATCCTCAATAGAATATCCTGCGGCCGGCTTTTTTCTCCAATAATATTGGAGCCTCTTTCAAATGGGCCTTGGCTTGAGTTTGTGACCAAAGTCACGGTAGTTTTTTCCCTTTTAACATTATTATTATTATTAAACATATCTATCTATACATATAATAAACCAAAGCCATTTTAATGACATGACACTCAAAGAGGCATTCTCTTCCTTGAGTGTGTCATGTGTCATCCTATGTGGCATTGAGATATTTTAGGAAAAAAATAATTTAAAAACAAAATTGGATTTTTCACCCTCATGTTTCCTCCCATAATTTTTAAATGTTAATATCTTTAATATACGAGATTTTTTAAAGAAAAAAATTATACCAAATTAACGAGCGTTTTATTATCTTTCTAACGAGTACCATAGTGCTATATAAAAAACGGAGAAATTTTTTTGTGGGGTTTTGTTCATACAGGAAACAAACACAAAGTGTTCAGGTAAATCATTAATCATGTATAGGCAAGTCACTAATTATATTCAAATCGGTTTTTCAACCAGAGCCGAATAGGTTAATAGAGTTATACGTTGTTCTAAGTTAAGTATCAATATTAGTATGTTAGAGTTGTACATTTGTTTAGTCTTTAGGATATGTGTTAATATTAGAGTTACATTAAAGTTCTACATTCTTTTAGGTTAGGTGTTAGCATTGGAGTTGTACATTGTTAATTTGTTTTAGGTTAGATATTAACATTAGAGTTATACATCAGTCTATTTCATATGTAAAATTAATGTATCATATTAAATTTCTCAACCCGGGACGCTCCCGGGGTATAATCTAGTTATTTATATATAGTATTATAACTTCGTGCTCTCGACTTGAATGTTCTTGACTTGACCAAATTTGCTCGTTTACGCTCTAACGTCTATAAACACCTACAAAAATTAAAATAAATAAATAAGTATTAAAAATAACTAAAACTAATAAAAATCTATAAAAAACCTATACTATATAAAATAGACTGGTACAAGCCTAAAACTAATAAAAACACTATCTAAACGACCCGAAGACTATACAAACTTTACACTGAAAATAGATGTATTTTACAATATATCAGTTAGCCTGTGAGCCGACCGAACGACCTCAGAATACACAGTGAGATTTCCCGCAGCCACCAATCCCGCAACCTCCGGCACCAACCCAGAAATATAGTGCTCAATTCTCCTGTATTACGGTGAGTGCAAATCCGGGCACAACACCACCAGCTCATTATGTCTAGGTGTGTACGCTTCAATCTCAGACCCCACCATCTTGTGATTCCACACCTCATGCTCGAGCTTCTGGATCTCGTCCCCTGGACAGTATTCGCTTTTCAAAAGCTGGACAAACTCTGTCCAAGGCATAGCATGGGCTTCCCCAATACCCAAGGTCTGGGTGGTGGAGTTCCACCAAGTCAGAGCTTGACCCTCCAGGGTCGCTGAAGCATACTTCACGCGGTCGCCCGCCGGGAAACTGTACACGGAGAACACAGATTCAACTTTTTCTAACCACCGGAGCAGTCCCACTGCCCCTTCAGTCCCACTAAAGTTGTGGGGCTTGCAATCCATGAACTTCTTGTATGAGCACTGAGGTGGGGGTGGATTGACAGCACCACCTGGGACAAGACACACAGATAAACAATCAGGAAGAAGATACAGTACCCAGAAATAAGGTAGAGTAGGTAAAAACCAACTTACCACCCATAGCATTATGAGCAGCTTGGAACGCAGCCAGGGCTACATTCACCTGCTGTTGCAGTAGATTGTTCAACTCCTCTTGGGTCATATTAACGTTGCCTCGACCGCCGCCGCCAGCACGGCCGCCCCTGCGACCTCCACAAGCTCCTGACATCCTCTGTCAAAACATTGAACAAAAGATTTAGGCTTACCCGTGGTGTGACCCACTAGGAATTTCAAGAAATTGGTCTGGGTCTAATTCGGGTCCATCCGTCCAAACACAAAGTCCACTAGGATTCTCATGTATTCCAAATTATGATCTCGTGTGCACCCGACATGATAAATTGTTATACATGGTCCTCCAGATGTACTTTAAGATTGAAGTTCAAGTCACCGAACACTAGCACCCAACCCGTGTATTACTACGAGTACAAGAGTAAGATAGTGTGTGTGAGGACGAGCGTGTCTATTGGGGCATAGAAGGGAGATGTCCGAACCCTGGACATATCTCAAGAGTATGCCAAAGCTACCCCAATGTTCGCCGTCGAATCTTTAGAAGGATGCGTTACGGAATAGAATGATAGAAGACTAAGCAGATGATGCAGCGTAGAAGATGATGATACCGACACCCCTACAAATTTAATGTGTTACCCACATGTTAAGACTCGACCATATGTGACCGTCTAGTGTGTGTGACTCGGCTATAGACTAGACTCTACATGCAGTCCTAGTTTACTATAACCGTCGGCTCTAATACCAATTTGTCACACCCTCAAATTCCATTTGTGGGGTTTTACCGCAAGGTGCGTGACATACCAGGATCCAAGTCAATGATCACAATAAACAAACACTAAATATATAGAATGAAACCAAAACATTATGCTTTGAGCCATAAACCAGCAGCGGAAGCATTTCTTGTTTACAACCAAAAGACATATTACAGTTTACAAAACATTGTTTAATATGCGACAAGACTCTAGACGATGTGCAAGACTCCGTGTGCCTAGTCCATTAATTGCTACCTTAGCGACCTGAGAAAACATGCCAAAAACGTCAATATATAATGCTGGTGAGTTCACAGGTTTTTATGAAGGAGTTGGTATAAGTTTGAAAAGATCATATCCGTTACTTCTAGGTTATGAGAACGTTAGCTAGACGTTAAGTGTTTTTACTACTACGGTTGGGAACCCATTACTAAACATGTACCGATGTTGAATCCAGCCCAGATTGACTAGGTTACTAATGCCTCAGTAACCCCAAAGTTAGAGACAATATGCACCCGCCCGGCTCCCAGCCGACGAGTGGGGTTTGTGAGGCCAAATAGATCTATCCACATTTCTCTCGTTGTGCAACCTGCACATTCATAGTTTCCCCCAAGGACTTTGCATAAAGTGCCGTATAGTAATGTAAAGTAACCATAGTATAACAAGACCTTTAGTAAGTAAATAAGTATGTAGCATGTTTCTCCCCCAAAAGCAAAACAGTAAAAGCGGGGCTGTGACACTCACCTTAGATTGCGTTACTTGAGTATAGTTAAATCAATAAGCTATGATAGTCCCAAATAGCCAAATACAAGATATCATGCAACATATGTATTTAAACACTTAGCATGCGCAAGAGTTCACTAAGTCTAGCATAACGCTCAATTAAAGCATAAAGGAGTCCGAACACGTGTTACTAAGTCATTAGGCATGTCACGGGGTTCCTGTCACACCCTCAAAATCCACTTGCGGAGTTTTACCGCGAGGCGCATGACAAACCAGGATCCAAACCAACGATCACAATAAACAAGTCTAAATGAACATAATGCAATTTAAAAAACAATGTTTAAAATCCCCAATTACAGCGGAAGATTATTCAAAACATAATCCAAAATAAACCAAGTGTTCAACGTTTGAAAACCATGCAATCCTAACTAGACGCCGTGCAGACGCGTGTGCCCTAGTTCCATTGTGCTACCTTAGCGACCTGAGAAAACATGTAAAAGTTTACGTCATCACAAAAATGCTGGTGAGTTTACAGGTTTGTAATCCAAGTACCAAGTTCAACCTGTCCATACTATAACAAATCGAAAACCAAAGTACGCTAGCTAGACGTATGTTTTGTTACTATCACGATTGGAAAACCATTACTAACTCGCAAACCAGATGTCGTGCCCGATGTAGTAAACCTGTTGTTCATGTTTGAGACAATATGCACCCGCCGACCCTCCAAGTCGACGAGCGGGGTTGGTCACTCCCAATAGATCTATTCACATTTCCCCGTTGTGCTAACCCGCACATTCATGGTTTCCCCTGGGACTTCCAAAGATCGTATAGTAAACCATAGAAACCCATAGTATGACAGTTGTTACCAAAACATAAGTTTAACACATGTTTTCTCCCCCAAAAAGTGAAACCAATTAAAAGAGGGGCCGTAAACTCACCTTAGGTTGCGTTACTTCGTAATACGAATAAACTCAGCAAGCTATGCTAGTCCCGTAAAGCGGTGACCTAACATATGACAGTTACAAGTACTTAGACTAATAACCCGCAGGTTAGTTAGTCCCTAGATGTCCAGACCATAACCAAGTTCGTTTGAAAACACCGTGACTGTTAAATTTACCCAAAGTACAAGACTCGACATCCCATTGGTGACCCGAGACTCCCCGTGTTATGCTTACACTCTCAAACATACAATCATGCAATCACACTTAACATACGTTAACGTCCAACAAGTTACAGCACGTAGTTCAAGTATCACGTAAATAAATCCGAACACATGTTACCAAGTCACTAGATATGTTACGGGGTTCCTAGCATGTTCCTAGGTGTCAAATCGGGTCTCGATATGTCAAAATATACTTACAGCAGCAGTACAGGCGATTATGAAAGTCAACAGGCATTTAGGAATGCTAATTGCCTATACTATAGGCAATTAGGTCATAAGACATGCATTTCAGGAGTCTATAGGCAATTAGGTCATAAGACAAGCATTTACTAGCAATTAGGTCATAAGACATGCATCTACTAGCAATTAGCTCATAAGACATGCATCTACTAGCAATTAGCTCATAAGACATGCATCTACTAGCAATTAGCTCATAAGACATGAAACTATAGGCAATTAGGAGTCTATTCAGGCGATTGGCTTCCGAATCGCCCCTAACATAGGCGATTAGGGTTGCTAATCGCCTGTAACCCAGCTGTTCCGGTTTTCGCGCGTTTAACACTCCAAATCAGATCCGGAACGTGTGTAAACATCAAATATCAATCTAATAACTATACCAAACATGTTTAAACCAAAATCCTTCGTTTAACCTCGTTCTATCAGCCCTGCATGTAACCATGTAATCCAAACATAATACACATAGCATGAAACATCATCTTAACATGCATAATCATAACCCTAATGAACAATTACTCAGATTCTATCATCATGCCATCATTATTAATCTGAAACTAACCTAATAACATGTAATCATCCATCTTGAATCATAAAAACCCTAGCTTTTGATTGAAAACCCACATACATCATGCATGCTACTTAGAATACAATTAACAATGATTATTAACGATTTTCAGAAGACTCATACGTTTTAAAACAGGTCTGGACCGTTAGGGATTTAATAAAAACGTTTATAAAGATTTCATGGATGAAAATCACACCTTAGATTGTGATAGTTTGATGAAATAAGCTTGAAACCTTGTGTTTTGATCCAAAATCACGTTCCAGAGGTTGTGTGTGTGTTGGGGCGGGTTATGGGACGACTAGGGTTGATATTATGAAGTTTAGGAGGTTAAGCATTGTATTTATAGTCGTTTTTAGTCGTCCAGCACGTAACACGCGATTGTGCAGCAGTTACATGCGATTAGGGTTGCTAATCGCATGACATTACATGCAATTGGGCCTAATCGCCTGTTATTACATGCGAGTAGCCCCCAATCGCATGTAATGATTCCCTAAATGCATGCCCTATAGGCGATTAGCCTCCCCTAATCGCCTATAGGGGTTGGTTCGATGTATTTTGCGCGTTAAACCCCGTTTTAACATATGTTAACACATTTTCACATACCGACAAGTCACATAATGATTGTAAACACATAACACTTGCAAACAAACATATTCACACTCGTTCACCAATTTCCCGGGACTCGAGACTTGTATGTTCCGTATGCCCTGACAATTCTACGAATCGTCACCATTTGTACACTTGGTTAAGGACTGACATCTAATGAACCTTTAGACTAACATCCGATGATCCTCTATACTAAACTGATAGTTCCCGAACCATAACACGACTTAACTAACCCAGTTAAGTACAATATACGCGTGACTCGCTAAGGTAGACTTTCATCTAGACACGTTGTTAACCAGAATTTGCCGGGTGTCACATCATCCCCACGTTAAAAGAATTTTCGTCCCGAAAATTGCACAAGTACCAAAAGGAATAACGAAAGAAACAAATAAAAGATAGAAACCAAAAGAGAGATTTACCCGAGTTGTCACATCTTCCCCACGTTAAAAGGAATCTCGCCCGAGATTCATTCTGCAGCAGTGGAGACGTATCTCGATTCGAACGCTTCCTTAGGAAAGAGATGAGGATACTTAGACTTCATCTGATCCTCCCGTTCCCAAGTGTACTCTGGTCCCCGGTTCGAGTTCCAGCGAACCTTCACAATGCGAATCTTGCTATGACGTAGGCTACGAATCTTGTAATCCAGAATCTCCACAGGTTCTTCCACAATCTGAAGACGATTATCAAACTTGATCTCTTCCAGTGGAACAATGAGAGACTCGTCAGCCAGACACTTCTTTAAGTTGGATACATGGAAGACGTTATGTACGTTGCCGAGCTCCGTCGGTAAATCAAGACGATATGCCACCGGTCCAATCCGTTCCAGGATTGTAAATGGGCCAACATACCGAGGGTTGAGTTTGCCACGCTTCCCAAAGCGTATGACGCCCTTCCACGGTGAAACTTTTAGAAGTACTTTGTCATCAACTTGGAATTCCAATGGTTTGCGACGCTGATCGGCATAACTCTTTTGCCGGTCCCGTGCCGCTGCCAACCGGTTACGAATCTGTACGATCTTTTCCGAAGTTTCGTACACTAGTTCAGGCCCAGTGAGTTGACTCTCACCCACTTCAGCCCAACAAAGAGGAGAACGACATTTCCGCCCGTACAGTGCCTCGAACGGAGCCGCCTTGATGCTCGTGTGATAACTGTTGTTGTAAGAGAATTCTACTAACGGTAAATGAGCTTCCCAACCTTTGCCAAAATCGATCACACATGCCCGCAGCATGTCTTCCAAGGTTTGAATCATGCGCTCACTCTGACCGTCAGTCTGTGGGTGATAAGCTGTACTCATGTCAAGTTGGGTACCCAAAGCCTTGTGCAAAGACTTCCAGAAGTGAGAAGTAAAGTGGGAGTCACGATCCGAGATAATAGAAACCGGCACCCCGTGCTTAGAAACAACTTCCTTCAGATAAAGACGAGCCAAACGATCCATGGTGTCGGTCTCCTTAATAGCGAGAAAATGGGCTGATTTTGTCAACCGATCAACAATCACCCATATCTTGTCATTCCCGTTCGGTGACTTAGGCAGTTGTGTGACAAAATCCATTGTAATCCGTTCCCATTTCCACTCCGGAATTTCAGGTTGTTGCAAGAGACCCGACGGTTTCTGGTATTCCACCTTGACCTTAGCACAGGTCAAGCATTTGCTCACGTATGAGGCTATATCCGACCTCATGTTTGGCCACCAGTAAAGTACCTTCAGATCTTGGTACATCTTATCCGAACCAGGATGAATAGAATACCGGGACTTATGAGCCTCATCTAAGACAAGCTCCCGAAGTCCCCCGAATAAAGGAACCCATATGCGTTCTGCGAAGTAGTGCAGGCCATCAGGCCTTCGCTCGAGGTGCTTGTCGGCACCGTGCATAGTCTCAGCTTTAAGGTTTTCCTCCTTCAAAGCTTCTGACTGGGCAGAACGGAGTTGGTCAGGTAGAGAGGAATGTATGGTGAGCTGCAACGCCCGCACGCGACGAGGATTAACTGATTCCTTCCTGCTCAAGGCGTCTGCCACTACATTCGCCTTGCCAGGATGGTACTTAATGGCGCAATCATAGTCGTTAAGGAGTTCAATCCAACGACGCTGTCGTATGTTCAAGTGTTGTTGGTCGATAATATGTTGAAGACTCTTGTGATCGGTGTAGATGGTGCATTTGGTACCATACAAGTAATGTCTCCAAATTTTCAACGCGAATACCACTGCACCCAACTCCAAGTCATGGGTGGTGTAGTTCTTCTCGTGCACCTTGAGTTGACGAGAAGCATACGCAATCACTTTCTCGCGTTGCATCAGCACGCAACCGAGACCATGAATAGAAGCATCACAGTAAACAACGAAATCATCAAGGCCTTCAGGCAAGGACAAAATAGGAGCAGAACAAAGTTTAGACTTCAGTTCCTCAAACGCTGACTCTTGTGGTTCACCCCAGGCGAATTTCCTATCCTTCTGCGTGAGAGTGGTGAGGGGTTGAGCGATCTTCGAGAACCCCTGTATGAAACGACGATAATAGCCCGCAAGGCCTAGGAATTGCCGCACCTCGGTTGGCGTCTTTGGTGCTTCCCAGTCCTTAATCGCTTCGATCTTAGCTGGATCGACATGAATTCCCAGTTCATTAACCACATGTCCTAGGAATTGGACTTCGCGTAACCAAAAGTCACACTTTGAGAACTTAGCGTAAAGTTGTTCCCGTCGCAACAGTTCCAAAACTAAACGCAGGTGTTCCTCGTGTTCGGTCTTGTTCTTGGAGTAAATAAGGATGTCATCAATAAACACGATGACGAACTTGTCAAGATATGGTTTGCAAACGCGGTTCATCAAATCCATGAAAACCGCCGGTGCGTTAGTGAGACCGAAAGGCATGACCAAGAACTCATAATGGCCATAACGTGTACGAAAGGCAGTCTTTGCAACGTCAGCTTCCCTTACGCGCAACTGGTGATAACCGGACCTCAAATCAATCTTGGAGTAGTAACTAGAACCCTGGAGTTGGTCGAATAGATCATCAATACGTGGAAGAGGATAACGGTTCTTGATGGTCAATTTGTTCAATTCTCTGTAATCCACACAAAATCGAAAACTTCCATCCTTCTTCTTAACGAACAGGATCGGGGCTCCCCAAGGGGAAGAACTCGGTCTAATGAAACCCTTGTCCAAGAGTTCCTGTAACTGACTGGACAATTCTTGCATCTCAGGAGGTGCAAGACGGTAGGGGGCCCGAGCAATAGGAGCAGCTCCCGGTACGAGATCAATACTGAACTCAACCTGACGATGGGGAGGAAGACCAGATAAGTCATCGGGAAATACATTAGGAAACTCGCGTACAACAGGAATATCGTCGATCTTCTTCTCATCGGTAGAGGAAGCAAATAAAAGTGCCAAAACGGCCGAATAACCTTTTCGAAGATACTTAAGGGCTTTCATGCTGGAGTGAGATTTAGCGGAACACCGTCCTTGATACCGTACACCGAAAGAAATTCTCCATCAGGGAGAGGAATCCGAATAATCTTGTCGTAACAAACAATCTCCGCGCGATACAAAGACAACCAATCCATGCCTACCACAACGTCAAAACTACCCAAAGGTACCGGCATAAGGTCGATGGGGAACGACAAACCCGACAACTCTAGTTGACACTCCGAAGGATACAAGTAGCTTCAATCTTTTTACCGTCAACCAACTCAATTATATACTTAGCCTCTAATGGTACGGGTACTACATTTAGTAGTCGACTAACTTCCATGGATATAAAACTTTTATCGGCACCAGAATCAAATAAAACGCTAACAGAGTGATTATTGAGAAGGAACGTACCGGTAACTGTGTCAAGATCCTGTCTAGCCTCTGCGGCTCCAATGACGAAGGCACGTGCATTTCTGCCGCCGCCCCCGTTGTCCCCGTTACCGTTGTTCCCGCCCTGCTTCAGTTTCGGGCAATCCTTCTTGTAATGACCAGTCTCTCCACAGTTGTAACATCCCTGTCTTCCCGTAGTTCCTTGAGTAGTAGGAGCCGAGTTAGTAGTTGGGGCCTGGGTCGATTGAAGCGTCGCCCGACAGTCTTTAGCAAAATGCCCCAGTCGCTGACAATGATGGCAACGATTACGATCACAGTCCCCCTGATGATGACGCCCACACTTGTTGCATTTAGGCAGTTTCCCCGCATAACCACCCTGTTTGTTACCAGAAGAAGAACCCCCGCTATCGAACCTCTTACCCTGTTGTGCTGATGCTGGCACAGATCCTTTCCCTCATTATCCCACTTACGCTTGTTATTTTCCGGGGCCTTGACAGTCGAACCCTTATCAGGTAAGATACCCTCATTCACCTTCAAGTTTGTCATCCTATGAGCCGATCGAACCACCTCTGAGTATGTAGGAAGATTCCCCGCAGCCACTAACCCTGCGATCTCTGGTACTAGCCCCGAGATATATTGTTCAATCCTCCTGTATTCTGGTACATGCAGATCAGGACACAGCACTGCCAACTCATTACGCCTCACCGTATACTTTTCAATCTCTGACCCGGTCATCTTGAGGTTCCACACCTCCACGACCACCACCACCACCACCACGACCGCCACCACCACGCCCACCAGCGCGGCCACCTCCACGTCCTCCTCGCACTCCAGACATGATTCCGACAAAAAGGACGAGAAAATTTAGTTTCACAGCTAATGGTAACCACTAGCGTTCGCAAGATCAAAGCTAGATCCAACCCAGGACTATCCATTCAAACCCAGAGTTCACTAGGGCTTTCAAGTATTTCGGTTTATGATTTTGTGTGCACCCAAAATGATAAACCGCTCTACATGGTCCTCCAAGTGTTCTCCTAGTTCAAAGTTCAAATCACCAGACATAGACTCTTAGCTATACACCGTAATGCTACGGTAGTTCATGGCAAGTGTTTCTATTGGAGTATGAAAGGGAGATGTCCGAGCCTTGGACAAATCTCAAGAGTACACGATTTACCCCAATATACCACACTGCCTAGAAAGCAAGTAACCCGACCTAAGATAGAACGGATGATGTAACATAGAAAGGTCAGATGATTTAGAGACACCTCGACAGCCCATACGTAATCCATCAAAATGTTTAGTACTAAGTGATCGTCTAGTGTGTGCGACTCGGCTATAGTCTAGACTCTACATGCAGTCCTAGTTCACTATAACCATTGGCTCTGATACCAATCTGTCACACCCTCAAAATCCACTTGCGGAGTTTTACCGTGAGGCGCATGACAAACCAGGATCCAAACCAACGATCACAATAAACAAGTCTAAATGAACATAATGCAATTTCAAAAACAATGTTTAAAATCCCCAATTACAGCGGAAGCTTATTCAAAACATAATCCAAAATAAACCAAGTGTTCAACGTTTGAAAACCATGCAATCCTAACTAGACGCCGTGCAGACGCGTGCGCCCTAGTTCCATTGTGCTACCTTAGCGACCTGAGAAAACATGTAAAAGTTTACGTCAACACAAAAATGCTGGTGAGTTTACAGGTTTGTAATCCAAGTACCAAGTTCAACCTATCCATACTATAACAAATCGAAAACCAAAGTACGCTAGCTAGGCGTATGTTTTGTTACTATCACGATTGGAAAACCATTACTAACTCGCAAACCAGATGTCGTGCCCGATGTAGTAAACCTGTTGTTCCTGTTTGAGACAATATGCACCCGCCGACCCTCCAAGTCGACGAGCGGGGTTGGTCACTCCCAATAGATCTATTCACATTTCCCCGTTGTGCTAACCCGCACATTCATGGTTTCCCCCGGGACTTCCAAAGCTCGTATAGTAAACCATAGAAACCCATAGTATGACAGTTGTTACCAAAACATAAGTTTAACACATGTTTTCTCCCCAAAAAGTGAAACCAGTTAAAAGAGGGGCCGTAAACTCACCTTAGGTTGCGTTACTTCGTAATACGAATAAACTCAGCAAGCTATGCTAGTCCGTAAAGCGGCGACCTAACATATGACAGTTACAAGTACTTAGACTAATAACCCGCAGGTTAGTTAGTCCCTAGATGTCCAGACCATAACCAAGTTCGTTTGAAAACACCGTGACTGTTAAATTTACCCAAAGTACAAGACTCGACATCCCATTGGTGACCCGAGACTCCCCGTGTTATGCTTACACTCTCAAACATACAATCATGCAATCACACTTAACATACGTTAACGTCCAACAAGTTACAGCACGTAGTTCAAGTATCACGTAAATAAATCCGAACACATGTTACCAAGTCACTAGATATGTTACGGGGTTCCTAGCATGTTCCTAGGTGTCAAATCGGGTCTCGATATGTCAAAATATACTTACAGCAGCAGTACAGGCGATTATGAAAGTCAACAGGCATTTAGGAATGCTAATTGCCTATACTATAGGCAATTAGGTCATAAGACATGCATTTCAGGAGTCTATAGGCAATTAGGTCATAAGACATGCATTTACTAGCAATTAGGTCATAAGACATGCATCTACTAGCAATTAGCTCATAAGACATGCATCTACTAGCAATTAGCTCATAAGACATGCATCTACTAGCAATTAGCTCATAATACATGAAACTATAGGCAATTAGGAGTCTATTCAGGCGATTGGCTTCCTAAACGCCCCTAACATAGGCGATTAGGGTTGCTAATCGCCTGTAACCCAGCTGTTCCGGTTTTTCGCGCGTTTAACACTCCAAATCAGATCCGGAACGTGTGTAAACATCAAATATCAATCTAATAACTATACCAAACATGTTTAAACCAAAATCCTTCGTTTAACCTCGTTCTATCAGCCCTGCATGTAACCATGTAATCCAAACATAATACACATAGCATGAAACATCATCTTAACATGCATAATCATAACCCTAATGAACAATTACTCAGATTCTATCATCATGCCATCATTATTAATCTGAAACTAACCTAATAACATGTAATCATCCATCTTGAATCATAAAAACCCTAGCTTTTGATTGAAAACCCACATACATCATGCATGCTACTTAGAATCCAATTAACAATGATTATTAACGATTTTCAGAAGACTCATACGTTTTAAAACAGATCTGGACCGTTAGGGATTTAATAAAAACGTTTATAAAGATTTCATGGATGAAAATCACACCTTAGATTGTGATAGTTTGATGAAATAAGCTTGAAACCTTGTGTTTTGATCCAAAATCACGTTCCAGAGGTTGTGTGTGTGTTGGGGCGGGTTATGGGACGACTAGGGTTGATATTATGAAGTTTAGGAGGTTAAGAATTGTATTTATAGTCGTTTTTAGTCGTCCAGCACGTAACACGCGATTGTGCAGCAGTTACATGCGATTAGGGTTGCTAATCGCATGACATTACATGCAATTGGGCCTAATCGCCTGTTATTACATGCGAGTAGCCCCCAATCGCATGTAATGATTCCCTAAATGCATGCCCTATAGGCGATTAGCCTCCCCTAATCGCCTATAGGGGTTGGTTCGATGTATTTTGCGCGTTAAACCCCGTTTTAACATATGTTAACACATTTTCACATACCGACAAGTCACATAATGATTGTAAACACATAACACTTGCAAACAAACATATTCACACTCGTTCACCAATTTCCCGGGACTCGAGACTTGTATGTTCCGTATGCCCTGACAATTCTATGAATCGTCACCATTTGTACACTTGGTTAAGGACTGACATCTAATGAACCTTTAGACTAACATCCGATGATCCTCTATACTAAACTGATAGTTCCCGAACCATAACACGACTTAACTAACCCAGTTAAGTACAATATACACGTGACTCGCTAAGGTAGACTTTCATCTAGACACGTTGTTAACCAGAATTTGTCGGGTGTCACAGTTCCTATCATGTTCCTAGGTGTCAAATCGTGTTTTGGGATGTCAAAATACGCTTACAACAGTAGCACACGCGATTAGGAAATTAACATGCAATTAGGAAAAGTCAACTAGTGAGTAGGGAAAGTCAACTGGTGATTAGGGGTGTAATCGCCTGTCAGGAGTGGCGATTAGAATTCTAATCGCCTCCTGCAGCGCTGTCCCGCATTTTCGCGCGTTAAACCCTCTAAATCAGATCCAAAACATGTAAAAACACCCAACACCAAACCTAAACCATAAACCAACCCATTCCAAGCAAAACCCCCCAATTCATCACTGATCTAACATCCTTTGTGCAATTATTTCCAAAAATGGCAAAGTACTAGGTTTCATTAACTATGCATATCTTTCCTTAAATGGCAAATAATCAGATTTCATCACCTACAACCTTGCAAATCATCATCCCTCTGTTATAATACCCTTCAAATATGAATCCGAACAACAAACAATCATCATATCATGTCATAACATTCAAATCCTTAGGAAAACATCCTAATAACTCCTACACATTAGAAGTACATCAATTACATGGAAACATTCATGTTTTTACCATCAAAAATCATTTCTTGCATGAGTACTTTACATAAAGCATGTATAAAGGTTTAGACTTGTTTTAGAAACTCATTTCAAAGGTTTTTAAAGACACAAACTTGGTAAAACAAGCTCTGGACCTTTGGGAACCAAAACAATAGCATTACAAATGTTTGGGATGAAGAACACACCTTGGATTTTGTCAAAGAAAGGAGTGTAAGCTTGGAAATGGTGGGTTTTGAAGCAAACCGAGTTCCAGAGGTGTTTTATGGTGTGAGGGAGGCTTAGGATCAGTTAGGGTTGCATAAATGATGTTGCACAAGTCAAGGGTTGTATTTATAGGTGTTTTTACTCGTCAACATCAGACCAGGCGATTACAATGCTGCAACAGGCGATTAGACTCCTAATCGCCAATAATGACACGCGATTAGGGCCTAATTGTGACAACCTGCACCCTTCACTTTTCATAAATGTGCATAATTGGTTCCTCAACTATTTCAAAATTTTCATTTTTAACCCTCCTATTTTAATAGAACCAAAAGTCACAATTTAATAAAACATATAATTTTTATGAGTAAAAGTATTGCACGTTTTATACTCACATCTACACCCGAGCACGTATGTTTCAGACCTTGATACTCAAAACTCTTAATTTTCGGTCCTAAAACAACTTAGAAACCGAAGGAAACAAGTCCGGAACCTAAAATTGATTAAATTAGAAAATTTGATTTTTATTAGATCTCGCGGTCCTCGAAGACAGTCAAAGTCCCTGTCAGAGTCCTAGTCAAAGTCCAAGTCAAATTCCTAGTCAAAGTCCTAGTCAAAGTCTTAGTCAAACAGTCAAAGTCCTAGTCAAATAGTCAATTCATCATGAAACCTTACTTTATGGTGTTGACCAATTTTAATGGCTAATTGAATCCAAAACTAGTATAAAAACCCACCTATGACCCATTACACTAGGCACCTCTAAATCGATTGTTTCAATCTGATTAAACTTTCCCTCATACCTTTCTTCTATAGTCTATTACTTCTACAATTGAAGCTTTGATTATAAGCTCTTGTAATTGGCGAATTGGAAGCTTGATATTCTTTCTTTTTCGGTTTTTATTTCTTCAAATTGGACTAGCTACGTTGTTCAGTCTTTGGGATTCGCCTCACATACATTCACAATGCTTAGAGGATAATTCAGCTTAGCGAATGTGAGTATATCTTTCCCCTTTTTCAGGTTTTACACTTTTAGGGTGACTCATGTACGCTTATTACTTCACACACTTAATCATGCTTTAATCTATATTCACAATAGCAATTCTTGTATGTGTTTTACTTGTTGATTCGCTGATAGTGTGTACTTATGACCTTAATCATTAACCCGATGTGGGCCTAGCATAGCAATAAATAGTACTTGACTATTGTTATGTGTAAACTACTTGCTTTGTCGCATACTATATATAATCATACTATTGGGCGACTACTATACATATATACTAGATATCCCATTATTCTTGGATATCATTTCTACTCTAAAGGTTTGATTTTGGGTGACATTTGTACATAGCTTGAACACTAAATTGTAGACAGTATAACACGTGAATTGCAAAACTCTTAATCTACTATATGTATTCAAAACAGGGTATGCTCACCAATACATTTTGTATTGACAAAATTATTTTCGTACATGTTTCAGGTTATTTATGAGACGGCTTTTTAGCTTTTGGAATTTTTTACTTAGATGTTGAGTTCATTGTATTTCAGTTTTAGTTTTCGCTTTAGAATTTTGTGTCTTGTAATTTCTTTCAATGTAATAAACTGTTCAATACAATCTATTTCAAATTTACACTTTAGTACCATGAGCTATTGAGCAATCGTCACCTCGTGACACCTCGATGTTTCCGCCATCGTTTGGGGTGTTACAGATTGATATCAGAGCCGTGGTTATAGGGAATTAGGTTATTAGTAAATGACCTAGACTATAACTAAGAACCTATACATGACCTTACTTGTGTTTATTTGTTTATTTGTTCCACTAACCTTTCTCTTTTGTCACCTCTCATTCTTCCCTCTATTTCTCTCTATTTCTTTCTTTATTTCTTCATCATGGGTTTTTGAGGAGTGACTTTACTTGGAGGACACGTCTACACTTTGGAGCATGCTGGATATTCTTGGCTTAATTGCCTACTTTTGTTTTTCATAAATTTTTCATCCTTCAAAGTGTTGAACTCTAAGTGAGAGAACATGTGCAATCTGGAAGGGTGGATGCCTGTACACTGGATTTTCTGGCATAGGCAAGCATAGCGCATAAATCCGAAAGCGGACCTGTTATGCTTACCTGGGGATTCCTAGAGTGAGTGTCCACTTATAGGCTAAAGCACGTCTTTGTTAATCTCTAACTGAGTTTAATTCTTTGAACAGTCAAAGATTTTGTCGGGTCTTATGACTAGATAAGAACACTCTAATGTTTTATTATTGATTTCTTGAAATCATAATAATTTGCTCTATGCTTAAAAAAAAAACTTTCATCTTTTAGTGATACAGTATTTCACACAGCCTTAACTTTTTCCAATTACATGCTCAAAATCTTAACAAATAAATACTTATACTTCATAACCTCGTCACTTTCTGTGTTTTCCTTGTCGTTATTCAAAAAAAAAAAAAGCCTGTCCCCTGCATTTTTTTAAAAAGTATCTTCAAATATAAAACTTCACACTATCTTAATCTATGGACACCAGATACACCAGTCGATATTCGCTTACAAACTAGTCGGAAACATTGTTGGTTTAATGTTGAAGTAGTCTTTTCAACATCATGAGTTAAAGTATTCTTTTTAACTCGAAACATTATTGGTTTCATGTTGAAGTATTCTTTTCAACATCATGAGTTAAAGTATTCTTTTTAACTTGAAACATTGTTGGTAGTTATGTTGAAGTATTCTTTTCAACATCATGAGTTAAAGTATTCTTTTTAACTCGAAACATTGTTGGTATTTATGTTGAAGTATTATTTTCAACACTTGAGTTAAAGTATTCTTTTTAACTCGAAACATTGTTGGTATTTATGTTGAAGTATTCTTTTCAACATCATGAGTTAAAGTATTCTTTTCAACTCGAAACATTGTTGGTATTTATGTTGAAGTATTCTTTTCAACATCTTGAGTTAAAGTATTCTTTTTAACTCGAAACATTGTTGGTTTTATGTTGAAGTATTCTTTTCAACATCATGAGTTAAAGTATTCTTTTTAACTCGAAACATTGTTGGTACTTATGTTGAAGTATTATTTTCAACATCTTGAGTTAAAGTATTCTTTTTAACTCGAAACAATGTTAGTTTTATGTTGAAGTATTCTTTTCAACATCATGAGTTAAAGTATTCTTTTTAAGTCGAAACATTATATGTTGAAGTATTCTTTTCAACATCTTGAGTTAAAGTATTCTTTTTAACTCGAAACATTGTTGGTTTTATGTTGAAGTATTCTTTTCAACATCTTGAGTTAAAGTATTCTTTTTAACTCGAAACATTATCGGTTTTATGTTGAAGTATTCTTTTCAACATCATGAGTTAAAGTATTCTTTTTAACTCGAAACATTGTTGGTACTTATGTTGAAGTATTATTTTCAACATCTTGAGTTAAAGTATTCTTTTTAACTCGAAACATTGTTGGTTTTATGTTGAAGTATTCTTTTCAACATCTTGAGTTAAAGTATTCTTTTTAACTCGAAACATTGTTAGTTTTATGTTGAAGTATTCTTTTCAACATCATGAGTTAAAGTATTCTTTTTAACTCGAAACATTGTTGGTACTTATGTTGAAGTATTTTTTTCAACATCTTGAGTTAAAGCATTCTTTTTAACTCGAAACATTGTTGGTTTTATGTTGAAGTATTCTTTTCAACATCTTGAGTTAAAGTATTCTTTTTAACTCGAAACATTGTTAGTTTTCTGTTGAAGTATTCTTTTCAACATCTTGAGTTAAAGTATTCTTTTTAACTCGAAAAATTTTTGGTTCTTATGTTGAAGTATTCTTTTCAACATCATTGAAGGACATAACACCCTAACGTAAGGTTAATTGGTGATTGTGGCCTGGAATGTATTCATGAATTTACAAGTACATTAAGGTGGTGTGAATCTATTTAGGATAACCGGTTAGATGTTCAGTACACTTTCGAAATACCAAAGGTGTGGTGGGTTAGCTGCGGTACACCCTATATATAAACACTGAAGGTGCGACGGAAGTGAGACTGGGAATCGAACCAAGCGTTAGTCCTAGTCAGTGTAGTAGTAGTTTCAATAAGTCCTTTCATAGTCTACAACATAATCGCCCCAAAAGTATTCCGAATATCGTCATTATAAACTTAGTGGTTGTGTTACTATGAACGTTGATCACTCCTGATAATCCTAAACAACATTCTTCCTTCAACCTCATGTTAAAGCTTATACATAACATTTCTTTTGGAAAACAGTTTGTTCTGTTATCCTAAGATCTTTTCATCCTTTAAACTTAACCACACCCATCGAAAACTCAAATTTTGTATACACTTACATTCTTTGTTACTTGGAATCTTGTTGCATGTCCTTAGCAAAGTTCGGTCAGAAACTTTTCTAAAGTAGGGGAGACTGCTATATCAGCGCTTTGTCCTCACCAGTTACATACTTTCCCAAACCTTGTAAACTCTCAACTTCCTAGTCTCGGGTCAAATGTCAAAGATTTTAAACCTTTCGCTTTGAATAACTACTTTAAAACTTTGTCAGATTTATGACTGATGTATTCCTTAAAACTTACTTACCTATTTTTAAACTCTATTGTTTCATAGAAACTTTCACTTGAAAGTAAATTCGGGACGAAATTTTCTAAAGTAGAGGAGACTGTGACAACCTGCACCCTTCACATTTCATAAATGTGCATAATTGGTCCCTCAACTATTTCAAAATTTTCATTTTTAACCCTCCTATTTTAATAGGATCAAAAGTCACAATTTAATAAAACATAAAATTTTCATGAGTAAAAGTATTGCACGTTTTATACTCACATTTACACCCGAGCACGTATGTTTCAGACCTTGATACTCAAAACTCTTAATTTTCGGTCCTAAAACAACTTAGAAACCGAAGGAAACAAGTCCGGAACTTAAAATTGATTAAATTAAAAAATTTGATTTTTTTTTTTGGTCTCGCGGTCTGCGAAGATAGTCAAAGTTCCTGTCAAAGTCCTAGTCAAAGTCCAAGTCAAAGTCCTAGTCAAAGTCCCGGTCAAAGTCCTAGTCAAAGTCTTAGTCAAACAGTCAAAGTCCTAGTCAAATAGTCAATTCATCATGAAACCTTACTTTATGGTGTTGACCAATTTTAATGGCTAATTGAATCCAAAACTAGTATAAAAACCCACCTATGACCCATTACACTAGGCACCTCTGAATCGATTGTTTCAATCTGATTAAACTTTCCCTCATACCTTTCTTCTATAGTCTATTACTTCTACAATTGAAGCTTTGATTATAAGCTCTTGTAATTGGCGAATTGGAAGCTTGATATTCTTTCTTTTTCGGTTTTTATTTCTTCAAATTGGACTAGCTACGTTGTTCAGTCTTTGGGATTCGCCTCACATACATTCACAATGCTTAGAGGATAATTCAGCTTAGCGAATGTGAGTATATCTTTCCCCTTTTTCAGGTTTTACACTTTTGGGGTGACTCATGTACGCTTATTACTTCACACACTTAATCATGCTTTAATCTATATTCACAATCGCAATTCTTGTATGTGTTTTACTTGTTGATTCGCTGATAGTGTGTACTTATGACCTTAATCATTAACCCGATGTGGGCCTAGCATAGCAATAAATAGTACTTGACTATTGTTATGTGTAAACTACTTGCTTTGTCGCATACTATATATAATCATACTATTGGGCGACTACTATACATATATACTAGATATCCCATTATTCTTGGATATCATTTCTACTCTAAAGGTTTGATTTTGGGTGACATTTGTACATAGCTTGAACACTAAATTGTAGACAGTATAACACGTGAATTGCAAAACTCTTAATCTACTATATGTATTCAAAACAGGGTATGCTCACCAATACATTTTGTATTGACAAAATTATTTTCGTACATGTTTCAGGTTATTTATGAGACGGCTTTTTAGCTTTTGGAATTTTTTACTTAGATGTTGAGTTCATTGTATTTCAGTTTTAGTTTTCGCTTTAGAATTTTGTGTCTTGTAATTTCTTTAAATGTAATAAACTGTTCAATACAATCTATTTCAAATTTACACTTTATTACCATGAGCTATTGAGCAATCGTCACCTCGTGACACCTCGATGTTTCCGCCATCGTTTGGGGTGTTACACTAATCGCCCCTTATTATAGGCGAGTAGGCTAATCGCCTATTTCTAATCACGTGTAAATCCTCGTAATCGTCTCCAGCATGCAGGTTTGGGTTTTCGGTGCGTAAAACACTATTTTAACATATATAAACACGTATTCACATACCGACAAGTCACGTAATGATTATAAACACATAATGCATGATAACTAACACGTTCACATCCGATCACCAATTCCCGGGACTCGAGACTTGCGTGTGTGCATTAAACCCGGTGATTCCATGAATCACCAATCCTTGTACACATGGTTATGGACCGACTTCCAATGATCCCGTGAATCATTGTAACTACTCCCGATGATTCCCCGAACCATTCTAACGACTCAACTGATCCAGTTAAGTATGTAATATGCATGACTCGCTAAGGTAGACTTACTAGTTTGATCAATGTTACTAACCTGAGTTTGCCGGGTGTCACAATATCAAATACCTATCGATCAACACATTAAATAGTATGAATAAATGAGGTGTCATGCTATGGAAACATAGCTTATTGACTTATATTAAGTTGATAACTGCTATAAAATTTGGATGTAAAGTGATAAAGAGTATTTATAATATGGTAATACATTATTTGGGACTAAAAATGCAATGACAATACCACTTAAATTGCTTTAACTATGGTCAACATCTCACTATTAACCCTCATTAAACATGCTACACACAACCCATTTGAACCAACGCTAACCAACCGATCTATTGAAACACTTTGCCGCGTGTTGATATAATTATGGCAACGATTCTGAATTAACTAGCGTAGCACTATATTAGCAATGAATCAATCAAGTATCAATGAAATAGATGAGCAATTTATACCATAATTGTGCTAATTTAACTCCATTTTACAAACCTTCCTTATCAAGTTGCTCTATATAATAATTAGATCAATACCAAGAGGGACATAATGCTACAACACACTTCTCTTTCTTTTTCATGCCTGTGAAAGAAGTTTTTTTATAATTTTATTTTGAGAGGCTATTGTTGAAGCATTGCAAAGTTCAGGTTACGTTACACCCTAATTACTATAACTTTGTTTGAAACTTAATTCTATCGAACCAGTAGTTTACTTTAATATTTATGCCTATTATGTTAATATCAATTCGTTAATGTCTGACTTATGGTCTGTTCCCTTAACTTAGTTTAATTTTGTGGCCTATTATGTTAATTTAGAAATATGTTTATTATGGTTTAGCATTTTTAACGAAATTAACCTATGTTACTAAGTTGATTTGACAAAACTTTTAAACATTCAATCGGATATATAGGAGATTTACTCTTTGTCATATATAGATAGATAAACATTATTGTTTTTAGAGATGTTTGCAGTCATTTAATTCCATCCATGTGATGACCATTCGAATTTTGAATACAGTCGTAGATCTTTTCATTAGTCTTATACTTTCGACAGTTTCTTTCGACAATACTATTTTGAAATTTAACATTTTATGTACAGTCGAAGTGATCAATGGCTGCCGTAGAAGCACACGAGTTTACCATGGTTAACCAAGTTGATGTCAACCGAAATGATGTTGCTTTAAAGCTAAAGATTATTCGGGTTTGGCGTCAACCCGATCGTCGCAATCCTAAAGACGTTTACTCAATTGAGATGATCCTCATTGACGAAAATGTAATTCCCAAATTCAAATTTTATTTAAAGGCCTCTATTTGCGTATTTCATTATTTACTATACACTATTATATAGATAGATATATAATAATTCATAAGTATATAGTCGTACATTATGTAGATATATTATTTACTCGTAACAGTATTCGACTAACAATATTGATATTTCTTTGTTTTTTTAATAATTTACAGGGTGACAGGATTCAAGCGAATGTGTTTAAGCAGTTTTTTTAGATTTGAGAGGTTTTTGTTGGAAAATGCTTCCCTTATTATAAGAAATCCAGGAATTGGACTTAATTCATCTAAGTGCAAGTTTGCATCAAACCCAAACAAACCGTGCTTGAATATGAACACTCATGTTTCCGATGCTGTCGATTTTCAAGGTCCAGATTCTGGGTTCTCTTTTCTCCCCTATCAAAGAATTCTGGACAAGGAGGTTGATGAAAATGTCACAATAGGTATGTATCGTCAGTATCTCCTTTTTTATTACAACCAAACCATAATATTATGGTAAGTAATGAGGTTACATTAATGTTTGTTTATATTTGTATATAGATGTTATCGGACATGTTAACAAGTTTTTCAACAATGATGATAAAGATAAAAAGGTTGTCGCTGATAAAAAGAGGTTAACAATGGAAATGCAGGATAGCGAGTATGTATTGGTTTTATGATTTGTATTTTATACAAACTACAAATAACGGAATATATAATTTGTTTTTTATACTAAAATAAATTTTACTTTTTGAAGGGGTTTGAACATTTATGTAACCTTGTGGGATACTTATGCCATGGAGATGTCTAAATATGTGGCGACTCATCAAACGGAGAAACAATTTATTATAATACTGCAGTTTGGTCGATTGAAGTTTTATAATGGTTGTTCACATTTATTAAATATTTGTATTGTATTTGTACTATAATTATATTTATACATGTTTAGTACTTTACACATACTACTTATTATTTTGAATTTTAATTTTAATATTGTTGTTATGCAGGAAATCCCTATGTTTCTAACTCTTTTGGAGATCGTGTTAGTCGACTGTTTATTAATGAAGATATTGAAGATATTAACAAGTACAAAACAAGGTAAACACTATTATCCAGTATTCAACTATTTACAATATCTTAAACTTGTAACAATAATTGTGTGAAAGCATTTGTGTGTAAATCAATGTTTTTTATCCAGGCTGGGTTAGAAAATGGCTGATAATCCATCCTCGTGTCATCGACCATATGGAACGTCTATGTTCTGTTCCGATGAAGATGAATTTTTGCATAACACTCCTTTTAGCAACATTGGTGACATTTGTGAGATACAGGAGGTAAGGATAATGTTCATGCTTTTATTTATAGTATAATCTTTTGTGGTTAATTACGATGTATATACTTAAATGTATTAGGTTAACATTATTGAATACATTTTATTTAATATAACTGTAACTATTTCATACCCAATTCTTTCTACTTTCGGTAACTAATTCCAATATTCATACAGGAGTAGCCTTTGGTGTTATTGGGGACTATTTAAGACCTATTTACCGAATTTGGCTGGCACTACATGGGTTGTCCCAAATGTACAAAAAATGTGGTATTGAGTATGTAATCAAACAAGTTGGTGAAGGAAGTTCCGAATTCGAGGAAGAAAAGGTTTTCTAATGTGTGAATGTTAATTGTAGTGCCAAACAAGTCGTGCCTACGCCAAGGTCGAATTTGTTTATTACATAAACGTTATTATAAATGAATCACGGCTGATTAATAAATATATTTAATTTTTTGTTACATCTATTTTTCTTATTTTTGGCAGATTTAAAATTCAGGTTCGTGTACAAGATCTTAATGGTGTTGTTTCTTTTACGTTGTTTCATTGTGACGCTGCACAACTTCTTAATAAAAGTGCTTCTGAATTGCTTGATGAGAATACGGTATTTCATATTTTTCCCTATAGAGTATATTTTGTTATTAATATTTCTTTAATTATAGTTTTCTAATATATAGATCTTTCTTGATTCCTTTTAAATAGGTTGGTGATACAGTTCAATATCCCGAAGAAATTAAGACTTTGTTGGAAAAAGAACTTGCTTTCAAAATCTTTGTATCTGGCTTCAATTTGAACAACAAATATGATGTTTATGGTGTAACTAGGATAAGTGATGATCCAACAATTATCTCGGAGCTTAAGAAGAAGTTGTACGTAGGACACGTACATAATCGAATCCTATTTGTTATTAAAAACAACTTTTATATATAGAAGACATTTTCTTTAAAAAATGAATTTCAACGTTTTTGTTACAGCCTACTGAATCGGAGTCACTGCACACATCTATGTTAGCAATGCCGTCTAATGATATGTCTGTTGCTAAGGTACAATTTTCTTCCACACTTACATTCATATTAAGAAGTGTTATGTATTTTTATAGTTAAACAACCACTACTACATTCATATAAATATGTTCATAAATATTTTATCTTTAGGAATCCAAATCAGACACATGCGATAATGAAATGCCAATGTCCATTGCTGATAACTTTGTTGATAAGAAAGTTTATGTTGAAGGCGAACAATGTTCAATCAGTTCCAAGTATCATATGGCTAAGCGTAAACTAATTGACACAATTTCTGATGATGAAAGCACACCAACGCCGTCAACTAAGATTGGAAGTGGTGGGATTAGGGAGAAAGATAAAATGGAGTAGAATTACACCATCTTGCTAAAGCCAAAGGAAGAGAAGTAGTTCGCTATGATGATGGTCTACGAGTTATATTGCTTTCTGTTTGTTGTTAATTATGTTTGAACAATTTCAGTTTGTTATTTCCTATTTTGTTGATTCCCACTATTTGCTACTGTTTCAAAGCTATGCTACCATGATTTTGTTGGTTGTCTTTATTATGTTTGATATTATGGGTAATCTTTAATAAAGTCATTTGGTTGATTGACAAGTATACTTCCATCTAAATATTTTTTTTTTATTTTCGTAAGAATATTCACATAAGATATGTAGTGTGTCGCTGTACATGGTTACAAGGATTTTTGCTTTTTATCTCTATCATGTTTATTTGTCTAGAGCTTTTCATCTGAGTTTGTTATAACTATTCATGCCCAAATAATGGTATGAGCCCACTGTTAGTTGGATTTAATTAAATTATACATGCATTATTAACATTATGGTCTTTTGTGTTTATAATAAGGTAAAGCATATACATAAGCATGTAACGTGGACTAAAAACTTGAGATTATATGGCAACTTATCCAGTCCCACCAGATCCTTTCCATTTAACGTTCCTTATGAGGCCCAAGTAAGTATTTGGTGAATTTGAGGCTTTTCAATTATAATAACATGGTCCATCTTGTAGAACTCAGACCCAAATACTTAATAATTTGGTGGATTTGAGGCCTGATAATTGATAATACAAAATGTTGTTTTAGAATCGTCAACAGAAGACAATTCCCACTTGTTTCTTTCGCAATGACAATAAACAAGAGTCAAGGATAATCCTTATCCAGAGTTGGGTTGTATTTTAAAGATCCAGTTTTTTCACACGGGCAGTTGTATGCTGCGCTATCAAGGGTCAAAAGTCGAGATGGACTGAAGATAGTTGATGCACGGGGTCAATCATGGTGTTTAAAATGCTTAACTATGTGTTTTTAATGTCGTTTGATTGTTTATATGATTTGAATGCGATAACTACGCATTTATGTGTGATTGTAGGATAAACAACATAATTAGATGGATTCTGAAGCTTAAACGTGGATAAGATTGAGCTCGGATGATGAATCGAAGGTTTGGAAGTTCATAGGGCATTGCGTGTGGCGAAACAAGGCTAACAAAGGTCATGGATGTAAAGGAATGAAGCTTGGAAATTACTTGGATTGAGTTGCGAAGTTTAAAGCGATGATAATAATGAGACTAATGGCTGTAAGAGTTAATGTGTATTGGCGTGCTATAGGTTTGGTGGTGATCTGTGATACTATGCGAGAAATCAAGATGAAATGAAATGGAATTAGATGATGGTTGAAAACTGTTGTTCTGGTGCTGTTGTTCTGATGTTTGTTTTAAGCAGAGCCATACGAGCACAACCATGCTCCATTCGAGCACAACCATGTTCCTTACTAAGCTTGATCATGCTTGTGAGCAAGCATAGCATGATCATGCTTGCTTCTCTTCTGCCAAACAGTTCAGCAATTGCGAGCCGTAGGGGTCCTCTTGCTGTCAGTAGCTTACGCCGACCAGTGCAGCAAACACCAAGATCGTGACCAGTGAATGACAGCCGTAACCCTTGTGTAACTAGCCGTAACCTACGGCGGTTCGTGAGGAAAAAAAGGAAGGTTTGTTGTGATGATATAAAAGCTAAAAACTTTTAACCCAAGGATAAGCAGCCACCAAGGGACGAAAATAAGCTACTCTTTGGAGCATTTTAGAGCTAAAAACACCATTCTTTATCATCATTCATCCATACTTTCGATTTCAATCATCATATTTGGTATCATTATTCATATTTTTGAGTTGTTTCTTGTTACCATGAGTGGCTAAACATCTTGTAATCACCTCCGGGTGTATGGTTTATTTGTGAGACCATAACTCTTGTTTGATTTGGTTTATGGATTGTTTTTCAATTAGTTGAAGAATATTTGTGGTTTTTATCATTTAAACGATTCACTTGTTTTCAATTGCTTATCTTTTTATCATTCACATTCGTTTTTTCTTGCATCTCGTGAGTAGTTTGATAATAGGGAGGGTAAGTGATACTTGTGGGTTGGTAATTTAATTGTACAGGTTATTATTAAAAACTTGTGTTCACTTATCACTTGATTTGAACCGTCCAACAAAACTATGTCTATGTAGTATTCAATCATTTAAACAAGAGTAGGGTGGATCATTAACAGGAAGCTTGGAGGGGATTACTCCTTTCATATTATTGTTTACAACTTCTTTACATTCGTTTTCTTAGAATTCCGAATTAAAAAACAACTCAATTAGATTTTAATTTTATTAGTTAATTTGCAAAACTACTCTTTCCACCAATTCTCTGTGGAGACGACTCAACTTCCACTTTACTACTTATTTTCCTTATTTTTTATTGACCCAACGACATCGATCAAAATGGCGCCATTACCGAGGAGCTAGTGCGCTTGGTGTTGTAGGTTTTGTTTGATTTATCTTTGTTTGCTTTCAAATTCAAAAAAAAAAGAATTAATATTTTTTGTTTTTTTTTAAAAAAATTTTATTCCATTTGTTCGTTTTTACGCGGATATTTTAGTTTGTGTAGGAAGTGAAGTCTTGGGATCATGGACGGATCTTATCAATCATGCACGTGTTGCGGGAAAATTCACATATATGAGGATTGCCTAGTGTATTGGAAAGATCCAATGTTTTGGAAAGAAAAAATGAAGTCGGGTCACACACATCATGGATACTATCAGTCAAATATCAACTACAACTATGAGCTGAATTGGGATTGCGATGATTATGAACCTGAGAGGATGTCATTCTCAATCTACCTTGAAGATTATAATCACCAAAATTCTAAATTGAATGAAATCAGGGATTTGATGAAGGAGATGATGCATGAGAGTAAGTTGAGACATGAGGCTATAGTCCAACAATTGAACCAAACAGATGAACAAATTGCAACATGGGAGGTTGTAACGGAGAAACACCACATCCATTCCTGTATTTGTTGGAGAAACACAAGAAGTATCAGTTGTAGTTAACGAAGAAGAAAAAGAAGAGGGTGTAAGTCTTCCTAAACTTGAAATTGTATGTTTAAACCCAACTGAAGACTTAGCACCTCTTGAAGATATGGTGGCTGAGGCAACCCAAGTTTCTCACGAATCGCCTTCTGTAGTAATTATCACAACTAACACAGTTGGGGATGGGGGTTTGAGATCAAAGATTAAGAAGGTGGTAATGCAAGACATTGGGCAAACTAGTAAGAAATGTACCCACGTTTACTTTATAGTCGTGCCGCACATAAAAAAGAAAGTCTGGATATGTTAGTTACCAAGCCTACATTGGGAATGTGGTAGGCAAATGTTCTTTGAGACCACCATGAGTGAACATCAGGTATGATTCTTGTACATTTTGTATATTTATTTATTTTTAGTTTATATTTTGAGTCTCTTTTGATTTCTAGGAATGCTTGGAGTTTAACTTGCAATCAGATAACTTTGCCTGTGCTCAATCTCCATTCAGGCAGGGTAAATCTGTACACCATCGGTGTATAAGGCATCCCATAATTTTATGTTTTTATTTTTCTTTTGAGTCTTAGTTTCAAGTGTGTTTATCGGCTGCGAATGAAATGCTATACGGCTCGATTGGGAGGAACTGCAGAGGCTCATACGCGCACTGCCTATATACAGGGGAGTCTGTTCCTTTTACTGTTGTTGTTTTTTATTTTTATTTCTGTTTTATTTTATTCCCTATCTTACAATGAGGACAATGTGTCGTTCAAGTGTGCAGGTGGGAAACTTCGTTTTTATTTATTTTTGTGTCTTAAAAAAATGAAAAATTGAAAATGTCTTGAAAATTGTTCTTAAAAAGCATTCTAATCAGACATAAAACAGCTCTTTCGGTACCTACCAGTTTTTTCTTGATTGTTTTGTCAGTAGATCCTTAGTCATGGTCTAATTTGTGGAAAAGTAATATGAACCGTTTTCAGCAGGTATTTTTAAGAAAAAAGTTTAGAATTGCCTGACTAGGTTTAACAAGCTATTGGTAATAAATGTATGCACACATCGGTAACCCGTTTCCCCACTTTTGTGAGATCTTGAGCCTACTAGATGATAGGTTGATTCATATATATATATTTTCATTTGTTGAGAGTAGGCTAGATGTTTCTCTGTTACAGAACTTGTGTGATTTGATACATGATGAGGTTGTAGACTAGATATGCACGTACATGATAAAGGCAATTTAGGATTCCCTTTTCGTTTGACACCTGTGAATTTGTTTACGTGATTAACCTATTTACCTACAATATTACCCCTAGTAGCCATGTTGAGCCCACTACTAGAAAAATACCCCTTTCGTGACGCACATTGCACGTCATAAAAGGGTGTTTATGACACACAGAAAAGTGTCAAGGAAGAACATGTCAAGAAAGGTTTATGACATGCAGGCGCGTGTCATCTTTTAATGACACGCGTTTATGACACTCCTTTACGACACGCTTTTTTGACACGCATTTATGACACACTCTTTAATGACACTCTTTCATGACATGCATTTACGACACACCTTTATGACACTAATTTTGCGTGTCATGTTTTTTTTTTACCTAAAAAAAATTCTGCAAAATAACTAATAAATCTGGATTTATATTTATAATAACAAAATCAATAAATTTCAAAATAAAATTGCATATATTATATATACCACAAAAAAATTACAATTAGCATTTGTCGAATCCTAGCACTAGTTACAAAAATATTGTGTCAATACATTACATTAGTCTAGACTAAACGTACTGATAACTTGAAAATGAAGGTTGCGGCATAACTAGACCACTCTTCACGAATGACATTAATATCCATATCCGTGTTAGCATCTACTCCTCTCCCTACCTGAGACAACAATTAAATTAATAAGATGAAGGTTAATGTTCGTGATGGTTTTAATTTCAAGACGAGAATTATTACTAACATAAACATCAAAATCACTTAATTTGTATAAACATAAATATAGTTGTGTTCTAAACCTGTTTCTGCCTCTTTCCACCATGACCCTCTTCTTCAATGGCCTAGGCTCGTTTGACTCGGCATGTTTGGTTTAATGGACTCGCAAAGGCATAATTTTGCAACTTTGCACTCTGTTTGTCATTGTACCTACATTTGCAAGAAATATGTAAAAGCCTGCACATTATATCAACATAACTGATATACCGTTCCATAGGTCCATTATTAGTACAGCAGGTTACATCACATAACTGATATACCGTTCCATAGGTCCATTATTAGCTAGTTTTCAACATTTGATATGCCAAATTATAAATGACTTCTTCTATACATACAAAGAAAATACTAAGAGGAATAGCGGGTACGTATACTTTACCTTAACGAACATCAGCCGGGTAAAACAACATGGTGACATAATGACCAGTTGCGATTTGAAAGCATGCGCAACCAAATCACCATTACGGTTGACCCGCCGCCATCACAGCCTTATCTACAGTGCAGATAATACACATATGAATAGTCAATCTAGTGAACTCCGAAGACAAATTTACAAAGAATGATTCAAAGTTCAAACCATCATAAAATCAATTCACACAAATACAATAAACAAATCATAAAACAAATCTAGTGAGCCTTGAGAGAAACCGACCGAATCGGTCTAATTAGGATTTATTAGGCATTAAAATTATGAATAAATAACCTAAATGAGTTTTTGCGACTGGTTTTCTTACTGTAGTACAGATTGTTGGAAGTCATGATTTGATATTATAACTAAATTTGTTATTTCATTACATGTTTCTAAACAACAGATTACTGGAAATTTCTACTCTTACAGCTCGTAGTATCTTTTCCGCTAAAGGCCTCAGATTTGGTGGTAATGCGGTGGCAAGCCTAGTGAGGGGAGATACCCAAAGATCGCATCTTCTTGCGGTTAAAACATTCATGGCCAAGATCTGTAGCTGGCACAACACATATCTTAGCCATATCTGATTTGCTAGACCATTCTTTCTTAACTCTATATCCAGAGCTCAAATGGACATTTTTTACACTAAATCGCTTTTCCATTGCCATACGAAATCATCTCATTTGCAATCAAATAATTGAGTATGTCCCTCACATCTTTAGCCGAACATACGACCATTTAACTTCATTTTTTTTCCCAAAGTATCACCACTAAAACAATCTCTAAGAAGCAAGAACACAAACACGCCTGTTGATTTAAAAAAAAAAAATCATATACAGTTCCATAAAACCAACATAATTTGTGATCAAAATAAGTCATTAATTACGTACCTCATCACCTCATGTATGATTATTTATCTGTAATTTGTTGATACTACACATAAAGATTACATACAAATAATTAAAGTCATAATTAGAATCATAGACATATTATGGACGGTGTAAAGGCGCCTTTACCTATTCGTTTGTTAAACCCAAATCTATTTCTTGAACCGACCTTTTGTGTTACGAGTGTTACTTGACAATCTAAGTGTGTAGTTATTATGATGTTATGTTAAAAAAAAAAAAGAGAAGAGGAAAGAAAAAAAAAAGAAAAAAAAAAGTCAGTCAATTCATGAGGCCGATTGACCAAAGTAGACGACGGAAAAAAAAGTTAGTATTATGTAATATGGGTCGAAAATAACCCGCAGTTTTAGTTATTGTGTTTAGTATGAATAAGAGATTGTCATGGGTTGGTAACTGTCCTTGTTTTAGCCACTTTTCAGCCTAACCGTTCACCATCTTTACCCAAAGCCCAAAACCCATAAGTCCTTTAGATACGTGCATTGTCTACAGGTGAGGTGTGATTGTTATACAAGCCTATGATAACAGAGTTACATGTTTGGTTTTGAGTGAATAATACTAGCTCATTACATGCTAGTCCAGATATTAAACTGAGTGGAGCGAAAAATTGTGAGGGATGTGTTGCATGAAAATAAAAAACCAAAAGCATTTTAGATTTAGTCAGGATAATTCTGTTTTTTAAATGCAAATCAATTTGCTTTGCTGAATTAACATATCTAATGCTGATCTGTAAATGGGGTATGACTTTGGACCTTAGCTAAATTATCAGACCCGGATCTTGGGCTGGGTAGCCCGGACGACGGCCCGAGGCCCAAAATATCAAGGGGGCCCGATTTGTTATGAACATTTATATATTTAGCTATGTATTTAAAAGTTAAACATATGAAGTGCCTCAACCTAGTGGTAGGCGCGTCTAATTTTATGTGTAGGTCCCCGGTTCAATTCTCAGCATGTGTAGGTGTTTTTTTTTTCTTTAGTTATCTATATTAGTTATCTGTATTAAATAAACTAGAAATTAAGGTTATCAAATGCTTTCACTTTTTTAACTTTTGCTTCATTTTCTTTCCCCATATTATTTACTTCTTAGAGATTAATCCCATGCTAACATATTTAATTATGTAGTTATTTAATAATTATAATGTATAATTGTTACAATTACGTTTTGTTTTTCTCTGAAAACTTTATATATAGATATTTTATATAATTCTGGGTATGTCGTTGCGATGTGCTTCTGTTTACGTCTGTATGTAATTTTTGCTTAAAATCAAATTGTGAATAATAGTGTACAGGTGATCGAAACACCAAAGTAGGGTATCTTTTGGGCATATGTCTTTCGTTTGCTATGCCGAGTGTTGGAATCACATCGATACCATACATAGCCGAACTGATACCGACAAAAAGCCCACTACGGAGTGCGGGTAATCCCACTAGTTATATATAAAAGCCCAAAATTTAAACCCATATTAAAACAAACAAACAAACAAACAAACAAACAAACATTAAATCTGATTGGAGTTGTGGGTGTTAAAAAATATCACCACAGTCGACAGTTGTGAAGATGTGAACATTAGACCTAGGGTTTGAAGACAATGACCTACGACGTAAAGTTTGAAATAATCCGATTGTTACTTTTATTATGTTTATTTTCTAACACTTGTCGTTCTAATTGGGTTTTTTTTACCTATTATTGATGAGTTTATATTATAGGGAGAGGGCCCAATTTTTTTGTCTCGCCCGAGGCCCAAAACAATTTTATCATTCTCGGAGACGGCTCTGTAAGTTATGATGAGGCAACATATGTGCTAGTTTGTGATAATGTCTTGAGCAGAGTATAAATATAATTTTTTTTTCGAGACGGAAAAAGATAAGTGTGGGGGTTTGATCGGTGCATTTTAAGTAAACTTTGTTTAGAAGTAATTTTAGCAGAAGTCGTTAATATGAGCAAATAATTATGTCTCTTTAACTAGTTTTTATCTTGTTTAGCATCTAATAAAGAATGAGTTAATCTAATATAATTAAAGGTGAAATAATAAAATGACTAAAATGTTTAAAGATCAATCGAATTCAAATAATAAAACCATTGTCTGATCTTTTGTTTTGTCTCAAATATGTCATATAGGAGTTCATGATCAGTGCACTACAACTAAAATAGTGTGGCAACATGGGATTACAAAGTGGGCTTCATTTAATGTTACCAATGATGAAAACATATGTAAGCTTCTTGTGGGTTATAACTGGACTGCATTTTTTAGTGGGCCATATAATTGAGGAGTCACGAAATTGGGAGCCCATGAACATAAAACGGAGCCGCCTTTTGGTGAGGGGAATTGATATAAGACAACAGCTTTAGTAGGGAACGCGGAATTATCATTCGACGGCAAACGAGAGAGGACGCAAGGCGGAAGCCTTGGAGCTGCACGCACTTCAGGAGGAGAACGAACAGAAAAATGCAGCGCGGCTAATCGTGTGATCGTCTCCAGGTGCATGGTTTGCTTAGGTTAAACACAAAACTTTATTTGATTTAGTTTTTTGGATTGTTTTCTTATTGACGCTTTGAGAATACTTGTGGGTTATTTGATTTAAACGAGTTGTTTATGTTTTAAATATTTATCTATTGTCATTCACATTCGGTTTTCTTGCATCGTGAGCAGTTTGGTAATTAGGAGGGTATTTAGCATTTATGATTTGGTAATTAGATTGTACAAGTTGTTATTAAAAACTTGTGTTTTATTATCACTTTGAATAAACTATATACAAGACCATGTCTATGTGGTTTCCAACTAATTAAACAAGTTTGTGTGGAATCTAAAACCTGAAACTTGGAGATTGATCATCTTTCTCGTATATTGTTTTTGCACCTAATCTAAGTTTTTTAGTTGTTTTTTAGTAAATCAGTCAAATCCAAAATCAGTTTAATCTAGTTTAGTTATTTTAGTTTAAATAATCAAACAAAAAGTGTAATACTAACCACATGCTTCTCGTGGATTCGATACCTGACTTACCCTAGCTAACTAGGTTATTTAGGTTTTTGCATGACCCGAACGACAGGTAATCATTTGATGACCGTCTGTCGTCAAGGGTCATGCAAAAACCTAAATAACCTAGGTAGCAAGGGTAAGTATGGAATATCGAATCCACGAGGAGCATGTGGTTAGCGTCACAATGGTTGTTTATTTGTCTAAGCTAGTTTTTTTTTTTTTTTTTTTTTTTTTTTTTTTTTTTTTATAGAAATTTTGGAATGATAACAAAATAATCTAAATAAATAATAAAGATAAATGTAACTTCCACCCGGGATCCTATTCGTATAATTGTGACACCCGGCATATTCAGGTTAATACGTTTCATACTATACATAATACGTTTCATACTTTACATACATACGTTTCATACTCTACATACATACGTTTCATACTTTACATACATACGTTTCATACTCTACATACATACGTTTTATACTTTGCATACATACGAGTCTACCTCAACGAAAACATTGAAAACAACTACTTAATATCATACTTGACCGAGTCGGTTGAGTCGTACCGATGATTCGGGAATCATCAGGAGTCGTTACAATGGTCCGAGAGACCATTGGGTGTCGGTCCATAACCATGTGTACAAGGATCGGTGATTCGTGGAATCGCCGGGTTTAACGCACACACGCAAGTCTCGAGTCCCGGGAATTGGTGAACGAGTGTGAACGTGTTTGTTTTCATGTATTATGTGTTTATAATCATTATGTGACTTATCGGTATGTGTATACGTGGTTACATGCGTTAAAACGGTGATTACACGTAATTGCATGACATTATTGGTGATTACGCGTAATTTCATGATGTTAGGGGGTGATTAGCCCTAATTGCATGCTGATAGGGGGTGATTAGCCCTAATCGCCTATAGGGTAGGCGATTAGGAGGTTTGGGTAGGCAATTAGAGCCCTAATCGCCAATAGGGTAGGCGATTAGTAGCCCTAGTCGCCTGATAATGCTGCACAATCGCCTGACGTGTTTTAAACGACTAGAAACGCCTATAAATACCACCCTTGACCTCTAAAACACCATTTGTGCAACCCTAGCCGTCCCATAACCTATCCCAACACACAAACACCCTCTGGAACTCGTTTTTACATCAAAACAACCATTTCCAAGCTTATTCCATCATTTCCTCTTAAATCCAAGGTGTGTTCTTCAAACCCAAACCTTTATATGATTATGTTTTGATCCCTAAAAGTCCAGACCTGATTTCTAAATGTTTTTGTCTTTGAAAATCCATTAAAAACCGTTTTTAAACAAACCCAAACCTTTATGCATGTTATATGTGTTATATTTGAGTAAAGGTAGGATTTTTATGATTGAAACATGATTGTTCTTGTGTTGTTAAGGTGTTTATAGCTGTTATGAGTTAGTATGATGATGTCCTAGGAGTTTGGAGGTCCATGGTTGTGTATTGTTGATGTTTGGTATTTCGACCCATTTGAATGGTTTTGAATAATTAAGGATGTTATGAGGTGTATTGTTAATTATATGATGTTAGGGTTTGCTTTAGGATGATGCTAGAGCAGTAGGATACTATCGGACAACGTTGTTACGAGAGGAAATCTGGATATTTGCTATTTAGGGCAAGTTTGTGCATGTTGATGTGATGCTTACATGTTAAGTTTACTATTTTGGGAAACGCTCACATTCGGGACTGTTAGAATGATGATAACTTAGGGGTTTTGCTTGAAATATGTTTGTTAATGTGTCATGATTGATATTGGGTGTTTACACATGTTTCGGATCTGATTTGGAGGGTTAAACGCGTGAAAAAGGCTGAACAAAACAGCGTAGGCGATTAGGATTTCCCAATCGCCTATGCTGTAGGCGATTAGCCCCTAATCACGTACCCTATAGGCGATTAGGGAGCCTAATCGCCTACCCACCATGCAATTGTGATCCTAATCGCTAGCTAACTTCTGATAGCATGTCTTATGACTCCTAATCACTAGTTAACTTCAGAATAGCATGTCTTACGACTCCTAATCACTAGTTAACTTCTGAATAACATGTCTTATGACTCCTAATCACCAGTTGGCTTTTCCTAATCACTAGTTGACTTTTCCTAATTGCATGCTAAGTTCCTAATCGCGTGTACTGCTGTTATAAGTGTATTTTGACATTCCGAAACCCGATTCGACACCTAGGAACATGCTAGAAACCCCGTGACATGCCTAGTAACATAGTAACACGTGTCCGGACTTGTTTATGCGTTAATTGGGCGTCAAGCTAGATAGGGTGAATGTTTGCGCATGCTAAGTGTTTAATTGCATAAGTTGCATGATATCTTGTATGTGACTAACACGTGGGATGTCGGGTCACCAATGGGATGTCGGGCCTTGTCTGGTGTGGTCGGTTAAATGTTTAAACATAATTTCATATGTACACGGTTATGGTCTGGACTGTTAGGGACTAATCAACCTACGGGTTGTTAGTCTAACACCTTATACGCTCGTCATGATAGGTCACCGGTATTTGGTGCCGTCTATTGAGCAGGTATACTTGTCTTAGTGCGAGGAGCAGCATCAGGTGAGTTTCACGGCCCCACTTTATGTTTTACATTTCGGGGGAGACACATGCTCATACTTATTTCATAAATTATCATGTTATACTAGTGTTAATTCATTTACATACTATACGATATGTAAAGTCCCGGGGAAACCATGAATATGCTGGATAGCATAACGGGGGAAATGTGGATAGATCTATTGGGACTGACAGACCCCACCCGTCGGCTGGTTGTCGGGCGGGTGCATATTGTCTCGGTCATAACGCTACTGGAGGTAGTGCATAATCGTTTCGGGCAAAAATCATATATCGTTGTCTGTAAATGGTTTCCGGTCGTAGTAGTATTACTCATGCGTCTAGCTAACGCTATCATTTCTGACATAGTGATAACTTGATGGCTTTCATTACTTAAACGTTTAACATAAAACCTGTGAACTCACTGGCATTATTTGCTGACGTTTTTAGCATGTTTGTCTCAGGTCGTTGAGGTAGCAGCTTATCATAGGCGCACGGAGTCACACGACGTCTAGGATTCATATGCATTTTCTTATCTTTTTCAGACTTACGTACTTTGCATTTTGGGTTGTAATAAAGTTACGCTTCCGCAGCGATGGATTATGAAAACTTGATGGTTTGTTTATGTCATTTTACGTATCATATAGTGTCGTTTATTGTGACCGTTGACTTAGATCCTGGTTTGTCACGTGCCTCGCGGTAAAACCCCGCACGTGGAATTTGAGGGTGTGACAATAATCTTGCAACCTATTCGATTTAACCATAAGAACACCACATAGACATGGCCTTGAGATTATTGGTTTGTAACTTTAACTAAAGACGATTTTCAAAAGTAACCAAACAACCTATTAACTAGGGATGATTTTCAAGAGTAACCGAACAACATAATAATCCTTTCACGATAACTAAGGACGATTTTCAAACGTAACCGAACAATCTAGTTAAGCTATTACAACCCAATAACCTAGTTATCCTATTTTGTCACCATAACTATTTAGATTGAAATAATAATTAGGGACATGTTTTCAACGTAAACCGTACGCCTAGCTATCCTTATACAAATACCAATTACCCTCCTAGTGATACTAGTCACGTCAACAGAACAAGTGATATCAAATATGAGCATACGTTTATTCAATCCAACACAAGTAGTAAAAACACTAGTTCATACATAATCAAAACAAGTTCAGAATACAAAATCAATACAAAGATTCACCCGGGGGAAAACTATAATGAAGAATTTAGATATACATCTTCAAGATCCAAGCTTCAATCCTTAGTGTTGTGCGAACTTCCTAAGTAGCCAAAAAGGCTACTGCCACCTTGCGTCCAACCTCTAATAATTGCCGTCAAAAATCCCATCGAAACCCTCCTTTAATTCCATAATACACCGACTTCTTTACTGGGCCTTTTTTTTTCATTCCTTGTGCTAATTACGATGACTTAGCCCATAATATCTTTTGCAATTGGTTCCATATTCAAGAAGTCTACAAAAATAAATTGTCATGGCCCATTTTCAATCATTCCTATAATTGCATTTAATCTATTGAAACATCCCATGACCTCTTGGTCTAGTGGTATAATGTCCTCTTACAAATGTGAGGTTGTGGGTTCAAATCCTTGCAAATGCAAGGTTATGTAGAAATAATGTGGTATAAAATTTGCCGTTAAAAAAAAAATATTGAAACAAAATATTCCAATTGTATCAAAGCACTAATAAATTAAATTTAATTCCACTTTTCCTTGATCAATTTAGTTATCGATTGATTAGCTTCACATGAGCTCATTTAATATTTATCTGCTTATCTATATCTATACATTTTTTTGAACGGCCAACAAATCAATTTCCGAGCATTCTCGGGCACCCTTTTGGCGAATCAGGTACTCGAGTGTACCCGGGCCACCAATTGCCACCAATTCCCGGGAAAACCCGACCACTCACCCGCCCGAAGGCACGACAGTGAAATAATCGGTAAAACCGGCCGGGATCAGGGTTCGAACCCAAGCCAATGGCCGGGTCATCCCTCATTTCCCATCCACCAATGTCCTCAAATGTAGCTAGTGAGAATTGAACCCAAGCCTCCCACAGGAAACTTTAGGCCCTCAACCAACTGGGCATTATAAAGGAGGAGTGACGTATCATATTGTAATTTAGTCATTGGTATAAGTTTTGTTGCTACATGTACAAGAGAATAAAGCTTGTTTGATAGGGGTAGAATAGTCCGTTCAGTGTAAATTAAGATGCTTAAAAGGTTATTATAGTAATTTTATATTTTGTTTTTAGTTAAAAACTAAAAACTCATTCCTTATCTACCCCTCCCTCATTTCACCTTTTGCATTCTTGAAACAATAAGCCACAATCAATGGTTTATTAATGTTGATATCTCTCCACAATGTTCCCTACTCCTTCAATGTGATTATCAGTTTCTTCAACCTAATCGTACCTATAAGTTTATGTGGACTCACCAAATGCTTCACCTCCTCTCATTTTGGGTTTTAGGTTTCAATCCAGTAAGTTGAATTTCTTCTCAGGTAAAGTTCATCAATTACAATGCTTCAACTTGTTAATTTTGTCTTTTTATGGGGTTGTTCCTGAGGCCTCCTATGAACCGCTATTCTTGTTTCTGATGTTTTTGGTAATCTATTTACTCCACTTGTTATTTTATTATTCATCCGATTAAGTTAGTGTGATTCTCATCTGGGTTATTTATATGTTGATGTTAACTTGTGTGTTTTGAAAAAAAATTTGATGACACAACTCAATTATTGTTACTCTATATTATTTGTTCAGGTTATGGAGCTCCTAAACTTAGGTATTCACTGTAGCAAGAACAGTTCTTACCTTCAACTTATTTGACTATCTTTTTTTTTATATATATATAAATCTAAAGTTCATGTTTGTTTGTTTATAAACAGTTAACAATAGCCATAGTTGCATGAATTTGTTGTACTTTTGTAAAAGGAATCTTGCATATTGACTTTCAGAAGTCAAAGTTTGTTACTAATTATTGAAGGCATTTGGTAATTATTTAAACTTTGCAGGCAACTTGCAGACAAAGTTGCAGCTGCGGGATATTATGTACTTGTTCGTGATTTCTTCTATGGTGACCCGTTCACTCCTGAGACTAAGATAGAAGATTGGCTAAGCAACCATGCACCTGTTAGTTTTTTTTTTCTAATCCGAATCTTATTATGGCAAAATTTCATTAGTCTTGCTTGATTTTTTTTTTTATGAATAACCTGTAGGAGCAAGCGGTTGATTTTGCTAAACCAGTTAGACAGGCTCTCAAAGAGAAGGGCATAACTAAAATTGGGGCTGCAGGTTTTTTGTCGGGGTGGTAAGACTAGTATCCGAACACTTTCGTTAACATTTAAATTGGTTGGTGTGTAGTGTTATCGTTTGATTGTTGAATAATAATTGGCTGCCTTGATTGCATTTGTTGTTTTTAATAGCCAAAGTAGTTGTAGAGCTACCAAAGGAAGGTTAAATACAATGTGCTGCACTCTTGCATCCGTCTTTTGTCACTGTAGATGATATAAAGGGTATGTTTTATTTCACAACATTTATTCTTATCCCACGGTTCTTGAAACGGTCCTGTTTGGATCTTTGAAGAATAAAACATAGTATTTATCAACAAAGGTTGATGTCTTTTAGTTAGTTTTTTTGCACCAAATCTTTAGTCAATTTGTGTGATTTCTATTGAAGAATGTTTATTCCCTTTCGATTAACTACCCACGGTTCCGGTGACATGGCGACGATGAGAACCAAGCTCCAGCGAAAATGGAGATGTTTACAACTTTGTGCTAAGATCCGACAACTATCAAATGTGGATCAACTTTCCAAAATTTATAAAAGATTGACAAAAATGTGTTTGTTAGTTAACCCAACTGGACCTGTAGTTAATACACCTTAATATGTGTATATGTGCTTTTGCGGCTTGTTATTTGGGTTCATATTCCCTTGGTTTGGTATTATGAAACAATATTGAACTTCACAAATTACCCTCAAAATGATCCACGGGAGCGAATAGGACTTGCTGCCACTGCAATAGTGGTATGTATTTAAATAAAATTTCATTTTTTATTTAGCTTTTCTAATAAACTTAGTACTTGTCCTATAGAGAATGGTTTAGAACTACTTTTAGCGAAATCTTAATGTTTGTTCGAGGTGCATCTTCAAATAGTTGCAAGAAAAATACAAGCTTTGACTTTCTTGAATGAAATTGCAAAAACTATTTGAAGAAATTATTAAATTGTTAAGAGTTACAAACCAATATGGCTTCTCAAATTCAACCTAAGACTTCTTGACCCGTTTGAGCTGAACCTGTAACCGTACCTACTCGTTCTTCCTCCTTTAAATATTTACTTAAGAGGTTCTATGTTTAATGCAACTTCAGATTTACATAGTCAAATAATCATACGATGGAAATCAAGATCATGATGATGATACAGATGAAACCTAAAAAGAAAGCCACATCAAAGGTTGGAGGGTGGAGAAGGGGATTTTTGGAGGATTTTGATGGTCTTTAACCGGTTGGATGTGGCTTTCTTTTTTGGTTTCATCTGTATCATCATCATGATGTTGATTTCCATCGTATGATTATTGAAGTATCATTTGGGTATAATTTTTTGTGAAAAAATTAAACAAAAAAAAAAAATTTGAAAATTTTGGGTCAATCAAACATGACCGGATCCTGTATCACTTTACAACTACCTTGGTCTAAATAGCTCCAAAACAGCCTGAACCAGCTGAACTACCCAAGAATCAACATGAACCAGCCTGGACTAAACAAAAACCAACCTAAACTACACTAAAGCCAGCCTGAGTTGGACTAATAGAGGCATAAGCCAACCTTGTCAGGCTGTTGAGAACCACATTGCAAAAACCATTTTTTAGACTTGTATCAAGTAGGAAATCACTTCTTATTATATTTGTAGGAAGGTATTTACTATTAATTTTTTAACTATTTATGCCTACTGCTATTTTCTGTCTTAGGTGTATAAGTTTTTGAGCCATGCGCCTAGACCATTGTGTCTTATGTGTGACTTGTACCTTTGACTACCTAGCTATCTACTATAATATATAAATAAAACTACTTGTGGGACACTTGGCACTTTCTTAGAGCATCTCATTTTGTTATTCCCGCCAACTTCCTTTACAAGTTTCTTTTTTCCTTTCCTAATTTTTCTCATAAACCTTAACCAAAAAATTTATCCTCCCTCTTATTAAACTTTTTTATCCCTTCATTCTTTCCCAAATCTTCCATTTGACCCGCACAATATTTCTCTTTCCCATCCAAAATGCAAGAAAACCCGGGTGCTAGCATGAGCATCTTTAGGGCTGATTTTTATTTTGTTTCCCTGCTCATTTGAACAGATTAATATGGTATCACATTGTGCTCCGTTTAATACCCTAACCCAAATTGCTACACATGCTACTTTCTTTTCTGATGATCACTTACAAACCCTAACAAAAAATAAATTATCTCTTAATCGGGCACTGCCAAGATTCAAGATCCTCCAACATGTGAACTTAGTCTCATACTCACAATTCAGTCTTCTACTCACCGAATCTATAATATCATTAACTTTATGTGTTGCAATTATTATGGGTACTCATATTTTCATTTTGTAATGTTGTGTTCTGAAATTTACATCTGCTATTAGATTCTTGATCTTTTATTATGCAATTATCTTTTGTTTTTGGGCCATTTTTTTAGATTCCGATTCTTAATCATGAATTGGTTGGTTTGGGGATTTTTTTTAAGAAAAAATCTAATACAAACTGGGAATTGTGGGTTTCAGGGATATAATTCATTCATTCAATTCTTATATGTCGGCTGCTCTGATGTGGAATTCTTCATCAAAGAGTGAGTACGTGTGTGTGTTTGATTACTGAATAAGAAGTTGTTGCTTGATTATCTATTTTGTGGTATTCTCATGTTCAATTGTGATTCTAAGTATGTTTTGTTCTTGGGCAGATATGATTGATTCTGGAAGGTTATGTTTGGGAGATGGGCAAAGAAGGTTGCTAAAGCAACAAAGAATGGGCAAAAATATGCTAGAGATATGTAGCAACATTGTATGTTTGAAGGTATCTTTTGTTTACTCCTTTACCTTATGGATACCTAGATCTTCAAAATATTGATTTACCCTCAATCAACAAAACTTTAATCGATCAATGATTAATTATTATATATTTTTTTATTTCAAAGATTAATCGATGTTTTTTCGTGTTACCAGCAGGGGGTTTTCCCTGGAACAGGAGACGGGTGGGCCGAAGGGCTCTGTCCGTATGGACTAGAGGCCGTCTGGGCCCCTTTCGGCCATTGGGGGCTGCGTACAGAGTAACCGGCAATACTTTAGTTGATCGTTAAAAAAAAAGCAGGGGGTGTTCGTTAATCTTACTTCAACGTGTTATTTAACCTTTCACGTCCCTACATTGTATGCTTAATGTTGACCACATTAAAAATATTAGTTTACACATATTTATGTATTAAATTCATGTTCACGTTGTTTGTGTTGCAGATGTGTTTACTCATGGCTATTTTCTTAACAAAGTTACCAATAACCTTCTTATTGTTCTGTTTTGTATTGCAGATGTGTTTACTTTATTTTCTTAACACATAGTGGTGATCATTACTTTATCTCTAAAGGCTAGAATAGAAAATGACTTCAGAAATATTATGAGAAATACCATATTTTGTGTTTTTTGTTTTACCTTCTTTTCTTAGTATGATCTTAATTATGAACCAATCCTTAGGGGCGTAGCTAAGTACAACCCAAGGTGTGCGGCCGCACATCTTGAAAAAAAAATTAGTGTATTTTATAAGCGAAAATCCTGATCGCACCTCTTGAAAGTTTGAAAAAAGCCCCCGATCACACCCAAAGACCCCGATCGCACCCGTTGAAAAACAATCCTGGATCTGCCACTGCCAATCCTATTTAAAAACCAAAGCTTATGCTTTTGTTATGGATTTCTAAAGATTATATTCATGATATGGTGATTCTCATTTTAACATTGGTTTGTATCTGAAATATGTATATACCGTTGATTCATATTTTGTTCCAAGTTTACATAGAAAATTTTGTGAAACACGCAGATACAGAATATCCCCATTTCTCAATGTCCTAATGAGAGGTTTATCAAGTATTTTAATGCCTAGAAATTAATTTCTTATGTGGATTAAAAAGATTTGATTTGTGTATGCTAAGTTGGATTAGTATTTTGGTGTCAGATGCAGGTTGTAGAAGCATGAATTGGGAATCAGATGACATCACTTATGGACTTATGGTTATAAGAGAGCTAGCAGTTGATTTAACCAGTATTTCAAAGATTAGAAATGAATTTGTTAAGTGGATTAAATAAAATTAAAAGTGCATTAGAAATAAATTTGTGTACATGCTTTATTGCTTATGTAGCATATGGTTTGTACATGTTTCACTAAAGTTGTACTAATTTGTTTGTAATTCAAAACTTTGTAACAACTTATTTGTAGTTTTGGAAATTTGTGACCAATAATTGTAACTTTTAATTTTTCATTATTATACTTTGAAGTTTAACGACCAATTTTTAATGTAGCATTTTCATGACGTAATATGTACATAAAGTGGTCTTCTCCAATTTATGATGTAGTAGTGTCACTTTTTTTTCTTTGGTTTTTTGGATCGGCTAAGGAAATCACCTTGGTACCCCGTTTTGAATCCTATTTTTTCGCATCGTCCCTGAGGGCATAAGCCCTTTCAATGTCAAGGGGTGTATTTTTGCTGATACTAGGATTCGAACCGTGTACCTCTCCTGGGTGGGAACCTCCCTAAAATCAATATGTATGTTTAAATATTTTTTTAAAAATCTCATTTTTAATGTTACCCGTGTATACCACGGGTTCTAACCTAGTATATATATATAATAGGAAAAATAGTATATCTTATGAGCAAGGTTGAGATACAAGACCTTGAATACAAGCTGTGATGTAGTTCGCATATTTATTAAAAGCCCTAACTTTATGTGTCTAGACCAATGGCAAAGCTTGACCCGAAGGTTCGGGGGTAGGATGTCACCGGGAGTCGGAAGTCACTAGTTTCGGGGGGTCGAAAACCAGTTTCGGGGGGTTGAAACCCTATATTTTCAAAATTTTCTATACGAATACTATATAATCGAAACTTCTGCGCAAAAATCCGGGAGGGGGGTCGGCCGCCCCTCCCCACCCCAACTATCCTGCGCCACTGGTCTAGACCCATTTTCCAAGCAATGCGTAATACAATATTACGGTTTATTTTGATTATCTTTTTCTAATGTTCGCTTAGAATATGTTGTATCAACTATTGAGAAGAAAACAAATTATTTTTTAAAAAACATCTGAATTTAGAAATATAGAGAATATCTTAGTTTTTTTATATTATTGTTGCTTGAGGATAAAAAAATGTAACCGAACCTATCATGTCATCTTCTAAAGTGATCAATTTTGAATTTTCTAATGGTCATCCTTACAAACCATATTTAGCATTCAATATATGATATGAATATGACTAATTTGATTATCTGCATCGTGCAGGTTTTATGGAATGGAATGTTAGGAACCCGGAATGGGATGTGTTTGCAATAAACATCATAATTCAATCTAATATTAGTCGGGATACCCGCCGCAACGCGCGGACATTCCCACTAGTATCATTTAAACTCATTATATCAAGGAGGCATTTTTTTTTTGAAAAGAAAACTTCAATAACCTCAACTCAAAGAGTCCTCAAAGAAAGGACCTAAGAGCGAAAAAACCAATACATCAATCTAAAGGATAATTACACCGTACTTTCCACTCGATATCTTTATGTCTAGACCTATGACGATACCAAAAAAACGACGTAGATTTTACAATTTCAACAATCTCAATAGGTCTACGGCTTTTGTTGTTAAAGATCCGATCATTCCGCTCGTTCCAAATCACCCATAAGGTCGTATAGACTATCCCTCTAAATACCCGTCTAGCCTGTTTTGAGTTGGTACCACTGTTCGGTATATTGAGAAGATCTTCAACCTGGAACGCAAAGCTATGAGGGAGTCGACACCAACCTTCAATTCGAAACCATACTTCTTGTGAAAAACGGCAGCCGGTATACAAGTGCAAAGCGGTCTCCTGATCGTCGTTACAAAGGCTGCAGCCTTGTCGAATGATGTTGACTCCACATTTGATTAGTTCGGCAATTGTGGGCAGTCGATTGAGCACCAACCTCCACACCATAATCCTACATTTTAGAGGCACCCATGTCTTCCAATGAACCATCGATCTGTTGGAGCCCATATTATAACTCGAAAGGAGGTTTTTAGCCGAGGCAACTGTGAAAACGCCATCCTTGTCCGCTTTCCATTTCCAATGATCTCTACCCTCTCTCTGTGGAATCTCATGAATATCGTTTAGAAGAGAAAACAACTCAGAAATCTCCTCGGCTGAGGAGGGCTGCGTACGCCAATCCCAATACATTACCTTGGAGTTGTCATCCCAAATAAGACGATTCGATACCAAAACCCATTTTTGTCTTTCAAGTCTAAATAGGTTAGGATAGAGCTCCCGTAGAGGAACGTCCCTTAACCAAGTATCGCCCCAAAAGCTTATAGAATGTCCGCCCCTTACCTCTCCAACAAAGTGGGAGTTAAGAGTCGCCCCGTTTGGCAATTTTCTTTCCCCACTTTAACTATAGATTTCCAACACCCGCTTAATCAAGGAGCCATTTAAATATAAAAGGTGATTAAAGTAATATACATTTATAATATAATTAATATCAAATAAGATGCACATAAATTGCACCAATCAAACACTAAAATATATACAAAACTAGCCTATTAATAAGGTGTGTTTCACAACACATCAATAGTTATACCGGATGAAGATGGCAAACTGACGAACAAAACATCAAACATTGTGTACAAAGAAGTATTTCAAGCTTTATGAATAATTTTATAACATTTTGATGCATTTTTTTACTTATCTTCATTGACGTTATGTACATACAACTTCAATAATACAAGTATTAATTTAATACTTTTTTATTTTTCTTTGGTTTGCACCGTGGGGACCCACGAGTCTCTAACCTAGTGTGTGTGTGTGTGTATATATATATATATATATATATATATATAGCAACAAGTGGATCAATATTTGTGGTGGCTGCTCATTCTAATTGGATGTCTAAATGTTACTACTTATAACATGCTGAATCAACTTTTCTGTATTCTTTATTTGATATTTATCTAAAAATTATCATTGCTATTAGTCTAAGAATTTGTATGTTAACTGGTTATAACAGGAAGGATGCAAAATTTGTGTGATTAAGAGAGATTTAATCGATCCAAACAACATTGTAGGTTAATTTCTACAACTAGGTGACCTCTTAAGCTTATTGAAGTTTTAAAGTTCAAACTAAACCATGTTGGAATAACTACCTTTATGAAGTGTTCTTGATGTATGCCCTTTACGACCTCAACAGTGTGCATGTTCTGCATAATAGTGCATAAATATGTTCCGTACTACTCTCTTCAAAATCAGCAGCGCCATGTTTATGTAAAATAATTGGTCTCGACTAATGTATTAATTTTATTGTTGTCTCAGGCTGGGGGAGGAGCGGATCATTACGGGGATGAGGACATGGATGTCGTACGCGAAGAATGGTTAGGCTACGCCGCAACATTTATTTTCAAATGATCGAAACTTGTTTGAAGGCAATGTAATGTCGATACAATATATTTTTGTAAACGTTAAACGTTGTTTTAGATTAGTTTGTTATTAGATAAATATGGATTATATAATGAAATGATGTTTTTGTAATTAGTTTGCTAATTATTTTGCATATAATAAAATGGCAATAAATCAAGGAGGGTAGATATGTAATTTTACAGGAATTTTTTTTAGATTAAAACATTATGACACGCAAAGAACGTCATAAAATTCTGTTATAAAATGTGTCGCTAAAAACTGTTATAAAAATGTGTAATTAAAAAGTGTCATAACGCGTGTCAATAAATGTTGTCATAAATGTGTGTCATAAACAGATGACACGCAAAAATATGTCATGTTAAATTTATGACACCGCCATCCTTGACATTTTTTTCCGTGTCATCAGACCCCTTTCTTAAAGTATCTGGCTTGCTAAAACATTGGTTAGTTTTGAAGGTCGATGTTCGAGTAAGGTTATTAAGAAATTATGACCAAAGAAGCTGTTTATGTTATGGCACAAGACTATATATTGTCACTTCACAAGCGGGTTATGAAAGCAAAATTCATATATGGAGGTAATATTTGAACTCGGACTTTAATTCCAAGAATTAGTTTGATACCTTTGGATAAAAGGTTCCTTTCATATTGATAATTTCCATTATGAGTATGTTTTGCAATAACTATTAATAAAATTCAGGGATAGTCATTATTTAGAGTTGGTTTGTTTTCAAAAGATCTAGTTTTCACGTATGGACACTTGTATATGACGTTGTCAAGAGTTAATTGTAGAGACAGAGTTAAAGTACAAATATTAGACATAGTAGTATGTCAAATAAAACAACAAATATTGTATACAAATAAATACTTAGAGAATTATCAATTTCTTTTTAATTTTTTTATTGTATCTTCTATTATGTAGTTTTCTTCAAATCTTTTATTTATAAAGCATATTAGTTCAACTCATGTATTACACGCCATATTATCTCAACTCATGTATTACATGGCACATTATCTTAACTCATGTATTACATGGGTAATAAACTAGCCTAGTATTGTAATATAAAACTAGAAAAAAAGAAATGATGAGATGATGTATTTTTCCCTTGAGAAACATTGGTTTCCATTCACACCATGGGTTGCTGGGTAACGGTGAACCCTCTCCCGCCCACTCACTTGGGTGCGGCACAACGTTCATGTGGTCCTAAGTCTGATGCGCCTGGCCTGCCTCTCACGATCACTTATCATAACGTATGATCTAATATTATGCAAATAAATATCCCTTTCTAATTTTTTTAGCTAGCTTCTTGGTATTTTGCAAGGATGGTACTTGAAAAGAACATTTATAAGTTTAACATCCAAAAATATATTTTCAGAGAGTTCATAATGACTCGCTACACTTGATAGATACTTGCCTTTATTAATAAATTCGATTTAATAAATGAAGGCTACTAGACGAGTAACAAGCATAACTGTTCTAATCAAGAAGATCCCACATGGCGTCATCTATGGGAAAATCAAACAAATTGTTTTGGCCATCTTCATGCTGGACAACATGATTTAAACCTTCCTCCTCAACATTAACATCTCCACAGTCTTCAAATAACTCGTCCAAAAACTCGCTAATCTTGTTCTCAGATAATTGTGGGGATGAGACTAACCCTTGGGAAATATCGAAGGCGTTACCCAAACCATAATTTGTTGATGTTATCAAGTTACCCATGTTATGAGGTTCAATGCGAGGGTATGGGTTTAATGGTTTTGTGAAGGTATGTGGTTTTGGCCTAATAACCGTGACCATAGCTTGTTTTGACTGCTCGCCGTGTTTAAGTTCTTCGACTAAAAGATCTTTTTGTCGTTTGGGACGGGATCTAACATGTGTGTTCCAGTAGTTCTTCACATCATTAGCAGTTCTTCCTGGTATTCTCCCCGCAATCATTGACCATCTATAAAATCAAAATTAAACATCACATGGTTATAAACATATTACATGCATGATGCATCTTAAGTTTGCCATAGATAAGGATGTGGGTCGACAATATTTCAATTTATACATGTAAAGAAAATATAAAATATTAAAAAAAATGAGGATGTAATTCGATTAACTACCTATACTTTATATATGTTATTAAAAATAAAATGATTATCTCAAAACCTAATTGTAATTCTTAGCTTTATCCCTTGCAACAACAAGTTATCATTATTTTACGTGACTGATCCTTACCGGACCGAAAGTTTGGATATTATCCGAGTATGAAATTAAATTTCATTATATACCAATAGAAATTACATTAGAATGTTAAGACAGACAAGCAACAACTTGCGCCGGCTCACAACTGTCTTTAGAGATATTTCCCCGTTGTGTTACGAATATGAATGAAAACACTTGTAATATATGTCTTTTATCAGTTTAAGTTTGAAATTACTTACCTGTTTCCAAGAAGCTTGTGAAGCCTATGCATGAGGTCAATTTCATCTTCCCCAAATTCTCCTCGTTTTATATCCGGTCTTAGATAATTCAACCAACGCAGCCGGCAACTCTTCCTACATCGGTTTAAGCCTGTGAATTACACAAAACACTATTGATGTCAAACAACCAAATTAAGGGAACTATTGTATGTTTTGTTGCTTGAATATTCATAAGTAATGAGATAAAACAGTTTGTGAAGCCAAAAGTATATATAAAATGTATGTTTTACCTGCTTTGAGTGGTACCAGGTGCCACTTCCCTTCGCCATATTTCTGGATATAGTTCTTGAGAAGCATATCTTCTTCTGCTGTCCATGCACCTTTCCTCAACTCTGAACTCGTAGTACCACTTGGTCTCATTCTTTTTACTATATGCAAGGTTTGTTGTACTTTTACTCAAGTAGTGAATAAGTTTCTTTTGTAAGTGATTGTTTTATCTTTGACATTTGTTCTAATTAATGTCAATTTTACAGATATATATAGATAGAGAGAAAAAATTTTTACGTTGTACCAACCCTCCACGTATATATTACCTACGTGCATGCTAATTTTTCCACAGAAAAGTCAACATAATGATGAAGAACTTCCAGCAAATACAAATACTGAACATTATTGTAATTCAAAAGTAGAATCATGAAATTATTTTAAGAGCATTTGTTCACTAATAAGTTATAAAAAATTAAAATCAGTTAAAAATCTTTTGCTTGAAATACTTGAATTTGAATTAAAATTTTTCATACTACCTTAGCCACGTGGATCGGGTACACGACAACATACCCTCGCTATTGTCTCCGCGAGCGACCAAACGCGATGGCGGTCGCGTCCGCTAACGGGCTGATGACCGTTTAAAAATTAAAAAACAATTTTTTTTTACCATTTTCATTAATTACATTTTACCAATATATATTTACCTCACATTTTTCACCATTCTTCATCTTCATCTTCATTCTTCTCATTCTTCTTCACACATTTACCTAATTTTTACCCAACTTCTTTAAAAATCAACCAAAATCATGGTGCAATGGACTGAGGAGGAGAAACTCGCCTTAATAATCGCATACAATCAAGTGCACGGTGACGGCGCGTCGACAAGCTGTGGTTCCCGAAGCTGCGGACCACAGTGGGGAAAAGTCCTAGTGGAGTTTGATAACCTTGTTTGGGGAACCAAATGTACTTGTGATTCAATATCTCACAAGTACAGAGATATGAAATTGAAGTGTCAAAACTTCCAAATCGCGAATAAAAAAGTCTCTAAAGATCTCCCCAGTAAAACAGAAAACGTGCTCCTAGCTTTTACGCACGTTGAGTATCTTTCAAAGGTTAGGCATGACTTTCATTATGTTTTGACGTGGCAAATAATACGATCAAGCTCAACCTTATGTTTTTTTTTTCAATGGTTTTTATTTTAGTGTAATATTTTTATTTTTTAGTGTAACGGTTTTTTTAATATAATGTTTTTTTAGTGCAATGTATTTTTTATTTAATGTAATGTTTTAAAATATGCTATGTAAAATATTTTTGTTTTATATTTATTAATTAATTTAGTAAAAAATGACCTGCTCACCTTGAGCCACAACGGGATCAAGTGAGCAGGTTTCAGTCGCGAGCCAGTGACACGTGGACGCCTACTTGGCACAATATTAAAGGATCAAGTTATGGCTCAATATGAGCCACAATACATAGTCTTAGAATATGTTAAACATTTGTTCTTTAATTAAAAGGGAAATTGGATTTAAATACTATTCCTTGTTTGCCACTATCATTCCCAACTATTATTTTGACTATCAATACTCTCAACTTTACACTTTATTTATTATGTCACTTCCAAACTAAGATTCAAACACTTTCTCATCATTAGAACTTGACCCTGATTTCAAAATAAGGGTGACATAACATACAATGTTTAAACTTGGGAATATTGGTAGTTAAAGTGATAGTTGGAAGTGATATTAGCCAACAAACAATAGTTTAGAGTATTTAAATCTAATTTTCATAATTAAAAGTAGTTGAATTCTTCCATAAGTTGCACCAATAATTTGATGGGTATCGGACATCACAGTGATGACATTGGTATGACAAGTGATGTGTAGTTTTTAGTAAGTTAAAAAATAGTTTAATAATGTTATAAACTTAATAATTTATTACCTAAGAAAAAATGGTTTTTTTTTTTTTTTTTTTTTTTTTTTTTTGCTAAAACATGATTTAGTATTAAATTTATAAACTAAAACCTATAAAAGAGACAAGTGAACATATCATGTATAGTATAGTTGTTATGCTAGTACCATATATCAACCCAATGACACGACTTTTATTACTCCATTACGAGTTACTAAGTACAAATTTAAAGTAAAAGATACGTTTATAGTCTAGAGAAAAAATATTGAAGTGTGCGGATACACACATAATTTTACAATGAAATAAACACACGTTTGGTTTTAATATTTATAAAAATGGTTTAGACCTTAGCATTAAAACACTAAACAAAAAGGTAAGTGTACCCTGTCATATATGTAGTAAGCACAGACAAGAACCAGATATCGATCCATGGATGCGAGCGGATGCAATAGTACTTAAACTCTATCCCTGATTTACCAGTAAAAGATAGTTTTGAAGATGTTTAAACTAGATTATTTCTAAAATGCTAAATGCTAAATAGGCATAAGGAAGACTCTAAATACAAAATACATATAAGACACTATAATAACAATCCTAGCATGTCAACTACATAATATATGTTAAACAGGCGTGAGATCAATATTCCCATTTTCAGACAATTAGTATCCCTTTCGGGAATCCTAACATGACAATTATACGGAAAGCTAATACGATAACGCACGTTAACCACCTAAAATTGTTCATTAGCGAGCATCTGATATAATCTCATGCAAATCTTCTAAAGATAAGTTAGTCATCTGTTAAGAGTTTTCTAATCTCACTAATCAAGGCAAGCAATACTAAAACACAATACGACCACCTAGACTAGCATAAAGTAAAGCATATCACAAACTATTCCATTTTACCAATTTTGAACACAAATATACTAAGATCGCCATTTTCACCAAAATAACTGACAAAGATCAACAACTGTGTCAAAGATCCGTAACAAAACCATTAAGTTCTTAAAACCCTTTTACGTGCCGATAAGCATTTCTAATCATTATTCGATTGACTTTAACCAAACTAATACTCGTTCCGAGTTTCATGGTGTAAACACATTAACAAGTTAACTAGTCTACTACCGATCAATTAAGCGGACAGTTTTTCAACATGTATCCGACTAACACAAAACGATAATCATCAAAGTCATTCAAACATAACAAGAAATCCAACAACAACGAAACATGGTTGCAATATGATCATCAAGATTCAAACATGAAAAAACGCTAAAATCATATAAAACATGATTAAACATACAATGATTGTTCTAACTACTAGATACTAGTATTTTTACCCGTAGGTTTACAAATACATAACATAAACATCACATTCAGACCTAAACAAACTGATTTGAACATAATATAAGCTTAATAATAAAACCATAAAATGCCTAATGTGATGGATTGGATGATGATAGATGATCCCGATCGCCTCCCGAGCTTGTTATACGGCTTCTCAGAAGCTTCACACGTCCATAAATCGCCCAAGATCGCCCAGAAAAATACCCAAAACCTGATCAGTGAGTTCTGCTATGTTTTTATAGAATTCTCAAAAAGGCGCACAACCATGCACAACTGTGCACGGTCGTGCACTTTATTTTGATCGTGACGTCACTAATGTGACAGGCAAGTGGGCTACTTGGTCTCTGAAAATATCTGCGAAGCTTGCACGGTCGTGCACCTTTGTTGCACGGTAGTGCTGATTATGAAGTAATCGGGAACATGCTTGCACTACAGTGCAGCCGAGAAAATGGGCTCTCACAGTTTGTCAGGTGAGCCTGCACGGTAATGCAGACTTGGGTGTCTGAGAATCCCAGTTGCACTGGCAGTGCAACCTTCAGTTGGCGAGTTAGGGTGGGCCTGCACGGTAGTGCACAAATCTTGCACGACCGTGCAGGTGTGTCAGTTTCTTCTGAATATGCAGGAAATGTCCGTTTCATTCCAGTTTTCGCCCGTTTTTCTTCAACTTTGTCTTTAGGGCGTCGTTTAAGACCTGCAATAACAATACAAAGTAATTAAGTACCGAATTCGTGCAATTATGGTCTTATATATGTATAATTTAACGTATATCAAACCTCCTCACACTTGAACTTTGCTTGTCCTCAAGCAAACAACAAAATGGAATTAAACGAAAAACTCGCCAATTGGCAACAAAGACAAAATAACCTGTAGAGATAAGTACCTAGCCAACATATATAATTAGGCGACAAAATAACTAAATGGCGACAATTCACTTCCGATCAACATAACATGCAAACCCTTACACGACTCACAATGTTCACACACACTCGGTTTTATTTATGATACATACGTGTAATGTGTATGTGTAAATCGCTCCATTGCCAAGACAACGAATCGTGCAATATCATAAGCTTGTCAAAAGATCTAATCTTCACCAACAAACGTGTGAAAAAGCATGAATCATGAGGTCTTAATAGGGTTGTAATGATAGGCTAAGGTAAGGGTGTGGAATGGATATTTATAGTGACAAAATGGCTAAAACTCGGCGGTTATGTCTAAATAAATAGAAACAAACATAGCTATACAAAACACACGTGAATAAAGGCGATTTTTATTTAAATCGAGCTAAACATACAAATTCTAACTTTAAAGTACTGAAAATTGCTCGAACACTGCTAATTCACCCTATTTTAGGGTGTTCTATTTTTCTGGATTTTTCTTGATATTTTTTTAATAACGGATATAACCGATAACTATAACACGAATATATACAACACACGGGCTCTAAATATATAAACCCGAACACGAACTATTTACAACACATAAACGAGTTAAACAATAACCTATACCGAGTTTCAACACAAAAGGTTTAAAAGAAAAAGGCTAAATTTGGTTAAGTGGTGAAATGGTGTGGTAAATAAGAAAAAAAACGGGATTAGGCTCAACATGGTTGACTAGTGGATAACATTTGGGTGCGGGAAAAGATAGAATGAAAAGAAATGGCTAAATCAAAAGGGTATCCTAAGTGCCTCAATCATTTTAATACAATTTTACACGTTTCTGATCTAAACAAGCCTGCTAATGACAAGTTCTAAAGTTCACAAAACATCCGACTCACTCGATAAGCATGTCAAAGAAATGAAATGTATACTAAGGCTCAAATTCTCACGTAACCGGAAGGAAATGGGTGCAAGTGTACGAATTTAGCATGCTAGTATCACGTTTTTTTTGTCATGCCTCAAGTTATCTTTATCAAAAACTAGTTAGGCTTGATGTTTTTAAATATATATACATACTTAAAGGTTTATGTATATATATATACACACACACAATATAGGACAAACAAGATATAACCCCTCCCCACACTTAAACGTCACATTGTCCCCAATGTGAAAATAGATAGCGTTTATGAATTAGCTAACTATTGTGTGAAAAAGGAGAATAATACTCCCTGGTGTCGAAGAAAGTTCCGGGAAAATAAACGGCATAAAGCATCCTCAACGGTGCTCCCCCGTCTCCTGCATGATCAACATACTTGACAACAATAAACACATCAAACCCATTAATCATCATCTAACAAATAAAACAAACTAAATTTAAGTACTGAAAGAACATAAATAGTACGAATACAAACTAAAGATGTCTTGGGTGTAAGCACCCTAAATAAAGTACGAATACAAAAGCAAATAAAATAAACAAACATAGAGCTGCATCATGGCGAGAGTGGCTACTGTTCTTCTCTGTGATGAGTACCGGACCCGCCTGGCTGGTCGCCGGGCGGTGGCCCGAATGGAAACCGAGGTGGGTTACCGAAGTAACCCGCTTGAGCCTGCTCTAAGCCATGAAATATGAAGTCAAACCCACTACGCATCTCCTGCCGCATAACCTGTTGTGTCCTCCCCTGCTGCTGAACATTCAGCTCCATGGCCTGGAACTTATGATAAAAGTCAGGGTAAGATGGTATATCTCGTGGCTAGGCATACTGCTGGTGTGGCTCATGGTGGGGGCCTGGGTGAGGTGGTGTTTGTGGTGGTGTACCTGGACCGCCTCCACCTCCCTGATCATGCATCTCCTCGTCCTCTACTGCTGGTAGAAGATCCCAAACCTAGTTGTCATGGTCCCTCAGTCGTATCCCATCCTGTGTGTCTATAATATGGCCCTGGGCCCCCAGCGATCGCAGATCGAGCGTTGCCCCGTATGCTGCCTGATTCAATGTAAGCCTCACCTCGTCAATCTGTACTCCCAAGTCCTCGGCGAGTACCGTAACATACTCGCCTCCATGAATCTCACTCCCTTTGGTCTCCCCGTCTACTGTAAAGAAGAACTCGGCCATCCGCGCTGACAAGTTGAGGGGTTCACATGTAGAGAGATGATATAAATATAAAAGGTCAGTAGTTGGATAGTTTCCCGAGCTGTCCTTTCGTCCACAAATGGTGCGACTGAAGATGAAGTGCAACATCCGTAGGAGAGGATCCTTAATCTTTGAGGCCTTGGCCGACCTAGGATTGTAGGTTGGACCATCAGCTATAGTAGCCCAGTAATCTGCTCGATCATCAGGATCGGCGAAGTTATGCACTGTAGAGAATATGTCGGAGTCTATGTCTTCTTATGTGTAGATCCCGAGTTTCTTCCCCAATTTCGCCACAGACCATCTATGCCACTGCCCTCCTAGTCTAAAGGATACATTTTTTCGTGAAAATTTCTGATTTCCCCTTCTTTAGGCTTTGGGTCGGAATAGGAGGAAAGGATCTCTATGGTAAGTTCGAGATACACAGGTTTTTGGATGTTCAACAGGTGGGCTAATTGTTGGAAGACCATATCCGTAAATCTCTCATGTCGGTTTAAGGCAGCCAGTAAATCCCAACTCAGCCGAGTCGGCGTGCCAAACATGTCTCTTCTGTTCCATAAGTTGAAGAGCTTATTGATACACCGTGATTCCTTGGCATTCCGGTTGTCAAATGTTAGGAATATGTGTTCCATCTGCATATAAAAACACATTCCAAACTGTTAGCATATCAAAAATTATGGTTCCTGTCACACCACGCCAATGGCGGAAACACGTGGCGCAACGCTCGAAAGCATATCAAAGTCAAGATTAACACAAACTATATTTAATTAGAAAAGATCAATTTATTAGGATGTCGAAAATGAGTATCTCGTTACAATATTGCACAAAGCATTTCATGAGGCAATGAACATTAAGTTTCAATGTGGGGGTATTTCCGTTTATATTCCAACCCGATGGTAACAATAGATGAAACCCCGACCAGTATCCGACATCCCGAATTCCACCGCACTAGCCCCATATCTATTCAGCTCTTAGTTACCTGAAAGATATGTTTAAAAAGACGTCAATATATAAAATATTGGTGAGTTCACAGGTTTTAGTTTCATAACAGCAACATTTTCACAACCATCGACTCGACTCACTTTACCGTATAATTATTTTCCCATTAAATAATTATACTAGGATCTTGTCGATCGATATTCCGTTTTTACTACATGTGCGAAACCTGCACAACTTGTGGCCTTTGTAGGGAGTAGCTAGCTCCTACAAACTATAATGATGAGCAATCCCTTGAGCCCCATAACCAAACCAAGACTAATAATAATGCCCCGCTCCAAGTCGTTCCTCGGAACCCAACGACTTAATTTCAGAATACGTGCACCCCAGGCATACGCCGATGCATAATCGACGCTATCGATTAGGGGTGGGCCTTGTCAGGCACCAATAGTACTATCCAAATATTCCTTCGGTTTCATTTCCCTGAATTAATGATTACGGAAGAGAGGACTCAACCCCGAGTGGCGATCACTGCTCAAGTACTCATCATACCACTTATCACATTTTAACCTTTGAAAACATTTCAACATGTGACAACGTTTGACAAACATATCTTTCCCCCAGTTAAAACAGTAAAATGGGGCCGTGAAACTCACCTGAAACTCTGTCTGGCTTACTAGGCAGATAGCAAAGAGGGTCTCGCACCTACAAACGTCCTAGACGTATAAGTCACTATTCCTATAGTGCATGTGCCTTGGCAAGTTGTACACCCAACTCCCGACCACAAGTTATTCCAAATCCCGTTTAATTAAGCGCGTATCCTAGGTTTCGTTGGCGTTAGATTACCCTTTGCGTTACAAATTATATATTACTCTTGTTAATATTTCCTTAACTTGTACTTTATTATCATCGGCTCGACTTCACTTAACATATAATTATTTTCCCATTTAAATAATTATACTTAAGATCGCATCGCTCGATATAATATATATTTCAACACTCGACCCGACTCACTTTGCCGCACATTTGTTTTCCCATTTAAACAAATATGCTAAGATCTTGTCGTTCGATTGTATATTCTTAACACCCGATTCAACTCACCATACCGTATATTTATTTTCCCATTCAAATAAATATACTAGGATCTTGTCGGTACGGCATACACATATATATATCTTTGTCTACTCGTCGCAGCTTTCCTTCCCACATATCTACTTTCCCATTAAGTAGATATACTAGAGTTTTGCCGAGACGAGCGTACATACATATAAATGTGTAATTTTTCTTGTTAAGTATATACGTTTGTTTAACGTCTTATTTGTTTATGTTATATTTTTCTCCCACGAATAATTCCTTTAACACTTAGGAAAGTGTTTGTTAGTTTTCACCCATGTATATATACATTTTACTTCCTAAAAATATATATTTTCTCATCTTGCCGCAATGGCATTTTTCTCATGTTTTGTCCGTGTACGTTTCGTTAACGCGTCTTAGTTCGGTATCTTAGCTCGAATAGTTAAATTTTTCCAAGTTTTTCCCAACATGTGTTTTATAGAAATATTATTCATCTTTCTTCCTCCTAACACATGTTACTTGGAAGATTTAAAATACTTAAGTATTTTTAATCCAACTTGTTAACTTAACTACAAAAATGTTTCCAATACTTTTATATTCCCATTTATATAAAAGTATTCATTTTCGTATAAGTTTCTCAAGTTTGTTTAATATTTTTATAAAATCTCTATTTTATAAAAATCCTTATGTCAATACCATCCATATTTTTATAACTTTCAAAAATATACTTTTATACAAAAATACCCAAGTATATCTACTAGTATTTACCCAAATCATCCTTAGAAATTTATTACTTATACTTTTGACACCAAACTTTCCATTATTGCATCTTTGGACTAATAGTTTCTAAAATATCCATTTTAGTCCTCTAACTTTCAAAGTTACAATATTAGTCCCTTAACTTCCAAATGTTGCATTTTTCCACTCTAACTTCCAAAGTTAACATTTTTCCCTCAAAATAGTAGACTTTGAAGATCCATCTTTTTATTGGTAAGTTATTTTTGTATCAAAACACTTCTATTAGTCTTATATTTCATATATAAGACCACTTGTATGTGCGTTTTATGTATTTGCCCATTATATCAAAATATCAATCTTCTAAGTAAGTAAACTTTAATTTTTTTCATCTTCTTTATTCTTGAACTTCTAACATGTTCCATCATTTATTATGTCTTAAATGATCATGTTAAGATGATTAAAGTTACTTTTTAACACATTCAAGTTTATTCTACAAATCATACTCAAATCATCATCCTACTTAATGTATGTGTAGATTTTATACATTCTCATGAACACTACATTATCATCATCAAATCCATGATTTAATTACATATCTTTAATCATTCATTTTACACATGTAAAACCTATTAAAGATTATGTTCAAACCACCTTTTAAACCCTTCATGTACAACTTGCTTCTAAGAACACATACATGAATATTATTAATCAAAACAAGGTTAAGAAGCTTACTACTAGCACAAGGCTAGGGAAGACAAAACCTTGGATTTTGAGAGGGGTTTAGTGTGTTCTTCCTTAATGGTTAAGCTCCAAGCTTGAAACACACAATAGGGGTTTGGATGATGGATGTTTAAGAGTAGTTTGGAAGTGTTGAACTTGAAGAAATGTGTGTGTGTGTGCATAATACCCCACGGCCACAATAAGGAAGAAAGAAGAAGATTGTTTTTGGCTTGTTACCTCATGCATCTAACACATGTTATATATTACCATCAAATCTTCCATGGATTGCATGTGATCTTTGATAATGATTCAAGAGATTTGATAAGTATACAAGTGATCTTGGAATGATATGTGAGTGTGTGTGTAGCCGTGTATATATGTATAGATGTGAGAGGTTTCTTGCAAATCTTTGCTAAATATTTAAGATTTATCACAATCTTATACAAGATCCTTCTCATGCATGTGCATACTAGTGTGTAGTGGGTTTGATTATGTCTTGGATTAATGGGGCCATAGGGCCGAAAATTGTCTTACACATTGTAAGAATTAAGCATGCTTAAGTACTAGCTAGTCTTACACATCTAGATCCAAGCATGCTCACCTTTTGGACATAAGTAAGATACTTAGACAAAACAAGGAAAAGATTGTGCATGATGGCCTTTAGGCCGGCCCCTTTTAAGGGTTTAGGTGGGGTCCACCACACTAAGTATTTACCATTATTATGTTATGTTTAATCCCCCGTCGTTCGGGTGTCGTTCGGGTATTTTTCGGGTTTTAACCGCGCGTTATTCGGACATTAAAAATACCTTTAATAACCCTTAAATATAGTCTATTTTAAGTGTTGATTGGTTATTTAGGCTTTTACCGGGTGAAATTATGAGTTATGCGCGTATCGGGTGCGGTACGCGCACTTTATTCGTTACCGGAAGATTTGTATAAGACGTTTCCACTTATGGTTTTGGAGTTCCAAAACTCATTATATTTTGTGAAAATACCCTTTATTTTATATCCTGGGTGTCCGGGATCCTTTTCGTTTATTTAATTATTACCGGGTAATTGCCAACGTCCATACCGGATAGTTTATTCGCACATGATCCAATCATGTTTTACCATTAAACGTATGCATTCCTATGCACTATTTGGAAATTGCTATCTCCTAAGGCCTTGATAATTAAATCACACATAATTGCATTTAATTACGTTAATCATATATTAATTAATTTGTACGGAATTACCTTATTTTTGCCGGTTGTTACATTCTCCCCCCGTTAAGAGAATTCCGTCCCGGAATTCAATTCAAGTTACCCATCACAATAGTATCCTTGAACAGGGCGGGGTGTTTGCGCTTCATGAGATCTCCTCTTTCCTAGTGAGCCCAGATTCATGCTCGGCTCACGCTTAGTGCTCTAACAAACACAATGTCATAGTTCAACTACGACTAAGCTCTTGGTCATCCCACCTTGACACATCTATCGGTTTCCCGAAATAGTAGAGCTTATCGTCAACCGGACTTCCGCCGGTCGAGGAATTGACCAAAACTTCCTCAGGCCAGACTTGCGGGATTCATTAAGAGTCCCACTAAGTTCTTGCGACAATTCAAGCTTATTCATCACGAGGCCAATTTTGATCGATATCTCCGTACCACCGAAGTATTAGGAACTTGGCCTACTACAAACTCTAAGCTTATTGACACCTCCTCGGAGTATGACTCTCAGTGAAAACCTATTATTAGACCGAAGTTCTTAAGGCCTACGCCTTGTCTGTATGACTTCTTAATAGGTTCGCATCTCATCCAAACAGTCTTTAATCTGCAAGATCTACTGGCCATCTCTCGAATAACTTAAACCAGGTTATGTATCTATCTCCGTCTGTCATTCGATGCACTGGAGATTTACACGTATGCCCTCCAAGGGCTTTGAGTAGTACACCCCGAACACTGGGATGCTAACTCCTATCACATAGGAATTTTGGTGATGAAGCTCATGGGTTCGATCTGCCACGAACATCAATCGTGTCAACACGGAACAATTCCGTCAAGTACATTCAATTTGTCCGAGAATGACAAGCCATACTCGTCTCAAATCGAGTATCCCATGCTTGTGTACAAAGTTTGTCGAACTTGAGGTAGAGTGACCACTACAATCCGATATAATGTAAGTCGGCAATTCGGTGTCTAGCCACGACTCTCCGAGAGTATAGGTAGCTATCCAATGCCTCATCTCGGAGCTATAGGTGAGTAAGGAATGAGAGGGCTCTAAACAACAATCAATCATCACTTGGGTCACATCTGACCCCGGGACACCTCGGGTGCCATGGTGATGTCAAACAGGTGATCTTACCGCACCACATAAAAGTCCCCTTGGAAACCTCGTCGGGTATCCCATTTTATTTATCCTTCGGCTCGACTCACTTTACCGTATATTTACCTCCCCATTAAGATAAATATACTAGGTTCTTGTCGACCGAACAACCACATTCAAAATGGGACTTTATTTCCGTAGAATCCTCTAGGTACTGAATTGCTGCTTTCCTCCTGAGTAATTGTGGTTAATGGTACTAGGACGCTTAGTATGGACTGATGGAGGTCGAAAGTTTTTGCGTTGCTTTCACCCCTCAGTTCCCTTACATTAAGCAGTGTATACATGGCGTCCGGGCCGTACGATTTCACAATCCTCGAGAATTACTAGTCGACTCGAACACCAACGACAAGATGCTTCCAGCACATAGGTCTATGCCGAAAAGAGATACATGAAACATCATAAATTGTTGTCGCAATGAACAACGTATAAGGTTTATCAAGACATATCAATACGTTGGCCCCCATTGCGACAAGCATACAGAACACCGGTATCTACCCAAAACACGGGTATCCAGTACTAGTTCTGTTATATGTGCTTCCTGTGTACTGGTGTCCTATCGTCATTAGCAACCTAGTGAGTCAACTCTGAATAATACAGACCACACGCCCTTAAATTGACTTTCCGATCCTTGGCGGAGATCTGAGTGAAAGGAGTCCTGAAACCGGGACCCTCACTCATCGAAGGTTCCATCCTTTCGGAATCCTTCGAGGTAAATGGCGAAATCGAGCATAGATGCATGCATTTGACATAGATTTCACGTCTTGACAGCTTCATGCGCCAAAGTCGTTACTTAGAACAACGAACGAACGACTGAGATCGCACCTCAAGTAATAGTCCTGAGCCTTCCCATAAGGCATCCCATTCAATGACTCAGTAGTCACACATATGGGCGGAATATGTAAGCCTTCAAACTCGTCCTGATTAGTCAGGTGCCATACGCCCTGACCTGGCAGCTCACATTACTATGGTGTCTCTAACAGCGTCTATCAAGGATAAGGGGTTTTGCTCTAGCGTGAGCAATGCTACTTAAAGATGACTGGGAACACCACTATCGACTCAAGGTCGAAATTGTTTTCCATTGTTCCAAGAATCTACGCCACGACACCAAGGTAAGATAAACCTTCCATCAAAGGAATAACAACATTAATCAAAGGGCCGAGCTGATCGACCATCTCACAATGATAGGGTAGTACCCTTATAGAGTAGACAATGCTACACGCCCTTCTAGATTTAGGGTTCATAAAATCTCCGAATCGTATACCCGGGACTTCACCAATGCACGCCCATGGGTGGGTCCACCATGGTATTTCCGTAATCATTAGTATGACACGTTGGCATGAATGACGTCAAACGGATTCACTGGGATGAGCAATGAATGAACTGAATCTTTCAACTCTTACTAGTCCCATAGGTATGGGTCATAATATCGCTCATAAATACTCGATACCTTCAGGTTCGAGACGTATTCGAAATCCCTTATTACAAAGGCAAGTCTCGCCTTGTCACGTGCAGATCACAGGGTTTCTTCCCGACATTGATTTGCATAACCGATCGTTGGGCGACCAAATTGCACGTAAAAGGTTAGGGCTGGACATAGCGTCACTGGTGCCTCAGATTCTGAAGATGTACCGTTCACGAAATGCGTGAGCATATACAGGGGTCGGCACATGACTCGGTCACTTACTCAGACGACCACGAGATTCAGACTTTAGGGGAATACACACGTAATCACTAAGGCTAGAGTGTCTAAGCACGACTTTTAGAAAGTCTGTTGGACACCTGAAATCCTACATAATCAATGTCGGCACTACACAATCAAACAAATAGAACAATGACGGCACGAGGGGTTTAGGTGATGTCTCCATTCCGAGAGAAACAAGAGCGATGCAAACGACAAATCATCACGTCATCGAGGCAATCCAACAGCTGTAGCAATACGCCCTCCGAGCAACACGATAGTAGAAACAACATGGCAATGTCAGCAACATATCACGGAGCACGTCAACTAGGGAATACCGCCCGGGAGTGACACGAAGACCGAGAAGCATGACGACAAGGCAACACTGCAACAGGAACCGCATGACACAGAGAAATATGACGGCAAGGCTACACTACTACAGGAGCAGTAAACAACAGGAATGCATCATCAGCAATGTAGCGCAACCACATGAATACGCAATCAGCTATTATAATGTAACAATGAGCATGCACTATGGCTGGGGGTAACACAGCAGCATGAATGCACCCGTCAACATGACGCTCAATATGGAGAACCCATAGTCCACACCACCATAAAGCTCCGTTATGGTGAGCACGCATCCCCGTGCGTCTCAGATCACTTGTGGAGGTGGGAATTTCATTCGTACCTTCGGCCTTGAGCCTAACCTCCATAGGCTCAATGGTAGGACTTGGTTAGATTGGCTGGCGCATCAGCAGTCATAGCATAAATGGGAATGACAGGTTCTACATAATTTAGCTGACTTCTCAGGCCGATATTGTTCATGGAGAGAACGACCATAAGCTTGTTATGAGTCACTCAAACAATGGCAACAGAAACATCGACAGTTTTCACTGAGGCCTGAGAACCATTGACAATGTTAGGCTTCCTAAGCGTCCAAGGAATGATAACTAGTAGTTCAATGAAAGCCTCAAAGAAATGGAATTACTAACAGCGATTTTTAACAGCGACACAGATTTGGTTATAGTGGCTTGGCATGGGTTATAGGGACCTCTTCGTTAACATCATTCACTTCTGCAGGAGCCTCAAATATATCAACAACGTCAACCCGAGCAGAGCCATAGAACAACATCATCAAGCCCAACATGGACTGTACAGACAACGACAACAATGAACTCAACAACAAATATAGAAACGATGACATCAAGCTCGATAAGTGCTATCGAACCACTGACAACAACAAACTCAGCGAGAGCTACACTTAATAGCGTCAACAGGATTCGCTTGAGCCATAGGATAATAATAGGAGCAACAACGTCAGGCTCGACTGGAGCCTTAGACTCGTCGTAGCTATTATATGTGTGGTGACTGGTATCCGTAGGACCTGGAAACCAACCTACATCTTTCCCGATAACAAGGATAGTGGTCACAACGAGCATAGCAAGTAGAGGTAGAAGGATCACGATTTATCGATACACCACGATAAAATGAAAACGATACCGACTCTGGCAAACCAGCCGAGTCATTCTTCTCATTAGGGTCTCCTTACATGCTATCTAGCACCGATAGAAATTAGCTGGAATGCCTCTCTGTCACTCAAGCGAGGCCGGTGAACTTTCTTCCTGATAGGCCACGCCGTGAGAGTATCGAAATACGGCAAGAGATTAGACAGGTCACCGTGTCCACAACGAATGGACCTTGCAACCTTAGTTTATAAGTCACCGCAACGTCTCAATATCTATGGGGATTGATGGAAAACACTTCGCGTCATTTGCCGCCCCTAATAGATTACTAGTCTCGTCGTCATGACGAGGGTGACGAACGTTATTGCCACAAGAGCAATGGGATTTCCGTCCCATGGGTAAGTTTACCAGATAAACGTGACCACTTCCAGTAGTCCGTCATTCGATTTTCGAGGGGGGGGGATTTCAATGTCAGCAAAAAGCGTCTTGCAACATTCTGATAATCACAGAACACTCTTACGATTACGATTTCCAAAGTGTGGTTCCACTTTCTAGGATTTATGACGGATTCAGGCACAGTACATGTAACGAGCCTACTCTGGCGTTCCTTGACTGAAGCGAGACCACCAACAATCCTTGAAAAACAAACAGGAGGTAGATAGAGGAGTCTTATGATAACCTTTGCACCTCAGGAAGGTAGTATGACATAAGTACCAACATGCTGAGTCCATCACAATTCATCTTCCGAACACGATCCAGCGCTATTGCAAAGGTTGTTAATCCATACTTGAATACTCAATACACCGAGTAGTGGCTTCCCACGAGTTAATCGTATGCACTTCCGAGTGAGTCCATTGCCAAACGCCGACTGGGGCTTGCTGTTCTACTACACGCCGTCATCCTATCACTGGCAAACCATGTCGCGGTCATGATTCGTGGCCGAAATTCTGACATCATCAAAGTTTAGCAAAGCACTATGACTCGCGGATGTGCAATGCAGCATGCTGATTTCATCAGCAGTCCATGACTGCCTGGGAACAACCAATACTGTTGATTCAGACAAGGGCTATCGAACTTTCAGGATAACAATGATCAAGCTTCCTAATCCCGTGACTTCGATTCTGTTCTCCCTACAGGAAAAGAAAAATACTCGACCCTTGAAGACAACCTGGGCATGCGTTAGATCGAACATGACTTATTCACCATGATAACACCGCAGCACACGGCCACGAGTCTCATATTTAATCCACGCAGGGTCCCGTTCTCTAAACGCACTAGTCTAGCAGGGACGCACCCTAAGTCTTCACTGGGTTCCAAGTTTAGCATTCCTCGCATCGTACCAGGCATTCATCTCTTCAGTAGGTAGCGCATCCTCGTACGCCCGCTCCTTTGGAAGAACTTTGTGGTGGAGACCTTCAACTCCTACACAAGGAAGCTTTCATCTCCCGTTCCTATCTAGAGCGAGGGTTTGCGTCAGATTACTTATATGAATAGACGTTCGAGCTCTTCCGTGCTCGTACCATAAAGGTAATGTCGAAGAAAGCTCATTAGGTTTGCTAGGATCGAATTCAAGGAACATCGGCGAAACCTCCCATTTAACCCATTGGTCAATCAAAACTAAGACTGAATCTAAAGAACAAGAACAACCAAGATAAGGAGTGATCACCAACCCTTGGCCCTTGCGCCCACCAAGGTTACCGTGCACCCCAAACTATTATTACGTGATAGAGACTAGTCCTTCCGGCCATCCCGTCTACAGGTAAGCGAGTGAGCTCATCGTAGACCACAGCATCCTTCCCGCTTGCTGGTACCGGTGATCGATGCAAGAGCGCGGACTATTGTGAAGCGTGACACAACAACCTTACTGGCAAAATATCCGTACTACGTATATGTATTAACATAATCTTAGAAAATCGGATTCCTACTATAAGCATCTTATCCGTATTTTCTAATACTTCATATATTGACACACATCGCTAGTCGGTCGGAACTTCCCCTTGTACATCCCATGTACACATTTCTTTCTTTTCTAAAAATATTTTGTCGTGTTTTATTTTTGAAAACTTCGTTTTCGAGCCAAAACCGGTTATAGTCTAGATTTTTCAAAAATGCTAGTTCGCTATAACCTTGGCTCTGATACCACTTCTGTCACACCACGCCAATGGCGGAAACACGTGGCGCAACGCTCGAAAGCATATCAAAGTCAAGATTAACACAAACTATATTTAATTAGAAAAGATCAATTTATTAGGATGTCGAAAATGAGTATCTCGTTACAATATTGCACAAAGCATTTCATGAGGCAATGAACATTAAGTTTCAATGTGGGGGTATTTCCGTTTATATTCCAACCCGATGGTAACAATAGATGAAACCCCGACCAGTATCCGACATCCCGAATTCCACCGCACTAGCCCCATATCTATTCAGCTCTTAGTTACCTGAAAGATATGTTTAAAAAGACGTCAATATATAAAATATTGGTGAGTTCACAGGTTTTAGTTTCATAACAGCAACATTTTCACAACCATCGACTCGACTCACTTTACCGTATAATTATTTTCCCATTAAATAATTATACTAGGATCTTGTCGATCGATATTCCGTTTTTACTACATGTGCGAAACCTGCACAACTTGTGGCCTTTGTAGGGAGTAGCTAGCTCCTACAAACTATAATGATGAGCAATCCCTTGAGCCCCATAACCAAACCAAGACTAATAATAATGCCCCGCTCCAAGTCGTTCCTCGGAACCCAACGACTTAATTTCAGAATACGTGCACCCCAGGCATACGCCGATGCATAATCGACGCTATCGATTAGGGGTGGGCCTTGTCAGGCACCAATAGTACTATCCAAATATTCCTTCGGTTTCATTTCCCTGAATTAATGATTACGGAAGAGAGGACTCAACCCCGAGTGGCGATCACTGCTCAAGTACTCATCATACCACTTATCACATTTTAACCTTTGAAAACATTTCAACATGTGACAACGTTTGACAAACATATCTTTCCCCCAGTTAAAACAGTAAAATGGGGCCGTGAAACTCACCTGAAACTCTGTCTGGCTTACTAGGCAGATAGCAAAGAGGGTCTCGCACCTACAAACGTCCTAGACGTATAAGTCACTATTCCTATAGTGCATGTGCCTTGGCAAGTTGTACACCCAACTCCCGACCACAAGTTATTCCAAATCCCGTTTAATTAAGCGCGTATCCTAGGTTTCGTTGGCGTTAGATTACCCTTTGCGTTACAAGTTATATATTACTCTTGTTAATATTTCCTTTACTTGTACTTTATTATCATCGGCTCGACTTCACTTAACATATAATTATTTTCCCATTTAAATAATTATACTTAAGATCGCATCGCTCGATATAATATATATTTCAACACTCGACCCGACTCACTTTGCCGCACATTTGTTTTCCCATTTAAACAAATATGCTAAGATCTTGTCGTTCGATTGTATATTCTTAACACCCGATTCAACTCACCATACCGTATATTTATTTTCCCATTCAAATAAATATACTAGGATCTTGTCGGTACGGCATACACATATATATATCTTTGTCTACTCGTCGCAGCTTTCCTTCCCACATATCTACTTTCCCATTAAGTAGATATACTAGAGTTTTGCCGAGACGAGCGTACATACATATAAATGTGTGAGCATATACAGGGGTCGGCACATGACTCGGTCACTTACTCAGACGACCACGAGATTCAGACTTTAGGGGAATACACACGTAATCACTAAGGCTAGAGTGTCTAAGCACGACTTTTAGAAAGTCTGTTGGACACCTGAAATCCTACATAATCAATGTCGGCACTACACAATCAAACAAATAGAACAATGACGGCACGAGGGGTTTAGGTGATGTCTCCATTCCGAGAGAAACAAGAGCGATGCAAATGACAAATCATCACGTCATCGAGGCAATCCAACAGCTGTAGCAATACGCCCTCCGAGCAACACGATAGTAGAAACAACATGGCAATGTCAGCAACATATCACGGAGCACGTCAACTAGGGAATACCGCCCGGGAGTGACACGAAGACCGAGAAGCATGACGACAAGGCAACACTGCAACAGGAACCGCATGACACAGAGAAATATGACGGCAAGGCTACACTACTGCAGGAGCAGTAAACAACAGGAATGCATCATCAGCAATGTAGCGCAACCACATGAATACGCAATCAGCTATTATAATGTAACAATGAGCATGCACTATGGCTGGGGGTAACACAGCAGCATGAATGCACCCGTCAACATGACGCTCAATATGGAGAACCCATAGTCCACACCACCATAAAGCTCCGTTATGGTGAGCACGCATCCCCGTGCGTCTCAGATCACTTGTGGAGGTGGGAATTTCATTCGTACCTTCGGCCTTGAGCCTAACCTCCATAGGCTCAATGGTAGGACTTGGTTAGATTGGCTGGCGCATCAGCAGTCATAGCATAAATGGGAATGACAGGTTCTACATAATTTAGCTGACTTCTCAGGCCGATATTGTTCATGGAGAGAACGACCATAAGCTTGTTATGAGTCACTCAAACAATGGCAACAGAAACATCGACAGTTTCCACTGAGGCCTGAGAACCATTGACAATGTTAGGCTTCCTAAGCGTCCAAGGAATGATAACTAGTAGTTCAATGAAAGCCTCAAAGAAATGGAATTACTAACAGCGATTTTTAACAGCGACACAGATTTGGTTATAGTGGCTTGGCATGGGTTATAGGGACCTCTTCGTTAACATCATTCACTTCTGCAGGAGCCTCAAATATATCAACAACGTCAACCCGAGCAGAGCCATAGAACAACATCATCAAGCCCAACATGGACTGTACAGACAACGACAACAATGAACTCAACAACAAATATAGAAACGATGACATCAAGCTCGATAAGTGCTATCGAACCACTGACAACAACAAACTCAGCGAGAGCTACACTTAATAGCGTCAACAGGATTCGCTTGAGCCATAGGATAATAATAGGAGCAACAACGTCAGGCTCGACTGGAGCCTTAGACTCGTCGTAGCTATTATATGTGTGGTGACTGGTATCCGTAGGACCTGGAAACCAACCTACATCTTTCCCGATAACAAGGATAGTGGTCACAACGAGCATAGCAAGTAGAGGTAGAAGGATCACGATTTATCGATACACCACGATAAAATGAAAACGATACCGACTCTGGCAAACCAGCCGAGTCATTCTTCTCATTAGGGTCTCCTTACATGCTATCTAGCACCGATAGAAATTAGCTGGAATGCCTCTCTGTCACTCAAGCGAGGCCGGTGAACTTTCTTCCTGATAGGCCACGCCGTGAGAGTATCGAAATACGGCAAGAGATTAGACAGGTCACCGTGTCCACAACGAATGGACCTTGCAACCTTAGTTTATAAGTCACCGCAACGTCTCAATATCTATGGGGATTGATGGAAAACACTTCGCGTCATTTGCCGCCCCTAATAGATTACTAGTCTCGTCGTCATGACGAGGGTGACGAACGTTATTGCCACAAGAGCAATGGGATTTCCGTCCCATGGGTAAGTTTACCAGATAAACGTGACCACTTCCAGTAGTCCGTCATTCGATTTTCGAGGGGGGGGGATTTCAATGTCAGCAAAAAGCGTCTTGCAACATTCTGATAATCACAGAACACTCTTACGATTACGATTTCCAAAGTGTGGTTCCACTTTCTAGGATTTATGACGGATTCAGGCACAGTACATGTAACGAGCCTACTCTGGCGTTCCTTGACTGAAGCGAGACCACCAACAATCCTTGAAAAACAAACAGGAGGTAGATAGAGGAGTCTTATGATAACCTTTGCACCTCAGGAAGGTAGTATGACATAAGTACCAACATGCTGAGTCCATCACAATTCATCTTCCGAACACGATCCAGCGCTATTGCAAAGGTTGTTAATCCATACTTGAATACTCAATACACCGAGTAGTGGCTTCCCACGAGTTAATCGTATGCACTTCCGAGTGAGTCCATTGCCAAACGCCGACTGGGGCTTGCTGTTCTACTACACGCCGTCATCCTATCACTGGCAAACCATGTCGCGGTCATGATTCGTGGCCGAAATTCTGACATCATCAAAGTTTAGCAAAGCACTATGACTCGCGGATGTGCAATGCAGCATGCTGATTTCATCAGCAGTCCATGACTGCCTGGGAACAACCAATACTGTTGATTCAGACAAGGGCTATCGAACTTTCAGGATAACAATGATCAAGCTTCCTAATCCCGTGACTTCGATTCTGTTCTCCCTACAGGAAAAGAAAAATACTCGACCCTTGAAGACAACCTGGGCATGCGTTAGATCGAACATGACTTATTCACCATGATAACACCGCAGCACACGGCCACGAGTCTCATATTTAATCCACGCAGGGTCCCGTTCTCTAAACGCACTAGTCTAGCAGGGACGCACCCTAAGTCTTCACTGGGTTCCAAGTTTAGCATTCCTCGCATCGTACCAGGCATTCATCTCTTCAGTAGGTAGCGCATCCTCGTACGCCCGCTCCTTTGGAAGAACTTTGTGGTGGAGACCTTCAACTCCTACAAAAGGAAGCTTTCATCTCCCGTTCCTATCTAGAGCGAGGGTTTGCGTCAGATTACTTATATGAATAGACGTTCGAGCTCTTCCGTGCTCGTACCATAAAGGTAATGTCGAAGAAAGCTCATTAGGTTTGCTAGGATCGAATTCAAGGAACATCGGCGAAACCTCCCATTTAACCCATTGGTCAATCAAAACTAAGACTGAATCTAAAGAACAAGAACAACCAAGATAAGGAGTGATCACCAACCCTTGGCCCTTGCGCCCACCAAGGTTACCGTGCACCCCAAACTATTATTACGTGATAGAGACTAGTCCTTCCGGCCATCCCGTCTACAGGTAAGCGAGTGAGCTCATCGTAGACCACAGCATCCTTCCCGCTTGCTGGTACCGGTGATCGATGCAAGAGCGCGGACTATTGTGAAGCGTGACACAACAACCTTACTGGAAAAATATCCGTACTACGTATATGTATTAACATAATCTTAGAAAATCGGATTCCTACTATAAGCATCTTATCCGTATTTTCTAATACTTCATATATTGACACACATGGCTAGTCGGTCGGAACTTCCCCTTGTACATCCCATGTACACATTTCTTTCTTTTCTAAAAATATTTTGTCGTGTTTTATTTTTGAAAACTTCGTTTTCGAGCCAAAACCGGTTATAGTCTAGATTTTTCAAAAATGCTAGTTCGCTATAACCTTGGCTCTGATACCACTTCTGTCACACCACGCCAATGGCGGAAACACGTGGCGCAACGCTCGAAAGCATATCAAAGTCAAGATTAACACAAACTATATTTAATTAGAAAAGATCAATTTATTAGGATGTCGAAAATGAGTATCTCGTTACAATATTGCACAAAGCATTTCATGAGGCAATGAACATTAAGTTTCAATGTGGGGGTATTTCCGTTTATATTCCAACCCGATGGTAACAATAGATGAAACCCCGACCAGTATCCGACATCCCGAATTCCACCGCACTAGCCCCATATCTATTCAGCTCTTAGTTACCTGAAAGATATGTTTAAAAAGACGTCAATATATAAAATATTGGTGAGTTCACAGGTTTTAGTTTCATAACAGCAACATTTTCACAACCATCGACTCGACTCACTTTACCGTATAATTATTTTCCCATTAAATAATTATACTAGGATCTTGTCGATCGATATTCCGTTTTTACTACATGTGCGAAACCTGCACAACTTGTGGCCTTTGTAGGGAGTAGCTAGCTCCTACAAACTATAATGATGAGCAATCCCTTGAGCCCCATAACCAAACCAAGACTAATAATAATGCCCCGCTCCAAGTCGTTCCTCGGAACCCAACGACTTAATTTCAGAATACGTGCACCCCAGGCATACGCCGATGCATAATCGACGCTATCGATTAGGGGTGGGCCTTGTCAGGCACCAATAGTACTATCCAAATATTCCTTCGGTTTCATTTCCCTGAATTAATGATTACGGAAGAGAGGACTCAACCCCGAGTGGCGATCACTGCTCAAGTACTCATCATACCACTTATCACATTTTAACCTTTGAAAACATTTCAACATGTGACAACGTTTGACAAACATATCTTTCCCCCAGTTAAAACAGTAAAATGGGGCCGTGAAACTCACCTGAAACTCTGTCTGGCTTACTAGGCAGATAGCAAAGAGGGTCTCGCACCTACAAACGTCCTAGACGTATAAGTCACTATTCCTATAGTGCATGTGCCTTGGCAAGTTGTACACCCAACTCCCGACCACAAGTTATTCCAAATCCCGTTTAATTAAGCGCGTATCCTAGGTTTCGTTGGCGTTATATTACCCTTTGCGTTACAAGTTATATATTACTCTTGTTAATATTTCCTTAACTTGTACTTTATTATCATCGGCTCGACTTCACTTAACATATAATTATTTTCCCATTTAAATAATTATACTTAAGATCGCATCGCTCGATATAATATATATTTCAACACTCGACCCGACTCACTTTGCCGCACATTTGTTTTCCCATTTAAACAAATATGCTAAGATCTTGTCGTTCGATTGTATATTCTTAACACCCGATTCAACTCACCATACCGTATATTTATTTTCCCATTCAAATAAATATACTAGGATCTTGTCGGTACGGCATACACATATATATATCTTTGTCTACTCGTCGCAGCTTTCCTTCCCACATATCTACTTTCCCATTAAGTAGATATACTAGAGTTTTGCCGAGACGAGCGTACATACATATAAATGTGTAATTTTTCTTGTTAAGTATATACGTTTGTTTAACGTCTTATTTGTTTATGTTATATTTTTCTCCCACGAATAATTCCTTTAACACTTAGGAAAGTGTTTGTTAGTTTTCACCCATGTATATATACATTTTACTTCCTAAAAATATATATTTTCTCATCTTGCCGCAATGGCATTTTTCTCATGTTTTGTCCGTGTACGTTTCGTTAACGCGTCTTAGTTCGGTATCTTAGCTCGAATAGTTAAATTTTTCCAAGTTTTTCCCAACATGTGTTTTATAGAAATATTATCCATCTTTCTTCCTCCTAACACATGTTACTTGGAAGATTTAAAATACTTAAGTATTTTTAATCCAACTTGTTAACTTAACTACAAAAATGTTTCCAATACTTTTATATTCCCATTTATATAAAAGTATTCATTTTCGTATAAGTTTCTCAAGTTTGTTTAATATTTTTATAAAATCTCTATTTTATAAAAATCCTTATGTCAATACCATCCATATTTTTATAACTTTCAAAAATATACTTTTATACAAAAATACCCAAGTATATCTACTAGTATTTACCCAAATCATCCTTAGAAATTTATTACTTATACTTTTGACACCAAACTTTCCATTATTGCATCTTTGGACTAATAGTTTCTAAAATATCCATTTTAGTCCTCTAACTTTCAAAGTTACAATATTAGTCCCTTAACTTCCAAATGTTGCATTTTTCCACTCTAACTTCCAAAGTTAACATTTTTCCCTCAAAATAGTAGACTTTGAAGATCCATCTTTTTATTGGTAAGTTATTTTTGTATCAAAACACTTCTATTAGTCTTATATTTCATATATAAGACCACTTGTATGTGCGTTTTATGTATTTGCCCATTATATCAAAATATCAATCTTCTAAGTAAGTAAACTTTAATTTTTTTCATCTTCTTTATTCTTGAACTTCTAACATGTTCCATCATTTATTATGTCTTAAATGATCATGTTAAGATGATTAAAGTTACTTTTTAACACATTCAAGTTTATTCTACAAATCATACTCAAATCATCATCCTACTTAATGTATGTGTAGATTTTATACATTCTCATGAACACTACATTATCATCATCAAATCCATGATTTAATTACATATCTTTAATCATTCATTTTACACATGTAAAACCTATTAAAGATTATGTTCAAACCACCCTTTTAAACCCTTCATGTACAACTTGCTTCTAAGAACACATACATGAATATTATTAATCAAAACAAGGTTAAGAAGCTTACTACTAGCACAAGGCTAGGGAAGACAAAACCTTGGATTTTGAGAGGGGTTTAGTGTGTTCTTCCTTAATGGTTAAGCTCCAAGCTTGAAACACACAATAGGGGTTTGGATGATGGATGTTTAAGAGTAGTTTGGAAGTGTTGAACTTGAAGAAATGTGTGTGTGTGTGCATAATACCCCACGGCCACAATAAGGAAGAAAGAAGAAGATTGTTTTTGGCTTGTTACCTCATGCATCTAACACATGTTATATATTACCATCAAATCTTCCATGGATTGCATGTGATCTTTGATAATGATTCAAGAGATTTGATAAGTATACAAGTGATCTTGGAATGATATGTGAGTGTGTGTGTAGCCGTGTATATATGTATAGATGTGAGAGGTTTCTTGCAAATCTTTGCTAAATATTTAAGATTTATCACAATCTTATACAAGATCCTTCTCATGCATGTGCATACTAGTGTGTAGTGGGTTTGATTATGTCTTGGATTAATGGGGCCATAGGGCCGAAAATTGTCTTACACATTGTAAGAATTAAGCATGCTTAAGTACTAGCTAGTCTTACACATCTAGATCCAAGCATGCTCACCTTTTGGACATAAGTAAGATACTTAGACAAAACAAGGAAAAGATTGTGCATGATGGCCTTTAGGCCGGCCCTTTTAAGGGTTTAGGTGGGGTCCACCACACTAAGTATTTACCATTATTATGTTATGTTTAATCCCCCGTCGTTCGGGTGTCGTTCGGGTATTTTTCGGGTTTTAACCGCGCGTTATTCGGACATTAAAAATACCTTTAATAACCCTTAAATATAGTCTATTTTAAGTGTTGATTGGTTATTTAGGCTTTTACCGGGTGAAATTATGAGTTATGCGCGTATCGGGTGCGGTACGCGCACTTTATTCGTTACCGGAAGATTTGTATAAGACGTTTCCACTTATGGTTTTGGAGTTCCAAAACTCATTATATTTTGTGAAAATACCCTTTATTTTATATCCTGGGTGTCCGGGATCCTTTTCGTTTATTTAATTATTACCGGGTAATTGCCAACGTCCATACCGGATAGTTTATTCGCACATGATCCAATCATGTTTTACCATTAAACGTATGCATTCCTATGCACTATTTGGAAATTGCTATCTCCTAAGGCCTTGATAATTAAATCACACATAATTGCATTTAATTACGTTAATCATATATTAATTAATTTGTACGGAATTACCTTATTTTTGCCGGTTGTTACAGTTCCGGACGTCCAACATCAGGCTACAAACTTTATGACCTGAATCTGAAGGTTTTGCATGGCCATGCACAAATGTGCACGGTCGTGCAGGTCATGTTCAGCCGAGCTGCACTATCTGTTGCACTGGCAGTGAAACCCATTTTTCTCGGCACGCACGGTCGTGCAAGTGCCCCGCACGGTAGTGCGGGTCAATCGACTCACTGATTCTGAGTCAAGACGAATGTTCCCGGTTACAAACCAAGTCAAGTCGACCATGCAGACCCGTGCACTACCGTGCAAAACCGTGCAGTTTGTTCAATTTTATCCCAAAATCGCTCAAATCACCTACATTTTGTTTAAAACTTATAATACAAGTGGTTTTGGGCTTGGTTATGCACAGTTTCACAAGATTTAAACAAAACTTACAAAGATTTAAACAAAACTACAAGATTCGACGGTTTGTTTGAGATTTAGGGATTCAAAATTAACCTAGAACAAAAGTTAAACGAATCTAAACTAAAAATGCAGAAAAGTTGTACAAAATTATGAAGGGATTCATACCTTGATGGTTTAGAAGGAAAAGAATCGAAGATCTAGAGAAAAAAAGTTGTTTTCGGCCGAGTGTAAGGTGGAATGGAAGTTCAGGTCGCGTATTAGGGTATGCGGTGTTGTTATGAAGTTAAGGGTGTAACATCCGGCCCCTCTCACCACCAATATTGTCCGCTTTGCCCATCCAGAGCTCACGGATTTGTTTTTGGTTGCCCAAATGGAGACTTCCCAGCAGGTCACCCATCCTGAAATTTCTCCCACCTGAGCACGCTTAACTGTGGAGTTCTCCTCTCATCCACTAACATTAAGCCCCAAAACGCGTTGGTGATTTAAGAGGCAAGACATTACTTATGAACCAAGGATCTCTCCTGGCCACGGCCGATGTGGGATTTTACTGGGGTGTCACATTCACCCCCTGTTAGAGTCTCATCGTCCCTGATGAGGTATGCACCCACCATCCAAAACGGCACAGGAGTGGCTTTGATACCATCTGTAACATCCGGCCCCTCTCACCACCAATATTGTCCGCTTTGCCCATCCAGAGCTCACGGATTTGTTTTTGGTTGCCCAAATGGAGACTTCCCAGGTGGTCACCCATCCTGAAATTTCTCCCACCTGAGCACGCTTAACTGTGGAGTTCTCCTCTCATCCACTAACATTAAGCCCCAAAACGCGTTGGTGATTTAAGAGGCAAGACATTACTTATGAACCAAGGATCTCTCCTGGCCACGGCCGATGTGGGATTTTCCTGGGGTGTCACAAAGGGTGTTTATATAGTCCCGATATTTGGGCTGGGATTTTTGGCCCGCACGGTCATGCGAGTACCTCGCTCGGTCGTGCGACACCCTTTGCACCAGTCCCTGCAGTATCGTTCTGACCAGAGGCCCAGATCACCTCGGCCCGCACGGTCGTGCAAGACCTGCAGATTTGCAGTTTTTCAATCTGCAGCTGCTGTTTTCTGCGCAGTGTACCTATTTCGTCCGAAAATACTAATTTAGCTAAGTATAACCTGTTTATAGACCCTCTGTGCTCCATTGCTCCTCCCGGCTTCGATTAAACTTGTATGAACCTCTACGAAACTCGAAAAAGACCTTAAACTAAGAAAATTAAATAAACAAGAAATCCAACAACAACGAAACATGGTTGCAATATGATCATCAAGATTCAAACATGAAAAACACCAAAATCATATAAAACATGATTAAACATACAACGATTGTTCTAACTACTAGATACTAGAGTTTTTACCCGTAGGTTTACAAATACATAACATAAACATCACATTCTGACCTAAACAAACCGATTTGAACATAATATACGTTTAAGAATCAAACAATAAAATTCCTAATTTGATGGATTGGATTGGATGATGATAGATGATCCCGATCGCCTCCCGAGTTTGTATACGGCTTCTCAGCAGCTTCACACGTCCTGAAATCGCCCAAGATCGCCCTTAAAATACCCAATACCTGATCAGTGAGTTCTTCTCTGTTTTTATATAATTCTTGTAAAGGTGCATAGCCATGCACAGTTATGCACGGTCGTGCACTTTATTTTGATCGTGACGTCACTGATGTGACAGGCAAGTGGGCTACTTGGTCTCTGAAAATATCTGGGAAGCTTGAACGGTTATTGTAACATTTCGCATTAAATAATTGTACGTTACGACACGTTTTATTATTATTATTTTTGGTGATATTTTGAACCCTAATACAATGATAATTATTCATACATATACATATATATATGTATATATATAGGGTTATAATAATAATAATAATAATAATAATAATAATAATATTGATACTAACAATTATAACTAAAATAAATTGGACTTCTACACAACAAAACAACCCATCTTATTCACACTTGTTTTAGGAGCCCAGCCCACAGCATGGCCCAAGGCCCATCAGGCTGGCCCAACTCCCTTCTACCCCTTCCCTTTGCTATTAAAAATAAAGAAAAAAAGAAGCTCTAGCCGGGTTTCGAACCCGCGCCGAATAACCTTTCCCAATCCCCAATTCTTCATAAAAATCCTCTGCTCTTGGTGTTTGATCGAGTTTTTTTTTTGGCTTCGGGTCTTGACCGGTCGTTTTTGATCAAATCAGTTTTGTAAGTTTAATTATTGTTGTGGGTTTCATTAATCGGCTGATGCACAACATTAACCCTATGGTTAATTGGGTTAATGTTGTGTGGATTGTTTGATTTGAAAATCTAGGGCTCGAAGGTGATTTTTGGGGAAGATAAGCTTTCGCAGTTATCATATATAACTAATACAGACTTAAAAATATCACCAAAACTGATACAGATCAGTTGGTGATTTCTTCGTGGCTTAAAACTCTGAACCGGTTTTGATGCGGGTTCGAGTCCCTTTAGCAGCACCCTTTTTCTTCTTTTTTTTGTTCTGTTTCCTAAAAACTAAATATATATTACATACATTTTATAAATTCATTTTAAAATACTAAAACACTTTTAAAAACTCTACACAAATTATCTTATATTAATCTGATGTAAAAGTTCAACTTACAATTTTTAGTTTTCAAAAATTTATTTATTTAATATATATAATAAATAAATCAAGTTTATTCTATTTTATTTATAAAAATCTATAAAAATATCAAAACGATCTTATTAATTTCCACAAAAATTATCCTGAGTTTTTATAACATTAAGCTTTTCAGAAATGATTTTTATTTCTGAAAAATCATTTATTTGATATTTTTAATCAATTTTTGTTAGTTTTAATCATAATTAAATCATAATAAATACAATTTTTATTATTTTTGCACCAAAATTTTATACAAATTATTTCTGAATATTTAGAACAGAAATATAATTTTCAAACTGATAATTCTTTAATTTTAGTAATTTTTAATTATTAAAGTTAAAGTTTGACAATTTGTAATAAATAGATTTAATAATCTATTTTAAAGAAAATAATTTTATAAAAATTATTTTTATACTTTAAACACATTCTTGTGACCATCTTAGATTTAAAATTCATTAAAAGATTTTTGGTTATTTATTTACTAATATTCTCTCAATTATCAAACATTTTTAATAATAATCAAACGAGCATTTATCCCCAAATTCGAAGCCCTAGAAACTTATACATTTGTAGACTTGATAGACTTAGACATATTTATTACCTCATTATAGGGTGATACTTGACATATTTGGGCAACACACTATTCTATTTTTCAACAGATATAACATTTTGCTAAGGTGAGTTTTACATAGCCCCTTTTCTATTTATCACCATTTTTGGGGTGAAACATGTTACAACATTATTTATGCAATTCAATCATCAATGTGTCTATGTGTATTTCTATGTTGCATTATGTCTTGAACATGACTAGGGTAAGCACAATTCTAGCATAAACATTCATCAGCCAAACGGTATACATTGATAGATCTATTGGACTGACAATCCCACCCGGATACGTGCCTCCTACAAAGGTTGCGTGGGTGTTTGTTACTGCAATATAAACGAGTGAACCATGAGCGTATGGGATGTACCACAATACAACAGTCACAATGGTTGATTATGCACTCGATTTACTTCTAGTATGTTTTCACATATGGACTAGATTGCCTTTACCATGAATTGCACAACAATTTTATTCGATTATCAAAACCTATGTAATTCTCACCAACTTTTGTTGACCCAAAATATTTTCAACTTAACATGTTTCAGGTTCTACTTGCTTGAAGATTTGCTTGAAGATATGTGCATAGTTATATTCAATTTGATGTACGAATTCTTGTAGAACAATTGTATGTAATTTATTTAAATCATTTAATGAAATTTATTATTCACCATGAGCTACTGAACAATCATCACTACGTGACATCCCGATGTTTCCGCCATCGGTTGGGGTGTTACAGATTGGTATCAGAGCCATGGTTATAGGGAATTAGGTTATTAGAAAAATAATCTAGTCTATAACCATAGGACTTAACCAGTACTTGCTTCTTTTACTTGCTATACTGTATCTCCCTCCTACTTCATATCCCTACTTTCATCCCTACAAGAAGGTTACTCTCCATCACTGAACCCACTCTTAGACTAATAAGGCAAAATCCTCAGGTTTAACCTGAACCACCTTGAGATCTCGTCGAAGTTCTAGATTTTAATAACGAACACGTGCAATCTGGAAGGGTGAACGCCTGTATTCTGAGTCTTCTGTCTAGGCTGGCATTGCGCATATATCCCAATCAGACGAGGGACCCGGATGCCTACCTTGGAATTCTCGGGATGAGTGTTCACTTATAGGCTAAAGCACGTCTTCACATGTTATTAGAATTTAGAATCTTTGATAAGTCAACGTTTTCGTTTATTCGTTTTAATTAATGAATAAATGATTACATTCCTTGTTTAACCTCATTCATTTCATTATGTCTCTTACAGATCATGCCTCCACGTCGCAGCGCTCGTCTTAACAGTGGTGACAATCATGATGAAGGAAGTAGCAATCACAACCACAACCACGATACTAACCACAACAACAACAACAACAACAACAATGGAGTTGATGCTCAACTGGCTGCAATCATTTCTCAACAAATGGCGCAGCAAATCGCAACTCTGGTTCCCAACTTACTAGCTCAAGTCATCCAGTTGAACGGGAACGGTAACGGCAACGGCAACGGGAATGGAAATGGAAATCACAACGGGAATGGGAATGGTCTTCCAGCCTGTACCCTTAAGCAATTTAATTCTTGCAATACCCCAAAGTTTAGTGGTGAAGAAGGAGCTACGGGACTCCTACAATGGTTTGAGGGTATTGAGAATACCTTCATCAACAGTGAATGCCCCGACAACTTTAAAGTCCGTTATGCCATGAGTGTTCTTCACAAACGAGCACTCACTTGGTGGAATGAAGAAAAACGCACTCGCGGAGCTGAAGCTGCACTAGCCCTAACTTGGGATCAAGCTAAAGACATTATGAAGGCAGAGTTCTGTCCTCGTAATGAAATTAAGAAGTTGGAAGATGAATTTCATGATCTTGCTCAAGACAGTGGGGAAAACCTTGCTTATAACACTCATTTTCACAAACTTAGCTTACTGCTACCCCACAAAGTCACCCTTTACCCATTGCGATCGAAAAATACATTGGTGGTTTACCGATGCAAATTCAAGACACGGTGTGGGGAAGGAACCCTGCTACTTTGGAAGAAGCAAAGCGTTTGGCTGCCACCCTAACAGATAACCATGTGAAGGCAGGAACCCTGACTCGTAAAGGGGAAAAGAAAAAGGATACTCCCCAACCTGCCGTTGAAATCAAAACCGAGGCCTCAACCAACGGGAAGTGTAAGGTCAGGAATTTTGCAATAGACACCACTGCCCCACCCAACAAGAAACAATACCACGGGAAGCTACCTAAGTGTGACACCTGCCAGTATCACCATCCAACTCAAGTTCCCTGCCGACAGTGCACCAATTGTCAAAGGTATGGGCATCTTGCAGATGCTTGTCGAATCCCTGCTACAAACGCTCTTGATGCTCCAAATAACCCCGCTTGAGACCCTCCAGCTACTTAAACCCCACCATTTGAAAGATGTCTACTTTCTCTTTATTCCATGTATTGGCACTTTTTGGATTCAAGTAATAAATTCAAGTATTATCATAATATCTGTGTGCATGCTTGTTTGAATGTGAACTAATTGCTATATCTATAATCATACTTGCTTGTACAACAATTAGTTGACTACCAAACAATCTACTCAACGATTGTTAGAGGTCATCATGTCTTTCCAACAGTCGGGAGAGGCCCTACCACCTGCTCAACGACTTGTGGAGACTATCGAACCCGCTCAACAATCGGAAGAGTCATAAAAGGACACAAAACCCTAATGTAAGGTAAATTGGTAATTACGGTCCGAAACGTAATCATGAATTTACAGGTACATTAAGGTAGTGTGAAATTTTATCAAGGTTTTTGGTAGTCGACTAATTGTAAACCTAGTGTCTTCCTTTAACTTCGGGACGAAGTTCCTAAAAGTAGGGGAGACTGTAACATTTCGCATTAAATAATTGTACGTTACGACACGTTTTATTATTATTATTTTTGGTGATATTTTGAACCTTAATACAATGATAATTATTCATACATATACATATGTATATATATAGGGTTATAATAATAATAATAATAATATTGATACTAACAATTATAACTAAAATAAATTGGACTTCTACACAACAAAACAACCCATCTTATTCACACTTGTTTCAGGAGCCCAGCCCACAGCATGGCCCAAGGCCCATCAGGCTGGCCCAACTCCCTTCTACCCCTCCCCTTTGCTATTAAAAAGAAAGAAAAAAAGAAGCTCTAGCCGGGTTTCGAACCCGCGCCGAGCCAAACCCCAACACACCTCCAAACCAACCGAGCTATAGCTCATATCTGTTTTAACTCCACCCCACTTTATATATATATTGACGTATTAAACAAACAGTTGACTTAGAAAAAGTCAACTGTTACGTGCAATCACCAACAATCAACACCTTCAAACGCGTTTTTATCCTAAATTTGGTATATAGCGTAATCATCTGACTAAGACGCGTCTATTCAAAGTCAACCAACCTTCAATTCTTACCAATTTTACGATTTGAACGCGTCAAACATTAACGACTCGGTCAAAACTTGCCAAATCGAACACCACTCCTTTACCCTATAAATTGAATGTTGCTGGACCATCTCACCTCGCCGAATAACCTTTCCCAATCCCCAATTCTTCATAAAAATCCTCTGCTCTTGGTGTTTGATCGAGTTTTTTTTGGCTTCGGGTCTTGACCGGTCGTTTTTGATCAAATCAGTTTTGTAAGTTTAATTATTGTTGTGGGTTTCATTAATCGGCTGATGCACAACATTAACCCTATGGTTAATTGGGTTAATGTTGTGTGGATTGTTTGATTTGAAAATCTAGGGCTCGAAGGTGATTTTTGGGGAAGATAAGCTTTCGCAGTTATCATATATAACTAATACAGACTTAAAAATATCACCAAAACTGATACAGATCAGTTGGTGATTTCTTCGTGGCTTAAAACTCTGAACTGGTTCTGATGCGGGTTCGAGTCCCTTTAGCAGCACCCTTTTTCTTCTTTTTTTTGTTCTGTTTCCTAAAAACTAAATATATATTACATACATTTTATAAATTCATTTTAAAATACTAAAACACTTTTAAAAATTTTACAAAAATTATCTTATATTAATCTGATGTAAAAGTTCAACTAACAATTTTTAGTTTTCAAAAATTTATTTATTTAATATATATAATAAATAAATCAAGTTTATTCTATTTTATTTATAAAAATCTATAAAAATATCAAAACGATCTTATTAATTTCCACAAAAATTATCCTGAGTTTTTATAACATTAAGCTTTTCAGAAATGATTTTTATTTCTGAAAAATCATTTATTTGATATTTTTAATCAATTTTTGTTAGTTTTAATCATAATTAAATCATAATAAATCCAATTTTTATTATTTTTGCACCAAAATTTTATACAAATTATTTCTGAATATTTAGAACAGAAATATAATTTTTAAACTGATAATTCTTTAATTTTAGTAATTTTTAATTATTAAAGTTAAAGTTTGACAATTTGTAATAAATAGATTTAATAATCTATTTTAAAGAAAATAATTTTATAAAAATTATTTTTATACTTTAAACACATTCTTGTGACCATCTTAGATTTAAAATTCATAAAAAGATTTTTGGTTACTTATTTACTAATATTCTCTCAATTATCAAACATTTTTAATAATAATCAAACGAGCATTTATCCCCAAATTCAAAGCCTTAGAAACTTATACATTTGTAGACTTGATAGACTTAGACATATTTATTACCTCATTATAGGGTGATACTTGACATATTTGGGCAACACACTATTCTATTTTTCAACAGATATAACATTTTGCTAAGGTGAGTTTTACATAGCCCCTTTTCTATTTATCACCATTTTTGGGGTGAAACATGTTACAACATTATTTATGCAATTCAATCATCAATGTGTCTATGTGTATTTCTATGTTGCATTATGTCTTGAACATGACTAGGGTAAGCACAATTCTAGCATAAACATTCATCAGCCAAACGGTATACATTGATAGATCTATTGGACTGACAATCCCACCCGGATACGTGCCTCCTACAAAGGTTGCGTGGGTGTTTGTTACTGCAATATAAACGAGTGAACCATGAGCGTATGGGATGTACCACAATACAACAGTCACAATGGTTGATTATGCACTCGATTTACTTCTAGTATGTTTTCACATATGGACTAGATTGCCATGACACATGAATTGCACAACAATTTTATTCGATTATCAAAACCTATGTAATTCTCACCAACTTTTGTTGACCCAAAATATTTTCAACTTAACATGTTTCAGGTTCTACTTGCTTGAAGATATGTGCATAGTTATATTCAATTTGATGTACGAATTCTTGTAGAACAATTGTATGTAATTTATTTAAATCATTTAATGAAATTTATTATTCACCATGAGCTACTGAACAATCATCACTACGTGACATCCCGATGTTTCCGCCATCGGTTGGGGTGTTACAGATTGGTATCAGAGCCATGGTTATAGGGAATTAGGTTATTAGAAAAATAATCTAGTCTATAACCATAGGACTTAACCAGTACTTGCTTCTTTTACTTGCTATACTGTATCTCCCTCCTACTTCATATCCCTACTTTCATCCCTACAAGAAGGTTACTCTCCATCACTGAACCCACTCTTAGACTAATAAGGCAAAATCCTCAGGTTTAACCTGAACCACCTTGAGATCTCGTCGAAGTTCTAGATTTTAATAACGAACACGTGCAATCTGGAAGGGTGAACGCCTGTATTCTGAGTCTTCTGTCTAGGCTGGCATTGCGCATATATCCCAATCAAACGAGGGACCCAGATGCCTACCTGGGAATTCTCGGGATGAGTGTTCACTTATAGGCTAAAGCACGTCTTCACATGTTATTAGAATTTAGAATCTTTGATAAGTCAACGTTTTCGTTTATTCGTTTTAATTAATGAATAAATGATTACATTCCTTGTTTAACCTCATTCATTTCATTATGTCTCTTACAGATCATGCCTCCACGTCGCAGCGCTCGTCTTAACAGTGGTGACAATCATGATGAAGGAAGTAGCAATCACAACCACAACCACGATACTAACCACAACAACAACAACAACAACAACAACAATGGAGTTGATGCTCAACTGGCTGCAATCATTTCTCAACAAATGGCGCAGCAAATCGCAACTCTGGTTCCCAACTTACTAGCTCAAGTCATCCAGTTGAACGGGAACGGTAACGGCAACGGCAACGGGAATGGAAATGGAAATCACAACGGGAATGGGAATGGTCTTCCAGCCTGTACCCTTAAGCACTTTAATTCTTGCAATCCCCCAAAGTTTAGTGGTGAAGAAGGAGCTACGGGACTCCTACAATGGTTTGAGGGTATTGAGAATACCTTCATCAACAGTGAATGCCCCGACAACTTTAAATTCCGTTATGCCATGAGTGTTCTTCACAAACGAGCACTCACTTGGTGGAATGAAGAAAAACGCACTCGCGGAGCTGAAGCTGCACTAGCCCTAACTTGGGATCAAGCTAAAGACATTATGAAGGCAGAGTTCTGTCCTCGTAATGAAATTAAGAAGCTGGAAGATGAATTTCATGATCTTGCTCAAGACAGTGGGGAAAACCTTGCTTACAACACTCGTTTTCACGAACTTAGCTTACTGCTACCCCACAAAGTCACCCCTTTACCCATTGCGATCGAAAAATACATTGGTGGTTTACCGATGCAGATTCAAGACACGGTGTGGGGAAGGAACCCTGCTAATTTGGAAGAAGCAAAGCGTTTGGCTGCCACCCTAACAGATAACCATGTGAAGGCAGGAACCCTGACTCGTAAAGGGGAAAAGAAAAAGGATACTCCCCAACCTGCCGTTGAAATCAAAACGAGGCCTCAACCAAAGGGAAGTGTAAGGTCAGGAATTTTGCAATAGACACCACTGCCCCACCCAACAAGAAACAATACCACGGGAAGCTACCTAAGTGTGACACCTGCCAGTATCACCATCCAACTCAAGTTCCCTGCCGACAGTGCACCAATTGTCAAAGGTATGGGCATCTTGCAGATGCTTGTCGAATCCCTGCTACAAACGCTCTTGATGCTCCAAATAACCCCGCTTGAGACCCTCCAGCTACTTAAACCCCACCATTTGAAAGATGTCTACTTTCTCTTTATTCCATGTATTGACACTTTTTGGATTCAAGTAATAAATTCAAGTATTATCATAATATCTGTGTGCATGCTTGTTTGAATGTGAACTAATTGCTATATCTATAATCATACTTGCTTGTACAACAATTAGTTGACTACCAAACAATCTACTCAACGATTGTTAGAGGTCATCATGTCTTTCCAACAGTCGGGAGAGGCCCTACCACCTGCTCAACGACTTGTGGAGACTATCGAACCCGCTCAACAATCGGAAGAGTCATAAAAGGACACAAAACCCTAATGTAAGGTAAATTGGTAATTACGGTCCGAAATGTAATCATGAATTTACAGGTACATTAAGGTAGTATGAAATTTTATCAAGGTTTTCGGTAGTCGACTAATTGTAAACCTAGTGTCTTCCTTTAACTTTGGGACGAAGTTCCTAAAAGTAGGGGAGACTGTAACATTTCGCATTAAATAATTGTACGTTACGACACGTTTTATTATTATTATTTTTGGTGATATTTTGAACCTTAATACAATGATAATTATTCATACATATACATATGTATATATATAGGGTTATAATAATAATAATAATAATAATAATATTGATACTAACAATTATAACTAAAATAAATTGGACTTCTACACAACAAAACAACCCATCTTATTCACACTTGTTTCAGGAGCCCAGCCCACAGCATGGCCCAAGGCCCATCAGGCTGGCCCAACTCCCTTCTACCCCTCCCCTTTGCTATTAAAAAGAAAGAAAAAAAGAAGCTCTAGCCGGGTTTCGAACCCGCGCCGAGCCAAACCCCAACACACCTCCAAACCAACCGAGCTATAGCTCATATCTGTTTTAACTCCACCCCACTTTATATATATATTGACGTATTAAACAAACAGTTGACTTAGAAAAAGTCAACTGTTACGTGCAATCACCAACAATCAACACCTTCAAACGCGTTTTTATCCTAAATTTGGTATATAGCGTAATCATCTGACTAAGACGCGTCTATTCAAAGTCAATCAACCTTCAATTCTTACCAATTTTACGATTTGAACGCGTCAAACATTAACGACTCGGTCAAAACTTGCCAAATCGAACACCACTCCTTTACCCTATAAATTGAATGTTGCTGGACCATCTCACCTCGCCGAATAACCTTTCCCAATCCCCAATTCTTCATAAAAATCCTCTGCTCTTGGTGTTTGATCGAGTTTTTTTTGGCTTCGGGTCTTGACCGGTCGTTTTTGATCAAATCAGTTTTGTAAGTTTAATTATTGTTGTGGGTTTCATTAATCGGCTGATGCACAACATTAACCCTATGGTTAATTGGGTTAATGTTGTGTGGATTGTTTGATTTGAAAATCTAGGGCTCGAAGGTGATTTTTGGGGAAGATAAGCTTTCGCAGTTATCATATATAACTAATACAGACTTAAAAATATCACCAAAACTGATACAGATCAGTTGGTGATTTCTTCGTGGCTTAAAACTCTGAACCGGTTCTGATGCGGGTTCGAGTCCCTTTAGCAGCACCCTTTTTCTTCTTTTTTTTGTTCTGTTTCCTAAAAACTAAATATATATTACATACATTTTATAAATTCATTTTAAAATACTAAAACACTTTTAAAAATTCTACAAAAATTATCTTATATTAATCTGATGTAAAAGTTCAACTTACAATTTTTAGTTTTCAAAAATTTATTTATTTAATATATATAATAAATAAATCAAGTTTATTCTATTTTATTTATAAAAATATATAAAAATATCAAAACGATCTTATTAATTTCCACAAAAATTATCCTGAGTTTTTATAACATTAAGCTTTTCAGAAATGATTTTTATTTCTGAAAAATCATTTATTTGATATTTTTAATCAATTTTTGTTAGTTTTAATCATAATTAAATCATAATAAATCCAATTTTTAATATTTTTGCACCAAAATTTTATACAAATTATTTCTGAATATTTAGAACAGAAATATAATTTTTAAACTGATAATTCTTTAATTTTAGTAATTTTTAATTATTAAAGTTAAAGTTTGACAATTTGTAATAAATAGATTTAATAATCTATTTTAAAGAAAATAATTTTATAAAAATTATTTTTATACTTTAAACACATTCTTGTGACCATCTTAGATTTAAAATTCATATAAACATTTTTGGTTATTTATTTACTAATATTCTCTCAATTATCAAACATTTTTAATAATAATCAAACGAACATTTATCCCCAAATTCGAAGCCCTAGAAACTTATACATTTGTAGACTTGATAGACTTAGACATATTTATTACCTCATTATAGGGTGATACTTGACATATTTGGGCAACACACTATTCTATTTTTCAACAGATATAACATTTTGCTAAGGTGAGTTTTACATAGCCCCTTTTCTATTTATCACCATTTTTGGGGTGAAACATGTTACAACATTATTTATGCAATTCAATCATCAATGTGTCTATGTGTATTTCTATGTTGCATTATGTCTTGAACATGACTAGGGTAAGCACAATTCTAGCATAAACATTCATCAGCCAAACGGTATACATTGATAGATCTATTGGACTGACAATCCCACCCGGATACGTGCCTCCTACAAAGGTTGCGTGGGTGTTTGTTACTGCAATATAAACGAGTGAACCATGAGCGTATGGGATGTACCACAATACAACAGTTACAATGGTTGATTATGCACTCGATTTACTTCTAGTATGTTTTCACATATGGACTAGATTGCCATGACACATGAATTGCACAACAATTTTATTCGATTATCAAAACCTATGTAATTCTCACCAACTTTTGTTGACCCAAAATATTTTCAACTTAACATGTTTCAGGTTCTACTTGCTTGAAGATTTGCTTGAAGATATGTGCATAGTTATATTCAATTTGATGTACGAATTCTTGTAGAACAATTGTATGTAATTTATTTAAATCATTTAATGAAATTTATTATTCACCATGAGCTACTGAACAATCATCACTACGTGACATCCCAATGTTTCCGCCATCGGTTGGGGTGTTACAGTTATGCACCTTTGTTGCACGGTAGTGCTGATTCTGAAGTACTCGGGAACATGGTTGCACTGCCTTATGCACTAGCAATGCAGCCGAGAAATTGGGCTCGCACGGTCCTGCAGACTTGGGTGTCCGAGAATCTGAGTCGCACTGCCTGTTGCACTAGCAGTGCATCCTTTAGTTGCCGACTCATGGTGGACCTTCACGGTAGTGCACAAATCTTGCACGACTGTGCAGGTGTGTCAGTTTCTTCTGAATATGCAGGAAATGTCCGTTCAGTCCAGTTTTTGCCCGTTTTCTTCAACTTTGTCTTTGGGGCGTCGTTTAAGACCCACAATAACAATACAAAGCAATTAAGGACCGAATTTGTGCAATTATGGTCGAAAACGAGTAATTTAGGAGTTTAATCGGGGATTTATATATGTATAATTTAATGTATATGAAATATATGAACAAAAGTGTTGCTTTGGGATCCAATTTAACTTGGATTGAATTAATAGTAAATAATTAGTTATGTGATGTGTTTATATATTATGCCTTCAGGTATAACTTATAAACAATTTATGTTCTTGATTGTTATTATCTCGCTAAGCTCACATCTCAACCCTAAGGGACATATTACCCTTAATTATGTATACCCAACCATGAAAAACGCATCATCCAAAGTTGCAATATTAACGTCAATCTACCCCCTTTCTTTTGTGAATAGCTTTCACTGGACATGGCAAAAGCCTCATCTCCTTGCGAGTCCGCTGATTGTTTACTTGAAGTAATTACCGTACTAAATCGTGATTAATATTTATTACTTGTGAGGAAATATAATAATAGGAATAAATATAGGTCGTTTATATCTTAACGTGGGGTCACCAAGGCTTGTATATCATGAACCAAATCTTAACTTAACACTAACATCAAGTATATAAACACTACCAATCTTAAGTGAAGTTTTGACAGAGGGGGCTTGACATTCAAATATGCCTCTATAAACATGACCATGGGTACACACCCATAGACTTCCTTTCCTCTACCAAATTACACCTACAAGATTAAAGACTAAGTTGATTCATTAGTTAGTTCATTAAACAAAGAAGGGGTAGAAAGAAATATTAACAACATAAAACATTACTTAAACTAAAAATAAACTATATAAATTTATACCAAGTTCATCTTCACCCTAGTAACACTCTAGAATCCTAACCTAAAATTGGCATTACAACAAGATCACATGGGATGATTTTAGAAGAAATCATGGTGGGGGTTGAATGAAAATTTGAAGAGGGTTTGGATGAATGCAAGTGATTTCGCTTTAGGCTAGATTGATCAAAGTGTTTATGGATTGATCCTAAGCTCCAAAGGTCAATTACAAGAACCTAAAAGGGTAGAGAACTAGTATAGAAGTGAGAAGGATAGGATGCCAAATTAAGAGGAGAGCACCCCTATTTATAGGCTAAGAATCAGGTCCTGCACGCCCTTATGCTTGCCCCTGCACTGCAGTCGGGTACTGTTTGTTGGAACTGGATGTCCTTTTTTATAGAGCTTGTCCCCGATAGTTGGGTTGCACATTCGTGAAGCTATGTTGCACACCCATATAGGCCACATAGCATAAATAACTGTCAGTCTTAGTCGGGTCCAAAACCTTCTGTAACGTGTTTGGTGATTGCACAACTGTGCACTTGAGATGGAATAAATAACATCTGATGTTGTCTTCAATTCTTCATATTTTTTGTTGGTTTTCACTACTTTTTACTCTTTAGCTTCAAAAACCCGCATTTATCAAATTTGATGGGTTTAGTCATGTTTCCCAATGACAATTGCATGATTTTCGTGCAAAAAGGGTAATATTACACATGTAAAACATATGTAAATAATGGCACATTATAACACCTCACACTAAAACTTTGCTTGTCATTAGGCAAACCAAACCTAGGCATTTTTGGTGGATGGAACTTTTTGTAGGAATACATGTAATGTCAAGTAATTCCCACCTCCTAGGAGTCACACTCACTAGTTATTTTGAGGGTTTTTGAGGTAAGCCTTGGCATGCCTAATTAAACGCCCCTTTAGTGTCTTATTTCATTTGTCCTCACTATTCTCTCTTTCACTTAGGTTTCATTTATGGGTGAATGCTCGAATTCATCATGAGGCATGCATAGATCATAGGCTTGTATGCAAATCAATTCTCCGCCACTAGTCTATGGTAAAGTCATGTGAATTAAAAGGGCTTTGGATGAGTTATGATGACGGAATGATAGAAAAGGTAAGAAGGGTGTCAACTATCATGACTCACTTAGGTTGTGGTTGAGGTAATGTAGGAAGTTGTCGATTTTCATTGTTAGGATTTGTTGATCTTTACCACAATTTCATAACTTAGCTTGCCTATATTGTAATCCCTTCGGCTAGTTGCCGCCTAAAAGCATCCACTAGGATGGGTCGATCACTTGATCTTCATAAATTCTTCAAAACATTTACCTTTGAAGTTGCTTTTAGACTTGATTCCTTAAGGTCATCAACATCATTATTTGCACATTTTTTTCAAATAAACTAGGACTATATACTTTGATGTTCTCTTGATGATGTTTGAAACTTGTTTATCTTGCAAACCTTCTCGGTTCGGGCCCTAAAACCATGATGTGTGGCTTATATTTTAAAGTCCCAAAATCGTGTAAGAGCATTCCAATTATCTTCAACAACACTTCCTTTGAAACTATAATGATATGGCCTAATTATGATGGAAGAAATGAAAAAGGCTAAGGCTCAAAGTAGCTATCTAGGTAAGAGAAAATTTATAGAAGGCTAATGAAAATGGAATTGATGAATCCTAGGTGCGTTAGTCATTTTCATACACTTACCTTGCTTATGGTCTCGAAATGCATAAGTCACATAAGTTTTAAGTAGACTATGTCAAGGGTGAATATCTCTCAGTTCCAAATGAATACGCATGTGTAGTATTTATATATAATGATATGGTCAATAAGGCTCAAAATATTCACGTGTAAGGAGTAAATTTATTTATGAAATTAAAACACTTAGGTTAGTTCTTTTAGCTTACCAAAACCTCCTAATAACCCATTTATGGGTTTTTGGGTGGACTCATAAGGTTTGAAAACACTTTTAGATTTCTGAAAACATTTCCTTTTGTAGGATCGATTTCGGACAACCCGACAATCACGAGCTTCAATGTTTAGAGTGCCGAATCCACTAAACGCTGTTTGGACAACAAAACAATATGAAACAATGATAGACAAGGTATCAACACACACAAATAATCGGTTAAAAGGTTGTATTGGATTGAAAAATAGAGCACATGTGTTACAAAACATTCTCAGGCCTTAGAACCTAGGGCAGGGTGCTTGGGGAATGTGTGATGTGACAGCTCAAATAATTAGGGCAATGATTGGAGGCTTTTATATCTGTCCTATTTGTCCACGGCCCAAGGGGCGACTAGGATCCTATCACACAAGTAGGAGGGGCGACTAGCAAGGTAGTCTCTTGAGACCCAGGCGACTAGCAAGGCTAGTCACCCCTTTTCAGTCCTACTCTCCTGACATGCCAAACAGCCTATAATCGACTCAAAAACACTCCCAAGCACCCGTGATAACCTCCAAACATCACCTATATTAGGCTAGGGACATAGTGTACTAACTGACTCCACCTTGGACCTAGCTAGTATGATTACAAAAGACAAGCTTCAAACACAACAAAATAACTATACACACGATCTAAACAGACATCAAAACAAACAAACAAAATAAACTGCAGCAGCTTCATCTTTACTTCTTCGTTGTCCTAGTCCTAGTAAGCTTCGACCAGTCACATCCGGTGTGTATCTTGTAGGCATGGCAGAACAGGATCACGCGCTGATACTTGATTGCTTGATCGGCTTCGGACTTGAGGTGCTGGATCAGATACATGAACAACGTCTCAACATCTTGCTCCAACAGATTTATCAACCACATAGGATCCCAGATCCTTATCTTTCTGCAAAGCTTCGGTGCAGTTTCGAGAATGATCACTACTTCCGTCGTGATAGGATCATAATGCCAGAACAAGAACTTCGGTGTGAAGTCCTGTTCGATAGGAGCGATCGGTATTCTCGACATGCAATCAGGAGGCTTGATCTTATGCTGCCAAATTGGATACTTGGTGATAGGATGAATCTCTTTGGTCTTGTATGATGATACATACTGTGGCATGAAGGTCTTCCAATGACCGTTGCTTTATCTCTTCAAGATATTCACAAATGCTTCAAATCCTGGACATATCTCATAGTAGAAGGTGTAGACGAGCAAGATCATGGACATACCAGAATGGTATGCTCCTGATGCTCAAGTAGGTGTTGAAATATAATAACCCCTCATGCCACTAGATGCTAAATACCTTTACATGCTGAATGTAGGCCCAATCAATTATATTCCCACACATTCTTGACAATTTTTCTTGAATATTGTCGCATGTTCTGGCCTTGGCTTCACAGTCCGCTCAGACATTGATGGATACCATTGAGAGCACAGTCTCATGATTCTTTAAGTTATGGAAAGTACTTCATCAGGAATAGGAATCGGCTCAGCGCGAAGCTTATCTTCAGCTTGCTTTATCATCTCTTCATCAATGTTTGGAATCCCGACTGATTCTTTGTCAAAACAGTACTCTGGATAGACTTCGTGTGTGATGTCATCCATTTCAACTTCATTATGCCTAGGATCCATCTCTGGATGAGGAGTATAGCTTCCACTGGAAGATTCTCCAGGTGTTAAGCCGTATATCTTCTTCAAGTCTTCCTAAGAGAGTTCTGGTGGGATCTCTCCTTCCAATTCTTCCTCCAATCCTCCAATCTGAGCAAACTTTAGTGGATTTCCCTAATCATCAATCTGGAACAGATTTCTCAGAGGCTCACAGACTTCAAGTGGAACTGCCCCATACTTGAGAAATTCATTCAGGCACTTAACCTGCTCAGCTATGGACTTCCTCTTAGATGAAGAACCACCTTCAAGATCCTTGCCCTGGGTGTCATGGGACTGTTTTCCCTGATCACTCGATGACGAACCACCACCACCTGTGGTTACTGGAGAATCACCGCCAGCATTACCACCATCATCATTATCATCACCACTATCATCATCATTATCCTCATCCTCATCATCGTCATCATCCTCTTCATCCTCATCCTTTTCTTCTTCCTCTTCTTCCTCATCATTACCTGAACCATATGCAGTGCCTAAGGTACGAGTAAATCTAGGGTGATCTTCAAATAACTTGTCCACCCTTTCCCTCAACTACTTGTTTTTAGCTTTGTATGCCTCTATTCTTCTTTCATTGTTAACATTGGCAAGCTGCAATTGGTTGTACTGAGATTCAATGCTGGCCAATCTAGCCACAGTGTCTTGGTTACATTGAACCAGACGCTGATTTGATTCTACAAGTTGTTGGTTGGATTCAACAAGCTGCTGGTTTGACAACTGAAGCAACCTGTTTGAAGCTTGAATTTCTTTATTTATCCTAATGGTTCACCCAACAACTCGAGCATACCCTTTTCATTCTCCTCAATTATAGCTACCTTACCTTTCAACTCAGCATTTTCGCGCGCTTAAGTATTCACAGTCATCATAAGCTCATTTACCTGGCGCTGAAGTTGTTCATTTGATGCTGGAGCTGAGGTGGAAGAAGATTACGTTGCTGAAGCTTGGGGATGCAACTGTGCCCTGAGATTCTTCAACATATCACCAACTGAACTGGACACAAGTTGCTGCGATGTTGCCGCACCAACAGTAGCTGAGACAGACTCAGTGAAGACTACTGTTGATGGCATTAGCATAGTAAACCCTGCATTCATAGCTGCACCTGCTGCTGTTGCTGTTGCTGTTGTAGTAGTAGTAGTAGTTGTTGTTGTTGTTGCTGAAGTATCATGCATAGAGGTTTGAACAGCTTCATAGAGTCTCTGAAATCTTGTTTTCTTCTTCTTTGATTTCTCTGGAGATCTTTGAGCCATTCTCTTCATCCCGCGACCCTTCGCCTTAGTCTTTGTTTTACCCGACGGAGGAGTGTCGAGCTTAGTATCAATATCAGCAATCTAAACATCTGGATCCACTGTGAAGTTAGGATTCTCAGCTAAGTTCTTCTTCTCTACTGATTTTTTCTTTCTCTCAGCCGCTTTTCAGGCTCTAGTACCTGGGGAATCATATGCGTCTGTACTTTCAGGATATGTATTACTTGTTACATTCACTGGATCATCTTCTTCTGCAATAGATTTACCATTGCCAGTTTGGGACGATCCTTGATCTCCCCATGCAGAAGATGTTTCTTGGGATTCTAGAACACCCGTATCCAAAATGTCATCGTGAGTAACGGCTGCAGAAACGCTGCCCGGAATGTTCTTCCCCAACTTAACGGTATCCCGACAAACAATATCACCTACCTTGAACGTTCGCCTTTGAATGGCGAAGTCGTCTTCAGAATCACTCATTCCGTTCCTCCACTTGTTACCCATAGGAGCCTTGTATTCTGGATCCCTCAGGTGACCAAACAACCGTCTACTCTTAGGCTGCTTGTCTTTCGGCTGACCCTTGAATATAAGCATCCTCTCCATCCCCCTTTCATTAATATGAATCAGTGAGAGACACTCTAACTCATTCTTTACTAATTCTTGCAACTGTCTATCTATATTCATCTATACGAATCGAGGATACACAAGAAATGGATGCTTCGTCGTCTTTGACTGAATAACCTCCTTTAGGTGATGCATGATCATGCCTGAAAAATTGAACGGTTTGTTCATTGTCAAGGCGACCACTGCAGATGCTAAAGTATCTCTGATCACGTCAAAAGTTCCCTTTCTAGGAACAAGACACTTCAGGACAACGTGTATTAGATATTTGAACGGTGGCGACACGTTTCCCTTTTGCAACATCTCGTTTCTTGTAACCTTCGCATTATACTTCATTCTAAGAAACCCGCCACAGATTAGGATAGAGTCAAAGGTGATAGGGTCATTGGATGAGTCTTGGAAACGAAGTTCTTCACGAATGTGCTGCTTAGTAATGAATACTTCCTTTCCTTGTATCTTGCTCTTGATGATGGCGGGCATGACAGTACAATCAACTTGAGCGTTGTGGTAGAACTCTCATAGAATGTCTTTGTACGGCACATACTGCTTCATTATGGCATACGCGATCCTCGACCGCTTCAAGAACTTAATGATCCTTTCGAACTACTTGTTCTTATCTTTATCAATAGGACCAAGTAAAGCACATATGTTATTCTCAGGCGAAGTTTCCCAATCCATGATTCTGAAAACACAAGAAGGCATTAAATCATAAAAACGACAAAACAGACAAAAACGACCAAAGTGTTGCTGAATTTTCTGCAACAGGCGACTAGGAATCCTAGTCGCCTCACTTACACACGAGTAGGACTCTACTCGCTTGATAAACACACGAGTAGACCTTTAGTTGTGTTACTGTTTAGGCGTGTAGAAGCCTAGTCGCCTAACAGTATGACTAAACACTCAAATGGGTCAAAATTCGATGTGGGTCGATTTGGGTTATGATTTTTGTGCTTCCATGATCTAAAAGAGGCGATTAACAAACCCCAATATTGTTTCATCATTAAAATCTATGTTTATTGGGTCTATTAATCACTTAGAGTCGGATAGGGTTTCGAAACAAAATCAGTCGATTAAACCCCTAAATCGTTTTTATTACGATCTGAAAATCAAGGTGTATAGTACCTATATGTGGTAGAACAAGATTCTATGATCAAAATAACATGGGCAACAAGAGGGTAGTAAATCGGTTGGGAGGGAACTGAGTGTTCACAGTAAAGTTTTTGAAATTATGGTTAAAAAATTTTCTAACTGTAGAATATATTGGGGTCCTAGTCACGTCACTGTAGATGCGAGTAGGATGCCTAGTCGTACCCAGTTATACACGAGTAGAGCCTAAGCGCCCTTAAATGCAAAGGATTAGGTTCCTACTCGCTTGTTCCCCAACGATTAGACTTTAACCCATTTGATTTCCTAATCGTGTCTACCACACACACGACTAGGACTAAAAACACACAATTAGAAACCTAGTCGTCCCAAAAAACAGGAGACTAGATTTTCTAGTCGTATCCTCTCACTGAATTTTCTAGTCGTATCCTCTCACTGAATTACCAAATTGCCCTTGAATTTTACAAAATGACATGTTTAACACCTGAAAAGTTAAAGCATGCAATATTAACCAGTTTTTCACAAGTGATTCAGATTCCGACTCAAAGAATTTTCATTTTCCAATTTTCCCACCCTGATACTTGAGAAAGCATAGTTTTGACCCGGCAACTGTCAAGTTTCAAATAGTTGCATTGCAGTTTTTATTTATGAAAGGATTAAGATTACAATGGATTAACATTCCAGCATCAGTAATCAAGAATGAAATAAAGATAAAGTCTTTTTGGTTTTTCATGATAATCAAATAGAAATTAAAATGCAGGAAATGTAAAACTATTCACAAGCATATTTTTGTGAGTTTCATCTGTTAGGGAATCATATCACCCCAGATGTACCAACCTCTTAAAGACCAAGAAACCTAGGATTTTGGTATTCTATCAAATGAGATTTCAGTACCAAGACCATATGCCAACGCACATTGATCCACACATGTTTCAGTTAATTTAGGTTTATATTACCGTGCCGAACTTAGAAGTGATTTTGAGCCTACTGACACATCATTGTAGAGGCTGCTTATCAGTTCTAATACTTTTAAAATATTGAAGGATTCAGATAGTCTAGTGATGAGTGCATATCATTTTCCCTTTTTTCACCAAATGAAAATTCGATTTTCGGCTTTTTCCAAAAAAAAATTGATTTTTCAAATTTTCTGATGTTTTTGAATTTTCTTGATTTTTCTCCCCCCCTAAAAATCTAAAAATTTACGAAAAGACAATATTTTTGGATTTTTCAAGTTTTTGAAGAAAAATATTTACAAAAACGATCACCGAGTGGAAGTTAATCCTGTTTTTCTTTAATGCCGTTTGGTATTAAAAGATACTCAAAGCGAGGTCTGTCAAAAGCTTTGGTGAATAGGTCGGCACGTTGGTAATAAGTATGGATTTTCACAACATCAATCATTTTCTTTTCATAGCAATCGCGTATGAAAGAATACCGAACGAGGATATGTTTCGCCTTGGAATGATTTACTTAGTCTTTAGCAAGTGCTATAGCGGGCTCATTATCACAGTAAATGGGAATATTTAGAAATTTCAAACTGTAGTCTCTCATTTGCCATTGTATCCATAAAACCTGGGAGCAACAGCTGGACGCAGCTACATATTCTCACTCACAAGTAGATAAGGACACAGTGGTTTGTTTCTTGCATTGCCGTGAGACTAGTCTTGCACCCAAAACCTAGTATCCAGCTGATGTGGATTTGAGATCTGTCTTGCATCCTCCATAGTCAGTATCACTAAAAGCGATGAGATCAAACTTATCATCATTAGGGTACCATAGACCTTTGGTTGGACAACCCTTTAGATAACGTAAGATCCTCTTCACAACAATTAGGTGGGACTGTTTCGGCCTTGACTGATATCTGGATAGTAGACACATTGTGAACATTATATCAGGTCTTGAGGCAGTGAAATACATCAACGAGCCAATCATCGCTCGATAGATGAAAGGATCAACAACTTGTCCTTTCTCGTCAACACCAATCCTGTGATTGGTTTGAATGGGGGTGGCTACTGGAGTAGGGTCTTCCATCTGGAACTGGCTCAAGATGTAGCAACATATTTGGTATGGTGGATGAATATCCTTGACTGTTGTTGTTCTACTTGTCGACCAAGAAAGAATTGCATCTCCCCCATCGAGCTCATCTCGAACTTCTCCTGCATAAGCTTTTCAAAGTCCTTGCACATTTCATCATTAGTAGACCCAAAAACAATATCATCAACGTAAATGTGTACCAGAAGACGGTCGCCACCCTTTTCCTTGGTGAATAAGGTGCAATCCATGAGTCCACGGTTAAACCCATTGGATATTAGATAGTTGCATTATTTGGTACCATTTGCGCGGAGCTTAATGGAGTCCGTACAAAGCTTTGAGCAGTTTGTAGACTTTGTTACGATGAAACGGATCCTCGAAGCCCGGTGGCTGTGCAACATACACCTCTTCCTTCACTATACCATACAGGAAAGCACTTTTCACGTTCATTTGATAAACCTTGAATCGTTTTGTACTTAGAGTAAGCTAAGAACAACCGAATAGCTTCAAGGCAAGCATCTGGAGCGTATACTTCGTTGTAATCTATTCCTTCGATTTGTCGGAAGCCGAGTACAACTAGACGAGCCTTTTTTTTCTGAAAACCACCTCGTGGTCATCCCGTTTAAACTTGTAGACCCACTTGGTTCCAATTTTCTTTGAGCCTGGAGGTAAGTCAATAATGTCCCACACCCCAAGATTTTGGAACTGATGAAGTTCGGCTTGCATAGCTTCGATCAATGGTTTTTCCCTTAATGCCTCTTGCACCGTTCTTGATTCTTGTTGAGATACATATATGGTGAAGGGCCAATCGTTCTGATGACTTGCTTTCCTAATGTCTGAATATAGAGCTAAGGTACCTGCATTGTCACATGAGCTAGCATTTCTGAGTTGACCACGTGTCATAACTCGGCTAGCTGGATCACCAATCACATTCTACAACGGATGAGTGTCGTGAATCCGAGATTCCAGATGTGCAGACATTGGATCATCCGAATGCATATTGAGATTTTCCATGTTCTTTGAAAGATTTGTCTTTGCAACACTTGAACTAGAAGGAGCAGTGGGTTGCACATTAAACCTTGAGAGATCAATCCATAGATTAATCTTTTTTTTTTGTTGGCCGTTCAAAAAAAAAAGATTAATCCTTGGAGCTATCGAAGTAGAAGGACCAACTTGATTGTTCCCGGTAGGAATGACTGGAGCTGTAGTGGTAGATTCACCATTTCCATCTTGTTCATCAGTAAGTGTTTCATGAGACTCTGCAAGTTCCTTGTCTAAAGAAGAAGATTCTTGAATCTCTGCTGACGCTTCCTGAAAAACTTCCTTCGCCTCTAATGCTGCGGTTTTGTCAGGGGGACCCGTAGAAGCTGAAGCATCAGATGTTGCTGGTGTATTGACGACGATCGGATGCACCAGAGGTGAACTAGCTGCGTTTTCACACTTGTAATACATTTGTGCAACAACATCATCAACAACAACATTATCTACGTTGAAAGAATCAAATAGACTTTTACAGTCGAACAACCAATCGGGTCCAACACCAGGAGCATTGGCAGTATAGCGTTAAACATCAATATTGAGCAATTCTTCAACACGTTGGGTTCTTTTATTGTATACTCTCTTGTTAGGGGTGTTGTATCCAACAAGAAACCATTCTTTTTTCCTTGGCTCTAAATTTTTCATGTGGTTAGATCATAGTGCATGGAGCTCCGAATGGTTCTAGAAACTCTAAGTTTGGTTTCATACGGTTCAACAATTCGTAAGAATCCTTACCATGCTTCTTCACCGTAAGAAACCTATTTAGAGTATAACACGCGTAGTGAACCGCCTCATTCCTGAAGAATACAGGTAGGTTTGAATCTGCAAGCATTGTCCTGGCCGCCTCTATAAGAGTCCAATTCTTTCTTTATGTAACCCCGTTTTGCTGAGGAATATACGGCGCTGTGATTTCATTATGAATACACTTTTCTGCACATAACGACTCCATAGCATGATTCTTGAACTATGTTCCATTGTCTCTTTGAATCCTGTGGATCTTCAGCTGATATATATTCTCCAATTTGGTGAACAGATTCTTCAAGTATTCGAAAGTCTCATTCTTATGCTGCATGCATACCACCCAAGAGAATTTTGAATAATCAATAGTGACAACCAGATAGTATAGATCTCCGTTCTTTCTTTTTCAATTGATAGGGACAAAGAGATCCATGTGCAATCTTTCGAGAGGTAGACTGACTGAGTTAACCTTCTTAGGCTTGTGAGATTTCTTCTTCTGCTTTCCCTTCTTGCATGAGACACATACGTTACTTAGGTGAAAATGTTTGACTGAGACACCTTCCACAAGCTGATTCTAGACTAGATGGTTCATCTTCCTCAAGTGGATGTGTCATATACGTCTGTGACACATGATTGATTCTTTCCCCCCCCCCCATTTGTCATAGATTGGCTCTGTAACATCCCGAAAAGTCGCTAAATAATCATTTAGATGAATCAACAACCCGGATTTTTATACAGTGGAGTCGTTGATGAGTTTTGGCGCGTAGGACTTTAATTAAACATGTTAATAAATAATGTTTGGTGCTTACATCTTGGTTTAGAAGAAGTAGAGGGGCCCGATTGTTGTTTTTGGGAGATGGTTTTGTAACTTTGGTAACAAGTTGACAGTAAATGAAAGTCTAGGGGCCCTAAGTGAAACTGTGGGTTTTATAAGCATATTATAAAGAAACCCTAGTGCCATGAGCAGCCCTAGGTGTGTACGGGCAAGGAAAGAAAGAGCAGACGTGAGATGGAGGTATTCGACAGGGAGATTTATCAATTTCAAGTAAGTTCTCGCACTTTAAACCATCCTTTTATCGTTCCCTAGGGCATGGTGATAGATAGGAATTATGATTTTGATGTTAGGGTTTCGTTTTTCCAGATTTAGATTGAAGTTAAGGAGGATTGGTGGTCATTGGATAAAGAACGGATAAAAAACGAAGGATTCTAGCGAGAAGGCAGGAAATCCGACGGACTGTTCCGGCCACCGGCGGACGCTCCGGAATTAGCCGGTGACGGAATCAGAATGGTTGAAAAGTTTTTCATCTCGCGGTCGCGTGGATATATTATTTGAAGAAAACGGAGTTCGGATGATAGGGTTATGGGCTGCGTGAAGACAGATGCGCAGAAACAGTGATTCCGGCCACTGTTTCGCTTTCCGGCAACTGTAGCGCGGATTACGGCGACGGTAACTGGTGGGTTTGAAAGAGTTCGGCGGTACGAACGCGTGGACATATTATTCGCCTAAAACGGAGTTCGTTTGGGTCTGTTTTGGTCTACTCGAATGTTGGCTTGCAAAACTGAACGAACTGGAGGACTGTTCTGCGATCTGGCAGCAGCGAAGGTGTTGGCGGCTGATGCCAATAATTTTCTGATGACGGGCATATCGAGACGAGGGCGTGGATATGTGGATCGCACAAAACGGAGTTTGTATGGTCAAGTTATGGACAAAACAAGGTTCGGTTCGCAATTTGTACGGGAGTTCTGAACAGACGCGTATTGGACGACACGTACGCGAAGGTATTATTCAATATAACTTTATAATATTTATTGGGGGCTCTTTTGGGATGTGAGAAAATGACAGGGACGGCTTTCCGAAACGTTTTTCGGTAACGTTAAATTATGGATTTTTGTATTCGAATGGATATGTGGTTGCACGGTTCGGGACAGTATTAAGCTGAGCTTGTAGCTTGCTCAATGGAATAATGGATCGGGTATTTTGAGATATAGAGCTTGATGGAGATGCTTTGTGTGACGGCAGGTTCACGTTTAAGGGGGGTATTCACGAGACAGTGTGCAAGAGGAAGGAAGCTTCGTAACCAGTGAGTTCTAGTCCCCCTATTTTTACGTTTTTATATATTATTTTGGGGCTATCATACATGCTTAAATGGTTTTTTCGCAAATGTTAAGATGTCAATTAAATTAGAGAGCTTTACGACTTTGATGTTTTTATGAACCTTTTCCAATGAGACGGTTCAACGAGTCAAGAGGTTTAGAGATACCCTTTGCAGTGTATGTGTCGGTTCGAGCCGTTTAGTCTCGTGCCGAGGTACGGTCAGGTTGGTTGTTTATCTTGTGGTAGTATAAAATGGGTTGTATAGTCGAGGCAATACGATTGGGGGTTCAGTATGAGAAAATGATTAGTTAAAGTCTTAGAATTAAATGAACGCGGTGATAATGGTTATAGGAGGTGTGTGGTTAATCCACGTTATAGTATGATGGGACCCTAGACATAGTGAATGTGTGTGTGGGTGCTTATATGTTTTGTGTGATATAGCATCCCTGAGGTGCTGAAGCGGATTATTGGTAATGGTTCGTTACCTTCGGGGTGGCGACGGGTTACCAATGTTGAGGTCGTCGATCTAAGTGGTGGTGTCGACGCGTCTATAAGGTCGTTACCTTCGGGGTGGCGACGGGTTACTAATGTTCGGGACCGTCGATCTAAGTGGTGGTGTCGACGTGTCCATATGGTCATTACCTTCGGGGTGGTGACGGGTTATTGAGCTGGGCTGGCAACGGGTTGTTACCTTTGGGGTGGCGACGGGTTGTCACAAGGCTCGTGCATATTTTTGTGACTTAACTAATATTGTGTGATAGGCTTCTCATTTTATGTGCTTTACGTTTTTGTGCTAGACGATGCGGTGGGTAATGTGTATTCAAGACGTGAATGTAAATTAATCGAGTTTCCTTGTGTTGTTTTGTACTAGTGGATTTCTTGTACAGTAGTGAGTTGTTTCTAGGCAAGAAGTCAGTTGTAATGACAAAGGGAAATGTAGAATGACAAGCAGGTCATGGGTGGAAGTGGCTGAGTTTGGTTAGCGGGTCAATGTGCCTAGAAACCTCCACATAGTCGGTTGCCAGTTTGAGGGTAGTATGACCTAACGGGTTGGGTTTTATGTTGGGTCTTAATGATTATTGAGAAATTATAAACCAAGGTGCTTTTGTTAAACAAATAGACTATTTTGTTATCAACTTTAATGTTTTCACTTAACTATTAGAACTCACTCAGCGTAGCTGACTTTTGCATGTATGTTAGATTGTTTTGCAGGTCGGATTGAGTTGATAATGCATCTTGGCTAGCGGATGGGATTACTCGTGATAGCATGGATGGCATCCGTAGTTTTGAAATTTATTAGCAAACTATTTTTTTAAAACAATTTGTACCGTTTTAATTATTTTTCCACTGCGTGATTTTATTAAAATTGTTGATTTTAAAACCGTACACTGTAATGAGACCCAACGGTAGGGTCCCCGGGTTTGGGGCCTTACAGGCTCATATCCAGAACATACATAATGTTGACCCTTGGAGCAGAAATCATGACCCACTCCTTTGGAAATTTAAAACCAGGTTTCAGAATGAAGCATGCGTTGTCATCAAAGAACACAATGAACTTCTTGTTAAATATCCGCGAAACACTCAGCAAATTGCGGTCTATCTGTTTCACGAAGCTCACAATACCGTTGCTCACACTACCTTCTTTGGTGATATAACCCTCTTTATTACCAGCAAAAGCAACATCTCCCCCGTTGAAATTCTTGATGTCAAATAGCAGGGATAAGTCACCCGTCATGTGCCTAGAAGCTCCACTATCAACAATCCATAGGCTACTGATAAGGCCCTGTGGAACTCCCTGCACAAACATTCACAATTTAATGGTTAAAGGGGACCCAAGCCTTTATGGTCTTGGGTCTTCCATCTTCACCTAAAGTTGGGAAATCAACCCATTTTCCATTTAGAGTAGGCGTTGATCCCGATGATTCGGTAGCTGAAGTTGATGCTTCCCCAGATTTGGTTGGTGGCTTAGGCCTCCAAACCTGTTCCGGTCTCTTTGGCTTGGACTTCTTCTTAGCTTTAGGTCTAGTCTCAGATTCCTTTGGTGGAGTAGTATTTGGAACCACTTCAGACTTAACTGCACGTGGATCCGAATTAGGGTTGCCCTTTGGCTTGTTCACCGGCTTAGCTTGTGGCTTTGCCGATGCTTTAACCTTTGTTGGGATTGGGCTCCCCCTTGCCTGATTAGTCTTAGCACCCTTCGGATTTTGGTTCATAGCTATCTTGTTTTGATTTTCATAAACAACATGTTTCCCTTGTTGTTTTTCTGAAAATTTAGGGAGACGGGTTGTTTAGACTTGCTAGAACTAGGAGCTTCATCAACTTCCGTTCTCCTACGTCTAAGTTCAGGGTACGCAGCAGCTAAATGCCCACGTTCCCCGCACTTAAAGCATCCACGATATTCCTCAAAATTAGGGGCTTCAGTTTGATTCTCCCCTTTGTCCTTGCATTTGGACTTACTGGTAAAGGTTTTCTTATGTTCCAGATCCTCAAGACTTTGTTACCGTAATGGAATCCGAGGCTGTTGACTTTCCTAATCTTCACTTTTGCCAGTAGGTCTAACAAATGCAGTGACATGTTTCTTAGGATTTCGCTTTTGAGCCTGTTTTGGGGGATCATTGGTGTTTTTTTTTTCTTTTGGTTCTTATTTGGCTGATCTCCTTGGTCTTTCTTGCCCTTACCCTTGCCCTTTTTTTCCTTTTCAAGAGTGATAGTGGATTCTTGCCAAATTTTAGCTATTGACCAGCAGCGATAAATCTGATGAGGAGTTCCTCATTAGCATATATCTTATCAGACCCTTTCATCTTATAAAACACCTTTAATGCCCCCTTAGCTTCAGTAGGTTGCACTTTCGGTTCAGGTTCACAAGTCACTATGTGATTTTGAGGACGAATAAACTCATCCTTAACTGGTGCATCCTTCTGAAGCTCTTCAAGTTCATCATCAGACATATCTGTCTCCCATACACTTGCATCATCCTTAATCTCACTAGCTCCTTGTGTTTGCTTCACTTCAGGTTAAGGTGAACTGCCAACACTTGCAGTAGCAGCTGCTGAAGCCATATCCGCAAACTCCTCCTTCATTAAGACATCAAAGGTGTGATTCTCGAATCTCACCGGAGGTGGACATTGTGCATATATGGGGCTAGTGGGATCAGGATTCTTGATTATGTGATCAAGAACCTACTTGTAGTTTAGATAACTCTCAAGCTTTTTCTTGATCTTTTCATAATTGCAGGTCACTATGGCCAACTGCTTCTTAGTGTCCTCTAACTCATTAATGTAATTGTTTATAGCAACTTGTTTGTTATGTAGAGTTTTGGACAATTCAGAAACATCATTTTTATAATTTTCAATGGTGCTTTTAAAACCTTTTTCATTTGATTTCAAAACATCATTGGCACGTTGGCATTGACCTAAATCAGCTTTGAGGTTTAGATTCTCATCAGTTAAGATGTTTACTCTGTACCTCGGCTTGTCACATTCTACACACACAGACTTAGAACTGGAAGCAGGACTTACCTTAGTAGAAGAATCTGTGATATCCATGAGAGCATAGTGAGTTGCAGACTTTTTGGGTCCAAAGAATTCTACCAGATCAGTCTTTGCACAGTCAACATCTACATAAGAACGCTTGCTGATGTATTCATCTGCTTCAGCTAGCAACTCTTCCAGATCTATATCTTCTTCAGACTCGCACTTAGAATCACCATCAGTTGAGTCAATTTCAGAAACATTGACTTCTTGAGCATTGCTGCATTCTTCAACTTCAACTTCGGGTTCAGAAACCTGTTGGACATAGCATGTTGCACCACCCTGCTGAGCATTTTCACTCTCTATATGAAGGTTCCAGTTTAACCCTTCATCAGCTTGAATTACTAGGTCTTGTCCTTGATTGTTGTTAACAGGAGCTCGCTGGTTCGGGTTTTGCACAGGGACGATTGCTCATTCAGTATTTTGTTGAGGTCGTGTCTAAGCCTGCTGCCTTTAGTTTTGATCCCCTCTGTTATTGAAGGGATTCTGATTACCCTGCTGCCTGGGTCTATCACATTCCTTGGCAAAGTGTCCCCTCGTACCACAGTTGTAGCACATCACCTTGCTCTTGTCAAACCCAAACCTCGTGTTGTTGTTTATCAGCACATCTCTTCTCCCCGTTCTATCCATGTATTCTTTGGCTCTCCTAACCACACTTGCAAAGTGCCACTGGATACCTATCAAATCCATTTCATCCTTGTCAATCTGGGCATAATCCTCTTGAGTTAAATGAAGATTCCCAATCTGCCCCATGACTAATACACTGTATGAGTTGACCAGGGTAGACAGTAGAGCTATACGTTTTTAAGCTAGCTCCACAGTCACCTTCTCAAACCCTACGATGTTTAGCTGCTATGCAATTGGATTTGTCCGATATCCACCACCTTGATCTGATGTAGAATCACCTCCATAACCCGAAGTCGATGCACCACCATATCCAGACGATGAAGCACCACCATACCCTGACATATAAGGACCGCCAAAGCTTGATGTTTCCTGCACAGCTGCAGCAAGATGAGCATAAGGGTTAACACCAAACTGGTTAGTATTATAAGTCAAAGGATACTGATTAGTTTGTCTAAAAGGATAAACTGGAGGAGGAACATCTGCTGGGGGGACCATAGTAGTCAAACGCGAAGACAATATCCTGATTTAGGACAAAAGCTGTCTGCGGTTTGGATCCTGCTACCCACACATCCTAAGGTGTTGTACCATAGTAGATGATCAGATTTTGAGGGATGAACGCCTTGTTCGCCCTTCTGATCTCATCAATTTCCTTGCTTTCAAGCTTGGCCCCGAAGTCATTGATGGAGATTGTTTGATAAACATTATTTGCTTTCTGGATGTCAAGCCACTGATGCCAGTGTGGTGGAAGCGCATTTGCAAACCGTTCTTGAAGTTCTACTAATGTGTAGATTACCCCATACTGATAAATCTCTGACATCAAATGATAGTATCATGCTGACAGATCCCGCAACGGCTCATTTCCTATGCCAGAGAAGTTTTCAAACTCCTTTATGAGTTGATCCATCTTGATCTTTCTGGTCTACTCATTTCCTTCATTCCTCTCTGCTAACGTTACCCCACACTGATAAATCTCTGACATCAAATGAAAGTATCATGCTATCAGATCCCGCAATGGCTCATTTCCTATGGCAGAGAAGTTTTCAAACTCCTTTTTGAGTTGATCCATCTTGATCTTTCTCGTCTTCTCATGTCCTTCATTCCTCTCTGCTAACGTTAGCCACAACATCTGAAAAGTTGTGCACTGAGCAAACTGGTGCAATATGTCTTTCGGAAGAGCTTGTATTAAAGCTGCCATCGCCTTATTCTCATAGTTGTATTTTCTTCTTTGTGCATTAGTCATAGCTTCTAAAGAGAAGAGAATGTCGGAGTTCTCAATCATCGGCCTGGTATAGCCGTTCCTTGTTGTTGCCCATACTACCGGTTTCCAAGTCACTAAGGAGTACCGAAGATAAATGTCGTGTCTGTTGAGTTGCAGTGGCTGCGAGTGCCCATGGGTTACCATTCATCATCTGTTGTTGCTCGGCATGCTGTTGAGCCGCAAGCGCCCAGGGATCGGTACTGGAAACATTAGCTTGGTGTTGCTGTTGTTTCATCTGTTGCGCGTTACGCTCGGCCGAAAACTGCCAAGGATTTGTGGGTACATTCATTTGATTGTTTATAGGTTGGTTATATTGTTGTCTAGGTTGATTCAGATGTCCCCACGGATTAGCCATGTGTAATAGTTCAATAATTGTCCGATACTTATACGATTTTTGGCTTCAACACTGCAACACATGAGTAGGACTTAACACACGAGTGAAACACACGATTAGGAGGCTAATTGTGTCTTTTACATTCGAGTAAAAGGCTACACACGTGAAGAGTGATACTCAAATCTAGGTCTGTCAAAAGCTTTGGTGAATAGGTCGGCACGTTGGTAATCAGTGTGGATTTACACAACATCGATCAGTTTCTTTTCATAGAAATCGCGTATGAAATGATACCGAATGAGGATGTGTTTCCCCTTGGAATGATTTACTGAGTCTTTAGCAAGTGCTATAGCGGCCTCAATATCACAGTTGATGGGAGTATTTAGAAATTTCAAACTGTAGTCTCTCATTTGCTGTTGGATCCATAAAACCTGGGAGCAACAATTGGATGCAGCTACATATTCCGACTCGCAAGTTGATGTGTTGCAAAACACATATGTTTTCCTATGTATTATATATGTTATTTGGTTAGATTTTTATTCGTTTCGTGTCGTTTTTATTATGTATTTATTTATTTTACAATTTTATAGGTGTTCATGGACGTTGGAGCGTAAACGAGAAATTTTGGTCGAGCCAAGGACATCTAACTTGCAAACACCCAAATCGAGCTTGGCAGTGGCGTATCCAGGACGGATTTCCAAGGGCTTCCTTTCGTAAATTTTCACTGATTTTCACTAGTTTTTTGAAATTTTCCACTAAATTTTTCAATTTTTTTCCAAACCGAGGGGGTTTCTGAAAACCCCTAAAAGCCTCTAGATCCACCCCTAGAGCTTGTAATAATAATAATAATAATAATAAATTGACTTTTATGAAAGTCACGTGAAAAGCAACAGAAAGAAAAAGTAAAGAAAAGAAGAAAGAAAGGATTAAAAAAAAAAACACTATTTTGACTTTAAATGCGGCGCATTATAAAAGCAAGGGTACATATCTACAACAACAACAACCATACCCAGTAAATCCCACAAATAGTAATACTATTGGTAGGGTCTGGGGAGGGTGGGATGTAGGCAAACCCTACCCCCATCCCTAGGGATAGAGAGGCTGCTTTCAAGGAGACCCCCGGCTCTAAACAGGAAAGAATGTGTATATATAAAATAAGACTACTAAGTACCAACAATATAGTAATTGATGAAAGACAAAGGAGAATATATAACATGGGACACAACATATATGCAAGCATTGTTACTAAACACATAACAAGTCCAACGGAAAGGTGGACAGTCCCTAAGAATCCTTAGCTTTAATTCTACGTCTCCACAAACTCCTATCTTGGACCATGTCCTCAGAGAGGTGCAACTCTAACTAATCGTGTTCAATACGCTTATCCCAAGTCAACTTGGGTCTACCTCTACTCCTCCTACCCTCAACAGTCAGCGCTTCCACTACTCTAACTATTGCTGACGTCTGCCTTCTCCTCACATGCCCAAACCATCTCAATCTCCACTCCTTTATCTTCTCAGAAATCTTAGCCAATCCTAAACTATCCCTAACAAGCTCATTTCTTATTCGGTCTAGCCTTGTGTACCCACACATCCACCTAAGCATCCTCATTTCTGCTACATCCATCTTGAGGGCTTGAGTCTTCTTGATGGCCCAACACTCCGACCCATACAACATAGCCGGTTTGACTGCAACTCTATAGAATTTACCCTTTAGTTTAGTTGGGAACCTACTGTCGCACAAAACCCCAGAGGCTGCTTTCCATCTACGCCAGCCGGCCTGGATATGGTGGGTTACGTCTCTATCTATCTCTCCATCATTTTGAACAAAAGATCCTAGATATTTGAAAGTCGTTGTCTTCGGGACCGCTTGGCCATCGATGGTGATATTTGAAAAGGGTACATATCTATATTATCTTATTAAGGAGGAGTGATATACAACATGGTAATTTGCATTTTTGTACAACTTAACAAGCAACATGTACAACATATTTAAACAAAAAAATTAAGGGTATTATTGGCATAGTTGTGACAATTAAGACACTTAGGAGGGTAGATTAGTAAATTTAACATAATCCAATACCACACATCCTAAAATCTTATCCCAATTATGCCCTTATGTCTAACTTTTAAAACACAAAATACAACCTAACCTATGATGCATCTTAAATGTGAGACCTTTCAACCCCTCATCTATATTATTATATATACTTCATTATAATCAATTTCTTTATTGCTAATAGTCTTTTCATAACCACAAACAAAATCTTAGAGCTAATTTCATTCTTTGAAACATTGTTTTGTCCAAAAAAATTTATGTCTTCATTAGATGAGAAGAGAAAAAAATCAATGAGAAGTTAAGACGCTTGCAAGATATGGTTCCCGGATGCTACAAGGTATAAAGATATGAGTTAATCTTTACATATTTACATTTTTTCTACTTGTTCATATGTTCTACTGAATTGGAAAAAAATTTATGTCTTCATTAGATGAGAAGAGAAAAAAATCAATGAGAAGTTAAGACGCTTGCAAGATATGGTTCCCGGATGCTAAAAGGTATAAAGATATGAGTTAATCTTTACATATTTACATTTTTTCTACTTGTTCATATGTTCTACTGAATTGGATCATATGACCCGTATGAAGGTGACAGATGGTTTTCCTAACTATCCTCGTTAAGAAGTTGTGTATCTTGAATCATATATATTGTTAACTAAATAAAACGGACAAAATTATAAATATAACATTCTAGATTTGCTAATACGTTTCTTATATATTATAAATATTACTTCCACTTAGTGCATGGGATGAAAACTGATGTTGTAGGGAACAAATGGACATGAAGGACATATGATGGAGAGGATGGTTGGAGAAGGGTATGATGACTTTCCTTAATTTAAATCAACATGGTCTCCTTGAACTCCATGAAATAGTTAACTCTATAAATCTATATATGCATGCTCAAATATAACTTTATACGTAAACTATATTTGTTCTAATACTTTTAAGGTATTTGTTGATCTATTTAATGTTCTTTTTAAACATTGTATGAAGTGTGGTTCACAATATTATTTTACTTTTGGCAATTGTATATTGTTTAAGTTCTAATTCTAATTCTAATTCTGATTAATAAAATAAATTAAACAATAGCATAAAGAGAAAATAAAAACTGCACTATATGTTAATTACTTATGTTATTTGTGTTAAGAAATAAGAAATCGAAAAGCCACAAATTCCCGCTCACGCTAATGAATCAACCCGAATATTTATGTTCTATACTTTATTATAAACCCTCGGTGAAGGATACCCACAAAATTTAAGTAAATACAACCTTTATTGCTTATAGTACAATTCTTATTGAAGTCATTTAGGGGGTAACATTGTCTTTCTACATAAATAACTAATTGTTGAATAAATTAATTTAAGCATAATTATAATTATAAAACTGATAAGGAAATTAACAATAATGCGGTGACTCTTTACATTCATAACCTCCATGTCTTTATTATGTTTGTATCAATGTTATTTATAGTCTTATAAATATTGGTCATGTATTTGGTATATAAAGAATATGGTGACTCTTCACATACATAACTTACATATCTTTCAATATTTATAATAAATTAATTACATCATATATTATGTATTTATATCTTCTTTTTAAATTTATGTGGTTGAAGGATGGTATGATGTGACACTTCTGCACACTAATGAATATGTAGGCTTGAAGTTTGCCAACACACCCAACCCATGACACGTTTCAACCCATTAAAGTGAGTGATATATGTAGGCTTGACGTTTATACAAGCAAATATGGTAGAGATACTTCATGAGCAACGTCATCATCTTCCTCGATGGTTTTTTGTTTTCTCTGCTACTATAAGCTTCTAGGAATAGAATTTAAGTTTCTGATCTCACGAAGTCACCAATTGTTTACATATCCAAAAGAAGACAAGTTCTTATCAGTCGATTCGGTAGTTTTAATTATATTGATTACTAATTTTTTTGGTCCAATATATTTGTTACAGCGCTTGTCAAACTAACATAAAACGAGAGTATCTATGCAAATCATTGACTCCGCTGCATCTCGTGGGTGCCCTAAAATAACAGAAATATGTTGCACACTACAAACTGCATTTTAGTAATTACATCACTTCCACTACAATATTATGGTCATTAAGAGATATAACGCCACTTCACTACGCTAAGCACCGCTCTATGATGGCATACGTATCTGCCTTCGAGATACATAAAAGGGTCCCACCGAAGGACGTGGGCCAATCTAAGGGTGTTGCAAGGAATAATACGACCTATTGTGATGTACCTATTTAAAATATTCAGAAGATATACTTATGAGTTTCAGTTTTTAATAACATATATTTTATACATCGTTGTTTTCTACTTCATCATAACGAATAACCAACAAACATGATGCACGAGGGCAAAACAGATGCACCCGCAGCAACGCGCGGGCATTCCTACTAGTTATTTTCAAGAGAGCCGCATCACGGGGATAATTCTTTTATCACAGCCGCCATTGGAGCCTCCAATTTGGAGGAGAACAGGACACAGCATCTTGGCATTATTTGAAGTATTGGAAGCACACTTTGGGTATGTTTGGCCAAACTAGCTGGTAGCTGGAAAATATATTTTGTTGTTCGGTAGAGTAGCTGAAATTTTTAATAAAATATATAAAACGACTAAAATGGGTATAATTAAAAACTTGTAAAGAAGGTTTTTATTTTATTTTTAAAATAGAATAGGTATTTGTGTCATTTACTAATTAAAAGTTTGTAGTTAGTAGAGTTTTTTCTTAAAAGCTAGTAGTAATAGCTTTTCACTACAGAGTTTTTCTCCTAATCTAAAAGCTTCCATCTCTTCAACCAAACAATGTTTTTTATTGAGTGGAAGCTTTTTTCTTAAAAGCTTGAAGCTTGAAGCTCCTAAAAGCTCTTAAAAGCTCCTAGCCAAACATACGGCGTGGAGGCTTGGGTTGAAGACGCAAAACGCGTGGGGTTTAATTTTTATACTCTTTTATATATTTTTACCCTATTTTAGCGTGTTTTAAATTTACTCCAACCATGTTTAGTACTAAGATTTATTGTGTTTTATATTTGAACATGATGAGTACCTAAAGATTTACGCTACCTCGGTCGTATTGATGATTATTTCGTGACTTTTGACGTTCGGTTTTGAATAATATATTTTTGGCTTAATGTTTTGGTAAAATATTTATGTGTTGTTGATAAAAATGTGTATGAATGCTTTTAGTAATCAGCTTGTTTGATTATTGCTTTGCGTTTTTCTCTATTTTTTACTTTAGTAGTTTCAAGATCTAGAGGTTTGCGTGATTTTCCATAGACTTTTTGTTAGTGGTTAATCTAGAGGTTTCTTGTCTTAGATAACCATATTAGCAACCTTGCAAGACTTTGAAATTAGTGTTTTGCCACTCTTGAGACCGGGAGGAGATAGAGTGTCGGTTTGTTTAGTTCTTAGGTTTTGGGTATAGGTGAGACCGGGAGGAGATCCTTACTTATTTACCTTAGCTTTCCTAGCAAATTCGAGTTTTTGTCAACAACCTTAGATAAATCCCTCACACTTTCGGCTGTGTTGAGATTAGCGAGACCGGAGGCGAGCGAGTCTTTTGAGTACCTTAGCATTCCCTAGTGTGGTGAGACCGGGAGGTGATCCGAACTAGTAACCGATGATTTTCACGTCCCTTAGGATCTTCCAAGAGGTGTTAGTGAGACGGGGAGGTGATCTAGTTTTCTTAAGGGTTTTCTTGAGTCAGTCATATTTTTAGCAACCCGGTAGCCATTCAATTATTCGATTCCGAGAGTTGTGAGTCTGTGGGTAGGATTCTAGACCGAGGTAGTTGTTTTCCATATTATCTATGTTTCTCTCTACTTTTCAAGTTTTCTGTTCTGCTTCCTGTTCCTGTTTATGTTTATGTCTTAGTAAATTTAATTGTTTTATTTATATATTTAATTTAAAAATAATTTCTCAAAAACCAAATTATTAGGCTAGGAGTCGACAGAGGTTTAGTAACAAGAATCGCCATATTGTGTCCACGGTTCGAGATTCCGTACTTACTTGCTTTGCTACACTTCGACCTGTACACTTGTCGTTAGTGTGTTGTTTTGTAGGTTTTTCAATTTTTAAAACTTGACCGATTTATTCCCTAAACATATTTCACACATTCAGGATTGCCGGCCCTTACCGCCACCATCACAGGAGAGGGTTCACAATCACAGGAGAGGGTTCACAATCACAGGGACCATACCCCTCATCATAGGCCACATATCAGGTTTTGTCAAGGTAAGTGTAGGAATATGTGGTCTGACTCGTTTGAATTTTTCAAACGTTTTCTAGATTCACAATTTGCTTTTTGACGCACAATGGTGAACGATTTGAATTAAACGGGTTGGATAAAGAGTGGATAAAAGAGAAGCCACCTGATTGAACATAGGTTAAAACCCAAGTGTAGACTTTTGTATCAACATCCGCCAGGTATGCTTTAATTTTATTTAATTTTCATTCTTCTTTATTTTATTTTTTATATATAGTTTTATTTTTTTAATTTATCAACTCGTGTGGGATTGCCCTAGCATTTTTCACTGTTGGATCTCCCCTCGTTCGTAGTCAATCTCCATTCGGGTAGGGTTGATCTTAAAATTATGTTTTGTAAACAGGCATCTCACTTGTGATTGAAACATTTTACTATCATTTTCTTTTTAGTTTATTTTTGTAGGATTCCAACTATGGCCGCAAAGGAAATGCTATATGGATGTAGATTATGGACGAACGGGACACTTTCTGTAAGCTATCGCCACATATTCTAGGGGAGTTCGTTCCATTTCTTTTGTTGTTATATATATATTTTTTCGTTTCTTCTTTATTTTTACATTTTTATTTTTAGTCAGCGTTGTATCCTGGAGCACACTGAGGACATTGTGCCTTTCTAAGTGTGGGGATGGGAGACTTCGTCTTTATTTTGCTTAGTTGTAGGTTTAGCCAAGAAAAAAAGTTGCTTTGGTGTTAGTTCCGATCCTTTTTGCAAAATATTAAACGAGCATTTTCAATGTAATATGTCGGTTAAAAGCGGGGTCGATTGTCGGGTTTACGGGTCTTAGCATATGTTTCTTTAAGTTGCGGGATACTAGGCTTGACTGAGTTGTTTTTTCTAAAATAAAATGTTTGGGGTGCCTGGGATAGTGGATCAAGCTGGATGGCCAACTAGTTTTGCACTTGCTAGTATTGGTATCCCTTATTTTCACATGACAATGAGTTTTGAGCCTTTAAATATAATATATAAATATTCACTATTTCGTTTCATGTGTGATACACCGAATTTGTTGCATTATTTTAGAACTTGTGCGTTTTGATGCATTTTGAGACCATAGGCTTGGACTTGACACATATATGATTGAGCCCATAGGTTTGTTTTTTTATTATTTGACCCATTTCCCCATTTTACCTTTAGAAACCAGTGTGAGCCTAAACCTTTCGCTTGTCACTCATTTTATTTTATATTGATTACCGGATTTTATATATTTATATAATTTGAAAAAGAAAAAAAAAATATATCAGCATAAAGAGTAGCTGACAAAAAAAAATCAGCAAAAAGAGTAGCTGACACACAAAAAAGAAATTGAAAGTAAAAGAAAAATACATGAAAAAGAGAGAGAAAAGAAACAAAAAATAAAATAAAGGTTGTGGGTCGAGAAGGTAAAAGAGTTAGAGTTTATTTGTTCATGGTTTATCCGGTTTATCTCTTATTTTTCTTTTTAGCCAATTTTCCCAATAAAATTTCCTACCTTTAACCCTTACATACCCTTTCAAAGTCCTCTTGATTTGTGTTAGTGTTAGCAATTAGGTGGAAATTTGATTGACGTACAAGCTTATGATAATTTTGCTTCATAGTTCGGTTTTGAGAGATTCACTCCAAATAGATATATAACCGAGAGATGAGTGATACTGTGAAGGGTGCTTACAGGTGCATAATCGGTTGCTTGAAGGTAAGTGAAGCTTGACTAGGTAGGCCTTGTTTTTAAAAATTGTATCATCTTTACTAGTCAGCATTTTGAACGATGCATGTATTGTGAAACCCCTATGCTTGTGGATTTCGTTGCTTGCTTTTGACCATGTTTGATGCTATCGTTTTTGTTAAGTGCTTTGTTAAAAATGTTGTCTGGGATTTTGTATAATTCTTTTTTCGGGACGCAAAAGGTTTAAGTGTGGGGATGTTTGATGTGTTGCAAAACACATATGTTTTCCTATGTATTTTGTATATTATTTTGTTAGGTTTTTATTCGTTTCGTGTCGTTTTTATTATGTATTTATTTATTTTATAGGTGTTCATAGACGTTGGAGCGCAAACGAGAAATTTTGATCAAGCCTAGCACATCTAACTTGTGAACACCCTAAGCGAGTTTGGAGTATACTAGCTAATACTACTACTAATAATAATAAGTTGATTTTATGAAAGTCACGTGAAAAGCAAAAGAAAGAAAAAGTAAAGAAAAGAAGAAACAAAGAAAGGATAAAAAAACACTATTTTGATTTTAAATGCGACGCATTATAAAAGCAAGGATACATATTATTACGAGACAGATATTATTATCGAGATCTTTCACAGCCGCCATCGGAGGAAAACAGGATAGCAACATCTTGGCATTATTTGAAGCATTGGAATCACAGTTTGAGGCGTGGAGGTTTGGTTTAAAGACGGAAAACGCTTAGGTTTAATTTTTTTACTTTTTATATATTTTTACCTTAGTTTTGTGTGTTTTAAAGTTATTCGAACCATGTTTAGTACTATGATTTATTGTGTTTTATATTTGAACATGATGAGTAGCTAAACATTTACGCTACATGGGTCATATTGATGATTATTTCGTGACTTTTAAAGTTCGGTTTTGGGTAATATATTTTTGGCTTAATGTTTTGGTAAAATATTTATGTGTTATTGATAAAAATGCATATGAATGCTTTTAGTTATCGGTTTGTTTGATTGTTGCTTTGCGTTTTTCTCTAGTTTGTTACTTTAGTAGTTTCAAGATATAGAGGTTTGCGTGATTTTCCATAGACTTTGTGTTAGTAGTTAATCTAGAGGTTTCTTGTCTTAGATAACTGTATTAGTAACCTCGCAAGCCTTTGAAATTAGTGTTTTGCCATTCTTGTGACCGGGAGGAGATAGAGTGTCGGTTTGTCTAGTTCTTAGGTTTTGGGTGTAGGTGAGACCGGGAGGAGATCCTTACTTATTTACCTTAGCTTCCCTAGCAAATTCGAGTTTTTGTCAACAACCTTAGATAACTCCTTCACACTTTCGGGTGTGTGGAGATTAGCGAGACCGGGAGGCGAGCGAGTCTTTTGAGTACCTTAGCATTCCCTAGTGAGGTGAGTCCGGAAGGTGATTCGACCTAGTAACCGGTGATTTTCACATCCCTTAGGATCTTCCAAGAGGTGTTAGTCAGACCGCGAGGTGATCTAGCATTCTTTAGGGTTTTCTTGAGTCAGTCGTATTTTTAGCAACCTGGTAGCCATTCCATTATTCGATTCCGAGAGTTGTGAGTCTGCGGGTAGGATTCTAGACCCAGGTAGTTGTTTTCCATATTATCTAAGTTTCTCTCTACTTTTCAAGTTTTCTGTTCTGCTTCCTGTTCCTGTTTATGTTTATGTTTATGTCTTAGTAAATTTTATTGTTTTATTTATATATTTAATTTAAAAACAATTTCTCAAAAACCAAATTATTAGGCTAGGAGTCTACAGAGGTTTAGTAACAAGAATCGCCATATTGTGTCCACGGTTCGAGATTCCGTACTTACTTGCTCTGCTACACTGCGACCTGTACACTTGTCGTTAGTGTGTTGTTTTGTAGGTTTTTCAATTTTTAAAACTTGACCGATTTATTCCCTATACATATTTCACACATTCAGGATTGCCGGCCCTTACCGCCACCATCACAGGAGAGGGTTCACAATCACATGGACCATACCCCTCATCATAGGCCACATATCAGGTTTTGTCCAGGTAAGTGTAGGAATATGTGGTCTGACTCGTTTGAATTTTTCAAACGTTTTCTAGATTCACAATTCGCTTTTCGACGAACAATGGTGAACGATTTGAATTAAACGGGTTGGATAAAGAGTGGATAAATGAGAAGCCACCTGATTCAACATATGTTAAAACCTAAGTGTAGACTTTTGTATCATCATCCGCCAGGTATGCTTTAATTTTATTTAATTTTCATTCTTCTTTATTTTATTTTTTATATTTAGTTTTATTTTTTTAATTTATCAAGTCGTGTGGGTTTGCCCTAGCCTTTTTCACTGTTGGATCTCCCCTCGTTCGTACTCAATCTCCATTCGGGTAGGGTCGATCTTAAAATTATTTTTTGTGAACAGGCATCTCACTTGTGATTGAAACATTTTACTATCATTTTCTTTTTAGTTTATTTTTGTAGGATTCCAACTATGGCCGCAAAGGAAATGCTATATGGCTGTAGATTATGGACGAACGGGACCCTTTCTGTAAGCTATCGCCACATATTCCAGGGGAGTTCGTTCCATTTATTTTGTTGTTATATATATATTTTTTCGTTTATTCTTTATTTTTACATTTTTATTTTTAGTCAGCGTTGTATCCTGGAGCACACTGAGGACACTATGACTTTCAAAGTGTGGGGATGGGAGAGTTCGTCTTTATTTTGCTTAGTTGTAGGTTTAGCCAAGAAAAAAAAGTTGCTTTAGTGTTAGTCCCGATCCTTTTTGCGCATATTAAACGAGCATTTTCAATGTAATATGTCGGTTAAAAGCGGGGTCGATTGTCGGGTTTACGGGTCTTAGCATATGTTTCTTTAAGTTGCGGGATACTAGGCTTGACTGAGTTGTTTTTTCTAAAATAAAATGTTTGGGGTGCCTGGGATAGTGGATCAAGCTGGATGGCCAACTAGTTTTGCACTTGCTAGTATTGGTATCCCTTATTTTCACATGACAATGAGTTTTGAGCCTTTAAATATAATATATAAATATTCACTATTTCGTTTCATGTGTGATACACCGAATTTGTTGCATTATTTTAGAACTTGTGCGTTTTGATGCATTTTGAGACCATAGGCTTGGACTTGACACATATATGATTGAGCCCATAGGTTTGTTTTTTTATTATTTGACCCATTTCCCCATTTTACCTTTAGAAACCAGTGTGAGCCTAAACCTTTCGCTTGTCACTCATTTTATTTTATATTGATTACCGGATTTTATATATTTATATAATTTGAAAAAGAAAAAAAAATATATCAGCATAAAGAGTAGCTGACAAAAAAAAATCAGCAAAAAGAGTAGCTGACACACAAAAAAGAAATTGAAAGTAAAAGAAAAATACATGAAAAAGAGAGAGAAAAGAAACAAAAAATAAAATAAAGGTTGTGGGTCGAGAAGGTAAAAGAGTTAGAGTTTATTTGTTCATGGTTTATCCGGTTTATCTCTTATTTTTCTTTTTAGCCAATTTTCCCAATAAAATTTCCTACCTTTAACCCTTACATACCCTTTCAAAGTCCTCTTGATTTGTGTTAGTGTTAGCAATTAGGTGGAAATTTGATTGACGTACAAGCTTATGATAATTTTGCTTCATAGTTCGGTTTTGAGAGATTCACTCCAAATAGATATATAACCGAGAGATGAGTGATACTGTGAAGGGTGCTTACAGGTGCATAATCGGTTGCTTGAAGGTAAGTGAAGCTTGACTAGGTAGACCTTGTTTTTAAAAATTGTATCATCTTTACTAGTCAGCATTTTGAACGATGCATGTATTGTGAAACCCCTATGCTTGTGGATTTCGTTGCTTGCTTTTGACCATGTTTGATGCTATCGTTTTTGTTAAGTGCTTTATTAAAAATGTTGTCTGGGATTTTGTATAATTCGTTTTTCGGGACGCAAAAGGTTTAAGTGTGGGGATGTTTGATGTGTTGCAAAACACATATGTTTTCCGATGTATTTTGTATATTATTTTGTTAGGTTTTTATTCGTTTCGTGTCGTTTTTATTATGTATTTATTTATTTTATAGGTGTTCATAGACGTTGAAGCGCAAACGAGAAATTTTGATCAAGCCTAGCACATCTAACTTGTGAACACCGAAAGCTAGTTTGGAGTATACTAGCTAATACTACTACTAATAATAATAAGTTGATTTTATGAAAGTCCCGTGAAAAGCAAAAGAAAGAAAAAGTAAAGAAAAGAAGAAAGAAAGAAAGGATAAAAAAACACTATTTTGATTTTAAATGCGACACATTATAAAAGCAAGGATACATATTATTACGAGACATATATTATTATCGAGATCTTTCACAGCCGCCATCGGAGGAAAACAGGACAGCAACATCTTGGCATTATTTGAAGCATTGGAATCACAGTTTGAGGTGTGGAGGTTTGGTTTAAAGACGGAAAACGCTTAGGTTTAATTTTTTTTACTTTTTATATATTTTTACTTTGTGTGTTTTAAAGTTATTCCAACCATGTTTAGTACTAAAATTTATTGTGTTTTATATTTGAACATGATGAGTAGCTAAACATTTACGCTACATGGGTCGTATTGATGATTATTTCGTGACTTTTAAAGTTCGGTTTTGGGTAATATATTTTTGGCTTAATGTCTTGGTAAAATATTTATGTGTTATTGATAAAATGCATATGAATTCTTTTAGTTATCGGTTTGTTTGATTGTTGCTTTGCGTTTTTCTCTAGTTTGTTACTTTAGTAGTTTCAAGATATAGAGGTTTGCGTGATTTTCCATAGACTTTGTGTTAGTAGTTAATCAAGAGGTTTCTTGTCTTAGATAACCCTATTAGTAACCTTGCAAGCTTTTGAAATTAGTGTTTTGCCACTCTTGTGACCGGGAGGAGATAGAGTGTCGGTTTGTCTAGTTCTTAGGTTTTGGGTGTAGGTGAGACCGGGAGGAGATCCTTACTTATTTACCTTAGCTTCCCTAGCAAATTCGAGTTTTTGTCAATAACCTTAGATAACTCCTTCACACTTTCGGGTGTGTGGAGATTAGCGAGACCGGGAGGCGAGCGAGTCTTTTGAGTACCTTAGCATTCCCTAGTGAGGTGAGTCCGGAAGGTGATTCGACCTAGTAACCGGTGATTTTCACATCCCTTAGGATCTTCCAAGAGGTGTTAGTCAGACCGCGAGGTGATCTAGCATTCTTTAGGGTTTTCTTGAGTCAGTCGTATTTTTAGCAACCTGGTAGCCATTCCATTATTCGATTCCGAGAGTTGTGAGTCTGCGGGTAGGATTCTAGACCCAGGTAGTTGTTTTCCATATTATCTAAGTTTCTCTCTACTTTTCAAGTTTTCTGTTCTGCTTCCTGTTCCTGTTCCTGTTTATGTCTTAGTAAATTTAATTGTTTTATTTATATATTTAATTTAAAAATAATTTCTCAAAAACCAAATTATTAGGCTAGGAGTCGACAGAGGTTTAGTAACAAGAATCGCCATATTGTGTCCATGGTTCTAGATTCCGTACTTACTTGCTCTGCTACACTGCGACCTGTACACTTGTCGTTAGTGTGTTGTTTTGTAGGTTTTTCAATTTTTAAAACTTGACCGATTTATTCCCTATACATATTTCACACATTCAGGATTGCCGGCCCTTACCGCCACCATCACAGGAGAGGGTTCACAATCACATGGACCATACCCCTCATCATAGGCCACATATCAGGTTTTGTCCAGGTAAGTGTAGAAATATGTGGTCTGACTCGTTTGAATTTTTCAAACGTTTTCTAGATTCACAATTCACTTTTTGACGAACAATGGTGAACGATTTAAATTAAACGGGTTGGATAAAGAGTGGATAAAAGAGAAGCCACCTGATTGAACATAGGTTAAAACCCAAGTGTAGACTTTTGTATCATCATCCGCCAGATATGCTTTAATTTTATTTAATTTTCATTCTTCTTTATTTTATTTTTTATATTTAGTTTTATTTTTTTAATTTATCAACTCGTGTGGGATTGCCCTAGCCTTTTTCACTGTTGGATCTCCCCTCGTTCGTACTCAATCTCCATTCGGGTAGGGTCGATCTTAAAATTATGTTTTGTAAACAGGCATCTCACTTGTGATTGAAACATTTTACTATCATTTTCTTTTTAGTTTATTTTTGTAGGATTCCAACTATGGCCGCAAAGGAAATGCTATATGGCTGTAGATTATGGACGAACGGGACACTTTCTGTAAGCTATCGCCACATATTCCAGGGGAGTTCGTTCCATTTATTTTGTTGTTATATATATATTTTTTCGTTTCTTCTTTATTTTTACATTTTTATTTTTAGTCAGCGTTGTATCCTGGAGCACACTAAGGACACTGTGCCTTTGACGTACAAGCTTATGATAATTTTGCTTCATAGTTCGGTTTTGAGAGATTCACTCCAAATAGATATATAACCGAGAGATGAGTGATACTGTGAAGGGTGCTTACAGGTGCATAATCGGTTGCTTGAAGGTAAGTGAAGCTTGACTAGGTAGGCCTTGTTTTTAAAAATTGTATCATCTTTACTAGTCAGCATTTTGAACGATGTATGTATTGTGAAACCCCTATGCTTGTGGATTTCGTAGCTTGCTTTTGACCATGTTTGATGCTATCGTTTTTGTTAAGTGCTTTGTTAAAAATGTTGTCTGGGATTTTGTATAATTCTTTTTTTCGGGACGCAAAAGGTTTAAGTGTGGGGATGTTTGATGTGTTGCAAAACACATATGTTTTCCTATGTATTTTGTATATTATTTTGTTAGGTTTTTATTCGTTTCGTGTCGTTTTTATTATGTATTTATTTATTTTATAGGTGTTCATAGACGTTGGAGCGCAAACGAGAAATTTTGATTAAGCCTAGCACATCTAACTTGTGAACACCCTAAGCGAGTTTGGAGTATACTAGCTGATACTACTACTAATAATAATAAGTTGATTTTATGAAAGTCACGTGAAAAGCAAAAGAAAGAAAAAGTAAAGAAAAGAAGAAAGAAAGAAAGGATAAAAAAAACACTATTTTGATTTTAAATGCGACGCATTATAAAAGCAAGGATACATATTATTACAAGACAGATATTATTATCGAGATCTTTCACAGCCGCCATCGGAGGAAAACAGGACAGCAACATCTTGGCATTATTTGAAGCATTGGAATCACAGTTTGAGGCGTGGAGGTTTGGTTTAAAGACGGAAAACGCTTATGTTTATTTTTTTTTACTTTTCATATATTTTTACCTTAGTTTTGTGTGTTTTAAAGTTATTCCAACCATGTTTAGTACTAAGATTTATTGTGTTTTATATTTGAACATGATGAGTAGCTAAACATTTACGCTACATGGGTCGTATTGATGATTATTTCGTGACTTTTAAAGTTCGGTTTTGGGTAATATATTTTTGGCTTAATGTTTTGGTAAAATATTTATGTGTTATTTATAAAATGCATATGAATGCCTTTAGTTATCGGTTTGTTTGATTGTTGCTTTGCATTTTTCTCTAGTTTGTTACTTTAGTAGTTTCAAGATATAGAGGTTTGCGTGATTTTCCATAGACTTTGTGTTAGTAGTTAATCTAGAGGTTTCTTGTCTTAGATAACCCTATTAGTTGTGATACCCCGCATTTTCAGGTTAACACTTTTTACTGAACTCTAGTTAACTTGCATATTCATAGTGATCAAATACTTAACTAGGATTAGTTAAGTAGGCTTAACATATGTTAGATGCTATTAACATATGTTATAAGTAGGAAAAACCTTGTTTTGTCACACACACGAGTCCTGCATCCCGAACGTTGGTGATTTATCTGGCAAACATAATAATAAGCACAATGGGATTGTGATGAACGTAGTGTTACATGTTTGTTTGGAGTACATGCTTATGTGAATTATCGCTTGACTGAAAATTTATATGTAAACCATGCAAGTTACGTGCACCTTATGATTGATATGTTATGAAATAATAAAAACAATAGTTTTTATGCAATTTAGGGTGATTAATATCATCGGGCCCGGTATTGAACTAGAACATGACTAACGGGCCCGGTTAATGGACTAAAAGGGGCCCTAATACCCAATTGCTTGGGCAACAAGCCAAGCCCTCTTATAATTAGGAGACAAAAAAAAAATAAAAACCCTAACCCCTCCCCTATGCGCCGTGAACCAACCCCCACCCCCATCCTCTTGATTTTCAACAAACATCAATCCTACTCATTCCTTCAAGCTAGTTGTGGTGCAATCTCTAGGCTTTGAGGACTCTTGCTTTGAAAGGTATAATCTTTACATGATTTATGATGATTAATAATGTTGGAAAGTTTTAAAAAAAAAATCATAGAGCATTCATGTATATAATCGCATAACATGTGTTAATGAGAGTTCTTGAATGTTCATTGTGATTTGATGATGATAATTGTTGCTAGTAATCGTAATTAAGGTTGTTGTATGATAATATAGGTGTTTAATCAGAATAATATGAGTTATGTATGTATTAGAGATTTTTATGCATGATTAGGGTTTGTGAATAACTTGGGGAGCAAGTTTCAGTTTCTGCAGATTCATTAGGGTGTTTTGTAGGGGCTGTATCTTGATGTTCAATTGGTTGTTCTGATCGATTCTTTGCATGAATGGATTGTACATGGTCTTAGCTTTTTAGAATGGGAAAAATCATCTGATTTGGATGCCATTTGATATGTTTTTGGAATTTTATTTGATTAAAGGTCATATCAGAATTTCGGAGTTATAAATTGGGTCAACTTTAAACGGGTATAACTCAAGTTTTGCAAACAATTAAGTTATGAAATTTGGACAGGAGGTCAATATTGGAAAAACTTGGCTTTTCCAAGTGGATTCACCTCGTTTGGGTCAATACACAATTTTTGGGAAATTTTCTACTAAACTGACCTGTTGTGGAAATTTTCTGGACATAGCTGTGTTGTGCGAAGTTTAATAAATTTTGTGTTTAGTTTTGGGACAAAACAAAAATATGGGTTATTAAATAAATCCCAAATAATATTCAGTAAAAATTTGGGAGTTTAATTCATTGATTAAGTATTTTAAATAAATTAGTTTTCATGGCGCACAATCTGTCCTAAAAACGCAGATTGTGTATTATGTGTTTATGTGACTATTTGGAGTCCTATATGATATGTATTTGACATGAACTTATATGAATACTAATAGGAGATGTGTATAAGGTATAAAACTGATAATAATCATTATGATCACCAACGGGATACGTAGGACTTACTTGTGCATGTAGAGTCACTAGGCGTCATTACACGATTTGGAACTTTAGAAGTTTCGGACAATCAAGTTGCATGATGTGTTGGTATGCACATATACTCACCTAGTGACACTTGTAATAGGGAGTCGGTAGCTCGTTACTGTTTGAGGGATTTGGATCATTCGCGTGCAACCTAAGGTGAGTTTCACTATTCTTTTCTCAAAAGCATGCGTCTCGGGTTTGAGACAACTTACAAAACGTTTCCTAGTCCGGTTTGGGACTACTTTTACATCTCGGGTTATGAGATGCTTTGACTCCTTGCGTGGGTCGGGTTTTGACTCCTTGTGTGGGTCGGTTTTACGATTCCTTGTGTGGATCGGGTTTTTGATAAGTTTAAAACTTATTGGTCCTTTGTAAACTAAACACTCTATCATTTTGGAAAGTCCTTGCATATTATTGGGTTAATCGCTGGAGGCGAGCGGGGTATTAGTTGATAGCGCTATTAGGTTGTGCAGCAACCTCATGTCTGAGGTGCTTGAGGCACGGGCATGAACTTCTGATCACATTTGAGAACTGGTGTTGATAGAAACCAGTTATTGAGGCAAACTATTACATTACTGAAGGTGTCCCAATAATTCTGTTTAGTTACACTGAGTGGGTTAGCTACCCCTGACACGCTTAAACTGATAACTCTTGAATATTTTGGTCTGGAGGACCTACGTTTTTAATTGGTTACGTGGTTTTGGAAACCAGCGCATTTACTTACTCATTTTCTTTACTTAGTGAACTCACCAACATTGTTTGTTGACCCACGATATACATGCTTTTGCAGGTAGTTAGCTTCCGGTGCCACGATTAGAAAGCACTGCACACTTCACTGCATTTGGGGTCTTGGGCATACACTTAAATTATATATCATGCTTTTATGTTTTCTTTCATATGGTTTTATCTTGGGCGCGTTGTTTTGCGAATGGTTTTAAAAAGGTTTAAACTTGGCTTACACTTCCGCAGCTTAACTAAACTTCATTTTGAAAACGAACTAAATGGTTTGGGCATTTAAAGTTCGTTCATATGACTTATGGCTATAGGATCCTGGTATGTCATGCGCCTCGCGGTATAAACCCCGCAGTGGAAATTTGAGGGTGTGACAGATTGGTATCAGAGCCATTGGTTATAGTGAACTAGGACTGCATGTTGAGTCTAGTCTATAATCATCATAGCATAAGTACACTCACAACTTAAGTGCACAACTAGCTTTTAGCTACATATATCTACAACATATGATTTCGGGAGATATGTTATCTTCTAGTTCTAAACCTAATTCTGAACACGTCAATGGTGGGAACCCAGGGTTACACCAGTGGCGCATTACTAGGAGTAGTATCCTAACAAACCTCATGGATGAGGAAACAACAATTGTACTGGGGAGAAAGCCCTTGCGAGCGTTGTGGCGCACAGGAAAGCTGCACGATGTGCATGACGTGATACCATTTAACCGAATCGAATTCAAATGCTGAGACTTATCCTTTGTTACTTAGCAAGGAGACAATTAGTTTCTGTTCCTTGTTACTTGATCCTTCTTACTCCCATTCAAAACTCAGACGGGACTGGGTTACGCATATAGAACTTATTTCTTACCTTAGTACCTTACGCCTAGTATGAGCGGGCGGACGTATGACTGCATATCCCTGTTACTCATAAGTATATGGTAGATTCATGGGAACATATTAGATCGGGGCTTATTACACACACTTTTGGGGAGTTACGTAAGGCCTGCGATGCAGTGCAACATCTCAAAGGAAGACGAAACTTACTAATGACTGACAACCATGATTGGGGGAAACAAGTGGTACAGCTGACCACTGAATTGACTTACACAGGACCGGAGAAGGAGACTGTATGTGATGAGAACCATATAACACTGACATCGCGAAAGAGGAAGGATAAGAGATGGAAAGGGAACCTGAGCAGGACGAGCACATGGAAAGTGAGGATGAAGGCTCTACTATCCAGACAGAGCATGGCGATGATTGGCTCTTACCTTTTCTTACCATCTTTTCCTTTCTTTTCCCTTTGATAACTTAGATAAGACTGAGTTCTTATGATCAACGATAGGGTGGTTGAGGCCCTCGCATATTTCCAAGCTAGTAAAGACCTATTTTGCTAAATCATTCCTTTCCCCTGACTTCCACGTTTGCACTTTCTTATACCTTGAACGTACATGCCACAACAACAACCTGCCATCGTATTTTCAAGCCTTTTATTGGTTGTAAACCTCGATAACTCCAACGGAACTGAAGGAGATCGTCTGATTGCTTCGATAGTATAAGTCTTTGCCATGAGCATTTGCCCCAGGCAGAATGGGGAAATGTATGCTATATGCACACTCGATGAGTTATAGATACTTGGATGGAGAACGTAACACCTTGTGATGAAACCTAGAAATTTGTTATATAAAGACGGATGGGTCTGAGATCGACGTCTACACTACCAAGCTACAGGAGTTAGTTACTTTGTGCACGAATCTAATTAACCAACTTTACCAGCGGATTGAATTTCATACCAAAAGGGTGGTTCCTCAGATTCGTGGCTTGACCACTACAGCTGACCTACCCATAATCTAACTAATCTTTCAACTAGCTCGCAAACTCACCGATGAGGCTATTGAGCATGGTATTTTTCCGAAGCATGGTGCTTCATCTTCTACTTTTGGTGATAGCAAGAGAACGTGGGATAGTGTGAGGTATAAGTCCTTCAACAACAACTACCACAACGGTAACAACAACAATGGGGAGCATTTGTGATTGGCTCTGGGGAAGCTAGGGCTGACAACAATGCCGTGACGGATACGACACTCTTGCTTCAATCTTATATGATACTGGTGCGGACTATAGTTTTGTGTCATCGAAACTTAGCAAACAATTACGGATGGTTCCTACTCTTCTTGATACCCTGTACTCTATAGAGTTAGCTGACGGGAAGCCTGTTGAGGTAACCCATATTCATCGTGAATGTAAGCTCGAGCTAGATGGGCAATTGTTTGCCATCGACCTTCTACCTATCACCCTAGGAAGTTTTGATCTCGTGGTTGGCATGGACTGGTTGTCCAAGCAACACGCAGAAATTCTCTGTCAGGAGAAGATTGTTCGTGTCCCCCTCCCAAGTGTAGAACTTTTATCTATATAGGGTGATTGTGGTGGTTCCATGGTGGGCATCATTTCCTTTTTGAAAGCCCAGAAGTGTATTCGTAAGGGTTGTCCAGCCATTTTGGCTAACATATCTGACACTCGAGCTGAAACTGAAACTAAGATTGAGGACATCCCAGTAGTTCGAGATTTCCCAGATGTTTTCAAAGAGGAACTACCTGGATTTCCAAATCGATCTTGTGCCTTGAGCAGCTCCAGTTGCACGCGTACCATATCGCCTAGCACCAGGAAAACTTCAAGAACTGTCTACCCAACTCCAAGAGCTATTGGATAGGGGCTTTATCAGACCTAGTTCTTCGCCATGGGGAGCTCCAGTTCTGTTCGTTAAGAAGAAAGATGGGAGTCTGTTAGGACAAAAAAGGATAACTTGTCCTAAGTAACGGATAAGAACTGCTCCAGTTCTGTTCCTTTCTTATACCTTGATTATCGGGAATTGAACAAAGTAACGGATAAGAACTGCTACCCTTTGCCTCATATGGATAACTTGTTCGACCAGCTGCAAGGGTCGAGTTTCTATTCTAAGGTTGACTTGAGGTCAGGATACCATCAGTTGAGAGTCTGTTAGGACAAAAAGGATTGGTGAAACCACTTTTGCAAACCTTAGTCTAATTCACTTCTGTCAAAATATTCTAAGTATAGAACTGCTGAAGAAGAGATTCAGAAGTGCTGAAGAAGAAAAGTCATTAGAAGTTCTGAAGTTCAAACCAGACACTTCTACTGAAGAACTACTGAAGACAAACTACTCATCAGTAGTTTGTCATTCATCAGTACTTACATGAAGATCTTTTCCACCGCCTTTTTGTATCAGTAGTTTATTACTTTAGTATTTCTTTTTGCTTTATGTACAAGTTCCAAGACTGCAACTTGTTGCAACTTGTTTCTGAACTTGCTTTTGGCAAGGTTCATGTATTTGTAAAGTCTATAAATAGAAGGGTTCATCCCTCTGTTTTAGACATTGATTTTAATACAAAAATCCTTCAACACTTATTATTGTTATTTCCATTTCATGTTTATAGAGAATCTGTCTAATTGTTTCATTCTCATTCAATACTTAGATTCTCAATAAATACTTATCATTTATTAGTTCTTGAATCTAGGGGGAGTAATAACTCCTGTTGATAAGTGTAGCTTTAAACTCATAACATTCCGCTGTGCTATCACTGATCAAGAACTTGCTAAACACTTAAGTGTCCACTAGCAAGTTCATATAAAAGAGCAAATACTGATCCAACAATTGGTACCAGCGCACTGGTTTATCTGATCACATATCAATCTAACACGTTGAGAATCAGACACAGGCTCTTATTGATATTCAATAAAGGATTATAAGCTTACTTTTATCAACATCCATCACATTAAGAGATATTTGACAAATCTATACTCTTTAAAATGGATCCTCATAATACTGGTTCTGCCACTAAACCTGCCATGCTAGTAAGAAATGAATATAACATCTGGCAAAAGAGAATGGCACATACCTTATCACAGACCAACACAGGTTGCTGGAAATCTGTGATATATGGTCCTCATAAACCAGTAAATATAAATCTTGAAACTAAAGAAGAGATTCCAAAAGACCCAAAAGACTATACTGATGATGATTTCCTAAAACTTGAGCTTGATGCAAAAGCTTTCTCTATGTTGGCAATGGCACTCCCAAATGAAATCTACTCTGGCCTATTACATTGTGATAGTGCCAAAGAGCTTTGGGACTGCCTAAAAGAAGAGTTTGGAGGAACTGAAGAGGTGATTGCCAACACCAGAGAAATCTTGGCTCAACAATATGAAACTTTTGCTCACATTAATGGGGAAACTTTAACACAGCAATTTGAAAGATTTTCATCATTAATATCTGAGCTAAAACTAAATGGTCAGACCTACACAACTGTATCTATGCTTCATAGATTTTTAAGGTCTTTACCTGAAAAATAGGAAACATACTCTATAGTCTTAAGATCTTCACCAGACTTTAGCTCCCTCACTCTTACAAAACTTCATGGGAGATTACTTACTTTTGAGAGAGAAATTGATCAAAAGAAAAAGTTACAAAGTACTGGCAAAACTGCTGATGACTATCTACCAGGTAGTACAGCACTATTGGGACAAGACTCACCAACTTGTTCAAATAGTTTTGGATCTTTTGACCACATTGACATAACTGCTGGGATCTCATCTGAAAGATCATTCCCAGGTTATGACAATAATGACTTTGGTCAAACTGCTGATAACATGTGTTTTATCATGGATGATTTAAATAGTTTCAGCAGTGATGACCTAGAAGAAATGGATATTTTGCACCAACTGGCCATGTTAAGTTTAAAAACAAATAAATTTTACAAAAGGTCAGGAAGGAAGTTTCCAGGAATTAACAGTTCTACAAAAATAGGTTTTGACAAATCTAAACTTAGATGTCACAAGTGTCAAAAGTTGGGACACTTTGCTAGAGAGTGTAGAAGCTCTGGCTTTAACCAATCTCAGTCTGGAAACAATTTTAACCCCAATTATAACAGGAATAATGGAACACAAGGGAGTGCACATTTTGTACAGGCACAAGCTCCACAACACCAATATGTGCCACAAGTACAATATGTACAGATGCCTGCTCAACAGATGCAGAGCCAACAATCAATCCCTCCCTTTCCAGCTGCTCAACAACCTCCACAGCAACAGCAACCCTCTCAACAAAGTTTATTTACATCAGGGTATGTTGACTGGAGCAGTCTTCCATTTGACACCACAGAGTGCAATCCTGATGCAGACAACAAAATGTTTGACATCAACTGGGGAGTGCCTAACAATGGCAGAAAGAACTTTGCCTTAATGGCATTTGAGGGATGCTCCTCAAAATCTGCCTTGTCACAGGTATCAAAAGAATCTTTGACAAAACTATGTTCAAATTCATGCAAAGAATCTTTTGCTCTCATAAGAGAGACAAATGTGCACTTTCAAGGAAAAGCAAATGACTCTGAGAGAAAATTCACTCAGATGAAATGTGATTTAGAAAGAAAACTTTCTGCAAAAACAAAAGAAGTTTCTAAATTAACTAACACTGCTATTGAAACCCAAGCACAAATTAAAATCATGATAAATGACCTAGGAAATGTCAGACAAGAGCTTGCTGACACCAAGGTCACATGTGAAAAATGGGTGGAATCTTGTAAGGGGTACCAATTATTGCTAAACAAACAAAGTGCTTCAAATGTTAGGTTTGGCATAGGGTACAATCACACTGAAACACCAACAGATTTTTCCCCCAAAACTACTGAAGATGGGAGAAAAATTGTTTGAGGTGAAACTTCTGAAGAGGAAGAATGCACATCTTTCCATGAAAACTTTCTAAAATCACACAAAGAAAGTTCTTCAGAAGTACTGATTAAATCTGACTTTAAGCCATCAGTAGTTTCAACTACATCAGGAGTTGAGAACCTGAAAACTACTGATGACCTAAAACCAATCAAAACAGTCAGAAACTTGTCTTTGAAAGAAAAGACAAAAGAATGTGAAATTTGTGGTCTGTTCAACCACAAAACAGAATTTTGCAGATATAGAAAAGGTATTCAGTTCAACAAGAAAAATCAACAACTGGTTGTGGGAAAACAAATCAAAAATGATTATGTAAAAACTTTTTCTCCCAAGAAACAACAACCAGCAAACACCTTTTCTCAGAAAAAGACAAAATCTCAACAAAAGTCTTTTTCTCAAAATTCTCTTTCAGTAGTTAGACCTGAATCATCAGCAGTTTCACAAACTGCTGAGATTAAAGATCTTATGAACTTGGTACAACTACTGATGACCAAAGTTGATGGTGGTCCTCAAAAGGATACCACCATTGTTCTTAATGAAAAATCCATTGCCAAAAAGACATGGATTTCTCAACTTGGTCAAGAACAAACTGTAAATGTTCTCAAGAGCAAACCCAAAGCGAAACTGGCTTGGGTTTCTAAATCTAACTGATTTGCTATCTTGTGCAGAGAGTTTCCAGAGGCTTAAATAGCATTTAGTATGTAGACAGTGGAGGCTCAATGCACATGACAGGATGCAGATACCTGATAAACAATTTTATCAGTCAAAGAGATGGATCTGTATCCTTTGGGAACAATGCTAAGGGATATGTGCTAGGACATGGCAATGTCTCCTCTGGCAAAATACAGTTTGACAAGGTCAATCTGGTTGAAAACCTTGAGTACGACTTGCTGAGTGTGTCACAAATGTGTGATAAAGGATATTCTTCCTTTTTCACGAAGACAGCATGCAAGATCATATCACCAGAAGGCCAGAAGTTGATAGAGAAGATCATTGAAGATCACACTTTGTTAATAGCCAAAAGATGTGGCAATGTCTATGTAGTGGACATTGAAAAAGACAAAGTACTGAACAACACTGCCTGTATCTTCTCAAGGGCATCAACTTCAGAAACTGATCTCTGGCACAGGAGACTTGGCCATGTGAACTTTAAAACCATAAATAAAGTCACAAAAATGGGCTTGGTCAGAGGTCTACCCTTAAAAGTATACCTGTGTCAAGAACACTGTGTATCCTGTTTAAAGGGAAAACAACATAAGTCCTCTTATAAGTCTATTGAAGAATCAAAAACAACTGCATGTCTTCAACTACTCCATATGGACTTATTTGGGCCTGTAAAAATCATGAGCCTTGGTAAAAAAGAAGTACTGCTTAGTCATCATTGATGACTACTCAAGATTTACATGGGTATTCTTCTTATTTTCCAAGGATGAGGCTGCTGAAATCATCAAGTTCTTCATTTTACAAGTAGAGAAGCAATACTCTCTACCTGTCAAAACCATTAGAAGTGATAGTGGGACAGAGTTCAGGAACAAAACTCTGGATGAATTCTGTTTGTCTAAAGGGATTATTAGACAATTCAGTGTTCCCAGAACTCCTGAACAAAATGGTGTGGTAGAAAGGAAGAACAGAACTTTAATAGAAGGAGCAAGAACAATGTTAGCTGATTCTGGCCTACCATTATACTTTTGGGCAGAAGCAGTTAACGCATCATGTTATGTTCAAAATAGAGTTCTTATTGTCAAGAGACATTCAAAGACTGCCTATGAAGTTCTTCATGGCATGAAGCCCCTTATCTCCTTTTTCAGGGCTTTTGGGTGTCAATGTTTCATCTTGAACATTAAGGAATCTATTTCAAAGTTTGCTGCCAAAGTTGACTCAGGTTACTTTCTTTGTTATTCCTCAACTAGAAAAGCCTACAAGGTTTTTAACTCAAGAACCAGGATAGTAGAAGAAACACTGAATGTCAAGTTCAATGAGTCAAAACACACTCTCATTCCAGCACATCCTGCTGAACTTTTTGACCTTGACAGCTTCCATTTTGGACCTGAAAAGACTGTGACTTCATGCAAACCTACTTATTATGGTGATCAAAGGTTTGATGATGAGGATCCAGCACCATGGACTCCTCAAACAGTCATTAAGTCAACTTCAAAACCATCAGAAGTTTCACAAACTTCTGATTCAACAAATACTGAAGGACAAACTCAAACATCTGCTTCAGCACCTGCAACTACTGAAGACACTGAAACTGCTGAACCAGATATAATAGACCTCAGTAGTTTGTTTGAAGAACATGAGCCACCAACACCTGTCAGTGGTTTACAACAACTGATCGAACACAAAGACCATCCACTTGATCAAATCATGGGTGACATTGCATCAGGCAATGCAAGATGAATTACTTCAATTCAACAAGCAACAGGTTTGGGAAATCTGTCCCTTACCACCAAACAAGCAACCAATTGGCACAAGATGGGTTTTCAGGAACAAACAAGATGAAGATGGTATTATAATAAGGAACAAGGCAAGACTGGTAGTACAAGGTTACTCTCAAGAAGAAGGAATTGACTATGATGAAACCTTTGCTCCAGTTGCAAGACTTGAAGCCATCAGGTTATTTATGGCCTATGCCATTTCCAACAAAATAAAAGTTTATCAAATGGATGTTAAGAGTGCATTTTTGTATGGAAAGATAAAAGAGGAAGTGTATGTTTGTCAGCCACCTGGGTTTGAGGATCCTTCTCATCCTGAGTGGGTGTACAAACTAGACAAAGCTCTTTATGGGCTCAAACAGGCTCCAAGAGCCTGGTATGACACACTTTCAACCTTTTTACTCAAAAATAACTTCACAAGAGGTGCCATTGGTAAAACTCTTTTCATAAAACATGTTGGAAATCATATCTTACTTGTTCAAATATACGTTGATGATATCATTTTTGGTTCAACAAACACAAAATTGTGTGATGAATTTAAGAAACTCATGCAATCAAAATTTGAGATGAGTACAATGGGAGAACTGCAGTACTTTCTGGGACTGCAGATTAAACAACAATCAAATGGAACTTTTATACATCAATCAAAATATGTTAAAGAATTATTAAACAAATTTTCTTTACAAGACTGTAAATCATGTTCCACTCCCATGACACCAACCACACAAGTTGAACCAGATGATCAAGGAAAACAGGTTGATCAAACCATGTATAGATGTATGATAGGTTCCCTTTTATATCTAACTGCTTCTAGACCAGATATTATGTTTTCAACATGTGTTTGTGCTAGATATCAATCAGCTCCTAGGGAATCACACCTTATTGCAGTCAAAAGAATCTTCAGATATCTGAAAGGAACTCCAACACTTGGATTTTGGTATCCTGCTTCAAACAATACCAAGTTATCAGCTTTTTCAGATAGTGACTATGCAGGGTGTAAAATGTCAAGAAAATCAACATCTGGTGGTTGTCAATTCTTGGGAAACTGTCTATTGTCCTGGCAATCAAAGAAACAAACATTTGTTGCAACTTCAACTGCTGAAGCTGAATACATTGCAGCTGCAAGTTGTACATCAAAGATACAATGGCTCCAATATCAACTTCTTGATTATGGAATCAAAGAGACCAAGACACCATTGCTTGTAGACAACAAATCTGCCATTAGCATCATTCAAAATCCTGTTCAGTTTTCAAAGACTAAACACATTGAAATCAGGTATCATTTCATAAGAGATTGCTATGAAAAAGGCAAGATTGAAGTGAAACATGTAGCAACAGCTAATCAAATAGCTGACATATTCACTAAACCCCTTGACACATCAACATTTCAGAAGTTAGTATCCATGCTAGGGATTTTAAATTTGTAAGTGTTTCTCTTTATTTTTCTGCACAAATTCTTTATTTTTCACTTACATCTGTTTTCAAAAATTGAAAAACTTCTGAAAAGAGAGAAACTACTGATGAGCAAAACATCAGTATGGGGATATTTTCTGAAAAGTGATTAACTTCTGATAAAACAACCTTCAGAAGTTATGAATAAAGTATTTATAAAGTATTTCTCATCAGCTATTCAAAACTGCTGAAGAGAAAGTGGGAACTACTGATGAAAATAATTCTTCATCAGCAGTTTAGTCAAAAAAGCAAATCAGACTTTTCCCATCATCAGAAGTTTGACCTAGTCGGTTTAAAACTTCTGATAAAGAGGTTTTTAACCTAGGCGGTTTAAAACTTCTAATAAAGAAGTTCCAAGCGGTTAAAAACTTCTGATAAATATCTTTTTTCAACACTTATCCATTCAAAACAAAAATTCCCTCCTTCTCTCTCAAGAAAGCTCTCAAACCCCTGAACCTGCAACAAAAACACTGTTCGATTCATACACACACACAAACCACATGGCTTTAATTCTTAAACAGGGACACAATCTCAGAGCCTACTTAGAAAAACAAGAAGGCTGGTCCCAATACGATGAGATCATTGATCTCGTCGTCAAATCCCAATATTTCACCGCTCTCACAATAGACCCACCAATACATCCTGAAACTCTCAATGAGTTCTGGGCTAATGCTGAGACAGTGATGGTGGATGATGAAGTTATCTCTCTCAACTCAACAATTAAATGGAGACAAATGGCCATCACACCGGCCATACTTGCAAACAGACTGGGGTTGAATGATGTGAATGCCCCTGAAAAGTTTGACAACTCTGCAATCCACTAACCATGACTGAGTGTGGTTATCAAGGTACTCTCTCACAAGCTAACATCTTTAAAAAGTATTTTGAACCAAAATATAAAATTTTGTTTCATTATATAATTATGTGCTTGAGTCCTAAAACAGGGTCTTATGACCAGATGCCCTCAACCTTTCAACCAATTTCAGTGAATGAAACAAATTTCAGGACATCAAAACTTTTCTTTAATGAGTTGGTGTTACATCACAATAACACTAAGAAAAAGTTTTTGTTATATCCAAGGTTCATTATGCAATGCATAATAAAAGAACTGGGTGATGAGGTGCTTGTGGGTAAAACTGAAATTTTAAAACCCTTAACCTCACAAGCATACTCAAGGCACAACAAACGGGCTACCTGGCCAGAAGATGACCAAGGGGAACCAGAACCAGTCCCCATCGAACCCTCATCTTCCAAACCTACTCCACCAAAGGCCAAGAAACCCAAGGTACAAAAACAAAAACCCTCCAAACCCGAAAGAAAAGCTGTTTAGGAGGTTGAGATGCCTGAACAAAATATTGTGCAATCTGCACTTCTTAAAGATGTGACTGAAACATCCTCTCAGTCTCATCCATCTCAAACCCCACCAAGAGCACCAATCACCATCCTTTTCAAAAGAAAAAGACTTAAGAAAACTATTCCCATTGATGCTTCTTTTGAAACTGCTGAACCCACTACCCAAACTACTGAACCAGCACCCTAAATTTCTGAACCAGATATTGAAATAGCCAAACTTCACTCTGGGCTAAAAGAGAAAGTCCCATCTACACATGCCAGTCCCCAACAACCACATAAAATAGGGGACATAGCCTCAGAATTTGACATGGATGTGGACACTCAAAGCCCTAACCAAAGAGATGAGGATGAACCAGAGTCTCTAAGCCCAAACTTAGAAACTTTTGGTACTTTTGAGGCTGCTACTACTCATTTACAACCCAATGGTGGACCTGAGGATAGAAGTAACATAGCTAAGACCTTAACTGTGGCAACTACTGATGAAGGCTTAATGCCTGAGGTAGGAAATCCTCTGAACCAAGAAAAAGAGGTACATGAGACAACTGAGTTGGGCTCAGCTCATGATGTAACTGATACAGTCCTCATTGAGGATGTAATCAGGGATTCAGATGATTCCATTGACTTGGATGATGTTTCAAAACACCAAACTACTGAATTGACGGCTACAAGTGAAGGTCCTACACTTGGTGTATCTAAGCTCAAGAAGCTAGTCACACCAGATTAGGTTAAAGCCCACTCAATCCATGATTCTCCTAGAGTGGAATCTTCTGTACAACAAGAAGATCAACCAAAAACACACCCCTCACTACAAATGCCTACCCAATTCCCTGGGAAATCCAGCATAGACATGAACCAACTATGCAGCCCAGATGGTCCCCTGTACCACATGATGAACACTCTCATCAAGAATCACTTCCAAACATACACAGCTAACTTGGAGCTGTCAATCAAGAACCAATTTGGAGTGATCAAGACAAAGATGAACGATCTGTCCAACAAGATTGAATTCAATAGCAGACAGATTGCTACTCTTACAGGTCATTTCTCCCAACCCTCAACTTCAAAACTTGATGAAACCAAAAAGGGGGAGAAAATTAGGGAACCTAAGGAGTCATTCGAAGCCAGGATAAAGGCAAGAGTGGCTATCCTAGAAAGAGATCAAAAGAATCAAGCCAGAAAAGAAAAACTGGCCCAACAATTTGGTGTCTCTATTCAAGAAATAGAAGATTCTGAAAAGACTGATGAATCCCAAGGGCACAATGAAGAAACCTCGGTTGGACAAAATTCTGATGAAGAATCAGAAAGTACTGAAGACAATCCTTCAGTAGTTGACAAACCTTCAGTTGTTGTCAACCCATCAGAGGTTAACACTTCCAAAACTCAAAATGCTGACCCTTCCAGATCAACTGCTCCTATTCAACCAACTTCTGTTCCTACTAGGCCTATTACAAAAGTTACCACAATGACTGTGCTAAACCCTTCTCCAATCTCTCAATCAGCAGAACTACTTGAGAAGAGTTTAGTGGCAGCCCAAAAGAAGGCCAGAGAAGATCAGATTTGGAAAACACTGGAAGAAAGGGAAGACTTGGATCTAAGCCTGGATGAAAAGCTACAGGCTTATAAAGCTGAACTCCAAAGGCAGGCTAGCCTAGAGCAGATTGCTGAGGAAGATAAAAGACATCAACTGATGTCTTACATTACAAAGAACAGCAAGATCAAAGCCCACACATTGAAGAGACTCTCCATGGAAGAGCTGACAAGAAGAGCTCAACTTGTTGCAGACAAACTTGCAACAAGTAAAGATACAAGCCAAGAGAGCTCAGATGATAGAAGAGTTAGTAGCTAATGGTTATGGTTCAAAAGCCTCTGTGTCCAAATGGAAAGAAGAAAGATTAGTGGACACTTATAGAAAATATAAGGCTGCAAGGGCTGCAAATCCAGAGAAGTTTCAAACTGCTGAAGCATCAACTTCAGTAGTTAGAACTTCTGGTGTTCAAAGAAGACCAGCTACTCAGAGGAAGAAATCAGAGGAGAATGTGAAGACTGATTTTAGAATGGTACTACTAGAAGGTAGTACAGTAGTCCATTCTTACTTTGACATAGAAGAAAAGCCTCTGATCACACAATTCAGGGATCCTTCCACCTTTGCATATCAAATCCAGAAGACCATCACAGACAAACTGCACACTAAGGTAGTAACTGAACATTATTTGCCAACATTTCAGATACCTAATGTGATGGAACAACAGCAAGGAAGTGAATCCCACCTGAGAGTCACTGAAGTTGAAAACATCCAACACTCAGGAGAAACCCTGGGTACCACCATGGTTCCCTACACTTTAGACTTTGACAAGTCTAAGGTACCAATCATCAGATGGTCCTTTACTGATAACAACTCAGTACTTGTGACAAGAAGAGATCAGGCAAGCAGGGCCTATAGGTCGATGAATGATCTGAAGAAACTATCAACCAAAGACCTGCTTACAATCAAACACTTAGAACCACAGAAAGGGTCTCTTAGTGATGAACAGCTGAACCAGCTCAAGAATTCCATGTTCAAAGGAATATGGAAAATTGTGAAGGACAGAAAAGAACAATAAGGAATTAGTAAGGTTTTGGCTTCATCAATCCAGGGGGAGATTGTTAGGACAAAAAGGATTGGTGAAACCACTTTTGCAAACCTTAGTTTAATTCACTTCTGTCAAAATATTCTAAGTATAGAACTGCTGAAGAAGAAGGATCAAACTGCTGAAGAAGAGATTCAGAAGTGCTGAAGAAGAAAAGTCATTAGAAGTTCTGAAGTTCAAACCAGACACTTCTACTGAAGAACTACTGAAGACAAACTACTTATCAGTAGTTTGTCATTCATCAGTACTTACATGAAGATCTTTTCCACCGCCTTTTTGTATCAGTAGTTTATTACTTTAGTATTTCTTTTTGCTTTATGTACAAGTTCCAAGACTGCAACTTGTTGCAACTTGTTTCTGAACTTGCTTTTAGCAAGGTTCATGTATTTGTAAAGTCTATAAATAGAAGGGTTCATCCCTCTGTTTTAGACATTGATTTTAATACAAAAATCCTTCAACACTTATTATTGTTATTTCCATTTCATGTTTATTGAGAATCTGTCTAAGTGTTTCATTCTCATTCAATACTTAGATTCTCAATAAATACTTATCATTTATTAGTTCTTGAATCCAGGGGGAGTAATAACTCCTGTTGATAAGTGTAGCTTTAAACTCATAACATTCCGCTGTGCTATCACTGATCAAGAACTTGCTAAACACTTAAGTGTCCACTAGCAAGTTCATATAAAAGAGCAATATACTGATCCAACAGAGTCTGAGAGGATGATGTGGCGAAGACAGCCTTTCGAACTCGTTATGGGCATTATGAGTTTTTGGTGATGCCATTTGGGCTAACTAATGCATAGGTTGTGTTCATGGATCTAATGAACCGGGTGTGCGAGCCCTATTTGGACAAATTCATCATAGTGTTCATAGATGACATACTGATTTATTCCAAGAGCATGGAAGAGCACGAGCAACACCTGCAGCTGACCTTGTAACTTTTGAGAAATGAGCACCTGTATGCAAAATTCTCTAAATGTGACTTTTGGATTCGAGAAGTCCAATTTCTTGGACATGTGGTGAACGAGGCAGGAATACATGTTGATCCCGCCAAGATTGATGCTATTAAAAAGTGGGAGGCTCCTAAGACTCCTAAGACTCGCAGGATATTATCGCAGATTCATTGAGGGATTCTCTAAGATCACTCAACCCCTCACTTCCTTGACATAGAAGGGTATTACTTACAAGTGGGGAGATGCCCAAGAATCTGCTTTTCAATTATTAAAGTCGAAACTTTGCGGTGCAGCTATACTATCATTACCTGAGGGTACAGAGGACTTCGTGGTGTACTGTGATGCGTCTATCCAAGGGTTAGGGTGTGTGCTGATGCAGCGTGATAAGGTGATCGCGTATGCCTCACGTCAATTACAAGTTCATGAGAAGAATTCCACCACCCATGACTTGGAACTGGGAGCAGTGGTTTTTGCTCTAAAGATCTGGAGGCATTATCTCTATGGGACGAAGTGTACGATCTTCACTGACCACAAGAGCCTCCAACACCTATTCGATCAAAAGGAGCTGAACATGCGACAGCGTCGATGGTCGAGCTTCTGAATGATTATGACTGTGCCATCAAGTATCTTCCAGGGAAAGCTAACGTAGTAGCTGATGCCCTCAGTCGTAAGGAGACGAAACCTAAACGGGTCCGAGCTTTACAACTTACCATACATTCTAATCTTCCTGATAAGATACGTTAAGCCCAGGGCGAGGCCTTTAAAGAAGAAAACATCGGGCTTGAAACATTACATGGTGCTGATAAGCACTTGGAACTAAAGACAGATGCTCTTCGATACTTTATGAATCTAGTCTGGATACCACGATTTTGGGATCTCAGACAACTGGTGCTTGATGAAGCACATACCTCTCGCTATTCGGTACATCCTGGTTCGGACAAGATGTACCAAGATCTTAAGACTCTTTACTGGTGGCCAAACATAAAAGCTGAGATAGCCACTTATGTTAGTAAGTGCTTGACTGGTGCGAAGGTTAAGATTGAATATCAAAAACCTTCAGGCCTACTCCAACAACCAGAAATTCCAATGTGGAAATGGGATGGGATTTCCATGGATTTTATTACAAAGCTTCCTAGGACGCCAACGGGCCATAACATGATTTGGGTTATCGTGGACTGTTTAACCAAATCGGCCCACTTTCTGGCTATAAAGGAAACAGACTCATTGGAGAAGCTAGCGAACCTTTACATCAAGGAGATAGTCTCTAGGCATGGGGTGCCTACTTCTATTATATCTGATCGCAATGCGCGATTCACTTCTCATTTTTGGATTACTCTCCAACACACTTTGGGGACTCGCTTAGATTTTAGCACAGCCTGTCTCCCACAGACGGATGGACAGAGTGAACGTACCATCCAAACATTGGAAGATCTGCTACGAGCGTGCGTGGTGGATTTTGGCAACAGTTGGGATAAGCACTTGCCTTCGATTGAATTCTCGTATAACAACAGCTACCACACTTCGATACAGTGTGCGCCTTTTGAGGCACTTTATGGACACAAGTGTAGGTCGCCCATCTGCTGGACTGAAGTTGGGGATTGCCAGCTAAAAGGTCCCGAACTCGTGCACGAAACTTTTAAGAAGATAGTGCAAATCAGGAACCAGATGGCTGCTGCTCGAGATCGACAGAAAAGTTACGTTGATAAGCGTAGGAAACCTTTGGAGTTCCAGGTTGGGGACAAAGTTCTGTTGAAGGTATCACCTTGGAAGGGTGTGATACGCTTTGGAAAACGGGGAATGTTGAACCCGCGATACATTGGACCATTCGAGATTGTTGAAAGGATTGGTCCGGTAACTTACAAGTTAAACTCGCTTAATAAACTCAGCGGGGTACATGATGTATCCCACGTATCGCATTGAATCTAAAGAAATGCCTGTTGGATACAACACTGATGGTGCCACCGGAGGAGATCCAGGTGGACGATCGGCTACGGTTCATGGAAGAACCAGTGGAGATTCTTGAGCGGGGCGTCAAGAAACTCAAGCAAAACACTATACCTATTATTAACGTACAATGGAATTCCCGTCTAGGACTGGAATGCACGTGGGAACGCATGGATCAAATGCGGCTTAAATACCCACATCTATTTACTGAACCTGAAACTATGCATAAACCAAACACTAAACGTAAAGCAGCTCTCTCAAAGTAAATTTCGGGATGAAATTCCTTTCAACTTGGGGATGATGTGACATCCGGGAACCAAGCACGCATTTTTCTAGCTGGCTTTATTGTTTACTTGCTGAATTTCGGGACGAAATTCTTTTCAACTTGGGGATGATGTGATACCCCGCATTTTCAGGTTAACACTTTTTACTGAACTCTAGTTAACTTGCATATTCATAGTGATCAAATACTTAACTAGGATTAGTTAAGTAGGCTTAACATATGTTAGATGCTATTAATATATGTTATAAGTAGGAAAAACCTTGTTTTGTCACACACACGAGTCCTGCATCCCGAACGTTGGTGATTTATCTGGCAAACATAATAATAAGCACAATGGGATTGTGATGATCGTAGTGTTACATGTTTGTGTGGAGTACATGCTTATGTGAATTATCGCTTGACTGAAAATTTATATGTAAACCATGCAAGTTATGTGCACCTTATGATTGATATGTTATGAAATAATAAAAAGAATAGTTTTTATGCAATTTAGGGTGATTAATATCATCAGGCCCGGTATTGGACTAGAACATGACTAACGGGCCCGGTTAATGGACTAAAAGGGGCCCTAATACCCAATTGCTTGGGCAACAAGCCAAGCCCTCTTATAATTAGGAGACAAAAAAAATAAAAACCCTAACCCTCCCCTCTATGCGCCGTGAACCAACCCACACCCCCATCCTCTTGATTTTCAACAAACATCAATCCTACTCATTCCTTCAAGCTAGTTGTGGTGCAATCTCTAGGATTTGAGGACTCTTGCTTTGAAAGGTATAATCTTTACATGATTTATGATGATTAATAATGTTGGAAAGTTTTAAAAAAAAAATCATAGAGCATGCATGTATATAATCGCACAACATGTGTTAATGAGAGTTCTTGAATGTTCATTGTGATTTGATGATGATAATTGTTGCTAGTAATCATAATTAAGGTTGTTGTATGATAATATAGGTGTTTAATCAGAATAATATGAGTTATGTATGTATTAGAGATTTTTATGCATGATTAGGATTTGTGAATAACCTGGGGAGCAAGTTTCAGTTTCTGGCAGATTCATTAGGGTGTTTTGTAGGGGCTGTATCTTGATGTTAAATTGGTTGTTCTGATCGATTCTTTGCATTAATGGATTTTACATGGTCTTAGCTTTTTAGAATGGGCAAAATCATCTGATTTGGATGTCGTTTGATATGTTTTTGGAATTTTATTTGATTAAAGGTCATATCAGAATTTCGGAGTTATAAATTGGGTCAACTTTAAACGGGTATAACTCAAGTTTTACAAACAATTAAGTTATGAAATTTGGACAGGAGGTCAATATTGGAAAAACTTGGCTTTTCCAAGTGGATTCACCTCGTTTGGGTCAATACACAATGTTTTGGGAAATTTTCTACTAAACTGACCTGTTGTGGAAATTTTCTGGACATAGCTGTGTTGTGCGAATTTTAATAATTTTTTTGTTTAGTTTTGGGACAAAACAAAAATATGGGTTATTAAATTAATCCTAAATAATATTCAGTAAAAATTTGGGAGTTTAATTCATTGATTAAGTATTTTAAATAAATTAGTTTTCATGGCGCACAATCCGTCCTAAAAACGCAGATTGTGTATTATGTATTTATGTGACTATTTGGAGTCCTATATGATATGTATTTGACATGAACTTATATGAATACTTATAGGAGATGTGTATAAGGTATAAAACTGATAATAATCATTATGATCACCAACGGGATACGTAGGACTTACTTGTGCATGTAGAGTCACTAGGCGTCATTACACGATTTGGAACTTTAGAAGTTTCGGACAATCAAGTTGCATGATGTGTTGGTATGCACATATACTCACCTAGTGACACTTGTAATAGGGAGTCGGTAGCTAGTTACTTTTTGAGGGATTTGGATCATTCGCGTGCAACCTAAGGTGAGTTTCACTATTCTTTTCTCAAAAGCATGCGTCTCAGGTTTGAGACAACTCACAAAACGTTTTCTTGTCCGGTTTGGGACTACTTTTACATCTCGGGTTATGAGATGCTTTGACTCCTTGCGTGGGTCGGGTTTTGACTCCTTGTGTGGGTCGGTTTTACGATTCCTTGTGTGGATCGGGTTTTTGATCAGTTTAAAACTTATTGGTCCTTTGTAAACTAAACACTCTATCATTTTGGAAAGTCCTTGCATATTATTGGGTTAATCGCTGGAGGCGAGCGGGGTATTAGTTGATAGCGCTATTAGGTTGCGCAGCAACCTCATGTCTGAGTTGCTTGAGGCACGGGCATGAACTTCTGACCACATTTGAGAACTGGTGTTGATAGACACCAGTTATTGAGGCAAACTATTACATTACTGAAGGTGTCCCAATAATTCTGTTTAGTTACACTGAGTGGGTTAGCTACCCCTGACACGCTTAAACTGATAACTCTTGAATATTTTGGTCTGGAGGACCTACGTTTTTAATTGGTTACGTGGTTTTGGAAACCAGCGCATTTACTTACTCATTTTTTTTACTTAGTGAACTCACCAACATTGTTTGTTGACCCACGATATACATGCTTTTGCAGGTAGTTAGCTTCCGGTGCCACGACTAGAAAGCACTGCACACTTCACTGCATTTGGGGTCTTGGGCATACACTTAAATTATATATCATGCTTTTATGTTTTCTTTCATATGGTTTTATCTTGGGCGCGTTGTTTTGCGCATGGTTTTAAAAAGGTTTAAACTTGGCTTACGCTTCCGCAGCTTAACTAAACTTCATTTTGAAAACGAACTAAATGGTTTAGGCATTTAGAGTTCGTTCATATGACTTATGGCTATGGGATCCTGGTATGTCATGCGCCTCGTGGTATAAACCCCGTAGTGGAAATTTGAGGGTGTGACATTAGTAACCTTGCAAGACTTTGAAATTAGTGTTTTGCCACTCTTGTGACCGGGAGGAGATAGAGTGTCAGTTTGTCTAGTTCTTAGGTTTTGGGTGTAGGTGAGACCGGGAGGAGATCCTTACTTATTCACCTTAGCTTCCCTAGCAAATTCGAGTTTTTGTCAACAACCTTAGATAACTCCTTCACACTTTCGGGTGTGTGGAGATTAGCGAGACCGGGAGGCGAGCGAGTCTTTTGAGTACCTTAGCATTCCCTAGTGAGGTGAGTCCGGAAGGTGATTCGACCTAGTAACCGGTGATTTTCACATCCATAAGGATCTTCCAAGAGGTGTTAGTCAGACCGCGAGGTGATCTAGCATTCTTTAGGTTTTTCTTGAGTTAGTCGTATTTTTAGCAACCTGGTAGCCATTCCATTATTCGATTCCGAGAGTTGTGAGTCTGCGGGTAGGATTCTAGACCTATGTAGTTGTTTTCCATATTATCTGAGTTTCTCTCTAGTTTTCAAGCCGTCTGTTCTACTTCCTGTTCCTGTTTATGTTTTTGTCTTAGTAGATTTAATTGTTTTATTTATTTATTTAATTTAAAAATAATTTATCAAAAACCAAATTATTAAGCTAGGAGTCGATAGAGGTTTACTAACGAGAGTCGTCATATTGTGTCCACGGTTCGATATTCCAGACTTACTTGCTCTGCTACACTACGACCGGTACACTTGCCATTAGTGTGCGGTTTTGTAGGATTTTCCATTTTTAAAATTTGACCGATTTATTCACTATACATATTTCACTCATCAAAAGTATATAAGGACACAGAGGCTTGCTTCTTGCATTGCCATGAGACTAGTCTTGCACCCAAAAATTGGCATCCAGCCGATGTGGATTTGGAATCTGCCTTGCATCCACCATAGTCAGCATCACTAAAAGCGGTGAGTTCAAACTTATCGTCAATAGGGTACCAATGACCTTTGGTCGGACAACCCTTTAGATAACGTAAGAACATCTTCACAACAATCAAGTGGGACTATTTCGACCTTGACTAGTATCTGCATAGTGGACACGTTGCGAACATTATATCAGGTCTTGAGGCAGTGAGATACATCAACGAGCCAATCATCGCATGATAGATAAAAGGATCAACGACTTGTCCTTTCTCGTCAACACCAATCTCGTGATTGGTTTGAATGGGGGTGGCTACTTGAGTAGAGTCTTCCATCTCGAACCGGCTCAAGATGTCAGCAACATATTGCATCTCGTACATCGAGCTCATCTCGAACTTCTCCTGCATAAGCTTTTCAAAGTCCCTGCACATTTCATCAATAATAGACCTAAAAATAATATCATCAACGTAAACCTATACCAGAAGACGGTCGCCACCCTTTTCCTTGGTGAATAAGATGCAATCCACGAGTCCACGGTTGAACCCATTGGATATTAGATAGTAGCTAAGCATTTGGTACCATTCACGCGGATCTTGATGGAGTCCGTACAAAGCCTTGTTCAGTTTGTAGAGTTTGTCACGATGAAACGAATCCTCGAAGCCCGGCGGCTGTGCATGTAAGGACAAGGATGATTGACGAAACCACTTTTGGATACCTTAGTCTACTTCATGTTTCTGCAAATAATTCTAAGTATAAAAACTGCTGAAGAAGAAGAAGAAGATATCAAGTTGTGAGAACCGCCACCCTCATCTTTTATCAAGTTGTCAATTTTAGTCCTTGGTCCATTTTAAAGTTTCACCGCTAGTCCCCGTCAAATATTATTTATTCTATTTTAACTTTTCTCTTAAAATGGTGTATGTAGACATTTTGTATAATCATATTAGCTTATGAAAGTCCCATTTCGTTTATTTAAGCTTAAAAAGTTTAAAGTTTATAAAAGTTAAAATAATTAAGTTAAACTTTGGTTAGTTGGTTAAGTTTATAGAAGGAATAAATAACCAAGTTAATAATTAAACTAACCTAACTAACTTGAGGGACCAAAAATGCTAAATGTTCAAAGTTTAAAAAAAGTGCAGTTATGGCCCCCCTTTGGCCGGCCGGCCGGTTTTCCGGCCGCCGGAGGATTTTCCGGCAAGGTTCAATTCTTGTTTTTTGGCGTTTTAAGTTAAAACTTTTATGAGATTTACGTTTCATTATCCAAATCCATTGAATTCCCTTCCTAATTAAGTTAAAAACATGCGTTTTCATTTGTTTTATAACTGGGTTTAAGGTGGTAACCGCCGGATTTATTATAGCTTGAAGAAACGCTTAGGTTTAATTTTTATGTTGTTTATATATTTTTACCTTAGTTTTGTGTGTTTTAAATTTATTCCAACCATGTTTAGTACTAAGATTTATTGTGTTTTATATTTTAACATGATGAGTAGCTAAACATTTACGTTACCTAGGTCGCATTGATGATTATTTCGTGACATTTGACGTTCGGTTTGTTTGTAATAGGTTTGTTTGATTGTTGATAAGAATTCATATGAATGCTTTTAATAATCGGTTTGTTTGATTATTGCTTTACGTTTTTCTCTAGTTGGTTACTTTAGTAGTTTCAAGATATAGAGGTTTGTGTGATTTACCATAGACTTTGTGTTAGTGGTTAATCTAGAGGTTTCTTGTCTTAGATAACCCTATTAGTAACCTTGCAAGCCTTTGAAATTAGTGATTTGCCACTCTTGTGAGCGGGAGGAGATAGAGTGTCGGTGTGTATGGTTCTTAGGTTTTGGGTGTAGGTGAGACCGGGAAGATATCCTTACTTATATACCTTAGCTTCCCTAGCAAATTCGATTTTTTGTCAACAACCTTAGATAACTCCTTCACACTTTCGGGTGTGAGGAGATTAGAGAGACCAGGAGGCAAGCGAGTCTTTTGAGTACCTTAGCATTCCATAGTGAGGTGAGTCCGGAAGGTGATTAGAACTTGTAATCGGTGATTTTCACATCCCTTAGGATCTTCCAAGAGGTGTTAGTGAGACCGGGAGGTGATCTAGCATTCTTTAGGGTTTTCTTGAGTCAGTCGTATTTTTAGCAACTTGGTAGACATTCCATTATTCGATTCCGAGAGTTGTGACTCCACGGGTAGGATTCTAGACCTAGGTAGTTGTTTTCCATATTATCTGAGTTTCTCTCTAGTTTTCAAGCTGTCTGTTCTACTTCCTGTTCCTGTTTATGTTTTTGTCTTAGTAGATTTAATTGTTTTATTTATTTATTTATTTATTTTATTTAAAAATAATTTCTCAAAAACCAAATTATTAGGCTAGGAGTCGACAGAGGGTTAGTAACGAGAGTCGTCATATTGTGTGCACGGTTCAATATTCCGGACTTACTTGCTCTGCTACACTATGACCGGTACACTTGCCATTAGTGTGTGGTTTTGTAGGTTTTTCCATTTTTAAAACTTGACCGATTTATTCACTATACATATTTCACACATCACAAGTATATAAGGACACAGAGGCTTTTGCTTCTTTCATTGCCATGAGACTAGTCTTGCACCCAAAAATTGGCATCCAGCCGATGTGGATTTGGGATCTTCCTTGCATCTGCCATAGTCAGCATCACTAAAAGCGGCGAGGTCAAACTTATCGTCAATAGGGTACTAATGACCTTTGGTCGGACAACCCTTTAGATAACCTAAGATCATCTTAACAACAATCAGGTGGGACTATTTCGACCTTGACTGGTATCTGCATAGTAGCCACGTTGCGAGAATTATATCAGGTCTTGAGGCAGTGAGATACATCAACGAGCCAATCATCGCTCGATAGATGAAAGGATCAACGGCTTGTCCTTTCTCGTCAACACCAATCTCGTGATTCGTTTGAATGGGGGTGGCTACTTGAGTAGAGTCTTCCATCTCGAACCGACTCAAGATGTCAGCAACATATTTGGTCTGGTGTATGAAGATCCCTGACTATTGTTGTTCTACTTGTAAACTAAGAAATAATTGCATTTCCCATATCGAGCTCATCTCGAACTTCTCCTGCATAAACTTTTCAAAGTCCCTGCACATTTCATCAATAGTATACCCAAAAATAATATCATCAACGTAAACCTATAATAGAAGACGGTTGCCACCCTTTTCCTTAGTGAATAAGATGCAATCCACGAGTCCACGGTTGAAACCGTTGGATATTAGTTAGTAGCTAAGCATTTGGTACCATTCACGCGGAGCTTGATGGAGTCCGTACAAAGCCTTGTTCAATTTGTAGACTTTGTCACGATGAAACCACTTTTGGATACCTTAGTCTATTTCATGTTTCTGCAAACAATTCTAAGTATAAAAACTGCTGAAGAAAAAGATATCAAGTTGTGACAACCGCCACCCTCATCCTTTATCAAGTTGTCAAATTTAGTCCTTCATCAATTTTGAAGTTTCACCGCTAGTCCTCGTCAAATATTATTTATTCTATTTGAACTTTTCTCTTAAAATGGTGTATGTATACATTTTGTATAATCATGTTAGCTTATGAAAGTCCTATTTCGTTTATTTAAGCTTAAAATGTTTAAAGTTTATAAAAGTTAAAATAATTAAGTTAAACATTGGTTTGTTGGTAAAGTTTATATAAGGAATAAATAACCAAGTTAATAATTAAACTAACCTAACTAACTTGAGGGACCAAAAATGCTAAATGTTCAAAGTTAAAAAAAAGTGCAGTTTTGGCCCCCCTTTGGCCGGCCGGTTTTCCGGCGCCTGAGGATTTTCCGGCGAGGTTCAATTCTTGTTTTTTTGGCGTTTTAAGTCAAAACTTTTATAAGATTTACGTTTCTTTATCCAAATCCATTGAATTCCCTTCATAATTAAGTTAAAAACCTGCGTTTTCAAGCGTTTTATAACAGCGTTTAAGGTGGTAACCGCCGGATTTATTATAGCTCGAAGAAACACCTTTTTCCAAGACCACTATATAAATTAAACGTAGGGTTAGAATCCTGTGCTCATTCACTTCAATCCCCACTGCCCACGCTTTTTTTCTCTTTTTTATGCTCCTTTTTCTTTTAATTGTTCTATCATTTCAATAATTATATATATATATATATATATATATATATATATATATATGTATATATTAGCAAAAACCTATTATATTCCTAGAAAATTCATTTTTACTTCAAAAATTATGAAAATTTAGGGGAGACATCTTGTCAGCCAAAGACAATTATCCTATTTTTATTTTCTGGAAAATACATTATTTTCCTATTTTTCTTGAACTAAATTGTTTTAAGTATAATTAATTGAATAAAAATGCATTTTAAATGATTTTAACCTCAAATTTTCTGGAGATTTTATTTTTATGTATAATAAACTGAAATAAAATGTAATTTCTTAGAAAATGATTATTTTTTTTATTTTTACTATTTTAAATCATTAAAAATTATTTAAACCCATTAAATATGTTTTAAGTACAAATGAAGTGAGAGAAATTATGGAAATAATATTTTCACTATTTCACATCAGAAAATAATTATTTTTTCTTAAAAAATATCATTTTTGATCATATCTCGTATTATTTATTCTATTTATATAGGTTGAGTTCTTCGGAATTCTAAATCCTTTACGACGAACTTTCATGGAGTTTATACTTAGCGAAACTGTGAGTATATCTTTCCCCTTTTTACTATTTACTCTTTTGGGGTGACTTATGTACAATTATTACTACACTTATGTGAATTATTTATAAAGCAATGTACTCATTGATATGTTTTATATGAATTGTATGAACGATATGTCAAAGTCAATAACCGTTGGGCCGCACCTAACAATGAGTAGTACTACGAATTATGTCCCTTGGTTGACTTACGTGAACGAGTTAAGTTCTTGGTCATTGTTATGGTTTTTCTTGAACGATGTGTGAACGATTATTGAATGATGTGAGGCTTGATTTTGACCCTTTTACATATTACAAATATCATAGCACATAAATTGTGAAACACTTTTCAATTATATGTATTCAAACAAGGTATGCTTACCAATACATTTTTGTATTGGCCAAATTATTTTCGTACATGTTTCAGGTTCTTATGAGATCACTTCTAAGCTTTTGGAACTTAGGCTTAGATTGAGATTTACTATATTTTAGTTTAGATTGCTAGTTGTAATTGTTATATTTCTTTCAATGTAATAAACTATTCGATTTAATGTATCAAAATTTACATTTCTAGTCCATGACCTATTGAACAATCGTCACTACGTGACACCTCGATGTTTCCGCCATCGGTTGGGGTGTTATAGATTGGTATCAGAGCCATGGTTATTGGGAATTAGGTTATTAGAATGCCTTTTAGCCTAGTCTATAACTAAGCTTACATTCACGAGTCCTCTCGTGTATATTTCTCTTTATCCTTATATTTTCATTCAAGATAATTTAGCTATGATTATTTCTCGTTATTCTGTTTAGAGAAGAAAACACTCGTATTTCACAAACGAAACGATATCCCCAAGCTAGGAGTGACATCCATACCTTGGTTATTAGTTTCACTCTTCTATATGTTATTTATCTTAGGAGTATATCTTTAAGATAGGAGTGACATCCATACCTCAAAGAGTAATTCCTTCAAAAAGAAACTTAACCACTAAGCTAGGAGTGATATTCTTAACTTAGTGATTGGTTTCATTCCACAATAGTTTTCAATTTTGAAATACATCTTTGAGTTAGGAGTGAAATCCACATCTCAATGATCTATTTCTGTATCTCGTTTTTAATCTCGCTAAAGTTTTGGAATTCACTAGTGATGAGGCACGTGCAATCTAGAAGGGTGAGCGCCTGTATCCTTAGCTTTCTGTCTAGGCTTGTTATTTCATATAAATCCCAATCAGACAAGGGACCCGTATACCTACCTAGGTACTCTTGGGATGAGCATTCACTTATAGGCTAAAGTATGCCCCCCACAAGTCACTAGGAAATTTCAAATACTTGAGTTAGTCAAAGTTCCCTATGGAAACAATTCCAATGTTTTATATCATTAATATCTATATTCGTTTATCATTTGAAGACTCAATTTAATCACTTGATGTTTCATATGCCATTATTCATTGATCATTCGTTTTTGAATTCCTTACCATCATCATTTAAAGTTTTTGTTCGTTATATTATCACATTAAAGCTTACACTATTTCACTTATGCTTTGTGACTTTTACACTATAAGGTATTACTCGTTTTGCATTAAAACGTTTTTACCCACGACTTAAGTTTTAAACTCTGTGTTTAACTTCGACTACATTTTGATTTTAGGAATGTTGAGTCATCATACAGTTAAAAATGAACATGTTTTCCCAAACTTATTATTCAATCTGTTTTATATCTTCATGTTTACAAACTTACTTGATCGAAGTCAAAGTATATCCTTAAATTATGACTTACAATACTCCCAACACAATATATTCTAATATATTTAATATTAATATAACTACACTCAGTCGCCTAAGCCATAGCCAACTACCATCAGTTAGCACTTCTTAGTTAGACTAAACTCATACATAAATGCCTACCTAGACGATAAGCACTAGTTATTAGTAGTTATTATTACAACACTGGTTTTGAGCATTAATTTAACTCGTTTACTTTCATTTTGTGCAAACTGTGCGATTTACTAGATTTATATTATACTATTCTTTCAATCGAAATTTTATGCTATACTTATATACTTACATGAACACATATTTGGTATGCATATTTTCTTTCCTGTTTTGAGAAAAACCCTGTTATACTTTACATTATTTTGTTCTTCATCATGGCCAATGAATATACTAGTTGATAACTGGTATGAGATCTAAGCCAGTGCCTACGTACGACTCGGATTAGAGTATTTCTTTAATCCGAGGGGAACGATGAAATTCTCGGAGTTTATCAATATGGGTGTTTAGAGCAACGATATGAACAAAAATTTGCTGGTTAAGGGTGAACCCGAAAGGGAAGAACCTCTAACCATGTCTTACACTTACATGTTATTGTCATTACGGTTAAAGGGTAAACCCGAAAGGGAAGGACCTCTAACCATGTCATGATTGAACATTATTTCATTACAGTGGCTAGTACATATTGGTTGCACGCATTTATTTCTTGTTAAGGTTATGGAATATCATAACACCCTAGTGTAAGTTAAATCGATGATTATGGTCCAAAACGCAATCATGGGTTGACATGTACATGAGGGTGGTGTGTAATTCTATGTAGGCTGTTGGTAGACAATCAGTACGAGTCCAAAGTATCGGGAGTGTGGTGGGTCAGCTGCAGTACACCCTATATATAAGCATAAACGATATTGTGGGAACGGACTAGGAGTCTGACCAAGAACCTACCCATTACTTTGTAAATTCCCCTTCATTAGATTGTTGACTAATAGCTAGCATTTTCGATAAGAACGTTCTTACACAAGCTTCAATTCGACTTCCTAGAGTCTTTCTCTGGACCATCCACACAGAAAACACAAACTTTGTATACTCTTACACTCTCTGTTAGTCGAAATCTTGTTGCTTGTCCTTAATAAAGTTAAGTCAGAAACCTTTCTAAAGTAGGGGAGACTACCATCATTAGTGCCTCTGCCTTCACCCGTTAGACATTCCCAATCTCGGGTCCACTGTAATTTAAACTCTCAAGTTCCTAATCTCGGGTCCACTGTCAAAGATTTTTGAAGCTTTTACTTTGGGTATTAGACAACTATTTTAAATTTTGTCGAATCATAAATGATGAAATTTTCTTTTAAAAATCTAGCTGACTTTTACAACGCCTTTTGTTTCATAGTAACCTCCACTTGAAGGAAATTTCGAGACGAAATTTTCTAAATTAGGGAAGACTGTGACAACCGCCACCCTCATCCTTTACCAAGTCGTCAATTTTAATCCTTCGTCCATTTTGAAGTTTCACCGCTAGTCCTCGTCAAATATTATTTATTTTATTTTAACTTTTCTCTTAAAATGGTGTATGTATACATTTTGTATACGCACGTTTTGACATATAAACGTACCATACTCATATAATCATGTTAGCTTATGAAAGTCCCATTTCGTTTATTTAAGTTTATAAAAGTTAAAATAACTAAGTTAAACTTTGGTTAGTTGGTTAAGTTTATCGAAAGAATAAATAACCAAGTTAATAATTAAACTAACCTAACTAACTTGAGGGACCAAAAATGCTAAATGTTCAAAGTTTAAAAAAAAGTGCAGTTCTGGCCTCCCTTTGGCCGGCCGGTTTTCCGGCCGCCGGAGGATTTTCCGGCGAGGTTCAATTCTTGATTTTTTTGGCGCTTTTAAGTAAAAACTTTTATGAGATTTACATTTCTTTATCCAAATCCATTAAATTCCCTTCATAATTAAGTTAAAAACATGTGTTTTCAAACATTTTATAACCGGGTTTAAGGTGGTAACCGCCGGATTTATTATAGCTCGAAGAAACGCCTTTTTCCAATACCACTATATAAATTAAACGTAGGGTTAGGATCCTGTGCTCATTCCCTTCAATCCCCACTGCCCACATTTTTCTGTCTTTTTTTTTTTGCTCCTTTTTCTTTTATTTGTTCTATTATATCAATAACTATATATATATATATATATATATATATATATACACACTATATAGGGTAAGGATCCATGGAAAACCCTCCTAAACTGGAAAACTCTGGCTTCCCAAGCTTTTTAGGGCCTGAAAATTATAGGTCATGTAATATACATGATTTTAAGTATTTTGAGCAAAAAAAATCAAAAATCGCCGAACACTTTTTTTTTTTGAATAAGTTTTCGGGTAACACATGTTACCCAAAAACTTATTTTTTTTTTAAAAAAAGTACTCGGCGCTTTTTTGATTTTTTTGGCTCAAAATGCTTAAAATCATGTATATTACATACCCTAAAATTTTCATATAAAAAAAAAGCTTAGGAAGTTAGACTTTCCAGAGTTTTCCAGTTTAGGAAGGTTTTCCATTTATCCTTATACTATATATATATATATATATATATATATATATATATATATATATATATATATATATATAGGGTAGGGATCCATAGAAAACCCTTGTTATATGGTAAACTCTGGAAACTCTAACTTCCCGACTTTTTTTTATATGAAAATTTTAGGGTATGTAATATACATGATTTTAAGCATTTTTGGCCAAAAAAATGGAAAAAGCGCCGAGCCATTTTTTTTTAAAAATAAAAAACCGTCTTCGGGTAACAAATGGTTAACACGTGTTAGTTTCGCTTAACATGTGTTAGTCAAAACTTTAATTTTTTTTTTTTAAAAAAACTACTCGGCGCTTCTTTGATTTTTTTGGTTCAAAATGCTTAAAATCATGTATATTACATGCCCTATTTTTTTCAAAACTAAAAAAAATTAGGAAATCAGAGTTTCCAGAGTTTACCATATAACATGGGTTTCCACATTATCCTTTCCCTATATATATATATATATATATATTAGCTAAAACCTTATAATATTCCTAGAAAATTCATTTTCACTCCAAATATTATGAAAATTTAGGCGAAACATCTTGACACCCTTAGAAAATTATCCTATTTTTATTTTCTGGAAAATACAATATTTTCCTATTTTTCTTGAATTAAATTTTTTTAAGCATAATTAATTGATTAAAAATTCATTTTAAATGATTTTAAAATCAAATTTTCTAGATATTTATTTTTATGTATAATAAACTGAAATAAAATGTAATTTCTTAGAAAATGATTAATTTTTGTTATTTTTACTATTTTTAATCATTAAAACATTATTTAAACCCATTAAATATGTTTTAAAAACAAATAAAGTGAGAGAAATTATGAAAATAATATTTTCACTATTTCACATCAGAAAATAATTATTTTTCATAAAAAATATCATTTTTGGATCAAATCTCGTATTATTTATTCTACTTATATTTAAATTAGAAATAATAAATTGTTTAATTAAATATAAATCATAAAATCTATTTCGTGGATATTTTTCTATAAAATAGAAAATGTTTCTAAGTGTGGGAGACAAAAGTGTATTAGTCACATATATAATTCTAAATCGTGATATATTTATTTCAAAACTATTATTCAAGTTATAATTAAAAACTTTATCTTCCCTGTACGAGTCTAGTAAACCCTAATGCCTTAGATTTTGGTTGCCTTAGACTTTTAAGTTATTTTCCACATTAGTATTCTATCATATATAGGTTGAGTTCTTCGGAATTCCAAATCCTTTACGACGAACTTTTGTGCAGTTTCTACTTAGCGAAACTGTGAGTATATCTTTCCCCTTTTTACTATTTACTCTTTTAGGGTGACTCATGTACAATTATTACTAAACTTATGCGAATTATTTATAAAGCAATGTGCTCATTGATATGTTTTATGTGAATTGTATGAACGATTTGTCAAAGTCATTAACCTTTGGGTCGCACCTAACAATGAGCAGTACTACGAATTATATCCCTTGGTTGACTTACGTAAACGAGTTAAGTCCTTGGTCAATGTTATGGATTTTCTTGAACGATGTGTGAACGATTATTGAACGACGTGAGGCTTGACGTTGACCCTTTTACATATTACAAATATCATAGCACATAAATTGTGAAACACTTTTCTATTATATGTATTCAAACAGGGTATGTTCACCAATACATTTTTGTATTGACCAAATTATTTTCGTACATGTTTCAGGTTCTTATGAGATCACTTCTAAGCTTTTGGAACTTAGGCTTAGATTAAGATTTACTATATTTTAGTTTAGATTGCTAGTTGTAATTGTTGTATTTCTTTGAATGTAATAAACTATTCCATTTAATGTATCAAAATTTACATTTCTAGTCCATGAGCTATTGAACAATCGTCACTACTTGACACCTCGATGTTTCCGCCATCGGTTGGGGTGTTACACAAGTACTGAAGAGTAATGATCAAAAGTTATGAAGATGAACGAGACAAGTCTCTGAAGAACTACTGAAGACAAACTACTCATCAGTAGTTTGTCACTCATCAGTTATTTGATAAATGATTCTAACCGACTTATATTTCAGTAGTTTAGTTTAATATTAGTATTGTCAAAGTCTTTATTCAAGTACCAATGCTACAGCCTGTTGTAGGATTTGTACATATTATATTTCTTCAATACTTCTCATGTACGTCTACTTTTGGTCTGTAAATAGATGGGTTCATCCCACTATTTTAGACATTCCTTCAAATTTCTTTGTAGTTATAATTTCCAATATATCTGAGAATCATTTGAAGCATTTTCTGTTTTATTCATTAACTGTATTTTTTATTCTCATTTACTGCTTTAGTTCATACTTCAAGTGGTGTAATAACTCCTGTTTAAAGTGAAAATTTAACTTGAACACTTAACATTTAATCCGTTGTGCAACTTACTTTGATAGTTAATAAAAACAAATGTTCTTTTTAAGAATCTGTTTATAAGCAACAAACTGATCCAACAATTGGTATCAGAGTGCTGGTTCATCTGATCAAATATCAATCTAACAAATTGAGAATCAAACACATGCTCTTATTGATATTCAATATAGGATTTCAGTTCACTTTTTAAACATCCATCACTTTAAGAAACCATTGATCAATCAAAATTCTTAAAAATGGACCCTCATAATACTAGATCTGCCAATGAGCCTCATATGCTAGTCAGAAATGAATATAATATCTGGAAAAAGAGGATGGCACATACTTTATCTCAACAAAATACTGGATGTTGGAAGTCTGTCATGTATGGACCACATAAACCAGTAATTACTGATCCAGAAACTAAAGTTGAAAGAACAAAAGAACCAAAAGACTACACTAAAGAAGATTTCCTAAAACTTGAGCTGGAGGCTAAGACATTCTCTTTGTTGGCTATGGCTCTTCCAAATGAAATTTATGTTGGGCTTTTACATTGTCAAAGTACCAAAGAGCTAAGCGATTGCCTTAAAGAACAGTTTGGAAGAACTGATGAGGTGATAGCCAAGACAAGAGAAATCCTTGCTCAATAATATGAAACCTTTACTCATGTTAATGGAGAGTCTTTAAAACAACAATTTGAAAGATTATCTTCAATAATATCTGAGTTAAAGTTAAATGGTCAGACCTACACAAACTCATCTATGCTACATAGATTTTTAAGGTCTTTACCATAAAAATGGGAAACTTATTCTATAGTTCTCAGGTCAGAACCAGATTTTGACTCTCTCTCACTCACAAAATCACATTGGAGATTACTTACTTTTGAAAGAGAAATCAATCAAAAGAAAAAGTTACAAAACTCTGGAAAAACTATTGATGACTATATTCCAGGTAGCACAACACTCTTAGGACAAGATTTGCCTTCTTGTTCTAATGATTTTGGATCTTTTGATAACATTGACATAACCGCTAGGATCTCACCAGGAAGGTCATATCCAGCTTTTGACAATGATGAAAACAGTCAAACTACTGATAACATGTTTTTTATAATGGATGGCTTAAAAATTTCAGTAGTGATGACTTAGAGGAAATGGATATACTACATCAATTGGCCATGTTAAGCATAAAATCTAACCAATTCTATAAAAGGTCAGGAAGGAAATTTCCAAGACTGAATAGTTCAACAAAAGTTGGTTTTGAAAAATCAAAATTGAGATATCATAAGTGTCATAAGTTGGGACACTTTGCTAGAGAGTGTAGAAGCTCTAGCTTTAACCAATCAAACCCTAGTTACAATAGGAACTTTGGAACACATGGAATTGCACGTTTTTGTACAGGCACAAGCTCCACAAATCCAATATGTTCAGATGCCTGCTCATCAACAGCATAGCCAACAACAGATGACTTCCATTCCTGCTGCTCAACAACCTCCATAAGCTCAACAACCCACTCAACAAAGTCCTTTCACAAATGGGTAAGTTCACTGGAGTGGTCTTCCTTTGGATATAACAGAATGCAATCCTGATGCAGACAACAAAATATTTGACATCAACTGGGGTGAACTTGATAATGGCAGAAAGAACTTTTCCTTAATGGCTTTTGAGGGATGATCCTCTAATGTTGCCTTATCTCAGGTATCAAAAGAGTCTCTTTTAAAACTTTGCTCAAAATCATGCAAAGAATAATTTGCTTTAATAAGAGAGACCAATGTGCATCTACAAGGTAAAGCCAATGACTCTGAAAGAAAATACACTCAAATGAAATGTGATATAGAAAGAAAACTTGCTTCAAAAACAAAAGAAATTTCTAAATTGACTAATAATACTATTGAAACCCAAGCACAGATAAAAAGCATGATAGAAAACCTAGGAAATGTCAGAAAAGAGCTTGCTGACACCAAGGTTGACTCTGAAAATTGGGTGGAGTTATGTAGAGGTTACCAAATGCTGCATAACAAACAAACTGCATCAAATGTTAAGTTTGGCATAGGGTACAATCACACTGAATCCCCAACTGATTTTACTCCCAAAACTACTGATGATGGAAATAAAATAGTTCAAACTTCTGATATGAAAGACTGGACATCTTTTCATCAGAACTTTCTTAAAAATGAAAAAGAAAGTACCGCAGAAGTTGAAATAACTGACATTGAATCACCAGTAGTTTCATCTACATCAGGAGTTGGGACCCTAAAAACTGATGATGATCAAATTCTAAATTTAACAACTGTCAGTACTTTGCCTTCCAAAACTCCTGAAAATTGAAAGGAAAGCCAAAACCTTGTGAAATTTGTGGACTGATTAACCACAAAACAGAATTTTCTAGATATAGAAAAGGAAATCAGTACAACAAGAAGGTTTTACAACTGGTTGTGGGAAAACAAATCACACAAGATTATGAAAACACTTTTTATCCCATCAAACACCAACCAAGTAACACCTTTTCTCAGAGAAAGACTAAATCTCAACCACAGTCTTCCTCTCAAAATTCTTTTTCAGAAGTTAGACTTAAGCCTTCAGCAGTTTCACAAACTGTTGAGGTAAAAGATTTGATAAATATGGTTAAACGTCTGATGACCAAAGTTGATGGTGAACCTCAAAAAGGTCCCACCATTGTTCTCAACAATAAATCCATTGCCAAAAAGACATGGATTTCTAAAATTGGTCCACAACAAACTGCTACTATTCCTCTTCTCAAGAGTACACCCAAAGCCAAATTGGCTTGGGTTCCTAAATCTAACTAATCTACTCTTTGTGCAGAGGGTCTCCAGATGTCTAAATAGCATTTGGTATGTTGATAGTGGAGGCTCAATGCACATGACATGATGCAGGTACCTGATTAACAATTTTATAAGTCAAAGAGAAGGATCTGTGTCCTTTGGGAAAAATGAAAGGGATATGTGCTAGGATATGGCAATATATCCTCAATTAAATTCAATTTTACAAGGTCAATCTGATTGAAAACTTTGAGTACAACTTGTGTTGGATTAGTTTCTTGTTTAACGGGTTCTTATCATGAACACTTGTATATATGAACTATCAAAGTAAGTTGCACAGCAGTTTAAAAGTTAAGTGTTCAAGTTAAAGTTTCACTTTTAAATAGGAGTTATTACTCCCCCTTGAGTTATAAACCAAAGTAGTAAATGAGAATCAAAAACAGTTAATGAATAAAACAGTAAATGCTTCAATGATTCTCAGATATATTGGAAATTATAACTACAAAAGGAATGTCTATAATAGTGGGATGAACCCATCTATTTATAGACTAAAAGTAAACGTACATGAGAAGTATTGAAGCAATATAATATATACAAATATTATAACAGGCTGTAGCATTGGTACTTGTACAAAGTCTTTAAGAATACTAATATTAAACTAAACTACTGAAGTATTAAGTCGGTTAAAAGATTCCATCAAATAGCTGATGAATGACAAACTACTAATGAGTAGTTTGTCTTCAGCAGTTCTTTAGTAACATGTCTGGTTGGACTTCAGAACTTCTGATCATTACTCTTCAGCACTTGATATCTTCTTCTTCAGTAGTTTCAGTTCTTCTTCTTCAGCAGTTTCTATACTTAAGTTTATTTGCAGAAACATGAATTAGACTAAGGTTTCCAAAAGTGGTTTCTTCAATCCTTTCTGTCCTTACAATCTCCCCCTGGATTGATGAAGCCAAAACCTTATATAATCCTTTATTCTTTCTTTCTGCCATCAAGTATCTTCCAAATTTCACTGATCATGGAAGTCTTGAGTTGATGCACTTGTTGTTCAGTAAGAGATCCTTGTTGTGGTTCAAGATGCTGGATGGTGAGCAGGTCTTTTGTAGATAGATTCTTCAGTTCATCTATAGATTTGAAGACCTTACTTGAACGATCTCTTCTTGTGACCATTAATGAGTTTGAATCAGTAAATGACCATTTCACTATGTTCACTTTAGATTGGTCAAATTCTAAAGTATAGGGGACCATGCTAGTCTCCTAGTTTGATCCTGATTGTGGAATATCTTCTATTTCAGTGACCCTCAGGTGGGATTCCCTTCTTTCTTCAGTATTCACAACAGCAGGTATATTACTAAACGTAGGGAGATGATGTTCAGTAATTACCTTAGTGTATTTCTTGTCAGTTATGGTTTGTTGTAGGTGGTAAGCAAATGTAGAAGGATCCTTGAATTGTGTGAGCATAGGTTTTTCTTCAACCACAAAATCTCCTTGTACAATGGTGTTGCCTTCAAGCAATGCCATCTTGAAATCTGTTTTAATGGTTTCCTCTGGCTTCATCTTGGTAGCAGGCTTTGATGATGATTGTTTGACACCGGAAGTTTTAACTACTGAAGTTTGTGAAATTTCAGATGTTTTAAAATTCTCTGGATTAGCAGCTCTAGCAGCCTTGAACTTTTTGTAGGTGTCACATAATGTATCTTTTCTCCATTTGGACACTGAAGCTTTTGAACCAAATCCATTGGCTACCAATTCTTGTATGATCTCAGTTCTCTTTGCCTTTTTGTCCTTCTTAGTAGCTAGCCTGTCAGATACAAGTTGAGCTCTATGTTTTAGTTCTTCCATATAGAGCCCTTTGAGTGAGTATTTCTTTGTTTTGCTATTTTTGGGGATGAAGGTCATCAATTGTTGTCTCTTGTCTTCTTCGGCAACTTCCTGTAGTTCTTCAAACTCACTTAACTTCTCTTCATACTTTGTCAATTTTTAATTGTAGCTAATGTCACCCCTTGCTTCTAGGCTGGTCCAAATTTCATCTTCCATTGCTTTCTTCTTTGCTGCCTTTAAACACTTCTACATAAGTTCTTTGGAAATTGATATAGGAGTAGGGCTTAAAACAGTTGTTTTGAGTGGGTACAGGATTTGGAATTTAAGCTGGAGTGGGTTCAGTTGCCTTAGAAGGCAGTTCTTTTTCAGTCTTGGAAGTGTTAACTACTGAAGGGTTGATCTGAGTTTCAACTACTGAAGGATTGTCTTCAGTACTTCTGTCTTGGCCTTCAGTAGTTTCTTCAATTATGCCTTGGGATTTCTTTTCAGCTGCTTCTCTTAGGAGCCTTTCTTGTTTCTCTTGCCAGTCATGCCTTTCTTGCAAGGCTATTTCTTGTCTTGTCATGAATGTTTGCTTTAGGGCATCCTTGAGATGTTGTGCTTCTCTGACCTTTTTGCTGGCTTCAAGTGACACAACCTTTGGTTCCTTAGACATCTCCCCCTTTTGGCTTCATCCACTTCTGGAAACCAAGGAGGTGGAGGTGATACACCAGATAGATGAGCAAGTTGTCTTCTGTTATCTTCCATATTTCTTGACAACTCACCAAGTTTTTGGCCTATGGCATTATTGATCATCTCAAGATGAGTTTTTTCTTCAACTCCATAGTAGTCATAAAATCCTTGAGATGTTGGGAAATGAGAGTATGTACCATCTGGTATAGGGGACCAGCTGGGCTGCATAGGTGGTTCAGGTCTATGCCAGATGACCCAGAGAATTGGGTAGGCTTTTGCTGTGGAGGGGTTATTTTTGGGTGATCCTCAGTGTGAACTGAATATGCAACTTTAGGGGAATTAGGGTTCAAGTGGTCTTTGAGCTTAGATACATCAGATTCAGGACCTTCACATTGATCCGTCAATTCATGTTGTGGAGAGTTTGAAACATCATCCAAACTAATGGAATCATCTGAATCCCTGGTGACATCCTCAATGAGTATGTCATCAGTTAAACCATGAGCTAGGCCCAACCTAGTAGTCTCATGAACATCTTTTTCTTGGTACTGAGATTTTCCTACGTCAGGCATAAAGCCTTCATCAGTAGTTGCCACATTTGAGGTCTTAGCTATGGTACTACTGTCCTCTAATCCGCCACTGGGTGGTATGAGAGTAGTAGCAGCCTCAAATATACCTAAAGTGTCTAATTTTAGGCTTAGACGCATTGGTTCATCCTCTTCAATTGGGATAGGGGTGATAACATCCACATCCATGTCTGTTTCTGAGGCTGTATCCCCTATTTTATGTTGTTGTTGGGATTGACATTTTCAGATGGGATATTTTCTTTCAGCCCATAGAGAATTTGAGCTATTTCTACTGTTTGATGTGAGAGTTCAGGTTCAGTAGTTATAGGTAAAGGCTCAGAAGGTTCAGTAGTTTCAAATGAAAGGTCAATAGTTATAGTCTTTTTGAGTTTCTTCCTTCTAAACAAAATAGTGATAGGAGCTCTTTGAGGGGTGTGAGATGGATGAGACTGGCAGGATGTTTCAGTCACATCTTCTAGAAGTGTAGATTGCACATGAACTGGTTCAGGCATCTCCACCTCTTGAATAGCTTTTCTTTTAGGGTTGGTGGCTTGTTCCCCTTGGTCATCTTTTGGCAAAAGTGTCGGTTTGTTGTGCCTAGAGAATACTTGTGATGTCAAAGGATTTAGCTTTGCAGCGTCACCCACAAGTATTCCATCACCAAGTTCTTTTATTATGCATTTTCATAACAAATCTTGGGTACAACAAAAATTCCTTTTTATCATTTTGGTGAAGCAACACAAACTCATTAAAGAAAACTGCTAATGCCCTGAATTTTGTTTCATTCACAATGGAATGAAAAATAGGTTGAAAAGTAGAGGGCATATGATCATAAGATCCGGTTTTAGGACTTAAACACATGATGATGTAATAAAACAAAACTTTTAATTTTGCGTCAAAGAATTTCTTATAAATTGAAGCATGTGGGAGAGTACCTTAGTAACCACACTCTGTCATGGTTAGTTGAATATCAGCATTGGGAATATTTTCTAGTGCATCAGCATCATCTAGACCAAGCCTTATTCCCAAAGTGGCTGGTGTGATTGCCATAACTTTCCCTTGAATGGTTGATTTGAGGGAAATCAACTTATTGTTCACAGTCACCGCCTCGGCCTTTGCCCATAACTCTTAAAGAGTTTGAATATGAATAGGAGGATCAATGGTGAAAACTGTGTGGAATTGGGATTTGACGACTAAATCAATGATTTCATCGTATTGAGGCCAGGCTAGATCCTTCACGAAGTAGCCTCTTTGATTATGTCCCTGTTTTAGTACGAGAGCCATGGTGTTTGTGGATCGAACAGTGTTTTGATGTTGTAGGGGAGGGTTTGTGAGTGTTTTGAGAGAGAATGAGGGAATTTTTGCTTTTTGAAAGGATAAGTGTGAGAAAAGGTGTTTATCAGAAGATTATAACCACCCTTGGTGAAACTGCTGATGAAACAAATTATCCATTAGTAGTTTCCATTTTCTCTTCAGTAGTTGCTAAAAACTGATGATAACAATTTGTTAGCACATTTTCTAACTTATTCAAAATTTAGCATCCCAAGTATGGATACTAACCTCTGAAATGTTGACATGTCAAGGGGTTTGGTGAATATGTCAGCTATTTGATTAGCTGTTGTCACATGTTTCACCTCAATATTGCCTTTTTCATAGCAATCCCTTATGAAATGATACCTGATTTCAATGTGTTTAGTCTTTTAAAACTGATCAGGATTTTGAATTATGCTAATGGCAGATTTGCTGTCTACAAGCAATGCAGTCTTGGATCTGTGATGTACAAGTTGCAGCTGCAATGTACTCGGCTTCAGCAGTTGACAGTTTCAATTATTAGGAAACTGTCTGGTGTCCTAGCAATCAAAGAAGCAAACATCTGTGGCAACTTCAACTGCTGAAGCAGAGTAGATTGCAGCCGCAAGTTGTACATCACAGATTCAATGGCTTCAGTATCAATTACTTGATTATGGAATCAAAGAGACCAAGACCCCATTGCTTGTACACAGTAAATCTGCCATTAGCATAATTCAAAATCCTGTTCAGTTTTCAAAGACTAAACACATTGAAATCAGGTATCATTTCATCAGGGATTGCTATGTAAAAAGGCAAGATTGAGGTGAAACATGTGACAACAGCTAATCAAATAGCTGATATATTCACCAAACCCCTTGATACATCAACATTTCAGATGTTAGTATCCATGCTTGGGATGCTAAATTTTGAATAAAGTACTGTAAGTGTTTTTCATTTTTCTGCATATATTTTATTTTCACTTACATTGTTACTAATCTGTCACAAACCTCTGATGACCAAAAAGAGAGAAACTTCTTATGTACAAAACATTGGAATGGGGATATATTCAGCAAAATGACTAACTTCTGATTAAAATAATCTTCAGAAGTTATGAAATGTGTATATATATTGTTCTCATCTGTTTTTCACAAACTACTGAAGAGAAAATGGGAACTACTGATGAATAATTTGCTTCATCGGCAGTTTTGTCAATAAGGGCAAATCAGACATTTCCCATTTCAGAAGTTTGACCTAGGACGGTTTTAAACTTCTGATAAACACCTTTTCTCACACTTATCCTTTCAAAGAGCAAAAATTCCCTCTTTCTGTCTCAAAACACTCACAAACCCTCCACTGCAACATCAAAAACATTATTCGGTCCACAAACACCATGACTCTCGTATTGAAACCGGGACATAATCAAAGAGGCTACTTCGTGAAGGATCCAGCCTTGTCCCAATACGAAGAAATCATTGATTTTGTCTTTCAATCCTAGTTCTACACAGCTTTCACCATTGATCCTCCAATTCACATTCAAACTCTAAATGATTTCTGGGCAAACGACAAGGCGGTGACTGTGAACAATAAGGTGAATTCCCTCAAATCAACCATCCAAGGGAAAGTTATGGTAATCACACTAGCTACTTTGGGAATAAGACTTGGTCTAGATGATGCTGATGCACCAGAACATATTCCCAATGCTGATATTCAACTAACCATGACAGAGTGTGGTTACCAAGGTACACTCTCACATGCTACAATTTATAAGAAATTTTTTGATGCAAAATACAAACTTTTGTTTCATTACATCATCATCTGTTTAAGCCCTAAAACTGGATCTTTTGATCAGATGCCCTCTACTTTTCAACCTATTTTTCATTCAATTGTGAATGATACAAAGTTCAGGGCATCATCAGTTTTCTTTAATGAGTTGGTGTTGCATCACCAAAATGATAAAAAGAATTTTTTGTTGTACCCAAGATTTGTTAGGAAAAGCATAATAAAAGAACTTGGTGATGGAATACTTGTGGGTGAAGCAGCAAAGCTAAATCCATTGACGTCACAAGTGTTCTCTTGGCATAATAAACCGGCAATTTTGCCAGAAGATGACCAAGGGGAACAAGCCACAGTCCCCAAGGAACAAACATATTCAAAACCTACTCCCAAAAAACCTAAACAACCAAACAGCAAAAATCCAAACCCACCAACCCTAAAAGAAAAGTTGTTCAGGAGGTTGAGATGCTTGAACCAGCTCATGTGCAATCTGCACGTCAAGAAGGTGTGACTGAAACATCCTCTCAGTCTCCTCCATCTCACACCCCTCAATGAGCTCCCATCACCAGTTTGTTTAGAATGAAGAAACTCAAAAAGACCATAACTACTGACCCTTCCTTTGAAACTACTGAACCTATTGAACCCTTACTAATAACTACCGAACCCGAACTCTCACATCAAACAGTAGAAATAGCTCAAATTCTCTCTGGGCTAAAAAAAAACATCCCATCTGAGAATGTCAATCCCCAACAACCACATAAAAAAGGGGATACAACCTCAGAAACAGACATGGATGTGGATGTTATCAGCCCTATCACAAGAGAAGAGGATGAACCAAGGCGTCTAAGCCCAAACTTAGACACTTTAGGTACATTTGAGGATGCTACTACTCTCATGCCACCTAGTGGTGGATTAGAGGATAGTACTACTACCATAGCTAAGACCTCAAAGTAGGAAAACCTCAGTACCAAGAAAAAGAGATTCATGTGACTACTAGGTTAGGCCTAACTCATTGTTTAACTGATGACATACTCATTAAGGATGTCACCAAGGATTCAGATGATTCCATTAGTTTGGATGATGTTTCACACTCTCCACAACATGAATTAACGGCTCATTGTGAAGATCCTAAATCTGATGTATCTAAGCTCAAAGAGATAGTCACAAAGGATCAGGTTAAAGACCACTTGAACCCTAATTCTCCTAATGTGGCATCTTCAATTCAAACTGAGGATCACCCAAAAACACCCCCTCCACAGCTAAAGCCTACCCAATTCACTAGGTCATCAAGCATAAACCTGAACCACATATGCAACCCAGCTGGTCCCCTATACCAGATGGTACATAGTCTCATTTCCCAACATCTCAAGGACTTTATGACTGCTATGGAGTTGAAGAACAAAACTCAACTTGAAATGATCAATAATCCCATAGACTACAAACTTGGTGAGTTGTCAAGAAAGATGCAAGATAACAAAAGACAACTTGCTCATCTATATGGTGTAACACCTCCACCTCCTTGGTTTACAGAAGCGAATGAAGCCAAAAAAGGGGAGATGTCTAAGGAACGAAAGGTTGTGTCACTTGAAGCCTCCAAAAAGGCCAGAGAAGCACAACATCTCAAGGATGCCCAAAAGCAATCAATCATGACAAGACAAGAAATAGCCTTGAAAGAAAGGCATGACTGGCAAGAAAAACAAGAAAGGATCATTAGAGAAGGAGCTGAAAAGAAATCCCAAGGCACTATAGATGAAACCGCTGAAGGCCATGACAGAAGTACAGAAGACAATCCTTCAGTAGTTGATACTCAGATCAACCTTTCAGTAGATGACACTTCCAAGACTGAAACAGAACAGCCTTCTAAGGAAACTGAACCTACTCCGGCTAATATTCCAAAGCCTGCACCCACTCAAACAACTGTTTTAAGCCCTACTCCCATATAAATTTTCAAAGAACTTATGGAGAAGAGTTTAAAGGCAGTAAAGAAGCAGGCAATGGAAGATGAGATCTGGAACAACCTAGAAGCAAGGGATGACTTAAGCTACAATGAAAAATTAACAAGGTATGAACAGAAGTTGAGTGAGTTGGAAGAAAAAGAATGAGTTGCTGAAGAAGACAAGAGACAACAACTGATGACCTTCATCAGCAAAAACAGCAAAACAAAGAAGTACTTACTCAAAGGGCTCTCAATGGAAGAATTAACACATAGAGCTCAGCTTGTATCTAACAGGCTAGCTACTGAGAAAGAAATAAAGGCAAAGAGAGCTAAGATCATACAAGAATTGGTAGCCAATGGATATGGATCAAATAATTCAGTGTCAAAATGGAGAGAAGATACATTATATAACACTTACGAAAAACTCAAGGCTGATAGAGCTGCTAATCCAGAGAAGTTTAAAACTTCAGAAGTTTCACAAACTTTAGTAGTTAAAACTTCTAGTGTCAAACAATCATCAACAAAATAGCCTGCTACCATGAAGAAGCCAGAGGAGACCATCAAAATAGATTTCAAAATGGTATTACTTGAAGGCAACACCATTGTACAAGGAGTATTTGTGGTTGAAGAAAACCTCTGCTCACAAAATTCAGGGATCCTTCTACATTTTCTTACCAAATACAACAAACCATAACTGATAAGAAACACACTAAGGTAATTACTGAACATCATCTTCCTACTTTTAGTAATATACATGATGTTGTGAACACTGAAGAAAGAAGGGAATCCCACCTGAGGGTCACTGAAATAGAAGATATTCCACAATCAGGAGCAAACCAGGAGACTAACATAGTCCCATATAGTTTAGACTTTGACCAATCTAAAGTGAACATTGTGAAATGGTCATTCACTGATTCAAACTCAGCGATGGTCACGAGAAGAGATTGTTCAAGTAAGGTCTTCACCTCCATAGATGAACTGAAGAATCTATCTACAAAACACCTGCTCACCATCTAGCATCTTGAACCACAACAAGGATCTCTTACTGAACAACAAGTACATCAACTCAAGACTTCCATGATCAGAGAAATATGGTAGATTCTTGATGGCAGAAAGAAAGAATAAAGGATTAGATAAGGTTTTGGATTCATCAATACAGGGGTGATTGTAAGGACAAAGAGGATTGACGAAACCACTTTTGGATACCTTAGTTCAATTCATTTTTTTGCAAATAATTCTAAGTATAGAAACTGCTGAAGAATGAGACTGAATGTGCTGAAGAAGAAGATATCAAGTACTGAACAGTAATGATCAGAAGTTCTGAAGGCGAACCAGACAAGTCTCTTAAGAACTACTGAAGACAAACTACTCATCAGTAGTTTGTTACTCACCAGTTATTTGATATAAGATTCTAACCGACTTATACTTCAGCAGTTTATTTTAATATTAGTATTGTCAAAGTCATTATACAAGTACCAATGCTACAGCCTTTTGTAGTATTTGTACATATTATATTTCTTCAATAATTCTCATGTACGTTTACTTTTGGTCTATAAATAGATGGGTTCATCCCACTATTTTAGACATTCCTTCAAATTCCTTTGTAGTTATAATTTCCAATATATCTGAGAATCATTTGAAGCATTTACTGTTTTATTCATTAACTGTATTTGATTCTCATTTACTGCTTTAGTTAATACTTCAAGGGGGAGTAATAACTCCTGTTTAAAGTGAAAATTTAACTTGAACACTTAGCATTTAATCCGTTGTGCAACTTACTTTGATAGTTAATAAAAACAAGTGTTCATGATAAGAATTTGTTTATGAACAACAAACTTATCCAACAGTGCAACATACACCTCTTCCTTCCCTATACCATACAGAAAAGCACTTTTCACGTCCATTTGATAAACCTTGAATAATTTGTACGAAGCGTAAGCTAAGAACATCCGAATAGCTTCAAGGAGAGCAACTGGAGCGTATACTTCGTTGTAATCTATTCCTTCGATTTGTCGGAAGCCGAGTACAACTAGACGAGCCTTGTTTCTGATAACCACCCCGCTGTCATCCCGTTTACACTTGTAGACCACTTTGTTCCAACTAAGTCCCACACCCCGAGCTTTTGGAACTGCTGAAGTTCGGCTTGCATACCTTCGATCCATGGTTCTTCCCTCATTGCCTCTTGCACCGTTCTTGGTTCTTGTTGAGATACATATAAGGTGAAGGACCAATCGTTCTGATGGCCTGCTTTCCTGATGTCTGAATATACACCTAGGGTACCTGCATTGTCACTTGAGCTAGCATTTCTGAGTTGACCACATGTCATAACTTGGCTAGTTGGATCACCAATCACATTCTGCAACGGATGAGTGTATAACTGTTTGGCTATGACAGGACATAGTGTAAATTCTTTAGCATATTTTTATGTTATAGATTTATGATATTGGTATGCAAAAAGATATAAGTAAGAAAGTAAAAGAAACAAGTACTCCCGCAACCGGTATACTTTGTAACTTCATTTCTTCGATACTTGCAGCCACCTTGCAAATTAGTCATCATTGAGAGAAACCATTTGGCATGAACTGCAATAATTTATTAATAAAAGAAAACACACCACTAAAAGATAAACTACCAGATGGTAACGTCGAGAGGGCATACGTGATAGTTAGAAATTGACAAGAGTGAAAAACAATACCTGATAGTTCTTGAACATTTTTCTTACTGTATGCACCAACCTCTCAACGTATCCATGAAAAATCCGAGTTGCTTCCATGGTAGCGCCACGTTTCACGTCTTTGGCTGGACAAACACGTGCCAGATACGGGTGTGATGGCATATCATCGGCTTCTTCGTTTTCCAAATACACAAAGTAAGGCTATATCATGTGGCCGTTTACTTCGAATATTGTTCACATAGCTGTTTCCAACTCCACAACTCCTTACGAATAAATCTTCTTTATGGTGTATGACCCGGTCCATATAGATCTCAGCTTTCCAAGAAACAATTTATGTCTTGAACTGTATAGCAAGACTATTTGGCCTTTTTGAAATTAACCCCATCTTCTGAGCCTTTGGTCATGGAATTTCTTGGCTTTTCTTTGTAAATGAGAAGGTTTTCATAAGCTTTCCATCAAAGTTCCTCTATTTCATGAAGCTGAAAAAGCTGATGCTTCTTAACGTATTCAGGGTCATAGTTTGATGCTTTGAGTGGCCACTATGTTTTGTATTTCACTTCTATAGGTAGGTGACAAGCCTTCCCGTACACAAACCTATACGTGGTGGTCCCAGTAGGAGTCTTGTATGCGATTCACATTGCCCATAATTCATCTTCTAGTTGGTCGACCCAATCCTTTCTATCGGTTCTAATAGCTCTCTCAAGAATTCTCCTGATTGCCTTGTTGGTAACTTCCACTTGTCTGTTAGCTTAAGGGTGATATGGATTATAAAACAACTGTTGACACCCATATCTTTTTAATGCTTTTTCTAACTACTTGTTGCAAAAATTAGTTCCATTGTCACCAAACCAAAGCGAGAAAAGAGAGTTTTCAAGAACTTGATAACAATTCTAGCATCATTCATCGGTAAAGCTTTTGCCTCAACCCATTTAGACACATAGTCTACCGCTATAATGATATAGTGGGTTCCTCGGGATGGTGGGAACAGTCCAACAAAGTCAATCCCCAAAACATTGAAGATCTCGCAAAAAAATGTCCAATTATTGCAATTTATCACGGGCATTGATGTTACCGGCTCGTTGACATGTATCACAATTTTGAACTAGAATGACAACGTCCTTCAATATTGTGGGCCAATAAAAACTTGCTTCATATACATTATTAGCCGTATTACCTAAAGCATGCTGCCCCGTAGGACCTTCATGGCATTCTAGAAGTATATCTTGGGCTTCATTTTCCGTGAACACATTGGCAAATCAAACTATCAGGACAAATTCAAAATAGATAGGGGTCCTCCCAAAGATAATACTTCAAATCTGAAAAGAATGTCTTCTTTTCATTAAATGATTTCCCTTTTACAAGTAGGTCGCTTGCTAAATATTTACCATAATCCGCATAGCACGGATACGTATTAGAGTTTTTTATCCTCATAATTTTTTCATGTGAAAAATCATAATGGATTAAGTCTCATCCTTTTATTAGGGAGTGCTTTCTCAAGGAGGGATAAGTGATTGGCTGCAACATTCTCAGGCCCCCTTTTTATCCTTTATTTCTGTATTGAGTTCTTGTAGCAGAAGAATCCACCATATAAGCATGGCTTTGCATCTTGTTTGTTGAAAAGGTGGCGCAAGGCTGCATGATTAGTGTCGAAGGTGGTCTTTGATAAGATAAGATATGAACAAAACTTGTCAAAGTAGAATAGTGATGTGTGTGGTTTAGTAAATTTTAAAAGATGATTCAATGGTGTTAAAAATTGGTGTTCTAAAACCAAAGACAAACACGATTTTAACAAAATGCTATTGATGTTTTAAATTTATAAATAAAACGATAGTTGCTTAATGATCTGAAACCCACACAATAGGCAAGTGTACCTTTCGAGCGTAGTATAGAAAGGGCAAGTGCCGAGTATCGAATCCAAAGACATGGCTTTTATTACTCAGTTTTAAGTTATTTATAAAAAGTTTATAAGGATAACGATAAAAGTATCCGATACAACCAATAATCAAATGAAAGTTTTGCTTCGGAATCTGACTTGTCTTGGTATGAGCTAATAGTGAATACTAGTCGAGTGATGTGTTCCAAAATTATGCATAACCACTATAACCTTAAAATGATTTGTGTTCTTAGTTGTTATTGTGAGGGTCTGACATCCCGATAAGCTCACCTCTCAACCGTTAGGGATGTATTACCCAAGATTGTGTGCAACCAACCCCAAAAAACACACCTCCCATTGTTGCGATATTGACATGTTGCCACACAAGTCTTTTGTGAATAACTTGCCGATGGTCGGAGCGGCTATAAGATACCACTTGAAAAGGCAAAGCCGATGCAGCCTCCCGCTTATGCTCGTCCTTTATTTGAAACAAATAATTTTTCAAAAGGTGATTGATCTATTATTAATTGTGCGGAAATATAATAATAGAAGTATATATAGACCGTTTACTTCTAACACGGGTTCACCAATCTTTGGTTTGCGCTAAAGCTAACACATAGACCATAAAGATAAGTTGCTCAACCAAATTTTGGTATATCATAAGGACCAAGTATATAGACCGTACCGACTGTAAGTGAAGTTTTAATAGTTAAGGATCAACCAGAAAGTGTGAATGTTTCCAAACATAAATGGGCTAATCACTTCACATGAAGTTAGGTTAGCTTACAAGTGCGCGGGTTTTTACACGCCACGGTTACACTCGTAAGTCCCTCCACATCCTATCAAAACAATCACAAGACCAAATACTAAGTTGATTAATTTATTTATTCATCAAACAAAGATAGAGTAGTAGGAATTACTAAGAACACAAAACATCACTCAAACTAAAGATAAACTATAAAAATCCATACCAAGATAGTCTTTACCCTGGCAACACTCTATGAATCCTAGCCAAACATGACATTACAACATGCTCACTAAGGATGATTTTGTGTGAAATCATGGTGAGGGTTGATTGAGGATTTGGAGAGTTTTGGGTGATTGAATGTGGTTTCTCTCTAGGCCCACTAGAGCAAAGTGTTTATGGAGTGATCCCAAACACCAAAGGTGTAACATCACACAAATTTTCTTTATATATATATATAATATATATATATATATATATATAACTCCCTCGTTTATTCATCCGATTCATGTTTACAGTATCTTTACCATCCATTTTGTTAATTTTTTTTGTTTAAATAATGACGTATAATCAATACTAAATTGGATTGTATTATAAATTCTGATTTAAAAACGTTAAAAAAATGTGTTTGCCTGTGCCAGGATTCGAACCCGAGTCCCTGGCGAGCTAAACCTTAACCACACCACACAAACCACTACACCATTTGGTGTTTTGTGATATTAATTAAAACCAATTAAACTTAAACCCTTTCAAGGTCCCTTAGTCAAACCTGAAAAGTCAAACGTAGTCTCCTAGTCAAGTCAAGTCAAAGTGTTAGTAAATATGGTCTCCTAGTCAAGTCAAAGTGTTAGTAAATATGGTCTTCTAGTCAAGTCAAAGTTTGTCACACCACGTCTAAGGCGGAAACACGTGGCGCGACGGTTCAAAAGTATTAAGCCAAGATTAATGCAAAGCACAATATTAATTAGAAAGCGGGCATTTATTCAATGCTAATAATCATGTCAAATTGTTAATACATAATCATAAATTGTTTTCGAAAATGATAAAGAGGCTTCTCCCTTTATCCCTAAATCCATGGAATAAAGAGATAAGTCCCCGTCACGACATTCCCAACGCCCAAATTGGAGACATCCCCGACCCTGCTCGCCATGCTAACTTCCATCAATCAATTACCTGAAAGATATGTTTGAAAATCGTCAATATATAAATATTGGTGAGTTCACAGGTTTTAATTTAATAAGTCTTTATAAAGTGGGAGTATCCTTGTTATGACATTTATAGGAGTTGCAAAGTCCTACAATTTACTTGAGCCTACAACCAAACCAAGACAATTAATAATGCCCCCGCCCAAAGTCGTTACTCGTATTCTTACGACTTTATTTCAGAATAAGTGCACCCCAGGCATACGCCGATGCATAATCGACGCTATCGATTAGGGGTGGGCCTTGTCAGGCACCAATAGTACTATCCAAATATCCCTTTGGTTTCTCATTCCTGAATAAATGATTATAGTGGGGAGGTCTCAACCCCGAGTGGCGATCTTTACTCAAGTATCCAACCCGTCATACAATCCCAACATATCTTTCCCCCGTAAAAACGTTAAGTAGTTTAGAAATGGGGCCGTGAGACTCACCTGTAACTGTGCTTGGCTCAAAGAAAATAGTAAAGTTTGTGATCCCGTACCTACAAAGGTTCTAGGCGTATAAGTCACTTACACCTATGGTGTATGTGCCTTGGCAAGTTGTACACCCAACTTCCCGACCACGTCTTTATCCCAATTCCCGTTTAATAGTTTCGTATCCTAGGTTCAATGGCGATGGATTACCCTTTCCTTACAAGTCATATATTATTCTTATAATTATTCTTTATGACTTGTACGACATTATACTTGACACGACTCCCCCCAACGTATAATTATTCTCCCATTCAAATAATTATACTTAGGATCTTTTCGCTCAGTATAACGTGTTTTCTTATTAACCGACCCGACTTACTTTGCCACATATTTATTTTCCCATTTAAATAAATATGCTAAGTCTTTGTCGTTTGGTAACATAATCTTAACGCCCGACTAGACTTACCACACCGTACATTTATTTTTCCCATTTAAATAAATGTACTAGAATCTTGTCGGTATTCACGCGTTCGTAGATATATCTCATCTACTCGTCTCGGTTTTCCTTCTCGCACATCTATTTTCCCATTTAAATAGATGTACTAGAATTCCGTCGGAAACGAGTATATGTACATATATCGTCGCGTGGATACTTCTTGTTAAGTTCATGTGTCGTTTAGCGTTTTTAGTTTGTTACGTTTCTCTTTTCCCACGAATATTGTTACTATACTTAGGAAAGTGTTACGCACGTTTCACCCTTGATATATATATTTTATTTCCGTAAAATATATATGTATATTTTTATCTCGACGTAATACGTCCGTTTACGTTGGTTCGTGTAACTAAGTTCGTTAGTTAGCGTTTTTCATATTTATTCTCGTTGCGCGTTCTTATGGAAGTATTGTTCCAACTTCCGATTCCGAACGTTTATCTCTCGCAAAAATATATTATGTACGTTTTAGTCCGACTCGTCCAACTTGTTACCAAAAACGTTTCCGATACTTTTATATTCCCATTTATATAAAAGTACCTTATTTTTGTACAAGTCTTTCCAAGTATTTATTTTATAAAATCTTACTTTATAAAATACTCGCGTTACTCCATTTATTTTTATAAAACGTCCATTTTATAAAAATATACTTTTTACTTAAAATGCCCAAGTAGGCTATTATTATTTACCAATTCAACCTTGTAAAACGTTACTTACACTTCTTGACACTAATATTTCCATCATTGTGTTCTTGGTCCAATAACTTCTAAAATATTCATTTTAGTCCATTGGTTTCCAAGGTTGTCATTTTAAATCCTTTAATTTACACTTGTAGCATTTTTCCCTAAATCTTTCATGGTGATTATTTTTCTTCCACTTTAGTGGACTTTGAAGAATCATTTTTACCATGTTTAGTTGTTTTTACTCCTTTTTACTTTTAATGTTCTTCTAATCCATTCTAGATATCAATAACATGTTTATTTCATATCTTTATCCAAAACATCAAATTTTTACTCATCTAAGTGAGTGGACTTTGAAGAACTAGTTTTTCCATCTATGGCTTTCTAATCCATTTTAATATTTTTATGACTTTATTATATCATCCTAAGATGATTAAAACCACTTTTCATCATATCCAAGTCACTTTTCAAAATATTGCTTTTCTCATCTTCAATCATCCAAACATGTTCTTATTATGATACTTTCATCAAAATATTACTTTTATTAAAAATAACTAAGTTTCCATCATAATATTATTCTCTCATCTTCATTTTTAATAAAGACCCATTACTTCTTTAGAACTCATTTTTATTACCCATAATGTACAACTTGCATCATAGCACAAAAACAAAATATTTAAATTAATAAAACAATGCAAGACTTACAACTAGCTCAAGGCTAGGGAAGACAAAATCTTGGGTTTTGGGTGTGGTTTAGCGTGTTCTTCCAAGTGGGTTATGCTCCAAGCTCTTAACACACAAGAAGGGGTTTGAATGAGGATGAACTAGAGGTAGTTTGGAGTAGTAAAAATTGAAAGAAAAGTGTTGGTGGGGTGGTGCAAATCCACGGCCAAGAGGAAGAAAAAGGAAGAGATTTTGTGATTTTTCTCCAAGTGCTCTTCTAGTGTTTATATGATCTTTGCAAATCCTCCAAAGATTATCAAATCTTGCTTGGATAGGTTAATGAGATTATGGAAGGATTTGCTAGATTATGAAAATCTTGTAAAGATTTTAAAGAGGGTGTATGGGCCGTGAGTTTTAAGAGAGAGAGGGAAGAAATGATTTGGTTAATCCCATTGCCCAATCCTTGTACATGCAAGCTCATGATTAACAATAATATGGAAGGATTAAGAAGCTATCCCACACAATCTCTCACCCAAGTGGGCCCATGGCCGGCCCCTATGGGGCACTTGGTGGGGTCCACTTTGCTAATTATCTCTTTATATTAAGTTTAAGTTAGTTCCTTCCGGGTACCGCCCGGGTATTCCTTGAATTTTCGTCGCGTTTTCCCTCGATATTAAAATACCGTTAATATTTATAAAATTATGTCCAGTTAAATTACTGATAATTTATTTCGGTTTCTGTCGGGTGAATTTACGTGTTACGCGCGTATCGGGTGCGGTACGCGCACTTTATTCGTTACCGGGAGATTTGTGCAATAAGCTTTTTCGTATGGCTTTGGGTTTCCAAAACTCATAATATTTTGTGAAAATATTATTTATTTTATTTTCCGGGTGTCCGGTGTTCGTTTCGCTTATTTCAGTTTTACCGGGTAATCGCCAGTGTCCATACCGGATAGTTTTGTCTGCGCACGATCCTATCATGCTTTGCTATTAAACTCATGCATTCCTATGCATTATTTGGGAATTCCTATCTTTCTAAGGCCTCAATTAAATATTCAGCACATAATTACGGTTAATTACGTTAATCGCGTTTAATTAATTAGTACGGAATTACCTTAATTTTGCCGGTTGTTACATTCTCCCCCCGTTAAGAGAATTCCGTCCCGGAATTCACTTTGAGCTCTCCGGTATAGGGGTCTTCTTAAATAGGGCGGGATACTTTTGCTTCATCTGGTCCAGCCTTTCCCACGTGAACTCCGGTCCACGCTTGGCATTCCAACGCACTTTGACCAACCTGATCTTACTGCGTCTTAGCTTTTGGACCTTCCAATCGGTTACTTCGACTGGCTCTTCGACGAAGTGTAACTTGTCGTCAATGTGGATTTCGTCTGCGGGGATGATGAGGGTTTCGTCGGATAAGCACTTTTTCAAGTTCGACACGTGGAACGTGTCGTGTACACCGTTAAGTTCTTGTGGTAACTTGAGCTTGTATGCTACGGGGCCTACTCTGGACAGGATTTCAAATGGTCCAACATATCGTGGGTTTAGTTTTCCGCGTTTCCCGAAACGCGCGACACCTTTCCACGGTGACACCTTTAGTAGGACCCTGTCTCCGACTTGAAATTCCAAAGGCTTCCTCCTCATGTCTGCGTAGCTTTTCTGTCGGTCACGTGCCGCTTTGAGACGTTCTCTAATCAGAAAGACCTTATCCGTCGTTTCTTGAACAATTTCGGGCCCGGTAAGTTGCTTTTCGCCAACTTCGGCCCAACATAGAGGCGATCTACACTTGCGTCCATATAGAGCTTCAAAAGGTGCAGCTTGAATGCTCGTGTGGTAGCTGTTGTTATACGAAAACTCTACCAGTGGCAAGTGAGTATCCCAATTTCCGCTGAAATCGATTGCGCATGCCCGTAGCATATCCTCCAGGGTCTGGATGGTTCGTTCACTCTGACCATCGGTTTGTGGATGATATGCGGTACTCATATCAAGGCGAGTACCTAGGGCTTTATTCAGACTTTCCCAAAATCTTGAGGTGAAACGACTATCTCGATCGGAGATGATAGAAATAGGTACACCGTGCTTTGACACAACTTCCTTAATGTACAAACGGGTTAGTTTCTCCAACTTATCCGTTTCGCGAATGGGGAGGAAGTGTGCAGATTTTGTCAATCGATCAACGATTACCCAGATCATGTCATGGCCGCTTGTTGTCCTGGGCAATTTGGTAATGAAGTCCATAGTGATCCTTTCCCATTTCCATTCCGGTATTTCCGGTTGCTGGAGCAAACCGGATGGTCTCTGATGCTCGGCCTTGACCTTTGCGCAAGTTAAGCATCGCGCAACATATGCCGCTATATCTCTCTTGAAGTTCGGCCACCAGTAAAATTCCTTCAAATCGTGGAACATCTTGTCTGCTCCGGGGTGAACTGAATATCGCGAACTGTGGGCTTCGGCTAATACCAGTTCACGCAATCCACCGTACACTGGTACCCAAATTCTCTTCATGAAATACAGAGCTTGATCCGCTTTTGACTCCAGTGACTCAACCATCTTCCGCAATCTTTCTCCTTTGACATTCTCGGGTTTAAGAGCGTTAGTTTGAGCTTCACGAATCCGGTCAGTCAGGTTCGTGTGGATGGTTAGACCCAAAGCTCGGACACGCAGTGGCTTAACCCGTTCCTTGCGACTCAAGGCATCGGCTACGACGTTTGCCTTCCCGGGATGGTACTTTATCTCACAATCGTAATCGTTCAATAATTCGACCCATCTCCGTTGTCGCATGTTCAATTCCTTCTGGTCAAAGATGTGCTGCAAGCTTTTATGATCAGTGAAGATCGTACACTTGGTTCCGTACAGATAGTGTCTCTGTTAGGATCTGAGTTTGTTTGTTTTGATTGTTTAACTAAATGATGACAATAATGGAATGAAAGTAGAATGAAAGTGCAGCGGAATAATAAACTGTAAATCAAAACAAGAGAGTAAATGTTTTTCGATCGAATGCTTTCATTAATATATCAAAGATTACAATCGTACAAGTTACTCCCCCTCAGCCTGATCACACAGTTGTTTGTCAGAGAGAATGTTTTGTGTGTGATACAATAGAACAGTACATGCACTGTTCTATTTATAGACTGACTCAAACCTCTGATGACCTAGGCTGACGTCACCTAAGACAGTGACCTCTAACAGAATAACAAACTTAAACATCTGCTATACAAACTACTGTTACATTGAAAGCACTGATAGTAAACAGCTGTTAAAGATAAACTCTGACGATCTTGTATCCACTGCTGAAGCCTAAGTGCTGTTGCTTCCAGCAGTGCTTTGGTCTTCAGTACTTGTATCTGCTGTTGCTCTTCTTCAGACCTTTGGTCAGCAGTTGTTCTTCATCAGTTGTTTCCTTAGCAGTTCTTTGTATCAGCAGTTGTTGAGCAGTTGTTTGGATAGAACAGTAGTTAGGGTCAGCAGTCTTTTGGGAGAAGTAAGTTGTAAAGACTGTTTATTCAAGGATCAAATAGATAGCATGTTTTGGCTTTCCAATCATCTGTTCTTCTCCAGGTCAGCAGACCCAACAATCTCCCCCTAGAACAGATGATGCCAAAACTCAGCTTTATTCATTGATCTTTATTCCTCATCAGACTTTCTCTGATTTGACCTTTGAATTGTAATTCAAAGTTCAAGGCAAATAGGTCTTCTTCATCTCTTTCCAGATCCAGATTTAGCAGTGCTTGGTGATCTTCTGCACAAAGGCTGTAAGCATCATCCATACTGATCTTCTGAACCTTTCCATCTGACCTGAGCAGTGTCAATTCGTGGTTGTCTTTGTTGACCTTCCACTTTAGAATTTTTGAGTCAGTGGATTTGCTGAGATGAACCTTTATTCTTGATGAGTTGGGTGATGGTGGTCTTCCTATGAGTTCTCTTAGTTTCTCTGTTGTGGGATCAGAGAAATAATGGATTTGATTGAAGAGCCCTTCCTTTATGAATGTGTCAGCAAACTTTCTTTGGTCTTCCTCTGACATCTCCTTCTGCCTTTTGAACTGTCTACTTGCAGCAGCAGTGAGATCAGAGGTTTCAAGTAAGCTGTCTAAGTTGAAAGTCTGTTGGGGTTTCTTCATCATAGGCTCATCATTGTAGACTGGTTTTCTTGGAAGGCTGGGATCCTTCTTTCTATTCTCTTCCAGACTTTTATAGGTTTCAACCAATCTAAGCTCTGACCATCTGGAAACAGACCTCATCTCCCCATAATTGGCAGCTACAATCTCCTGCCTCATTCTTTTGAACTTCAAGGCTCTGACTGGGTCTCTGCCTTTGCCAAAATTTGGAATGGAGACTTTAGCTTTGGGATTTTTGGCCATTTCTTCAATTCTGATCAGTTCTTCCCTCAAAGCATGAGTAGTCCAGCCATTGAACTGCTTTTTGTTAGCTTTGTAGGGCTTGGTTGCCATTATCTGTTCAAGTAGGGATTCCCTTACCTCCTTCTCCAGGTCTACACTGAGAGGCATGGTGGACATGGAATTGCTCAGGGTCTTAGCAAAGTCTTCAATCCTTCTGAGTTTGCTAAGCTCTGCTGAATGGATGCCCTGAGCAGTCCTGTCATCCTTCCCTTTGCATTTCTCCCTGATGATGGCATCCACCTGTTCACCCTTGTATTTTAGATAGGTATCAATGTTGAGGGGAACAGGGAAATTTGGGAGAGATGGGAAGGATCTTTCAGATGGCTGTTCAGTATTGTAGAAGGATTGTAATTCCCCCTTGAGTAGATCAAGTTCAAGGGGATACTGAACAACCAATGGTGTAAAGGATGGTGGTGGTCTATGGGTTGTGAATTTGGATGTATGTGGTGAGAATGAGGTGAGTGGAATGGCTGTGATGGGAGGAGTGGATTGGGCAGTTGAAATGGTGGTTGGTGAAGTGTGAATGTTTTCATCATGCACAACAAAGGTTGATTTTCTCTTCCTTGTGTACATGATTTTTGGTGAAGGTGATTTGGCAGCAGTGGTTGGATTAACATCTGTTGGCCTTTTAGAAGAACCAGCAGATGTTGGAGTTTTGGTTGGTGATGTAGGTTTGGTGGTTGTTGGTTCAGGAGTGTGTGTTGGTTTGGGTATAGTGGTTTCAGTGGTTTGGGTGGCAGTGGTTTCAGTGACAGTGGTTTCAGCAGCAGTGGTTTTATCAACAGAGGTTTGTAACTTGGATGGTGGTTTTCTAACATGCTTGGCAGGTCTTTTCATCCTTTTAGAGGATCCCACATCTTCAGTTTCCCTTTGTTGTTTCTTCTTGAGTTCAATCAATGACTCTGCTTTTACTTCCAAGGTGTCAGCCCTTTGTTGTTTGGACTGAGCAGCCTTTTCAGCTTCTATGTTTGCAGAGTCATCTACTGCCTTATTCTTTTCAGTGGTTTGTGGTGGTGGTGCTTGATGTTGTTGTTGTGGAACTGATTTGGTAGACTCTGGTTTCTTGGCAGACTTGGCTTGACCTTTTTGAGAAGGTGGGCAACCAAAAGGATCTAGTTTTGGTAGCCTATCTCTGCCACTCTCCCCCTTTTTGGCATCATCAGCCGTGAAATCATCATCAGTTTCATCCCTGAGGATGGTGGTAGGGGCAGAGCCAGTAGTCTTCAGCAGATGGTCCTTGATGGCTTTGATGTCAGCATGGGTATCTTTGTACCTTGCATCAACCATATTTCTGATCTCAGCCATGTAGGTTTCATGTGTCTGATCAGCCAATTTCCTGTGAGCTATGATGATGGGGGAAACTGATTTCCATAACTCATTGGCTATATCAGTGGTAGATGGTTGACTCTTGGAGAGACCTGCAATTGAGCTTAGGAGAAGCTTGACATCAGATTTGATGTCAGCAACAGATGTTTCAATAGCAGAAACTCTGGCCGTCAATTCTTGGTATTTTGACTCATCTCCTAAATTAATAGGGTCATCTGAGTCCCTACCGGTGGTAGTTTTATCTGATTCAGGCCTAATAGGTGAATCAGATGCCCCTTTTTCTTGGTACTGGGGACTTCCAACTGTTTTTGGAGACACTGTGGTGGCTTCAACAGTTGTTGCCTTCAAGGGAGTCTTAGTTATGAAAACACTGTCCTGATGTGAGACAATGGTCTCTACATCAGTAGTGGCTGCTCCACTTGAAAACTCACCTAGAGTTTCATTGAACCCTGGTGGTGTAACCTCCTCTTCTGTTTGGGGGTTAGCAGATTGAATATTCTCAGGCTCAGTCACTTGTTGGAGTATACTCTCAGTGACAGGTGGAAGAGAGGAACTGGGATCTTCCTGAGATTCAATTGCTTCAAACAGGGGTTGCATTGTTTGTGGAACATGTGATGGTGAGAGTGGTGGAGTAAGAAGAGAGTTAGCCCTGGGAGAGGGGCTTGTGAACATATGGTCAAGTGACTCAAATGCATCATGATGTGTGTCCCCTTGGCTTACAACATGATCCTTTTGAGAGGATTCATGAGGAGGTTTGTCAGGTGGAGGTATGTCCAACTGTTGTGAGGAAGTAACAACAGTGGTTTCATGTTGCTTTTGTTGTGCAACAGAGGTTTCTTCTGGTACCTCAACATCCAGAAGCCTCATTTGTGGTTGAGTGGTGGTTTTTGTGGATGAATGTTTCTTTTTGGAAGTGGCTGGTGTGGGTTTCACAGCACTGGATGTAGTGCCATGATCACCAGGAGCAGTGGGCTCAACAACAGAGGTTTTGACAACAGTTGTTGCCTTTGTCCTCCTTGTTTGTGTTTTAGAAACTTTAGACACTTTTGACACCTTTTCTTGGGTGCTTCCACCCAGCATTCTTGTGAAAGTTTCATCAGTTAAGCTTTTCATTTGCATAGCAGCACCCTTTTTGAAAACTTTTTCAGGTAATAATTTTTGTAAAATTACACTAAGAATTCGTGGGTAAATAAGAAAAGCATTGTTTGACCCAGACTTGACTGCTTTCACATTTGATACCAAGTCCATGAACAAACCCTGGGAAAGATTGAAGTCAGAGTTTGACAACATAGCATATCCCAGATATTGCATCCTTAATGGTATTTCATTAAAGGATGTGGACTTAGCAGAGACACAAAGAAGAAGAGTATGGAAGAAAAATTTCATGACTGGAGGGAAAAACTTTTTGAAAAGAGTTGATCCAGTCATCTGACCATCATACCCTCTTTCTTGGAACTCAGTGTGAAGCTCTGTTTTAGTGAAGGAATCCTTACCTGCCAGGTCATTCAGTGTGAAGGTTGTGGATATGATATCAGGGGTAATGACGATACTGGTTTCTCCAATTTTGGAAATAATGGATGTAGGCTTTTTATCTTGTAATAGAAACTCAGCATTCAACCAAAATTCTTGGAGTGTATCTAGATAAATGGGGGCGTTGGCGGTTAGGATGGGTAAGTATTTGGAATTGAGGAAAATGTCGATGGTGGAATGAAATGGAGTGTTGTCATCTGTTTTAATCAGATAGGGGAGACAATTGTGTGTAGCTTTGGCTTGAAGATCCATTGTAATGGATTTCGACGGGGAAAATGACTGAAGATTGATGAAGGGTTTGAGAGTGAAGAAGGCGGTTTACAGTATTTTGAATACAATGAGACAGTGTAACATCTGTTGTGGTAAGACAGGGTTTTTATAGGCTCAATGAAACCGCTGATGTGGCCAAACATCTGCTTGTATGAGCAGCCGTGGCAATCATCTGATGGATGTAACATCTGGTGGAGAACAGTTGTTTTGGTAAACAACTGATACAAACAGCTGATGGATCCAACCGTTGGTGGTTTTTTTTTTTTTTTTTTTTTTTTTTTTTTTTTTTTTTGTAGTATATATATATAGATATATGGACAGTTGTTTTATCTGAACAGATGTTCTGAAACAGATTTTTCAACTAACAGTTGTTTTATCTGATCAGATGTTTCGAGCAGACTTTTCAACCAACAGTGGAAATGAATGAAACAGTGGTTGTTTATCTGATCAGATGTTTGGAAAACAGATTTTTCAACCAAACAGCTATTTGAAGAAAATATTTGATTTCTGAACAATTTTATTTTAAAAAATTTATTTGGTTAATCCATGTTTAACATGCCAATTCTGGAAATCAGATTTGTAAAGGTAGATGTGTCTAAAGCTTTTGTTAACACATCTGCCAACTGATCCTCTGTTGGAACATGGTGTAAAGAAATCAAACCTTTTTCATAGCTGTCCCTGACAAAATGGTGTCTTATGTCAATGTGCTTGGTAGTGGAATGGGAGACTGGATTCTTGATGATATTTTCAGCAGCTTGGCTGTCCAACATGAGTGGAGTCCTAAGTGCAGTTATCCCAAAATCCAGTAGTTGATTCTGAAGCCACATCAATTGGGCTGTACAGCTTGCAGCAGCAATGTATTCAGCTTCAGCTGTTGAAGTTGAAACAGCTGCCTGCTTTTTGCTTTGCCATGAAACTAAGGCATTCCCTAGAAATTGGCACCCTCCTGAAGTGGATTTTCTTGTGGTGTGACAGCCAGCAAAGTCACTATCTGAAAAACCTGAAAGCTCAATGTTTCCATTAGCAGGATACCAGATACCAAGTGTGGGAGCACCTTTGAGGTATCTGAATATCCTTTTTACAGCAATAAGGTTTGACTTTCTGGGTGAAGCCTGGGATCTGGCACAGACACAGGTAGCAAACATAATGTCTGGCCTAGATGCAGTTAGGTACAATAAAGACCCAATCATACATCTATAATGTGTTTGATCAACCAGTTCATCCTTGTCATCAATAGTGAGCAGCTTGACTGTACTCATGGGTGTGCTACATGGCTTACAATCATTCATCTCAAATCTGGTTAATAAATTCTTTACATATTTGTTTTGGTGAATGAATGTGCCATTTTGCAGTTGTTTCACTTGAAGACCAAGGAAACACTGAAGCTCACCCATGGCACTCATCTCAAACTCTGCTGTCATGAGTTTTCTGAACTCTTCACACATTTGGTTACATGTGGATCCAAAGATGATATCATCCACATATATTTGAACAATCATTAAGTGTTTCCCTTTCCATTTAAGAAATAAAGTTTTGTCAATTTTACCTCTTGTGAAGCCAATGGATAAGAGAAATGTGGAAAGAGTTTCATACCAGGCCCTTGGTGCTTGTTTGAGTCCATACAGAACTTTGTTGAGCTTGTAGACATAGTCAGGATGGAATGTGTCTTCAAAACCAGGTGGCTGACATACATAGACCTCCTCCTGAATTTTGCCATAAAGGAAGGCACATTTGATGTCCATCTGATACACCTTTATGTTGTGGTTGACAGCAAAGGCTAAAAAGAGTCTGATGGCCTCTAGTCTAGCTACAGGAGCAAAGGTCTCATCATAATCTATTCCTTCTTCTTGTCTGAAGCCTTGAACCACAAGCCTGGCTTTATTCTTGACAACAATACCCCTTTCATCAGTCTTGTTTTTGAAGACCCACTTTGTTCCTATAGGACAAACATCCTTAGGAAGTGGTACAAGCTCCCATACTTGTTGTCTTTTGAACTGAAGGAGTTCTTCTTGCATGGCTTCTACCCAACTGTTGTCTTTCAGTGCCTCTTGGTACTTGACAGGTTGTGTGAGGGATAAGAAACCTGCAAAAAGACAGATATTTGAGGATTGGCTTCTTGTGAGCACTCCCTCTCTGATGTTGCCAATGATCTGGTCTTGTGGATGAGCTCTTAAGTAAATAAGATCTCCTTGATATGGAACAATGGCATTTTGGGGTGATGGACAGAGGTTTGGTGACTCTGTTGGTGTAACATCTGTTGGTACTTCTGTAGAGTCAACAGATGTTTGGAATGGTAGTGGAGGAATGGGTCCAAGTGGTGTGAAACTTGACTGACTTTTGTCAACAGATGATTGACTTTTGTCAACAGATGATAGGTCAGTGGTAGTGAGGGGTGAATCAGAGGTTTGAGGATAGGACTGGCCAACAGTGGTTAACACAGCTGTGGCAGAGTTTTGACAACTGTTTTGAACAACTGCTCCCTCTGATGCAGAATAGACTTTGTAGTGACTGGGAATCACAACATCTGTTCTGTAATCTTGCTGTGGAGACTGTGGAATACCTGCATTGTTAGTCTTAACAGTGATATCTTCAAATTTGAATTTATCTAAATCAAATAATTCAGCAGGGTTTGCAGGGATTTTCAGAGATGAAAGTTCATTGAACTTAACATTCAAGGTTTCTTCTATTGTTTTAGTCCTTGTGTTAAACACTTTGTAGGCCTTAGCAGTAGAAGAATATCCCAGAAAATAACCACAGTCTACTTTGGCTGCAAATTTTGAAATGGAATCTTTAAGATTTAAAATGAAACATGGGCAGCCAAAGATTTTGAAGAATGAGATTAATGGTTTGATTTTGAACAAAATTTCATAAGCAGTTTTTTGATGTCTGGGGTTGATCAAAACTCTGTTTTGAACATAGCAAGCAGTGTTTACAGCTTCTGCCCAAAAGGACAGTGGCAAACCAGAATCTGCTAGCATGGTTCTTGCAGCTTCTATAAGAGTTCTATTTTTCCTCTCAACTACCCCATTTTGTTCTGGTGTTCTTGGGATGCTGAACTGCCTCACAATCCCTTTTGACACACAGAAGTCATCTAACTCCTTATTTTTAAACTCTGTTCCATTGTCACTCCTGAAAACTTTTACTGGCAAGTCATACTGCTTTTCAACCTTGGTGACAAAGTCCTTCAATATACCTGCAGTCTCATCTTTAGAGTGTAAAAAGTAAGTCCATGTAAACCTAGAAAAATCATCAACTATGACAAGACAAAATCTTTTTCTTCTTAGACTCATGATTTTAACAGGGCCAAACAGGTCCATGTGCAACAGTTGTAAGCACTGACTAGTTTTGGACTCATCAATGGATTTGTAAGAGCTTTTATGTTGTTTCCCTTTTAAGCAAGAAACACAATGCTCATCACATTTAAATTCTTTTGATGGAAGACCTCTGACAAGGCTTTGTTTTGAGAGTGTGTTGATAGTATTAAGGTTGGTATGACCCAGTCTCCTATGCCACAATTCTGTCTCCTTAGTGGAGGCAGCAGAAAACAGACAGACATTTGCCATAGGATTATCCTTTAACATATCAACAACATACACATTGCCACTTCTATGAGCAACAAGCTGTGCTTTGCTCTCAGCAATAATGGTATCAATCTTTTTCACCACTTCTGGCCCAATAATCTTACAAGTTTTCTTTGTGAAAAATGAGCCATAACCTTTGTCACTCATTTGTGAAACACTCAGAAGATTGAACTTGAGATTATCAATAAGATTGACATTTTCAAACTTGAGTTTTCCTGCCTGTACAGTCCCTGAACCCAACACCTTACCTTTAGAATCATTACCAAAGGATATATCACCCCCTCCATGAGCCAAGAAGTCCAGAAGTAGGGCTCTACATCCTGTCATGTGCCTGGAACCTCCACTATCTACATACCAAAGACTATCTAAACAAGCAGAAGCTCCCTGCACATCAGTAAATGATTAGTTTTGGTGAGTGTCCAAAGCCAAATTGGCTTTGGATGGATCCTCAGACCTTTCAGACTCAAGTTTTGGAGGGTGATCAGTGGTTTGGACCAATTTTTGAATTAGGGTCAACAACTGCTGCTGACCATTTGCCAGTGCTTGTATGTCAGCACTTGGGGCAGCAGTTGTTTGATCACCCCCTGACAGATGATAATACCCATATGGATTTCTGTTCACTCTTGGTTTAGAGGGTCTTTTTGGCTCCTCATAAACATGTGGCAGACTGTGACATGGAGGTTGACCATAACCTCTTGGGTATTTGCTTGTGGGTGGAGCATCTGTTACTTGGACATCTCTAGAAGCAGATGTTTCAAGCCTTTTTGTAACAGATGTTTGAACAGGTGTAAAGGTCTGTTTGGGCTTTCCTTTTGGAGTACTAACCACAGGGTTTGCAAGAGTTTTTGCTTTGTATTCTTGTATTTTTACATCAAAATTTTTGAGATACAAGCACTCTTTAGTCTTATGATTCTTTTTCCCACATATTGAGCATGTGGCTTTTGAATCACATTCACTTGTTCCTTTGTTGATATCATATGCTTTTAGAAGAAAACAGTTTTTGGTGATATGATTCTTCTTTTCACAGAAATCACAAAACAAGTTAACAGTCTTTTCCTTCTTTTTCCCTTTTTCAGGCTTCTTTTCAGCAGATGTTTGAGCATCTGCTGGAGAATCCTTCAGGGGAATGACCTTTGCCAAGGGAATGACCCTTGCCTGAGGAGCTGTTTTTCCCTCAGGGGTTTTAAAATCAACAGGTTTATAATTCTCAAGAGTATCACACTCATCAGACCAAGTAGGTTTAAATTCATACTTTTCAAGTTCAGCAAAAGATGAGGAACCTTCTGGTTTTTCAAGAACAATTTTCTTACCATTTGGTTCAGTGATTTTAATCTCTTGACCCTGCAAGTTGGTTGGAACTATCTCAACAGACTTTTGATCCTTTGTGTCAGTGTTTTCAAAAGCTGGAGCAGTGGTTGCAAAACCAAAGCCAAACTTCACATGACTTTTGGTCTGTTTGTTGAGTAGCATCTCAAAACCTCTACATGACTCCACCCATTTTTTACATTCAACTTGGGTGGACTCAAGCTCACTTTTACAACTTTGATATTTTGTTATCATAGTTTGGAGCTGGTCTTTGACAATAGTTGCTTCATGTTTTAGACTACTAATTTCAGATTCTTTTGCAGTTAAACTTGTTTTCAAATCTTTAGTGAGTTTTTCAAATTTAACCTCATCATCCAAAATTTTCTTTCTAAGGTTTTCATTCACCTCTTTAATGTTAGCAAATGCTATTACACATTTGTCAGAACACAACTCTTTGAGAATTTGAGGAGATACCTTAGCAGCAGCCATCAATGCACAATCACACTTGCACTCACATTCATCAGATGCACCCCAGGGATCTGAGAGATTCACAACCTCTTCTTCAGGTTTCTCACCTGCAACAACTTCACTAACAATATCATCAGTCACAACATCAGATTCATTTACCACTTCCTCAGATTCAATCTCATCAACCATAGCCATGAAACAAAAGTTTTCTGGTTCATTTTCAGCTTTGGCAATCAGTGCAAAATTCTCATCTGTTAGCTCATCAGGTAGACTGCTCCAATCAACAAAGCCTTGTGTAAAGAAGCTCTGTTGACTGGTCTCTGCAGGAGCAGAGGATGGTGCAGCAGTCGTTTGAACAGGTGGTGGAGCAACAGGTGTTTGCACATAATGGATCTGAGGAACAGTGGTTTGGACATACTGGACAGGAACAGTGTTTGAGGACTGTGCAAAATGAGCAGTGTTTTGCACATTTGGTCCAGGGGTATTATAGGAATTCTGATAAGTGTTGGTCTGTGGTCTTTGATTTGGATAGGTTATCATAGGTGTACCATGTTGACCCCTACATTCCCTAGCAAAATGACCAAACCTATGACATTTATAACACTTGATCTTTGATTTATCCAACCCCACTTTAGATCTGCCAGTCAACCCTGGAAACCTTCTCCCTGTTTTCTTGTAAAAATTATTAGTTCTTACACTGAGAAGGGCCAATTGGTGCATAATGTCCATTTCTTCCAAATCATCAGGGTCAAAGTATTTCAGGTCATCATACTCAAAGGATATGTTATCAGATGCCTGTATATCACCACCACTTGCTGTGAAAGCATAGTTAGGTGAATAAGAATCAGAGTTAAAACCTGAGTTAAAACCTGAAGTTATGTCAATAAAATGATCATAACTCTGATCCTTTGTGTTTCCAGGCACCTCATCATGACCCAAAAGTGCTGTGTTCCCAAACACATAGTCATCAGACACTTTTCCAGAGTCCTGGAGCTTCTTTTTCTGGTTAAGCTCTCTTTCATAGGTCAAGAGCTTACCATGAAGCTGGGTCAGTGATAGGTCTTTAAATCCTATTGAGTTTCTCATAACAATTGCAATAGTGTCCCATTTGTCTGGTAATGATCTTAAAAACCTATGGTTCAAAGTTGAATGAGGGTAAGTAAGACCAACCAATTTTAGTTCACTAATTAAGCAGTTAAATCTCTCAAACTGTTGAGTTAATGACTCTCCTTTGACATGACTGAATGTTTCATATTGTTGGTTAAGTATTTCACGGTTGTTTTCAATAACCTCCTCAGTCCCACCAAACTGCTCTTTCAGTGCATCCCACAACTCCTTTGCACTGTTACAGTGTAACAACCCAGCATATATATCATTGGGTAGAGCCATGGCCACAATACTGAAGGCCTTAGCATCTAGCTCAATTTTCTGAAAATCCTGGTCGGAGTAGTTTTCAAGTTTCTTTGGCTCAAACACTTTGGGATCTTCAGTACTCGGCACAGTCGGAACATGTGGTCCGAAGATAACCGACTTCCAACACCCAGTGTTTTGTTGAGCTAGAACATGGCTCATCCGACGTTGCCAGATATTGTATTCAGATCTGACAAGCATCGGTGGCTTGTTGTTCGTGCCAGTGTTATGTGGATCGTGATTGATAGAAGCCATTCTCTGATTTTTCAAAAAACAAAGTCTGTTTAACAACGGTTGAATCGAAATTAAACTATTACTCTGTTTTCAATCAAACTGACAAACGATATCAATAATTGTGAGCTGATTATTAAATTGATTTGTTAGATCGAATTTAATTGACCAAGCTCTGATACCAATTGTTAGGATCTGAGTTTGTTTGTTTTGATTGTTTAACTAAATGATGACAATAATGGAATGAAAGTAGAATGAAAGTGCAGCGGAATAATAAACTGTAAATCAAAACAAGAGAGTAAATGTTTTTCGATCGAATGCTTTCATTAATATATCAAAGATTACAATCGTACAAGTTACTCCCCCTCAGCCTGATCACACAGTTGTTTGTCAGAGAGAATGTTTTGTGTGTGATACAATAGAACAGTACATGCACTGTTCTATTTATAGACTGACTCAAACCTCTGATGACCTAGGCTGACGTCACCTAAGACAGTGACCTCTAACAGAATAACAAACTTAAACATCTGCTATACAAACTACTGTTACATTGAAAGCACTGATAGTAAACAGCTGTTAAAGATAAACTCTGACGATCTTGTATCCACTGCTGAAGCCTAAGTGCTGTTGCTTCCAGCAGTGCTTTGGTCTTCAGTACTTGTATCTGCTGTTGCTCTTCTTCAGACCTTTGGTCAGCAGTTGTTCTTCATCAGTTGTTTCCTTAGCAGTTCTTTGTATCAGCAGTTGTTGAGCAGTTGTTTGGATAGAACAGTAGTTAGGGTCAGCAGTCTTTTGGGAGAAGTAAGTTGTAAAGACTGTTTATTCAAGGATCAAATAGATAGCATGTTTTGGCTTTCCAATCATCTGTTCTTCTCCAGGTCAGCAGACCCAACAGTCTCCATATCTTGAGTGCGAATACCACGACTCCTAGTTCCAGATCATGTGTGGTGTAATTCTTCTCGTGAAGTTTTAGCTGTCTGGAAGCATAGGCTATGACCTTCTCTCGCTGCATCAATACACAACCCAATCCCTGATGAGAGGCGTCACAGTAAACTACGAAGTCTTCTGTACCATCGGGGAGTGCTAGTATTGGTGCACCACATAACTTATCCTTTAGCAACTGAAATGCTGCTTCCTGCTTTTCCGTCCATTCAAACTTCTTATCCTTTTGGGTTAGCATGGTTAAAGACTGCGCTATTTTAGAAAAGTTCTCGATGAACCTTCTGTAGTAACCCGCAAGGCCAAGAAATTGTCGTACTTCAGTAGGCGTTCTAGGGGCGTCCCAATTCTTGATTGCTTCGATCTTGGCGGGATCGACATGTATGCCCCTTTCATTCACCACGTGGCCTAAAAAGTGAACCTCTCGAATCCAAAAATCACATTTTGAAAACTTAGCATAGAGTTTCTCTTTGCGAAGTACCTCGAGGATTAATCGGAGATGATCCTCGTGTTCCTCCTTAGTGCGTGAGTAGATCAAGATGTCATCAATGAAGACAATGACAAATTTGTCCAAGTATGGTTTGCACACTCGGTTCATCAAGTCCATGAAAACAGCTGGTGCGTTAGTTAAGCCGAAAGGCATAACCAGAAACTCATAGTGTCCATAACGAGTCCTGAATGCTGTTTTTGGCACGTCTTCTTCTTGAATACGTAACTGATGATAACCGGACCTTAGGTCGATCTTGGAGTAGAAACTGGATCCTTGAAGTTGATCAAACAAATCGTCGATCCTGGGAAGAGGATAGCGATTTTTAATAGTCAGCTTGTTCAGTTCCCGATAGTCAATGCACATTCGAAAAGTGCCATCCTTCTTCTTCACGAATAAGACGGGAGCTCCCCAAGGTGAGAAGCTTGGTCTTATGAAACCTTTGTCCAACAACTCTTGCAGTTGTTCGGACAGTTCCTGCATTTCCGAAGGAGCTAGGCGATATGGCGATCGCGCTACCGGTGCTGCTCCTGGAACAAGGTCGATACGAAACTCGACTTGTTGGGGTGGTGGCAATCCCGGCAAATCTTCTGGGAATACATCTGGAAAGTCTCTGGCTATCGGAATGTCTTCTAGCTTTCGCTCGTCAGCCTTCTTGTCTACCACGTGTGCCAAGAATGCGACGAGACTCTTCCTTAGGCACTTCCTGGCTTTCATGCTGGTAATAATTCTCAATGGCGTTCCACGCCTTTCCCCTTGGATCGATAGGGTTTCACCGCTCGCGAGGGGAACTTGAATTACTTTGTCATTGCACACGACGATGGCGCGGTGTGCGGATAGCCAATCCATGCCAACGACTATGTCAAAGCTACCCAGTACGACTGGTAATAGCTCAATGTCAAACTCATGACCACAGAGATCCAACTTACAACCCTTTGCTACTTCTCGAGTTTCTATAGTCTTACCGTTAGCTAGTTCAATGGAATATGGTGTGTCTAGCTTACTAGTCTTTAAACCAAGTAATCGTTTAAATTCGACAGATACGAAGCTAAAATCAGCGCCAGTATCAAACAATACTGAAGCATAATGACCATTTAGAGGGAACGTACCAGTGACCACATTAGGGTCTTGTCGTGCGTCACCGGCACCAATCACGAACGCTCACCCACGGGCTTGGTTGTTAAGTTTGGGGCAGTCCCTCTTCCAATGATCGAGCGATCCACATGAGAAACAGGGCCTCGCTCCATTGTTCTTTGGCGCTCCTGATCTGCAGTCTTCAGTCTTGTGCCCCGAACGACGGCACTTACCGCAGATTACTTCGTTCTTGCCCTGATAACCTTGCTTCCCATTATTTCCACGTCCAGTGGCTACATACCCTTTTCCCTTCTTCCCTGAACCTGATGATCCATCCTTCTTCCTCTCGTCGCGCTTACGCTTCCCAAACCTTGGCCTATTTCCCTGTTCACTTGACCCAACGGCTGAACTTGTACCCAGATTCTTACCCTCAACGCTGCTGGACTCAGTAAGTTTCAACCCTGACACTTTCCGGATTAGGGTGCCCATTCGGATGGCGTCTTCAGTGAGGCTCAAAGCGAGATCGATAGCTTCACGCATGGTTGTAGGCTTGGAAGCAGTAACCATGCACGTATCTGTGGTGCCAGACCGAAGAGGTACCTTTCCACCTTTTTGCTTTCCGGGGTGACCAGGCGAGGCACTAACCGGGAGAGGTCATGGAATCTGGACGTGTATCCAGCTACGTCCGGTCCAACCATGGTGAGATTCCAGAACTCAGTCTCTAGCTTCTGCACTTCACTTGCCGGACAGTACTCGGCGATCATTAGTTCTTTCAACTCCAACCATGATAAGGAGTAAGCAGCATCATCTCCCAGTGTCTGCACTTGGTTGTTCCACCAGGTCAGAACTTGGTCCAGAAACAGGTTGGTGGCATACATGACAGCCTGTCGTGGGGTACAGCTGCTAATACGAATCACAGCTTCGGTTTTCTCGAACCATTTGACTAGTCCGACAGAACCTTCAGTGCCGCTGAAATTCAGTGGTTTGCAGTCCAGGAAAGCTTTAAACGTGCAGCCACGTTCTCGTGAGGCCGTTTCTGCAATAATAAAGCAATGTTAAATATAAGGTAGGAGTTTTCACGAAGACTCCTGTCGCATATACCCGACGTCTTCTTACCAGTAGGGGAGGTTTCGCGTCTGTCGCTCCCGGTTCGGTCTCGCGACCTTTCGGTGCGCGTGGCATTGTGTTCTGCGAGAGCCTGAGCGATACGTCCCGAAACTAGGGTTTCAAGCTCTTCAGGTGTCGTGGGTAGTCTTTCATTCCCACTGTTGCTTCTTGTGGCTGGTGCCATGTTTCTTCAATAACCAATATCAAAGGTTAATTTCCAACAATCATTCATACAATATCATCACATATATAGTATAAACAACCACACAACATATGAACACAATAATCACCATAACAACAACACGCAATCACAACATAAACAGAATAAGTAATAATAATCGTAGATAATCACAACACATATTTTACCATAACAAAACTTTCATTAATTTCAATACCAAGTACAATGATTTGTTCATAATAACAAAAACCGAGGATACCTTCCTCTTACATTGCTCTTTGAAATACACCAGAAATATAATGTCATATGCCGGCACAATCCCGCTCGGCTAGGCAAAAATGCAGATGGGTGCTATAACCCATGCTGTGCTATCATACTACTACTACTACTGCTATGTCCGCGAGTGATCTCCCAAAACGTCCCTGATGCTACTGTGGCGGTGGCGGCGGCGGGTGCTGGTACTGGTACTGAGGTGCGCACATGCTGATGGTCATACTGATCGCCATAATGCGATCGTACAAGAATTGGCGATGCGCAAAGTGTGCGTCGCCCGTAAGGCCACAATGAGCATCCATGCTCAGTAGCTCCTCAGCATAGTGTGCCAGTGCATCCCTGGCATCAATGATCCTGGCCCACATGAGCTGGGCCTGCTGCTCCATCTGGCTCACGGTGCGCTGCACCGTGTCGGTGAGAGTCTGGAAATCTCTCTCCAGTGAGATCACCGTGGACCATGCGGGTCCTGACAGTGGGGCCATCCCGTGGGGCTGCGACGGCCCGGGGATGTCAGTGTATGTCGGCTGAGACGGGCCGACGATATCGGGTATGGGTAGTGGTGTGAAGGGTGGGGCAAAGCCCGGTAATCCAGTGAAGTAGTAGGGTGGTACCTGGTATGGGTCTCCCGCACCTAGAGTATACGGTGCAAATGGGGGTGTCACAAATGGGGCTCCTGCATCCATAGTGAATGGTGCAGGGGGTGGGGTATGGAGCATCTCGGGTAGGGGTGGTGGTGTGGGAAAAGTGGTGATGGGTAGTGTCATGGATAAGGGTGTGGGGACTATAAGCTCGGCGAGTGGAACCATGAGTGGCTGGGTGACAGTGACCCACTCTAGAGTAGACATCACGGTGGTAGGGGTAGGAGGGCTAGCAGTGGCATGAGATGCCAGTCCTGCTCGGTGCAACTCAGAGCTGCGGGCTGAGCTGCCCTCAAGGATGTGCCCAGTAGAAGCTGGCCCATCCTGTGGTATGGGCTCGGGCATGGTAGGTAAGGTGGCTGGGGTAGTGGTAGCATGCCCTGTCTTCGGAGCAACGTGCTCCTCCTGGCCTGCTGGTGGGATAGGCACAGCAATGTGCTCCACCGACGCAGTTGACTCATCGTCAGAGTCATCGGAGATCCACCCGTTGTGTCCCCGGCAGACAGGCACAAGCCTCATGCCAGAGGGAACGGGGATAGGTGGGGTAGGTAAAGGCTCACGATCGACGGGTGTGTGTCGGTCGTACGGAGACTCGACAGTCTCCGACCGTGTAGGGATAGGTCTCGAAGGACCTGCGCAACCTACAGGGAAGTCCCTGACGGCGCGGATAGGTAGTGCTGGCAGTGGTGCTGCCTGGAATGGCACTAGAGGCAAGTCGGCCTCGGCCATCGGTAGGTCGGCCACGGCGGCCATATCGTCTCCAGCGGGGGCCCACGCTGGGTCCTCGCTGGGGTCCGTCTCGTCGGAGCTATCTCCGTCGGCGCCCTCCATGGCGACATCAACGTCCATCTCATCATCCTCGGGATCGAGTATCACCACCTCGACCGGCTCCGCTGGTGGTGCTGGGATGATCTGGAGGCTACTGTCGTAGCTCGGTGCTACGCTCCCTGCGTTCGACATCCTGGCAAAAGAAACCGTACTAATATTTAAGTATTATTCGTTAGGTAGTTAAGGCACATATCTACGGTTCTCTTCCTAACCTTCTAACAAAATAATACGTATACTTACCATGGCTAGCTTGGTCGGTATCTCCATATACCCAAATGGTCGTTGGAAAAATTTACTTTATTGCGTTTCGCATATATTGAAAGATTTTGAACCAAATCCGGTTATAGTTTAGATTTTTAAAATGCTAATTCGCTATAACCTTGGCTCTGATACCACTTTCTGTCACACCACGTCTAAGGCGGAAACACGTGGCGCGACGGTTCAAAAGTATTAAGCCAAGATTAATGCAAAGCACAATATTAATTAGAAAGCGGGCATTTATTCAATGCTAATAATCATGTCAAATTGTTAATACATAATCATAAATTGTTTTCGAAAATGATAAAGAGGCTTCTCCCTTTATCCCTAAATCCATGGAATAAAGAGATAAGTCCCCGTCACGACATTCCCAACGCCCAAATTGGAGACATCCCCGACCCTGCTCGCCATGCTAACTTCCATCAATCAATTACCTGAAAGATATGTTTGAAAATCGTCAATATATAAATATTGGTGAGTTCACAGGTTTTAATTTAATAAGTCTTTATAAAGTGGGAGTATCCTTGTTATGACATTTATAGGAGTTGCAAAGTCCTACAATTTACTTGAGCCTACAACCAAACCAAGACAATTAATAATGCCCCCGCCCAAAGTCGTTACTCGGTATTCTTACGACTTTATTTCAGAATAAGTGCACCCCAGGCATACGCCGATGCATAATCGACGCTATCGATTAGGGGTGGGCCTTGTCAGGCACCAATAGTACTATCCAAATATCCCTTTGGTTTCTCATTCCTGAATAAATGATTATAGTGGGGAGGTCTCAACCCCGAGTGGCGATCTTTACTCAAGTATCCAACCCGTCATACAATCCCAACATATCTTTCCCCCGTAAAAACGTTAAGTAGTTTAGAAATGGGGCCGTGAGACTCACCTGTAACTGTGCTTGGCTCAAAGAAAATAGTAAAGTTTGTGATCCCGTACCTACAAAGGTTCTAGGCGTATAAGTCACTTACACCTATGGTGTATGTGCCTTGGCAAGTTGTACACCCAACTTCCCGACCACGTCTTTATCCCAATTCCCGTTTAATAGTTTCGTATCCTAGGTTCAATGGCGATGGATTACCCTTTCCTTACAAGTCATATATTATTCTTATAATTATTCTTTATGACTTGTACGACATTATACTTGACACGACTCCCCCCAACGTATAATTATTCTCCCATTCAAATAATTATACTTAGGATCTTTTCGCTCAGTATAACGTGTTTTCTTATTAACCGACCCGACTTACTTTGCCACATATTTATTTTCCCATTTAAATAAATATGCTAAGTCTTTGTCGTTTGGTAACATAATCTTAACGCCCGACTAGACTTACCACACCGTACATTTATTTTTCCCATTTAAATAAATGTACTAGAATCTTGTCGGTATTCACGCGTTCGTAGATATATCTCATCTACTCGTCTCGGTTTTCCTTCTCGCACATCTATTTTCCCATTTAAATAGATGTACTAGAATTCCGTCGGAAACGAGTATATGTACATATATCGTCGCGTGGATACTTCTTGTTAAGTTCATGTGTCGTTTAGCGTTTTTAGTTTGTTACGTTTCTCTTTTCCCACGAATATTGTTACTATACTTAGGAAAGTGTTACGCACGTTTCACCCTTGATATATATATTTTATTTCCGTAAAATATATATGTATATTTTTATCTCGACGTAATACGTCCGTTTACGTTGGTTCGTGTAACTAAGTTCGTTAGTTAGCGTTTTTCATATTTATTCTCGTTGCGCGTTCTTATGGAAGTATTGTTCCAACTTCCGATTCCGAACGTTTATCTCTCGCAAAAATATATTATGTACGTTTTAGTCCGACTCGTCCAACTTGTTACCAAAAACGTTTCCGATACTTTTATATTCCCATTTATATAAAAGTACCTTATTTTTGTACAAGTCTTTCCAAGTATTTATTTTATAAAATCTTACTTTATAAAATACTCGCGTTACTCCATTTATTTTTATAAAACGTCCATTTTATAAAAATATACTTTTTACTTAAAATGCCCAAGTAGGCTATTATTATTTACCAATTCAACCTTGTAAAACGTTACTTACACTTCTTGACACTAATATTTCCATCATTGTGTTCTTGGTCCAATAACTTCTAAAATATTCATTTTAGTCCATTGGTTTCCAAGGTTGTCATTTTAAATCCTTTAATTTACACTTGTAGCATTTTTCCCTAAATCTTTCATGGTGATTATTTTTCTTCCACTTTAGTGGACTTTGAAGAATCATTTTTACCATGTTTAGTTGTTTTTACTCCTTTTTACTTTTAATGTTCTTCTAATCCATTCTAGATATCAATAACATGTTTATTTCATATCTTTATCCAAAACATCAAATTTTTACTCATCTAAGTGAGTGGACTTTGAAGAACTAGTTTTTCCATCTATGGCTTTCTAATCCATTTTAATATTTTTATGACTTTATTATATCATCCTAAGATGATTAAAACCACTTTTCATCATATCCAAGTCACTTTTCAAAATATTGCTTTTCTCATCTTCAATCATCCAAACATGTTCTTATTATGATACTTTCATCAAAATATTACTTTTATTAAAAATAACTAAGTTTCCATCATAATATTATTCTCTCATCTTCATTTTTAATAAAGACCCATTACTTCTTTAGAACTCATTTTTATTACCCATAATGTACAACTTGCATCATAGCACAAAAACAAAATATTTAAATTAATAAAACAATGCAAGACTTACAACTAGCTCAAGGCTAGGGAAGACAAAATCTTGGGTTTTGGGTGTGGTTTAGCGTGTTCTTCCAAGTGGGTTATGCTCCAAGCTCTTAACACACAAGAAGGGGTTTGAATGAGGATGAACTAGAGGTAGTTTGGAGTAGTAAAAATTGAAAGAAAAGTGTTGGTGGGGTGGTGCAAATCCACGGCCAAGAGGAAGAAAAAGGAAGAGATTTTGTGATTTTTCTCCAAGTGCTCTTCTAGTGTTTATATGATCTTTGCAAATCCTCCAAAGATTATCAAATCTTGCTTGGATAGGTTAATGAGATTATGGAAGGATTTGCTAGATTATGAAAATCTTGTAAAGATTTTAAAGAGGGTGTATGGGCCGTGAGTTTTAAGAGAGAGAGGGAAGAAATGATTTGGTTAATCCCATTGCCCAATCCTTGTACATGCAAGCTCATGATTAACAATAATATGGAAGGATTAAGAAGCTATCCCACACAATCTCTCACCCAAGTGGGCCCATGGCCGGCCCCTATGGGGCACTTGGTGGGGTCCACTTTGCTAATTATCTCTTTATATTAAGTTTAAGTTAGTTCCTTCCGGGTACCGCCGGGTATTCCTTGAATTTTCGTCGCGTTTTCCCTCGATATTAAAATACCGTTAATATTTATAAAATTATGTCCAGTTAAATTACTGATAATTTATTTCGGTTTCTGTCGGGTGAATTTACGTGTTACGCGCGTATCGGGTGCGGTACGCGCACTTTATTCGTTACCGGGAGATTTGTGCAATAAGCTTTTTCGTATGGCTTTGGGTTTCCAAAACTCATAATATTTTGTGAAAATATTATTTATTTTATTTTCCGGGTGTCCGGTGTTCGTTTCGCTTATTTCAGTTTTACCGGGTAATCGCCAGTGTCCATACCGGATAGTTTTGTCTGCGCACGATCCTATCATGCTTTGCTATTAAACTCATGCATTCCTATGCATTATTTGGGAATTCCTATCTTTCTAAGGCCTCAATTAAATATTCAGCACATAATTACGGTTAATTACGTTAATCGCGTTTAATTAATTAGTACGGAATTACCTTAATTTTGCCGGTTGTTACAAAGTTGTTCCTAAATTCTAGCCTAGTCAAAGTAGTCCCTAATTACAACTCCAAATTTTACACTATAAATACACTAGTCTACCATTCAACTCTTTATACCATTAAAAAAAAACATTATTATCCCATCTCCCATATACTAAAGTTTTCATCCGTCATTATCCCCTCTAGCTAGTTTCGAGTTTTCCAAGGCATTATTACTAAGTGTTTGCACGCTCAATAAAACGCACGAACTCATTATGCACCTAAGGTGAGTTTACATAGCCCTTTTTCTGTTTTATATTTTGGGGTGAAACATGTTGAAACATTTTTTACACTATCATTTACTCATTCTTACATTGTTGAAACTTGTGATTCAATTACACTATCATTTACTCATTCTATCATTTGACTGTAACAAAAAGACACAGTACAATCATTAACATTGATCAAGCCGTCTGTTTAGATTATAGCGCTATAGGTCTCACAAACCCATCCCCCCGCATAAATTCAGGGATGATCGATAACAGATACACTTATACTAACTTGCGAGTTAGGTCTCAGTCGACACAAGGTTTGATTGTACAAAAGACGCATTGTTACATGTCGGACTCATATTCTATCATTACTCATTATTATACTTCAACTATGATTGCTATACAACATATTGTTTTCAACTATATGCAAAACCTATTGGAAGTTGTACAAGTCTTGGAACACATAGGAGCTTTGGACCTAGTTTATAATAATCAACTTTTGTAATCTTTAATTGTAAGATGAATTGTAAATTGTTTAATATTATTCAACTTTCATTTAGTACCATGAGCTATTGAACAATCATCAATACGTGACATCCCGATGTTTCCGCCATCGGTTGGGGTGTTACAAAAGGTCACTTGCAAGACCCTAAAACAACATAAATGTGGGGGAGAATCGAGTGGAATAGGATGCCAAAATGAGAAGTGGAGGCCTCTATTTATAGGAAAGCTGGTAGATCAAGCATGACCGTGCTCAAGGGTTGGCACGGTCGTGATTAGCAATCTGGCACTGCCCGTTGGTACTGGAGGTCCTTTCTGTTTAGAGGGTTGCATGCCCGTTCTTGTCCAAATGTAGTATCTGCTTGTCAATATTGGTCTGCTGAGCCTTGTGGTGCATGTTTAGAGGAAGCACGCCTGTGCCAAATGATGAGCACGCCCATGCACGTTGACTTCTTCATTCAGCATAACATGGAAATGTTGACTGGTTGACCTGTGCATGAGCACGACCGTGCAACTCCTGCTATGGTCTGGAAAGTCTTCAATTTCCTTCCTTTTATGCCGGTTTTCACTCCTTTTTGCTCCCAAAAACCTGCATTTATCTCTTAGGAACAATTTACCGACGTTTTATAAGAATAAAAAGATAATAAATGTGCAAAAATGAGGATAAATACACACGTAAAACATATGTAAATGATGGCACATCAAATAGTATGGCAATAAGTTCTTCTTCCGTCGTCGTATAATTTTCTTGCTCATCATTGAGAGTTTTGTTCGCATAGCTAATCGGGTGAAAACACTTAACCTTCCTTTGCCCAAACTGCTCCTACTGACATGTTGCTAGCATCACACATTAGTTCGAAGGGTAGGGCCCAATTTGTTGAAACAATGACCAGTGCTTCAACCAATGTTTTCTTCAAACAGTTACATGACTTAAGCCACTCATCTGTTAATAAGAATTTGGGATCCATTTCAAATAGTTGAGTGAGTGGTCGAGCGATTTTTGAGAAATCCTTGATGATTCTTCCAAAGAAACCGGCATAACTGAGAAAACTTTGTATTCCTATTACTAAATTGGGAGGGGGGAAGTACCGAGTTTGCTTCCACCTTGGCCATATCTACTTCTACCCCCTTTCTAAAATTGTATGCCCAACACTATCCCTTCTTTCACCATAGGATGACACTTCTCTCGATTTAAAGCAAAGTTTACTTTCTCACATCTTGCCAACATCTATTTGAGATTTCCCGAGCAATGATCGAACGAGTCTTCAAAAAACCGAAAAAATCATCCATAAAAACCTCCATGAAATCCTAATCCTGCAATAACTGTTATCGTCATGTTTTATGCGGTTTTTTAGTTTTGAAAAAAAAAACCCCCAATTTTAGTATTTACTTTAAGGCTCCACAAAAGTTAGGGGTGGTAAAAAAAAATCTGAATTCGAATTCAAATCCGAAATATCCGATAACCAGTATCCAATATATCTAAAATTTTGGATATCCGAAAAGCGGATAATTTGAAATTTCAGATTCAGATATCAATATTAACTATCTGAACCTTCGGATATCCGATTTCCGGATATCCAAAAATCAAATAATCCGGTTTTAAACACCCATAACAAAACTTGAGTCAGTCTTGGTGTTGGTGTTGGTATAGTGGGCCATATGATATTATGAGTAGCTTGATTTCTATCAGGATATTATAAGTAGCTTGATTTATGTCAATATTCACGTTTTTAATGGGTAATATTGATTAATTGTTTCACTTCTGAAACCTGTATGGTTCGGTTCTGCCTAACTTTATAGGTGAACACTTTTTCATCGCAGATAATCTATCAACTTTAGACCACCCGTAGAGGGGGTTTTAGGGCGTTATAGAATCCTATAGCGCTGGGGAACACCCCCCGGACGCTATAGGGCGTTTTGGATGTGTGGCGTTGAATTTATAGCGGGCGTTGTAGAGATTGAATGTGGTGGATGTTTGTACCATTTGACCGTTGTCAAACGCTTCATTTGTTTAATTTATTTATTTATTTTTTTTACAAACTCTTTTATATATCACTACGCCAAAATATGCCTACGGCCACACAAAAAAAGTGTGACCATATGCCTTTCGCCACACTTTTTTTTTCCAGCTTAAGTGTGACCATAGGTCGAGTCATCGTAGGTATCATACGGCCACATTCACATTTAGTGGCCGTAGCACATAAAAAGTGTGGCTAAATGATACCAATATTTCTTTTTGAAATCAAGCATTCTGTCTATTAAATGTGACTAAAGAATAATAACGGCCACATGAAATTACTCTAAGTGTGGCCATTTTAGTTATATAGTCACTAAAAGTTTTGTTTTAGCCACATCAATTAAAAAAAATATGTGACAAAATGATTGTTTTAATAAGTTTTCCATCTATTAACTGTAGCTAAAAGGTAGGAATAGCAACATGAATTCACTATAAGTGTGGTCGTTTCTATTATATATTCACATGGATTTAATGTAAGTGTGGTCAAAAACTATTTATTGACACACGAAACAATTTTGTAATTATATGTGTGACTATATTCTAACTTTTGGTCACACATATTTATTTTCCTATGACATTTGCTATTATTCCGTCACATAAAAAAAGTGTGGCTATTGCTTAACTTTGGTGACACATAATTCGTTTTGTCTATGACATTTGGTATCATTCCGTCACACAAAAAAAAAACAAATGGAGGATAGTGTGACTAATGATTATATAAAGCCACTTGAAATATTGTAATTTTATCTATGGCTATTGTCCAACATTTGGTCACACGTATTTCATTTTACCCATGTCAATTGTTATTATTCCGTCACATAAAAATAAACAAAATTAAGATGGTGTGGCTAATAGTTATGTAAAGCCACATAAAATTTATTAATTTTGAGTGTAGTCATTAACTAATGCCCGACCACACATCTTTATTGTGAATCTATATAGCCATTTAATATTAATTTGTTTTTATTCAAAATAAAAACAATAGTAAATCATGAGAAAACATAAAAAATCAAATGATATTAACAATAGACCAAATCAATACATAAGTTTTCGATTTAAATGTTGAATACATGAACTTCTAATCAAACGTTATCTACATGAACCCCAATAGAGCTTTCATCACTCTTAGCAGCACTTGCAGCAACAGCAAACCCACCAATTCCAAATGCTCAACAACCTGCAGTCGTAGTGTCCAGCTGCATTCAAGACAAGCTTCGTTTCATGATGACCATACATTACTGATACGACTGCCATTTACCACCACCAGCAAAAGAAATTTTCCCTGTCCATTTTACAACCTCCTTGATCCACCCATTTTTTTCTATAGCAAGACACACATAGGTACATGTATGCGGATTTAATTTTTTTATACCTACAATTAGTTCCATCAACATAAGATCAAAAAGAACAGACACACATATTGAATATGAGAGCACTACTTACAATTTACACAAAGTTTAACTTTGAAGAAGGAAGCAACAACTAATAACACCACCAAGCACATATTTCCTGCACTATGAAAGACAGGACACAGTTTATAAGAGAAAGGTGATCAGCAAATAATATCATATTCATGTTATATGTACATGGAAGCAATAGAGTACGTGGAAGCATTTTATGATGATTTCTTTCCCTTTCTATGAGAAAACCATTATATGACGGTTACTTCTTCTTTCTCTGCAAGAAGTAACAACAAAACTGAAAACACCTAAAAGTAATTGGTTGATTGAATCAAAAGTTGAAGTTACGCACAAAATTTGAATAAAAAAACCATATTCTTTCCACGAAACCTTTGAACTCTCCCCATAAAAACTTAGGGCTTTGACTCGAACAGTATAAGAGTGGAAAAAGGTTGTTTGTTTACCTCGGGTCTGGTTCGTCTCCGGCGAACGTGGTCGGAGCTGCACGTGGTCTGGTTCGTCTCCGGCGGACGTGGTCGGAGCTGCACGTGGACTGGTTAAATATGTAGCAAAATATGGATATAATTTAAAATTACTTACGATTGAATTCCGGGAGGATCCCTATTCGCCCAAAAGGAACAAACCGCCACATTGGTGGCCGGACACGATGAGAACAAAGGACACGCGGCAGCGGTTGACGGAGAGAACAGATGCGGTGACGGAGACGACGTCGATGAAGATTTTTAGTCGTTGGAAGCTTCACCTTTACTAAATAGTTTCTTCATGGTGGTAGATCGTGTCGTGTGCAAGGAATTGATGGTGGTTATCGAGTTTTAATGGTGGTAGGGTTTTGAATATTAGGGGAAAGGAAAACGGGAGTAAATTATTATTAGAGTGAAGACGTCAATTGGGCCATTGGGGTGGGAGGGAAATAGAAATAATCGGAGGGAAAAACTTAAAATTTTGAAAAGTTTAAAAGTAAGGATTTTTTAGTGGCTACCCGAAACCCGAAGCATTTGGGACGGGTATACCTGATACCCGATGGGTATGGAATGAATTTGGTATTGAAAAAAAATATTTCACGGGTATGGGACGGGTATGGTATTAGGTGATACCTGACCCGATTACCCGAAACTCAATACACGTCTCCCGAAATATATACCCGAATACTTTTAAGTTTTATATATATCTTTTCTTAACTATTTTTTAGTAATGTTTCATTCTAATAGATTCATTATTTGAATAATAAACTTTTCGTCTAAAATATATATTCTAATAACATTATTATTTATATTTACATGCTATGAAATATATAAATTGTTTTCAAAATTCATACTATAATATATATTTACATATTAAATGTTTCAAAGATTATTATGGTGATGATAATATATATGTTACTTATTACAATTTCATATACTCTAGATTTCTTAAAACATAAGAGTATAAAAGAAAATAAAAAATATATATATACATGCAAATACCAACGGGTATACCCGATACCCGCAGGTATGCTTTATACCCGACGGGTAATGGGACGGGTATGGTATGAGATTTTATAACCGGGTATGGGTATGGTATTAGTTAAACCCGACCCATACCCGACTCGTTGCCATCCCTACTACTAAGGGTTTTAAATATGTGTGTTTATGAGTTGGCGGGTCTAAGCCAAACCAAACTTGAAAATTTTATATGACCCGAACCTGAAAATTTGTGTCAAACATAAGCACCAAAAGCTCATTTGAATATTCGTAAGTTAACCGAAACACTATTGGTTTGACAAATAAAATTTCTACATTTTTTCACTTAGGGTCTGTTTGGTACGGGGTAATGGAATGGATGAGGGAATGGAATGGACGAGGTAATGGAATGGGCAAGGTAATAGAATGGATCATTACCATTCCATGTCTTGTTTGGTTGCCATGTGGGAATGAAACAAAACATTACTTTGTGTTGTTGGATAAACAAGAAAAGACGAAGGAATAAAATCGGTGGTTAGTGGCGGTGGTGGTCAGTAGCGGTGATGGTGGGTGGTGATATGTTGTGGTGGTAGCGGCGGTGGTGGGTGGTCGGTGGCGGCGGTGGAGGCGACGGTGGAAGGTGGAGGTGGATGGCCATAATGGTGGGTGGGTGACGATGGTGAGTAGTGGCAGTGGTGGATGGCGGCGGCGGTGGTGGTGGTGGTGTGTGGCGGTGGCGGGATGGTGGATGGCGACGGCGGTGATAGGTGGTGGCGACGACGGTGGTGGGTGGCGGCAACGGTGGCGATGGGTGGAGGTGGATGGGGGTGATGGTGGGTGGGTGACGATGGTGAGTAGTGGCGGTAGTGGGTGGAGGAGACGGCGGTGATGGGTGGTGGTGGGTGGCGGCGATAGTGGTGGATAAAGGAAATTGTGGTGATGGTGCTAGGTGGTGGAGGCGGCGGTGGGTGGATGATGGTGGTGGGCGGCGGTGGGTGGTGTTGGATGGTGGTGACGGTGGGTGGGTGACGGTGGTGGCGGTGGTGGGTGGGTAAAGGTAGTGGTTGGTGGCAGTGGTGGTGGGTGGTGACGGCGGTGGTAGGTGGTGGCGGCGATGGAGGGTGGTGACGACGGTGGTGGTGGCGGTAGTGGTGGGTGGTGGCGATAGCGGTGGTGGGTGGTGACGATGGTGGTGGGTGGTGGTGGTGGTTTATGGTTTTGTTAGTAAAAGGGTGAATGAGGGATGAAATGAAAAAAAAAAACATGGGGGGTGGATGGAATGGTTTTGAGGGAATGGAATGCCTCGTAGAATGGGTGATTTCATTCCTTTAACCAACCAAACACACCATTTTTCATTACCTCGTAATGGTCCATTCCATTCCCCCTTTCATTCCATCATACCAAACGCTACCTTATAATATTACTTCAAAATTGTAATTTCACAAAAATAAAGTTATTATATAAAAGGTTATATTAAAACATATATGACATATTATTGTTTATTTTAATCCAGTAGGGCGTAATATGATCCAATAAGAGATGTATAATCCACTATCGTGTTATAATTTATTACAACTTGATATAACCCCTTACAACCTAATATTATATAGTAAAGCCCATAACCATCCAATAAGAGTCATTATAATTGGTAAGGCCCGTTATGGTATATTAATACATATATGACTTACTAATGTTCATTGTGATTCTTTAAGACTCAATATGGCTCATTAAGACACATATGATTTATTATTTCCAATGTGATCTATTAAGGCCTAATATGGTCCATTAAGCCCCAATATGATCCACTATCGTGTTATAATTCATTACAACTTGATATAACCCCTTACAACCTAATATTATATAGTAAAGCCCATAACCATCCAATAAGAGTCATTATAATTGTTAAGCCCCGTTATGGTATATTAATACATATATGACTTACTAATGTTCATTGTGATTCTTTAAGACCCAATATGGCTCATTAAGACACATGATTTATTATTTCCAATGTGATCCATTAAGGCCTAATATGGTCCATTAAGGCCCAATATGATCCATTAAGACATAATATTTATTGTTGCGCCCGTTGTGATACATTAAGGCCCAATATGGTCCATTAAAACATATTTGTTCTACTATTGCTTATTGTGATCCATTAACGACCAATATGATGCATTAAAACATATATATTCCATTGTTGCTCATTGTAATCCAATAAAGCCCAATATGACATATTAAGGCTATATTATCTAGTGTTGCCCATGGTGATTCATTACCCATGGAGTGCCCCGCCCCCTTAGGCTACAGGGCGTGGTTAACTAGTAGAGGCTTATGACCATCATCAAACTCAGCACTAGATTAGCATTCCCTTTCACCATATCTCTTTAGAGCTATCAAGGGGTGTGGTTCACTACCCTCCACCATCCCAAACTCTATTTATTTTTATTTTATAAAAAAAACACACACAAAATGAGATATGGTGTAATAAACTCGTGGGTTCGCTGAATTCTCCGTCATCATCGCTATCTTAATAAATTAAAACTTATAGTTTTTTAATAAATCATAATATTTATATTTTTAATAGTTTTATAAATACATCTATATTTTTGTTATTTTAAGGGCTGTTTGGTTGATTAAGTGCTAAATCATTAATATGTCTGAATGGTTAAGATGCTTTGAATGATTAAGTGGTGAATGGTTTAGCTATGCATAATGGTTCAACTCTTAACCATTTCATTTAGAGTTTTTTTAGGTTGAAACAAACAGTCTAAATGCTGAACCATCTAGAGCCTAATTAAGAGGCTACCAAACATCCCTTAGAGCATTCACATTTGGCCTCCCATTTTTTTGTGAGTGTATTCTCTAAATTATATGGGGTGGTTTTGAGGGGTTGTGGGTGAAGAAAAATGGGAATCTACTGTTTATTAGTAAAATGGAGGTTATTTAGGAATCTTTTGGAAAAAACATGAAACTGTATTTATTTTTTTAATATTTGTTGAAAGTGGAGGAGAGAGAAACTGTAATGATTTTAATATAATATGTGGTTGTGATTGGTTGTGAGAAAATAGAAGATGGGAATGCTGATGGGAATGCTTTTAGTTTGTGAAGGTGTCCAACACTTATAGCCTAGTTGGTTGAGGGCCTAAAGTTTCCTATGGGATGCTTGGGTTCAATTCCCACTAGCTACATTTGGAGGACATTGGTGGAGGGGAAATGAGGGATGACCCGACCATTGGCTTGGGTTCGAATCCTGATCCCGACCGGTTTTACCGATTATTTCACCGTCGTGCCTTTGAGCGGGTGAGTGGTCGGGATTTCCCGGGAATTGGTGGCAATTGGTGGCCCGGGTACTCTCGAATATCTGATTCGCCAAAAGGGTGCCCGAGAGTGCTTGGAATTGATTCGTTGGACGTTCAAAAAGTTTGTGAAGGTATAACTTTAATTTTATCCGCCTTTATCGGATCAGTTTCAATAAAACAGTAACGTCTAAAAAAGAAAAAAAAAAGTCAATTCCCTCCTAAAATTTTATTTCCCTCCACTATAATTTCATTCCCCCAACATCCAAAATCATTAAAAAAAAATTAACTGCATTACATGAAATTTTCTCTTAATTTTCACAGGAAAAATTGAATAATCTCTACACCTTTATCGGTATGACGCACTCATTCTCGCCGGCAGGGTTCCCAGCGGGAACTCTGATATTGAATTGCCTCCTTGTTCACGGAGAGATGATCAAGGTACAGCTACAATCGTTCCATACTCTTTCAATTGTTTTTCTGTTTATGAAATTGAATCGCCTGCATTGTTGATTATCTTCATGTTATTGTTATGATTTATTGTATGTTGTTTACTCTTTCGTATCCCTAATTTTGTTCACTTTTGGACTAAATTATACATTTCATTCTGGCTGCTTCACATAGGGTATACAAATTTATTTTCATCTAACATTTTGGCATCATGTATTTTTGTTATTCTTATGGTATGTTGTAAGTTTTTTACTGTTACGTATACCTAATTTTATTTCATACATATTGTGGTTTGTTGTTAATTTTTCCAGTTGCTTCACACTGCCTAGACAAATTTCTGGCAATTATACTTCGTATGTTTGGGCTCATATCCTTGGTAATTGATTTGGACGGGTATAGCTATGGGGAGGATATGTATTTGCAGATAACAACCTTGATGAAGGTATGATGAGTAGCGATGTTCCTAGGAAACCAGATGAGGCAAGGCTAGGCGCAGCAAAACCGTCTTGAGTATAGCAAGGCGCACTGAACTGGGAAAAAACTGGACCAAGACGGCAAAAAACCTGTCTGAACTGGCCAAAAATAGTTTAGAACAGTCTGAAACAGCCAAAAATCAGTCTCAATCAGCAAAAAACAAGTCTAGAACAGCTAAAAATGGCCTGGACTGGACGTGCGTCTTCCTTGCCTTTGGAGTGCGCTTTTGTAAGCGCCTTGCCTTGCACCTAGGTGACAAGCTCACCCTTTGCACCTTGAGTGCGCCTTGAGCCTTAAACTTCTTATAGTCAGTTTTACGTTTCAGATCCATGACGTTTACGTTGCTTATTTTGGACTAGATGTATTGCGGTCTCTACAAGGGATTCTTCGATCTCAGTAGAATTATATTTTTCAAATGTTTACTTAGTGTTGTCTACTAGGGTGCAAACCAGTAGCCAACTTGATGCTTACTATAGTTTATAGGAAAACTCATGAGGATGAAGTCCTATGAAGGATTGAGAGAATTACAAAAGACTAGTCAGGACATTTAATTGGCTAACAGATATATTATTTCTAGTTATTCACTTATTCTCTTGAGCCAGTTCATGTCTTGTGTTTGCTCTGTACAGAGGTCATTGGATGCAACACTTTGTGTTTTAGCTGTCTTGAGTCCACACCAGGCCTAAGGATATTTTCCAAAATAGGATCACTATAAAGTGGAAAGATAACTCTAGTTTAGATTGGGCATGTTGTCTTGTTTATGTGAGATTTTTAACTTTTTTGAACCCAACCCGACTGACTCGTTTTAACAAAGTATAAATTTTAGTTTTTTTTTCTCTTTTACTTGTAAATACTAAAAAAGAAGCCTTTTTTGAACCCAACCTGGCTCGACCCGACCCGGCCCGAAACCCGTATTGACCCTGTCCGGCTCGAACCGATACAACACTTTTTTGAATTGACGCGTTTTGACCCACGACCCATCTCTTTTACATGTAAATACTAAAAAAGAAGCCTTAATGGGATGTTTTGTTTGATTTCTGATATCTTAATCCTTAGACTTTTAGCAGGGCCCATGTTTGTTAAATTTTGTTGCTCAATAGTCTCTTGTCCATATTATATGATCACCATTTGTTATTTGTGTGTGCATCAGCCTAAGCATTTGCTTCTAGTGCTTGCAAATGTTCATGTTCTATTGATTTCAAAACCTGATCCGTAGTCAAGTTCAATCGCATATAAATTAATTATGCAGTAAGTTTTCACATTAGCTAATATTTCACATTGTTACACTCACCTTCAAAATTGCTGCTTACACCCAATATGTTTTAAGAGAAGGCTTCAAACTTTTATCTTTTATCTTTTCTCCTTATTCTCATTATCACATCAACGAACGAAGTTGATTTTACTACTTTATGTTAACTTGCATATTGTTTTTGTAGATTCTTGACTGGGCTGAGGCAATTCCTAAATTTTTGGCGACCTTGTGATCTATATGTCAACTTTCCTTGAACGGACGTATGAAAGTGTCAAGCAGGTAATGAACAACTAATAGTTGGAGATCAAGATGAGTAGATAGGTCATTCTTTTAGTATTGTAATTGACACTTTGTGTTGGCTATATTATTATATGAATTTAGACAACCATGTAAAAGTACATCATTTGACTATATTTTTATGGTTCAACTTGAGTGAATGTGTATAGCAATTGAGTTTCTCTTACAAAGCTGCAAATATGCAAATATCATATATCATCTCGTCACAAATAAACAACGTGATGATGGTGTGACTAATAGTTATGTAAAGCCACATAAATTTTGTAATTTTAAGTGCAGCTATAGTCTAGTCTTTAGTCGCACATATTTCCCATTACATTTGCTATCATTCCGTCACACAAATATAACAATGATTTTTTTTGTAAAGCAACATGAAATTTTGTATTTTGACGTGTGATTATTGTATAACTTACGGTCACACAAAATAATATATGTGGCCATATGTAATAGCTTTTAGCCACAACATCAAATAAATACTGTGGCAGTAGATCACATTCGGACACACTTTTAAGGCTTGTCATATGTTTTTTTTTTTTGGATTTCTATACCTTCAGTCACATATACAAACTTTAATCATGTCCATTTATTACTTTTAGCCACACATAAATATTTCATCGTGACAATTTATTACTTTTAGCTACATATAAAAACATAAACTGTGACCATAAAATAGTTATACTTATTATTTTTTCTCTTTTACCAAGAGACTAATAAACAATGCTCTTTGGTCACACAAACTCGTAAGTGGCCATATGTTTTAGCTTTAGCTACATCATTAAAAAATTATTGTGGCAGTTGGTCACATTTTGTCACACTTATCTAATGTGGCTAGTAAATGTCACAATTTTTTCTTAAAGTGTGACTAAAGGTTTTGAAAATATGTGTTCTTCGTCACGTAAAAAGAATATTGTGGCCGTAGATCACATTTGGCCACACCTTTTCCACTGTGGCTACTAAATGTCACGGGTTTTTCTTAAAGTGTGGCTAAAGGTTTTAAATAGTTATGCAATGGTCACATGAATAAATAAGATGTGTGGCTAAAAGTAGGTTGTAAGATTTTGAAATGTGAAAAATGACATTTAGCCACACATTTAAACAAAACTGTGGCAGGGCGATTTGAGAATATGTGTGGCCGTAGCCACTTTTTCACGTAGTGTATATATATATACACATACAACATACTTAAACACCACAAACACATACACTTTCAACAAAAACAAACCCAAAAACAAACCAATGGTCGCGTGGACTAATCGGGATCAACTCCATTTGGTGACGGCGTGGATCAAGACTAAAGAGAACCCGCCATACAATGGGGCGTCTTTTTGGCAAAATGTCTTGGACGAGTACAACCAACTTACCCAAACGAACAACCGTAACGTCGATCAGATCTATAGTAAGAGGTCTGCCATACAACTTAACTGTAGGAGACGGCATACCGTCTATGAAGCGACGATGGAGGCGCACCCTGGCGTTGGCGAACAGATGGGAATTCAACTCACGCATGACGCTTATCGGCAACGCTACGTAACCGACTTCCACATCACCAATCTTTTGTCGTGGTCTATGATGCGTTTTTACTATGTTTAATGTTTAATGTTTCTGCTTTAATGTTTAATGTTTAGGCTTTATTTTCTTATGCTTTGGTTGTAATGTTTAATGTTATGCTTTAAAGTTTTAATGTTTAGTGTTTTATTTTATAAAGCATTACATAAACACCTTAATATATAAACACATAATACATAAACATATTAATACGTTACATAAAACACATTACACAAATCCTAAATTTCTTATTACACATAATCCTAAATTACCGAGTCCTAAACTAGTTATTAATTCGTTACATAAAAACACATTACACAAACACATAATATTAAAACCTAAACCCCCCACTATGGGGAGTAGTTGTCCCAGACCTCCAGCGTATACGGTGGACATGAAACAGAACGGTCGCTATCGCGACCATCCAACCTCGCATCCGAGGGGATGCGGCAAGGAGAAGAAGTTTCTCCCTAGTAGTAGTAGAAGCGTTTTTCTTCCATAATGTGTCTAACTGTTTCTAACTCCTCCTCATATGGCTCACGGGGAGGAGGGGAGGGTGTAACCTGGTAGTGGGGGTGGGTGTAACCTGGTGGTGGGGGTGGGTGTAATCTCGCTACACCGGGGTATGGGTGTCGTCAACCATAGAAGGTTGAATTCCCGCTCAGCCATGGCATAATCCAGGACCCACACCAACTCCTCATCAGTTAAATCCTCATCTGCTTGAGTATGAGGAGGAGGAGGAAGAGATAAAATTCTTGGTTGTGCAGGAGGAGGAGGATAAAACCAACGTTTTGGAGGAGGAGGAGCACGAGGAGGAGGAGGAGGAGGAGGAGAGAAGGTCGGTTGTGCAGGAGGAGGAGACGAAAATTGTAGTCGCCGAGGCCGACCTCAGCGAGTGTACGTCCTGAGATCAGACGGTCCGGCAGCTTCGTTAGCATAACCGCCACCCATATCTTTCATTGGTTTGAGGAGGACGAGGAGTTGTGACTGAGATTGAGTTTTGGCCTTGTATTTATTAGGGTAGAAATTAAAACGGTTGGGGGGGGGGGAACGTTTGAAATTTAAACGTTTGGAGGAAAATGTTTGAAATTTAAACGTTTGGGGGGAGGACGTGTGAAATTCAAACGCTTGAAATATAAATGTTGGGAGGGGGGAATTTAAAATTCAAACGTTTGAAATGGGGGGAAACCGTTCCAAATTCAAACGTTTGGAACAGTTTCCGTTTGAAATTCAAATGTTTAAATGTATTTTTTATTTGTTTAATAAATAATATTTTTTTAATATTTTATTAATTTAATAATTTTTCGGCCTATATTTTTATTATTATTATTATTTTTACTTTTATTAATATTATTATTTAAATAAGAAAAGAAATAATTAACCAATTATTACTCAATCATTTATAAAGCCCTATAACCGCCCTTCCCACTACACCCTCTTTTTCCATAAAGCCCCATAACCCCTCTTCTATTACTTCTTAATATTTTAATACCCATAAATCCCCATAAGCCTTCACCACTACACATGAACTTAGAACACTTTCTTTTAGGGTGGATGGAGTGGTGGGTGATTCTATCACACCATCGCACTATCTTACCCAATACCATTTTATCATATCATTTTTCTTACACCCCATCACATTGATCACAAAACACTGATAGTGAATGATTGTATCACACTTTAATTTTTTTAAATAAAAATAAAAACATTACATTAAATAAAATAAAAAAGTTACATTAACTAAAAAAAAATAAAATAAACATAAAAAAAACTAAAGAAAAAAACATAAAAGTAGAAAAAAAAAGTTAACGACCCAACCCCACTTGTGACAAATTTCACGTTTTCGTTCGATGAGAATCGACTTGTATGGTTCTTTGCCGTCATCGTGCGATGAGAATCGACTTCTATCGCTTGGTGTGTAGGTTATGGGATTGGTGGAGCGTCTTAATGATACCTAGCCGGTTCGCCTAAATTAGACCGAACAATTGGTTTAAACTTTCGCTTTGTAGCCGATTGTTTCTTGCTCGATCATTCCATTTTTTTAGATTGAATTTCTTTTGAATGAGGTTTGTTTAATTGTTTGAAATATTGTTTGATTGTTGTGGTATTATTTTTGGTTCAAAAATGAGTTTATATAGTGGGTTAAATTACTAAAAAAAAAATTATAACGGTTAGCTGAAACGGTCTGCTGACCGTTGGCTAACGTTCATTTCACTGTGATGAACATCAAAATATTATGGAATCGCGGCCGTGATAAAATGGGTGGTGCGGTGTTCGCGAGCATCACAAACATCACGGGTGGCCATCATGGACCACCCCGCCCACCCTTAGAGCATGTAAAACATTATTCATGGTTTTATTATCTCAATCTTTTTGATAACATTGTTGAGATACACGGAAAAAACACGATCTTCTAATATATTTTTGGGTATTGGATTTTAATATTCTAAACTTTCACCCATTACTTCAAAAATTTACAACAACGATCCCAACTTTCAATGTATTGGCCGACAATGAACCTTTGTTAACCGAGAAATAATTCAGTTCGTGGATGATGACGTGGCATGCCATGTCAGCGTCCACGTCATCATCCATGCCCGTGCTAGGATGCCACTTCATCATCCACGTCAGGGTGGACATGCCACGTCAGCGTCCACGTCATCATCCACTAACTGAGTTAGTTATCAGTTAACAAAGGTTCATTGTTGGCTAATATATTGAAAGTTGGGATCGTTGTTGAGAATTTTTAAAGTACAGATTATTACTGGCCATTGGATGAAAGTTTGGATTATTAAAATTCAATACGCCTATATTTCAAAATACATATTGCTGATTCTTTATCAGAAGATACACAATATTGTCATTGACAAAAGTTATGAAATGGTCACACAATATGTAACTTTAGTAACCATGTGTTAAGACACAATTTGAACGCAAACAATAGAGCGATATTGTTAAAAATTTTAGAATAAAATACAAAAAGAAATGGAACAACAATTACAATAATGCAGTGTCCTTACAATACGTTTACCCTTCACATAAATAAAACGCGGGGAACAAATTGAAGTAGAAAGTTTAGGATCTTGTTTGACAGCGTTCGCTTAAAACCAATATAGCTTTCCGGCCACAAAGAACTTGTATTGCCAACGTTAACCACGAAGCCTAAAATTCAATACGAAACAGGTGTTGTGTGTTTAAGTATCTTTGAGAGCATACTAAGTGATGTACTGATGTGCCTTAAATAATATGTATAATTCACGTCTAGATGCTTAAAATCTTAGCTGTTTATATTGAAAATCTGGTAAGAACTGTTACATAATCATGTTTCCTAGTGAAACACGGGTTTTAAAGCAATTAGAAGAGAATTGTGAAGTGTTGAGCTAGAGGTGAAAAGTCAAATTAAGTCAAGAAATACAATCAACGTATGGCCCGTATAGGTCATTAGCATAGCCCGCACCCACATGTCGACTTAATGGTTGGACCTGGGTTACGTCCAAGTCCTATGGATGAAGGTACGACCCGTAACCATAGAGTATACCACATATAGTGTGTTCATTTAAAAACCTAAAATCAGCCTTTATCGGCAAAGTTGCGACCACATCATGAGTTATCTTTTTCTGGGAATCTGTAGAAATTTAGGGTTTCAATAAACTCAACAATCAAACAACTGAGCCAACATAAACTCAACCAAGAACTCAAAGATGTAGGCGACGAAAACGTGACAAAATCTTATTTAAACCAACCTAGAAAATGTTCCCCCCAATATACCCAGGATTCAACAAATCGAAGAATCCAGAAAGAACAATACAAAGATTATGACTACTGATTGTTCAGATCAGTTGTCACAACCCTAAGGAAAACAATATACAAACAGACTTACAGTGATTATCAAAATCACTGATGAAGACCACAAGACTCAACTAGAAACCCTAACAATTACAGAGAAAAAGATAGACGAAACAATAAACGAATGGATACAAATGAGAGAGAGAAAAAGTATTTATATGGTAATCTCGAAGCTTCTCCCAGCTCATCAGATCAACGAACCAGATTCATTTAATCTAACGGTTAATACTAATCCTCGAACAAATAAGCAGATCATGCCAGCTAAGTATCAACCATCATGGGCTGGGCTCAACTTTACATAACTCAGCCCACCATCCTGCAAGCCCAATTAACCTGCAATAGAATAAGCCCAAACATAACAAGACCAAAGTCCAATAACTTATAGTAATTGAATTACAAATACCATGACTATTTTCAACATCCCCCCTTAATTCAATTACTAAACATATCAGTTAAACCTAACTGATTACACAAATTCTCATGTTAAGATGCATAGAGACCTTTTGTAAAAATGTCAGCAATCTGCTGACTTGAATCCACCTTTTTAATTTCTACAAAGTTGCTACTAACTTTCTCTCTCAGAAATTATAGGTCCAGTTTAAAGTGTTTTACCCTTTCATGAAAAACTGGATTCTTAGCAATAGAGATAGCAGACTTGCTATCACAAAACAATTTCAAAGGCAATTTAGACTCAATACCTAACTCTCTTAAAGCATTTGACAACCAAACCATTTCACAAGTAGTTGAACATAAAGCCCGGTATTCGGCCTCAGCACTAGACCTTGAAACAACACTTTGTTTCTTACTTTTCCATGATACCAAGTTGGAACCCAAAAATACACAATAACCTGTAACTGATCTACGCGTTTGTAAACATTTTGCCCAATCTGCATCTGAATATGCAGAAAGCACAAAATCCTCACCTTTTTTAAATAACAAACCCTTACCAGGTGACATTTTAAGATACCTTAACAGCATTAGTGCAATATGCAACACTGCTTCAGTTGCTTTATGCATGAATTGGCTTAAAAACTGAACAGCATAGCATATATCAGGCCTAGTAAGAGATAAGTATATAAGTTTGCCAACAAGTTTTTGAAAACCTGTTACATCCTCAATATACTCCTCAACCATAGCACTTTTCATGGACAAAATATAATTTTGTTCAATAGGTATACTAACAGGTTTGCATCCTAAATACCCAAATTCACTCAACAGATCCAAACAATACTTTCTTTGGTTAAGACAGATAGACCCTTCAGAATACAACACTTCAATACCTAGGAAGTATTTTAACCTACCTAAATCTTTTATTTGAAAACATTCTTTTAAAAAGACTTTGACTTTATTAATCTCAGACTCATTATTCCCAGTGACCACTATATCATCTACATAAACTAGTAGAACAACAAACACACCATTACTTGACTTAACAAACATTGAGTAATCACATTTACTTTGAATAAAACCAATACTAATGAGAACCTCTACAAGTTTCTTATTCCACTTCCTAGGGGCTTGCTTTAACCCATACAATGATTTAACAAGTTTACACACCTTAGACTCATTATTAGAAGAATAACCTTCAGGAAGTGTCATATACACATCCTCAGTTATTGACCTATACAAGAATGCGTTATTAATGTCTAACTGAAATAAGGACCAACCATTTTGTACAGCTAAACTGATCACACATCTAACAGTAACCATCTTTACAACAGGAGAAAAGGTTTCTCGAAAGTCTATACCCTCTCTTTGGTTGTAGCCCTTGGCTACTAATCTAGCCTTATACCTTTCTACTTCACCATTTGACTTATACTTGACTTTGTACACCCACTTACACCCAATAGCCTTCCTATTAGGAGGTAAGTCAGTAACAAACCAAGTATTGTTTCGGTATAAGGCCTCGATCTCACTATTCATAGCCTCGACCCATTTAGAGTCTTTTGAAGCTTCATAATAAGATGCAGATTCAGACACTTTATTAATGTTGGACACAAAACATAGATTTTCACTAGACAAATTTGAATAGTTAACACATTTATCTATACCATACTTAATTTTTCCATCTAAGACAAAATCATTCATATGTTTATTCACAAATTCAGACCCATTGTCACTCCTAAACACCTTAACAAGTTTAGAAAATTGAGTTTTTACCATTTCATAAAAACTAACCAAATTTTCAAACACTTCTCCTTTACCTTTTAACAAATAGACCCACACTGATCTAGAATAATCATCCACAACAGCCAAGAAATACCTATACGCTTCCCTACTAGTGATCTTATAGGGTCCCCATACACCAAGATGTACAAGATCACCTACACTTGTTGACTTATGATCACTAATGGGAAATGGCACTCTAACTTGTTTTGCCTTATGACACACATCACAAGGTTGAGACTCAGACATACCAACATTAAGAGTATCTTTTAAAACAACAAGGACCTGACTAGAAGGATGTCCTAGCCTACTATGCCAAAGACTATGGTCACTAACACTATTAAAACAGACATTACTAAGACTCACTTTATCTCCAACAAAATATAAACCATCATGCTGTCTACCAGTCACCAGGACTCTCTTTGAGTTGGAATCCTGGACAGCACAAGTGTGTTCATTAAACAATACATCTAACTTGTTATCCTTAGCAAGTTTATGCACAGAGACCAGATTGACACAATAATCAGGGATATACAGAACATCAGTTAACACAACACCATTAGCAAGTTTGATGTCACCTATTTTTGTTACTTTGGCATTAGTCCCATTTGGATGCCTAACTTCCATATTATATTTAGAAACATATACACAGTTTATTAAGTGTTTATCATTTCCCACCATGTGCTGATTAGCACCAGAGTCCATTATCCAACCCAAAAATAGAGCAAGTTTTAACATACTAGAACAACTAGAAAAGTTTTTAAACAGATAAGACAACTTGTTTAACACAGACATACTTGAAAAACCATTAACAACCACAGACTCACCTCCAACATTAGAACATTGAGGATCTCCCCCTGATTTCTCACTAATCAAATTCATCAGCTTTGAAATCTGTTCAGATGTAAAAGGTGAACCAGAACTAGAACTAGAAGCAGCATTAGCACACACATTGTTATTAGACATCCCTGTTTTATTATTATTGAAAACATTGTTATTACCATACTTGTTTGTTTGATTAAATGGTCTTTTCTTAAAACCAGGAGGATATCCAACAATTTCAAAACATCTGTCAACAGTATGTCCAATCATGTTACAATGTGGGCACTTAAGATTAGGATTAGGTCCCCTATTATTACTATTGAACCTTCTCCTATTATCAACAACTTGATTAGACTTAGCAGAAAAAGAGACATTTGATCCCTTAGACCCATTGCTAGTGCCTCTATGAGACTCCTCTCTAGAGACAATAGCAAATGCTGTCTTTACTGAAGGTAAAGGATCACTTGTCCACAAAGTAGTCCTAACAGGTTGGTTTATCTCATCAAGCCCCATTAGGAATTGCATGAGTTTAATAAGAGAATTAAAATCATTGAATTCCTTTGAAGCCTGACAAGTATACATAGGTAATTGAACTATAGAATCAAACTGCTTCCACATTGTATTCAACTTATGATAATATTCAGCAACTGAACTACCATTTTGAGATAGACTATTAATTTTCTGATGTAGATTAAACATGACACAACCATCTACTCTATCATATGTTTCTTTCAAATCAAGCCAAACATCTCTAGCATACTTGGAAAACACTTGTCCTAGATATAACTCTTCACATACAGAATTGATCAACCAAGACAGAACAACAGAGTTACACCTATCCCACTGACTAGCAAGAACATCATCAAACACAGACTTAACACATGTACCATCTATGAAACCCATTTTATTTTTAGCTTGTAAAGCCAGTTTCATAGAATTAGCCCAAACTGAATAGTTTTCAGTGCCTTTTAGTTTAATGCTAATAATTGACAAACTAGAAGTATCACTAGGATGAAGATAAAGAGGGTCACTAATATCAAGTTTGCTGACCAAAGTTGGATCAGGTACTTGATTATGACCATCTCCACCTCCACCACCTGAATTAACAACATCACCCATGATGAACAAACAAATAAACCACACAGACAAGAATGAAGAACAAGAACAGAACACAAACCAATCCTAGAAGAACGAAGCTGAGTCAGTGTACAGATAGTGGATTCATCACTCAAAAGGTGTCCACCCAGTTCTTAACTCAGGAGTTATTTTATTATCTATATGTATATATCTATATACGTATATAACAGCACACAGACCAAGAACAAACAAAACACACTTAATCAGATAACCAAACAAGACACCAACAATTGGCACTATACCGGTCCACCCAAACCCGGTCAATTGCTTCTAGACACAACAACAAAAGATAACAGAAAAGAACGATCTCACAATGGGGGGAACCCAAGTTAGGGTTTCGCCAATCCCACAACCAACACCTTCACTTAGGGTGCTGTGTTATGGGAGTAATTGTAGCTATAAACATCCACTCCAATAGCTCCAATATAGATCCAGGCCAACAACAGTTGTCAACAACACAAACCTGCAAACAAATCACAAATAATAGACAAAGAATGGTGATAGACCAGATCTATAAAAATCAGACAAGATCTATCACACCAGAATGAAATAAGGACCAGATCTAGAAAGATCAGATCCCTAACAACTAAACCAAAGAACAGCGGAAGACGATACAAGACCAATAAACCAGGATCAAGAGCCTTATGGCTCTGATACCATGTAGAAATTTAGGGTTTCAATAAACTCAACAATCAAACAACTGAGCCAACATAAACTCAACCAAGAACTCAAAGATGAAGGTGACGAAAACCAACCCAGAAAATGTTCCCCCCAATATACCCAGGATTCAACAAATCAAAGAATCCAGAAAGAACAATACAAAGATTATGACTACTGATTGTTCAGATCAGTTGTCACAACCCTAAGGAAAACAATATATAAACAGACTTACAGTGATTATCAAAATCACTGATGAAGACCACAAGACTCAACTAGAAACCCTAACAATTACAGAGAAAAAGATAGACGAAACAATAAACGAATGGATACAAATGAGAGAGAGAAAAAGTATTTATATGGTAATCTCGAAGCTTCTCCCAGCTCATCAGATCAACGAACCAGATTCATTTAATCTAACGGTTAATACTAATCCTCGAACAAATAAGCAGATCATGCCAGCTAAGTATCAACCATCATGGGCTGGGCTCAACTTTACATAACTCAGCCCACCATCCTGCAAGCCCAATTAACCTGCAATAGAATAAGCCCAAACATAACAAGACCAAAGTCCAATAACTTATAGTAATTGAATTACAAATACCATGACTATTTTCAACATCCCCCCTTAATTCAATTACTAAACATATCAGTTAAACCTAACTGATTACACAAATTCTCATGTTGAGATGCATAGAGACATTTTGTAAAAATGTCAGCAATCTACTGACTTGAATCCACCTTTTTAATTTCTACAAAGTTGCTACTAACTTTCTCTCTCAGAAAGTATAGGTCCAGTTCAAAGTGTTTTACCCTTTCATGAAAAACTGGATTCTTAGCAATAGAGATAGCAGACTTGCTATCACAAAACAATTTCAAAGGCAATTTAGACTCAATACCTAACTCTCTTAAAACATTTGACAACCAAACCATTTCACAAGTAGTTGAACATAAAGCCCGGTATTCGGCCTCAGCACTAGACCTTGAAACAACACTTTGTTTCTTACTTTTCCATGATACCAAGTTGGAACCCAAAAATACACAATAACCTGTAACTGATCTACGCGTTTGTAAACATTTTGCCCAATCTGCATCAGAATATGCAGAAAGCACAAAATCCTAACCTTTTTTAAATAACAAACCCTTACCAGGTGACATTTTAAGATACCTTAACAGCATTAGTGCAATATGCAACACTGCTTCAGTTGCTTTATGCATGAATTGGCTTAAAAACTGAACAGCATAGCATATATCAGGCCTAGTAAGAGATAAGTATATAAGTTTGCCAACAAGTTTTTGAAAACCTGTTACATCCTCAATATACTCCTCAAACTTAGCACTTTTCATGGACAAAATATAATTTTGTTCAATAGGTATACTAACAGGTTTGCATCCTAAATACCCAAATTCACTCAACAGATCCAAACAATACTTTTTTGGTTAAGACAGATAGACCCTTCAGAATACAACACTTCAATACCTAAGAAGTATTTTAACCTACCTAAATCTTTTATTTGAAAACTTTCTTTTAAAAAGAATTTGACTTTATTAATCTCAGACTCACTATTCCTAGTGACCACTATATCATCTACATAAACTAGTAGAACAACAAACACACCATTACTTGACTTAACAAACATTGAGTAATCACAATTACTTTGAATAAAACCAATACTAATGAGAACCTCTACAAGTTTCTTATTCCACTTCCTAGGGGCTTGCTTTAACCCATACAATGATTTAACAAGTTTACACACCTTAGACTCATTATTAGAAGAATAACCTTCAGGAAGTGTCATATACACATCCTCAGTTATTGACCCATACAAGAATGCGTTATTAATGTCTAACTGAAATAAGGACCAACCATTTTGTACAGCTAAACTGATCACACATCTAACAGTAACCATCTTTACAACAGGAGAAAAGGTTTCACCAAAGTCTATACCCTCTCTTTGGTTGTAGCCCTTGGCTACTAATCTAGCCTTATACCTTTCTACTTCACCATTTGACTTATACTTGACGATGTACACCCACTTACACCCAATAGCCTTCCTATTAGGAGGTAAGTCAGTAACAAACCAAGTATTGTTTCGGTATAAGGCCTCGATCTCACTATTCATAGCCTCAACCCATTTATAGTCTTTTGAAGCTTCATAGTAAGATGCAGATTCAGACACCTTATTAATGTTGGACACAAAACATAGATTTTCACTAGACAAATTTGAAAGAAAATTAAAAAAATTGCCATGTGAAATTGGTGAGTGGTGTCAATGCTGAAGCTTGAAGATCAAATCGGCGGGGGCAGAGCTCAATGTTTTCATATCGGTGAGGGTTGGAAAATCAAATCTGTAGGGCTGGCAAATCGTGTCTTAACAGGTTTAACAAGTCACTAGCTACGTGAACAACACAAGTTCTAAACTTGAACACAACTTTTTAACTACTTTATACTGCATGTTTATAACACACATATATGTTTTATGTACCAACAAAGATATATGATGAATCACATCATCCTAATTCTATTTATTTTAACAAAAAGTAAAATTTCACATAGTGTACTTTTTAGTTAATATATTTAATCGTGTATTAAACAGGTTACCTATTGCCAGCCCATTGAGGCCGGACTCAATCCACATAAAAATTACATAGGAAAATCGCAAACCTCCACCATTAAGCCAAAAATAACGATAGGGGTCGCGACACCCCCTGCCTTCGATAACCTTCGCCACTGAGTGGTATTAATACGATTCATCCAACCGGTATTTTAATAGTGTATGTATGTATATATTTTTGTTTTTTACTAACAATAACAATGTTATACTTTTATAAATAACTAGATTATATCCCGGATGTTTTTCAGGATAGACAAATCTAATATTAAGTGTTAAAATATGTGTTATGATGTAACATACAAATTAATTTACTACAATATAAGAAAACAACCATTTTAATCATTTGAATTAGAATGAAAAAGAAGATATATATTTGGATGTAGAGGAGAGCTAGAAGCAACCGGCGGTGGTCATAAAAGCAAAATTCATATTTACTTGTTCGAACATGATTAGTGACTTGCCTATACATAATTAATGAATTACTTGAACATATTGTGTTTTTTCCTACATGAATAAAAATCTACAAAAAAATTGTTTTTTTCGTTTTTTTATATAGCACTATGGTATTTGTTAGAAAGATAATAAAACGCTCGTTAATTTGACGTAATTTTTTTCTTTAAAAAGTCTCTTATATAAAAGTTATTAACATTTAAAAATTTGAGAAGAACATTTGGAGGAGGAAGAGGTTCATGAAATGATTGGAAGATTGAAGATCGAATAACTAATTGATAAATGAAATAAAATTGAAAAAAAATTGCCATGTGAAATTGGTGAGTGGTGTCAATGGCGAAGCTTGAAGATTAAATCGGCGGGCGCCGAGCTCAAATATTTCGTTTCAGTAGGGGCTAGAAGATCAAATCTGTAGGTTAACAAATCGTGTCTTAACAGGTTTGACAAGTCACTAGCTACGTGAATAACACAAGTTCTAAACTTGAACACAAATTTTTAACTACTTTATACTGCATGTTTATAACACAAATATATGTTTTATGTACCAATAACAATATATGATGAATTACATCATCCTAATTCTATTTATTTAAAAAAAGTATAATTTCACATAGTGTATTTTTTAGTTAATATATCTAATCGTGTATTAAACAGGTTACCTATTGCCAGCCCACGGAGGCCGGACTCAATCCACATAAAAATTACATAGGAAAATCGCCAACCTCCAAAACTTTTACCCTATTTGACCTATTTGAAAAAGATAATGTTACTCATATCAACCCATTAATTTAAAACACACTTTTGAGTGAGTTTTACTCTATTTGACACGTTTGAGAAGATAAACATTACCCATAGCGACCCTGTAGATGAATATTACCCAAATTAACCCGTCTATAGGTAAAAGAAACATTACCCAAATTGACCCACTTATAAGTCCAATGAACATTATCCAAATCAACCAGTTAGAAGAACACTTTAGGCGACTTTACCCAACAATGCCCGACTTCAAAAGTCAAAATATGTACATTGGACACGATTATGAGACTAAGACCTATTGTAAAATATGGATATTATGTGGTTAAATTTATGCTACCTAATAACATAGGTTTTGACCAAACAAAAAAAAAAAAAACTAATTGGTTATCTCTTAAAAGTAAAAACTTACCACAACATGATCTCGTTCAGCTGTTAACATAGTAAATAAGTAGTATATGATTATGAGTTTTGACATTTGACTTTTAAAATCATATATAGGTTGCATATATATAGAAAAATTACCCACGCTATGTCGTGGTGTTATTTTTAAAATTGTTTTCGTTATGCACATGTGAATTGTTTTATGGCTCTCGTGAATATATTACAAAAGATGAGTCGAACGTATTAAAACTTAGTTTAGTTACGTTGCAAGCTAACTTGTTGAAAAACCCTTTCCGGTTGCCAAGTACTAAAGTTGAAACATGGACACATGGTACAAGAACGATTGAAGGGCTTGCATCGAAAGTTCTAAAAGCGTACACCAACATTGCATCCAAAAAAATCAATCATAACTTTGCTGAAGAAAAATAAAGATCCATTCATATATAAATGCAATTGAATCCATTGATAAAAGTCAAATTTTTACAAAAACTTACGCACAGACACAAATACAATGGGTTGAGAAAGTAGCAAAACTCTACCAAGCAAATGTATAGAAGAAACAGTGTCTACACATATGAAAATCATATTAATAGCGAAGTCGCAACACATCAATTATATATATATATATGGTAGGGTAGGGTTCAAATAGGAACCATAGCTTAAGTAGGAACCATAGGAACCACTTTATAACCATTGATCTCTAATGGCATGATTGTAAATAAGTAAAACATTAATTAATTGTTTATTTTAATCAAAGGGTATTATTGACTTTTGTTCAATATGCTTAGGTAATTAAGTCTAAATTTGTAACTGGATAATTATTAACCCCCATTTATTATACTCAAACCCTATAAAATCTCCCTATCAGTTTTTTTATTTCATTCATCATCATCGACATATATATACATTGGCGTATATTAGTTTCTTTTTTGTTTTTTCATTCATCGTGAACGCATATATACATTCATGTATATCAGTATATTTTCTCATTTACCATCATTATCGACACTGATATACGTTGTTGTATACCAGTTTCTTTTTTTGTTTTTTCATTCATCGTCATCACCTTTAAGGTTCGGTCTCTTATCCTCTTTATGTAATATACACCAATGTATACTATACACTGGTGTATAGGCATTTGGCTTGTTCATCCTCACAACGGTTATGTCTGTTATCATCTTTATGTAATATACACCAACGTATAATATACACTAGTGTATATGCATTTGAAAATATAAAAGCGTCTCCTTCATTTTGACGTGATAATCCTAATTAGGGTTTGGTCGCTTAACCCTAAATGTAATATACACCAACGTATATTATCAAAAAAATACATAACCTCAATGTACTGCACATTCAATTCAAAGAAATTATGCAATTGATCTAATCTAACCTAACAAAATCATTACAAATACAATTCCAATTGATTATACATTTGGATCTAACAAAAACAAAAATAAATACCTAATACATCCGAGCAATTGAAGATTAAAAATAATAACGATTGATTAGTTTGAAAAAAAAATATATCAAAAACAGAAAATACATACATGTATACGAATTGTTGATTAGGGTTGTTCTTCAAGATAATGATCGTAATAGTGGTTGAGAGTTTTAAGGAAACCAATCAATTCTTATTTAGTAACTGCTTTGATTATAAATTCTAATTATAATAAAAAGCTAATTAATTAAAAGTATATTTACACTAATACCTTCTAGATCAAAATAAAAAATGGATGGCTCATATTGGTTCTAAGTTCCTAACTAGGGTATTGGTTCCTATTTGATCTTATTCCTATATATATATATATATAGGGGAAGGTTCAATAGAGAACTCATAATTAGGGAGAGAACTCGAGAACTTCTATCTATTCAATCTATAATTTCAACCCAAAATCTTATCATAGATCTACAGATCTCCTTCCATATTCAAGATTATTTACAATGATTTACAGCAGATCTCCTTCCATATTCAAGCATATGATGTTGTATTTCATCTTTCTCAATCGATCATCATGTCAATCGATGGTTAGTTTTCATGATTTTAAATCTGTAGCTTTATTCTCAATCGATTCAATATATATATTGTTTTTTGTGTAGATTTGTTAAGTTCTTATGTTTTGTTGTTATTAAATCGACTAGATACATAATCCTATTCGAGTCCAAACATTGTTGTGATGATCACAGATCTACATAAGATTTGATGTTAATTGAGGAAAAAACATACATTGGTTGATGATTATGAAGATACAAGCTCGATTAAACCTGCCTCTTCGATTTCTTTTACTCCTTCATATGATAACTTGAAATTTTGCTGGAGTTGAACCTTGAGGTATATAATTTGCTTAATATATTGCATATGTGTATTATAGTGTTGCTAAACATCAATATGTTCATAAGTATTACACGTATGTATTACATTACATTATTATGTTGTATATGTGACACTGCATCAATAATGTTTGAACATGTTTATGATGTTATTATGTTGTATATTACTCGTTGTTTTAAACAACATATAGGTTTGTGTTTTTTAGTTACGTACTGCACATGTGCAATACATCCGGATTGTTACTACTCTATTTTTTCAAACATAGATATATTTGTTAAAAACTTATGTATTGCGCATGTGCACTACATTCGTTATGGCGTTCTTCATATTTCATACATTGCATGTTTTATATTTTGTGCACATGTTCTCTTTATATAATATTAATAATATTAACGATACGCATATTGTTTTTAAGTGCAGGTCGTGTATCTAGTCATGTTTATAAATATGGATTCTTCATCACATATAAAAGTTAAATGAGGAAAACAACCTATCGTGGTAGACGATAATGCAGAATCGACATCAAACGTTGTTAAATCCGCTTCAGATGATACAAAGTTTTGTGCTATTGAACATAGAGGTACTTATTCTAAAATTTTCGTACTGCACATGTGCACTGAATTCAGTTTGTGTTTACATAATGTTTTACACAACCTAGATGTATGAGTTTTTTTTTTTAAATTTACGTATTGCACATGTGCACTATATTCCAATTGTATTTGCTGTATTTTTTTACACAATATTTACGTGTTTTTAAATTTACGTATTGCACATGTGCAGTACATTCAGCTTGTTTCTGCTATATTTTTTAACACATCATAGATACATGTGTTCAAAATTTAAGTATCACACATGTGCACTACATTCATTTTGCGTTTACTGGAATTTTTACGCTACATGTTTTATAATTCATGCACATGTTCACTGTATTGTAATAATAATAATAATATTTTTTTAAACGCAGGTTGTGTATCCGGCTATGTCTATATTACTCGGGTGGAACCACCTATTGGGTACTGAAGTATTGGATTCGGATGATGTTGTAACATGTGACAAGTGCGGTCATGGAGACCACAATAGGAGAAATTGCAAGGGGCAGTCACAATAGAATGGGGTTAATCAATAATAATATGCTATGAACATGTCTTTTGGATGATGTATGTTATAAACATGTCTTTTGGGTTATGTTTGTTATGAACATGATTTTATGGTATTAGGTTAAAAACTTGTCTTTTTTGGTATGTAATCAACTTGACGGTTCCATGTTATGGTATTTATCACTTATGTAATGTTGTTTGTTTTGGTATGTGTTAAAAACTACAACAAAAAAAAGTGTCGAAACGTGTTAAAAGCTCCAACCAAGAAAGTGCCGAAATGTGTTAAAAACTGCAACAAAAATGTATCATAAAGTGCAGCCGAAATGGGTCATAAACTGTAACAAAAAACTGCAGAAAAATGTGTAGAAATGGTTCAAAAATTGTGCCAAAAAACTGCGACAAACATATGCCAAAATGCATAAAAATTGCAGCCAATAAAGTGCCAAAATGTGCCATTATGCAGCCAAAAATGCCGCTCAAGTTTAAACAACCAAACTAATATTAACATGCCATTCATTCATCCGTTAAACTTGGCACATACACAAATTCAAAACACATATCCATTACTTTATACATCCAAACTTAGTACATGGGTTAATTCATTGTAAAACACATACATGATGAAAATGACCTAACTAAAAAAAAATCAATCTTTTATTCTTCAATGCCATGATTCTAGCTCGTTCTTCATGTCGCCTAATCTGAGATTTCCTTATCCTGTCTTGATAGTCATGGTTGTTAATCGATCCCAATAGACCCGACATCACTTCATCAGCTCATCCACACAATAGAGTCTCAGCCAAACCCACAACTCATTCCCTGTAGCATTACACTATGTGAAATAATGTTCACGTTTAACATTCGATATAAAAGTCGCATTACATGTATGAAATACAGTTACATCAATAATATATGGCAACACATGCCAAACAAAACATTATATCATTTTAGCATTAACTATCACAAATTGAATTACCATACATGTGTAATACATTAAACATTTTAGAACACGAGTGTAGTACATTGCATACAAAGTCTATTCACACTAAACATCAACTAAAACAAGACTACCAAACATGTGAAATACAATTACAGATATCTCATATGTGCAACATATGACAAGCGCATCAATCTAACTTAACACTAACTATCACAAATAATATTATCACACATGTGTAATACATGAAACAATTATCACACCTGTGTAATACATGTCATACAATGCCTGTCCACGGTTAACATAAGTTACACAAAGCATATTACACATGTGGACTACAGTTACATCTATAACATACGTGCAACACATGACAAAGAAAAAATCACAATAAACACTATCACAAATTATCACATGTGTAAAATACTAATATTTATAACACATGTGTGGAACATGACATACAAATAGTGTTCACAATTAACACTAGCTATAACAATCACATTACACATATGAATACATTTACATCTATAACATATGGCATCACATGACAAACAAAACAACATATCATTTTAACATTAACATATCACAAATTAAATTATCACACATATGTAATGCATTGCATACAAAACCTATTCACATTTAACATCAACTAAAACAATCCTACTACACATGTGAAATACAAAGCCTATCACAAATGATATTATCACACATGTGTAGTACATAGCATAATTATCACACATGTGCAATACATGGCATACAATGCATGTTCAATGTTATTAGTTGAAACAATCATATTACACATGTGAACTATAGTTACATATATCACAAATGCACAACAAATAACAAACAAAACCTAACCTCATATAAATACTAACTATCACCAAACGTATTGACACACATGTGTAATACATTTTCACGATTATCACACGTGTGCAATACATCGCATACAAGGCCTACTCATGAATAACATTAGCTAGAAGAGGCATAATATACATGTGGAATGCAGTTAAATTTATCACACAGAAAGATAATCTCATTTAACACCAACATTAACCATATCTCACATACATTTAACGAATAAAACATGTAATGGTACTCGACATTTTGCTATTTATACAAAACACTCAATAATCGATGCAATACATACACCAAATAGGTGACGATTGTATGAGATTATAATTATTTATGACTACAGATTCGTACCTGATGTTGATCCTTGATGATTTTACTGATCTTGGTGGTGGATTTATAGAAGGAATTAGGGTTATTGAAACCCTAGAATGTTGTATGAATGATATTGATGAGAGAGTGATAGAGAAAGAAAGAGAGAGATGGAGAGGATTTCTGGTGAATGATGTAAAATGATTTATGTATTTTTTTAATTTCCAATTTTACCCTCCCTTGTTTAAAATCCTCTCTTTTTTAAGTTAGCAATCTCCTTTGATCACAACCATTAATCTTGTAAGATCAATGGTTATGATTTAGTTCTCGAGTTCTCTCAATAAAATGAGTTTTTCTATTGAACCATCCCCTATATATATATATATATATATATATATATATATATATATATATTTGAGAAAAGCATATTACCCTTATGAATAAACAGTAAAAAAATAATGATATACATAAAATGAGTTGTGCTAGGCAACTCATATTTCCACATTCCTACTTTTAAATTCAACAAATGTTTGTAAATTTGACTATGAACTCGCCAAAATTCCTCAACCCCAAAACAATATAAAAAATTGAGATTACGAGTTGAGATTATGTACAACAAATAATGAGAAAACAAGTAAATTACTAAATTCACTTATATACGAACACATGATCCGTGTACAAACTTCAATCACAAATTTATAATTCTGTAATCCAAGAGAAAAATACAAAAATAATAAATATAAATAATAATTGATTAATATTAATAGAAGGAAAATGAAAGACCTAACAAATCAACAGAACATAGAAAAAATCAACATTCATAAACTATAAAACAAGTAGGTTTACAAATTCACCAATATACGAACACATGACTCATTTATAAACTCATTCACAAACTTTTAAAGAGATAAACACAAAAAACAAGAACAATAACAATCATTTAAACTAAAAGAATGAGAATGAAGAACTAACACTAAACCGAGACCCGACAATCGACGAAGCAAAACAACAAAAGGCTGTGCGGCGATGGTGGCTTTCGAACGCCAATTTTGATTGGGATTTAAGATAGCATTGTTGATTCATGATTTGTAGAGTAGAATTTTTCTTTGCATCTTCCTACAATGAATTCTTGGAATGAGTTACATTTTATTTGATTGTTTGAATTTAATGTGTGAAAATAAATTGGTGGGACGTTTAAGAATATGAAAGGACATGGAGAGAACTTGGAGGGATGAGAGGGGTATGAAGGGAATGGATTTTTAAGTTTTAAATAAAAGTTAAAGATAAAATTACATTGCTATCCTTTCAAGTGTCTTAATTGTACTAAAAGTTCTAATTATACCCTCATTATATAAGCTTGATTCACTTGTACATGTTGTTGTAATAGTTGGATGGTGTACAAAATTTAGTATGTTGGCCATCACTCCTCCTTAATAAAATAATAGAGAAGATTAAATTTTGAAAGCTATTTTTGAGTTTTTCACTTTAGATTTGAGCCAAACCAAGTCGAGCCAAGCTCGAGCTTATGTTTTCAGCTCGATTTCAATCGAGCCAAACGACCCGTTTTGATTTATAATCAAGTCGAGCCTAAGCTTGCCCTAACTCAACTCGGTTTAACTCATGAATAACCTTAAATTTACATGTGTACTAAATTATATTGGTTTACTAGTTATAAATTTAATCCATTCGTTTATAAAAGAAAAAAAAATATGGCAATCCAATCAAAGCAAACTTATATAAGCCAATGATCTCCAGCTCAGCTGGTTTGAGGTAGGGTGGGTTTTCCCTTAGGGTTCCCATCCTGGGGGGAGGTCACAGTTCGATCCATGCACACCACAAAAAAATTCCCCGTGACGGTTTGAGCTTAGGCAAGGAGGACACCAGTACGTGGGTAGGGATTCGAACTTGGGACTAATAGGTTAGAGTTGTATAAGGATTTTCATTGATCTAAACCTTTTTTTTTAAAAGCAAACTTATAAACAAAGAAATAGAATAAAAGAAAATAACAAAAAGAAGGCAAAACGATTGTAACCCTATATGGTACGAAGAAAACCCATTTTTGTGGATGGTTCTTACATGACCTGCCATGTTAGCATGGGACCCATGTTAGTATGGGACAAGTCCATCACCCACATGATGATTTAAGAGTGGGAAGAATGGGCCTCACTCTTTTCTTTTTATCTTTTTAATTAATTAATATTTTAATTTTAATACAGTACAATTATATATATATTAATAGACCAACGATTTAAATAGTTCACTTTCTAAAAGTTTCTTTTCGCCCCTTTTTTTTGTTTTTTTTATACGTTTTTTTTTACGTTTTGACCACCAAGTTTTTTTATAAGTTTTTTTTATTACGTTTTGGCCACAGCTCTTTTCTTTTGTTCTTTTTTGTTATATTTTTTTTTCTATTTAAACCACCAACTTTTTTCTTCTTCTTTTTGTGTTTTGATCACCAACTTTTTCGTTAAGTTTTTTTATTTCATTTTTGCTACAGCTATTTTTATTAGTCTTTTTTGTTAAGTTCTTGGTCACAGCTCTTTTCTTTTGTTCTTTTTTGTTATACTTTTTTTTCTGTTTGAACCACCAACTTTTTGCTTCTTCTTTTTGTGTTTTGACCACCAACTTTTTCGTTAAGTTTTTTTATTTCATTTTTGCCACGGCTATTTTTATTAGTCTTTTTTGTTAAGTTCTTTTTTCCACGTTTTGACCACCAACTTTTTGATTACTTTATTTCTCATTTTGGCGTCGCCCTTTTTTTCCAACTTTTTTGTTTCCCCCTTTTTCACCGACTTATTTTTCCGCTATGTTTTAACGTTATGTAAGTCATTTGGTGTTAATATTTTGTGTTCTTTCTTTACTGTCACACCCTCAAATTACCACTTGCGGGGTTTTACCGCGAGGCGCATGACAAACCAGGATCCAAGTCAACGATCACAATAAACGACACTATATGAAGTACGTAAACCCAAAAACATAAATTTCATAAGCGGAAGCATTTAAAGAATTTAATCTCTACAAAACAGTGTTCCCAAGTATCCAAGACACTTATTACAAAACGTGCACTAAAATCTAGACGCCAATGCAGACCCGTGCGCCTAGTTCCGTTCATTGCTACCTTAGCGACCTGAGAAAAACATGCCAAAAAGATGTCAACATATAATGCTGGTGAGTTCACAGGTTTGTTCAAAATGTTACCAAAGTGTTACCATGTCCATACTATATCAATGTTACCAAGTACGCTAGCTAGGCGTATGTTTCATTACTACTACGATTGGAAACCATTACTAGACACGTTTAGCAATGTTCAGCATGTTTAAGCAGCCCGTATGTTCAGCATGATACCAATGTACCTATTCGAGACAATATGCACCCGCCCGGCCCTCCAAGCCGACGAGTGGGGAAGGTCACACCCAATAGATCTATCCACATTTCCCCCGTTGTGCAAACCCGCACATTCATGGTTTCCCCCGGGACTTTCCAAAAGATCATATAGCAATATAAAGTTAAAACCATAGTATGACATATGTTACCAAAACCGTTTAGCGCATGTTTTCTTCCCCAAAAGTTAAAGCAGTAAAAGTGGGGCCGTGAACTCACCTTAAGTTGCGTTCTTCAAATATAAGTAAAGATGTTTAGCCCTTGATAATCCCTCTACCGGAGATCTATCAAAATGTTCACATAAGTGTTCCGACTAATAACCATAAGGTTATCTAGTCCCTGATTGTCCAGATCGTAACCAAGTATGTTTTAAAACGTGTTTAAATGTTTAACCGACACACTAGACCGACCCGACATCCCGTTGGTGACCCATTACCCTAATTAATCAAGTACATATAGATTAAACACAAGGTTCAAGCATAAAACACTTAGTTTGTATCAAAAATCTCATTTCTGCATCAGAACGGTCGAACCAATCAGTTTTAAGTCTCCTTCGCACCTTTTTGTCTCCTTCGCACCATTTACAGTACGTCCGACCGTTTGATGCTTCCTTCGCCCGTTTATTCACATTCGTCCAATAAAAATCCCAGGTTCGACCCTGGATCCCTCCATCGCACCATCGACTGGTCGAAGGAGGCCTGGTTCGCCCCTGTTGTATTATTTTTCCTAAAAACGCTTCAAACACATTCAAAACGACCCGAAACATCATCAAACACAGCAGTCAAGCATGAATAACTTATCCCTACAAAACCCCATCGATTTCCCTCGATAATACGTCCGTTTCAGCCCTTTCCCAAAATGGTAAAGATTATGGAAACATCACTTTCATGCATGAATTATTTACCCAATTTGGAAACTTTTGAAATCGATTCATGTTTAGCTTAAAATACTCAGTTTGTCGATTATCCAATCTTTTTCATTCATTCTATTGATCATAAATATTCATGCATCAAGTGTTAATCCAATAAAACCCCCAAATATCAATATATCCAATCCTAACCCTAGACAACCATAATCCAATCATTAACAACAATCCTATATCATGTTTCTATCATAGATATAGCAGCAAATCAGTGAACAACACATAACACTACATAACACACAACTAACACATGTTATTCATTATGAAAACCTATGTTAAATGATCATGTTTTGATTTAGAAAGATGTTTAAAAGGTTTTTAATCATAAAAACACCTTAGAACAGATCTGGACAATTTGGGTTAGATGAAAACGAATTAAAATGCTTTTAAAAGATTTAGGATTATGAACACACCTTGGATTCTTGTTTAGATGTTGTAGATGGTTCAGATTATGAAAAAGAAAAGAAAAAACTCCTTCCTTAGTGTTTAAGATCATTTGAGAGCGTTTTGGGACGGTTAGGGTTTGTGAAATGAGGAAAAATGACAAAGGTTGGTATTTATACTAGTCTTCCTTCGCACCAACTCATTGGTCGAATGTAGGATCCTTCGCCCCTTTCACAGGGTCGAATGAGCCCTGTTTGGTCGAAGGAAATTTCTCAATTTCCACTTCCCTGGTTCGCCCACTTGCATGGGTCGAACCAGACATTTTTATTCTCCTTCGACCACTCGAAGTGGTCGAACCAAGACTTCTTTTGAACTAGTTTTCAGTTTGTCGTGTTTAACGCATTCTAACACATCCTAACACATAAGCATGCATCCTTCGTCCATATTTAACACATTTAGGCACAGATAATCATTTACACATCATATAAACATATCTATGTATATAATCCACCATACAACCCATAATCTACACATATACTTAATTAGTTCATGTAATGTCACCAACAACGGAACCCGGTACTAGTGTATTACCAAAACGACTCCCAATGATCCTCCAGATCATTGTACCCTGGACAATCCTAACTTGACCCGACTCAACTAACCCAGTTAAGTTTGTTTATAAACGTTTCTCGCTAAGGTAGACTTAGATGTTACTAATATGTTTAAGCCGAACATGTCGGGTGTCACATCATCCCCACGTTGAAAGAATTTTCGTCCCGAAAATTGCGCAAAGCCCAACAGGAAAGAAACGAAAAGAACAGAAGGAAAAGAAACTTACCGGACGTCACATCATCCCCACGTTGAAAGGAATCTCGACCTGAGATTCATTCCGCTTCAGCAGTAACATGCCTCGATTCAAACGCGCGCTTTGGAAAGAGATGAGGATACTTAGATTTCATTTGATCCTCTCGTTCCCATGTGAACTCAGGTCCACGGTTCGAGTTCCAACGGACTTTAACGATGCGGATTTTACTCCGACGAAGGCTACGAATCTTGTAGTCGAGGATCTCGACAGGTTCCTCCACAATGCGAAGACGATCATCAACCTTGATCTCTTCCAGTGGTACAATGAGAGATTCATCAGCCAAACACTTCTTCAAGTTAGACACATGGAAGACGTTGTGTACACTACCGAGCTCTGCCGGTAAGTCAAGTCTATATGCCACCGGTCCAATCCGATCCAGAATTGCGAACGGTCCGACATAACGAGGGTTAAGCTTGCCACGCTTTCCAAAGCGTATGACGCCCTTCCATGGTGAAACTTTCAGAAGTACCTTGTCCCCAACCTGGAACTCTAATGGTTTTCGACGGCGATCGGCATAGCTCTTCTGACGATCCCGTGCAGCAGCCAAACGTTGACGGATCTGTACGATTTTCTCCGAAGTTTCGTACACGAGTTCCGGACCAGTGAGCTGGCTCTCGCCCACCTCGGCCCAACAAAGTGGTGATCGACATTTCCGTCCGTAAAGAGCCTCGAACGGAGCTGCCTTGATGCTAGAGTGATAGCTGTTGTTGTAGGAGAACTCTACTAACGGCAGGTGGATCTCCCAACTTTTGCCAAAATCGATAACACATGCCCGAAGCATGTCTTCCAAGGTTTGAATCGTCCGCTCACTCTGTCCGTCAGTTTGCGGATGATAAGCCGTACTCATATCCAGCTGAGTACCCAAAGCCTTGTGCAGAGCCTTCCAGAAACGCGAAGCGAAACGAGAATCACGATCAGAGATAATAGAAACATGCACCCCGTGCCGAGCAACCACCTCCTTAAGGTAAAGTCGAGCTAACCGCTCGAGTCCATCGGTTTCCTTAATAGGTATAAAACGTGCCGATTTCGTCAGCCGGTCAACAATCACCCAAATCATATCATAACCACTAGGTGACCTTGGCAGCTTGGAGACAAAATCCATCGTGATTCGTTCCCACTTCCATTCTGGAACCTCTGGTTGTTGCAGGAGACCAGACGGCCTCTGATACTCCACCTTGACTTTAGCACAAGTCAAACATTTGCTGACATAAGAGGCTATATCAGCTTTCATGTTCGACCACCAATAAAGTATCTTCAAATCCTGATACATCTTATCGGAGCCAGGGTGAATAGAATACCGGGATTTGTGAGCTTCATCCAGAACAAGCTCGCGCAATCCCCCGAACAATAGGACCCAAACACGTCCCGCAAAATAGTGTAAGCTATCAGTCCTGAGCTCAAGATGTTTGTCAGCACTGTGCATAGTCTCAGCCTTAAGGTTTTCCTCCTTCAAGGCTTCTAACTGTGCAGAACGGATCCGGTCAGGCAACGACGAATGAATGGTGAGCTGTAAGGCTCGAACACGGCGAGGGTTCGCAGACTCCTTCCTGCTCAAGGCGTCCGCCACAACGTTCGCCTTGCCAGGATGGTATTTGATGGCACAGTCATAATCGTTCAGGAGTTCAACCCAGCGACGCTGCCGCATGTTCAACACCCTCTGGTCGAAAATATGCTGAAGACTCTTGTGATTGGTATATACCTCACACTTGGTACCGTACAAGTAATGTCTCCAGATTTTCAACGCAAAGACTACCGCACCCAGTTCCAAGTCATGAGTAGTGTAGTTCTTCTCATGAACTTTGAGTTGCCGAGAAGCATAAGCAATAACCTTCCCGCGCTGCATCAACACGCAACCGAGACCACGAATGGAAGCATCACAGTACACAACGAAATCATCAGTGCCTTCCGGCAAGGATAAAATAGGTGCAGAGCAAAGTTTAAGCTTCAGCATTTGAAATGCTGATTCTTGTGGTTCATCCCAGTCGAACTTTCGATCCTTCTGGGTAAGAGCAGTGAGGGGTTGAGCGATCTTCGAAAATCCCTCGATGAAACGACGATAATAACCCGCAAGACCTAGGAATTGCCGCACCTCAGATGGCGTTTTTGGTGCTTCCCAGTCTTTAATAGCTTCGATCTTAGCCGGATCGACATGAATTCCCATTATCGCCCTGCTTCAGTTTGGGACAATCACGCTTGAAATGTCCCGTGTCGCCACAGTTATAACACCCCTGCCTCCCCTGAGTCCCCTGAGCAGCAGGAGCAGGAGCAGCCGCAGGAGTCTGAGTTGGGGTGAGCGCCACCTTGCAATCCTTAGCATGGTGCCCCAACTGATGGCACCGATGGCAACGAGCTCTATCACAACTCCCCGAATGATGAAAACCACACTTGTTGCACTTGGGATGCTTCCCAACATACCCACCCGTCTTCGACCCAGAAGAAGACCCAGATGTATCAAACTTCTTTCCCGGCAGAGCTGGCACTACACTCTTCCCCACACTCTCCCACTTCCTCTTGTTTCCCTCAGCAGTCTTCACAGCAGCACCCTTGGGTGGCAAAACGCCTTCCGCCACCTTCAGGTTAGTCATCCGATGAGCTGATCGGACAACTTCAGCAATAGTGGGAAGATTCCCAGCAGCCACCAACCCAGCAATCTCGGGCACTAATCCAGACACATAGTGCTCGATCCTCCTGTACTCGGGTGTGTGTAAATCGGGACACAACACCGCCAGCTCGTTCCTCCTCACAGTGTACTCCTCAATCTCCGACCCAACCATCTTGAAACTCCAGACCTCATGCTCCAAATTCTGTATCTCCTCCCTTGGACAATACTCACCTCTCAAAAGCTGCGCAAACTCCGCCCAAGGCATAGCGATAGCTTCCCCCAATCCTACGTTCTGAGTAGTAGCATTCCACCACGACAATGCAGGCCCCTCAAATGTCGCAGTAGCATACTTCACTCGGTCCCCAGCAGGACAGTTACACATGACAAACACAGATTCCACCTTCTCCAGCCATCGGAGCAGTCCCACCGCTCCCTCAGTTCCAGCGAAGTTATGGGGCTGACAGTCCCTAAACTTCTTATAAGAGCACTGAGGTGGGGGTGGATTGGCACCAATACCTGAAACACGGTACATGAGTAAAACACAAACGAAAGGACACGAAACCCAAAAATGAGGCAAGGTCGACAGAAATCAACTCACCACCCATGGCATTAATCCCGGCCTGAAAATTAGCCATAGCCATGTTCACTTGCTGCTGGAGCAAGTTGTTCAGTTCAGCTTGGGTCATGTTGATGTTCCCACGACCATCGCCTCCGGCACGACCACCGCCGCCAGCACGGCCACCGCCTCCACCACGACGTCCACCACCGCGAGCACCAGACATGATCTAACAAACCAAGAAATCGAGAGATTCAGATTCACTCCCAGTGTCAACCACTAGAAATTTACAAGAGTTAACCTAGGGACAAATTCAGGGCTATACATCCAAACTCGAAGTCCATCGGGATTTTCATGCATTCCAGTTTATTATTTCGTGTGCACCCGAAATGATAAACTGCTCTACATGGTCCTCACGATGTACCCCTAATTTAGACCCCAGTCACCGAACATTGTCGCCTATGTGGCAATAGGTGCAGGTGTAAGAAGGCATGTGTGTGCTAGGACCAACAAATCAACCCCTCCTCCCTCAATCCAGAAGAGGAAGACAAGAGTAGGTAAGAACCCAAATAAAACGGATGATGTAACGGAGAAGCATGATGATGATGTAAGGACACCCCGACAACGTTAGTACATATCCCATTAATAGACCCAAAGTATGTGACCGTCTAGTGTGTGCAACTCGGCTATAGACCAGACTTTACATGCAATCCTAGTTCACTATAACCATTGGCTCTGATACCAATCTGTCACACCCTCAAATTACCACTTGCGGTGATTTTACCGCGAGGCGAATGACAAACCAGGATCCAAGTCAACGATCACAATAAACGACACTATATGAAGTACGTAAACCCAAAAACATAAATTTCATAAGCGGAAGCATTTAAAGAATTTAATCTCTACAAAACAGTGTTCCCAAGTATCCAAGACACTTATTACAAAACGTGCACTAAAATCTAGACACCAATGCAGACCCGTGCGCCTAGTTCCGTTCATTGCTACCTTAGCGACCTGAGAAAAACATGCCAAAAAGATGTCAACATATAATGCTGGTGAGTTCACAGGTTTGTTCAAAATGTTACCAAAGTGTTACCATGTCCATACTATATCAATGTTACCAAGTACGCTAGCTAGGCGTATGTTTCATTACTACTACGATTGGAAACCATTACTAGACACGTTTAGCAATGTTCAGCATGTTTAAGCAGCCCGTATGTTCAGCATGATACCAATGTACCTATTCGAGACAATATGCACCCGCCCGGCCCTCCAAGCCGACGAGTGGGGCAGGTCACGCCCAATAGATCTATCCACATTTCCCCCGTTGTGCAAACCCGCACATTCATGGTTTCCCCCGGGACTTTCCAAAAGATCGTATAGCAATATAAAGTTAAAACCATAGTATGACATATGTTACCAAAACCGTTTAGCGCATGTTTTCTCCCCCAAAAGTTAAAGCAGTAAAAGTGGGGCCGTGAACTCACCTTAAGTTGCGTTCTTCAAATATAAGTAAAGATGTTTAGCCCTTGATAATCCCTCTACCGGAGATCTATCAAAATGTTCACATAAGTGTTCCGACTAATAACCATAAGGTTATCTAGTCCCTGATTGTCCAGATCGTAACCAAGTATGTTTTAAAACGTGTTTAAATGTTTAACCGACACACTAGACCGACCCGACATCCCGTTGGTGACCCATTACCCTAACTAATCAAGTACATATAGATTAAACACAAGGTTTGATATTCCCAAATGATCTTGTTTAAGCCTTGAATTGATATAAAAATAGAGACGGGTGAATTTGAGCCAAGAACAAACAAGTAATATAAGAATGATAGATAGATATTGGATTAAACAAAGAGAACTTTCATTGAATGTAATAATAAGATAACAAGATAATCACCCACCCCGGGTGAGCTCCCCCGGGGTGGTGGCTCCGAAATACACACCCTTTCTATGGTGTCTAGTGTCCTATTTATAGATCCTGAGCCTTGTCCTCCAAGCAAGCCGCCACTTGCTTGGAAAACCCTAAAATGTGTGAGTACTTGGCTGAGTACTTGTCTAAGTGCTCAGCCCACGGTGTGAGCACTTAGCTGAGTACTTAACTAAGTGCTCAGGTGAGCACTTGGCTGAGTACTTGACTAAGTGCTCAGCCCACGTGTGAGCACTTAGCTGAGTACTTAACTAAGTGCTCAGGTGAGCACTTGGCTGAGTACTTGACTAAGTGCTCAGCCCACGTGTGAGCACTTAGCTGAGTACTTAACTAAGTGCTCAGCCCACTGTGTGAGCACTTAGCTGAGTACTTGACTAAGTGCTCAGGTGAGCACTTGGCTGAGTACTTGTCTAAGTGCTCAGCCCACGGTGTGAGCACTTAGCTGAGTACTTGACTAAGTGCTCAGGTGAGCACTTGGCTGAGTACTTGCTTAAGTGCTCAGCCCACTGTGTGAGCACTTAGCTGAGTACTTAACTAAGTGCTCAGCCCACTGTGTGAGCACTTGGCTGAGTACTTGCTTGTAATTGATAACATCATTCTCTAATTTGACCCAACAATATTCCCCCGAGAATGATGCTATCAATTCTCCATATGATCCAAAAAAAAATATATCTGACACTGTCTTCGAATCTTCACAAGTCGGCTAAGCACCCAAAATCTTTCATTGTTGTTTTCCCCCGCAAATATAGACCCTCCTAATTAATTCAAGACTAAAACTCAATCAGCAACTTCCACTCCGTGTAAGCTTTACGCTCGATTGATCATCTCTACTATAATTGGCATGAGATAAAGGTTCAAACCTCCGAATGATTGAAGTAGTGTAAACAGCTTCATAGTCTAAGTGCTCAACCCACTGTGTGAGCACTTGGCTGAGTACTTGACTAAGTACTCAGTGTGAGTACTTGGCTGAGTACTTGACTAAGTGCTCAGTGTGAGTACTTGGCTGAGTACTTGCCTAAGTACTCAACATATGAAACAAGTACTCAACATATGAAACAAGTACTCAACATTCAAGCATAAGTGCGCAGAATTCATCCACACATGAACTGAAAATTCATTTAAACCCCATATTCAGCAACTGGTTTACGTCTCCGGCGGGTTTCGGTTGAAGATCCAATCAAAACAAGCCTCAAACGAGCCAACCGTGGCTCTGATACCAATTGATATTCCCAAATGATCTTGTTTAAGCCTTGAATTGATATAAAAATAGAGACGGGTGAATTTGAGCCAAGAACAAACAAGTAATATAAGAATGATAGATAGATATTGGATTAAACAAAGAGAACTTTCATTGAATGTAATAATAAGATAACAAGATAATCACCCACCCCGGGTGAGCTCCCCGGGGTGGTGGCTCCGAAATACACACCCTTTCTATGGTGTCTAGTGTCCTATTTATAGATCCTGAGCCTTGTCCTCCAAGCAAGCCGCCACTTGCTTGGAAAACCCTAAAATGTGTGAGTACTTGGCTGAGTACTTGTCTAAGTGCTCAGCCCACGGTGTGAGCACTTAGCTGAGTACTTGACTAAGTGCTCAGGTGAGCACTTGGCTGAGTACTTGCTTAAGTGCTCAGCCCACTGTGTGAGCACTTAGCTGAGTACTTAACTAAGTGCTCAGCCCACTGTGTGAGCACTTGGCTGAGTACTTGCTTGTAATTGATAACATCATTCTCTAATTTGACCCAACAAGGTTCAAGCATAAAACACTTAGTTTGTATCAAAAATCTCATTTCTGCATCAGAACGGTCGAACCAGTCAGTTTTAAGTCTCCTTCGCACCTTTTTGTCTCCTTCGCACCATTTACAGTACGTCCGACCGTTTGATGCTTCCTTCGCCCGTTTATTCACATTCGTCCAATAAAAATCCCAGGTTCGACCCTGGATCCCTCCTTCGCACCATCGACTGGTCGAAGGAGGCCAGGTTCGCCCCTGTTGTATTATTTTTCCTAAAAACGCTTCAAACACATTCAAAACGACCCGAAACATCATCAAACACAGCAGTCAAGCATGAATAACTTATCCCTACAAAACCCCATCGATTTCCCTCGATAATACGTCCGTTTTAGCCCTTTCCTAAAATGGTAAAGATTATGGAAACATCACTTTCATGCATGAATTATTTACCCAATTTGGAAACTTTTGAAATCGATTCATGTTTAGCTTATAATACTCAGTTTGTCGATTATCCAATCTTTTTCATTCATTCTATTGATCATAAATATTCATGCATCAAGTGTTAATCCAATAAAACCCCCAAATATCAATATATCCAATCCTAACCCTAGACAACCATAATCCAATCATTAACAACAATCCTATATCATGTTTCTATCATAGATATAGCAGCAAATCAGTGAACAACACATAACACTACATAACACACAACTAACACATGTTATTCATTATGAAAACCTATGTTAAATGATCATGTTTTGATTTAGAAAGATGTTTAAAAGGTTTTTAATCATAAAAACACCCTTAGAACAGATCTGGACAATTTGGGTTAGATGAAAACGAATTAAAATGCTTTTAAAAGATTTAGGATTATGAACACACCTTGGATTCTTGTTTAGATGTTGTAGATGGGTTAGATTATGAAAAAGAAGAGCAAAAACTCCTTCCTTAGTGTTTAAGATCGTTTGAGAGCGTTTTGGGACGGTTAGGGTTTGTGAAATGATGAAAAATGACAAAGGTTGGTATTTATACTAGTCTTCCTTCGCACCAACTCATTGGTCGAATGTAGGCTCCTTCGCCCCTTTCACAGGGTCGAATGAGCCCTGTTTGGTCGAAGGAAATTTCTCAATTTCCACTTCCCTGGTTCGCCCACTTGCATGGGTCGAACCAGACATTTTTATTCTCCTTCGACCACTCGAAGTGGTCGAACCAAGACTTCTTTTAAACTAGTTTTCCAGTTTTTTTCGTGTTTAACGCATTCTAACACATCCTAACACATAAGCATGCATCCTTCGTCCATATTTAACACATTTAGGCACAGATAATCATTTACACATCATATAAACATATCTATGTATATAATCCACCATACAACCCATAATCTACACATATACTTAATTAGTTCATGTAATGTCACCAACAACGGAACCCGGTACTAGTGTATTACCAAAACGACTCCCAATGATCCTCCAGATCATTGTACCCTGGACAATTCTAACTTGACCCGACTCAACTAACCCAGTTAAGTTTGTTTATAAACGTTTCTCGCTAAGGTAGACTTAGATGTTACTAATATGTTTAAGCCGAACATGCCGGGTGTCACATTTACGATTTTCCTGGTTTTAGCCGTTTTTTCGTTGCTACGTAACACAGTTGTAGGCGTCGATCTTACAACGCTGTTAGCACGGTTTTGGCGCAACGCGCCATCAGATACACCTAGTTAGTATTAATTCTACAAATAGAATACAACTTAGGGTATAAGGGGCCCTTGTAGAGCTTAGTTTTCTTTCACTGATTTTAACCAATCCTGTAATGCCACATCACTTCACTGATTTACTTCACTAAAACACTTTTTTGTAGTCAGCACTCCACTGATTATTTCATTATATTTCATTTAAATTTGAGAAAACTAACCGTTGTACAGTCAGACGGTAATTAATTTTGTTACCGTTACATTTAAACCGTTGCAAGCATTTGGAATCTGTACCATTACGGTTTGGTCTATAAAAACACCTTAATCCAACACAACAAAATCACACAATAACCCGGTTATACTTTAATCGTTTCGTAAAAATGGTCCTGTGGAATGCAAATGAGGATATCGCGTTAACGAGGGCCTACCTCGTAGTGAGAAACACATGGGTTCATGAAGTCGATACCCCAATTTCGTTTTGGCACCGGGTGTCGGGGATATTCAACAATTTAACCGGCACAAATGACCGCTCCAAGGAATCGTTCGTATGTGGTTTCTTCTCTGGTCCAGGTGTCTCCGTTGGAACGTCCTTTATGAAGCCACGATGGAGAGACACCCTAATGTTCAAGAAGACATTGCAATCCAACTTACTCGTGGCGACTACTACGGTGAACAAATGACTAACTTCACCAATTTTGCGTCAAGGCGATTGTTGCGAGATATAATTAATAATTAATGTTTACGGTTGTTTAATATTTATTTTTAATGGTGTTTAAATTTTAAAGAAAGTTCATCGTGATTATGTTATGTGAAAGTATGATTTGTATAGGGGTAAAACATAAACCAAGGTCAAACAACAACCATAAAACGGTCCACGAGAACCCTACCAGCACATGTGGCGGTGGTGTTACCGTGCTGGTAAAGGGGTACCCGTGCCCAATTCTGGTAGCGCCCCGTCCCCCCTTACATTAAAAAACCCACCACTAAAAAAATATCTAAACGACTCGACAATAGAAAAATTACGAATAAGCTACTCGTTGTCTCCGTTGTTCCAAATATATTCAACCAAGTCTAAATGAAGATTTTGATGTGTGTACACATTATGTAACTAGAACGCATTTAAATCTTGATGATGTGGGCTAACCGGAACATTATTCTCCTCTGGGGCATTTTCGTCATACTTAGAAATGGTCATGTCTTCGTCTTCGAGGATCATGTTATACAACAAGACACAAGCATACATACAACAACGCAACGCTTTTGGGGTGAAGGCACGTGCTAGGTTTTCAATGGTGTCATCTGGATTGCAGAACCCCAAATAACCGTTCAACGTCCTTTCTTGCCACTTTTTTGATACGTGGTAAGTTTCTTTTTCTTTTTTATTCGATCGGGTGTGGAATAGTTTTAATGATTGTAGAGTAGGGTGGGTATATTCCATCAGCAAGATAATACACGCGCTTGTATTCCACCCCCAATACCGTAAACCTGGTATCTAGACCGGTTCCTTTTATGAAGTTATTGAAAATCTCTGATTAATTGACGAAATTGATGTCGTTATTCAAATCAAGAACACCAAAGACACATGCCAAACCCATAGATCTTGGGGTGCAACAACATCTAGGATTATTGATGGATGTTCTTGACCGCCTCGTGTGAACATTCCACGCCATGAATTCGGGCAATTCCGCCATGACCAATGCATGCAATCAATGCTTTCGAGCATTCCTGGAAAAACTATGCTTTTCGTGGTGGAACTAATACAATTTTGGGATGTTACTGGAGTTTGGTTTTCACAAATATTTCTTGCCGTATAGCTTCACCACTCATTTGCTAAACTTGTACATACATTCTCATGTAGTTTTCTTGGACATCTTTAAATATCTGTCCCACGCATCGGTTGCAGTCTCGTACGCTAGTTGGCGAAGTGTCGTTGTGCATTTTTGTATAGTGGTGAACCCCCTTTACTTCTAGCATTGTATCGTAAGGTAAAAAATGGACGAAAACTCGACATGTTATCGCTATATGTAAGAACAGTTGCTGACTCATTTGGAAGCTACGCCTAAACAAGGCTTCCGAGTACAAGGGTTCGTCGGCAATATAATCGGCTACCAATCTATCATGAGAAGCTACACGTATTTGACAATACAAAAATAATAAACATATAAAATCTAAAAATATAAATATAATAAACATATATATATATAACGGCATTATAAAATCAAACATATAAAACTTTCCTGGTCTCTGTTTATGGCCGCTTGCCTAATTTGTGGTAACTCAACTTCCTTCCCTTTTTTCTCAATAATGATCTCTGCCGCTTGCGGTCGATATTTATAAAAAAGTTTACTGCTTCACGTGTTGATGACGAACTCGAAGAAGATGAAGAAGCCATTGTTTGATTTTTTTTTTATAGAGGGTTGCTATTTTTTTTAGAAAGAGTGAATGAGTGGATGAGTGTGCTAAAAATGAGGGTAAGTCGTATATGTATATCTAAAAACGATTTTTTTTTTTTAAATTTAAACAATATAGCCGTTGCTCCAATAATTGCATGCCAACTGGTCATCATTGACAAAGAGAGAGGGATATCGAGACCGGCTCGGAGAAGATGTTGGGGACGACGACGTGCCGGGGACGAGTGATGGGGGCGGTGTAGCCGTTCCAGGCTGCATAGCGACGGGTCAGGGACTAGCCCCACACCCCATGGCCTAACAGTTAATTTAGAAAAACAAAGTGGAAGATGGGCCGAGTTCGAGGACCAGTACTCGTGATTGATAATTCATACTGTTATTGTTTGTATTGCATTAAATGTATATGGCCTTTTTTACTTTCATTTCAAAGTTTCATTTTTGTTTTTAATCGTAAGTTTTTAGATATTTTAATTAGGTAGCATTTGGTAAGATAAAATGATAGACGGAATGGAATGAATCATTATGAGTTATAAGGGAATGGAAAAAATAGAGTGTTAGCTTGGTTAGTAGAATGGAATTACCCATTCCACAAGCTATTGCATTATTTGAAAACCATTCCATCCATCTCTCATATTTTTTTTTTCCATTCCATTATGTCTTTCACCCTTTACTAGTAACAAACTCACCACCACGCCACCACCCACCAACATCGTCACCACCCACTGCCGCCACAAACCAGTGCTACATGCTACATTCACCCACCACCGCCACCGACACCCACCACCGTCACCATTCGCCGCCACCTGCAACTGTCACCTACCACAGTTGTCTCCACCCACCACTATCGCCGCCACCCACAACCACCACATCCACCCACTACCATTGCCATATATCACCACCCACCATCACCGCCATTAACTACCACCTACCACCGTCGCCTTCCACCACCACCGTCAGCCATTCACCACCGCCACAATAAACCCCCACCCACCCAACATTGCCGCCACCAGCAAACCACAACCATTGCTACAACCTAGCACCGTCACCTCCACCCACCACCACCGTTTCTACCCTTTACCATCACTGCCACCCACCACCACGACTCGTCGTCGTCATTGCCACATATCACCACCCACCATAACCACCACTTACCACCTATTTTATTTCTTCGTCTTTTCTTGACTACTAAACAACACAAAGTAATGATTTGTTTCATTCTCATATATACATTCCATTACCTTCTTTATTCCATTCTATTCCATTACCCTATTCCATATAGACCTCTGGTATAAATACACTACATCTATATTTTACAGAAGAAGCTGAACTTCTGATTTTTGAGTGTCTAGGATGGCTCATTGGTTACATTTATGTTGGGCTAGATTTTATAGGTTTACGCTTGTCTTTATTAAGCTAGTTTATTAGATTTGGGCTTAGTTTAAGTTAATGGGCTTGGGTTAGGCCATGTGGGCCAAGGGATTAGTGGACCCTATATATTGTTATGTTCTAGTTAATTTTAGGGTTAATCCTCTCATTTGTAATTCTCTGGCCACCACCTTGTACCAGACAATCCTAGAGATTGTGTGCAAGGTGAAGCAGCAATATAATTATTTTCATAGTTTTAATCTTTTGTTCTTCACATTCAATCTTGTTTTCCGCACTCGATTGTTTGTTTGATACCCGGTAGAGAAGATCTTGGACTTACAATTGGTAAAGACCAGTTCAGTCCTCGAAATGTGAAGACGATTAACAAGAAGTATTTTTTCAAGTATCCGAGGTTTGTGCAGATGATTCTAGAAAGCAAGTATCCCAAGATTGAGAGGACAGTTGAAACATATGATAACAAGTGCATGTCATCATTGATTTTCGGGTTGATTAGACAGGTTCGTAAAGATTCAAGGCAGATTTTTGAAGGTAGATTTCCATTAATCAAGTTTGGGAAATTCAGTGAAATAGTTGAAGAAGTACCGGTTCCTCCATCTGCTATAGTTGCTGAGGATCATGACGTTCAGATTGTTGATCCTCCACCAGCTGAACAACGATCTCCTCCTGAGAAAGTTGACTTGACTGAGGTGGAAAGTGAAGATGATGTGGAGAGTGAGGATGAAGAGGTAATGAAAGATGATCAACTGACTACAGGAAATGAAGATGATCAGTTTGAGAACTTTGAGTTTGATGATCTGAATGATGATGAGATAGATGACTTTATTCTTGAGAATGCTGAAATAAAGTCTGTGACTGACACTGAAAAGGAGATGATAGAAGAAGAAACTGCGACTCAAGATGCTGATATTATCACTTCTGCAACAATCATTCCTCAAGCAGAGGTGTTATCTAGCATCTTAGAAACTGTTCGAGAAGCTGAACAAAGGGTTCCTCCACCCATTGTTGCAGCTGAGACAGTTGTTGGTGATGAAGGGGCTGTAGATCTGGGTTCTGATTTACGACCAAGAAAACGAAGTAAGAGAGATCCACGGATGAATGTTGTTGTTGAAGAGACTGTTTCTGCTGCTGCTGATGACATTGCTATGACCGATACTGATCCTTCACCTAATATTCCTACTGGCACTATTAGTTCTTCTGTCTCACCAGTGATTGCAACAGAGGCTTTCTCTCAGTTCATGAGCAAGGCACCTATCACTGGGAGACTTAGTGAGGAAACTGGATCCTCAGGTGCATCTGGCACTGGAAAGGTTTTGTTTGATGAAGAAGCCTTTCAGAAAGCTCAATTGGCGTTTCTTGCAGATAAAGAACAGGGAAAGAAGGTGGATGTGGAATTTCTGACAACTGAGGAAAGAGAGACAAGTCAAGAAGAGGTTGAAAGTGATGATGATTTGTTTACAGAAGTGGACGTTCACAGATTACAGTCTAAAGTGCTGAAACTGGAGACTGAAAATGTTTGGTTGACAGCTCAGGTGGAGAGTTTGATGGAGACAGTTACTGAGAAGGAAAAGAAAATTGCTGAATTAGAGACGGGATTGGGAGATGTTTCAGCAAGATTGCTTAACTTGACTCAGAAACTTGAGAACAAGTTTGGTAAGGAATTCTCTGAGACATCTTCTTTTGTTGACAAGGTGTTGACTCCAGCTGAACGTGAGAGATCAGAGAAAGAGCGTGAAGAACATATGAAGAAGTATTTTGAAGATCAAGTTCCCAGAGTTAGAGATCGTCGACCTGGAAGTGCATATGTTCTCAAGAATTTAGCTGAACCGTCTATTGATCCAATGGAAGAGCATCCTGAGCGATATGTGACGATTACCAGTGATAGATATGATACGTATGGTAATCGAACGGGGATAGAGTGTTGGAGGTATAATGATGATAAAGGAGTATTTGTGGTTCATAGAAAGAATGGAGCGGTTGAGTATTATGCCTCTACTTCAGCTTTCAACTCCTGGACGAAGATTGACTTGGCTGAACTTGCTAGATCTCCTTTTATCAACCAAACAAGAAATCCAAGGAACAAAATAGGTCTCACGTTTCATAAGAGGATTCAGGAGCAGGCAAAAGTAAATTTCAGAGATATGAAGACTGCTAGCTCGATATTGGTGGAATATAAAGGCGTACGAGGAGCTGATGGAAAGCCTTTTAAGACTGTGCAGTGGCCACCAACTGAGAAATTGAAGACTATCCCCTTGTCAAGGCCAATGGATAGAGGTTGCTTGAAGGACATGAGATTTTGGGTATATGATCCTACCTCTTCATCTGCTGTTATTGTGTGTGATACGGATGAGTTCAGGATTTCTGATGCTAGAGATTTAATGAGTTTGCATTCTGAAGATATTCAAGTTTTGGCTAAGCATCAGATTCAATGTGACCCTACTTATGAAGTTTGTGCCAAATCATTCACTAGTGCGGTGGCGCAAGTGGATAGACTGGGATTGGCCTCTGACAAGAGAGGAAGGGTGGAGACAGAATTATTTGGACCTTATGTCGGTAAATCTCCAGAAGAATGGAAAAGGGCAATGGAAGTAAAGAAGAAAGAATCAAAGAAGCGCAGCAAAAGCAGCAAGAAGCGCTAAAGTAATCACAAGTCAACACAAACCTAGGGGGATATTGTTGGGCCATGTTATTAGAGGTTTGCGTTTGACTTGGGCTTGTTAGTATTATTGTGTTAGTTAAATTTCGGCCCAAGAGATCCATGTAACTTGACCGCCCTATATTCATATAAATAGGGGGTTACTTAGTTGTTTTGGGGTTGCTAGTCTATTGTTCTTTTGCTCTATTATTTTCGGCTAGTAGGTGTACCAGACGGTTCTTTGAAACCGTGTGCACTTGATCAATAAAATCATTCTGTTCAAAGTTTCTTTCTTGTTCTTCACATTCAATCTTGTTTTCCGCACTCGATTGTTTGTTTGATACCCGGTAGAGAAGATCTTGGACTTACAATTGTTGGGCTAGATTTTATAGGTTTACGCTTGTCTTTATTAAGCTAGTTTATTAGATTTGGGCTTAGTTTATGTTAATGGGCTTGGGTTAGGCCATGTGGGCCAAGGCTTTAATGGACCCTATATAATGTTATGTTTGCTACATTATTAGGGTTAGACTTTCACACACATTCATTAGACCATTCATTTGACAAAAACAAAACATATATCTCTAGAGAGCTTCTCTAGAGATCATTGGTGATTGGTGTATTGTACCCGACGGTTTTCATACCGTGTGCAATACAAAGCAGCGATTATTTGTGTTTTTCATCGTTTTAATCTTTTGTTCTTCACATTCAATCTTGTTTTCCGCACTCGATTGTTTGTTTGATACCCGGTAGAGAAGATCTTGGACTTACAATTGGTATCAGAGCCTAAGAAGTCTTTCGAAGGCTCGTTTGGTATCATTCGAAGAACATAAGAAGGATTCATTGCTGCGTTTTGTCGGTTCAACAGGTTTCACTCGCATCTATTTTTAATTTTATTTATTTTAATAGTTTTGGTGTTTTAGAATTTTTGCAGATCTGTTTTTATCAAGAACACAAAGAACTGTGGAAGAAAAAGGCTGTTTGATCTTATTTTGAAGGTTACTAACTTTGTTTGCAAGAATTTCGGTGTTATATTGGAAAGAGAATATTATCAATACTAAGGGTCAAATACATCCCATAAATAAAGCAAAAACAGTTGTCACATTGGAAACAACAGTACAGCAGCACGTGACCCTTGTCAAGATGCCACAACATTTCTTTATTATTATCTCTTGAAGATTTTGAGCATCCGTTCACCCGAGAACCCAGATCCAAGAACAGCATCATCTTCATCGGACACCTCAACTCTGGTCGAACACAACCAACAGGTCGAACACCGTACTCGAACACGTGATTTCACATCTCGAACTCACCCAGGTCGAACTCGGACCTGCTACTCGAACTCCGCCTTCAGGTCGAACTCAGCACTGTTTTAGGTCGAACTCAGATCTGCAACCCGAACTCAGTTCTCAAGGTCGAACTCACCACCTCGTCGAACTCAGCCACTCGAGGTCGAACTCAAGTCTGACTCGAACTCACCCTACCTGACCCGGACCCTCCCCGTAAACCCAGATCCACGCCATACCCACCTGCAACCTAATCAATACCCATCGGAAACTTCAACCTGTCACGATCTTCCACCCGAAAACCTTTAACCGGAACTCCATTTTTATCTTTGCCGGAACTCATCACCATCACCACCCCTCCTGGACCCAACCAACCACCCACACCAACCTCCGACCAAACCACACCATCACCCACCGGTCACCCTGCAACTCACCCATACCGGACAACACCCAACCCCTCACGTCGACCATCGAACACCACCTTCAAAACCCACCACTCGGACACCCAACAAGTTGGTCGAACACTTGTACCCGAAAACCACTTTTCCACTCGAGAACAACTCTACCGGATCTGTGAAGCAAGCTGGAACCAGCAGTCAAGCCATTGGAAACACTTCACTACCCGGAAACTGACTTATGATTGGAAACTCATTGTGGTTTGGAAACCATGTCACGATCAAAAGAAAATAGAGTAAACAAAAGATCGGTCAGTTGAAAGAAAAAGGAAATTGAAATTTTGAGAAGGATTTGGTTGAAATGTTGTTGGTGAAATTGAGAAATTAAGAGAGAGAGAAGAGGGATAGAAAGACAAAGACAGAGAAGTGAGTTGATGAATTTATGGGAGAGAGTAAACATTGTTGGAGTATTAAAGAAAGAAAATAAAAAGGGAAGAGTCTTGAACAGTGTGTGCACGTGAAACTTTTGAAGTTTTCAATAATAATAATAATAATAATAATAATAATAATAATAATAATAATAGTGATAGTATTATTATCAGGAGTGCACAAGCTCAATTTGGGGGGATCGACTTTACGGCATATGGTTGGATTTGGTTGACTACAGTGGACTAGATTGCGTACTATTTTTGACGGTTGACTACGGTTGGATGTCCTGTGCTCGGTGTGAAATATTTTTTTGAACGTCTAGATTTTTGGGGGATCACAATTAAATATTAAAATGTCTTCTCAAAGTGAGATGTTTGAGCAGAGACTTGAGGGTTTCAGTTACATTGTTGGTGAAACTGTGGATGCACTAATTGACCGATTTACCAAACTTCTGTCAGAAATGAAGAATGCAGAGATCGTGATGACAAATCGTTGGGTCAACAAGATTCTTTTGGACGCATTGAAAAGAATTCCAAATCAGCCAACATGTAGCTGGTTTATGAACGTTAATCGGATCATTTCGGAAACAAACTGGTCCAAAATGACACCAGACGAGTTAATATCACTTATCAAAGAATTGGATAACATCACCTCTGCTGCAACATGCTCATCCAATTCTGCTGCTCCATCATCGAATTCAAATTCAAGCTGTTCTGCCATTCCCGCTGCTCCTACTGCTCCCGCCATTTCTGTCGCTCCTGCTGCTACTGTCACACCTGCTGCTCCTGTCACATCTGCTGCTCCTGCCGCTCACGCTGCTCAAGCTTTCATGGCACAACCAGATGATCACGTGCCATCCGCATCTGAGGTACACGCTGAAATTTTAGCTGAATCATGTTGTACTGAACGATGCAGGTTAAAAATTAAGGGTTTTAGAGAAGAAACTCTCTCTGCATTCAAGCAGCTTGAATACGAGAAAATGGCCACATGGGACATTAAAAAGAAATTTAACTCTTATAAAGAAATGGTCGAACAACAAAAACTCGATATCAAGCGCTTGCATCAGGAGGTGAGTGATCACAAGTGTCGATATTTACACTTTAAACGACTGTCTGATACTTTAACCGCGGAATTGATCGACTTAAAATATAAATTTGAAAATGCCGATTTTCATTTTAAAAAGTTCGATTGCTCTAGTCCCAAAGTTGAAAAAATGATCAATACCCAGTTAAGGTTAAGACCAAAGGACGTGAGGAATAAGGGAATTGGATTTGTGGAAATTCCTCCACCTTTCAATGAAAACTATTCTTCAATTCCTATGTCGGATGAAGAGTTGTTGGCTCTGCCTGTTAAAGGATACGGTCCTCCAATAGAAGAGCCAACCAGTCGACCATCGAGGGATCAAGATGAGATCTCCAAACCTAAATCAGTCCCTGTCCGAATCTCTAAACCCAAGAACAAACAACCTAAGAAGGAGCAGGCTCCATCAAAAACCTTTGTCAAGTCTCAAGATGCTTCAAAGCAGACCGAGACGTTAAATTTTGAGAAAAATAAAGAAATTGACAGAGTTTTTGATGTGAGGAGAGATGAAGTTCCAGTTTCAAATGACACAAATGAATTGAATAATGTCTTAAAAGAAACCGTTTTTGAAACTGAATCGAAAATTGAGCAAATTGAACCGACCGGCCAATCAGACTCAAATGTGCCCTTTGAGTTTGATTTCATGAAAACATTCAAAAAGATTTGTGAAGAGTACAGGGCACCACAGACCGTTGAACCAGTTGCCCCATCAACTTCTGAAAGTGACTCCAAATGTGAATCACCCGAAACAACCGAATCTGAGAAATCAGTATCAGTTGAATCGAGTGAATCCAGCTGTGAGTCCTCTAAAGCAGCTGAGTCAACGGGGGATTCAGCAGAGTCGCCACAACATGTTTCTGAATCAAGTGGCTCGGCTGAATCAAATGTCACACCCTCGACTGAGCCAGAATCTGAAGAATCTGTGTGTTCAAGGCCAGTTGAGATTAAACAAGAATGTAAGGATCCCTCATCCATGACTGTTGGCACAGGTGTGATAAAGCCAACAGTCCCCGATTTTAAATGTGTGAACGTTACTGATACTTCTACTTCATGTGCAGATTCAGTTAAAGTAGAAGTTAAAATTGAGGGGGATGATATTGTTTGCACTAACAATGCAGGTGTTTGTGTGAAACAATCTAATTTGTCTGCAGATGCTATACCATATGTGCAAAAGACTGTTTCCGAGTTATCTGTTATTGGCACAACCGATAAATATGTGCCACCACATAGAAAAACTACCTGTGCTAACTCTTATGAACAGGTTCCTGAGGTTAGACAGAAAGCTCAAGGACAGTCCTCATCACAAGCACAATCTTGTTCACACGGGTGTTCAAGATGTTCTAAGCAGAGCAGAAACTTTAAGAAGCCTGCAAACAAATCATCCAACAGATCCCATCACTCACATTCATCAGTGGGATCGAACAGACCGGGATATGCTTCATATGCAAAGAAGCAGACATGCTACAACTGTGGAAGACCCGGTCACATTGCAAGGAACTGCACAAGTCGTCCTTATGTGCCCTATTATAGACAGAATCAGAGGGTTACACCAAGGGATAACTACTACTCCAAGCCAATGAAGGTTGAAAAACCTAAGGCAAGGAAGAACATGAATCCCAAAGTTAAACCGTCTGATGGAGACTGGAATGCTGCCAAGAGCAAACGGAAGGTTGTTCCACCACACAAGTCGAAGCAACCTAAGAAACTGAAAGCTACTCCGAAAGTGGCAAAACCGTGTGCTAAGCCTAAACAAGTCTGGAAAGCAAAGGCGGCAGCTACACCAGTCCTAAATGAGAAGCAGGACATGTGCTTGAGAGAAGTGTCTTACATTGACGCTTCAGGAATGCCCAGGACCGCGATGGCTTGGGTACCAATGTTTAACTAATCTCCTTTCTTAGTGCAGGGACATCCAAGGAGGATTGTCGACGACCATTGGTATGTTGATAAGGTTGTTCCATGCACATGACAGGTGACATCTCTCTGTTATATATTTATTTAAAATTTTCAATCAGTGAGTATGTTTTCTTTGAAGGAGATAATGGAGGTTAAATCAGCGAAAGAAGTACGTTTAAAACCGGATGCTTTTTATTATGAACGTAATTGGTCTTTAGTTCGAGAATGGTTTTACAAAAACACAAAAAGATTTTTCTTCGTTTTAGGTTGTAAATTTGTTCTTTAAATTTCCAATTTTAAGCACAAATTTAGGGGGATATATATCCTCGGAAAAATACAAAAACAATAGAAAATTAAGAAAATGAGATTTCATGGTGCGAAAAAGAAGAAATGATAGTACATCAGCTGTTGAACTGTCACACTTTAAAATCGAAAAGAAAATTAAATCAAGTGTGATTGCAGCTCCATTATATGATGTACTGGCAGACAGACTGCACTACGAACTCAGTCCAAAATTAATGATAAATATAAAGGACTGTATAGTTTGTGGGGAACACATCATCGGCATATGATTTTATGGTCTTAAATCTTGCGTTGATAGATTGCCAAAGTCTGAGATTTCAGGTCTTTAAATTGTTGATACATCTGGGGATGTCCTGGCTGCCCTTTTGCTGCATCCAGATATATGCTGACCTAGGCACAGTCAGGACGTCTTAAAAGAGCAATAAGGAAATGCCAAAACCCATATTCTCAAAGAGAATTCAAGCTAAAGGCACAAATCAAAAGCCTAAAGCAACGATCATACCGAAACATTTGGTATTTGCCCTAACCCTGGTCGAGAATCCATCGGTCTCTCTGTTGCATCCAGATATATGCAGACCTGATCACCGATGATCTTGACCTTGTAAAACATACCGATGTCAGCAATTTACTCACCTGTTATGAAGAAGCTTTGTGCATACCTTGATCGCGGGGGTATGTCATGATGTGGGACACACAGTTATTTCGGTCTAACACACGTTAAGAAAATAAGAAAAATAAAGGACTTGAAGACGTGTGTGTATGTTTGTTTAAGTGGATAAACGATGCTGGTAATCGTCTTGGACTGCTTTCTGGCACTTTAATAAGTATACCAAAACAAATGTACTAACGGTGTGTTGCATTTTGACAAAGCTGATATGATCTTCTTGCACATAATTCTCACCAAAAAGATGCATTGTAATTAGTTTGAATTTTTATTTTAATTTGTTTGTTTTCTTTTATAAAAATTAACCATTCTTGAGGATTTGATCGATTCTCAAACAAAATTCAGGTTTTTGAGGTTTTAAAAATGAAGTACACGGATGTACTTGGTGTTCATGTGTATACTGGACCCTCTGTTATATTTATTATTTGCTTACAAAATTCTGAGAATTTGCAGAGTTTATACAAATCAAGAAACAGGGGTTGATGAAGAATGAAAGAGTTCCAGTTGCTGACAAGCATGAATCACCACACTGAGAAGATGTACCTGAGTCAGAAGAACCTAAAGTGAATCATCTTTTGACAATGAAAGTACAAGTGAAGAAGTACCTGAAAAGTTGCTTGAAAGAGAAGATTGACAAAGAAAAGAGCTTCTGAGAATCCTCCTCTCACGTTCTCTTTTAGCAATATGTTCAAGCAAAAGCTGATGATGATTAAAGTTGTGAAGCTACCTCCAAGAGAACAAGAAAGAACCCAAGATTGGAAGATCAAGATCTGAAGATTCTTCCTACTAAGCCATGATAAAGACAGCATAAACCTAGGGGGATATTGTTGGGCTAGATTTTATAGGTTTACGCTTGTCTTTATTAAGCTAGTTTATTAGATTTGGGCTTAGTTTAAGTTAATGGGCTTGGGTTAGGCCATGTGGGCCAAGGGATTAGTGGACCCTATATATTGTTATGTTCTAGTTAATTTTAGGGTTAATCCTCTCATTTGTAATTCTCTGGCCACCACCTTGTACCAGACAATCCTAGAGATTGTGTGCAAGGTGAAGCAGCAATATAATTATTTTCATAGTTTTAATCTTTTGTTCTTCACATTCAATCTTGTTTTCCGCACTCGATTGTTTGTTTGATACCCGGTAGAGAAGATCTTGGACTTACAATTTAGGGGTGCGAATGAGCTGAGCAACTCGTGAGCTACTCGAGCTCGGCTTGGTAAAAAGCTTGAAATGAGCAGAGCCTTATCGAGCCCGATCCGAGCTTGAGCCTAAAACAAAGCTTGTTTATTAATCGAACCCGAGCTCGAGCCTGACATGTAAAGCTAGTTAAGGCTCGTTGAGCCTTAGTGTAATATTAGTTTTATTAATATTTTATAATATTTACCCTTCGTTTAAGCTTTTTACAAAACAAGCTCGAGCGAGCTTTATTTATCGAGCTCGCGAGCCTATTATTTATATGATTTTTATTTAATATATTAAGCAAACGAGCGAGCCCAAAGCAAGCTCGAGCTTAAGAAATTTTCAACGAGTCGAGCTGAGCTCTGAATACAAAATTCCAACCGAGCCGAGCTTTCAAAACTTTTTCGAGCTCGAGCCTGGTCAAGCTTAAGCTCAGCTCATTTACATCCCTATACTTACATTTCAAATTTTAATTGAAAAGGAGTTTTGAAGTATCTTTTTAGCTTTGAATATTTTTTTTAAATTATTATATATACTAAACTATAACATGCTTCACAATAGTAACTTTTAGGATTTCAAAGTTTAACTATCCAACTTTTTGAAAATTGCATAGAAGTCTTTAATAATAGCAAACAACTTCCAGCAACCTCTGCGCAACGTGGGATGAAATAGCGGTGCATATCTTGTGCTACCCATGCGTATCACGTGTGCAATCTACTTAGTTTTAATTAATTCATACGTACGCAATACTACTTCTAAATCTACACATCTTTCACTACTATAAACACAGACAGCTTACGAAAAAATCGGTCACAAATATTGCTACAAATTAGCTACCGACACATTTTGCTACAATTTTACGTATGGATATTCCGTCAAAAAAGTCCGTACCACTTAGATTTTTTTAAGAGAACCAAAACTTAATTATCAGTCTCTTTTGATTTTAAAATTCAAAACAGATAAATTATCTAAAAGGAATTTATGCGAAAGTGGTCAGTTTAATACTAAATTTGTGTGACAAAGATTAGTCACTAGAATCTATATCTATATCTATATCTATATCTATATATATAATAAACCAAAGCATTTTTAATGACATGTCATAATATTATGCAATCTCTCTTTTGAGAGATGCCACATATGATGTGATGTGGCAACTCTAGAACAATTAAAAAAAAGAATAAATATGGTTTAAATATGATTTAACATAATCTATTAAATATCTAATCTACTAAATCTAAATATTAAAAATTTATTATTTTCTCTCTCATGTTTTCACTTATAACTTTTAAATGTTATTATCTTTTATATACGAGATTTTTTAAAGAAAAAAATTACACCGAATTAACGAGCGTTTTATTATCTTTCCAACAAGTACCATAGTGCTATATAAAAAACGGAGAAAAAAACGACTATTTTTTGTAACCCAACTTGTGTCAGGTTTGGAATTAGTTTAAAAAAATGTGGGTTTGGGTCGGGTCTGGGATTAGGTGATACCCGACCCAATTAACTTTTTTTTTTTTATATTAGAATATGATAACTTATGGCAGAGATTTGTTTAAAATAATAATAATAATAATAATAATAATAATAATAATAATAATAATAATAATAATACTTATTAATCATATATTGTCATATGTCATTTTTATAGTTTAAATACTTCTAATTTTATTCACTTTACTTAGATTTCTCAACTCGGGACGCTTCCGGGGTATAAACTAGTACAAGTATATACATAATTCGTACTTATATTAGACTAATACGAGAGTCTCTCTAAATACCTAAGTATTTAAGAAAGAGTTCTTGATTAAACCATCGCAATTTTGAGCATACAAGTTGTCAATAAGCTGGATAAGTTTTATAAATAGCGATTACATCGAAAACTCATTTCGTGAGGACCTGCTTTGCTGGTTAGTCTATATATAACTCTTATTACTATTATGCATCTAGGACCCTATCAAACAATCAAAATTTTCTATAAATATAGAAGCCCTAAATACATACATGCACAATAAATGTTGCCACAAAATGAAAATCAACTACAACCATTAATTATATACATGCAGAACAAACGTATTCAACAATCAACTAAATTTGAACATCAATTTTTAAAAAGCCATACTAACAGCCTAAAGAATACAAATAAGAAAAATTAAAGACTTTAATATTCTTTGGATGTACAGAACCGAAAAAATGTTTCTAGAAAGAATCTACACACCATGTGTAAAGCATAAAACATGAATGTGTGTGTTTCTGGGTTGGTGTACAAATGACATATTACGTGAGGGACGTAACAATAATTAATAATTGACATGCAAGGATGATGTTCGGGATTCAAGAATGATGTTTTAGGTTTTAGCATGAAAAAATAAAACACAACAATTTAAAACACAATAAAGTGTATTATAATCATGGATTTTAAAACATAGTTAAACACATTCCGTTATCACTTAAACCATAGTGCTTAATGTTCTTGGCCTAGTGTTTTAAGTTTTAAAATACAATACATTGCTTTGAGTGTTTAATTATTATTTTTGCTATTTTTTATGTAAAATAATCCAAAACATCATGACTAAGTCCAATAATTGATGCATGCATATCAATTTTCACGAAATATTTAAACCTTCTCACACTTTTCATGAAAGAGTTAATTGCACAGATAGTCCTTATGGTTTATAGAAAGTAACATCTTAAAGTACCAACTTATTTTTTTTTAACATATTTAGGGTTTATGGTTTCAGTTTTCTAACATGTTATGATACTAAGACTAACTCCGTTAGTTTTTGTAGTTAAGTTTTAATAAATTGACTAAAATGTACAATAATAGCTAGAGGGTCAGTTCTTGCAATTAATTTTCATTTTATTACAAGGATAATTTTTGCAATTTAGTGAAATGAGAATTATCTATTAACATTATTAAAACTTATAAATTTTAAATTATAAAAAATACTAAATTAATAATTATACGTTATTCATAATATATATTTTTTATAAAACAATAATTTTATTCATATAAACCACCGCCATTAAGCTTAATCCGTGTCTACCATCAAGCACCACGTCAATTCTCAAATCCACCACCATTGCTTCCAAACTTTATATGTATTTGACATGGTCATCATGTTCAGATGTAGCAACTATTTTGCAGTATCTAAACCACCTCCGCTATCAAGTACCACCACCTGTAAGTCTGATCAAACGTTGGCCACCACTCATTGATTGTATTTCTGCAATCAACCACCAACGAAGCTAACAAGAGTGAAGAAAGAAATGAGAGATTGACCGACGATGTCGAAGCTGTTGTAGAGGCCATGGTGGACGGTGTCGAATGTGGCACTAGCAAAAACACTTTTAATTACATTGTTAGTATACATTTATAATTTAACATTTTTAACTTTAGTGAATGAGACATGCGCGTATATTTATGGTATAATATATCGTTTTGTTATTATATATATATATATATAAGTGTGTATATAAATTATAGATACGAAATGGTTGTAACTCACGAAACGAACCGACAATATAATTAGATAAAAGGTATTTGTCTATTAAAGCATGACTCGATAATATTGTATATCGGACTAAACCGTTGGACTATATTATATATATATATATATTGTTATATGTATTTGTATAAGTATAGTTTACATAAAGTGTCGAAATGTATAATGTCTCGTCCATTGGAAATGTGGATAAATAGATTAAATATCTTGTGTTTGTAAATTGATTTTGGGAAAATTGTAGACGACGTGTGGTGTCTAGATTGTATAAAAAACCAAGGAAACTATGCTAAAATTTTATAAAATCCGGAGCACATCAAATGCGATTTTGATTGCGTTTTTATAACTTTCCAAGCGTGACAAATGTATTTTATATAAAGATCGTGACGTTTTAACAAAAGTACTTATAATAAGTACAAGTGAATCCCGGACAATATTTTGAAAACAAATATATATAGTTTTGCCAAACGTCAAGTATGACGCGTTATGGAAAGGTTTTGGGTAACCAAATAATGTTTACTGACCGGATTCAAAAATAGATAAACGCTCGATTTTACTTGGGAACCTTTTTATAAAAGCAGAGTTTCGAATACTTTAAAATGTTCGGATATGGGAAATAATGTAACAACGGTTATTGATTGGGATTAATAACAAGAATTGTATTTTGCAAAGTATATTTTCCTAAAAAAAATAAACGTACAAAACAATTATATCTATCCGATTTATGAGATGAGCTACGACTCGGGATGAGTTATACGTTTCGTAATACTAGTTCAACGTGGGTTACATGCGAATAGTAACAAGTGCGAAACTTGGGTACTATGTCGTATATTAACGCATGAATTAAGATAAGTCACGATCACTTCGTTGAGTTACAACACATTTAAGACTTGGATTCGTATACACGAGTCTAGATAGCCGGATAGACTATCCGTAACTGGATAATAGGCTAGGATTATTATGTTATCCCTTAAGGTGTCCTTTGTTGGTAATTAGGACACGAGGAAGTCGGTTAAAGCTTCGGGGCTTTGGTTGCTAGCTAAGCAAGGAAATTAAGGTGAGTTTATGACCCTACTTTTTACTATTTTGTAACTATTTTCGGGGGAAGACATACTTGTTTTATGAAAACTTGTTTATTGTAAAGCGTAACAAAGTTTGAGAAAACGTTTAGAGTTACAAATGCTTTTATGGAGTCGTACGTGGATAAAAAGGAAAATAAATATGAATTTGCCGGTGAGATTTACTGGAAAATGGTTTTCACAATATCTTTTACGGATGTTCAGCAAGGAATCCGAGGAGGAAAATAGTTTACAAAAGAATGTTTTCAAAAGTTATTATGAAATGCCTGGCGAGGATTTCACGGGAATAAAGTCTCATTTTTGAAAGTGGTAATTCGATTGATAGGAACCTGGTATATTTATTTTTATAGGAATGTAGGTAGGCGGGTAAGTGAGTCGAGTTGAAAGGTAAAAGAAAAAGGACTTTTAAAAGGTTTTCCCAAATAACGATACATGTAAATGATAAGAAACTTTCTTAAAATGTTTTACGAATATTTTCCCAGTGGTTTAACCAAAAAGGGTTTTATGAAGAATAAACACAAAACCATGAACTCACCAACTTTATGTTGACCTTTTTAAGTATGTCTTTCACGTCTAGATTTTTGGCAATGGCACGATTGGAATAGGCGATGTCTTGGGAATAGAGACCCAAGAAGATTAGGAATGGCATTCAGAGTTCAAAGGGTCTTAGGTGTAAATATATTCCGCTGCGTGGTAAAGGTGCCAAGGGTTCACAACTGACGGGAAAATCGGGATGTGACATAAATTGCAAAAAAAAAAAAAAAAAAAAAATTCCTTATAACCAATTAGAGTTAATTAAAAAAATAGCTCCTCTAGTTATTATAGGGCAATTTAGTCATTTTATTAAAACTTAACTGGAAAACTAATGAAGTTGGCCTTAGTACCCCAAGTTTTTACAAAACTGAAACCATAAACTCTTAACATGTTAAAAAAATAAGCTAGCACTCTAAGACGTTAGTTACTATAAACCTTAAGGACCATCTGTGTAGTTAACTCACAATACATAGTAAAACTAGCCTGAATCATTTTAAACATAGTAAAACTAGTCTCATTCTTTTAAAACACACATGTACCGAATAAAGCAAGCAAGAGTATTTTTTAAGAATTACTTAATAATTTGTTATGTAGGTTAATTGTAGTGTTTTATTTCAATTATATGTATTAAAGTTGTATTTTATCAAATCATCTTGATCCCTAATCTAAAAATTCAATATTGGCACACGTCAACACTAGAATCCTTCTTATGCTTCTCGGAATTCTCAACCTTTATACACGAACATCTACCTATATATTGTAAATGCATTTCATATGTATCTGTTGCTTTTGGGTCATGCGCTTTAGTCGTTTTCGTAGTTTGCTTGTTTTGTAATGTCTAGTCTAGTCTTTGTATTTGGAGTTGAATATGTGAATGAGTTTGTGTTTATGCTATCGTTTAGGCGAGTGAGGAAAAGTTAGACTCATTCATGTGTAGGTACATGCGAATGAGGCCATTCGCATGAACGATGTAGCAAAAGGAGAATGAGTGGAGTTTTGGGTTAGTTAGTGATGTAAGTTATTGTTTAGTGCCCTAGTTCTGTTCAAAACCCTAGTTTTGGTCAATCTCTTTGCTTTATATCAATCGAGTTTGTAATGATCATTTAAACATTGAGTAATGCAAGAGAAGATTGTGTTTATTGATTTCGCGTGTGTTTTTGATATTACTTTTACATCATTTTTCTAGACCCGAGGGGATTTAGCACCTGAAGATTTATGAGTCGTTGAGATATTGTTTGTTGCTTTATCAAAAGAAAATTTGAGTCCAACTGTGCCTTTTAAAGTCGTCAATTTAAACTTTTAAACAAAACGACAATTTGGTAATTTCGGTGATTGGAAATATGTCTAGGAATTACTCATTCATGCAAACGAAGCAGCGAATGAGATTATTTTTCATTCATTCGTGTGTTTTTATCATTCGTGTGTTTTTATCATTACAATTATCAAACCGAACCCTAGACCTTAAATACTAAATATCTAAATGAATTAACATGTGTTTTTATCATTACAATTATCGATAGTTTTGTGACGTCCATCTCCTTTCACTAGCTCTTTTGTACAACTATAGTCCCTATCATTTCTTATATTTACATCTCTACCTCTTGTATTGCGAAACTACTATTCATTAATAAAGTCCCGAATTTATTTCTTTTATCTTTACACCTATTCATATCAAATAATCAATTTATTCTTTATTTGAACCATTATCATATATGAAAATTTCATTTTAATGTAAAAAATATATATACATATTTATATACACTTAAACCTCATGTCCTTTGTTGAAAGTTCATCACTCTCAATAAAACCTAAGTTTTGAATCTTAACATTTTTACAATTCAAATCCATTTCATTGCCTATATGATTTACTAGCTGGCTTGATTTCATGATCATTTGTGAGTTCACAATCATACTTCATCTCTTAGTATTACCCATATGTTTTATTATTTTCAACAACTGACCCAAATCATATGGTGGTTCTCTTTTACAAATGTTTCATACTTTTAAAACCTAATACCCTTTGCTTTTTCTTGTCGATTCCATTTTAAACCCCCTACATTACTAGTATATTTTTGAAAGTATCCCCAACCATGAAATTTTATCATACCCAAGATTTTAAATCCTTGTTTAAACTATAATCCCTTAACCTGTGTATAGGAGATACACTGGCACCAACACTAAAAGATTATTAGTAAAATTGCAGGTTCGAACCTTTATATTCCATTTGCACCGAAAACACCCTTTACCTATTGACTCTACTACATGGTCCAACCTTTGTGACTAATTTAGTTAATTTTCTTGGTTAAGTCCCCTCACATACAAGTCATGTGAGGGCACTTTGGTCTTTTCACATCCCTACTTTGGTTAAAAGTAAAATATATATATATACAAACCCTTCTTATTCACTTTATCTATCACAACACCCACCTACACTATCACCATAGTCATCTGCACAATTCAACCACCCACCTTCATCACTATTGAAACCAGACCTGCAACCACCAACGACCCAAACCTGCAACCAACATCCACCATCGATATATCCAACAAACTTATATATCAGTAATATAACATTTCATATACGATGTATATAAATTCATATAGTTAATAAACAAAAATTATCATAAATAGTAATTAAACAAAGTACCAAATTTTATAAAATGGACCACTATCTCAATATTGCAAGCAACTGTAAACCCTATAAACTTACAGGTATTTACAAAAGTTGAACAATTCAAGTCAATTCACCACATTCCCAGATCAATTGTTCATCTTAATCCTCACCTAATTATGTCAACAAGATTTTTTGTTCCTCTTTCGATGCTCCAAATATCCAAACGCTTTGCTTTTGCAATCCCTCTAATGCCATTTGTTTCAATCTCAAACTCCCCACTGAATTGTTCGAAGCCCAGTTCCGATTACCCAAAACCTTTGTTACAAGATGTAGAGACTCTTTTTATTAACAAATAAATGGACTACCTGACCTCCCTCCGACATCAGATCCAAAACATACTAAAGTTCCTTGAGAAATTCAATTCAATTCGATCTCTCGATATTTCCTCCATCACCGATGATAACAAAGAGCTAAAAGAAAGCGGTTTTCGCTACAGGTTTCTCTCATCGTTATTTAACTAGAAAACCAAATTAGATTCCAAATTACAGAGCTATGTGTTCAATTCCTATTTGGCCAATCTATTTTTTTTGGAAAACATAGGAATCACTTGTTGACGTCACGTAGGAGGAACTAAAGTTACGGCTTTACTCATCTTTCCACTAAGTGGCTAATTCGATCGAATGAGGGAATGTTATGCTTGTTTGTAGGATCACCGGGAACTATAATGGGATCAGAGTGACGATTAATGTGAAGTTTGCGTATGTCCCAGCGTTGAGGCTTCCAGTAATGGGTTACGTGATGAATTCGATGTCTCTTGTGGTTATGAGAGTTAACAGGCGGCTTTGAGTGGGTGGAGGTGATGGTGATTAAGGGTTCTCTTAGTTCCTTTTTAGTTTTTTTTTATTTTTTTCATTTTTTTCATTAACACAGGGATATGAGGTGAAAAGACTAAACTAGGCTTACATGACTTGTATGTGAGGGGACATAACCAGAAAAATTAACTGGGTTAGTGCTACAGGTTGGAACCTGTATGAAAATGTATAGTTAAAGGTTGATTTAGGTGCAAATTAAACATAAAGGTTGGAACCTGCAACTTTGATGAAACATAAAGGTTGATTTTTGTAATTTTGTCATATCTAAATGAATTAACATGTGTTTTTATCAATACAATTATTGATAGTTTTGCGACGTCCATCTCCTTTCACTAACTCTTTTGTACGACTATAGTCCCTATCATTTCTTATATTTACATCTCTACCTCTTGTATTGTGTAACTACTATTCATTAATAAAGTATGCATATTTATTTCTTTTATCTTTACACCTATTCATATCAATTTATTCTCTATTTGAACCATTATCATATCTGAAAATTTAATTTTTATGTAAAAAATATATATACATATGCATATACACTTAAACCTCATGTCCTTTGTTGAAAATTGATGTCGTGTGGATTAAAGGTTTTAATGACATAAATTAACTTTTATTTTAAAGGAAACAAGCACTCGGCGGATGTGCCAAAAACGTGATCAAAAAGAGTTTTAAGTCAAAACTTTAAGTTAAAACACTATTCAAGTTTTAAATTTATAAAATAAAACGATATCTGTTGCTCGTTCTAAACCCACACGATAGGCAAGTGTACCTATCGAGAGTAGTATACACTCTGGCAAGTACCGATTATCGAACCCAAAGACACGACTTCCCCTACTTAGCTTTAAGTTGTTTTTAATAAAAGAAAAGATAAAATAAAGAAAGAAAGAATGAGAACGACCAGAGTAAAAATCAATACCAAAAGAAGTGCTTCTTCGGGATCCAACTATTTTTGGGACGGATTAATATTAATTATTTAGCTACGTGGTGTATACAAGTTCGCACTTATGCTTAACATGGAGTTGCAACAGCATTCTCCAGAGGTGACTGTTTTCGCAAAACGAGATGTGTTGTTGTTACTAAATGGGGGTCTCTCGAACCGGTAAGCTCACCTCTCAACAATGAGGGGACGATGACTCGAAATTGTGACATCCAACCCCGAAGTATCCACATCCCAATGTTGCGGTAATGACATATAATTACTTAAATCATTTATGGACAACCTGCCAGTGGCCGGAGCACGATCGAATAAGCTGCCAATTGACATCATAGAAGAGTCGTGACTAACCAGAACACGTGCATCTCCTACTAGAATTAATTGACCTTTTAATAAGTGAGTGGTCTATTATTAACTGTGTGGCAATATAATAATGAAAGAAAATAAAGACCGTTTTCATTCAACATGGGTTCACCAATCCTTGACCTGCGCCAAAGCTTTCACATAAATCATGAAGCTAAGTCACAAAGAAAAGTCTTGGCTTATCACCAGGACCGAGTATAAAGGCCGTACCGACCCTAAGTGAGATCTTTGATAGTAGAGGATTAAGCCACGAAGTGTGTGTATTTCTACCCATAAATGGGCTAACTACTACTCGTAGGATTAGGTTAGCTTATGAGTGCATGGGTTGTTACATACCATGGGTACACTCATAAGTCCTCCCACTTTCTATCAAGACACCCACAAGACGAAAGACTAAGTAATTAATTAGTTAATTCATAAAACAAAGTTTTAAGTGAAAATAATTAAACAAGAACACAACATCACTTAAGAAATAAAAACTATATAACCCATACCAAGAAAATTCTTCACCCTAGCAACACTCTACTATCCTAGCCAAACATTGGCTTTACAACATGCACTATAAGTTGGGTGTTAGGGAAACACATTGTAGTGGTTGTATTGGGGATTAAAGAGGGTGTTTGGATGATTTTTAGTGATCTCTCTCTCAACTGTCAATCAAGTAGTGTTTATGGAGTGATCCCAAGCTCCAAAGGTTACTTACTAGACCCCCATGATGGCTGAAATGAGAGAGAGAGATTCGGGTGGAATGGATGGATGAAGAGATGGTGAAAATGTGGGGCAGAGGCCTCTATTTATAGGCAAATCAGACCAAGCACGCCCGTGTTTAAGGTGTTGGCACGCCTATACTCGACAGCAGGTACTGTTGTAGAGTACTTTCATGCAGAAATGTCCCCCTCCAGACCTTGCACGCCCGTGCTTCATGCTTTGTGTACTATAACTGTCAGTTTTGGTCGGTTTAAGCCTTGGGGAACACGTTTTGGTAAAGTACGCCCGTGCCCATGAGGGAAGCACGCCCATGCATATCTTCAAACTCTGAATTTGGCCTCTGTTGACATGGAAATGTTTACTTGTTGACCCGGACAGGTGCACGGTCGTGCACGGTAAGAGCGCGACCGTGCTGCATCTGAAATAGTTCCGAAAGTCTTCAATTCCTTGTCTTTCGTGTCGTTTTCCTTTCTGGGCTCCAAAACCTACATGTGGGAGACAAGGTTGTTGTTCCATGTAACCTTTTATCCCTAGAAGCTTGTTCTCCACTCAAAACATGCCTTTTCATTTCCTTTTTACTTTTTCCTTTCAAAAACCTGCATTTAACTCATAGGAACGATTTAACATTATTTTTTAAAAGATAAAAGCACAAAAAGGTGCAAAAATGAGGATAATTACATTTGTAAAACATACTAAATTATCGGCACATCATATCACCTCACACTTAAGCGTTTGCTTGTCCTCAAGCAAACCAAACCATAGGCAATTTATATGAGATAAAAATTGTAAGTTTTACTCGGTGTTCCGAGCTCAACCTTCCCCCTAAGAGTCCCACCTACTCAATACAATCTTCGTAGATGTTCCAAATAGCCTTGGCGCACCTAATCAAACGTCCCTCAAGTGTCTACTTCACATTTTCCTCACAATCATTTCACTCGGGTGTTATTTTGGGAGTGATCACTCAGATTCAACCCAAGGAACACACAGATCATAGGCTTGTGCACAAATAAAATCTCCACCGCTATATATATGGGTGAGAGATTGCAAATCACAAGGTCTTTTAAGGGGTAAAATTGATGAAGTGATAAAAGGGTAGGAAGGGTGTCTAATGTCGTGTCTGGCTTGGGCAGCGGTTGCGACGTAATGGGAAAATGTCAAACTCTAAATAATGGGCTTTGTGAAACTCCTCCCCTAATGACTAACTGCTCTGATGTCCCTACTGTGCGAACCATTCGGTCTTCACACCAAATAATCTCCGCTAGGAATGCCCTAGAAATAAATCTTCAAAATAGAATTATTTTCTTTCAGCCCATTTATTGTCAAGCTTTCTGACTTATTCTTCAAACCTTTTTTTACATAAAAGTGTTGCTTTCGGTGAAGCTTATTCTCTGGTATCATAACTCTGTGTGGCGATCTTTCATCAGTTGCCAAACTCTTCTTGGTGAATACCATGATGTCTGGTCTATTATTTTTCATTCCAAGATTGCCCAATAGTGTCCCAATACCCTGCAACACGCCTTCTTTGCTAAACCCACGACAAAGGGCTAAATGTGATGGATGAAACAAAAAAGGCTAAGGCTCAAGTGGGGTGACTAGGTGAGGGATATATTTATGGAAGGCCAATGAAAGATGGAATGGGTGTGTCCTAAGTGCCTTGATCATTTTCACAATCTCTCACCTCGCATGCGGTCTCAAAACGTATAAGTTACACAAGTTCTAACTATGACATGCCAAGGGTGAATGTCTCTCATGGTCAAACGAACGAGCATCTGTGGTATTTATATCAAAAGTGGGTGTGCTCGATAAGGCTCAAGATACTCACATGGAAGGGTAGACGCTCAACTATGAAGTAGAAAACATTTTGAGTTAGTTCTTTTGGCCTCGCCAATACCTCCGAAAATCTCCTTTTCAGCTCTTTGGGGTGGACTCAAAGGGTTAGAAAAAGGATTTTATTTAATCAAAACATTTTTGAAATTTTTTTCCTTAAAACGGTTTTGGTTTGTTGATTTCAAGAGGTGGTAAAATTTATAAAATTTTATCACCTCACAATTAATTCTTAAATATATTTTGAAATTATATATTTTATGATATATTTTATGTTTAAAGAAATAAGTGGGACAAAGACAATCACTCCTCTATCATCCTTTTTGCATTTGAATACCCATTTAGTTCCAATCTTCTTTCGTCCTAGGGGCAAATCTGTCAGTGTCCATACACCAAGTTTCTGAAACTGTAACAACTCCTCTTGCATTGCTTCCACCCAAGCGTCTTCCAAAAGAGCGTCCTTGTAAGTCCGCGGCTCAACCTGCGAAACATAACAAGCAAAAGACCAGTCATTCTGAAAACCTAATTTTTGAATTTTGGCATATAAAGCAAGATTGCCATGGTTTGCCAATGAGTTAGCATTCCTCAATTGACTTTCTTTGGCTTATGGGATTGCTTGTGCTGCTTACCCTTCTTACAACTCACACACTTGTCATTTAGGTGAAAATGTTTAACGTTCACTCCTATGACAAGTTCATTCTTCACCAATTGATTCATCTTTCGTAAGTGAATGTGTCCCATCCTCCTATGCCACATGATTGATTCCTTTTCAGTAGACTTGGAGAGAATACACGTGACTTGGCCTTGTGTAGTCATCGCTTTAGACATGTCGAGAATGTACAAGTTGTTCACTATCGGTGCCTTTAACATCACCCACTCTTTTGGTAACTCGAATCCCGGCTTGAGTATGTAGCAAGATTTGTCATCAAAGAAAACAGAAAATTGCTTGTCACATATCTGACTAACACTGAGCAGATTGTAATCTATTTGCTTCACATAAGATATCCTCTCAAAACTCACTATTCCATTACTGACACTACCCTCCATGGTAATGTAACCTCCCTTGTTTCCTGCAAACGCTACATAACCTCCATTGATATTTCTGATATCGAATAGTAGCGAAAGATCCCCTGTCATGTGACCAGAAGCTCTACTGTCAACAATCCAAAGACTGCTCACAGGGCCAGCTGAAGCTCCCTGCACATATCAAGTAAAGAATTAGATTTTTCGGGGGAACCTAGCCTGTTTGGTCTTGGGTCTTTGAACAGTTTGTTTCAAAGATTCAGATTTTTCACAAACAGTTTGATTTGAATCGATCTTTTGCTGATCACTCAAATCCTTTTCATTCTCTGATTTCACATGTTGTTGTGAAGTTGAAGCACCTTAAGAACCCTTTGGTGACCAAGATTGTTCAGATCGTTTCAAGATCCGGATTTGAGATTTTGGTGTCTCAACCGTTTTCTTTACTTCTTCTTTGAACGAGACTTTCTTGGTTACCTTCTCTGATTTAACAGAGACAGGTCCAACTGTTGGTTTGACAGCTGGTTTAACAGGAACCTTTTTCTTATCAACAGTTATGTTCACCATTGGTTTCTTAAGAGATTTTTCAGTAGCTATCCGGTTACGGCGATCATATGTCATCGGACGATTTTCCCTCATTTTAAAATAACTGCTTTGATTATAAAAAAAGGTGCTGGTTGAGGGACAAATCGTCTTTGTGGATAACAATGATTGTCGACTGGACTTTCATACTTCTGCTTCATTTCCACCTCGTGCCTCTTGTGCCTTACGTACGGGCAGTGAGCAAGTAAATGCCCTCTCTCCCCGCACTTAAAACACGCACGGTACTCTTCAAAGTTGTTCTTGGCGTTCGACTTTGCATAACTAGTGATAGGATATTTATCATCCACACACCTTCTTCTTAAACTCTCAGGAGCTGGGTCCTTTGAGTAAGTCGGCTCAAGAAAACCATTTGACTTTTCTTTTGGTTTAATAAATTCTGTGACATGGACCTTTGGTTCTTTAGGAACATCCAAATAAATTTTCTTTAAGATTTCTGGAGGTACATCATTTGTTCGCTCATGTTTTGGGAACCAAATGGTACTCTCCTGCCAAATTTTCTCAATTTTTGAATAGTTGGCAAATTTTATTGGATATTCTTCATCAGAAATTATCTTATCGGATCCTTCCATCCGATAGAAATTTTTAACAGGTTTATCACAAGATTCATTTTGCTTTTCATTTTTCTTCTCATTTTTCTTTTCAATTTTCTTCTCAACAGGCTTAACTGATTGATTCTTTCTATGAGCGTTAGCCATGGGATGCACAATCTGAGATGGTGAAACAGGTTCGTTAGTGATTATGTAATTTTCATTAGAAATATCACACATCTTTTCAGAAACCTTCTCAGATTGTTCATCCTCTGAATCAGAATCATCAGCAGCAACTACACCTTCATCATTTCCCAATACAGGTCTAACATCAGAATAAGGGTCTCCCACACTCGAAGTGTTTGACTCGTCATCCGATGTAGAGTCAGATTTAACTGAGCTCTCCGGTGCTATTGAGTGCAAATTATGATTTTCAAACAACACCGGAGCTGGGACAGCTTTGTAGTTGGCACTACTAGACTGTGAAGGATCTTCTATTATATGATCAACAACATAAGCGATATGCTTATAACTCTCAAGTTTTTTATTCACTTTTTCTGCAAAGCACTTGATGGTGGCCATTTCAAGTTTTGTGTTTTCTAAATCATTTATATAATTATTTATGGCCATTTGTTTCAAAGATAAAGTCTTTTTCAATTCTGAAACATCTTTCTTATAACCATCAAGTACTCTGTTAAACTCTTTTGATTCTTTTTGATAGGATTGACAGTTGATTTTAGCACTCTCAAGCTGAACCTTGAGTTGCTTATTCTCCTCTGTCAATTTATCACAAGCATTGCAATGTTTAACATAAGTTGAATTTGAATTAGAAGCAGATTCAGTACTTACCTGTTTTGGAGATTCTGTCATGGCCATCAATGCAAAGTGTGCTTCCTTTCCAGCGAAAAACATTGAATAATCAATCCTGGTACAAGCATCATCCACCATGCATGATTTCTGGGTCATCAAAAAGTCAGCTTCAGCAAGCAATTGGTCAATATCATCATCTAGTGAGTTAACACTAGATTCAGAATCAGACTCACTCTCCACATCAGAATAAGCTGAATCATACTGCTCTGGAATATCAGAAACCGAATCAAGAATCATCCCATACTTCTTCTCTGTACAATCATCACTCTCTTCATTCAACTCCTCGATCCTCACCTCAGATATCTTTTTAGTCACTACTTTCTCTTCAACCTCTACCGGCTCATCCAAATTCATCTGCTGTGCAACACAAGCCACATTCCCAGTTGTAATCTCTTCAACACCTAACTGCATTCCTGTCCAATCAAACCCTTTGTCTTTTTGTATCACCAAAGCTTGGTTTTGATTATCTGTTTGGGTTTGTGTGTTTGGTGTAGAAATAGGAATGATTGTTCGGTTTGAATTTTGTGGTGTTTGGTTGTGGTTTTGGTTTTGTGTTGTGTTTTGTCTAACAGTGTTATTTTGTTGGGTATTTTGTCGGTTTTGGTGGTTATGTTGTGGTTGAAAGCTTGAAATATTAGGACTTTGGTAAGATACCTGATTTTGGGTTTGACGATTTTGGTAGTTAGAGTTGAAAGGATTTCTATTTCCCTGCTGAGATGGTTGTGTACATTCTCTCTTAAAATGGCCTTTCTCACCACAATTGAAACACGTCACTTTGGCTTTGTTGAAGCCATAAGTGGTGTTCGGGGAAGTAGAAAGATCAGTTCTCCCAGTTTTCTGAATAAAATCAGTAGCTCTCCTCATAATACTTGCAAATGCCCATTGAATATCCATGAGCTCCATCTCTTCTTTATCAATCTGTGCGTAGTCTTCATTGGTCAAGTTGTTATTACCAATTTGACTCGCAACAAGCCCATTATACGATTGTACCATGGCTGACACCAATGCTACATGTTGTTGAGCAATCTCAACAGTAAAATTGTTTAGATTCGATGTCTCCAACACAATTTAGCTCTGATTTGTTTGACTTTGGTTGACTTGCATCGGGTTCATTTGAGGGATGTATGTTTGTTGTTGAGGTTGATTAGCAGAATAACATGCTGCTTGTTGCATGGGTGAAAATGGTGGAATATAAGTTGTAGTAGGATATGATGGTGGGGTATATGATGATGTTTGAGCAAGATAATTGATTGGTGTTTTGGTTGGTTCAACATGGTTAGAGACGCTCACGATGTGTGGAGCAACATTTGAAATCGAACTTGAACTAGAAAGAGAAGAAGAAGAAGTACCACCATGATACAAATCTGGATTCTGAGGAATTTGTGCTCTTTTCGCCTTCCTCTTTTCTTCCATCTCCTTATTTTCCAGTTTCTGAATAAACTCATTAATGGTCCAATAATGGTACGCATCCTTTTCTTTCAATACCTCTATATGCTGATTCCAGTATGGTGGCAATGCATCGACAAACTTGTCCACCAACTCTGACATAGGTATGCTTATCTCATAGCTTGAAAGCTCAGTAAGTGACAATACCTTGGAACCAACTCCTTCAGCGTCTCGTTCCCCATGTAGCTGAAATTCTCAAACTCTTTTCGAAGTTCCTCCATCCTCAACTTCCTCGTCTTCTCGTTTCCATAATGCCTATTCTTTAACATGTCCCACAACTGTTTAGATGTTGTACAAGAGCCAAACTGATGTAACAGATCAGTATTGATGGCTTGGGACAATTGAGAAAACGCCTTCTTCTCAATAGCAAATTTCTTCTTTTCATCATCTGCAAGATTCTCCAACGGAATAGGCTCACCCGTGTTCTCCAAGATCGGAGCACCATAGCCCTTCGCAATCATCTGCCAAGCTTCCGTTCCCTCTAAACCCATTCCCTCAAGATGTATCTTGAATTTGGTCTTCCAAGTGTTGTAATCGACCATCTCCATAAGCTTTAGTGGACGGCTTCCACTCCCCGAGGACAAGTCTTGAATAAGAGTTGAAATAGCATTTGTCGTCTGAGAATGTACTGTTGCTGTTGCTACTTCCCAATAATCAGCCATCGGTTTTGGTGATGGTTGTGTAACATGTTGGGGAATTGTACTAGTCATCGCCATGTAATTAATCGGTTGCGATGGTTGACTAGACTTTTGAGCAGCCACCGACCAAGGATCCATGGTTGTCTGCTGTTGTGGTGTCGGATTAGGTCGTGGTGTAGTAGGAAAGTTCCACATATTGATCTGAAAATGATTAAACATGAAAAGATTAGAAAAGTTTTATAACAAATTCTAGATTCGTATGATCGAGTGGTCGAATGTATAAAATTGTTCACTTTCGACCGTTTAAGAAGATACGAAGGTAGAAAATAACAGACTCAAATCACTTTCGACCGTTTACACCCACGTTCGACCGTTTAAAAACTCACTTTCGACCGTCCGATTGGTCGAATGAAACTAATATGGTCGAATGAACAACTAAACACTGACAAACTCTAGATTCGACCAACTGACACACCACGTTCGTCCAAAAACACCTTGGTTCGACCAAATAAACACACACGTTCGACCAGTCTCCCTAGGTTCGACCATGCATATTCAAAAACGGTTATTTTTTGAAAATCAATTAATTTTGAAACAATTTTTCAAAAGTTGATGAAATTTGATGATTTTAATCAGGTTTTGCCTCAGATTTGATTAGGAACAAGTTTAACAAAGAGAATTATGCAATTTGTCCATGAAAACAAGCTCTAATCAATCAATTTATCACCAAATCAGTTTATCAATGAAAAACAACAAAGATAATGATCAAACAAGTTTGATCAAAATAGGGTCCAAATCAGCTGTAAAATTATCAGTTTGTGGTTGTTTGATCCATATGTCTCTGATACCACTTTGTATACGCTTAGGATCGTTTAAACAACAAAGATAATGATCAAACAAGTTTGATTCAGGTGCGGAATCCCTAAATCAATCACAAAATGATAATAATACTAACAAAACGCAGAAATCATCATTGAACCATTCATTTCATTAATAATCAAACTCAATTACACGTTAAAAAGATGTTTATAATCAATAAAAGACGTGTACAAAGTTGACTCAAAACCCTAGGGAGAACACAAACTGGAGGGAAAACAAAATGACCAAAAACTTGAATCTCAAAAATGAACTTGACCTTATATAGGCCTGCACATTCGCCCATATAGTATGGTCGAATGTGCAGGTTCGACCAAACATACTGGTCGAACCAAGCAATACATAAAAATCGATTTCTACCTTCGACCTCCTGTTCTCCTTCGCACCTTCAAGTCTTCCTTCGACCGTTTATAAATCTTCCTTCGACCAACTGGATACTCCTTCGACCAAACGATAATGAACAAAAACATGTGTTAAATGTAATCCAAAGCATTAGTCGCACAAAATGCATCTACAAAGATCTCATGTATATGGTACAACTATTGATGACCAAGGTTGATGATGGTCCTCAAAAGGATACCACCATTGCTCTTAATGAAAAATCCATTGTAAAAAAGACATAGATTCCTCAACCTGGTCAAGAACAAACTGTTAATGTTCTCAAGAGCAAACCCAAACCCAAACTGGCTTGGGTTCCCAAATCTATCTAATTTGCTACTTTGTGCAGAGGGTCTCCGGAGGCTTAAATAGCATTTGGTATGTTGATAGTGGAGGCTCAATGTACATGACAGGATGCAGATACGTGATAAACAACTTTATCAGTCAAAGAGAAGGATCTGTATCCTTTGGGAACAATGCCAAGGGATTTGTGCTAGGACATGGCAATGTCTCTTCTGGAAAAATACAGTTTGACTAGGTCAATCTGGTTGAAAACCTCGAGTACAACTTGCTGAGTGTGTCACAAATGTGTGATAAAGGATATTCTTCCTTTTTCACAAAGACAACATGCAAGATCATATCACCAGAAGGCCAGAAGTTGATAGAGAAGATCATTGAAGATCATACTTTGTTGATAGCCAAAAGATGTGGCAATGTCTATGCAGTGGACATTGAAAAGGACAAAGTACTGAACAACACTGCCCGTTTCTTCTCAAAGGCATCAACTTCAGAAACTGATCTCTGGCATAGGAGACTTGGCGATGTGAACTTTAAAACCATAAATAAAGTCACAAAAATGGGCTTGGTCAGAGGTCTACCCTTGAAAGTATACCAGTGTTAAGAACACTATGTATCCTGTTTAAAGGGAAACCAGCATAAGTCCTCCTATAAGTCTATTGAAGAATAAAAAACAACTGCATGTCTTCAACTACTCCATATGGACTTATTTGGGCCAGTAAAAATCACGAGCCTTGGTAAGAAGAAGTACTGCTTGGTCATCATTGATGACTATTCAAGATTCACATGGTTATTCTTCTTATTTTCCAAGGATGAGGCAGCTGAAATCATCAAGTTCTTCATTCTACAAGTAGAAAAACAATATTCTGTATCTGTCAAAGCCATTAGAAGTGATAATGGGACAGAGTTCAGGAGCAAAACTCTGGATGAATTCTGTTTGTCTAAAGGGATTATTAGACAATTCAGTGTTCCCAGAACTTCTGAACAAAGTTGTGTGGTAGAAAGGAAGAACAGGACATTAATTGAAGCAGCAAGAACTATGTTAGCTGATTCAGGCCTACCATTGTATTTCTGGGCTGAAGCAGTTAACACTGCTTGTTATGTTCAAAATAGATTGCTTGTCAACAAGAGACACTCCAAAACTGCCTATGAAGTTCTTCATGGCATGAAGCCCCTTATCTCCTTTTTCAGGGCTTTTGGATGTCAATGTTTCATTCTAAACATTAAAGACTCTATTTCAAAGTTTGCTGCTAAAGTTGACTCAGGTTACTTTCTTGGTTATTCTTCCACTAGAAAAGCCTACAAGGTTTTTATTTCAAGAACCAAGATAGTAGAAGAAACACTGAATGTCAAGTTCAATGAGTCAAAACACACTCTTATTCCAAACACATCCTGCTGAACTCTTTGACCTTGACAGCTTCCATTTTTGACCTGAAAAGACTATCACTTCATCTAAACCTACTTATTATGGTGATCAGAGGTTTGATGATGAGGATCCAGCACCATGGACTCCTCAAACAGTCATTAAGTCAACTTTCAAGCCATCAGAAGTTTTACAAACATCTGATTCAACAACTGCTGATGTACAAACTCAAACATCTGCTTCAACAACTGAAGATGTTCAAACAACTGAAGCAGACATTATAAACCTCAGTGGTTTGTTTGATGAAGTACAAAAGCCACCTACACCTGTCAGTGGTTTACAACAACTGATTGAACACAAAGATCATCCATTGGAACAAATCATGGGTGATATTGCTTCAGGTGTTCTCACAAGAAACCAGCTTTCCAACTTTTGCTTCTTCTCAGCATTCATTTCTCAGTTGGAACCTAAGAAGTACCAAGAATCCCTCAAAGACAACAATTTGGTGGAAGCTATGCAAGATGAGTTGCTTCAATTCAAGAAGCAACAAGTTTGGGAAATCTGTCCCTTACCACCAAACAAGCTACCAATTGGCACAAGATGAGTTTTCAGGAACAAACAAGATGAGGTTGGTATAATCATTAAGAACAAGGCAAGACTGGTAGTACAAGGTTACTCTCAAGAAGAAGGAATTGATTATGATGAAACCTTTGCTCCAGTTGCAAGGCTTGAGGCCATCAGGTTATTTATGGCCTATGCCATTTCCAACAAAATAAAAGTTTTTAAAATGGATGTTAAGAGTGCATTTTTGTATGGGAAGATCAAAGAGGAAGTGTTTGTTTGTCAGCCACCTGGGTTTGAGGATCCTTCTCATCCTGAGTGGGTGTACAAACTTGACAAAGCTCTTTATGGGCTAAAATAGGCTCCAAGAGCCTGGTATGAAACACTTTCCAACTTTTTGCTCAAAAATAACTTTACAAGAGGCTCCATTGATAAAACTCTTTTCATTAAAAATGTTGGAAATCATGTCTTACTTGTTCAAATTTATGTTGATGATATCATATTTGGTTCAACAAACACAAAATTGTGTGATGAATTTAAGAAACTCATGCAATCAAAATTTGAGATGAGTACAATGGGAGAACTGCAGTACTTTTTAGGACTGCAGATTAAACAACAAACAAATGGAACTTTTATACATCAATCTAAATATGTTAAAGAATTATTGAACAAATTTTCTTTACAAGACTATAAATCATGTTCCACTCCCATGACACCTACCACACAAGTTGAACTAGATGATCAAGGAAAACAGGTTGATCAAATCATGTATAGATGTATGATAGGTTCCCTTTTGTATCTAACTGCTTCTAGACCAGATATCATGTTTTCAACATGTGTCTGTGCTAGATATCAATCATATCCTAGGGAATCACATCTCATATCAGTCAAAAGAATCTTCAGATATCTGAAAGGAAATCCTACACTTGGAATTTGGTATCCTGCTTCCAGCAATACCAAGTTATCAGCTTTTTCAGATAGTGACTATGCAGGGTGCAAAATGTCAAGAAAATCAACATTTGGTGGTTGTCAATTCTTGCGAAACTGTCTAGTGTCCTGGCAATCAAAGAAACAAACATCTGTTGCAACTTCAACTGCTGAAGCTGAATACATTGCAGCTGCAAGTTGTACATCACAGATACAATGGCTCCAATATCAACTTCTTGATTATGGAATCAAAGAGACCAAGAAACCTATGCTTGTAGACATCAAATCTGCCATTAGCATCATTCAAAATCCTGTTCAGTTCTCAAAAACTAAACATATTGAAATCAGGTATCTTTTCATCAGGGATTGCTATGAAAAAGGCAAGATTAAAGTGAAGCATGTGATAACAGCTAATCAGATAGCTGACATATTCATTAAACCCCTTGACACATCAACATTTCAGAAGTTAGTATCCATTCTTGGGATGCTAAATTTGTAAGTGTTTCTTTTACTTTTCTGCACATATTTTATTTTTCACTTACATCTATTTTTAGTCCAAAACTTCTGAAAAACAAAAGGAGAGAAACTACTGATGAACAAAACATCAGTATGGGAATATTTTCTGAAAAATGATTAACTTCTGATAAAATAATCTTCAGAAATTAGGAATAAAGTGTTTATAAACATTCTTATCAGTTGTTAACAAACTACTGAAGAGAAAATGGGAACTACTGATGATAGTTGTTCTTCATCAACAGTTTTGTCATTAAGGGCAAATCAGACATTTCCCACATCAGAAGTTTGACCTAGGGCGGTTACAAACTTCTGATAAACACCTTTTCCAACACTTATCCTTTCAAAAAGCAAAATTCCCTCCTCCTCTCTCAGAAACACTCTCAAACCCTTAACCTGCAAAACTACTGTTCGATCCACACACACACAAACCACATGGCTCTAACACTGAAACAGGGACACAATCAAAGAGGCTACTTTGAGAAACATGAAGCCTGGTCCCAATACGACGAAATCATTCATTTAGTCGTTAAATCCCAATACTTCACTGCCCTCACCATTGATCCTCCAATCCACACTGAAACTATAAATGAGTTATGGGCGTACGCGTAGACGGTGACAGTGAATGATCATTTGATCTCCCCCAATTCAACCCTCTAAGGGAGAACAATAGCAATCACACCAGCAACTTTGGGGATTAGACTGGGTCTAGATGATGTGGATGCCCCAGATCAATTTCCAAACTATGAAATTCATCTGACCATGACAGATTGTGGTTACCAAGGTACTCTCTCACATGCTACTATTTTTAAGAAATTTTTTGAACCTAAGTACAAACTTTTGTTTCATTACATCATCATGTGTTTGAGTCCAAAAACTGGATCTTATGATCAGATGCCCTCTACTTTTCAACCTATTTTTCATTCCATTGTGAATGAAACAAAATTCAGGGCATCAGCACTTTTCTTTAATGAGTTGGTGTTGCATCACCTCAATTCTAAAAAGAAGTTTTTGTTGTATCCACGGTTCATTATGCAATGCATAATAAAAGAACTTGGAGAAGAGGTGCTTGTGGGTAAAACAACTATTTTAAACCCATTAACCAAACAAGCATACTCTAGGCACAATAAACCGGCTGCCTAGCCAGAAGATGACTAAGGGGAACAAACAACAGTCCCCATGGAACCCTCATCTTCCAAACCCTCACCCAAAAAGGCCAACAAAAACCAAAACCCACCAGCCCTAAAAGAAAGTGTTCCCTTAGCAGTAGTTTACTTTACAGTGTTTTGTAATATAACAGTAGTTTGTATAGGGCAGATGTTTTATGTTGTTATTCTGTTAGAGGTCACTATCTTAGGTGACGTCAGCACATGTCACCAGTGGTTTAGGTTTGTCTATAAATAGAACAGTGCTTGTATTGTTCTATTGCATCACACACAAACATTCTCTCAGACAAACAATCACTGTGTGATCAGGCTGAGGGGGAGTATTTGTACTGATTGTAATCTTTCAATTAATGAAAGCATTTGATCATTGATAACATTTATTCCTGTTGTTTTGATTATAGTTTATCATTCCGCTGCACTTTCCATATATACTTACATCATTCATTTCTCATCTTATTCTAAACATATCAAAACAATCAAACTCAGATCCTAACAATTGGTATCAGAGCTTGGTCAATTAAATTCGATCTAACCAATCAATTTAATATAAACAGATCAGCTCACAATTATTGATATCGTTTGTCTGTCGGATTGAAAACACAGTAATAGTTTAATTTCGATTCAACCGTTTTTAAACAGACTTTGTTTTTGAAAAATCAGAGAATGGCTTCAATCAATCACGATCCACATAACACTGGCACGAACAACAAGCCACCGATGCTTGTCAGATCTGAATACAATATCTGGCAATGTCAGATGAGCCATGTTCTAGCTCAACAAAACACTGGGTGTTGGAAGTCGGTTATCTTCGGACCACATGTTCCGATGGTGCCGAGTACTGAAGATCCCAAGGTTCAGGAGCCAAAGAAACTTGAAAACTACTCTGACCAGGATTTTCAGAAAATTGAGTTAGATGTTAAGGCCTTCAGTATTGTGGCCATGGCTCTACCCAATGATATATATGCTGGGTTGTTACACTGTAACAGTGCAAAGGAGTTGTGGGATGCTCTGAAAGAACAATTTGGTGGGACTGAAGAGGTTATTGAAAACAATCGTGAAATACTTAACCAACAATATGAAACATTCAGTCATGTCAAGGGAGAGTCATTAACTCAACAATTTGAGAGGTTTAACTGTCTCATTAGTGAACTAAAACTGGTTGGTCTAACTTACCCCCATTCAACTTTGAACCATAGGTTTTTAAGATCATTACCAGACAAATGGGACACTATTGCTATTGTTATGAGAAACTCAATTAGATTTAAGGACCTATCACTGACCCAGCTTCATGGTAAGCTCTTGACCTATGAGAGAGAGCTTAACCAGAAAAAGAAGCTCCAGGACTCTGGAAAAGTGTCTGATGATTATGTATTTGGGAATACAGCACTTTTGGGCCAGGATGAGGTGCCTGGAAACACTAAGGATCAGAGTTATGATCACTTCATTGACATAACTTCAGGTTTTAACTCAGGTTTTAACTCTGATTCTTATTCACCCAAGTATGCTTTCACAGCAAGTAGTGGTGATATCCAGGCATCTGATAACATATCCTTTGAGTATGATGACATGAAATACTTTGACCCTGATGATTTGGAGGAAATGGACATTATGCACCAATTGGCCCTTCTTAGTGTAAGAACTAACAATTTTTACAAGAAAACTGGGAGAAGGTTTCCAGGGTTAACTGGCAGATCAAAGGTTGGGTTGGATAAATCAAAGATAAAGTGTTATAAATGTCATAGACTTGGTCATTTTGCTAAGGAATGTAGGAGTCAACATGGTACACCTATGATCACCTATCCAGATAAAAGACCTCAGACCAACACTTATCAAAATTCCTATAATATCCCTGGACCAAGTGTGCAAAACACTGCTCATTTTGCACAGTCCTCAAACACTGTTCCTGTCCAGTATGTCCAAACCACTGTTCCTAAGATCCACTATGTGCAAACACCTGTTGCTCAAGCACCTGTGCAAATGACTGCTACTCCATCCTCTGCTCCTGCAGAGACCAGTCAACAGAGCTTCTTCACACAAGGCTTTGTTGATTGGAGCAGTCTACCAGATGAGTTAACAGATGAAAATTTTGCACTAGTTGCCAAGCTGAAAATGAACCAGAAAACTTTTGTTTCATGGCTATGGTAGAAGAAGTTGAATCTGAGGAGGTGGTGACTGAATCTAAAGTTGTGACTGATGATGTTGTTGATGAAGTTGTTGCAGGTGAAAAACCTGAAGAAGAGGTTGTGAATCTCTCAGATCCCTGGGGTGCATCTGATGATTGTGAGTGCAAGTGTGATTGTGCATTCATGGCTGCTGCTAAGGGAGCTTCTGCTTGTTTAGATAGTCTTTGGTATGTAGATAGTGGAGGTTCCAGGCACATGACAGGATGTAGAGCCCTTCTTCTGGACTTCTTAGCTCATGGAGGGGTGATATATCCTTTGGTAATGATTCAAAAGGTAAGGTGTTGGGTTCAGGGACTGTACAAGCTGGGAAACTCAAGTTTGAAAATGTCAATGTTATTGATAATCTCAAGTTTAATCTCCTGAGTGTTTCACAAATGAGTGACAAAGGTTATGGCTCATTCTTCACAAAGAAAACTTGTAAGATTATTGGGCCAGAAGTGGTGAAAAAGATTGATACCATCATTGCTGAGAGCAAAGCACAACTTGTTGCTCATAGAAGTGGCAATGTGTATGTTGTTGATATGTTAAAGGACAATCCTATGGCAAATGTCTGTTTGTTTTCTGCTGCCTCAACAAAAGAGACAGAATTGTGGCATAGGAGATTGGGTCATACCAACCTTAATACTATCAACACACTCTCTAAATAAAGTCTTGTCAGAGGCTTACCATCAAAAGAATTCAAATGTGATGAGCATTGTGTTTCCTGTTTAAAAGGGAAACAACATAAAAGCTCTTACAAATCCATTGATGAGTCCAAAACCAGTCAATGTCTACAATTGTTGCACATGGACTTGTTTGGCCCTGTTAAAATCATGAGTCTAAGAAGAAAAAGATTTTGTCTTGTTATAGTTGATGATTTTTCTAGGTTTACATTGACTTACTTTTTACATTCTAAGGATGAGACTGCAGGTATTTTGAAGGACTTTGTCACCAAAGTTGAAAAACAAAATGATTTGCCAGTAAAAGTCTTCAGGAGTGACAATGGAACAGAGTTTAAAAATAAGGAGTTGGATGACTTCTGTGTGTCAAAAGGGATTGTGAGGCAGTACAGCATCCCAAGAACACCAGAGCAAAATGGGGTGGTTGAGAGGAAAAATAGAACTCTTATAGAAGCTGCAAGAACCATGCTAGCAGATTCTGGTTTGCCATTGTCCTTCTGGGCAGAAGCTGTAAACACTGCTTGCTATGTTCAAAACAGAGTTTTGATCAACCCAAGACATCAAAAAACTGCTTATGAAATTTTGTTCAAAATCAAACCATTAATTTCATTTTTCAAAATCTTTGGCTGCCCATGTTTCATCTTATATCTCAAAGATTCCATTTCAAAATTTGCAGCCAAAGTAGATTGTTGTTATTTCCTGGGATATTCTTCTACTGCCAAGGCTTATAAAGTGTTTAACACAAAGACCAAGACAATAGAAGAAACTCTGAATGTAAAGTTCAATGAACTTTCATCCCTAAAAATCCCAGCAAATCCTGCTGAACTATTTGATTTAGATAAATTCAAATTTGAAGATATCACTGTTAAAACTAACAATGCAGGTATTCCACAGTCTCCACAACAAGATTACAAAACAGATGTTGTGATCCCCAGTCACTATAAAATCTATTATGCATCAGAGGAAGCAGCTGTTCAAAACAACTGTCAAAACTCTTTCACAGCTGAGTCAACCACTGTTGGCCAGTCTTACCCTCAAACCACTGCTTCACCTCTTACAACCACTGAACAATCATCTGTTGACAGTAGTCAAACATCTGTTGACAAAAGTCAGTCCAGTTTTACACCACTTGGACCTATTCCCCCACTTCCATTTCAAACATCTGATGGCACTACAGAAGTGCAAACAGATGTTACAACAACAGAGTCACCAAACCTCTGTCCTTCACCTCAAAATGCCATCATACCATATCAGGGAGATCTAATCTACCTAAGAGCTCATCCACCAGACCAGATCATTGGCAACATCAGAGAGGGTGTGCTAACAAGAAGTCAATCCTCCAATATATGTCTTTTTGCAGGGTTCCTCTCTCACACAACCTGTCAAGTACCAAGAGGCACTAAAAGACAACAGTTGGGTAGAAGCTATGCAAGAAGAGCTCCTCAGTTCAAAAGACAACAAGTATGGGAACTTGTACCACTACCTAAGGATGTTTGTCCAATAGGTACAAAGTGGGTCTTCAAAAACCAAACTGATGAAAGGGGTATTGTTGTCAAGAATAAAGCCAGGTTCGTGGTTCAAGGCTTCAGACAAGAAGAAAGAATAGACTATGATGAAACCTTTGCTCCTGTAGCAAGGTTAGAAGCCATCAGACTCTTTCTAGCCTTTGCTGTCTGCCACAACATCAAGGTGTGTCAGATGGATATCAAATGTGCCTTCCTATATGGCAAAATTCAGGAGGAGGTCTATGTATGTCAACCACCTGGTTTTGAAGACACATTCCATCCTGATCATGTCTACAAGCTTAATAAAGCTTTCTATGGACTCAAACAAGCACCAAGGGCCTGTTATGAATCTCTTTCCACTTTTCTCTTATCCATTGGCTTTACAAGAGGTAAAATTGATAAAACCTTATTTCTGAAATGGAGAGGGAAAGACCTAATGATTGTTCAAATATATGTGGATGACATCATCTTTTGATCCACATGTAACAAAATGTGTGAAGAGTTCAGGAAACTCATGACAGCAGAGTTTGAAATGAGTGCTATGGGTGAACTTCAGTGTTTCCTTGGTCTCCAAGTGAAACAACTGCAAAATGGCACATTCATTCACCAAAATAAATATGTAAAGAATTTGTTAACCAGATTTGAGATGAATGACTGTAAGCCATGTAGTACACCCATGAGTACAGTCAAGCTACTCACTATTGATGACAAGGATGAACTGGTTGATCAAACACATTCTAGATGCATGATTGGATCTTTATTATACTTAACTGCATCTAGACCAGACATTATGTTTGCCACTTGTGTCTTTGCAAGATCCCAAGCTTCACCTAGAAAGTTAAACCTTATTGCTGTGAAAAGGATATTCAGATACCTAAAAGGTGCTCCCACGCTTGGTATCTGGTACCCTGCTAATGGAAACATTGAGCTTTCAGGTTATTCAGATAATGATTTTGCTGGCTGTCACACCACAAGAAAATCCACATCAGGAGGGTGCCAATTTCTAGGGAATGCCTTAGTCTCTTGGCAAAGAAAAAAGCAGGCTGCTGTTTCCACCTCAACAGCTGAGGCTGAATACATTGCTGCTGCAAGCTGTACAGCCCAACTCATGTGGCTTCAAAATCAATTGCTGGATTTTGGGATAACTGCATTATAGACTCCACTCATGTTGGATAGTCAAGCTGCTGAAAATATCATCAAAAATCCAGTCTCTCACTCCACTACCAAACACATTGACATCAGACATCACTTTGTCAGGGATAGCTATGAAAAAGGTTTGATTTCTCTGCACCATGTTCCAACAGAGGATCAACTGGCAGATGTGTTGACAAAAGCTTTAGACACATCTACCTTTACAAATCTGATTTCTAGAATTGGTATGCTAAACATGGATTAAATAACACAAATGTTTTTAATAAAAAGCATTAAAATGTTTCAGAAAATCAAAATTCATCCTTAAAAATAGCTTTTTGGTTGCAAAATCTGTTTCAAACCTCTGATCAGATAAAACAACCACTGTTTCATTCATGTAATCCACTGTTGGTAGAAAAATCTGTTTCAAACCTCTGATCAGATAAAACAACTGTTTTATTATCCATATCTCTATATATATATATATTTACATATATCTATAATAATGATAATAAAAAAAACAGCTGTTTGCCAAAACAGTTGTCCTCCACCAGATGTTTAACCATCAGATGTTTGCCACGTCTGGTCTTACAAGCAGAGTTTTGGCCACATCAGCGGTTTCACCAGAGCCTATAAAAACCCAACAGTCGTTACACTGTCTCATTGTATTCAAAATACTGAAACCGCCTTCTTCGTTCTCATACCCTTAATCAAATTTCACTCACTCTCACCTTCGGAATCCATTACAATGGATCTTCAAGCTAAAGCCACCCACAATTACCTTCCATATCTGGTAAAAACAGATGAAAATACTCCATTCCATTCCACCATCGACATCATACTAAAATCCAAATACCTGACAATCCTAACCGCTGACGCCCCTATCTATCTTTATACTCTCCAAGAATTCTGGTTGAATGCTGAGTTTTTGCTTCAAGACAAAAAGCCTACTTCCATTATCTCAAAAATTGGTGAAACAAGTATCGTCATTACCCCTCAACTGATATCCACAACCTTCTCACTTAATGACCTGTCAGGTAAAGACTCTTTCCCTAAAACAGAGCTTCACACAGAGTTTCAGGATATGGGGTATGATGCTCAGATGACTGGGTCAACACTTTTCAAAAAGTTTTTCCCACCAGTCATGAAATTTTTCTTCCATACTCTTCTTCTCCGTGTCTCCGCTAAGTCCACATCCTTTAATGAAATCCCATTGAGGATGCAGTACTTGGGTTATGCTATGTTGTCAGATTTTGACTTCAATCTATCCCAGGGACTGTTTATGGACTTAGTGTCAAATGTGAAAGCTATAAAGTCTGGGTCAAATAATGCTTTTCTAATTTACCCAAGAATATTAAATGTAATCCTTCAAAAGGTTTTACCAGAAAAAGTTTTCAAAAAAGGGCGAGTGTATGCAAATGAAAAGTCTAACTGATGAAACTTTCACAAGAATGTTGGGTTCAAACACCCAAGAAAAGGTATCAAAAGTGTCCAAAGTTTCAAAAACACAAATAAAGAGGACTAAGACAACAACTGTTGTCCAAACCTCTGTTGTTGAGCCCACTGCTCCTGGTGATCATGGCACTACATCCAGTGCTGTGAAACCCACACCAGCCATTTCCAAAAGAAAACGTCCATCCACAAAAACCATCATTCCACCACAAAAGAGACATCTGGAAGATGAGATACCAGAAGATAACTCTGTTGCAACACAAAAGCAACTAGAAACCACTGTTGTTACTTCCTCACAACAGTTGGAAATATCTCAACCTGACCAAACTCCTCATGCATCCTCACAAAAGGATCATGTTGTAAGCCAAGGGGAACCACATCATGATACATTTGAGTCACTTGGCCATATGTTCACAAGCCCCTCTCCCAGGGCTAATTCTCTTTTTACTCCTCCACCTTCACCATCACATGTTCAACAGACCATGCAACCTCTGTTTGGGGCTATTAACAAAACTCAGGAAAATCCCAGTTCCTCTCTTTCACCTGTCAATGAGAGTATACCTCCACAAGTGACTGGGACTGAGGAAATTCAATCAGCCATCCCACAAACAGATGAGGAGGTTACACCCCTAGAGTTCAATGCAACTCTAGGTGAGTACGTTTTCAAGTGGAGCAGCCACTACTGATGTAGAGACCATTGTCTCACACCAGGACAGTGGTTACATAACTAAGACTCCCTTGAAGGCAACAACTGATGAGGCCACTATAGTGTCCCCAAAATCAGTTGGAAGTCCCCAGAACCAAGAAAAAGGGGCATCTGGTTCTCATCCTTTGGATTCACCTCCTAGGACTGAATCAGTTAAAACTACCACTGGTAGGAATTCAGATGATCATATTAACTTAGGTGATGGGTTAAAATACCAAGAATTGACGACCAGAGTCCAAACCATTGAAACCTCTGTAGCTGACATCAAATCTGATGTCAAGTTAATATTGGAATCCTCGGCAACTCTCTCCAAGAGTCAAGCATCCACAGCTGATATTGCTAGTGAGCTATGGGAATCTGTTTCTCCCATCATCATAGCTCACAGAAAACTAGCAGATCAGAATCATGAAACCTACATGGCTGAAATCAGAAACATGGTAGATGCAAGGTACAAAGATACCCTTGCAGACATTCAGGCCATCAATGACCATTTGCTGAAGACCACTGGCTCTGCCCCTACCACCATTCTCAGGGATGAAGATGATGATGAATTCACAGCTGATGATGCCAAAAAGGGGGAGAGTGGTTGAGATAGGTTGCCAAAGCTAGATCCCTTTGGTTGTCCACCTTCATAAAAAGGTAAATCAAAGTCTGCCAACAAACCAGGGTCTACTCAAACAGCATCACAACAACAACAAACTCAAACAGCACCACAACAACAACAAACTCAAATAGCACCACAACAACAACAACAACAACAACAAACCAGCAAAGATGAAGCAGTGGACAACTCTGCTAATGAAGAAGCTGAAAAGGCTGCTGAAGACAAACAAAAGAGGGCTGACACTTTGGAAGTTAAAGCAGAGTTGCTGGTAAAACAGAAAAGGGAACAACAGCAGGAAGTTGAAGATGTGGGATCCTCAAAAAGGAAGAAGATGCCTGCTAAACATGTCAGACAACCACCATCTAAACTGAAAACCACTGCTGTTAAAACCTCTGTTGATAAAGCCACTGCTAACAAAACCACTGTTGCTACCCAAACCACTGATAAAATCACAGCACCTGAACCTACAAACACATCTGAACCTACAAACCACCAAACCTACATCTGAACCTACAATCACATCACCACCCAAATCCCAAACATTTGCTGGTCCTACTAAGGTGCCAACAGATGATAACACAACCACTTCTTCCACACCACCATCACCAAAAATCTTGTACAAAAGGAAGAGGAAATCAACCTTTGTTGTATAGGATGAAAACATACAAACATCACCACACACCACCTCAACCACACAATCCACACCTATATCAGCCATTCCACTTTCATCATTTTCACCACACACTTCACAATTCAAATCCCATAGACCACCACCAACCATTACACCATTGGCTGTTTAGTATCCCCTTGAACTTGATCTACTCAAGGGGGAAATGCAATCCTTCTATAATACTGAACAACCATCTGATAGATCTTTCCCTTCTCTTCCATATTTCCCTGTTCCCCTAAACATTGACACATATCTTAAATACAAGGCTGAACAGGCAGATGCCATCATAAAAGAGAAATGCAAAGGGAAGGATGACAGGACTGCTCAGGGCATCCATTCAGCAGAACTTAGCAAATTGAGAAAGATTGAAGATTTTGCTAAGACCCTGAGCAATTCCATGTCTGCCATGCCTCTCAGCAGTGACATGGAAAAGGAGGTTAGGGAATCCCTTCTTGAATAGATCCTGGCAACCATGCCTTACAAAGCAAACAAGAAACAGTTTGCAGGCTGGACCACTCATGCACTCAGAGAAGAACTCTTAAGAATAGAAGAGTTGGCCAAGAATCCCCAAGCTAAAGTCTCTGCCCCTGATTTTGGTAAAGGCAGAGATCCAGCCAGAGCCTTGAAGTTTAAAAGGATGAGACAAGAAATTGTGGCTGCTGATTATGGGGTGATGAGGTCAGTTGCAAGATGGTCTGAGCTGAGGCTGGTTGAAAAATACAAGAGACTAGAAGAAAACAGGAAGAAAGATCCCAGCCTACATAGAAAACCTATCTACTCTGATGAACCACTGATGAAGAGACCTCAACAGGCTTTTACTCTAGACAGCTTACTGGACACTTTTGATCTATCAGCTGCTGTAACACCCCAACCAATGGCGGAAACATCAGGATGTCACGTATTGATGATTGTTCAGTAGCTCATGGTAATACATATATTTAAATAATCCTTTAATACATTACAATATTGAATTACATTAAAGTCTACATCAAATAATCAAACAAAGCTTAAAACTTCAAATATCTCCTCATGCTAGCTCTAGACTTCAAGCATCAGTATTTCCTGTTGAGTTTGGAAAAATGGGGGGGGGGGTCAACTAGAAGTTGGTGAGAATACATAAGCCATGTCAAGCAAATAGTTTAAGTATAAAAGTTTAGCAATTCATATGTCTATCGTAAGTTTAAGTCTACATGAATAAACATAATATGTTGAATTGACATAATCAAACCTCCGACTAGTTTAGGTCCATCCCGTCATCCACGGTTCACCTTAATAATATGTTGGAACGATAACAATCACCCACGCTACCTATGTAGGAGGTACACGTATCGGGGTGGGATTGTCAATCCAATAGATCTATTATTGAGTATCGCCGGCTTGGCCATAGCTAATGATTATGTAATGTTGAAACTCGTTGAAACTCGTTGAAACTGTTGTTGTTGTCTAATTCATGAGGCATTAAAGTTTACAACTAGACATGCATGTAGAATTGCTTAAGTATAATATTGCAAGTATAAAGAATTGCAATAACATGGTTACGTAAACTCACCTTATAAAAGTATTAAGTCTCGAGAAAAAAATATGTGTAGCCCCAAAGTTGCCAATTACAAGAGCTTATAATCAAAGCTTCAATTGTAGAAGTAATAGACTATAGAAGAAAAGTATGACGGAAAGTTTAATCGGATTGAAACAATCGATTTAGAGGTGGCAAGTGTAATGGTTCATAGGTGGATTTTTATACTAGTTTTGGATTCAATTAGCCATTAAAATTGGTCAACACCATAAAGTAAGGTTTTATGATGAATTGACTATTTGACTAAGACTTTGACTGTTTGACTAAGACTTTGACTAGGACTTTGACCAGGACTTTGACTATTTGACTCAAAGCTTTATTTAAGAAAAAAAAATAAAAAAAAATCATTAGTTTGAATTAGAAAATAAAAAAAACACCGTCTTATAAAATGACGATTTTATAAATAGAATTAGGATAGGACATATGTCATGATTGAAGATTTTTTTTTTAAGTACAATGATAAAAGGAACTTAGAAAAATAGAATGCACGGATAAAGATAAGAATACTTAGAAATAAATTAGACTTTATATCATGGATCGGGAAATACTTTAATGCAAAATAAATGGGAAAATTCGTGAGGTTACAGTCTCCCCTACTTTTAGAAACTTCGTCCCGAAGTTATAAAAAAAAAACACCGTGTTGACAGTGATTGGGTAAGAGGTTTGATAGGTGTGGGTTTTAAGGGTTGGATTAGGTTCGTCTAAAATAGCAGGGAGAATAAGAATCTAGCAAAACACTAAACTTTAAGTTTTAGGAATCTTAAAAAGAAATGCATGAGTTAATTGACTATAGAAATACTAAACAGGTAACTAGAGTTTATAATTGGTTATCTACCAAAAACCTTGATAGAATTTCACACTACCTTAACGTACCTGTAAATTCATGATTACGTTCCGGACCGTAATCACCAATTTACCTTACATTAGGGTTTTGTGTCCTTCTATGACTCTAAACACACATGTAAGTAATGCAAAATAACCTTGTGATTGAATCGTATACAATGTATCCAAAAATAAGTCCAACTGTTGAGCAGGAAAAAGACTTCTACCAGTCAGTGAGTAAGAACCCCTACCGATTGTTGAGCAGGTGCGATAGCCTCTACCAGTCGTTGAGCAGGTTGTAGGGCCTCTACCGACTGTTGAGCAGGCATGATGACCTCTACCAATCGTTGAGTAGGTTATTTGGTACTCTACTAACTGTTGAGCAAGTACTTCATCCTCTATCAGTTGTTTGATTAAGTGCACCAATTATTACACACATGAATTGCAAATTGATAATATGTACATGTAAGCAATCAAGTATCAAGTATATCATACGAGTTGTAATAGAGTTGCCCTAGACAAGGTTAATGACTCTAGGTGTGCCTATAGCAAATAGTTTATATTCCATGAATTCTAGTTTCAAATGTTCAAATATGGTAGATAGTCGAATCCTCATGTATAACTAAGGATTATGTTTGATGCAACACACAATCAAGTTTCAATAGTTTGATTATCATGGGTAACTAGCTCATGTGTGAGAAGGTGAAGGATATGAATTTAGTTTTGGGGAAATGATGAAAAATCTCGAAACAGAATCAATGTTGCGAGAGATAGTGAATGTGACGATGGTTGATAAGGAGTTTATTTTATAGTAAGGAGATTATGTAGCAGTGTAACTTGTGGGGTTTGGATTAAAGATTATAATCAAGTGTATAAGAAAACATGATTGTGGTGTTTGCCAAATATTGTAAAAATTTGAACAAGTTGAAAATGAGTGAGTGTCGATGGAGAATCTAGAGACTAGATATTATTCCTATGGATTAAAAAAAAATTATTTTCAAAATTGGTTTTGTACATAAAGCAAAAGTTGCTAAATAGTACAAGCTAAGTAGGCTTTGATTAAAATATTACCGTTAGTTGGAGATTTCAAACATGACATTAGGTTTTGAAGATGAAGGTTCTATTAGTGATTTTTAATAGTTTAAAGCATTATATAGAAAATCGTTTGTTATGTCAAGAAATAAAAAAAATTGAATTTAAGTTCGAGGACATCTTTTGACAAAAAAAATATGTACTTCATAAAGTTACTAGGTAATGAAAATACAACAAGATTTAGAAATCTTTACTTTGTGCTAAGGTATGAGGTTATAGCTTTTTTTTTTTTAAAAAATAAGTAACATGTGGAGAAATGAAATAATATGATTTGGGTAGGGTGTTGAATATTTAAAAAGTGGCTAAGATGGTAAGGTGAAGTGTGATTGTGAAATCCATAGATGGTTATGAAATGAGATTGATTTAAGCTGTAAAATTTTGAGATTTTAGAGTTTAGTTTAAAGAAAGTGAGTGTAATCATTTATTCATTAATTAAAACGAATAAACGAAAACGCTGACTTATCAAAACTTCTAGATTCTAATAACATAATGAAGACATGCTTTAGCCTATAAGTGAACACTCATCCCGAGAATTCTTAGGTAGGCATCCGGGTCCCTCGTCTGATTGGGATTTATGCGCAATGCCAGTCCTAGACAGAAAACTCAGAATACAGGCGTTCACCCTTCCAGATTGCACGTGTTCGTTATTAAAATCTAGAACTTCGACGAGATCTTCAAGGTGGTTCAGGCTAAACCTGAGGATTTGTCCTATTAGTCTAAGAGTATATCTTGTGATGGAGAGCACTCTTCTTGTAGGGACAAAAGTAAGGATAAGAAGTAGGATAGAGAATATAAACAAGTAAGGTTGCAAGTAAAAGGAGCAAGTACTGATTAAAATCCTATGGTTATAGATTAGATTATTTTTTTTTCTAATAACCTAATTCCCTATAACCATAGCTCTGATACCAATCTGTAACACCCCAACCGATGGCGAAAACATCAGGATGTCACGTATTGATGATTGTTCAGTAGCTCATGGTAATACATATGTTTAAATAATCCTTTATTACATTACAATATTGAATTACATTAAAGTCTACATCAAATAATCAAACAAAGCTTAAAACTTCAAATATCTCCTCATGCTAGCTCTAGACTTCAAGCATCAGTATTTCCTGTTGAGTTTGGAAAAATGGGGGGGTCAACTAGAAGTTGGTGAGAATACATAAGCCATGTCAAGCAAATAGTTTAAGTATAAAAGTTTAGCAATTCATATGTCTATCATAAGTTTAAGTCTACATGAATAAACATAATATGTTGAATCGACATAATCAAACCTCCGACTAGTTTAGGTCCATCCCGTCATCCACGGTTCACCTTAATAATATGTTGGAACGATAACAATCACCCACGCTACCTATGTAGGAGGTACACGTATCCGGGTGGGATTGTCAATTCAATAGATCTATTATTGAGTATCGCTGGCTTGGCCATAGCTAATGATTATGTAATGTTGAAACTCGTTGAAACTCGTTGAAACTGTTGTTGTTGTCTAATACATGAGGCATTAAAGTTTACAACTAGACATGCATGTAGAATTGCTTAAGTATAATATTGCAAGTATAAAGAATTGCAATAACATGGTTACGTAAACTCACCTTAGCAAAGTATTAAGTCTCGAGAAAAAAATATGTGTAGCCCCAAAGTTGCCAATTACAAGAGCTTATAATCAAAGCTTCAATTGTAGAAGTAATAGACTATAAAAGAAAAGTATGAGGGAAAGTTTAATCGGATTGAAACAATCGATTTAGAGGTGGCAAGTGTAATGGTTCATAGGTGGGTTTTTATACTAGTTTTGGATTCAATTAGCCATTAAAATTGGTCAACACCATAAAGTAAGGTTTTATGATGAATTGACTATTTGACGAGGACTTTGACTGTTTGACTAAGACTTTGACTAGGACTTTGACCAGGACTTTGACTATTTGACTCAAGGCTTTATTTAAGAAAAAAAAATAAAAAAAAAATCATTAGTTTGAATTAGAAATAAAAAAAACACCGTCTTATAAAATGACGATTTTATAAATAGAATTAGGATAGGACATATGTCATGATTGAAGATTTTTTTTTTTAAGTACAATGATAAAAGGAACCTAGAAAAATAGAGTGCACGGATAAAGATAAGAATACTTAGAAATAAATTAGACTTTATATCATGGATCGGGAAATACTTTAATGCAAAATAAATGGGAAAATTCGTGAGGTTACAGTCTCCCTACTTTTAGAAACTTCGTCCCGAAGTTATAAAAAAAACACCGGGTTGACAGTGATTGGGTAGAAATTAGGGCAACTATGGTTTGGAAAATTTGTGTTAAGACATGACATGAATTTATAGGTAACAGAATAAACTATTTCGAATAATTTGGTAAGAGGTTTGATAGGTGTGGGTTTTAAGGGTTGGATTAGGTTCGTCTAAAATAGCAAGGAGAATAAGAATCTAGCAAAACACTAAACTTTAAGTTTTAGGAATCTTAAAAAGAAATGCATGAGTTAATTGACTATAGAAATACTAAACAGGTAACTAGAGTTTATAATTGGTTATCTACCAAAAACCTTGATAGAATTTCACACTACCTTAACGTACCTGTAAATTCATGATTACGTTCCGGACCGTAATCACCAATTTACCTTACATTAGGGTTTTGTGTCCTTCTATGACTCTAAACACACATGTAAGTAATGCAAAATAACCTTGTGATTGAATCGTATACAATGTATCCAAAAATAAGTCCAACTGTTGAGCAGGAAAAAGACTTCTACCAGTCAGTGAGTAAGAACCCCTACCGATTGTTGAGCAGGTGCGATAGCCTCTACCAGTCGTTGAGCAGGTTGTAGGGCCTCTACCGACTGTTGAGCAGGCATGATGACCTCTACCAATCGTTGAGTAGGTTATTTGGTACTCTACTAACTGTTGAGCAAGTACTTCATCCTCTATCAGTTGTTTGATTAAGTGCACCAATTATTACACACATGAATTGCAAATTGATAATATGTACATGTAACCAATCAAGTATCAAGTATATCATACGAGTTGTAATAGAGTTGCCCTAGACAAGGTTAATGACTCTAGGTGTGTCTATAGCAAATAGTTTATATTCCATGAATTCTAGTTTCAAATGTTCAAATATGGTAGATAGTCGTATCCTCATGTATAACTAAGGATTATGTTTGATGCAACACACAATCAAGTTTCAATAGTTTGGTTATCATGGGTAACTAGCTCATGTGTGAGAAGGTGAAGGATATGAATTTAGTTCTTGGGGAAATGATGAAAAATCTCGAAACAGAATCAAGGTTAGGAGAGATAGTGAATGTGAAGATGGTTGATAAGGAGTTTATTTTATAGTAAGGAGATTATGTAGCAGTGTAACTTGTGGGGTTTGGATTAAAGATTATAATCAAGTGTATAAGAAAACATGATTGTGGTATATGCCAAATATTGTAAAAATTTGAACAAGTTGAAAATGAGTGAGTGTCGATGGAGAATCTAGAGACTAGATATTATTCCTATGGATTAAAAAAAAATTATTTTCAAAATTGGTTTTGTACATAAAGCAAAAGTTGTTAAATAGTACAAGCTAAGTAGGCTTTGATTAAATATTACCGTTAGTTGGAGATTTCAAACATGACATTAGGTTTTGAAGATCAAGGTTCTATTAGTGATTTTTAATAGTTTAAAGCATTATATAGAAAATTGTTTGTTATGTCAAGAAATAAAAAAAAATCATTAGTTTGAATTAGAAATAAAAAAAACACCGTCTTATAAAATGACGATTTTATAAATAGAATTAGGATAGGACATATGTCATGATTGAAGATTTTTTTTTTTTTAAGTACAATGATAAAAGGAACTTAGAAAAATAGAGTGCACGGATAAAGATAAGAATACTTAGAAATAAATTAGACTTTATATCATGGATCGGGAAATACTTTAATGCAAAATAAATGGGAAAATTCGTGAGGTTACAGTCTCCCCTACTTTTAGAAACTTCGTCCCGAAGTTATAAAAAAAAGCACCGGGTTGACAGTGATTGGGTAGAAATTAGGGCAACTGTGGTTTGGAAAATTTGTGTTAAGACATGACATGAATTTATAGGTAACAGAATAAACTATTTCGAATAATTTGGTAAGAGGTTTGATAGGTGTGGGTTTTAAGGGTTGGATTAGGTTCGTCTAAAATAGCAAGGAGAATAAGAATCTAGCAAAACACTAAACTTTAAGTTTTAGGAATCTTAAAAAGAAATGCATGAGTTAATTGACTATAGAAATACTAAACAGGTAACTAGAGTTTATAATTGGTTATCTACCAAAAACCTTGATAGAATTTCACACTACCTTAACGTACCTGTAAATTCATGATTACGTTCCGGACCGTAATCACCAATTTACCTTACATTAGGGTTTTGTGTCCTTCTATGACTCTAAACACACATGTAAGTAATGCAAAAATAACCTTGTGATTGAATCGTATACAATGTATCCAAAAATAAGTCCAACTGTTGAGCAGGAAAAAGACTTCTACCAGTCAGTGAGTAAGAACCCCTACCGATTGTTGAGCAGGTGCGATAGCCTCTACCAGTCGTTGAGCAGGTTGTAGGGCCTCTACCGACTGTTGAGCAGGCATGATGACCTCTACCAATCGTTGAGTAGGTTATTTGATACTCTACTAACTGTTGAGCAAGTACTTCATCCTCTATCAGTTATTTGATTAAGTGCACCAATTATTACACACATGAATTGCAAATTGATAATATGTACATGTAACCAATCAAGTATCAAGTATATCATACGAGTTGTAATAGAGTTGCCCTAGACAAGGTTAATGACTCTAGGTGTGTCTATAGCAAATAGTTTATATTCCATGAATTCTAGTTTCAAATGTTCAAATATGGTAGATAGTCGAATCCTCATGTATAACTAAGGATTATGTTTGATGCAACACACAATCAAGTTTCAATAGTTTGGTTATCATGGGTAACTAGCTCATGTGTGAGAAGGTGAAGGATATGAATTTAGTTCTTGGGGAAATGATGAAAAATCTCGAAACAGAATCAAGGTTGCGAGAGATAGTGAATGTGAAGATGGTTGATAAGGAGTTTATTTTATAGTAAGGAGATTATGTAGCAGTGTAACTTGTGGGGTTTGGATTAAAGATTATAATAAAGTGTATAAGAAAACATGATTGTGGTATATGCCAAATATTGTAAAAATTTGAACAAGTTGAAAATGAGTGAGTGTCGATGGAGAATCTAGAGACTAGATATTATTCCTATGGATTAAAAAAAAATTATTTTCAAAATTGGTTTTGTACATAAAGCAAAAGTTGTTAAATAGTACAAGCTAAGTAGGCTTTGATTAAAATATTACCGTTAGTTGGAGATTTCAAACGTGACATTAGGTTTTGAAGATCAAGGTTCTATTAGTGATTTTTAATAGTTTAAAGCATTATATAGAAAATCGTTTGTTATGTCAAGAAATAAAAAAAATTGAATTTAAGTTCGAGGACATCTTTTGACAAAAAAAATATGTACTTTATAAAGTTACTAGGTAATGAAAATACAACAAGATTTAGAAATCTTTACTTTGTGCTAAGGTATGAGGTTATAGTTTTTTTTTTTTTTAAAATAAGTAACATGTGGAGAAATGAAATAATATGATTTGGGTAGGGTGTTGAATATTTAAAAAGTGGCTAAGATGGTAAGGTGAAGTGTGATTGTGAAATCCATAAATGGTTATGAAATGAGATTGATTTAAGCTGTAAAATTTTGAGATTTTAGAGCTTAGTTTAAAGAAAGTGAGTGTAATCATTTATTCATTAATTAAAACGAATAAACGAAAACGTTGACTTATCAAAACTTCTAGATTCTAATAACATAATGAAGACATGCTTTAGCCTATAAGTGAACACTCATCCCGAGAATTCCTAGGTAGGCATCCGGGTCCCTCGTCTGATTGGGATTTATGCGCAATGCCAGTCCTAGACAGAAAACTCAGAATACAGGCGTTCACCCTTCCAGATTGCACGTGTTCGTTATTAAAATCTAGAACTTCGACGAAATCTTCAAGGTGGTTCAGGCTAAACCTGAGGATTTGTCCTATTAGTCTAAGAGAATATCTTGTGATGGAGAGCACTCTTCTTGTAGGGACTAAAGTAAGGATAAGAAGTAGGATAGAGAATATAAACAAGTAAGGTTGCAAGTAAAAGGAGCAAGTACTGATTAAAATCCTATGGTTATAGACTAGATTATTTTTTTTTTTCTAATAACCTAATTCCCTATAACCATGGCTCTGATACCAATCTGTAACACCCCAACGATGGCGGAAACATCAGGATGTCACGTATTGATGATTGTTCAGTAGCTCATGGTAATACATATGTTTAAATAATCCTTTATTACATTACAATATTGAATTACATTAAAGTCTACATCAAATAATCAAACAAAGCTTAAAACTTCAAATATCTCCTCATGCTAGCTCTAGACTTCAAGCATCAGTATTTCCTGTTGAGTTTGGGAAAATGGGGGGGTCAACTAGAAGTTTGTGAGAATACATAAGCCATGTCAAGCAAATAGTTTAAGTATAAAAGTTTAGCAATTCATATGTCTATCGTAAGTTTAAGTCTACATGAATAAACATAATTTGTTGAATCGACATAATCAAGCCTCCGACTAGTTTAGGTCCATCCCGTCATCCACGGTTCACCTTAATAATATGTTGGAACGATAACAATCACCCACGCTACCTATGTAGGAGGTACACGTATCCGGGTGGGATTGTCAATCCAATAGATCTATTATTGAGTATCGCCGGCTTGGCCATAGCTAATGATTATGTAATGTTGAAACTCGTTGAAACTGTTGTTGTTGTCTAATTCATGAGGCATTAAAGTTTACAACTAGACATGCATGTAGAATTGCTTAAGTATAATATTGCAAGTATAAAGAATTGCAATAACATGGTTACGTAAACTCACCTTATCAAAGTATTAAGTCTCGAGAAAAAAATATGTGTAGCCCCAAAGTTGCCAATTACAAGAGCTTATAATCAAAGCTTCAATTGTAGAAGTAATAGACTATAGAAGAAAAGTATGAGGGAAAGTTTAATCGGATTGAAACAATCGATTTAGAGGTGGCAAGTGTAATGGTTCATAGGTGGGTTTTTATACTAGTTTTGGATTCAATTAGCCATTAAAATTGTTCAACACCATAAAGTAAGGTTTTATGATGAATTGACTATTTGACTAGGACTTTGACTGTTTGACTAAGACTTTGACTAGGACTTTGACCAGGACTTTGACTATTTGACTCAAGGCTTTATTTAAGAAAAAAAATAAAAAAAAATCATTAGTTTGAATTAGAAAATAAAAAAAACACCGTCTTATAAAATGACGATTTTATAAATAGAATTAGGATAGGACATATGTCATGATTGAAGATTTTTTTTTTAAGTACAATGATAAAAGGAACTTAGAAAAATAGAGTGCACGGATAAAGATAAGAATACTTAGAAATAAATTAGACTTTATATCATGGATCGGGAAATACTTTAATGCAAAATAAATGGGAAAATTCGTGAGGTTACAGCTGCTGCTAGAAGACAGTTCAAGAAACAGAAAGAAATGTCTGAAGAAGATCAGAAGAAGTTTGCTGATACTTACATAAAAGAGGGCCTCTTCAATCAAGTGCACTTTTTCTCAGATCCCACTACTGACAAGCTCAGGAACTCATTGGGAGACCTCCATCACCAAACTCATCAAGAATAAAAGTGCATCTCAGCAAATCCACTGACTCAAAAATTCTAAAATGGAAAGTCAATAAAGACAACCATGAATTGACTCTGCTCAGGTCAGATGGAAAAGTTCAAAAGCTAAGCATGGATGATGCATATAGCCTGTGTGCAAATGATCTCCAAACACTGCTGAACCTTGAGCTTGAAAGAGATGTAGAAGACCTATTTGCCTTGGACTTTGAACTTCAATTCAAAGGACAAACCAGAGAAAGTCTGATGAGAAATAAAGATCAATAATAAAGCTTAGTTTTGGCATCATCTGTTCTAGGGGGAGATTGTTGGGTCTGCTGACCTGGAGAAGAACAGATGATTGAAAAGCCAAAATATGTTAACAGTTGATTCACACAAATAAACAGTCTTTACAACATACTCTTCCCAAAAGACTGCTGACCCTAACAGCTGTTCCATCCAAACAACTGCTTTGACAACTGCTGATACAAAGGACTGCTAGAGAACAACTGCTGACCAAAGGTCTGATGAAGAAACAACTTAAGATTAAAGGTCTGTTGGAGTCAACAGCACTTAGACTCCAACAGATGTTGCAAGACCATCAGAGTTTTCCCTTAGCAGTAGTTTACTTTATAGTGTTTTGTAATATAACAGTAGTTTGTATAGGGCAGATGTTTTATGTTGTTATTCTGTTAGAGGTCACTATCTTAGGTGACGTCAGCACATGTCACCAGTGATTTAGGTTTGTCTATAAATAGAACAGTGCTTGTACTGTTCTATTGCATCACACACAAACATTCTCTCAGACAAACAATCACTGTGTGATCAGGCTGAGGGGGAGTATTTGTACTGATTGTAATCTTTCAATTAATGAAAGCATTTGATCATTGATAACATTTATTCCTGTTGTTTTGATTATAGTTTATCATTCCGCTGCACTTTCCATATATACTTACATCATTCATTTCTCATCTTATTCTAAACATATCAAAACAATCAAACTCAGATCCTAACAGGAAGGCAGTTCAGGAGGTTGAGATGCCTGAACTTGCCAATGTGCAATCTGCACTTGACAAAGGTGTGACTGAAACATCATCTCAGTCTCATCCATCTTAAACCCCCACAAGAGCACCAATCACAATTCTCTTCAAAAGAAAGAAATTTAAGAAAACAATACCAATTGAATCTTCTTTTGAATCTGCAAAACTTTTACCCCAAACTGCTAAAGCTTTACCACAAACTTCTGAACCTGAAACCATAGAAATTGCCAAACTTCTCTCTGGGCTAAAAGAGACCATCCCATTAGAACATGTCAGTCCCCAACAACCACATCAAACAGGGGACATACCTTCAGATTTTGACATGAATGTGGATGTCCATGCTTCTAACACAAGAGATGAGGATGAAACAGTGTTTCTAAGCCCAAACTTAGAGACCTTAGGTACATTTGACGCTGCTACTATTCATTTATCACCCAGTGGTTGTAAGTCCCAAATACTAGATCTTGTTAAGTGCAAGAGATCGTTATCACATAGAAACACCTATGGATTAGGTGTTTTAAGTAATTAATCTTCTACAATCAAAGAAACTAGATGAATATGATAAAAACCGACACACAAGATGAATAATAAGATGATTCCATTGCTGATTTGTTAATGAAGAACCATGGAATAACAACAAGTACGCACCTATTCAAAATGTGCTACAAAGATAATCCAAAACCCTAACCTTAGAGCTGCACACTAGCTTTCTTTATATAGGAGGTCTGATAGGGCCTGCGCACTTAAGCTAAGTGCGCAGGGCCCGTGTATTAAGTGCGCAGCCTAGGGTTTTACATAAACTATTCCATAATTACATAAAAAACCCTTTAACTTACAAACTACACAATAGGCTATCAAAAAGTCTTTGTTCTGGTAACTGTGGTCTCAATAAAACCCAACAATACTCCCCCTAGACCACAGCTACTAGTTCTTCTATCTCAATCAATCTCTACATCGCTTGGCTCACCCTCTGCCTGACCCGGGGGGTCTTGAATAAAGATGGCGGCAAGATCTTCTTCAACCACAGGTGGAACTTGAGTGGACTCAGCTGCAGGTCTTTCTGGATCAGTTGCTGTTGTAGGTTCTTGTATCTGCACCTCTGAAGCGGTTTTGGCTTCAGTTCGTGTCACTTCTGCAGCAGCAGCTTGGGCAGCTTTCTCCTTTTGTTCTTTTTGTCGTGTCCCCTGCGTTGATCCTGTCTACTATGTCAAGTAACTCCTGTTTCAGCTTCATCGCCTGATCCACTGCTCTCCTGAATAGGACAGCTTCCTCAAATAAGACATTTCCAGCACCTACATTGATCTGATTGGCGAACAGCATATTCAAGTTCGATAGATTAAAGGCAAATACATCTACCGGATCAAGAATCCCCATGGCCTCTGAATCATCCTTCAACTTGATAATGGCTTCACCAGTATTACTGTCATAAAATCACTTCTTGAAGTCTCTTAACATGACTGGAAGCTCAGGACGTATAGGAACTCGTGTGACGACCTGGGGGGGGGGGGGGGGGTCAATCACATATGTAATCATTCCTTGTCCTGTGGCAGGATCGATTCGCTTCTTCGAGATCCGTCTCCTCGGCTTTTGTGGCTTGAAGATCTGAAAATCATTTTCACACTTTTTCTCAATGAACCAAGCAAGCATGGAATCGGTGGTGTCATTGGTGTAACATTTCGCATTTAAACTTGTACGTTACATAATTATCTTTAATAAAACGTCAAGTTCGATATTCTTGTGTGTAATAATTATTTTGTCGCATTTTTGAAACTTTAATACTATATATATATTATATATATGTGATTAATGTGGGATAATTAACAAAAAAATAAAACTGCTTGGGCCGGGAATCGAACCCACGCCCAAGCCCGGCTCAAACCACACCAACCATCAAACCAGCTGGGCTGGCCTTCACATTTGAATAAATCCTGACGCGTTTTAAATATAAGCCTGATTGAAATCCTTCACAGTTGACTTGAAAAGTCAACTGTGGGACGCGAGTTACCTAAATCAATCGAATTAACTCGTGATTTGTTCAATTTTGGCAAACATACTTGATTATCGGTCATCAGTGGTTAAACAATACGCCAATTACAAATCAATTATCCATCAATTAACCCATATACGCGTATGGACTTCAATGCTCGGTCAACCTTGCCGAATTGATCACTGATGCATCCACACTATAAATTGATCGTCCACAAGGCTTCACAACTCGCCAATAATCTTCTCTCAACCACCAATCTTCTTCATTTCACTCTGTTCATTATTTCACGATCGTTGTTTGACTTTTGAGCTTGACTGGGCAATCGAGATCAAAACAACATTGTAAGTCTAATAATTTCTGTGGGTTTTGATCATCGGCATTCACACATCAAAAACCCTAAGATTAATCAGGTTATTGATGTGTGAATCGCTTGATTGGAAAAACTAGGGTTCGTGGGTATTGAATTGGGGATAAACTCATATCAGCGTTATGTATTTATTTTTATTAAAACAGAACTTATCACAACCACAGGCCTAGGCCAAGTGGTTGTGACTGATGCCTATAACCTCAGCCACCCGGGTTCGAGTCCCGGCTTGGGCGCCCCTTTTTCCACTTAATTTCATTTTTAAAACAAACCAATTATAAATATATATTATACATTAAATCTTGTAAATTCATTTTTAATTATTAAAACCTTTTTATAAATTCTAAAAAAATTATTTTTATCAAATCTGATGTAAAAGTTTTACTTACAATTTTTAATTTTCTAAAATTACTTTATTTAATATTTATAATAATTAAATCAATTTTATACTATTATATTTATAAAAATCCATTAAAATATCAAAACAATTTTATAAATTTCCACAAAAATTATCCGGAGTTTGTACATGATAAACTTTACTGAAATGATTTTTAATTCTGAAAAATCATTTATTTTATATTTTTAATCAATTTTTGTTAGTTTTAATCATAATTAAATCATAATAAATTCAATTTTTATTATTTTTGCACCAAAATTTTATACAATTTATTTCTGAATATTTAGAACAGAAATATAATTTTTAAAATAATAATTCTTTAATTTTAGTATTTTAAAATATTAAAGTTTAATTTTGGCAAATTGTAATAAATAGATCTAATAATCTATTTTAAAGAAAATAATTTTATAAAAATTATTTTTATACTTCAAACACATTATTGTGAACATCCTAAATTCAAATTTTATAAAAAGACTTTCAATTATTTAATTATCAAATTTCCCTTTATTTAATTAACATTTTATTATAAATTCAACAATTGGATATCCCCAAATCGAAACCCTAGAATATATGTATAGACTAGATAGACTTAGACTTATTTGTTGCCTTATACATAGGGTGAATACTTGGCAATCTATTGGGCTACACTTATACTATTCCTCAATACCTAATACTATACCAAGGTGAGTTTACGTAACCATGTTTATGCGATTCTTTATACTTGCAACATTTTAAGCAATTCAACATGCATGTCTAGTAGTAAACTTTATTGCCTCATGAATTAGTCAACAGTTTCAACGAGTTTCAACGAGTTTCAACATTACATAATCATTAGCTATGGCCAAGCCGGCGATACTCAATAATAGATCTATTGGATTGACAACCCCACCCGGATACGTGTACCTCCTATATAGGTAACGTGGGTGATTGTTATCGTTCCAACATATTACTAAGGTGAACCGTAGATGACGGGATGGACCTAAACTAGTCGGAGGTTTGATTATGTCAACATATTATACTATTCTTGTAGACTTAAATTTTACGATAGACATACGAATTGCTAGACTTTTATACTTAAACTATTTGCTTAACATGGATTATGTATTCTCACCAACTTCTAGTTGACCCCCCCCATTTTTACAACTCAACAGGAAATAATGATGCATGAAGATTAGAGGGTTTTATGAAGACAATAAGGAGTCTATGCTTGCTTGATTCTTGTGTGATGTATTAGATTTCCACATTTAAAACTCTTATGTATTTCTATTTTTGGATATTTTCAATTTAAATTTATTTCAATTAAAATTTGGATTACCATGTGCTACTGTATACTCATTCTTACGTGACACCTCAATGTTTCCGCCATTGGTTGGGGTGTTACAATTGGTGTGGTTGATGAAGGGGGCTCTACGAAGTTCCCTGATGTCCCAACGAGGGAGAGACTTCAGTTCAGTTCGACCTCTGAAGTATTGGATAACTCCCCCTCGTCTCTTTATCGCGAACAACCTTTTCACCTCGTCATACTTCCATGAGATGATCCTCTCTTGACGAGCTTCTCTTGTATGATGGATGTTCTGATGCAGAGCTGGAATAGTGATAGGCCTTCTGGGGAAGCATGTTGATCTTTCTGGGTCCAACTTATGACCATTTGACGTCTCGTACACTGTTTCCTCTTCCATACCCATCTCTACAAACTTCTCAAGCATCTCATCCTCGCTGATTTCATCCACTTCAATTTCTTCATCTATTCTCTCTTTCTCCTTCTTCTCCTCAAGAAATTCCCAAAATCAAATACTTCATCGGATGTCATGCTAGGAGCACTGGTCTGCTGTTTCTGCAGCTCCTGAATCATATCAAACATCTTCATCTGAACCTGAGTCTGAAACTTGATCAGATATCGTTGATCCTTCACAACTTTCTCCAAATTCTTGTTCTTGTGCTTTAGCTTCTTGACTTTTCTTTTGAGCTCCTGATTGTTGTGCACAGAACTCTTTAGGGTACAAATCTCCCTGGCAGCAGTCTTTCCAACCTCCTTGACCAACTTCTCGTACAGTTCCTGGTGCACCGGTTTGCGGCGTTGTGCAGCAGGAGCTGAGGAGGAAGGTTCTGTTGGCCTTTGTGTTGGTGCTTTAGGGGCTGGAGCAGTAGATGTGGATGGTCCTTGTTGATCTTCTCCCCCGAACATAGATTCTATGATCACCTCTGCCTCAAGATCATCCTCAGTCATCACCCGAGGGATCTCAGACTCTGGTAGCTGTTCCCTCCGTTTCTTTCTTTCTGCCCTTTTGTACTCAGCAACTTGTCATAGGGCCTCAGCAGTCTCAAGTTGTTCCGGTGTCTGTGATTCTCTGCCCTCTTTTAGCAGACCAGTTGGCCTTTTCCTCTTGGTGGGCTTTGATGGAGCTGCTTCAGTTGCCACCCTTTTGCCCCTTGACTTCTCTTGAGCAATCTCTTCAGCAGTTGGTTGGGCTGAAGAGGGAGCAGGGTCAGATGGTGCAGGTGCAGTGGTGGATTGCTGACGAGCTTCTGTTACATCCTGCTTTCTCTTCTGAATCTTGTTGTAGAGTTCCTTGACCATAGGATAGCGCATACATGTTCTCTAGCATAGGCTCCCAATCAGCAGTATTGCACTCAGTGAAGAATCGTGCACCTTTGGTGAAGTTGTACTGGTCACCAAGAGGCAGATTCTCGTGCTGTGCATTAATCATCATCTGCACAAATCTGGGGTACATAGCCCATTTGCTGGAGTCAGTCTCAGCATTCTTCACCAGATAATCGAAGATCATACCCGACAGATTAAACGGTTCATTCTTGCAGATTTTGATCATAGCCGTCGACCATTCTGTGCTAAGAGCATTGTAACCTCCTTTTCTGTGACACAGAGACATGATAAACACGTGACTGATGAGTCTCTAGTCTCTGGTCAGCTGGCTCTTTTTGATATCCCCTCTCTTGTCGAAATCTACTTTGTATCCGAAATTCTTGAACTCTCGGTGAACATCGGCTTTAGATAGAAATCTGACTGTTCCTGGCTGGTCTTGAAGTCTCAGCACGCTTCTAACCGTATCTTCAGTGATGATTACAGCCTTGTTTCTGACTGTAGCATTGATTCGTTTGACGCGATCAACGACTTCTACTCGAGCAGATCTCCAAAAATCTTCAATGTGAAAGAAATAAACAAGTAAACTATGCTCCACAGCATATCCAATTCTGCTTCGTCTGATCCAGGTAACCACGTCTTTGAACTTTATGTCATCGGTCTCAAGATTCATTGCTTGATTATGCATTCCTCTTGGATCCCAATCAAGTGCCATTTGTTTAGATCATGTGCACGAAAAACAAGTTAAAGCTCTTGATTGTACATGGACGACCAAACGACTGACCTTAGACTTAGATGGATAACGTACTTAGACTATTTTTTAAGTTTTTCATGTGTTGTGTTTTGGTCAGTCATAAGATTGTTTTTTTTATTGATTTGTTTTATAAGTGTGCAGGTTTATTTGATTTATCAGTTTATGATCATTAACGTCCAAGATTAAGTGCACAGGTAGACAAGTCTGAATACGCAATTCGATCAATGGTCTTGGACAGTCAAGTTAATGGTCATATTTTGTTCAGTGTTCAAGTACGCAGGTCCTGTTGGTGAGATAAGTGCGCATGCCAAGTCAAAGCTTTGTGAGCTAAGTACTCAGTCAAGTACTCAGCCAAGTACTCACACAATGGACTGAGCACTTAGGTTAGTACGCAGGAACCTGATCAATAATACACGAGATCACAAGTGCGCAGGTCAATTAAGACTCGGGCATGGTAACCCCTAGCCTTTCAGACCAATCTGCGTACTAACCAAGTATGCAGATACTTAAACTTTCATTTAAGATTTAAATGCGCAGCACAAGTGCGCAAGATTCTAGGGTTTCTGATGTTTTGGATATGTTTGAAACAAGTGCGCAGTCTCTAAGAGACAAGTGCGCAAAGTTCAACAGAAGGTACACAATCTTCAAAACAACACCCTAATATTCTGTAGTCCCGAAATACTAGATCTTGTTGAATGCAATAGATTGTTATCACTTGGAAACACCTATTAGTTAGGTGTTTCAAGTGATTAATCCAAGAAACAAAGAAAACTAGATGAATATTGAAAGACCCGACACACACAATGAATAACATGATGATTCCATATCTGATTTGATAATGAATAACCTTGGAATAACACAAGTACGCACCTATTCAAAGTGTGCTACAAAGATAATCTCCAAAACCCTAAACCCTAGCTGTGCACACACAATCTATATATAGCCAATACCTTGGCCTGCGCACTTAACACAAGTGCGCAGGGCCCGTCCATTTAAGTGCGCAGCATAGGGTTTTGCATACTAAACTATGCTATAATTACATGTAAGGTCCTTCAACTATTAAGCTTTACAATAGTCATTCAAAAGTCTCTATTCTGGTAACTGTGGTCTCAAAATAACCCAACAATACTCCCCCTAGACCACAGCTACCAGTCTTCGATCTTCAGTCTATATCCACTTCGCTTTCCTCCCCCTCAACCTGTGCAGGAGGGTCTTGTAAGTACAGTGTGACTGGATCTACTTCAGCTGCTGGAGAAGTTTGGGTAGATTCTGTTGTAGTTCCTTCAGGATTAGCCACTGATGCAGGATCTTCTGGAAGTACCTCTGAAGCAGCAGTCTCTGTAGCAGTAGCAGCAGCAGTAGCTTCTGTAACAGTAGCAACATCAGTTTCTGTAGCAGCATCAGCAGCAGCTTGTGCAGCCTTTTCCCTGTCCTCCTTTTCTTTGTCTGCTGCGTTTATCCTTTCAACTATATCCAGCAGCTCACTCTTCAGTTTCATTGCCCTATCCACTGCCCTTCTAAACAGCACGGCTTCTTCAAACAATGTATTCCCGGCACCAACATTGATCTGATTTGCAAATAGCATGTTCAGATCTGACAAATTTAGTGCAAACACATCAACCGGATCCAAAATCCTCAGTGCCTCTGAATCGTTTTCCAGCTTGATGACCGCTTCACCAGTGTTGCTGTCATAGAACCATTTTTTGAAGTTCCTTAGCATCACTGGAAGCTCGGATCTGATCGCAACTCGTGTGACGACCTGAGGAGGGTCAATCACATAAGTTATCATCCCTTTTCCCGTTGCTGGATCGATTCTTGTCTTTGATATTCTCCTTCTGGGCTTTTGCGGCTTAAGGATCTGGAAATCATTCTCACACTCTTTTCTGATAAAATTTTCAACCATGGCAGCCTGGGAGTCAAGTGAGGGATTAAGGAATGGGGCCCGGCTAAGCTCCCTGATATCCCATCGGGGAAGAGATTTCAGCTCCTTCTGACCCTTGAAGTACTGTATTACTCCCCCTCTCCTTTTCACAACATACAATTTCTTTTCAGCATCATATTTTCATGAGATAATCTTTTCCCGGTGAGCAGACTTGGTATGATGGATGTTCTGATGTAAGGCAGGAATGGTAATGGGCCTTCTTGGGAACCAAGCTGCTCTTTCAGGGTCCAATTTGTGCCCATCGGATGTCTCATAAACGACTTCTTGATCTGTTCCCATCTCCACAAACCGCTCCGGCATTTCATCTTCGCTAACCTCGTCCACTTCACTTTCCTCAGCCGCTTTTTCTTTCTCTTTTTCTGCCTCCAGAAACTTTCCGAAATCGAAAGTTTTATCAAAAGTAGCGCTAGGAGCATCAGTTAACTGCTTCTTCAAATCCTGAAACATGTCAAACATCTCCACTTGAACCTGATGTTGAAACTTAATCAGGTATCTTTGATCTTTTATCACTTTCTCCATTTTCTTGTTCTTGCCTTTGAGCTTTTTCACCTTCTTTCTTAGCTCCTGGTTATTGTGCACATCACTTTTCAGCGTGCAGATTTCCCTGGCCGCAACTTTACCTACCTCCTTCACAAGCTTCTCGTATAATTCCTGATGCACCGGTTTCCGACGAGGTGCAGCAGGAGCTGATGAGGAAGGTTCAGCTGATCGGTGGGTTGGAGCTTTGGGGGCTGAAGTGGCAGCAGTGGAAGGCCCTGGAGCTGAAGTGGCAGCAGTAGAAGGTCCTGGTTGGTTCGGTGGTTCAGGCCCAAACATTTGTTCTAAGACCGCTTCTCCCTCAATATCTTCCTGAGTCATAACACAGGGAATCTCAGATTCAGGAAGCTGGTCTCTTCTTCTTTTTCTTGCAGCCCTTTCATACTCAGCAACTGCTCGTACATTTTCAGCGGCTTCAAGCTGTTCGGGTGTCAACGTGTCTCTCCCTTCTTGCATCAAACCTGCTGGTCTTTTCTTTATGCTGGGTCTTGATGGAGCTGGTTCAATCGCCACCCTTTTGCCCCTTGATTTTTCTAGGGCAATCTCTTCAGCCGTCGGCTGGGCTGAAGGAGTGGGTTCAGATGATCCAGGTGCAGGGGCAGCTCTGGATTGTGGTCTGGGTCCTGCAGCATCTGATCTTCTCTTCTTGATTTTGTTGTACAGTTCCATAACAACCGGATATCGCTGGGCCACATACATGTTTTCTAGCATTGGTTCCCAGTCCGGTGTGTTGCACTCTGTGAAAAATCGCGCCCCTCTGGTGAATATGTATTCGTCACCTACAGGCAGACCCTCATGCTGAGTGTTTATCATCATCTGGACAAACCTCGGATACATAGCCCACTTCCCTGAACCAGCATCTGCATTCTTTACCATATAGTCAAAGATCATTCCCGACAGATTGAACACTTCGTCCTTGCAGATCTTAATCATAGCTGTCGCCCATTCAGCACTCAGTGCATTGTATCCTCCCTTTCTGTGACATAGAGACATTAAGAATACATGACTGATAAGTCTCCAGTCTCTTGTAAGCTGACTCTTCTTTATATCGCCTCTTTTGTCAAATTCACCCTTGTAGCCGAAGATCCTGAATTGTTGGTGAATATCAGCTTTAGACATGAACCTGAAAGTTCCAGGTTGATCTTGCAGCCTTAGCACATTTCGAACTGTGTCCTCAGTAATGATCACAAGCTTGTTTCTGACAGTTGCATTAATACGCTTGACCCTTGATACTGTTTCGACTCTAGCTGATCTCCAAAAGTCTTCAATGTGGGAGACGTAAACTGGTTCAGCGTTCTGCACAGCAAATCCGACTTTACTGCGTCTTATCCAAGCCACGACATCTCTAAAATTGACATCCTCAGTATCGAGATTCATTGGTTGATTGTGCATGCCCCTAGGATCCCAGTCAAGTGCCATCTGTTTAGCCAAGAGCACGAAAAGCCAATTAGATCTCGGATAATTGACTTTAGACTTAAACTTACACGGACAACGAACTTAGACCTAGATTTTATTAGTATTTTTAGATTTTAAATTTTAACGGTCATTGGATTAAGAATTGATGGATCGGTGTCATCGGTGTCAATGGTACGTCTGAATTTCAGTTGTTAGATTATTAAGGTCCGGTTTTAAGTTCGCAGTCCGTTCAAGTGTCTTAATAGTCAATATGAAAGATATGTTGTTGTTTAGAGTCCAAGTGTCCAAGAGTATCAAGTGCGCAGTTCAAATCAAGTGCGCAGGTCCAATCAAGGTCAACATAGTCAAGTGCTCAGTTAAGTGCGCACAAGCTTGACTGAGCACTTGGTTAGTACACAAGCCAAAGACAAGTGCGTAGTGCAAGATCACCCGGGCATGGTAACATCTTAGAGACTAGTCAGGTCTGCGTACTAGGCAAGTACGCAGACACTTGAACCTTCGTTCAAGATTTAAGTCCACAGTTATGTACGCATCCCTTTTAGGGTTTTTTTTTTTTTGAGATCTTGTGTGATTATGAGACAAGTGCGCAGTCTCTATGAGACAAGTACGCACTTGTTCATATTCAAGTACGCAGATCTTCAAAGCTTCAAAAACCCATAAAACAACTAATAACCAACTGGTGCATCTGATTCATACTATTGTACCCTGTAATCACAAGAAATAAACCGTTAATAATATGAGATCTACCTTAAATAGTAGATAAGAATCAACAAACGAAGAGATCAGGTTTGATTTGAGATGATTTGTGTGTGATTAAGTTGTCATAAGGATGATGATGATGAACGATGATGATGATGAACAGAGGGTTAACATGTGATTAGGGTTTGTAAAAAAAATTTGGGATAATAAAACTTTTTGACCGTTGTTGACCCAATATATATATACATCAGCTAATGGGCCTGCGCACTTGAGTTAAGTGCGCAGGGCCCAATAAGTACGCAGAGACCAACACTTTGGCCCAAAAAGTGAATTTAAGGCCCAAATCCTTTAGATAAAGGGGGTTTTACCAAATCTTACCTTCTGCATTCAAGATCATACTAACCATACCTGCCGGAACCCGTTTCAACTTCCCGTTGGATAGCTGCAGCCTAAGAACAATTGTCGGTATGCTTGTCCACTTAAATCCATGCCTTTTCTCTTTCAACATGTGTTTGGCGATGCTGTTTATCATGTTTTTCGATAATATTGACGAAAATTTTATGGACCCCACAGTGTGCTAGGTATAGGCCTACCGATCCTCAAGGTTTATTGAAATATAATGATGAGAGCTTCAGGTCTATGTTACCATAAGCAGAGAAGATGATCATTATCTTGATCAGATGATGAGAGCTTCAGGTCTATGTTACCATAAGCAGAGAAGATGATCATCTGATCGTTCGGTGAGCTATCTATGTATGTTTGCACGTCACTAACATTGCGTGTCTTTTGCTGCTCAGTTTCAAAAATTTTGTTTTTCTTAGCCCCGCATTGGTAGCTTGCACTCTTAGGTGTCTTTTGATTTACCTATGCACAAAATTTTCTGTGTCTTTTAATTTCTCAACCTAGGTATGACCGGACTCAGCTTGTGCAGACCTAAAGCACAGTGGGAATCCAGCTTTCCGTGTAGATCTTCATTGTTAATCACCTAGTGGCAGTTTACTTGATTCCAGGCTGAATCTACCGACACATCGTTGCTTGAGGCCACAACATCCTCTGGGTCCTATTCACATGCTGACGAGATATGATTAGTTCCTATCATTTCCTGAATTAATTTTGCAATAAGATTAGACCGGTTTACTTTCTCCCCCAAAAATCTTGTTTTAAAAGAAAAGAAGATTTTTCTATAAAATATACACAATTTTTTTTAATTTTTTTTTTAATTTTTTTTTTATTTTATTTTTTTTATTTTTATTCAAAATTTATCATCTCAAGCCATGAAACCAACTGATGAAACCGGGTTTTATCGAAAGCTTTTGTAAAGATATCTGCTTTTTGATCAGCAGTATCGATAGGCAACACCTGTATGTACCCTTTGTCGTGTGCATCGCGAATTGAGTGAATCCGAATTTCAATGTGTTTGGTTTTAGAATGATCAATTGGATTCTTCACGATGTCACGACATGCATCATTATCAATAAAAATAGGTGTATGCATGACATTCAAACCGTAGTCCAAAAGCTGATTTTGGATCCATAACACCTGACAGCAACAACTGGAAGCAGCTGTGTATTCGGCCTGAGCAGTGGAGATTGACACGGTGGTCTGCTTCTTGCTCTGCCAAGACACTAGCCGGTTACCCAGAAATTGACAGCCACCAGAGACAGATTTTCTGTCTATCCTACAACCTGCATGATCACTATCAGAGTAAGCGATTAGATCAAAGTTATCGCTCTTAGGATACCATAAACCAAGTTTAGGTGTTCCTTTGAGGTAGCGGAAGACTCTTTTTACTGCAGTCTCATGCGATTGCTTAGGATTGGACTGAAAACGCGCACAGCATCCAACTGCCCACATTATATCTGGTCTGCTAGCTGTAAGATACATCAGGGAGCCAATCATTGATCGATATGTATGAGGATTCACTGAAGGCCCCTGAAGATCTGGTACAAGTGTTGTTTGGGCCGCAAAAGGAGTATTCGACGGCTTGCAGTCGGTCATGTTGAATTTTGCCAGAATGTCTCTTGTATACTTTGCTTGATGGATGAGAATTCCGTCTTCCTTTTGCTGCACTTCCAAGCCTAAGAAAAACGATAATTCTCCCATCATGCTCATTTCAAACTGAGACTTCATGATGCTTTCAAATTCCCTGCACAAATTTTCATCAGTGGAACCAAAGATAATATCATCAACATAAATCTGAACAAGGATAGAGTGTTTGTTGACTTCTTTGGTGAATAAGGTCATGTCGATCTTCCCTCTTGTGTACCCATTCTACAGCAAGTATGACGATAAGGTCTCATACCAAGCTCGAGGAGCTTGATGAAGTCCGTAAAGAGCCTTATCCAGTTTGTAATACTTGTTGGGATGATGGGGATCTTCAAAACCTGGGGGTTGACAAACATAGACTTCTTCTTTGATTTTCCCGTACAGAAATGCACTTTTCACATCCATTTGAAAGACTTTGAAGTTCTTGTATGAGGCGTAAGCCAGGAAGATACGAATGGCTTCAAGTCTAGCAACTGGAGCGAACACTTCCTCATAATCAATGCCCTCCTGTTGACGAAATCCCTGAACGACTAAACGAGCCTTGTTCTTAATTACCACACCTCGTTCATCCATTTTGTTGCGAAAAACCCATCTTGTTCCAATAGGATACTTTCCTTCAGGTAAGTCCACAAGTTCCCAAACCTTTAGCTTTCTAAACTGATACAGCTCATCCTGCATGGCTTCAACCCAACTTGCATCTCTGACAGCGTCTTCAATGCTGAAAGGTACCGTCTGAGATAGGAAGGCTGAAAGTGCAATATTCAGTTTGTCTGCCTGATTTCTAGTAAGAACACCCTCAGAGATTGGTCCAATGATGTTCTCCACAGGGTGATCCTTAAAAGATTTAAATCCCATGTTTGGTTCTTCTTGAATTTGGGAAGGCAGATTGGAAAGATGATCTGTAGGAGTTGACGAACTGGATGGATCATTTGCAGACTGTTGTACTGAAGAAGTTTCTTCTGAAGATGGAGTACCTTCAGGGGATGGATTAGTTTCAACAGTTGCATCACCATTTGTGGTCTGAAGAGGAACAATTGGATCAGCTACGAGTGGAGAGAAGCGGGTGGTGAAAGGTGCTGCATCGTCTTCTGAAGAGTAAAGAGTATCTTCAAGAGGAGAAGGATCGGCTGCTTGATTTTCAGATGGTTGTTCATCAATGATGCTGAAAATGTTGAAAACAACATCCACGTCAAAGAACCAGTCAGGACCGGCTCCTGTATTGGTAGAGTTGGATTCCTGCCAATCAACATAAAAAGACTCGAGAACCATTTTGGTTCGTTTGTTGTATACTCTATAAGATTTTTGACTTGAGGAGTATCCAACAAAGAAGCACTCATCTCCAACTGCATCGAACTTCATTATGTTCTCGAAGTTGTTAAGCAGCGTGCATGAGCATCCAAAAGGCCTGAAGTAGTCAATCAAAGGTTTTCTTTTAAAGAGCAACTCATAACCTGTTTTCCCGCGCGTCTTTACAATTAAGACTCTGTTAAGAACATAACAGGCGGTATTCACAGCTTCAGCCCAGAAAATGATCGGCAGTTTCCTTTCAGCAACACCATTCTGTTGAGGAGTTCTCGTAGCACTATACTGAAGATGAATTCCTCTGTTGTTGCAGAAAGTCACGAAACTTTGATTCTTGAATTCGGTTCCGTGATCACTTCGGATTGATCTAACTTTTGTCTTTATTATGTTTTCAATGAGAGGAACAAACAGCATCAGAATGTCAGCAACTTCACTTTTGTATTCCAGAAAGTACACCCATGTGAATCGGACCAATAGGACCAAACAGATCCATGTGTAATAATTGAAGAGGTGAGTCTATAGAGTTCACAGCTTTGGACTTATGCGACTTTTTGTGTTGTTTTCCTTTGGCACATGCTAAACATTTTTCAGAAAAGGGGAATTCCTTAGAAGGAAGACCTCTCACAAGATTTAATTTTGAAAGCTTATTAATATTTTTGAAGTTAACATGTCCTAATCGCCTGTGCCATAGCAGTGACTCTGACTCGGATGCTTTAGAAAGTAAGCATGTCATTTGACATTCAGACTTTGCATCCCTCATGTTTATCACGTAAGTATTATTTTGTCTAGGAGCTTTAAGCATAATCATGTTGGTAGGAGGAATGAATCCTGGCTTTAGAAAGATGCACTCCATGTCATTAAATAACACTGAGATTCCTTTGTCGCAGACTTGTGATACGCTCAGCAGATTGTAACACAATTCTGGAACATAGTTCACATCTTCTAAAGTCAATGCATCAGAAATCACGTCCCCTATCCCGACTATCTTTCCGCCCTTCTCGTTGCCGGCAAAAGCAACAAACTCTCCATCAATGAATCGATAGTTTTTCAGGAGTTCTTTCAGTCCCGTCATGTGCCTTGACGCCCCGCTATCAACATGCCATAGATATCTCATCAGGGCAATCAACCACTTTTGTAGTTTATTCTGAAAAATACATAAGACAAGAGAAATATACAGATAAATATATGAGACACTATGTACGAACACGACTCAGACCACAACTTAAGTAACTTTTGGAATCCAGGTCTGTTTTAGTTTTAATCTGTCGTGATTTTCCCCCGACACAAACTCTTGCCTTTTCCAATTTTTTGTGACCTTAACAAAACTTTTTATAGTTTCTTGAAGATCTTTAATTTGTACTGCAAAAGATTTTTGGTTATTGGTATCAGTTTGTGGTTTGGGTTGCAAATGACATTTTTTAACCACATGTCCTTCATTTCCACATCTAAAACATTTAGAGTGTTTAGGTTTGATCTTTGAAGAAGATCTGGATGATGATGGTTGTGATGTTCTTCTCTTGTCGTTGCTTGAATTGAGGCTGTCTGTTGAACATGCTTCATCACTGTTGTTGTTGCTTGATTCTTCGTTTGTGTTGCATTCTGGCTCGCTGATGTCACTTTCTGTATCACTTTGTGATTCTTCAGAAATTGTGTTATCTGTTTCACTTTGTGATTCTTCAGAACATGACATATCTGTCGATGATGGCGTAAACTCTGGAATTTCTTCAGTAAGAAATTTCCCAAACCTGTTTCTTTTTAGTTCTGGAACAAATGGAGATGGTCTATATACATTTTCATTATCACAGAATGCATCATTAAGATCAACACAAACAGGCATAACATTTTCAACACAAATATCCAATCGTTTGATAGGATTCAACCTATCATTTGGGTCCACAACACCCTTGAAATCAAGTTTAGAGGTTAAAGTAATACAGTCATCCGGCCTAGATAAACTATTACAGTTATCCATCCTAGATAAACTATTACAGTCATCCAAATTAGTTAAGTTATTACAGTCATCCGAATTCAAAGAAATGTTTGACTTATCATGGCTCCAGATGAACCAATTCACTGTAGAGTAATTGGCACCTGGGTGACCTAACCCCATTGTTTGACCACCACAACTGTCATCATCGTCCACCTGATCCTGTTGGGTCATATCTGCACTACTTTTACTCATATTAGAGTGTGACTCAGATGTGACACATTCTTTTTCAAAAAGATCATTTTTTGGATGTGGTTTTGGAATGGGTATATATTCACTTTTGCTCAAGGGTAAAAATAGAGATTTTACAATTCCCTTTTTATCCTTATACCCAATTCCATCTTTGACAAAGGATTTCCTTGAACAATCAAGGATATCAGTATGAGCATGCTTACTTACGTTCCATTTGTCCACAACAATTTGGAGATGATTGGTTTCATTTCTAGATTTTTCTAGTTTTTCAGTTAAGTCATTTATTAAAAAATCTTTTCTGAGAACAAATTATTTTAGAGTGTGCATTTCAGTAATTGTTGCATTTAACTTTCGCTGATAGGCTAACTCATTTTCTTTCATTTCAGTATTGATTTTTCGTATGTCATCCATTTCTCTTAAAATTCTCCTATTGTGGGACAAACAGTAAGCAACGGCTGTAACACACCTTGGTGAGCACAGCTTTGATTTTATTTCGAGAGGAATACTTACCAGGTCTCTTTCTTCAGCTTTCTTCTGCATGCTCTGTGGTTGCTGATCGTCCTTGCTTGTGGAAGTCTTTTCAGCTACAAAAGCTTCCTCAGCAGCAGTCTCCTTTCCTTTGTTCACATTCAACACGCTTCTTAAACCAGCCTTCTCCATCTCTTCTCTTTTTGGCATTTCAGCTGATGACCCCTCCAGAGAGCTCACACCAAGAGGTGACTTTGTGCAGATCTTTGCCATCAGTGCTTTATTAACTTCAGCTTCTGCCACAGCGACTTCCTCTCCCCAATCGAAATCCTGAACCACAAGCGCCTTCTGCTGGTTGGCTTCTCCTCCTTCTGTGATTGCCACCACTCTCTTTGCTGGTTTGGCTTCAGCTTGATTCAGAGTTGGACATTCATACTTGAAATGTCCGAGAGTTTTGCAGTTATAACACCTGATCTTAGATTTGTCAAACCCCGCTTTCCCCATGCCGACTCTTCTATCGGTTCTATCTTGAAACCTCTTCACCCTCAAAGTGATCATGGCCATCTGCCATTTCAAATCCATTTCCTCCATATCGTCTGGGTCAACTTGATACATGTCCTCAGGGCTCATCATATCATTTTTTAGATCACCAGTCTTTAATGCTTCAAAGCTGGTCATGAAAGCGTTGAAAAGTTCAACGTGTTCAGTTGCCAACTTTGTCTGTTGAGGATTGAGAGTTGACGGCTGAGGGTTAGTGACACTGGGTTGAGAGTATGGAACAGCTTTTCCTGAACTTGAACTACCACCAATCGTTCCATCAGCATACACGTGAGATGAGCTTGAACCCATGTTGCCCACTGGAGTCATTAACGCTAAGTTCTTCATTGCAGTGATGGGAACTGCCTTTGGATTGGTCTGATTCATCTCTCTTTTTGTAATGTCCATCTCAAAGGACTTCAATGTGTTGATGAGATCAGCCAATGTAGACTAGGCATCAAGATATTCTTTTCTGATTAGCATGCATTGGATGCTCCATTCTTTTTGTAATGTCCATCTCAGACTTTCCCCACGAATACTACCAAACATATCATATTCTTTTTGCACCATGTCTTTCTTGTATTGGCGCATCTCTTCATTCCCTTCGTAGTATTCATTCAATGCAAACCACAGATCATGTGCCGTTCCATACTCTTCAAACATGTTGTAAACATCGTTAGATAGGGCCATGGTTAGAGCACCATAAGCCTTATGATCTCTTTGAAGTAATTGTTTGTTAACATCGGTATAGGTGGTTGGATCAGGGTTGAATTCTTCTCCAGTGGCAGTGGTTCTCATGGGAATGTGTGGGCCCAACTGGATAGAGTTCCATTGGGTGAAGTCTGTGACGTAAAAGAATGACCTCATTCTGTTCTTCCAAGTCCCATAATCTTCAGCACCTTTTAACTTAGGTACTCTTGTAGTAGTTCCGGTTTCCAGGTCTTTTTGTGTGATAGGGTTAACAGTTGATTGATTATTGTTACCAGCCATGATTTAGATAAATTTTAGAAACGTGGTTTTAACAGATTTTAGTTATCAGTCCAGAAAAATTGTCCGAGTCCGTAAGTACACAGCAAGTTCGCAGCTAAGTGCGCAATTAAGTTCACACTTAAGTTCACAACAGTCTGGATAAGTATGCAACAACCTGTAAGAATATAAACAGCCTTGTCAAGTTGTAGTCTTTGTTAAGTGTGCAGCTCGGAAGTATACGTGTGGCTATGCTTCTTGATAAGTTCGCAGATCAGTCAACACTTGGGCATTATAAGTGCTCAGTGTTTACTGATCAGCCTGCGCACTAAATTAAGTGCGCAGACTCACTTAAACTCTCGTTTAAGATTTTAAGTTCGCAGAAACCCTAGCCAAGTACTCAAGACTACACCTTCAGTAAGTGCGCACAAATCCAAGATTTCTGTTTAAGTATGCAGAAACCCTAGATAAGTACTCAAGACAACGAGATGCAATAAGTGCGCAGAGATCAACTTAAAAGAACAAGTGCGCAGAAAATTCAATTTTAAAGTGCAACAAGTACGCAGAAATCAAATTTACAAGGCAACAAGTGCGCAGAAACCCTAGCTGCGTACAAAAAGACAGGTATGCAAAATATAATCCAAGTACTCAAACTAAGAAACAAGTGCTCAGCTTTTGAGATATGTGCGCAGGATATATGAAATAAGTGCGCAAACACGAGCTGTAACAAACATAAAATTCAGCTGAATCCTTTCCAAAACATTTTCTGATCAAAATAACATACTTTAAACATTTAGAAACACGATTTTCACAAAATTTGAAGCCAAAATATGAGAAAAACACCTAAATTTTTAAAGTCTACAAAGAAAATAATCTTGATAATAAAAACTTAACAAGATGAGGGTTTTGGTATCTTAAAGTAGATACAATCTAGAGCACAGAGGCTCTGATACCAAATTGTAGTCCCGAAATACTAGATCTTGTTGAATGCAATAGATTGTTATCACTTGGAAACACCTATTAGTTAGGTGTTTCAAGTGATTAATCCAAGAAACAAAGAAAACTAGATGAATATTGAAAGACCCGACACACACAATGAATAACATGATGATTCCATATCTGATTTGATAATGAATAACCTTGGAATAACACAAGTACGCACCTATTCAAAGTGTGCTACAAAGATAATCTCCAAAACCCTAAACCCTAGCTGTGCACACACAATCTATATATAGCCAATACCTGGGCCTGCGCACTTAACACAAGTGCGCAGGGCCCGTCCATTTAAGTGCGCAGCATAGGGTTTTGCATACTAAACTATTCTATAATTACATGTAAGGTCCTTCAACTATTAAGCTTTACAATAGTCATTCAAAAGTCTCTATTCTGGTAACTGTGGTCTCAAAATAACCCAACATATTCAAAACCTCCAAAACCCACACTGATCTCGTTTAATCAAACAAGTAAACCCTGTAATCACAAGCAAGAAACAATCAGTACACATAATCTACCTTATTAAATGTGAAGATCAACAAAAGTAGAAGAAAGGAACGGATTAAGGACGATTATACGTGATTAATGAGTGATAATGATGATTAGAGGTTAAAGGTTTGATGATGAACGATGATGATGATGATGATATTTTGATTAGGTAAAAAGTAATTAGGGTTTGTAAAAGAAAATAACTACTGTTTAAAAATTTTCGAACAATATATACACATGACATATGGGCCTACGCACGGACCATCAATTACGCATGGGTTAATTTTCCGCCCAATAAGAGTTCAAAAGCCCAATTTCATTTTAATAAGTGGGGATTCACCAAATCTCACCTTCTGCATTCAAGATCATACTAACCATACCTGCCAGGTCACATTTCAACTTCCCGTTGGATAGCTGCAGCCTAAGAAAAACTGTCGGTATACTTGTCCACTTAAATCCATGCCTTTTCTCTTTCATCATGTGTTTGGTGATGATGTTTATCATGTTTTCGGTAAGATTGACGAAAATTTGTGGACCCCACTTGTGCTAGGTATGAGCCTACCGATCCTCAAGGTTTATTGAAATATAATGATGAGAGCTTCAGGTCTATGTTACCATAAGCAAAGAAGATGATCGTTATCTTGATCAGATGATGAGAGCTTCAGGTCTATGTTACCATAAGCAGAGAAGATGATCATCTGATCGTTTGGTGAGCTATCTAAATATGTTTGCACGTCACTAACATTGCGTGTCTTTTGCTGCTCATTTGATTAATTTTCTTAGCCCCGCATTGGTAGCTGGAAATCTTAGGTGTCTTTTGATTTACCTATGCACAAAGTTTTCCGTGTCTTTTGATTTCTTAACCTATGTATGACCGGACTCAGCCTGTGCAGACCTATAGCACAGTGGGAATCCAGTTTTCCGTGTAGATATTTACTGTTAATCACCTATTAGCAGTTTACTTGATTCCAGGCTGAATCTACCGACGCATCGTTGCTTGAGGCCACAACATCCTCTGCGTCCTATTCACATGCTGACGAAATATGATTAGTTTCTATCATTTCTTGAATTAATTTTTTTTGAAATTTTGCAGTAGTGATGGACCGGTTTACTTTCTCCCCCAAAAATCTTGTTTGAACCAAAAAGAAGATTTTTTGTTATATATTATGCACAAGAAAGTGTTTTTTTTTTTTTAAATAAGCATTCAAAATTTATCATCTCCAGCCATGTTACCAACTGATGAAAACGTGTTTTGTCAAAAGCTGTTGTGAAGATATCTGCCTTTTGATCAACAGTATCTATTGGCAACACCTGTATATATATCCTTTGTCGTGAGCATCGCGAATGGAGTGAATCCGAATTTCAATATGTTTGGTTTTAGAATGATCTATTGGATTCTTCACGATGTCACGACAAGCATCATTATCAATGAAAATAGGTGTGTGCATGATATTCAAACCGTAGTCCAAAAGCTGATTTTGAATCCATAACACTTGACAACAACAACTGGATGTTGCTCTGTATTCGGTTTGAGCAGTTGAGATGGACACTGTGGTCTACTTCTTGCTCTGTAACCTCACGAATTTTGCCATTTATTTTGCATTAAAGTATTTCCCGATCCATGATATAAAGTCTAATTTATTTCTAAGTATTCTTATCTTTATCCGTGCACTCTATTTTTCTAAGTTCCTTTTATCATTGTACACAAAAAAAAAAATCTTCAATCATGACATATGTCCTATCTTAATTCTATTTATAAAATCGTCATTTTATAAGACGGTGTTTTTTTATTTTCAAACTAATGATTTTTTTTATTTCTTATTTAAAGCTAATCATTTTTCCAATTACATTTATAATCTCAAACAAGGAAGATATAAATTCATTTCAAAATAAAGCCTTGAGTCAAGAGTCAAAGTCTTGACAACGTAATTCTTGGAGTCAAAGTCTTAGTCAAACAGTCAAAGTCCTGGTCAAAGTCTTAGTCAAACAGTCAAAGTCTTAGTCAAATAGTCAATTCATCATAAATCCTTACTTTATGGTGTTGACCAATTTTAATGGCTAATTGAATCCAAAACTAGTATAAAAACCCACCTATGACCCATTATACTTTGCACCTCTAAATCGATTGTTTCAATCCGATTAAACTTTCCCTCATACCTTTCTTCTATAGTCTATTACTTCTACAATTGAAGCTTTGATTATAAGCTCTTGTAATTGGCGAATTGGAAGCTTGATATTCTTTCTTTTTCGTTTTTTCTTTATTTCTTCAATTTGGACTAACTACGTTGTTGAGTCTTTGGGATTCACCTCGCATACATTCACAACACTTAGAGGATAATTCACCTTAGCCAATGTGAGTTTACGTAACCATGTTTATGCAATTCTTTATACTTGCAACATTATACTTAAGCAATTCTACATACATGTCTAGTTGTAAACTTTAATGCCTCATGATTTAGACAACAACAACAGTTTCAACAAGTTTCAACAATACATAATCATTAGCTATGGCCAAGCCGGCGATACTCAATAATAGATCTATTGGATTGACAATCCCACCTAGATTCGTTGACCATCTTTTATGGGGAGCGCGGGTGATCGTTATCGTTCCAACATAATATTAAGGTGAACCGTGGATGACGGGATGGACCTAAACTAGTCGGAGGTTTGATTATGTCGATTCAACATTTCATGTTTATTCATGTAGACTTAAACTTACGATAGACATATGAATTGCTAAACTTTTTTATTAAACTTAATTGCTTGACATGGCTTATGTATTCTCACCAACTTCTAGTTGACCCCCCCATTTTTCCAAACTCAACAGGAAATATTGATGCTTGAAGTCTAAAGCTAGCATGAGGAGTTATTTGAAGTTTTAAGTTTCATTTGTTTGTTTGATGTATTAGACCTTAATGTAATTCAATATGTAATAAAGGATTATTTGAACATATGTATTACCATGAGCTACTAAACAATCATCAATACGTGACATCCCGATGTTTCCGCCATCGGTTGGGGTGCTACAGATTGGTATCAGATCCATGGTTCTAGGGAATTAGGTTATTAGAAAAATAATCTAGTCTATAACCATAGGAATATAACCAGTATTTGCTCCTTTTACTTGCTATTCTATATCTCACTCCTACTTCTTATCCCTACTTCAACCCCTACAAGAAGATTGCTCTCCATCACCAGATCTACTCTTAGACTAATAGGAAAATCCTCAGGTTTAGCCTGAACCACCTTGAGATCTCGTCGAAGTTCTAGATTTTAATAACGAACACGTGCAATCTGGAAGGGTGAACGCCTGTATTCTGAGTCTTCTGTCTAGGCTGGCATTGCGCATATATCCCAATCAGACGAGGGACTCGGATGCCTACCTGGGAATTCTCGGGATGAGTGTTCACTTATAGGCTAAAGCTTGTCTTCACTATGTTATTAGAATCTAGAATCTTTGATAAGTCAATGTTTTCATTTATTCGTTTTAATGAATAGATGATTACACTCACTTTCCTTAACTAAGCTCTAGAATCTCAAAATTTTACAGCTTAAATCAACCTCATTTCATAACCATCTATGGATTTCACAATTCACACATCACCTTACCATCTTAACCATTTTTTATCCAATTCCCTGCCTAAATCATATAAACTACATACTATAAAATAAACTCTTTGTCACACCACGACTATGGCGGAAACACGTGGCGCGACGGTTCAAAAGCATAAAGTCAAGGTTATTGCTAAACACAAGTAATTTAAGAAAATGGGTCATTTATTATGACGTCAAATCTTGTTCAAACATTACACAAAAGTTAATTGTTTTTAAGATAATCATAGAGGTTTCTCATATATATCCCAAATGCCTTGGGAAATAAAAGTGAAACCCCGCAAAAGTGTGACGTCGCATTGGAGGATTCCTTGACCCAGCTTGCCCGGTGCTCCTTCATCTAGTTACCTGAAAGATATGTTTAAAAGTTTCGTCAATATAAAATATATTGGTGAGTTCACAGGTTTTTAGTTTCCAAAACTTGAATACTTGGGAAATACCATGTTATGACAATGTATAGGAGTTGCAAATTCCTATATCTCTACTTGAGACTATAATCAAACCAAGACGTATAAATAAATATGCCCCGCTCCAAGTCGTTACTCGGTTTCCCACGACTTAAGTTCAGAATATATGCACCCCAGGCATAACCTAATGCATAATCGACGCTATCGATTAGGGGTGGGCCTTGTCAGGCACCAATAGTACTATTCAATATTCCTCCGGTTTCATTTCCCTGAATAAATGATTATAGAGGCGAGGACTCAACCCCGAGTGGCGGTCACACCTCAAGTAATAAATCCGTCAAACATTTTCCCTAACATATCTTTCCCCCGGAAAACGTAAAAATAGTTTAAAATGGGGCCGTGAAACTCACCTGAAACTCTGTCTGGATTACTAGGCGGATAGCAAAGATGGTCTCGCACCTACAAACGTCCTAGACGTATAAGTCACTATTCCTATAGTGCATGTGCCTTGGCAAGTTGTACACCCAACTCCCGACCATAAGTTATTCCAAATCCCGTTTAATTAAGCGCGTATCCTAGGTTTCGTTGGCGTTACATTACCCTTTGTGTTACAAGTTATATATTACTCTTGTTAATATTTCCTTAACTTGTATCTTATTATCATCGGCTCGACGTCACTTAACATATAATTATTTTCCCATTTAAATAATTATACTTAAGATCGCATCGCTCGATATAATATATATTTCAACCCTCGACCCGACTCACTTTGCCACACATTTGTTTTCCCATTTAAACAAATATGCTAAGATGTTGTCGTTCGATTGTATATTCTTAACGCCCGATTCAACTCACCATACCGTATATTTATTTTCCCATTCAAATAAATATACTAGGATCTCGTTGGTACGGCATACACATATATATCTTTGTCTTCTCGTCGCGGCTTTCCTTCCCACATATCTACTTTCCCATTAAGTAGATATACTAGAATTTTGCCGAGACGAGCGTACATATATATAAATGTGTAATTTTTCTTGTTAAGTATATACGTTTGTTTAACGTCTCATTTGTTTATGTCATGTGTTTTCTCCCACGAATTAATTCTTCCAACACTTAGGAAAGTGTTTATTAGTTTTCACACATAATGTATATATATTTTACTTCCTAAAATATATATTTTTCTTATCTTGCCGCAATGGCATTTTTCTCATGATTTGTCCGTGTACGGTTTGTTAACGCGTCTTAGTTCGATATCTTAACTCGATTAGTTAATTTTTTCCAAGTTTTTCCCAACATGTATTTTATAGAAATATTATCCATATTTCTTCCTCTTTTCACATGTTACTTGGATGGTTTAAAATACTTATGTATTTTTAACCCAACTTGTTAACTTAACTACAAAAATGTTTCCAACACTTTTATATTCCCATTTATATAAAAGTATTCATTTTTGTATAAGTTTCTCAAGTTTGTTTAATATTTTTATAAAATCTCTATTTTATAAAAATCCTTATGTTAAAACCCTCTATATTTTTATAACTTTCAAAAATACACTTTTATACAAAATACCCAAGTATATCTACTAGTATTTACAAAAATCATCCTTAGAATTTATTACTTACATTTTTGACACCAAACTTTCCATACTTGTATTTTTGGACTAATAGTTTCTAAAATATCCATTTTAGTCCTCTAACTTCCAAAGTTACAACTTTAGTCCCTTAACTTCCAAAAGTTGCATTTTTCCATTCTAACTTTCAAAGTTAACATTTTTCACTCAAAATAGTAGACTTTGAAGATTCAACTTTTTATTGGTAAGTTATTTTTGTATCAAAATACTTTTGTTAGTCTTGTATTTCATATGGAAGAACACTTGTATGTGTGTTTTATGTATTTCTTCAACATAACCAAATTTCATTCACCTAAGTAAGCTACTTTAACTTTTCATCTTCTTTATTTATGAACTTTTAGCATGTTCCACCATACATTATACCATGTATGATCATAATAAGATGATTTAAAGTTACTTTTAACATATTCAAGTTCATTCCATAATCTTAACCAAAACATCATCCTACTTAGTTTTAAATGTAAACTTTATGCATTTTCAAGATTATTACACTATCATCATCAAATCCATGGTTTATTTTCATATCTTTAATCATCCATTTTACACATGTAAAACCTATTAAAGATTATGTTCAAAACCACCTTTTAAACCCTTCATGTACAACTTGCTTCTAAGAACACATATATGAATAATAATAATCAAAAACAAGGTTAAGAAGCTTACTACTAGCACAAGGCTAGGGAAGACAAAACCTTTGATTTTGAGAGGGGTTTAGTGTGTTCTTCCTTAATGGTTAAGCTCCAAGCTTGAAACACACAATAGGGGTTTGGATGATGGATTGTGTTAAGTGTTTTGGAGATGTAAAAACTTGTAAGAATGAGGTATGGGGATGGTAGGAAACCCACGGCCACAAGGAGAAGAAAGGGAAGAGTTGTTTTGCTTTGATATCCAATCTCTAACACATGTTATATAATGCCCTATCACATGTAATCATGCTAAAGATTCAAGAAATCTTATGGAGGATTTAGTTGTGTACTTGGGATATTTTTGAAAATATGATAAGTGTGTGTGTATATGTAACCGTGTATGTATGTATGTAGGTAGGAGGTTTGCTTGTAAATCTTGATTAAATCTTTTGATCTCTCATGATCTTTATACAAGACCTCACCATGCATGCATACACTAGTGTCATGATTGTTTAGATTTATGTCTTGGATCCTAGTGGCCCTTGGCCGAAAATCTTCACAAGGGGGACAAGAAAGTAGCATGCTTTGTACTAATGTTTACTTACACATTTGTCTTACACCTTTTGCATGCTTTACATATAGGTTAGTAGATTATTATTATTAACACTTGCATGGACACAACCCTTGGCCTTTAGGCCGGCCCCCATGTGGGTTTATGTGGGGTCCACAACTTCAAATAATTACCCATTGTTTGTTATGTTTAATCCCCCGTCGTTCGGGTGTCGTTCGGGTATTTTTTTCGGTTTTAATCACGCGTTATCCGGACATTAAAAATACCTTTAATAACCCTTAAATATAGTCTAATTTAAGCGTTGATTGGTTATTTAGGCCTTTGCCGGGTGAAATTATGATTTATACGCGTATCGGGTGCGGTACGCGCATTTTATTCGTTACCGGGAGATTTGTACAAGACGTTTTCATTTATGGTTTTGGAGTTCCAAAACTCATTATATCTTATGAAAATACCCTTTATTTTATATCCTGGGTGTCCGGGATCCGTTTCGTTTATTTAATTATTACCGGATAATTGCCAACGTCCATACCGGATAGCTTATTCGCACATGATCCAATCATGCTTTACCATTAAACGTATGCATTCCTATGCACTATTTGGAAATTGCTATCCCCTAAGGCCTTGATAATTAAATCACACATACTTGCATTTAATTACGTTAATCATATATTAATTAATTTGTACGGAATTACCTTATTTTTGCCGGTTGTTACATTCTCCCCCCGTTAAGAGAATTCTGTCCCGGAATTCACTTCGAGTTCTCCGGTACAGGTGTCTTCTCGAATAGGGCGGGGTATTTTTGCTTCATCCGGTCCAGCCTTTCCCACGTGAACTCCGGTCCACTCTTGGCATTCCAGCGCACTTTGACCAATCTGATCTTGCTGCGCCTTAGTTTTTGGACCTTCCAATCAGTTACCTCGATTGGTTCTTCAACAAAATGTAACTTGTCGTCAATCTGGATTTCGTCAGCTGGAATAATGAGAGTTTCGTCGGATAGGCACTTTTTCAAATTTGACACATGGAACGTGTCGTGTATTCCACTAAGCTCTTGAGGCAACTTGAGCTTGTATGCCACTGTGCCTACCCTGGACAAGACTTCGAACGGTCCAATATATCGTGGGTTCAACTTTCCGCGCTTTCCAAAGCGCGCGACACCTTTCCAAGGTGACACTTTTAGTAGGACCCTGTCTCCGACTTGAAACTCTAAAGGCTTTCGCCTCATATCAGCATAGCTTTTCTGGCGGTCCCGGGCCGCTTTGAGGCGTTCCTTTATCAAAAAGACCTTGTCCGTGGTCTCTTGAACAATTTCGGGCCCGGTGAGTTGTTTTTCTCCAACTTCCGCCCAACATAATGGCGATCGGCACTTGCGTCCATATAGAGCTTCAAACGGCGCGGCTTGAATGCTCGTATGATTACTATTGTTGTAAGAAAATTCTACCAATGGCAAGTGCGTATCCCAATTACCTCCGAAATCAATCGCGCATGCCCTTAACATATCCTCCAAGGTCTGGATGGTTCGTTCACTTTGACCATCCGTTTGGGGGTGATAGGCGGTGCTCATGTCGAGGCGAGTACCGAGGGCTTCATTCAAACTTTCCCAAAATCTGGAAGTGAAACGACTATCTCGATCGGAGATGATAGAAACAGGTACACCGTGTTTAGATACCACTTCCTTAATGTACAAACGGGTCAGTTTCTCCAACTTGTCCGTTTCGCGAATCGGAAGGAAGTGTGCGGATTTTGTCAATCGATCAACGATTACCCAGATCGTGTCATGGCCGCTTGTTGTCTTGGGTAACTTGGTAATGAAATCCATGGTGATTCGTTCCCATTTCCATTCCGGTATTTCCGGTTGCTGGAGCAAACCGGAAGGTCTCTGGTGCTCAGCCTTGACCTTTGCGCAAGTCAAACATCGCGCAACATAGGCTGCTATATCCCTTTTGAAATTCGGCCACCAATAAAGTTCCTTCAAATCGTGGAACATCTTGTCTGCACCAGGGTGAACCGAATATCTAGAACTGTGAGCTTCGGCCAATACCAGCTCACGCAATCCACCATATACTGGGACCCAAATTCTATTCATGAAATACAGTGTCTGGTCCGCTTTTGGTTCCAGTGAATCAACCATCTTTCGTAACCTTTCACCTTTGACATTCTCGGGTTTAAGGGCGTTAACTTGAGCTTCACGAATTCGTTCAGTCATATTCGTGTGGATAGTCAGACCCAAAGCTCGAACACGCAATGGTTTAACCCGTTCCTTGCGACTCAAGGCGTCGGCTACGACGTTCGCCTTACCGGGATGGTACTTAATTTCACAATCGTAATCGTTTAATAATTCAACCCATCGCCGTTGTCGCATGTTTAAATCCTTCTGATCAAAGATGTGTTCCAAACTCTTGTGATCAGTGAAAATCGTGCACTTGGTTCCGTACAAATAGTGCCTCCATATCTTGAGAGCGAACACCACTGCACCTAACTCCAAATCGTGTGTAGTGTAGTTCTTCTCATGGATTTTCAGTTGCCTGGAAGCATATGCTATTACTTTTTCTCGCTGCATCAATACACAACCCAGGCCTTGATGCAAGGCATCACAGTAAACCACAAAATCTTCCGTACCGTCTGGAAGTGACAGTATCGGAGCGCCACATAACTTGTCTTTTAGTAACTGGAATGCTGCCTCTTGCTTTTCCGTCCACTCAAATTTCTTATCCTTTTGGGTTAGCATGGTTAAAGCTTGTGCTATCTTTGAAAAGTTCTCGATGAACCTTCTGTAATAACCCGCAAGGCCTAGAAATTGTCGTACTTCGGTAGGGGTTCGAGGGGCTTCCCAATTTTTAATTGCCTCGATCTTGGCGGGATCGACGTGTATGCCCTTCTCGTTTACCACGTGGCCTAAAAAGTGAACTTCCCGAATCCAAAAGTCACATTTCGAGAATTTCGCATAGAGCTTCTCTTTGCGTAACACTTCAAGAATTAACCGAAGGTGATTCTCATGGTCTTCTTTCGTGCGTGAATAGATCAAAATATCGTCAATGAAGACTATGACGAATTTGTCCAGGTATGGCTTACACACGCGGTTCATTAGGTCCATGAAAACCGCTGGTGCGTTGGTCAAGCCGAACGGCATTACCAAAAATTCATAGTGTCCATACCGGGTTCTGAAGGCCGTTTTTGGTATATCTTCTTCTTGTATACGCAACTGGTGATAGCCAGACCTCAAATCGATCTTGGAGTAATAGCTGGAACCTTGGAGCTGATCAAATAAATCGTCGATCCTGGGGAGAGGATAGCGATTCTTGATGGTTAGCTTGTTCAGCTCTCGATAGTCGATGCACATGCGAAATGTGCCATCCTTCTTCTTCACAAATAAGACGGGAGCTCCCCAAGGTGAGAAACTCGGTCTTATAAAACCTTTGTCCAATAATTCTTGTAGCTGGCTGGACAGTTCCTGCATCTCTGATGGAGCTAGGCGGTATGGCGATCGTGCCACAGGAGCTGCTCCGGGAACGAGGTCGATGCGGAACTCGACTTGTCGAGGTGGTGGCAGCCTCGGCAAATCTTCTGGAAATACATCCGGAAAATCTCTGGCGACTGGAATGTCTTCCAACTTTCGCTCGTCGGCCTTCTTGTCCACTACGTGTAACAAGAATGCGACAAGCCCTTTTCTTAGACACTTACGAGCTTTCATGCTTGAAATAATCCTTAGTGGCGTCCCGTGTCTTTCCCCTTGAATTGAGAGAGTTTCATCGTTTGCGAGGGGAACTTGAATAACTTTATCGTTGCAAACCACAATGGCACGGTGCGCGGACAACCAGTCCATGCCAACAACGATGTCAAAACTTCCCAATACGACCGGCAATAGATCAATCCCAAACTCGTGCCCACAGAGTTCTAATTTACAATCTTTTGCTACCTCTCTCGTTTCAATAGTTTTACCATTAGCCAGTTCTATAGAGTAGGGTGTATCTAGTTTGCTAGTTTTTAATCCAAGTAGTCTTTTAAACTCAATGGATATGAAGCTAAAGTCAGCACCGGTGTCAAATAATACAGAGGCATAATGACCATTAAGAGGAAACGTAGCAGTGACCACGTTGGGGTCTTGCCGTGCATCACCGGCTCCAATCACAAATGCCCGGCCGCGGGCCTGGTTGTTGATCTTGGGGCAATCCTTCTTCCAATGATCTAACGACCCGCATGCAAAGCATGGTCTAGCCCCTCCATTTTTCGGTGCTCCAGAACGGCATTCTTCAGTCTTGTGCCCTGTGCGGTGGCACTTCCCACAAGTTAATCCATTGTTTCTCCCCTGATTTCCCTGCTTGTTACCATTACCACGTCCCGTGGCGACATATCCCTTTCCCTTCTTGTTCGAGCTACCCGACGCTCGGTCCCTTTTTCCTTCATCCCGTTTTCTTTTCCCAAACCTCGGCTTGTTACCCTGGTCGTTCGTCACAACAGCTGAGTTTGATCCCTGATTCTTGGCCTCGACACTGCTTGCCTCAGAAATTTTTAATCCCGAAACTTGGCGGATCAGCGTACCCATGCGTATGGCATCTTCGGTGAGACTGAGCGCAAGATCAATGGCTGCGCGCATGGTCGTAGGTTTAGAAGCAGTGACCATGCTGCGTATCTGCGGCGCTAGGCCGAACAAATAACGCTCAATTTTGTTGTTCTCAGGGGTAACCAATCGCGGCACTAATCTGGCAAGATCGTGGAATCGAGACGTGTAACCAGTAACGTCCGCTCCCATCATAGTGAGGTTCCAAAACTCAGTTTCCAATTTCTGTACCTCACTCGCAGGACGGTACTCAGCAATCATCAGTTCCTTCAGTTCTGTCCACGACAGGGAGTAAGCAGTGTCATCACCCAAAGACTGCACTTGACCATTCCACCATGTCAGTGCTTGGTCCAAGAACAAATTGGTGGAGTACATAACTGACTGACGTGGGGTACACCCACTGATACGAATAACAGCCTCGGTCTTTTCAAACCATTTGACCAGGCCAACTGATCCTTCCGTGCCGTTAAAATTGAGCGGCTTGCAGTCGAGGAAGGCTTTGAAGGTGCAGCCACGCTCTCGCGAGGCCGTTTCTGCATTAATAAAGTTGTATGTTATTACGGGATAGGAGTTTTAGGATATTCTCCCATCGCTTTATCAATTACTTTCAACTTCTTACCAGTGGGGGAAGTTTCCTGTCGGTCACTCCCAGTCAAGTCGCGAGATCTTTCGGAGCGTGCAGCTTCGTGCTCCGCGATCGCGCGGGCTATGCGTTCAGATATCATGGTTTCAAGTTCGGCTGGCGTTGCGGGCAGTCCGTCTGCTCCGCTATTGCTTCTAGTGGCCGGTGCCATTTCTCTTCAATAATAATTATCAAAGGTTAATTTGGCAAACATTTATACAATGTAAATAACAAACCAGAATATGAACACAATAATCAACACCATGTCATCACACAACATACCAACACATCATACAAAAATAAATAGTAATCAACACAACATCACCACACAAATATACAAACCACAACATATGGAGTAAGCAATAATAATCATAGACAACAACATATTTCACCATAATAATAAGATTTTTCATTAATTTCAATAATACTAGTACAATGCTTGTTCATAATACAAAATGGAGAATACATTTCTCATACAATACATTGTTTTTGAAATAAATAAAACATCATATCATGTGCCGTAATATCCGTACGGCTAGGCAAAATGCAGACGAGTGTCATAACCCGTGCTGTACTACCATACTGCAGCTACTATGTACATAAACTGGTGGGTCTTCTGTGCATCCCTGATACATCCTACTGTGGCGGCGGTGGCGGATACTGGTACTGCGGCGCGTGCGTACTGATCGTCATACTGATCGTCATGATACGCTCGTACAAGAAATGTCGATGCGCAAAGTGCGCATCCCCTGTGATACCGCACTGAGCGTCCAGGCTCAGCAACTCCTCCGCGTAATGTGCCAAAGCATCCCGCGCATCTATCATCCTCGTCCACATCAGACGAGTCTGATGCTCTACCTGTGTTACGGTGCGCTGCACCGTATCAGCGAGAGTCTGAAAATCCCGCTCTAAAGTGATGGCAGTGGACCATGCTGGTCCAGACAAGGGTGTCATCCTAGGTGGCTGGGATGGTCCGGGTATATCTGGGTGTGTGGATGGGAATGGCCCAAAGGGGGCTGGTATCGGTATGTGTGGCAGTAATGGGGTAAAACCTGGTGGTCTGAAGGAAAAGTGGGGTGGCATCATATAAGGGTCCCCTGCACCCAGAGGGTATGGTGCAGGTGTCATGCTGGGAAGGGTGGGGATCGGTATAGTCACGGCTACTGGGGGTGGTGGCATAGGCTCGGCTAGTGGGGCTACTAAAGGCTCTGAAACAGTGGCCCACTTTGGAGTGGATACCACAACAGTGGGGGTAGGAGGGCTCGCGGTGGCAAAGGCTGCCATGCCTGCCCTGCGTAGCTCAGAGCTATCGGCGGGGCTACCCTCAATTACATGTGCTGCTGGTCCCTCCTGAGGTGCGGGCTCGAGTGGTGCTGGTGGGGCTATGGGATCAGCAGGTGCGTCCTCTAACATTGGAGCCACTGGCTCCTCCGGAACAGCTGGAATCTCGGGTACCAGCATGTGCTCTACCGAAGCTACGGACTCGTCGTCAGAGTCATCGGATATCCACCCGTTCCTCCCACGGGAGATCGGCATGAGTCTCATGCCTGGAGGAATGTGGATGTGGGGTAGGGGTGCTGGCTCATGCTCCACGTGAGCCTGTCGGTCGAATGGAGACTCTACTGTCTCCGACCGGGCTGGGATCGGCCGGGACGGTCCGGCACAGCCCTCAGGGAAGTCCCTGATAGCTCGGATGGGGCGTGGTGCTAACGGTGCGGCCGGTACAATGGGTAGCGGCGCGTCGACCACGGCGGGTGCCCAATCAGGATCCTCGCTAGGATCCGTCTCATCCGAGTCGTCATCTGATCCTCCGGCGGCGTTCATCTCCACGTCTTCGTCCTCTGCGTCAAGTACTACCAGCTCGACTGGCTCAGGCAGTGGCGCAGGGATGATCTGAATGCTGCTATCGATACTGGGCGCTATACTACCAGCGTCCGACATCCTGGCAAAAGAACCGTACATGTATATATATGTATTAATTTAAATTAGACAGTTAAGGCGTACATTATCAGTATCCTTTCTAACCTCTAATACTACGTTAATGCATAACGATACCCCTGGCTAGCTTGGTCGGAATCTCCTCATGCCCAATGCTTTCTTGAAAAATTACTTTAGTGTCTTTCTATATTTTTCTTTTGAAAACTTTATCTTTTTGAACCAAATCCGGTTTTAGTCTAGTTTTTAAAGAAAATACTCTAGTTCGCTATAACCTTGGCTCTGATACCACCTTCTGTCACACCACGACTATGGCGGAAACACGTGGCGCGACGGTTCAAAAGCATAAAGTCAAGGTTATTGCTAAACACAAGTAATTTAAGAAAATGGGTCATTTATTATGACGTCAAATCTTGTTCAAACATTACACAAAAGTTAATTGTTTTTAAGATAATCATAGAGGTTTCTCATATATATCCCAAATGCCTTGGGAAATAAAAGTGAAACCCCGCAAAAGTGTGACGTCGCATTGGAGGATTCCTTGACCCAGCTTGCCCGGTGCTCCTTCATCTAGTTACCTGAAAGATATGTTTAAAAGTTTCGTCAATATAAAATATATTGGTGAGTTCACAGGTTTTTAGTTTCCAAAACTTGAATACTTGGGAAATACCATGTTATGACAATGTATAGGAGTTGCAAATTCCTATATCTCTACTTGAGACTATAATCAAACCAAGACGTATAAATAAATATGCCCCGCTCCAAGTCGTTACTCGGTTTCCCACGACTTAAGTTCAGAATATATGCACCCCAGGCATAACCTAATGCATAATCGACGCTATCGATTAGGGGTGGGCCTTGTCAGGCACCAATAGTACTATTCAATATTCCTCCGGTTTCATTTCCCTGAATAAATGATTATAGAGGCGAGGACTCAACCCCGAGTGGCGGTCACACCTCAAGTAATAAATCCGTCAAACATTTTCCCTAACATATCTTTCCCCCGGAAAACGTAAAAATAGTTTAAAATGGGGCCGTGAAACTCACCTGAAACTCTGTCTGGATTACTAGGCGGATAGCAAAGATGGTCTCGCACCTACAAACGTCCTAGACGTATAAGTCACTATTCCTATAGTGCATGTGCCTTGGCAAGTTGTACACCCAACTCCCGACCATAAGTTATTCCAAATCCCGTTTAATTAAGCGCGTATCCTAGGTTTCGTTGGCGTTACTTTACCCTTTGTGTTACAAGTTATATATTACTCTTGTTAATATTTCCTTAACTTGTATCTTATTATCATCGGCTCGACGTCACTTAACATATAATTATTTTCCCATTTAAATAATTATACTTAAGATCGCATCGCTCGATATAATATATATTTCAACCCTCGACCCGACTCACTTTGCCACACATTTGTTTTCCCATTTAAACAAATATGCTAAGATGTTGTCGTTCGATTGTATATTCTTAACGCCCGATTCAACTCACCATACCGTATATTTATTTTCCCATTCAAATAAATATACTAGGATCTCGTTGGTACGGCATACACATATATATCTTTTGTGACAACCGGCAAATTTCGTACAACGATTAACGTGATTCTAATCATGTTTTAGAAATAATTAACATGGTTTAAGGTTAATTATGGTTAGTTGAGCTAATATGAGTCCTACGATGTCCATGTGAAGGTTCGTTGAGGTCTTGATGCCTTTAAAGAAAGACTTCGCGTATTTAACGTAACGAACTGACATCAGCGAAAATTTGTCAAACTGGAATAACATAAGCTTATTCTATGTAAATACGACACGTATTTACCATTGATGCGATCGAATGTGAAGTCGGCGCGGTAAACGGTCAAAAACGCAGCATTTTGGAGAACGCGGAGAGGAACTGACGTGGGATTCGAACGTCAAAACGTGTGGTTTCAACCGTTATCGAACTTTCGGAATAATTATTTAATATAAATAATTTCATTTAATTAGTTTCGAAAGTAAACGGGTCGTCTAAATGAAGTATAGCTCGACCGGATCGATTAACGCGATTTTAACGCGTGTTCCGTTTTCACACGTCGAGTTACGAAAATAACATTTAAATTGCTCGGTTTAGTTATGTGTTTCATTTCGAATAAAACCGACTAGTTTTTGTAATTAATTATTGGGCCTAATAACAAACCGAAGCGTTTTCGTTTAAAACGGGTTCGATTCGCGGTACAAGTCACCTACCCCAAACCCTAAGTATAAAAAGCTAGATCCTTCTTCTCCTTCTTCAGTTTGCATCAGCCGCACCTCTCCTCTCTCTCTCTACTCTCTCTCTAAACGTATCTCTCTCTCTCTCTACCATCTCTCCCTAATCCTCTCCCACTCCCTCTGCTACTATAGATAACCGGCCGCCACCATGCTTGGTGGTGACGGCGGCGGTGATTTTCAGCCCTAAAACGGGTTGTGCAGGTCCGGTCGTGGTGGATTTGTCCGGTTTTTAGAGAGAGGATGACCGATGGTGACTATGGTGGGAGCGGTGATGGTGGTTCTGGCTCGGGAAAGCAGCAGATGACGGCGATGATTCTGGTGGTTGTTAGGAGGGTTATAGAGCCGGGTTATGTTTGCTTTCGTGGCTCAAGGTTGTCCGGTTATTGGGTCCGGTGAGGAGGGAAAGGGGTACGGTGGTGATGGTTTTGGTTCGGGGGTGCAGGAGGTGGTTGTTCCTGGTGGTCGCGCGGAGGGTTGAAGACGGTGGTTTGGGTTGCGCGGAGGTGAACAGCCGTGTGGTGGTTTGGTTGAAGGTGTTTTGGGCCGGTGGTGATGGTGTTGATGGTCGTTTCCAGTGGTGGTGGTTGGAGGTGCTTCTGGTCGGGTTTTGGTGGATGTTTGGGCCAAGACCCGGGTCCTTGAGTCTCAGTTTGTGTGTGGTTCAGTCCGAGTCATATCCGGTTAAGGTTTTTGGTTCGGGTCTCGGTTCAAGAGGGATTTAACTCTGTTCGGATCTGGTCCGGGGCTGAGGAGTTTTGGGCTCGAGTCGCGGGTCAGATCTGACTCTGCTCGGGTCTCCGGTCGCGGTTACATGTTGGTCAAACCTGGGTTCCCTGGTCAAACCCAGTCAACGGGTCAACTCGGTCAAGCGATTCAGTCAACGCGGCATACGAGGCGGCCGCAGGATACGCGCGTGTAACTTCGGTATAAATAATTAATCACGTATTTACTTTGCGAAACATTTATAAATATATATATTTATAAATATATCAATACGAACAAGTATCTTTAACTCGCGAAACGAACCGGTCTATATTAACGAAAAGTATAAATTGATGTTGTATATATTAGCGTGACATAGTTAATTATCGGACTTAAATTGCGTATATTTATATAAATAGTATAAATATATGGTTGTCGAAGCGTATAAACGTCTGGTTGAAATCGGAAATTGTATTAATGGATTGATTGTCTTGTTTTGGTGTCGATTTTGGGAAAATTGTAGACGACTTGTGTTGTCTGGTTTGTACAAAAACAGAGGAAACTCTGCCAAAATTTTTATAAAATCCGAAACACGACAAATGTGATATTGTTGTGCGTTCTTATAAATATCTTTCCAAGTGTTTAATAAATGTAGTTTTATGCAAAATCACGACGTTTTTGACAAAGATTACTTGTAACAATAATAGTCTATTCCGGGCAACCTCTCAAGCAAATATAAAGTCTTTTTGGTTACCAAGCGTCAAGATGCATAAACGTTCGATTTTCATTTGGAAAACTTTCTATAAAAAGCAAAGTCTCGAGATTTGTAAGATACTCGGATTCGGGAAAAGATGTGACAATTGCTATTAATCTATTTCAATAGCTACAATTATGTTTCCTCAAAATATATGTTTTTCGAAAATAAATGTACAAGACAAATACCTTTATCCGATTACGAGACGAGCTATGACTCGGGATGAGTTGTGCGTTTCATAGTAGTAGTCCGATATGGTTTACACACGAATAGTAACGGGTGCGCAACTTGGGTACTATGTCGTATGTGAACTCATGAACTATGATAAGTCACGATCGGTTCGTCGAGTTAAACACTTAAAGACTCGGGTTAGTACACACGAGTCTAGATAGTTGAATAAACTATCTTTTAACCGGAAAATAAGCTAGGTTTACATATGATAGACTTTAAGGTGTCCGTTATTGGTAATTAGGGCACGAGGAAGTCGGTCAAAGCTCTGGATTTTATTTGCTAGCTAAGCATGGAAATTAAGGTGAGTTTCACGGCCCCATTTTACTGTTTTAACTGGGGGAAAGATATGTTTGTCAAAAGTTATCACATATTGAAATGTTTTCAAAGGTTAAAATGTGGTAAGTGGCATGATGAGTACTTGAGTTTTTGGTCGCCACTCGGGGTTGGGTCCTCGCTACTGTAACCATTAATTCAGGAAAATGAAACCAAAGGAATATTTGGATAGTACTATTGGTGCCCGACGAGGCCCACCTCTGGTTGATAGCGTCAACCCGGTAAAGACAAGAGGAGCACGTATTCTGAACTTAAGTCGTTGGGTTCCGAGAAACGACTTGGAGCGGGGCATATTTATTAGTCTTGGTTTGGTTATGGGACTCAGGGGATTGCTTATCATCATAGTTTGTAGGAGCTAGCTACTCCATACAAAGGCCACAAAATGTGCTGGATTGCACAGGATGTAAAAATGTGCTGGATTTGCACAGGATGTAAAAATGTGCTAGATTTGCACAGGATGAAAAAATGTCGTATTTACGAAACTAAAACCTGTGAACTCACCAATATTTTATATATTGACGTCTTTTTAAACATATCTTTCAGGTAACTAAGTGCTGAACAGGTATGCGGCTAGTACGGTGGAATTTGGGATGTCGGACAATGGTTGGGGGTTTCATCTATTGTTACCTTCGGGTTGGGACATAAACGGAAACACCCCACTTTAAAACTTAATGTTTGTGGTTTAAGTAATGTTTGAAACCAGGTACTCCTTCCCGACATCTTAATATAATGATCTTTTCTAATTAAATATAGTTTGTGTTAATCTTGACTTTGATATGCTTTCGAGCGTCGCGCCACGTGTTTCCGCCATTGGCGTGGTGTGACAGAAGTGGTATCAGAGCCAAGGTTATAGCGAACTAGTGTTTTTGAAAAATCTAGACTATAACCGATTTTGGCTCGAAAACGGAGTTTTCAAAAATAAAACACAACGAAATATTTTTAGAAAAGAAGAAAATTGTACATGGATTGTACAAGGGGAAATTCCGACGGACTAGCCATGTGTGTCAATATATAAAATGTTAGAAATAAGGATAGGAATGTTTAAATTGTGTAGAGATCCGATTTTCTAACTAGTGCTAGTTAATGCATATAAGTAGTACAGATAGCTTGCCTGTAAGGATACCGTCTCACACTTCACTTTAGTCCGCACTTTTGCATCGATTACCGATATCGACAAGCGGGAAGGACAAGCGGTGGTCTACGACGAACTCACTCGCTTACCTGCGGACGGGATGATCGGAAGGGTTAACCTTTATCGTGCTAAGTGGACGTTGTCGTATTGCTGATGTTGTGAAGGCAAAGCTAGTCTAGGTCTTTTATTGTGTGAAATCTCTGTTTTGGATCAGGAAGCTCGGAACTAGCGGGCACCAAAATTACCTGGCAACACCGATTATCATTGCGGGTGCACACGTAATAATAACTTGTGGTGCACGGTAACCTTGGTGGGCGCTAGGGCTGGGATTGGTGATCACTTCTTGCCTTGTCTATTCTTGTACTGTAGGGTCAGTCTAGAGTTTGATTGGCCAACGGGCTAGAAGGGAGGTCTTGTTTATATCCCTTGATTTCAATCCTCGCAAACTGAATGAGCTTTCTTCAGCATTACCTCTAAGGTACGAACACGGAAGAGCTCGGACGTCTACTTCATATGAGTAATCTGACGTAAACCCTCGCATCGGATAAGGACAGGAGACGAAAACTTCTTTGTATAGGAGTTTAATGCCTCCGCACGAAGTTCTTCGATGGAGCGGACATACGAGGATGCACTGCCTACCGAAGAGATGAATGCTTGGTACGATGCGTGGAACGCTAAACTTGGGAACCAGTGAAGACCGAGGGTGCGTCCCTGCAAAACCAGTGCGTTTTGAGCACGGGACCCTATGTGGATCAGTATTGAGATTAGTTGCCCGTGTGCTGCTATGTTATTACTGTGAGTAAGTCATTCTTGATCTAGCACATGCCCAAGTTGTCTTCGAGGGTCAGGCGTTCCTTCCCCAATTGGAGGGCAAAATCGTCCTTGCGGAGTTAATAGGCTTGATCATCTTTATCTAGAAGGCATGATAGCCCGCGTCTAAATCAACAATGTCGAATCGGCAAGATCATAGTATATTTATTTAAATGGGAAAATAAATATATGGTAAAGTGAGCCGAGTCGGGTGTTGAAGACGAAATATCGATCGGCAAGATCCTAGTATATTTATTTAAATGGGAAAATAAATATATGGTAAAGTGAGCCGAGTCGGGTGTTGAAAATGAATTATCGATCGGCAAGATCCTAGTATAATTATTTAATGGGAAAATAATTATACGGTAAGGTGAGTCGAGTTGATGGTTGAAAAATGTAATGTCGAATCGACAAGATCATAGTATATTTATTTAATGGGAAAATAAATATATGGAAAGGTGAGTCGAGTCGATTACGGGAAAAATGAAATCTCGACTGACAAGATCCTAGTATGACTACTTAATGGGAAAGTAGTTATATGGTAAAGTGAGTCGAGTCGGAGATAATTTTACCCAAGTCAGTTAATATATATGGAGACATACATATATATTGAATATAGGATCACGACGTGCGTTTTGCGTCTGAATCCGTCATAATACTCGGGGAGTGAAACCACATTTCGGGAGCCGAAATCGTAAAGCGTGTGACTCGTAATTGTCAAGTGTCACGGGACGCTCTGGCTGACATTGAAATCCCCCTCGAAAAGGCAAATAACGGACTACTGGAAGTGGTCACGTTATTCTGTCAACTAAAACTCACCCATGGGACGGCAATTCCATTGCTCATGTTGCAATGTTGAACGTCCGCTACCCTCGTCAGGACGACGAGACTGGTTGTTTATTTGGGGTGGCAATTGATGCGAAGTGTTTTCCATCAATCCCCATAGATATTGAGACGTTGCGTCCCTTTGTCACGGTGTTTTATAAACTAAGGTTGCGAGATCCATTCGTCATGGACAATGTGACTTGTCTAATCTCTTGTCATACTTCGAAACTCTCACTGCGTGGCCTATCAGGAAGAAAGTTCACTGGCCTTGCTTAGGAGGCGGAGAGGCATTTCAGTTGATGACTATCGGTACTAGGGCCAAATAACATGCAAGAGGACCCTAATGAGAAGGATGACTCGGTTGAATTGCCAGGGTCTGGATCGTCTTATTTTATCGTGGTGTCTCGATAAATCATGATCCTTCTACCTCTACTATTCTTGTTGTGATCAATGTTTTGATACTGGAAAAGATGTTGGTTGGTTTCTATGTCCTATGGATACTATTTACCACACATCTAATAGCTACGACGGGTCTAAGGTTTCTGCTGAGCCTGCTGTTGTTGCTGCCATCGTTGTTCTATGGCCCAAGCGAATTATGTCGTCGCTGCTGAGAGTGTAGCTCATACTGAGCGTATTGAGGATGTTTCTATGGCTGTTGTCAAGTTTGATGTTGCTGTTGTTTCGAAGGCTCCTGCCAAGATCATTGCCATTGACATAGATATCTCTACGACCCTTGCCAAGCCGCTATGATCATGTTTGTGTCACGATGGAGTTCGTTGCTGTTAACTCCATTTTCTTTGAGGTTTTCGTTGAACCGCTCGTTATCATTCCCTGGCTCCTACCAAGAATGGTTCTCAAGCTTGGGTTAAGGCTGTCAATGATACAGTTGCTATTATTCGAGTGACTTATATCGAGCATACAGTCGTTCTCCCTAAGAACGATATCGGCCTAATAAGTCTACTAAATTATGTGGAACCCACTGTCCCCATTTCTGTTGTGATGGCGGATGCCTTTGGTGATACGATCGTTCCTACTAATGAGCCTATGGAGTATAGGTTTGTGGCTGCGGACACGAATAGGGATTCCGTCGCCATAAGTGAGTTGAAGCGCACGGGATGCGTGCTCACCGTAATGGAGCTTCTTGTAGTTATGTATAGTGGACTCGCTAGGTTGCGTGTCGTCCTGCTGTCGTGAATTCAAGTACAGTGGTGTTACCCCTAACGATTGTGCATTCTTGTAGTTGCACAGTTTTGCCGACTGCATATCCATGCGGTTGCGTTTCGCTGTCGACGGTGCATTCCTGTTGTTGTGCTGCTCCTACAGTGGTGTAGCCTTGTTGTCGTATTTCTCTGTGTCATGCGGTCCATGTTGCGGTGTTGCCTTGTTGTCATGCTTCTTTGTCGTCGTGTTGTTCCTGTGCGGTGTTCCCTTGTTGATGTGTTCGTGGATGTGTTGTTGTCATGTCATGTTATTTCTACTATCGTATTGCACCGTGAACGTATTGCTACAATTGTTGGATTGACTTGATGATGTGATAACTTGTCGCTTGATTCGCTCTTGGTTCCCTTGGAATAGAGACATTACCCCAAACCCACGTAGCTGTTGTTATATTGCTGAATGGTTGTGTAGTGATGCCATCGATAATGTGGGAATTCGGGTGTCTAACGGACTTTCCAGTAGTCATACTAAGACACTCTAGTCTAGTGTTAGCACATGTATCTCCCTAAAGTTCGAATCTCGTGGTAGTTTCAGTAATTGACCGAATCATGTGTCGACCTCTTTATATGCTCGCGCGTCTCGTGAGCATTACCTCTGCGAGATCTAAGGCATCAGTGACGCCAGGTCCAGCCTTAACCTTTTACGTGCATATTGGTCGACTAACCACTCTCGAATCATGCCGGGAGGAAATCCCATGATCCACACATGACGGGGTGAGGCTCGTCTTGTGATAAGGGATTCCGAATACCTCTCGAACGTGAAGGAATCGAGTAAATGTGAGCGATATTATGACCCATACCTTTGGGCTAGTAGGAGTTGAAAGACTCAATTTATTATTGCTCATCCCAGTGGATTGTTTAACATCATACCTGCCAACGTGTCATGCCGATGACTACAGGAATAACAGTGTGGACCCACCCACAGCGTGTGCATTGGTGGAGTCCCCGGTACATGATTCGGAGGTCTTATGAAACCCTGAATCTAGAAGGGCATGTAGCATTGTCTACTCTATAAGGGTGCTACCCTACCGTGATGAGATCTTCGATCAACTCAGCCCTTCGAATGATGTTATCCTGCTAATGGTAGGTATCTTGTCTTGGTGTCGTTGCGTAGATTCTTGGGATAGTGGAACCCTTTCGACCTTGGGTCAATGCAGGTGCTCCCAGGTATATTTTTTTTCAGTAGCATTGCTCGCGCTAGAGCAAAATCCCCTGTCATTGATAGGCACTGTTGGAGACACCAAAGTAATATGAGCTGCCAGGTCAGTGCGTTTAGTACCTGACTAATCAAGATGAGCTCGAAAGCTTACATGTTGCACCCATGCGTGTGACTACCTGAGTCGTTGAATGGGATGCCTTATGGGAAGGCTCAAGACTACTTCTTGTGGAGCGATCTCGGTCGTTTGTTTGATTTAAGTGACGGCGTTGGCATATGAAGCCGTCAAGCCCCAAATTTGAAATCTCAGCCAAATGCATGCATCTATGACTCAATTTCACCTCTTGCCTCGAAAGATCCCGAAAGATGGAATATTCGGCGAGTGAGGATTCCGGTTCAGGACTCCTTTCACTCAGATCTCTGCATAGGATCTGAAAGTCAATTTAAGGAACGTGTGTCCTGTATTGTTCAGAATTGATTTACTAGGTTGCTAATAACGATAGGACACCAGTGCTCGTGAGGAACATATAGCAGGACAAGCACTGGGTACCCTTGTTTTGGGTAGTTACCAATGCTCTGCATACCGTTTCGGTGGAAACCAAAGTGTTGAGATGTTGTCAAGACCCTATCATCTATTTATTACGGCAACCATATCATGATGATTCATATACATCATTCCCGTGTTGACCAACGTGATGAGTTGATGTGAGCCTCTAGACATTTGTGTTTAAGTCGGCTTAAATCCTCGCGTATCGTGGAATTGTACGGCTGTGTGTTGAATATACACTGTCTACTGCCTGGGGAACTGAGGGGTGGAAGTGACGCAAAAGCTTTCGACCTCCATCAGTCCATATTAGGCGTCCTAGTACCACTAACCATAATCGCTCATACGAAAAGGTTGTAAGTGGATGCATAGTGAATTTCGGTCCATGTGAGGACACAGGATTACCATCCGCTACTATAAACAACCCCGAGCGTCCTCAAGAATGTCAACTGCTTGGTGATCTGGTAAGACCACCCGGTTAGTGAAATTCAACGAGCAAACCTAATGGTCATGTCGCCTGAGGTGTCCGGTGGCTGTGATGGGACACAGGCAAAGATCGATCGATGTTTGGAACCTTCTCATCCCCCTGCTCGTTTGCAGTTATAATATGAGGCATACGGGTAGCCATCTATACTCTTGGAGAGTCGTGGCTAGACACTAGATGCCAACGTTCACAATATCGGATTTTAGTAGTTATCCTGCCCCAGGGTGTGCCAAACCTTGAACGCAAGTCTGGGATACTCAATTCGAGATGAGTATGGATTACCATTCTCGAACGAGTGAATTATCGTCCTGGACGGAAGTGTCCTGTGTGATACGATTAGTGTCGGTGGCAAATCAAATTCGTGTACTTCATCACCAGAATTTCCTATGTGATAGGAATTATCACCCTAGCATTCGGGGTGTACTGCTCGAAGTCCTCTGGAGTGTATACGTGTACGTCTCTAGTACATTGAATGACAGATAGAGGCATACACATACACTGGCCTGAGTTCAAGAGATGACCGACGAATCTGGTAGATTCAAATCTGCTTGACTAAGTGGCCAAACCGATCGGGAAGTTGTACTAACAAGGAGTTAGCCTTAGGAACTTCAAATCGGTATAGGACTTTGCTGAGTGTTATACGCTGAAAGAGTGTTGTTAAGCACGAAAACTGTAACGGGGTGACTTCGCTTAGTACTCAAGTGACTCGGATATGTCAGTTAAAATTGGCTTTGCAACGGACAAGCTCGAACTATCGCAAGAGCTTAGTGGGACTCTTGACGAATCCCGCAGGTCTGGCTTGAGGAAGCATTGTCAATTCCTCAACCGACAGGATTCAGGTTGACGCAAAGCTCTACTATTTCGGGAAAACCGATATTTGTGCCGGATTGCGATACCCAAGAGCTCGGCCGTAGCCGACTCATGACATTGTGTTCGTTAGGACGCTAAGCGTGAACTGGAGTTCACGAAGAAAAGGGGTAATCGTGTGAATTGCAAACATCCCGCCCTGTTCAAGGATACTAATGTATCGGATGACTTGAACTGAATTCCGGGACGGAATTCTCTTAACGGGGGGAGAATGTGACAACCGGCAAATTTCGTACAACGATTAACGTGATTCTAATCATGTTTTAGAAATAATTAACATGGTTTAAGGTTAATTATGGTTAGTTGAGCTAATATGAGTCCTACGATGTCCATGTGAAGGTTCGTTGAGGTCTTGATGCCTTTAAAGAAAGACTTCGCGTATTTAACGTAACGAACTGACATCAGCGAAAATTTGTCAAACTGGAATAACATAAGCTTATTCTATGTAAATACGACACGTATTTACCATTGATGCGATCGAATGTGAAGTCGGCGCGGTAAACGGTCAAAAACGCAGCATTTTGGAGAACGCGGAGAGGAACTGACGTGGGATTCGAACGTCAAAACGTGTGGTTTCAACCGTTATCGAACTTTCGGAATAATTATTTAATATAAATAATTTCATTTAATTAGTTTCGAAAGTAAACGGGTCGTCTAAATGAAGTATAGCTCGACCGGATCGATTAACGCGATTTTAACGCGTGTTCCGTTTTCACACGTCGAGTTACGAAAATAACATTTAAATTGCTCGGTTTAGTTATGTGTTTCATTTCGAATAAAACCGACTAGTTTTTGTAATTAATTATTGGGCCTAATAACAAACCGAAGCGTTTTCGTTTAAAACGGGTTCGATTCGCGGTACAAGTCACCTACCCCAAACCCTAAGTATAAAAAGCTAGATCCTTCTTCTCCTTCTTCAGTTTGCATCAGCCGCACCTCTCCTCTCTCTCTCTACTCTCTCTCTAAACGTATCTCTCTCTCTCTCTACCATCTCTCCCTAATCCTCTCCCACTCCCTCTGCTACTATAGATAACCGGCCGCCACCATGCTTGGTGGTGACGGCGGCGGTGATTTTCAGCCCTAAAACGGGTTGTGCAGGTCCGGTCGTGGTGGATTTGTCCGGTTTTTAGAGAGAGGATGACCGATGGTGACTATGGTGGGAGCGGTGATGGTGGTTCTGGCTCGGGAAAGCAGCAGATGACGGCGATGATTCTGGTGGTTGTTAGGAGGGTTATAGAGCCGGGTTATGTTTGCTTTCGTGGCTCAAGGTTGTCCGGTTATTGGGTCCGGTGAGGAGGGAAAGGGGTACGGTGGTGATGGTTTTGGTTCGGGGGTGCAGGAGGTGGTTGTTCCTGGTGGTCGCGCGGAGGGTTGAAGACGGTGGTTTGGGTTGCGCGGAGGTGAACAGCCGTGTGGTGGTTTGGTTGAAGGTGTTTTGGGCCGGTGGTGATGGTGTTGATGGTCGTTTCCAGTGGTGGTGGTTGGAGGTGCTTCTGGTCGGGTTTTGGTGGATGTTTGGGCCAAGACCCGGGTCCTTGAGTCTCAGTTTGTGTGTGGTTCAGTCCGAGTCATATCCGGTTAAGGTTTTTGGTTCGGGTCTCGGTTCAAGAGGGATTTAACTCTGTTCGGATCTGGTCCGGGGCTGAGGAGTTTTGGGCTCGAGTTGCGGGTCAGATCTGACTCTGCTCGGGTCTCCGGTCGCGGTTACATGTTGGTCAAACCTGGGTTCCCTGGTCAAACCCAGTCAACGGGTCAACTCGGTCAAGCGATTCAGTCAACGCGGCATACGAGGCGGCCGCAGGATACGCGCGTGTAACTTCGGTATAAATAATTAATCACGTATTTACTTTGCGAAACATTTATAAATATATATATTTATAAATATATCAATACGAACAAGTATCTTTAACTCGCGAAACGAACCGGTCTATATTAACGAAAAGTATAAATTGATGTTGTATATATTAGCGTGACATAGTTAATTATCGGACTTAAATTGCGTATATTTATATAAATAGTATAAATTATATGGTTGTCGAAGCGTATAAACGTCTGGTTGAAATCGGAAATTGTATTAATGGATTGATTGTCTTGTTTTGGTGTCGATTTTGGGAAAATTGTAGACGACTTGTGTTGTCTGGTTTGTACAAAAACAGAGGAAACTCTGCCAAAATTTTTATAAAATCCGAAACACGACAAATGTGATATTGTTGTGCGTTCTTATAAATATCTTTCCAAGTGTTTAATAAATGTAGTTTTATGCAAAATCACGACGTTTTTGACAAAGATTACTTGTAACAATAATAGTCTATTCCGGGCAACCTCTCAAGCAAATATAAAGTCTTTTTGGTTACCAAGCGTCAAGTATGACGAGTTTTTAAAGGTTACTTGGTAACTAAAATATATTTGTCGTTCGGATTCAAGATGCATAAACGTTCGATTTTCATTTGGAAAACTTTCTATAAAAAGCAAAGTCTCGAGATTTGTAAGATACTCGGATTCGGGAAAAGATGTGACAATTGCTATTAATCTATTTCAATAGCTACAATTATGTTTCCTCAAAATATATGTTTTTCGAAAATAAATGTACAAGACAAATACCTTTATCCGATTACGAGACGAGCTATGACTCGGGATGAGTTGTGCGTTTCATAGTAGTAGTCCGATATGGTTTACACACGAATAGTAACGGGTGCGCAACTTGGGTACTATGTCGTATGTGAACTCATGAACTATGATAAGTCACGATCGGTTCGTCGAGTTAAAACACTTAAAGACTCGGGTTAGTACACACGAGTCTAGATAGTTGAATAAACTATCTTTTAACCGGAAAATAAGCTAGGTTTACATATGATAGACTTTAAGGTGTCCGTTATTGGTAATTAGGGCACGAGGAAGTCGGTCAAAGCTCTGGATTTTATTTGCTAGCTAAGCATGGAAATTAAGGTGAGTTTCACGGCCCCATTTTACTGTTTTAACTGGGGGAAAGATATGTTTGTCAAAAGTTATCACATATTGAAATGTTTTCAAAGGTTAAAATGTGGTAAGTGGCATGATGAGTACTTGAGTTTTTGGTCGCCACTCGGGGTTGGGTCCTCGCTACTGTAACCATTAATTCAGGTAAATGAAACCAAAGGAATATTTGGATAGTACTATTGGTGCCCGACGAGGCCCACCTCTGGTTGATAGCGTCAACCCGGTAAAGACAAGAGGTGCACGTATTCTGAACTTAAGTCGTTGGGTTCCGAGAAACGACTTGGAGCGGGGCATATTTATTAGTCTTGGTTTGGTTATGGGACTCAGGGGATTGCTTATCATCATAGTTTGTAGGAGCTAGCTACTCCATACAAAGGCCACAAAATGTGCTGGATTGCACAGGATGTAAAAATGTGCTGGATTTGCACAGGATGTAAAAATGTGCTAGATTTGCACAGGATGAAAAAATGTCGTATTTACGAAACTAAAACCTGTGAACTCACCAATATTTTATATATTGACGTCTTTTTAAACATATCTTTCAGGTAACTAAGTGCTGAACATGTATGCGGCTAGTACGGTGGAATTTGGGATGTCGGACAATGGTTGGGGGTTTCATCTATTGTTACCTTCGGGTTGGGACATAAACGGAAACACCCCACTTTAAAACTTAATGTTTGTGGTTTAAGTAATGTTTGAAACCAGGTACTCCTTCCCGACATCTTAATATAATGATCTTTTCTAATTAAATATAGTTTGTGTTAATCTTGACTTTGATATGCTTTCGAGCGTCGCGCCACGTGTTTCCGCCATTGGCGTGGTGTGACATCTTTGTCTTCTCGTCGCGGCTTTCCTTCCCACATATCTACTTTCCCATTAAGTAGATATACTAGAATTTTGCCGAGACGAGCGTACATATATATAAATGTGTAATTTTTCTTGTTAAGTATATACGTTTGTTTAACGTCTCATTTGTTTATGTCATGTGTTTTCTCCCACGAATTAATTCTTCCAACACTTAGGAAAGTGTTTATTAGTTTTCACCCATAATGTATATATATTTTACTTCCTAAAATATATATTTTTCTTATCTTGCCGCAATGGCATTTTTCTCATGATTTGTCCGTGTACGGTTTGTTAACGCGTCTTAGTTCGATATCTTAACTCGATTAGTTAATTTTTTCCAAGTTTTTCCCAACATGTATTTTATAGAAATATTATCCATATTTCTTCCTCTTTTCACATGTTACTTGGATGGTTTAAAATACTTATGTATTTTTAACCCAACTTGTTAACTTAACTACAAAAATGTTTCCAACACTTTTATATTCCCATTTATATAAAAGTATTCATTTTTGTATAAGTTTCTCAAGTTTGTTTAATATTTTTATAAAATCTCTATTTTATAAAAATCCTTATGTTAAAACCCTCTATATTTTTATAACTTTCAAAAATACACTTTTATACAAAATACCCAAGTATATCTACTAGTATTTACAAAAATCATCCTTAGAATTTATTACTTACATTTTTGACACCAAACTTTCCATACTTGTATTTTTGGACTAATAGTTTCTAAAATATCCATTTTAGTCCTCTAACTTCCAAAGTTACAACTTTAGTCCCTTAACTTCCAAAAGTTGCATTTTTCCATTCTAACTTTCAAAGTTAACATTTTTCACTCAAAATAGTAGACTTTGAAGATTCAACTTTTTATTGGTAAGTTATTTTTGTATCAAAATACTTTTGTTAGTCTTGTATTTCATATGGAAGAACACTTGTATGTGTGTTTTATGTATTTCTTCAACATAACCAAATTTCATTCACCTAAGTAAGCTACTTTAACTTTTCATCTTCTTTATTTATGAACTTTTAGCATGTTCCACCATACATTATACCATGTATGATCATAATAAGATGATTTAAAGTTACTTTTAACATATTCAAGTTCATTCCATAATCTTAACCAAAACATCATCCTACTTAGTTTTAAATGTAAACTTTATGCATTTTCAAGATTATTACACTATCATCATCAAATCCATGGTTTATTTTCATATCTTTAATCATCCATTTTACACATGTAAAACCTATTAAAGATTATGTTCAAAACCACCTTTTAAACCCTTCATGTACAACTTGCTTCTAAGAACACATATATGAATAATAATAATCAAAAACAAGGTTAAGAAGCTTACTACTAGCACAAGGCTAGGGAAGACAAAACCTTTGATTTTGAGAGGGGTTTAGTGTGTTCTTCCTTAATGGTTAAGCTCCAAGCTTGAAACACACAATAGGGGTTTGGATGATGGATTGTGTTAAGTGTTTTGGAGATGTAAAAACTTGTAAGAATGAGGTATGGGGATGGTAGGAAACCCACGGCCACAAGGAGAAGAAAGGGAAGAGTTGTTTTGCTTTGATATCCAATCTCTAACACATGTTATATAATGCCCTATCACATGTAATCATGCTAAAGATTCAAGAAATCTTATGGAGGATTTAGTTGTGTACTTGGGATATTTTTGAAAATATGATAAGTGTGTGTGTATATGTAACCGTGTATGTATGTATGTAGGTAGGAGGTTTGCTTGTAAATCTTGATTAAATCTTATGATCTCTCATGATCTTTATACAAGACCTCACCATGCATGCATACACTAGTGTCATGATTGTTTAGATTTGTGTCTTGGATCCTAGTGGCCCTTGGCCGAAAATCTTCACAAGGGGGACAAGAAAGTAGCATGCTTTGTACTAATGTTTACTTACACATTTGTCTTACACCTTTTGCATGCTTTACATATAGGTTAGTAGATTATTATTATTAACACTTGCATGGACACAACCCTTGGCCTTTAGGCCGGCCCCCATGTGGGTTTATGTGGGGTCCACAACTTCAAATAATTACCCATTGTTTGTTATGTTTAATCCCCCGTCGTTCGGGTGTCGTTCGGGTGTTTTTTTCGGTTTTAATCACGCGTTATCCGGACATTAAAAATACCTTTAATAACGCTTAAATATAGTCTAATTTAAGCGTTGATTGGTTATTTAGGCCTTTGCCGGGTGAAATTATGATTTATACGCGTATCGGGTGCGGTACGCGCATTTTATTCGTTACCGGGAGATTTGTACAAGACGTTTTCATTTATGGTTTTGGAGTTCCAAAACTCATTATATCTTATGAAAATACCCTTTATTTTATATCCTGGGTGTCCGGGATCCGTTTCGTTTATTTAATTATTACCGGATAATTGCCAACGTCCATACCGGATAGCTTATTCGCACATGATCCAATCATGCTTTACCATTAAACGTATGCATTCCTATGCACTATTTGGAAATTGCTATCCCCTAAGGCCTTGATAATTAAATCACACATACTTGCATTTAATTACGTTAATCATATATTAATTAATTTGTACGGAATTACCTTATTTTTGCCGGTTGTTACACTCTTTATCAACTATCTTCACATTCACTATCTCTCACAACCTTGTTTCTGCTTCAAGATTTTTCATCATCATCTCAAGAACTAAGTTTATATCCTTCACCTTCTCAAACATGAACTAGTTACCCATGATAACCAAACTATTGAAACTTGGTTGTGTGTTGCATCAAACTTAATCCTTAGTTATACATGAGGATTCGGTTATCTACCATATTTAAACATTTGATACTAGAAATCATGGAATATAAACTATTTGCTATAGACACACCTAGAGTCATTAACCTTGTCTAGGACAACACTATTACAACTCGCATGCTATGCTTGATACTTGATTGTTTATATGTACATATTATCAATTTGCAATTTATGTGTGAAATAATTGGTACACTTAATCAAACAACTGGTAGAGGATGAAGTACTTGCTCAACAGTTAGTTGAGTACCAAATAACCTACTTAACGATTGGTAGAGGTCATCATGCCTGCTCAACAGTCGGTATCGGCCCTACAACCTGCTCAACGACTGGTAGAGGCTATCGCACCTGCTCAACAATCGGTAGAGGTTCTTACTCACTGACTGGTAGAAGTCTTTTTCCTACTCAACAGTTGGACTCATTTTTGGATACATTGTAAACGATTCAATCACAAGGTTATTTTGCATTACTTACATGTGTGTTTAGAGTCATAGAAGGACACAAAACCCTAATGTAAGGTAAATTGGTGATTGCGGTCCGGAACGTAATCATGAATTTACAGGTACGTTAAGGTAGTGTGAAATTCTAATAATGTTTTAGTAGTTCATTTTGTTTTCATATAGCCAATCAATTCATGCATTTCTTATAAGATTCCTAAAACATAAGTTTAGTATTTTGCTAGATTCTTATGCTTCTTGCTACTTCAGACGAACCTAATCCAATCCTTAAAACTCACATCTCAAACCTCTTATCCAAATTATTCGAAACAAATTATTCTATTGCCTATAAATTCATGTCGTGCCTTAACCCAAACCACAGTTGCCTTAATTTCTACCTAATCAACCTCAAACCTGTGTTTTTAATAACTTCGGGACGAAGTTTCCAAAAGTAGGGGAGACTGTAACCTCACGAATTTTCCCATTTAATTTGCATTAAAGTATTTCCCGATCCATGATATAAAGTCTAATTTATTTCTAAGTATTCTTATCTTTATCCGTGCACTCTATTTTTCTAAGTTCCTTTTATCATTGTACTTAAAAAAAATAAAAAAAATCTTCAATCATGACATATGTCCTATCCTAATTCTATTTATAAAATCGTCATTTTATAAGACGGTGTTTTTTTATTTTCAACCTAATGATTTTTTTTCATTTCTTATTTAAAGCTAATCATTTTTCCAATTAAATTTATAATCTCAAACAAGGAAGATATAAATTCATTTCAAAATAAAGCCTTAAGTCAAGAGTCAAAGTCTTGACAACATAATTCTTGGAGTCAAAGTCTTAGTCAAACAGTCAAAGTCCTGGTCAAAGTCCTAGTCAAAGTCTTAGTCAAACAGTCAAAGTCTTAGTCAAATAGTCAATTCATCATAAAACCTTACTTTATGGTGTTGACCAATTTTAATGGCTAATTGAATCCAAAACTAGTATAAAAACCCACCTATGACCCATTATACTTTGCACCTCTAAATCGATTGTTTCAATCCGATTAAACTTTCCCTCATACCTTTCTTCTATAGTCTATTACTTCTACAATTGAAGCTTTGATTATAAGTTCTTGTAATTGGAGAATTGGAAGCTTGATATTCTTTATTTTTCGTTTTTTCTTTGTTTCTTCAATTTGGACTAGGTACGTTGTTGAGTCTTTGGGATTCGCCTCGCATACATTCACAACACTTAGGGGATAATTCACCTTAGCCAATGTGAGTTTACGTAACCATGTTTATGCAATTCTTTATACTTGCAACATTATACTTAAGCAATTCTACATACATGTCTAGTTGTAAACTTTAATGCCTCATGATTTAGACAACAACAACAGTTTCAACAAGTTTCAACAATACATAATCATTAGCTATGGCCAAGCCGGCGATACTCAATAATAGATCTATTGGATTGACAATCCCACTTAGATTCGTTGACCATCTTTTATGGGGAGCGCGGGTGATCGTTATCGTTCCAACATAATATTAAGGTGAACCGTGGATGACGGGATGGACCTAAACTAGTCGGAGGTTTGATTATGTCGATTCAACATTTCATGTTTATTCATGTAGACTTAAACTTACGATAGACATATGAATTGCTAAACTTTTTTATTAAACTTAATTGCTTGACATGGCTTATGTATTCTCACCAACTTCTAGTTGACCCCCCCATTTTTCCAAACTCAACAGGAAATATTGATGCTTGAAGTCTAAAGCTAGCATGAGGAGTTATTTGAAGTTTTAAGTTTCATTTGTTTGTTTGATGTATTAGACCTTAATGTAATTCAATATGTAATAAAGGATTATTTGAACATATGTATTACCATGAGCTACTGAAGAATCATCAATACGTGACATCCCGATGTTTCCGCCATCGGTTGGGGTGTTACATGCTCTGCCAAGACACCAGCCTGTTACCCAGAAATTGACAACCACCAGAGACAGATTTTCTGTCAATCCTGCAACCTGCATGATCACTATCAGAGTAAGCGATTAAATCAAAATTATCACTCTTAGGATACCATAAACCAAGTTTCGGTGTCCCTTTGAGGTAGCGGAAGACTCTTTTTAATACAGTTTCATGCGATTGCTTGGGATTTGACTCAAAGCGTGCGCAACATCCAACTGCCCACATAATATCTGGTCTGCTGGCTGTAAGATACATCAGTGAGCCAATCATAGATCGATATGTGTGAGGATTCACTGAAAGGCCTTGAAGATCTGGTACAAGTGTTGTTTGGGCCACAAAAGGAGTGTTGGACTGCTTGCAATCAGACATGTTGTATTTTTCCAGGACGTCTCTTGTGTATTTGGCTTGATGGATGAGAATTCCGTCTTCTTTCTGCTGAACTTCCAGGCCAAAGAAAAATGACAATTCTCCCATCATGCTCATTTCAAACTGAGACTTCATAATGCTTTCGAATTCCCTGCACAAATTTTCATCAGTGGAACCAAAGATAATATCATCAACATATATTTGAACAAGAATAGAGTGCTTGTTGACTTCTTTGGTGAATAGAGTCATGTCGATCTTCCTCTGATGTATCCATTTTGCAGCAAATACGAGGATAATGACTCATACCAAGCTCGAGGAGCTTGATGAGGTCCATAGAGAGCCTTGTCCAATTTGTAGTATTTGTTGGGATGATAAGGGTCTTCAAAACCTGGCAGTTGACAGACGTAGACTTCTTCCTTGATTTTCCCGTACAAGAATGCACTCTTCACATCCATCTGAAAGACTTTGAAGTTCTTGTATCAGGCGTACACCAAGAAGATACGGATGGCTTCAAGTCGAGCAACTGAAGCGAATACTTCCTCATAATCAATACCTTCCTGCTGACGAAAACCCTGAACCACCAGACGAGCTTTGTTCTTGATCACCACACCACGTTCATCCATTTTGTTGCGATAAAACCATCTTGTTCCGATAGGATACTTCCCTTCAGGTAGATCCACTAGCTCCCAAACCTTGAGCTATCTAAACTGAGACAGCTCATCCTGCATGGCTTCAACCCAGCTTGCATCTCTGACTGCATCTTCAATGCTGAAGGGTACTGTCTGAGATAAGAATGCTGAGAGTGCGATATTGAACTTATCTGCCTGATTTCTAGTGAGAACACCCTCAGAGATTGGTCCGATGATGTTCTCAACAGGATGATTCTTAGATGATTTAAATCCCATGTTCGGCTCTTCTTGAACTTGGGAAGGCAGATTTGAAAGGTGATCTACAGGGATTGATGAGCTGGATGGATCATTTACAGACTGTTGTGCTGAAAATGGAGTACTTTCAGGAGATTGTGTAGTTTCAACAGTTGCATCACCATTTGTGGATTGAAGAGGAACAATTGGATCGGCTACTAATGGAGAAAATCGGGTGGTGAAGGGTGCAATATCGTCTTCAGAAGAGTAAAGAGTATCTTCAAGAGGAGAAGGAGCGGCTGCTTGATTGTCAGATATTTGTTCTTCAATGATACTGAAATTGTTGAAAACAACATCCACGTCAAAGAACTAGTCAGGACCGGCTCCTGTGTTTGTGGAGTTGGATTCCTGCCAATCAACATAGAAAGATTCGAGAACCATCTTGGTGCGTTTGTTGTATACTCTATAAGCCTTTTGACTTGAAGAGTATCCAACAAAGAAGCACTCATCTCCAACTGCATCGAACTTCATTATGTTCTCATAGTTGTTTAGAAGAGTACATGAGCATCCGAACGGCCTGAAGTAATAAATCAGAGGTTTTCTTTTGAAAAGCAAATCATAACCTGTTTTCCCGCGCGCCTTAATAATTAAGACTCTGTTAAGAACATAACAGGCGGTATTCACAGCTTCTGCCCAGAAGATGATCGGCAACTTGGAGTCGATTAGCATAGTTCTGGCAGCTTCAATAAGTGTACGATTCTTCCTTTCAGCAACTCCATTCTGTTGAGGAGTTCTCGTAGCACTGTACTGAAGATGAATTCCTTTGTTGTTGCAGAAAGTCACGAAGCTTTGATTTTTGAATTCAGTCCCGTGATCGCTTCTGATTGATCTAACTTTTGTCTTCACTATGTTTTCAATAAGACGAACAAACAACATCAATATCTCGGCAGCTTCACTTTTTTATTCTAAGAAATACACCCATGTAAAACAAGAAAAGTCATCTGTTATCACCAAACAATAAGATATTTTAGCTAAGCTTTTAACACTAATTGGACCGAAAAGATCCATATGCAATAGTTGAAGAGGTGAGTCAATAGAGTTCACTGTTTTGGACTTGTGCGATTTCTTGTGTTGTTTTCCTTTGGCACACGCTAAACATTTTTCAGAAAAAGGGAATTCCTTGGAAGGAAGACCTCTGACAAGATTTAGTTTTGAAAGTTTGTTAATGTTTTTAAAGTTTACATGTCCCAATCGCCTATGCCATAACAATGACTCTGACTCGGATGCCTTTGAAAGTAAACATGTCATTTGACATTCAGACTTGGCATCTCTCATATTTATCACATATGTGTTATTCTGCCTAGGAGCTTTTAGCATAATCATATTGGTGGCCGGTATGAATCCAGGCTTCAGAAAGATGCACTCCATGTCATTGAATAACACCGAGATTCCTTTGTCACAGACTTGTGACACGCTCAAAAGATTGTAGCACAATTCTGGAACATAATTCACATCTTCCAAAGTCAGTGCGTCAGATATCACATCTCCTATTCCAACTATGTTCCCGCCCTTTTCATTCCCGGCGAAGGCAACGAACTCTCCATCAATAAACCTATAGTTCTTGATGAGTTCCTTCAGACCAGTCATGTGTCTTGAAGCCCCGCTATCAACATGCCATAGATATCTCATGAGTGCGATCAACCATTTCTGTAGTTTATTCTGAAATACAAATGAAAACACAAGAAATACATATATAAATACACGAGACTCTATGTACAATCACGACTCAAACCTTTACTTAGTTAACTTTGGGAATCCAGGTCTGCTTTAGTTTTGATCTGTCATGATTTTCAGCCAAAATTGACTCTTGTCTTTTCAAAAATTTTTTTGGTTTTAACAAAACTTTTTACTGTTTCTTGAAGGTTTTTAATCTGATCAGAAAAACATTTTAGTGTTTTGACGTCATTAGATTTCAAATGACATTTTTTAACCACATGACCCTCATTTCCACATCTAAAGCATTTTGAGTGCTTTGGCTTGATCTTTGGAGAGGGTCTGGATGATGATGGTTGTGATGCTCTTTTCTTGATATTGCTTGAACATGAGCTTTCACTTGAACATGATTCATCAATGTTGTTGTTGCTTGATTCTTCGTTTGTGTTGCAGTCAGGCTCGCTGATGTCGCTTTCTGTATCACTCTGTGATTCTTCAGAAATTGAGTTATCTGTTTCACTTTGTGATTCTTCAGAACATGAAATATCTGTGGATGATGGAGTAAACTCTGGAATTTCTCCAGTTAGAAATTTCCCAAACCTGTTTCGTTTTAGTTCTGGTACAAACATAGATGGTCTATATACATTTTCATTATCAGAGAATGCAGCATTAAAATCAACACAAACTGGCATAACATTGTCAACACAAACATTTGAGCGTTGGATAGGATTCTTCCTATCATCAGGGCCACAACGCCCTTTATGTCAAGTTTCGATGTTAATGTAGTACAGTCATCCGGCCTAGATAAACTATTACAGTTATCCATCCTAGACAAACTATTACAATCATCCAGCTTAGTTAAATTATTACATTCATCCGAATTCAAAATAGTTTTAGACTTATCATTTCTCCAGATGAACCAATTCACTGTAGAGTAATTAGCACCCGGGTGACCTAAACCCATCGTTTGTCCACCACAAATCTCATCATCGTCCACCTGATCCTGTTGGGTCACATCTGCACTGCTTTTACTTATATTAGAGTTTGACTCAGATTTGACACATCCTTTTTCAAAAAGATCATTTTTTGGATGAGGTTTTGGAATGGGTATATATTCACTTTTGCTCAAAGGTAAAAATAGAGATTTTTCAATTCCCTTTTTATCCTTATACCCAATTCCATCTTTGACGAATGATTGCCTTGAGCAATCTAAGATATCTGTATGAGCATGTTTTCTTACATTCCATTTGTCCACAACAATTTGGAGATGATTTGTTTCATTTCTAGATTTTTCTAACTTTTAGGACAAATTCTTTTAGAGTTTGCATTTCAGCTATAGTTGAATTTAACTTTCGCTGATATGCCAACTCATTTTCTTTCATTTCAGTGTTGATTTTTCGGATGTTATCCATCTCTCTTAAAATCCTCCTATTGTGAGACAAACAGTAAGCAACAACTGTAACACACCTTGGTGAGCACAGCTTTGATTTTATTTCAAGAGGAATACTTACCAGATCTCTTTCCTCAACTGTCTTGGGCACGTTCTACTGCTTCTCATCTGCTTTGCTGGTGGAAGTCTTCTCTGCTACGAGTGCTTCCTCAGAAGCGGTTTCTTTTCCCTTATCAGCCATCAGCACTCCTTTCAGACCAGCATTCTCTAGCATTCCACCCTTTGGAATTTCAGCCGACGACCCTTCCAGAGAATTCACACCATGTGTGGATTTGGTACAAATTTTGGCCATCAATGCCTTGTTCACATCAGCTTCAACCGTAGCAGCCTCCTCTCCCCAATCAAAGTCCTCAACCACCAACGCCTTCTGTTGATTTGCTTCCCTTCCATCAGTTATTGCCACCATTCCTTTTGCCAGCTTGATCCCTGCTTGACTTAGACTGGGGCACTCATACTTGAAGTGCCCAAGAGTCTTGCAGTTGTAGCATCTAATCTTTGACTTATCAAAATCCGCTTTTCCCATACAAACTCTTTGACCGGTTCTATCTTGAAATCTCTTCACCCTCAGAGTGATCATAGCCATCTGCCATTTCAGATCCATTTCCTCCATATCATCCGGGTTAACTTGATACATGTCTTCAGGATTCATCATCTCACTCTTAAGGTCACCTGTCTTCAAAGGCTCAAAGCTAGTCATGAATGTGTTGAAGAGTTCAACATGTTCGTTAGCAAGCTTTGTGAGTTGTGGGTTGAGTGTCTTTGCAGCTGAGTCGGAGTATGAGACTGTCTTTCCCGAACTTGAACTACCACCACCCTTTGCATCCACATATACATGTGACGAGCTTGAACCCATGTTACCAACTGGAGTCATTAGTGCCAGATTCTTCATAGCAGTGCTGGGAACGACTTTCGGAGCAGTCTGGTTCATTTCTCTTTTGGTGATATCCATTTCGAATGACTTCAGAGTGTTGATGAGGTCAACCAAAGTAGATTGAGCATCTAGATACTCTTTTCTAATCAACATGCATTGTATGCTCCATTCTTTGGGCAGGGAGTCGAGCAGTTTCTTGATAGAGTTTCGGTTGTTGACGGGAATTCGTGCCTTCTTCATCTTGGTTAACATACTCATGAATCTTTCGATATGTGAGCTCAGGCTCTCACCACGAATGCTACCGAACATATCATATTCTTTCTGCACCATATTTTGCTTATATTGGCGCATTTCTTCATTCCTTCATAGTACTCGTTTAATGCAAACACAGGTCATGTGCAGTGCCGTATTCCTGAAACATGTTATAAACATCGTTTGATAAGGCCATGGAAAGGGCACCATAAGCCTTATGGTCTCTCTGAAGTAGCTGTTTGTCGACATCAGTGTAGGTAGACGGATCAGGGTTGAACTCTTCTTCTGTGGCAGTGGTTCTCATCGGAATGTGTGGACCTAGCTGGATAGATGTCCATTAGGTGAAGTCTGTAACATAGAAGAACGACCTCATTCGGTTTTTCCAAGTTCCATAATCTTCTACACCTTTTAACTTAGGAACTCTAGTTGTCGTTCCAGTTTCAATTTCTTGTTGGGTAATATGATTTATAGTTGAGTTGTTATCGTTACAGACCATGATTTAAGTTAATTTTATGAGATTTGTTTTCAAATTTTATAGGTAACAGTCCAAATAATGTCAAAGTCCTTAAGTACTCAATTAAGTACGCAGCAAGCAGGATCAAAGTGCGTAGCAGCCTGTAACAATATAAACAACCTGGTCAAGATGTTTGTCTTCTGATAAATGCGCAATTTTGCAAGATACACGAGTAGCTGTTGTTTCTTGATAAGTGCGCAGGTCAGTCAGCACTTGGGCATGGTAAGTGCTCAATCTTGACTGATCAGTCTGCGTACTAAAAAAAGTACGCAGACACTTAAACTCTCGTTTAAGATTTTAGTGCGCAGAAACCCTAGCCAAGTACTCAAAACTGCACCTCTTTAGTAAGTACGCAACACAACCAGAGATCTCTGTTTTAGTGCGCAGAAACCCTAGTTATGTGCTCGTAGACAGTGAAAACAATAAGTACGCAGAAACCCTAGTTGCGTACTAACACAACAAGGATTTAAGTGCTCAGAGAAGCACAAGTATGCAATATATGAGCTAGGTGCTCAAAACAAGAAATAAGTGCTCAAAGTATGAAATAAGTTCGCAACTCAAGAAACAAGTGCGCAAAACAGGATGTTGAAAAACACAAAAACTCAGCTGAATCCTATCCAAAACCTTTTCATTCCATTCTGAAATGCTTGGATGAAATTTCTACTTAAAATGAACAACTTTTTACTCTCAGAAACACAATACCCACGAGATTTTGAAGAAAATAAATAAGAAGAACACCCAAATTTTTGATAAACACAAAAGTTTATAAAAGTCTTAATAATAAAAACTAACAAGATGAGGGTTTTGGTATCTTTAAGTAGATACAATCTAGAGCACAATGGCTCTGATACCAAATTGTAAGTCCCAAATACTAGATCTTGTTAAGTGCAAGAGATCGTTATCACTTAGAAACACCTATGGATTAGGTGTTTTAAGTGATTAATCTTCTACAATCAAAGAAACTATATGAATATGATAAAAACCGACACACAAGATGAATAATAAGATGATTCCATTGCTGATTTGTTACTGAAGAACCATGGAATAACAACAAGTACGCACCTATTCAAAATGTGCTACAAAGATAATCCAAAACCATAACCTTAGAGCTGCACACTAGCTTTCTTTATATAGGAGGTCTGATGGGCCTGCGCACTTAAGCTAAGTGCGCAAGGCCCGTGTATTAAGTGCAAAGCCTAGGGTTTTACATAAACCATTCCATAATTACATAAACAACCCTTTAACTTACAAACTACACAATAGGCTATCAAAAACTCTTTGTTATGGTAAATGTGGTCTCTGTATGTGCTAAAGGATTGATAAATCTACAAAGACATGATCAAACAAGTTTGATTTACGTGCGGAAACCCTAAACCAATCACAAAATGATAATCAATCAGATCAAAATAAACAAATCATCATTTAAAGCTTTTCTCATTAATAAACAACTCAATTACACGTTAATTTGATCAAAACATTAAAGACACAACGTGAATTAAGCTTAACAAAAACTCTAGGGAGACACACTGAAAATGGAGGGAACAAAAATGACTGAATTGAATTCAAAAAATGAGCTCGACCTATTTATAGGCCTGCACATTCGCCCATCACGTAAGTGCGAATGTGCAGGTTCGACCAAACCAACCGGTCGAACCAAGCAATACATAACAAGCTAAATCTACCTTCGCCTCCTGTCTCTCCTTCGCACCTTCTGTTCTTCCTTCGCACCTTCTGTTCTTCCTTCGCCCATTCGACTTAAACAAAAAAACATGTTTATTGTACAATCCAAAGCATTAGTCGCATAAATGCATCTACAAACTCCCCCTCGACTATTGCTTGGATTGTTTAAGCCTTCGATCTTCATCCATTCTTTTGTTCATCAGCTTTATCCTCAAAAGTTTCTTTTCTTCCACCGCCATCACCTTCTCAAATACTTGCTTCGGCTTTTTCTTCTTCGCTTCAGGAACCTCTTGAGCTTTAACAAACTTTCCGAGCTTCTTATCATAGTCGCATCCGGCGTTGATATCATGAGCAAAACACAGAAATACCACACGCTGGTATTTACTAGCTTGTTCAGCATCCTTCACATCGCTGAAAATAGGATTGTAATACAACATTATGATGTCCTCATGTGAGCAATTCACCAACCACATGGGATCAAAAATGTGTATTTTCTTGAAACTCTTATCTCCATCTTTCAATAATATCACAGCTTCTGCAATCTTCCAATCGTAGTACCACCAGATAAAATCTTTTGCAAAATGTTGAGGAATCTGCAACAATGGAATATGCCTCAACACTTTTGGTGGTTTGTACATTAAAGTGACCTTGGGCAAACCAGTTATATCATCAATGGTTTTCTTGTGAACAATCCTTTTTGGATACTGAGGTTCAAAGAGATTCCACTTCGTCCTGGTTTCTCTAGCCATCTTATCAGCAAAGTAGGCAATCTGATCATTAGTCGTTCTAGTCAACTTGTGACGACAAATATCACGAATGGCCCAATATGGGAGAGTCTTCAAATAATGAAATCTATCAGAGTAGAGTATCCCCTTCTCCCACTTCACTGCAACACACTTCAATTGCTTTATAAATTTCCAACCCAACGCTTTTCCTTTAAACATATCGTTGTGGAATTTATAAAAGCTACCCTGAATCTCAGCTTTAGGACGATTAGCCTCTTTTTCTTTTAATTCCCTCAATAACTCTTTCAAGCTATCGAATTCCTGATATGCGGTTTCTCATGCCCTCTGAATACTTCATCAACAAACACATCGCTCTTTTCTTTTGCAAGTCTCTCGGCTTCCTTTAACAATTCATCAGTGAAAGCAGTAAATCCAGAATCCTTGTCTCTCTTAAAATATTCTGGATACTCTTCACTAGTCACATCTTCAACTTCTATATCCTCGAAACCAGGTACGTCACGATCATCAGAATGATCTCCAGCATCCTTTTCAGGTAGATCAGGAATCTGGTTATCAGCCAACAGTTCTTCAAACGTTTTTCCAACGTTTTTCCAACCTGTTTCACTAAACCTTCAAAGATCTCTTTAGTCATCGCCACCGAGACTTCACCATCTTCCAAATCTGGATCATTATATTCTAATTCAAACACCCTTTCACAAGATTCAAAGATCTCAGAAAATCTGCTAGTCATGTCAATCGTCCAGACTCGATCAGTCAGCATCTGGCGATACATCTGTTTATCGTCTTCAGACATAGACATCAGCTTTTCATTCCAGAAAATCGTATCATCATCCACTGATCCTCCAGGGGCTTTTGAACTAGATTCTCCTCCTTTTCCAGATTCTCTCTTCTCATACTTATATTTGTCTGTATCATCATCATCATCATCATCAAATGCAGAGCTGCTATCATCACCAGATCCATCATTTAAACCATCATCATCATCATCCTTCTTCTTTTTAGGAGCTTTACCAGCATCTTCATCAAGATCTTCATCATCATCAGATAGTTCAAAATCAACCTGCTCCTCTTCTAGCTCTTTATTCTCTTCACCTTCTTTCAGCTGAGGAGCTTGAGAGTATAAATCTTTGATCAGATTATCCATATTTTTATTACTCTCTTTCAACTTCTTATTTTCTCCCTTCAAAGCTATAATCCGTCTGGTGTTCCTTTGCTCATGTTTCAACAGCTTCTTATTATCCTTCTGCAACTTTTTGATCTTCTTTTTCAATTCCTCATTATTCTCATGTGATGTAACCACTACATCCAACATCTTTGAGTCGTTTTGTCTCAGTTGGGCAATCTCAGTATGTTGCTTGTTTATTAAGTCCATCATTTCAGCAAGTTTCCGATTAATAGTGTTCATCACATCACTATCCACTGTAAGCTTTTTAGTGGAAACTTCAGCAACCTCTGGCAGTTTACCCTTCCTCATCTTCTTCAGTACGTTATCTAATGCTTCATTAAAGGCATCAACAGGTATATCAGCTCCCTGTTCAGTACTTGAAGTATCAGTGGTTTTCTGCTTCTTTGAGGCTGGAGCAGCAACTGGTGATTTTGAGCTAGAAGCAGCTGGCAACTTCTTTCCTGCTATCAACGTTTCAATCTCTCTAGCTCTTTCCTCTGCGGGCTTTACCACCTTTTCTTTCTTCTTGTATTGGGGTTTCTTTGGTTTCTCCCCTTGAACTGGCGAACCCGGATGTCACACCACGACAATGGCGGAAACACGTGGCGCGACGGTTCAAAGCATAAAGTCAAGGTTATTGCTAAACACAAGTAATTTATGAAAATGGGTCATTTATTATGACGTCAAATCTTGTTCAAATATTACACAAAAGTAAATTGTTTTTAAGACAACATAGAGGTTTCTCAAATATATCCCAAAGCCTTGGGAAATAAAGGTGAAACCCCACAAAATGTTTGACGCCGCATTGGAGGATTCCACGACCCAGCTTGCCCGGTTCTCCTTCATCTAATTACCTGAAAGATATGTTTAAAAGTTTCGTCAATATAAATATATTGGTGAGTTCACAGGTTTTTAGTTTCCAAAACTTGAATACTTGGGAAATACCATGTTATGACAATATATAAGAGTTGCAAATTCCTATAAATCTACTTGAGACTATAATCAAACCAAGACATATAATAATTGTGCCCCGCTCCAAGTCGTTACTCGGTTTCCCACGACTTAAGTTCAGAATATATGCACCCCAGGCATAACCTAATGCATAATCGACGCTATCGATTAGGGGTGGGCCTTGTCAGGCACCAATAGTACTATCCAATATTCCACCGGTTTCATTTCCCTGAACAAATGATTATAGAGGCGAGGACTCAACCCCGAGTGGCGGTCACACCTCAAGTAATAAATCCGTCAAACACTTTCCCTAACATATCTTTCCCCCGAAGAAAAACGTAAAAATAGTTTAAAATGGGGCCGTGAAACTCACCTGAAACTCTGTCTGGCTTACTAGGCAGATAGCAAAGAGGGTCTCGCACCTACAAACATCCTAGACGTATAAGTCACTATTCCTATAGTGCATGTGCCTTGGCAAGTTGTACACCCAACTCCCGACCACAAGTTATTCCAAATCCCGTTTAATTAAGCGCGTATCCTAGGTTTCGTTGGCGTTAGATTACCCTTTGTTGTTACAAGTTATATATTACTCTCGTTAATATTTCCTTAACTTGTACCTTATTATCATCGACTCGACTTCACTTAACATATAATTATTTTCCCATTTAAATAATTATACTTAAGATCCCATCGCTCGACATAATATATTTCAACACTCGACCCGACTCACTTTGCCGCACATTTGTTTTCCCCATTTAAACAAATATGCTAAGATCTTGTCGCTCGATTGTATATTCTTAACGCCCGATTTAACTCACCATACCGTATATTTATTTTCCCATTCAAATAAATATACTAGGTTCTTGTCGGTACGGCATACACATATATATATCCTTGTCTACTCGTCGCGGCTTTCCTTCCCGCATATCTACTTTCCCATTAAGTAGATATACTAGAATTTTGCCGAGACGAGCGTATGTATATATAAATGTGTAATTTTTCTTGTTAAGTATATACGTTTGTTTAACGTCTTATTTGTTTACGTCATATTTTTCTCCCACGAATAATTCCTTCAACACTTAGGAAAGTGTTCATTAGTTTTCACCCATGGTGTATATATATTTTACTTCTTAAAAATATATATTTTCTCATTTTGCCGCAATGGCATTTTTCTCATGTTTTGTCCGTGTACGGTTCGTTAACGCGTCTTAGTTCGATATCTTAGCTCGAATAGTTAATTTCTCCAAGTTTTTCCCAACATGTGTTTTATAGAAATATTATCCATATTCCTAACACAAGTTACTTGGAAGGTTTAAAATACTTATGTATTTTTAACCCAACTTGTTAACTTAACTACAAAAATGTTTCCAATACTTTTATATTCCCATTTATATAAAAGTATTCATTTTTGTATAAGTTTCTCAAGTTTGTTTAATATTTTTATAAAATCTCTATTTTATAAAATCCTTATGTTAATACCATCCATATTTTTATAACTTTCAAAAATATACCTTTATACAAAAATACCCAAGTATATCTACTAGTATTTACCAAAATCATCCTTAGAAATTTATTACTTACACTTTTGACACCAAACTTTCCATCCTTGCATTTTTGGACTAATAGTTTCTAAAATATCCATTTTAGTCCTCTAACTTTCAAAGTTACAATATTAGTCCCTTAACTTTCAAATGTTGCATTTTTCCACTCTAACTTCCAAAGTTAACATTTTTCACTCAAAATAGTAGACTTTGAAGATTCAACTTTTTATTGGTAAGTTATTTTTGTATCAAAACACTTTTGTTAGTCTTATATTCCATATGCAAGACTACTTGTATGTGTGTTTTATGTATTTGCCCATTTTAACAAAATATCATTCTTCTAAGTAAGTTAACTTTAATTTTTTATCTTCTTTATTCTTGAACCTCTAACATGTTCCACCATACATTATACCTTAGATGATCATAATAAGATGATTAAAGTTACTTTTTAACATATTCAAGTTCATTCCACAAATCTTAACCAAATCATCATCCTATTTAGTTTAAGTGTAAACTTTATATATTTTCAAGATCATTACTTTATCATCATCAAATCCATGATTTATTTACATATCTTTAATCATCTATTTTACACAAGTAAAACCTATTAAAGATTATGTTCAAATCACCTTTTAAACCCTTCATGTACAACTTGCTTCTAAGAACACATACATGAATAATATTAATCAAAAACAAGGTTAAGAAGCTTACTACTAGCACAAGGCTAGGGAAGACAAAACCTTGGATTTTGAGAGGGGTTTAGTGTGTTCTTCCTTAATGGTTAAGCTCCAAGCTTGAAACACACAATAAGGGTTTGGATGATGGATTGTTTTGAGTGACTTGGAGATGTATAAACTTGAAAGAAGAATGTATAAGGGAGGGGTGAAACTTACGGCCCTATAGAAGAAGGAAGAAGAGTTGTTTTTGCTTTGTTATCTTTAAAGGACTAACACATGTTATATACTACCATCAAATCTTCCATGGATTGCATGTGATCTTTGATAATGATTCAAGAGATTTGATAAGTATACAAGTGATCTTGAAATGATATGTGAGTGTGTGTGTGTAGCCGTGTATATATGTATAGATGTGAGAGGTTTCTTGCAAATCTTGCTAAACCTTATGATCCATCATAATCTTTATATAATATCCTATATACACACAAGAGTGCACTAATGTAATGATGGTTTAGGTGGTGTCTTGGATTGTTGTGGCCTATGGCCGAAATTTTTGCAAGGAAAGGGGACAAAAGATGTGCATGCTTTGTACTTGCTAATCTTACACTTTTGTCTTATGCACATGCATGCTTTTTAGCTAAGTGTAGGTTATTATTATTATTAACACAATGCATGGGTATTTTGTGGCCATAAGGCCGGCCCCTTTGTGGGTTTAAGTGGGGTCCACAACTTCAAATATTTACCCAATATTTGTTATGTCTAATCCCTCGTCGTTCGGGTGTCGTTCGGGTATTTTTCGGGTTTTAATCCCGCGTTATTCGGACATTAAAAATACCTTTAATAACCCTTAAATATAGTCTAATTTAAGCGTTGATTGGTTATTTAGGCCTTTGCCGGGTGAAATTATGAGTTATACGCGTATCGGGTGCGGTACGCGCATTTTATTCGTTACCGGGAGATTTGTACAAGACGCTTTCACTTATGGTTTTGGAGTTCCAAAACTCATTATATTTTATGAAAATACCCTTTATTTTATATCCTGGGTGTCCGGGATCCTTTTCGTTTATTTAATTATTACCGGGTAATTGCCAACGTCCATACCGGATAGCTTATTCGCACATGATCCAATCATGTTTTACCATTAAACGTATGCATTCCTATGCACTATTTGGAATTTGCTATCTCCTAAGGCCTTGATAATTAAATCACACATAATTGCATTTAATTACGTTAATCATATATTAATTAATTTGTACGGAATTACCTTATTTTTGCCGGTTGTTACACCGGAAAATCTCCTGCTCCCAGACCTAAACCCTCATCCTCTTCATCCAATCGAATAGGGCTATTCAATCTCTGTTCCTCCATCGATCTATTCAAACTGACAGACTCACCAGCCACAGTGGCCATGGGCGTGGTAGTCTTCAAAGTTTCAGTCTCAGAATCCCAGTGTTCATCTTCCTGCGTCTCTTCAGAATCAATTGATGCTTCATCAACAATGTGTAATCCTTTCTTAGCCATTGTCTTATTCCTTCTTGGTGCACTCTTCTTCTTAGCAGACTCAGGAACAACATCTATCCTGATCTCTTTCTCTTTCCCTTTTCCACCTTTTGCTCCCACATTAACAACCTGTCGCTTTCGCTTTGCATCTGGATCAATAGGATGTAATGGATTGTCTTCGTCTGAATCACTATTAGCATGCCTTACTTCACCTTTACCTGGATCCTCATAGTCAATCCTCGCCAAGTGTCCAAATAAACGTCTAACAGGTGGACGTTCATTCAATGACAAGCCTTTATAAGCTTTCATTCTTTCCAGTGTATTGATGGACATATGTTCTTGAACAACAATATGCTTCGGATCCCTCTTCAACTCTTTATACTTGTGATCAAATATCATCTGAAGGAATCAAGGGTACAACAAAAACTTCAGATTCCTTGTGCCTCTGACAGGTTCCAACAGATGTTCCATTAGCATCCCTGATACATTGAATGGTAAAAGCTCTTCATTTCCTTTCTTGGCAGCTTGTGAAGATGATCCAGCTTGGTCAGTAGACTTCTCCTATTCAGACATGTTTTAAACTGCAAAATAAAACAAGTAAACATGTTAGAAATCGACAAAATAATCAAAGTTTGAACATTTGGTAATTGAACTCTTCATTCGCCCAAACGAAGGTGCGAATGAGAGTTTATGGGTACGAATGTGAAGTTTCAAGGGTGCGAATGTAAAAGTTTTTGAATAAAAGTTTCATTCGACCATTTGTCTTCTTTCGCCCAAAAAGAACATCTCCTTCGCCCGTTCGAAAGGTGCGAAGGGATTGTTCTTCAAATTCAAATTTTTAACTTTGAAATGTATTGATTCTGAACATGTCTTTTTGATTTGATTTGCTAGTAGAAGCACCGGTTAAGGTTTTTAAACCAACAATTTTATCTATCATTCATTTTATCATTGTTTTCAGATTAAACTTAGGGTTTATACATTCATCATAATCGACTGAACAATCTGATGGATTAAAGCCTCTAATTTTTGTTTCTTCTCCCCCTAAAACAATGATACAATGAATCCTAAACACCAATTAAATCAATTAACATGGTTTATATCAGTTTTAAAGTTCTAGGGCTCCAAACATAAAAGTATCGAGTAATCCTTGAATGTGAAGTGTTAACCTGTAACAAATAGTGCAAAATGATCAGTATTCAATGACGAACACAATGATATGGGGCAAAACAACAGGGCAACAAGTGGACTTTAGATTGAAAATTTTGAAAATTTTTGATAATGGGTCGAATGAGACAGATCAGGTATATATAGATATGCTCCTTCGCCCAATTACACCGGTCGAATGAGAAGCTTTTGGCTCCTTCGACCCTATTTAAATGTTCGAATGCGGCAAAAGGGTTCGAATGTGTAGGTTGTTCAAGAACACTCTCATTCGCCCAATGTAAACTATACGAAAGAGCAACAAAAATTCCACGTTCGACCAAACGAATGGGCGAACGAAAACTAGAATTTTTGACAAATTTTCCAAATCTCAAAATCGAGTCCCGATCAAATTATTTTTCAACTTTTAAGCATCCAACATTCATATTTTCACATTCAAAAGATTACAAAGTTCAATTGGTGTAGCAAGTTTCAGAAAATCATAATCAACCACCATCAGTTATCAAAACTAAGATAGAAATGCAAAATCTTTTTGGATTTTCTAAAGTTTATGTTAAAACACACATAAAATCTTTTTGAGTTTTGTAATATTTGACGAGAAATGTAAAAAGCGGAAAAGTAAAGATAAAACAGTAAATGTTTTGGGATTTCCGGTAAAGGGATCATATCAGTTATTGAGAAATCTGATCACACCGTTGATCTTTTGATTTATTATCATTAAAGACAATGTGTGATCTGGCAACTGCTGATATTGTGATCTTTTGATTTATTATCATTAAAGACAATAGGCTATCAAAAACTCTTTGTTCTGGTAACTGTGGTCTCTGTATGTGCTAAAGGATCGATAAATCTACAAAGACATGATCAAACAAGTTTGATTTAGGTGAGGAAACCCTAAACCAATCACAAAATGATAATCAATCAGATCAAAATAAACAAATCATCATTCAAAGCTTTTCTCATTAATAAACAACTCAATTACACGTTAATTTGATCAAAACATTAAAGACACAACGTGAATTAAGCTTAACAAAAACTCTAGGGAGACACACTGAAAATGGAGGGAACAAAAATGACTGAATTGAATTCAAAAAATGAGCTCGACCTATTTATAGGCCTGCACATTCGCCCATCACGTAAGTGCGAATGTGCAGGTTCGACCAAACCAACCGGTCGAACCAAGCAATACATAACAAGCTAAATCTACCTTCGCCTCCTGTATCTCCTTCGCACCTTCTGTTCTTCCTTCGCAACTTCTGTTCTTCCTTTGCCCATTCGACTTAAACAAAAACACATGTTTATTGTACAATCCAAAGCATTAGTCGCATAAATGCATCTACAGTCTCAATATAACCCAATAGTGGTGGATCTGAGGACATAAGTAACATTGCTAAGACCTCATTTGTGGCAACTACTTATGAAGGCTTAATTCCTGAGGTAGGAAATCCTCTGAACCAAGAAAAAGAGGTACATGAGACAACTGGGTTTGGCCCAGCTCATGATATAACTGATACTGTCCTCATTGAGGATGTAATCAGGGATTCAGATGATTCCATTGATTTGGATGATGATTCACACTCCACCAAACATGAATTGACGGCTGCTAGTGAAGGTCCTGCACCTGGTGTCTCTAAGCTCAAAGAGCTGGTCACACCAGATCTGGTTAAAGTCCACTTGATCCCTGATTCCACTAAAGTGGCATCTTCTGTACAACATGAAGATCACCCAAAAACACACACCCTCACTAAAAATGCTTACCCAATTCCCTGGGTCATCAAGCATAGATATGAACCACCTATGCAGCCTAGATGGTCCCCTATACCAGATGATGAACACCCTCATTGCCAATCACCTCAAATCTTTCACAACTGCTTTGGAGTTGTCTACTAAAACTCAATTTGAGGTGATCAACAAGAAACTTGGTGAGCTGTTCAACAAGATACACAACAACTCAAGACAGCTTGCTGAACTCACTAGTAGAACTTCTAAACCTAGCTGGCTTCTAGAAGTGGATGAAGCCAAAAAGGGGGAGAAGATTAAGGAACCTAAGGAGTCACTGGAAGCCAGGATAAAGGCAAGAGTGACTCTACAACAACAACAACTGCTAGAAAAAGCCCAAAAACAAAAAGAAGATCAACAAAAGGCTTGTTTCTAGAACTGAAGTTGAAGATGAAACTTCCCATGGCCATAATGAAGAACCTGCTGAAGACTCTGAAAGTACTGAAGACAATCCTTCAGTAGTTGATACTTCTATCAACACTTCAGCAGTTTACACTTCCATCCTACAAACTACTGAAGAGCCTTCCAAAACAACTGAACAACAACAACCAACTCCTATTCCAAGGCCTACAACAACAACAACAATGACTGTGTTGAACCCTTCTCCAATTTCAATGCCCAAAGAACTACTAGAGAAGAGTTTAATTGCAGCCCAAAGAAAGGCTAAGGAAGATGAGATCTGGAACAACTTGGAAGCAAGGGAATACTTAAGCTTAAATGAAAAGCTTCAAGCTTATGAAGCAGAGTTGAATAGACAAGCTGAAATAGAAAGAGTTGCTGAAGAAGACAAAAGACAACAACTGGTGTCTTTTATAACAAAGAACAGCAAAACAAAAGCCTATTCACTCAAAGGGCTCTCAATGGATTAGCTAACAAGAAGAGCTCAACTTGTTGATGATAAAACTGCAACAGAGAAAGATAGAAAAGCCAAGAGAGCTAAGATCATTGAAGAACTGGTAGCTAATGACTATGGTTCAAAAGCCTTAGTGTCAAAATGGAGAGAAGACAAACTACTAGACACATACAAGAAATACAAGGCTGCCAAGGCTGCAAATCTAGAGAAGTTCAAAACTTCTGAAGTATCAACTTCAGTACTTAGAACTTCTGGTATCAAACAAAGACCAGCTGCCAAGAGATAGTCAGAGGACAATACAAAGACTGATTTCAAGATGGTGTTGCTAGAAGGCAACACAGTTGTGCAAGGAGACTTTGATATTGAAGAAAAACCTCTGATAACACAATTTAGGGATCCTTCAACATTTGCTTACAAAATTCAGAAGACTATCACTGACAAACTGCACACAAAGGTAGTTATTGAACATCATTTACCTACTTTTAAATTACCTGATGTGGTGCAAACAGAAGTCAGAAGTGAAATAGAGAACATCCAGCACTCAGTAACATCCCAGGGATCCAGCATGGTTCCCTATACTTCAGATTTTGACAGAACTAAAGTGCTGATCATCAGATGGTCCTTTACTGATTCCAACTCAGTATTGGTAACAAGAAGAGATCTTACAAGCAAGGCCTACAAATCCATGAATGAACTAAAGAATCTATCAACACAGGACTTGCTTACAATTCAACATTTGGAACCTCAAAAGGGATCTCTCACTGATGAACAGCTGAATCAATTGAGGAATTCCATGTTCAAGGAAATATGGAAGATAGTCAATGACAGAAGAAAAGGATTGAGGAAACCACTTTTGCAAACCTTAGTCTAATTCATACTTATGCAATTTATTCTAAGTATAGAACTACTAAAGAAAGAAGACTAAAGTACTGAAGAAGGATTCAACAAGTACTGAAGAAGATAGATCAGAAGTTCTGAAATCAAACCAGACAAGTTCACTGAAGAACTACTGAAGACAAACTACTCATCAGTAGTTTGTCATTCATCAACACTTGTAATAGAATCTTTCCACCGCCCTTATGTTTTAGTAGTTTATTTGTTTATTATTACTTTATCTTTTTGTGCAAGTTCCAAGAATGCAACTTGTTGCACACTTGCTTTTTGGCAAGGTTCATGTATTTGTAAGTCTATAAATAGATGGGTTCATCCCTCTGTTTTAGACATTGATTTTAATTGAAACTGAAATCCTTCAAGGCTTATTATTGTTATTTCCACTCCATTTACTGAGAATCTATTTGAGTATTTATTATTATTCACATTCAATACTTAGATTCTCATTAAACTTGTCTTTAGTTTTCAAACATCAATGGGGAGTAATAACTCCTGTTGTTAGTGTAACTTTACTTACTTATTCCGCTGTGCAAATCTGATTGAACTTGCTAAACACATAAGTGTTCACTAGCAAGAAAAACATCAAGAGCATTACTGATCCAACAGTCACCCCAACACACCACAAGTGGCTTGCCGAAATAATGTCACTTCTTCATAGTGAAGTGATCCTTTGAGTGATACGCTTTACAACATGAGTCGTCAACAAGTTCAGACATTGGGGGGCTACCACTCGTGAAAAGTGGAAAATGAGACATTACCACTTCCTTTCCTGAGTTACCGCAGTCTGGTTCTTTCCGTCTTTCTTGCACCTCTTCGTCCATCACTCCACTTCAATCTTGTCTGCACCTGCTTCCTTGTGATGGAATTCCAATTCCCTTACTCTCGCTTCATCCTCCATTGCAAATCTCTTCAAAAGATAGTTTTTGATTATCTCGAGATTTTCGGCAAACTTCCCCAAGTCGATGACAGGTTTAGGTTTGGACTCGAAGAAATGATTTGGTGACGGTAAAAATGGCGGTGAATTTTCAGGGAGATATTTTTCTTCAAAAGGTGAAAAGTTGAAGAATCAAAAGATGGTGGCATATAGGAGTATGGAAATGGTGACGGGTTATATAGATGTGGAGGAGGTTTAGGTGGGGGTGAATATGGAGAAGGTTCACAAGGGTAAGACTCAAAAGTGGGAAGACAAGGAGAAATGTATTCTTCGCATTTATGAGGGTAGGAAGGTCCACCGCGATAGCTACACGGAAGAATTCAACATTAATAGTCTTCACAACTGTGGGAAAAGGAGGTCCGTGACAATAGTCACATCCTTGTTGAACGTAGAAGCCATGTTCAGCAATTTGATGATCCATCTTAAAAGCTATCAAAACAAACTGGCAAAACAATTAGTAACTAACAACTTAAAACCTTTCTATGGAATATGTCGTGTCCTCGGAAACGGCGCCAAAAACTTGATGTCGTGGGGATTAAAGGTTTTAATGACTTAAATTAACTTTTATTTTAAAGGAAACAAGCCTTCGGCGGATGTGTCAAAAACTTGATCAAAAAGAGTTTTAAGTCAAAACTTTAAGTTAAAATACTTTTCAAGTTTTATATTTATAAAATAAAATGATATCTGTTGCTCGTTCTAAACCCACACGGTAGGCAAGTGTACCTATCGAGAGTAGTCGAGACTATGTCAAGTACCGAGTATCGAACCCAAAGACACGACTTCCCCTACTCAGCTTTAAGAAGTTTTAAATAAAATAATGTCACACCCCAACCGATGGCGGAATACATCGGGGTGAGACTTAATGGTAGATTGTTCAAAGACTTCATGACACTAGATTTTGTGACAATATAGTTTAAAGATAGAATTTCATTTATTGTCTAAAAATAGAAATACAAGTAGTTCAAATAACGAAAAATACAACAACAAGAATATGATAACTTGAACTAGAGTGAGTTTCTATGTCCAATCCTAAGTAGTTTTCTTGAATGTCCTGCAATAAATATTTCATACAACATGTATAAAATATCCGTCAACACATAAAGCATTGGTGAGCATACTAGTTTTGAAATACCTACATAGTATAATAAAGTTTTGCTTATAGGCATATGCACGAGAACCATACAAATGGCGACTAGCCATGAAGAATTTTGCTTAACATGACCCATGTAGGGGGCAGATAGCCAATCCTATAGCGCTATACATGCAAGGTGGGTTGTCAACTATATGAACATTTGTATGTTAGAGTAAATAATTCTACATAGCATAGCGTACATGCATATAATAGACTTTAGATTGCGCATGATAGAATTTAGAATATGATAGACTTTAGACTAAGCATAATAGATTGTAGAGTTTAAAATCGTTTGAGTTTTGATAGTGATACATGTTGAGCCCCAAAGAATAAAGGATAAAGGGGGGACAAGTATGAACTCACCTTTGGGTGATATAATTCCAAAGATAAGTCTTGGAAGATTAAGGTTTAGCTCCGATTAATTAGAATTAAGAATTAGAGTCTTATGTTCGAGCTTTAGATTATAGATTCACGAGAGTCATGCAAGCCGTTTAGGCAAACCAAGCACAAATTGCCTTTAGGGCAATCCGGATGGTCATGAGATTAAGTTAGACCAAGCACAAACTCATCATAGATGATTCGGATGGTATAAGGTTAGGAATGTGAATCCATTTGATAGGTTCATGTCATAACCACTTCGTTTATGGAATAAACGTGGGTTTTGGACACGGGATTTCCCCTTTCTAGTGTGGATAAATCCGTAGCACAAGAAGGGTCAAGAGAGTTGGTAAGGTAGGGTGTAACCACAAACCTTCCAAGGATTAATAATAAGCTAGTAAGATAGAAACTTGAAAGTATATGTTTATATTATTATATAGTATAATCCAGAAAACAACCACCTTTGGAACCCCTTTTAGGTGCTCTACCCTTATCACACTTCTGTGGATAAATATGGGGAAGATCCTAGAGGTTTCTCCAAGGAGTTTTAGATGAAAAAGAGAAGGAAAAACATAAAAGAATTGAAGGTTTGAGCTTAGAAACTTACTGATGTGTTTTCAGGAAGTTTGCTCAAAAACCTTGAAGATTAGAGAGAATTTTAGGGAGAAATGAGATGAACAAATGGTTAAGGAGTGGGGAGGGGTTGTATTTATAAGCGAGTTAAGGTGGTTGGGTATTAAATGGTGTAAATGGGGTGGTTAGAAGAGATTTGATAGGGGTTAAGAATTTAATTACTATATGTGTCATAGTTGTAGTATTTTACTGTTGTCATCGTAAAATAAAAAAAAGGACAAAAAAACGAACATGAAACTTGGAAAACAATGTGTATGCTGTTTTCATGGTGTGGAGATATTAGATATAAGTCAACCACTAGTTACGTTTCCCTTTTTTTTTATTTTTAACTAGAGTATTATTATAAAGAAAATGTTTATGTTTTATTTAAAAAAATAAATAAATAAATATATATTAAGATCTTAACTAAATGAGTTTCTTGTTATAACGTCCTAATTGAATAGGATACATTATAATGACGACTCGTCATGGATTGGTAGGAGTAATATAAAAGAAGCGAATAAAGACGAACTTGGAATTTGTTAAGTATAAAATTTAAAATATATGAAAAGTGAAAATCACGCGGTGTTACAAAAGAAAAGATAAATTAAAGAAGAGAGAATGAGAATGACCAGAGTAAAAATAAATACCAAAAGAAGTGGTGCTTCGGGATCAAATTATTCTTGGGACGGATTAATATTAATTATTTAGTTAAGTGGTGTATGCAAGTGCGCACTTATGCTTAACATCGAGTTGCAACAGCATTCTCGAGAGGTGACTGTTTTCGCAAAACGAGCTGTGCTCTTGTTATTAAATGAGGGTCTCCCGAACCAGTAGGCTCACATCTCAACAATGAGGGGACGATGACTCGAAACTGTGACGTCCCAACACTGAAGTACCCTCCTCCCAATTGTGGGGTAATGACGTCTAATTACTTAAAACTTTTATGGACAACCTGCCGGTGGCCGGAGCATGACCGAACAAGCTGCCACTTGTCATCATAGAAGAGTCATGACTAACCAGAACACGTGCATCTCCTACTAGAATTAATTAACCTTTTAAAAAGTGAGTGGTCTATTATTAACTGTCCGTCAGTATAATAATGAATGAAAATAAAGACCGTTTTCTTTCAACACGGGTTCACCAATCCTTGACCTGCGCCAAAGCTTTCACATAAACCATGAAGCTAAGTCGCAAAGACAAGTCTTGGCTTATCACCAGGACCGAGTATAAAAGACCTTACCGACCCTAAGTGAGATCTTTGATAGTAGAGGATTAAGCCACGAAGTGTGTGTATTTCTACCCACAAATGGGCTAAATACTACTCGCGGGATTTGGTTAGCTTATGAGTGCATGGGTTGTTACACACCATGGGTACACTCATAAGTCCTCCCACTTCCTATCAAGACACCCACAAGACCAAAGACTAAGTAATTAATTAGTTAATTCATCAAACAAAGTTTTAGGTGAAAAGAATTAAACAAGAACACAACATCACTTAAGAAATAACAACTATATAATCCATACCAAGAAAAGTCTTCACCCTAGCAACGCTCTACTATCCTAGCTAAACATTGGCTTCACAACATGCACTCTAAGTTGGGTGTTGGGGAAACACATAGTAATGGTTGTATTGGGGATTAAAGAATGTGTCAAAATGATTTTTAGTGATCTCCCTCTCAACTATTAATAAAGTAGTTTTTATGGAGTGATACCAAGCTGCAAAGGTAACTTTCTAGACCCCCAAGATGGCTTAAATGAGAGAGAGATTCGGGTGGAAAAGATGGGTGAAGGGATGGTGAAAATGTAGGGTGGAGGCCTCTATTTATTGGCAAATTAGACCAAGCATGTCCGTTCTCAAGGTGTTGGCATGCCCATGCTCAATAACAGGTAATGTTGCAAAGTCCTTTCGCGCAGAAATGTCCCCCTTCAGACCTTCCATGCCCGTGCCACATGTAGTGGCATGCCCGCGCTTCAAGCTTTGTGTACCAGAATTGTCTGTTTTGGTCGGTTTAAGCCTTGGGGAACACATTTTGGTGAAGTATGCCCGTACCCATGAGGGGAGCATGCCCGTGTGTAGGGTCAAAGAGGATTGGCAAGCCAGTATAAACCTTAGACTTACATCCTCTAAATGTTTTGTGTAAGCTGCTGAAGTAGAAGATCAGTAAGTCTTGAAGAAGCTGATAACAAGTCCTGAAGAGTAAAGAATCAAAAGTTCTGAAGATGAACCAGACAGAAATCTGAAGAACAACTCCTGAAGACAAACTACTAAAGATTACTCACCAAAAGTTTGTCACTCATCAGGACTTCCTAAGAAGCTTCCCACTGCCCTTGATCTTCAGCAGTTTAGTTTTATATTAGTATAAGTTACTTTATGTACAAGTTGCAGATACTACAGCCTTTTGTAGTATTATTATAATCATTTGTATACTTCCAATGTACGTACTCTTAGTTTATAAATAGATGGGTTTATCACCTCTTTTTTAGACAATCCTTTTTGCAGTTACATTCTCTATATATATTTTGAGAATCATTGAAAGCATTTACTGTTTTATTTACTCATTACTTTGATTCTCATTTACTACTTTAGTACATTAACTGAGGGGGAGTAATAACTCCTATTAAAAGTGAAATCTTAGCAAGTGTTCTTGATAAGAATCTGTTTTTAAGGTCTTTACTTGAAAAATGGGAAACTTACTCTATAGTCCTTAGATTTGGATCAGATTTTGATTTTCTCCCACTCACAAAATTACATGGGAGATTATTCTTTTTAGAAAGAGAAATCAATCAAAAGAAAACGTTACAAAATACTGGTAAAATCGCTGATGACTATATTCCAGGTAGTACAACACTTTTGGGATAAGACTCACAAACTTGTTCAAATGATTTTGGATCTTTTGATCACATTGACATAACTTCTAGGATCACATCAGAAAGGTCATATCCAAATTATGACAATGAAGAAAATAATCAAACTACTGATAACATGTGTTTTATTATGGATGCTTTAAAAAATTGCAGTAGTGATGACTTAGAAGAAATGGACATACTGCACCAACTGGCCATGTTAAGTATTAAAACTAACAAATTTTACAAAAGGTCAGGAATTAAATTTCCAGGACTGAACAATTCAACAAAAGTTGGTTTTGACAAATCAAAACTGAGATGTCACAAGTGTCAGAAGTTGGGACACTTTGCTAGAGAGTGTAGAAGCTCTAGCTATAGTTGTTGGATCAGTTTCTTGTTTATAAACAGATTCTTTTTATGAACACTTGTTTTACGATCTATCAAAGTAATTTGCACAGCGGAGTAAATGTAAAATGTTCAAGTTAAAGCTTCACTTTAAACAGGAGTTATTACTCCCCCTTGATGTATGAACTAAAGCAGTATATGAGAATCTAAGACAGTTAATGAACAAAACAGTAAATTCTTCAAATGATTCTCAAATATAATGGAAATTATAACTACACAAAGGATGTCTAAAATAGAGGGATTAACCCATCTATTTATAGACCAAGAGTATACGTACAAGAGAAGTATTGAAGCAATATAACATGTACAAATACTACAACATGTTGTAGCATTGGTATTTGAACAAAGACTTTAACAAAAGTAATATTATGCTAAACTACTAAAGTATAAGGAGGTTGGAAGGTTTTATCAAAACATCTGATGAGTGACAAACTACTGATGAGTAGTTTGTCTTCAGCAGTTCTTCAGAGACTTTGTCTGGTTGGTCTTCAGAACTTCTGATAATTACTCTTCAGCACTTGATATCTTCTTCTTCAGCACTTTTAGTCTTCTTCTTCAGCAGTTTCTATACTTAGAATTATTTTGCAGAAACATAAATTAGACTAAGGTATCAAAAGTGCTTCGTTCAATCCTTTTTGTCCTTACAATCTCCCCTGGATTGATGAAGCTAAAACCTTATCTAATCTTTATTCCTTCTTTCTGCAATCAAGAATCCTCCATGTTTCTCTGACCATGGAGATCTTGAGTTGGTGAGCTTGTTGTTTAGTAAGAGATCCTTGTTGAGAGTCAAGATGTTGAATGGTGAGCAGGTCTTTTGTTGATTGATTCTTCAGTTCATCTATGGAGGTGAAGACCTTACTTGAATGATCTCTTCTTGTGATCATCACTGAGTTTGAATCAGTGAATGACCATTTCACTATGTTTACCTTAGACTGGTCAAAGTCTAGAGTATAGGGGACCATGCTTGTCTCCTGGTTTGTTCCTGATTTTGGAGTATCTTTTATTTCAGTGACCATCTGGTGGCATCTCCTTCTTTTTTCAATGTTCACAACACCAGGTGAATCACTAGAGGTTGGAATACGATGTTCAGTGATTACCTTGGTTTGTTTCTTTTTAGTAGGGGTGAGCAAATGTCGGGTCGGTTCGGGTTTTACATATAACCGAAACCGATAACCAAAGTTCGGTTTTAGAAAAAACCATAACCGAAATCGATCGGTTATGTCGGTTCAGTTAATTCGCTTAATATCCAAACATAAAACTTGTGCAAAATTATAAACATAAAATAGCTAATAAAGTGTTTGGATCTTTTTTAAGAATACAAATATATATATGAAAACGCAAGAAAAACACATGAAATACCGAGGAAACAAATAACAAAAATTCTTTAATTATATGGATATACATGAAAAATACATGAGTTACATAAAATATATATTTCAAATACATAGATATACATGAAAGATACATGAAATATACCAGAAATACATGAAAATATGTTCCAAATACATGGATATATGTATGAAAAAATACTTAAGTATATAACTATCAGTTCGGTTTTGGTTATTTCGGTTACGAAAGAAGGGAAAACCGAAACCGTAACCGATCGGTTAATTTGGTTTCGGTTATTTTCGGTTCGGTTATCGGTTCGGTTTTGGTTTTTTTCGGTTATCGGTTTTCGTATGCTCACCCCTACTTGTTAGTTATGGTTTGTTTTAGTTGGTAAGCAAAAGTAGTAGGATTCCTGAATTATGTAAGCAGAGGTTTCTATTCAACAACAAAATCATCTTGTACAATGGTGTTGCCTTCAAGCAATACCATTTTGAGATCTGTTTTGATGGTTTCCTCTGGCTTATTCTTCGTAGCAGACTTTGTTGGTTGTTTAACACCAAAAGTTTTAACTACTGAAGTTTGTGAAACTTCAGAAGTTTTAAACTTCTCTAGATTTGTAACTTTATCAGCCTTAAACTTTTTGTAAGTGTCATATAATACATCTTCTTTCCATCTGGACACTTGCATCTTTGAACCATAGTCATTGTCTACCAATTCTTGTATGATTTCAGCTCTCTTCAACTTCCTATCTTTCTCAGTTGCAAGCCAGTTAGATACAAGATGTGCTCTGTCTGTAAGTTCTTCAATTGAGAGCCCTTTAAGTGGGTATTTCTTTGTTTTGTTGTTTTTGCTGATAAAGTTCATTAGCTGTTGTCTTTTATCCTATTTAGCAACTCTTTCTTGTTCTTCTATCTCACCTAGTTTCTTTTCATACCTTATTAACTATTCATCAAAGCTTAAGTCATCCCTTGCTTCTAGGTTGTTCCAGATTTCATCTTCCATAGCCTTCTTCTTTGCTTCCTTTAAACTCTTCTCCATGAGTTCTTTTGAAATTGATATGGGAGTAGGGTTTAAAACAATAGTTGGAGTGGGAATAGGCTTAGGAATATCAGCTGGAGTAAGTTCAGTTGCCTTAGAAGGCTATTCTGGTTGTTTGTATGAAGTATCATCTACTGGTGGGTTGATCTGAGCATCAACTACTGAAGGATTGTCTTCAGTACTTTTGTCTTGGCCTTCAGCAGTTTGTTCTATAGTGCCTTGTGATTTCTTTTCAGCTATGTCTCTAAGGAGCCTTTCTTGTTTTTCTTGCCAGCCATGTCTTTCTTTCAAAGCAATTTCTTGCCTTGTCTTGAATGTTTCTTTTTGGGCATCCTTGAGATGTTGTGCTTCTCTGGCATTTTTAGAAGCTTCAAGAGACACAACCTTTGGTTCCTTTGACATATCTCCCTTTTTGGCTTCATCTACTTCTGGATACCTTGGAGGTGGAGGTATTACACCAGATAAGTGAGCAAGTTATGTTTTGTTGTCTTCCATTTTCCTTGACAACTCACCAAGCTTGTGATCTATGACATTGTTAATCATCTCCATCTGAGTTTTGTTCTTTAACTCCATAGCACTCATGAAATTTTGGAGATATGTAGAAATAAGTTGATGTACCATCTGGTATAGGGAACCAGCTGGGCTGCATAGGTGGTTCAAGTCTATGCTTGATGACCCAGGGAATTAGGTAGGCTTTTGTTGTGGAGGGTGTGCTTTTGGGTGATCCTCAGTTATAACTGGGGATGCCACTTTAGGGGAATTAGGGTTCAAGTGGTGTTTAACCTGATCCTTTGTGACTAGCTTTTTGAGCTTAGATACATCAGATTCAGGACCTTCACAATCATATTGTGGAGTTTTTGAAACACTATCCAAACTAATGGAATCGTCTGAGTCCCTGGTTACATCCTCAATGAGTATGTTATTAGTTATACCATGAGCTAGGCCCAACCTAGTTTTCTAATAAACCTCTTTTTCTTGGTATTAAGGTTTTCCTACTTCAGGCACATGGCCTTCATCAGTAGTTGCCACATTTGAGGTCTTAGCTATGGTACTACCGGCCTCAAATCCACCATTGGATTGTATATGAGTAGTAGCAGCCTCAAAATGTACCTAAAGTATCTAAGTTTGGGCTTAGACACCCTGGTTCATCCTCATCTCTTGGGATAGGACTGATAACATCCATATCCATGTCTGTTTCTGAGGTTGTATCCCCTGTTTTATGTGGTTGTTGGGGATTGACATACTCAGTTAGGATGTTTTATTTCAGCCCTGAGAGAATTTGAGCTATTTCTACTTTTTGATGTGAGTGTTCATGTTCAGTAGTTTTAGGTGTAGGTTCAGTAGTTTCAAAGGAAGGGTCAGTAGTTATAGTCTTTTTGAGTTTCTTTCTTGAAAACAAGATGGTCATAAGAGCTCTTTTGGGGGTTTGAGATGGATGAGACTAAGAGGAAGTTTCAATCGCATATGTTTGAAGTGCAGATTGCGCAAGAGGTGGTTCAAGCACCTCAACCTCCTGAACAACTTTTCTTTTTGGGTTGGTGGGTTTGGATTTTTGTTTCTTTGGTTGTTTAGGCTTTATAGGAGTGGGCTTTGAAGATGTTTGTTCCTTGGGGACTATCGCTTGTTCCCCTTGGTCATCTTCTGGCAAAACTGCCGGTTTATTGTGCCTCGAAAATACTTGTGAGGTCAAAGGATTTAGCTTTGAAGCCACACCCACAGGTATTCCATCACCAAGTTCTTTTATTATACATTGCATCACAAATCTTGGGTACAACAAAACTTCATTTTATCATTTTGGTGATGCAACACCAACTCATTACAAAAAACTGATGATGCCTTAAAAGTAGTTTCATTCACAATTGAATGAAAAATAGGTTGAAAAGTTGAGGACATCTGATCATAAGATCCAGTTTTAGGACATAAACACATGATTATGTAATGAAACCAAAATTTATATTTTACATCAACATATTTCTTATAAATTGTGGCATGTGAGAGAGTACCTTGGTAACCAGACTCAATCATGGTTAGTTGAATATCAGTATTGGGAATTTGTTCTGGTGCATCAACATCATCAAGACTAATTCTTATTCCCAAAGTAGCTAGTGTGATCGCCATAACGTTCCCTTGGATGGTTGATTTAAGGAAATCACTTTGTTGTTGACAGTCACCGCCTCGGCGTTAGCCTAGAACTCATTTAGAGTTTGAATGTGAATTAGAGGATCAATGGTGAAAGCTGTGTAGAACTGGGATTTGATGACTAAATCAATAATTTCGCTATATTGAGACTAGGATGAGTCTTTCACGAAGTAGCCTCGTTGATTATGTCCCTGTTTCAGTATGAGGGCCATGGTGTATTTTGAATGAACAGTGTTTTTGGTTTAGCAGGGGAGAGTTTGAGAGAGTAAGAGGGGAATTTTGCTTTTTGAATGGATAAATGTGAGAAAAGATGTTTATCAGAAATTTATAACCGTCCTAGGTCAAACTTCTGAAATGAGAAATGTCTGATTTGCCCTTATTGCAAAAATTACCGATGAAACAGATTTGTTCATCAGTAGTTCCCATTTTCTATTCAGTAGTTGGCGAAAAACTGACGAGAACAATTTATAATCATATTTTATAACTAATGGAGATTACTTTGTCAGAAGTTAGTCATTTTTTTTTTGAAAATATCCCCATTCCAATGTTTTGTATATAAGAAGTTTCTCTCTTTTTGGTCATCAGAGGTTTGTGATAGATTAGTAACAAAGTAAGTGAAAGTAAAATATATGCAGGAAAATGAAAAACACTTATAGTACTTACTCGAAATTTAGCATCCCAAGCATGGATACTAACCTCTGAAATGTTGATGTGTCAAGAGGTTTGGTTAATATATCAGCTATTTGATTAGTTTTTGTCACATGTTTTACCTCAATTTTGCCTTTTTCATAGCAATCCCTGATGAAATGATACCTGATTTCTATGTGTTTTGTCTTTGAAAATTGAACAGGGTTTTGAATTATGCTAATTGCTGATTTACTATCTACAAGCAGTGGGGTCTTGGTCTCTTTGATTCCATAATCAAGTAATTGATATTGAAGCCATTGAATCTGTGATGTACAAATTGCAGCTGCAATGTATAAGGCTTTAGCAGTTGAAGTTGCCACAAATGTTTGCTTCTTTGATTGCCAGGACACTAGACAGTTTCTTAAGAATTGACAACCATCAGATGTTGATTTTCTTGACATTTTACACCCTGCATAGTCACTATCTGAAAAAAGCTGTTAATTTAGAATAGCTAGAAGCAGGATACCAAATTCCAAGTGTAGGAGTTCCTTTCAGATATCTGAAAATTCTTTTGACAGCAATTAAGTGTGATTCCCTTGGAGCTGATTGATATCTAGCACAGACACAAGTTGAGAACATAATATATGCTCTAGAGGCAGTTAAATAAAGTAGGGAACCTATAATACATCTATACATGGTTTGATCAATCTGTTTTCCTTGATCATATGGTTCAACTTGTGTGGTTGGACTCATGGGAGTGGAAGCTGATTTACAATTTTTTTAAAGAAATTTTGTTCAATAATTCTTTAACATATTTAGATTGATGTATAAAAGTTCCACTTGCTTGTTGTTTGATATGCAGTCCCAAAAAGTACTGTAGTTCTCCCATGGTACTCATCTCAAATCTTGATTGCATGAGTTTCTTAAAGTCATCACACAGTTTTGAATTGGTTGAACCAAAAATTATATCATCAACATAAATTTGAACAAGTAGGATGTGATTTCCAACATGTTTAAAGAAAAGTGTTTTATCAATGGAGCCTCTTTTGAAGTGATTTTTGAGTAAAAATGTGGAAAGTGTGTCTTACCAAGCTCTGGGAGCTTGTTTTAGCCCATAAAGAGCTTTGTCAAGTTTTTACACCCAATCTGGATGAGAAGGATCCTCAAACCCAGGTGGCTTACAAACATACACTTCCTCTTTTATTTTTCCATATAAAAATGTACTTTTTACATCCATTTGAAAAAACTTTGATTTTGTTGGAAATTGCATAAGCCAAAAATAATCTGATGGCTTCAAGCCTTGAAACTGAGGCAAAGGTTTCATCATAGTCAATTCCTTCTTCTTGAGAATAACCTTGTACCACCAGTCTTGCCTTGTTCTTAATGATTAGACCAGCCTCATCTTCCTTATTTCTGAAAACCCATATTATGCCAATTGGTTGTTTGTTTGGACGTAAGGAACAAATTTCCCATCCTTGTTGCTATTTGAACTATAGTAGTTCATCTTGCATTACTTCAACCCAACTGTTTTCTTTGAGGGCTTCCTGATATTTCTTTAGTTCCAACTAAGAAATGAATGCTGAGAATAAGCAAAACTTGGAAAGCTGGTTTCTTGTGAGTACCCCTAAGGCAATATCACCCATGATTTGATCCAATGGATGATCTTTGTGTTCAATCAGTTGTTGTAATCCACTGATGGGAGTAGGCTCTTGAACTTCTTCAAACAAACCACTGAGGTCAATAATATTTGGTTCAGCTGTTTGTACATCTTCAGTAGTTGGAGTGTGTTCATCAGCAGTTGTTGAATCAGAAGTTTGGTGAACTTCTGATGGTTTAAAAGTTGATTTGATGACTGTATTAGGAGTCCATGATGGAGGACCATCATCATCAAACCCATGATCACCATAATAAGTGGTTAGTGATGAAGTAACAGTCTTTTCAGGTCCGAAATTAAAACTGTCAAGGTCAAAGAGTTAAGCAGGATGTGCCGGAATGAGTGCATGTTTTGACTCATTGAACTTGATATTCAGTGTTTCTTCAACAATATTGGTTCTGGAATTGAATACCTTGTAGGCTTTACTAGTATAAGAATAACCAAGATAGTAACCTGAACCAACTTTAGCAACAAACATTGAAATAGAGTCTTTGATGTTGAGGATGGAGCATTGACATCCAAAAGCCCAAAAAAGGATATAAGGGGCTTAATGCCATAAAGAATTTCATATGTAGTCTTGGATTGTCTTTTGGTGACAAGGACTCTATTTTGAACATAACAAGTTGTGTTGACTGCTTCAGCCCAAAAATAAAGAGGTAGGCCTGAATCAGCTAACATAGTTCTTGCTGCTTCAATTAATGTTCTATTATTCCTTTCTACCACACCATTTTGTTCAGGAGTTCTGGGAATGCTGAACTGTCTAACAATCCCTTTAGATAGGCAGAATTCATCTAAAGTTTTGTTCCTGAACTCTGTCCCATTGTCACTTCTTATGACTTTGACAGAGAGAGAGAGAGAGAGAGAGTATTGTTTCTCTACTTGTAGAATGAAGAATTTGATGATGTCAGCTGCCTCATCCTTGGAAAATAACAAGAAGACCTATGTGAATCTTGAGTAGTGATTAATGATGACCAAGCAGTACTTCTTCTTACCAAGGATCATGATTTTAACTGGCCCAAATAAGTCCATATCGAGTAGTTGAAGACATGCAGTTGTTTTTGATTCTTTAATAGACTTATAGAAGGACTTATGATGTTTTCCCTTAAGACAGGATACATAGTGTTTTTTACACTGGTATACCTTCAAGGGTAGACCTCTGACGAAGCCCATTATTCTGACTTTATTTATGGTTTTAAAGTTCACATGGCCATGTTTCCTATGCCAAAGGTCTGTCTCTGAAGTTGATGCCATAGAGAAGAAATTTACAGTTTTGTTTAGTACGTTCTCTTTTTCAATGTCCACTGCATAGACATTGCCACATCTTTTGGCAATCAGCAAAGTATGATCTTCAATGATCTTCTATATCAACTTCTGGCCTTCTGGTGATATGATCTTGCATGCTGTTCTGGTGAAAAAGGAAGAATATCCTTCATCACACATTTGTGATACACATAGCAAGTTGTACTCCAGGTTTTCAACCAGATTGACCTTGTCAAACCGCATTTTACCAGAGGATACATTGCCATATCCTAGCACATATGTCACACCCTCAAATTTCCACTGCGGGGTTTATACCGCGAGGCGCATGACAAACCAGGATCCCATAGCCATAAGTCACAGGAACGAACTCTAAATGCCCAAACCATTTAGTTCGTTTTCGAAAACCAAGTTTAGTTAAGCTGCGGAAGCGTAAACCAAATTTAAACCTTTTTAAAAACTATGCGCAAAACAATGCGCCCAAATTAAAACCATACGAAAGCATAATATATAATTTATGTGTATGCCCGAGAGCCCAAATGCAGTGAAGTGTACAATGCTTTTTACTGAATTTTATTTGGGATTCACTTGACAATACCTATTTTTGTTTTGTCTTAATTCCAAACACAAAAATGATGAAAATTCGTACAACACAGCTATGTCCAGAAAATTTCCTCAACAGGTCAGTTTAGTAGAAAAATTCTCAAAAATTGTGTATTCATCCAAACGGAATGAATCTACTTGGAAAAGCTCTATTTTTCCAATATTGACCTTCTGTAAAAATTTCATAACCTAACTCCTTGTAAATCTCAAGTTATGACCATTTAAAGTTAACCCAATTTACAAATCCGAAAATCTGATATGACCTCTAATCAATTAAAATTCCAAAAACGACTAAAACGATGTCCAAATCTGATGGTTTTGCCCATTATGAAAAGCTAAGACCCTTTACATTACAATCATGCAAACAAATCATCAAAACAATCAATTTACCAACCCATTACAGCCCCTACAAAACGTTCAACCGAATCTGCCAGAATCTTAAACTTGCATCCCAAGTAATCTACAAACCCTATTTTTTCATGAACATCCCTAATACATGTATAACACCTATAGTACTGATTAAACACCATATTAATCATAGCAAAACACATATGTTATCATGTGAAAACCCTAATCATGGCTACTAATAACAATCATCATCAAATCATCAAGAACATCCAATAACTCCTACACATACATACATGCGATTCTACATATATTATTTTTAGAGTTTTTAAGGTTTTTCAAGTATTATAATTCATCAAAAATCATAAGGATGTATACCTTGCAATGCTAAAACTCCCTAGAGCCTTGAGATTAAACCCGAACTAGCTTGATTAGGTAAAAGATTACTTGATTGCTTGAAAGCCAAGAGAGAAGGGGGGTGGGGGTTTCACACGGCACAAACAAGAAGAAGAAGTAGGGTTTTATCTTTTTCTTGCCTCCTAATTATAAGAGGGCCTTGGTTGTTCCCCAAGTAATTGGGTTTTAGGGCCCTTCTAGTCCATTAACTTGACCTTTTAATCATGTTATAGCCCAATACGGGACACAATAATATTAGTCACCCTAAATTGCATAGAAACCATTGTTTTCATTATTACATAATATATTAATCATGTTGCGCACGTAATTTACATAATCTACGTATTATCTTTCAGTTAGGCGATCATTCACAAAAACATGTAATTCACATAAGCACGTACTTCATGTTCACCATAATTCAATTGTACGTATTACTGCTATGTATGCCAGATAATTCACCAACGTTTGGGATACAGGACTCATGTGTGTGTTTAACAAGGCTTTTCCTACTTATAACATATGTTAGCATCTTCTAACACATGTTAACCTACTTAACTAACCCTAGTTAAGTATCTAGCCATGTATGAACATGTAAGTTTACTAGAGTTCAGTAAAAGTATTTAACCTGAAAATGCGGGGTGTCACATCATCCCCAAGTTGAAAAGAATTTCGTCCCGAAATTCAGCAAGTAAGCAATAAAGCCAGCTATAAAAATGTGTGCTTGGTTCCCGGATGTCACATCATCCCCAAGTTGAAAGGAATTTCGCCCCGAAATTCACTTTGAAAGAGCTGCTTTATGTTCCGCGTTTGATCTATGTACGATTTCAGGTTCAGTAAAGAGGTGTGGGTATTTGAGCCGCATCTGATCTCTGCGCTCCCACGTGTATTCCGGTCCTAGACGGGAATTCCACCGTACTTTAACAATAGGTATAGTGCTTTGTCTGAGTTTCTTGACGCTCAGCTCAAGAATCTCCACTGGTTCTTCCACGAACCATAGCTGATCGTCCACCTGGATCTCCTCCAGTGGCACTACCAGTGTCGTATCGGATAAGCATTTCTTCAAGTTTGAGACGTGGAATACATTATGCACTCCACTGAGTTCATCTGGTAAATTCAGCTGGTAAACTACCGGACCAATCCTTTTAACAATCTCGAAAGGTCCAACGTATCGGGGATTTAACTTCCCTCGTTTCCCAAAGCGTATCACTCCTTTCCAAGGTGACACCTTTAACAAAACCTTGTCCCCAATCTGGAACTCCAAAGGTTTTCTACGTTTGGCAGCATAACTTTTCTGTCGATCCCGAGCAGCAGCCATCCGATTTCTAATTTGCACTATCTTCTCAGAAGTTTCGTGCACTAGTTCGGGACCTGTTAGTTAGCTATCCCCAACCTCAGTCCAACAGATAGGAGACCTACACTTGCGCCCGTAAAGTGCCTCAAAAGGCGCACACTGTATCGAAGTGTGGTAACTGTTGTTGTAAGAGAATTCGATTAAGGGCAAGTGCTTATCCCAGTTATTACCAAAGTCAACTACGCACGCTCGTAGCAGATCCTCTAATGTTTGGATGGTATGTTCACTTTGTCCATCCGTCTGTGGGTGATAGGCTGTGCTCATATCAAGACGAGTTCCTAGAGCATCTTGGAGAGTAGTCCAAAAACGAGAAGTGAATCGTCCATCGCGATCAGATATAATGGAAGTATGCACCCCATGCCTAGAGACTATCTCCTTGATGTATAGGTTTGCTAGCTTCTCTAACGAATCCGTTTCTTTTTTTGCCAGGAAGTGGGCCGATTTCGTTAAATGGTCCACGATAACCCAAATCATGTTATGGCCCGTTGGCGTTCTAGGAAGCTTTGTAATGAAGTCCACGGAAATTCCATCCCATTTCCACATCGGAATCTCTGGTTATTGGAGTAGGCCTGAAGGTTTTTGATATTCAATCTTAACCTTCGCACAAGTCAAGCACTTACTAACATAGGTGGCTATCTCGGCTTTCATGTTTGGCCACCAGTATAGAGTCTTAAGATCTTGGTACATCTTGTCCGAACCAGGATGTACCGAATAGCGAGAGGTATGTGCTTCATCGAGCACCAGTTGTCTGAGATCCCCAAATCGTGGTATCCAGACTCGATCCATGAAGTACTGCAGACAATCTGTTCTCAGTTCCAAGTGCTTATCAGCACCATGTAGGGTCTCAAGCCCGATGTTTTCTTCCTTCAATGCCTCACCCTGTGCTTCACGCATCTTATTAGGAAGATTAGAATGAATGGTGAGTTGTAAGGCTCGCACTCTTTTGGGTTTCGTTTCCTTTCGACTGAGGGCATCAGCTACTACGTTAGCTTTCCCTGGATGATACTTGATGGCACAGTCATAATCGTTCAAAAGTTCAACCCAGCGACGTTGTCGTATGTTCAGCACTTTCTGATCGAATATATGCTGAAGGCTCTTGTGATCAATGAAAATTGTGCACTTTGTTCCATAGAGGTAGTGCCTCCAGATTTTGAGAGCGAAAACCACCGCTCCCAGTTTCAAATCATGAGTGGGGTAATTCTTCTCATGGATCTTCAGTTGCCGCGATGCATATGCAATTACCTTATCACGTTGCATCAGTACGCACCCTAAACCTTGGATAGACGCATCACAATATACTACAAAGTCCTCTGTACCCTCAGGCAACGATAATATCGGTGCGCTGCAAAGTTTGGACTTTAGTAGCTGAAAGGCGGATTCTTGGGCATCTCCCCACTTATACGTAATACCTTTCTGCGTTAGGGCGGTGAGAGGTTGAGCGATCTTAGAAAATCCCTCAATAAATCTGCGATAATAACCAGCGAGACCAAGAAATTGGCGCACTTCAGTAGGGGTCCTAGGAGCCTCCCACTTTTGATAGCGTCAATCTTGGCTGGGTCCACATGTATTCCTGCCTCGTTGACCACATGCCCAAGGAATTGGACTTCTCGAATCCAGAAGTCACATTTGGTAAACTTTGCATAGAGCTGCTCATTCCTCAGTAGTTCCAAGATTAGCCGCAGGTGCTGCTCGTGCTCCTCCCTGCTCTTGGAGTAAATCAATATGTCATCTATGAACACTATGACGAATTTGTCCAAGTAGGGCTTGCACACACGGTTCATTAGATCCATGAACACAGCCGGTGCATTAGTTAGCCCACATGGCATTACCAAAAACTCATAATGTCCATAACGAGTTCGAAACGCCGTCTTTGCCACATCCTCTTCTCGGATTCTCAGTAGATGGTATCCTGACCTCAAGTCAATCTTAGAGTAGAAGCTCGACCCTTGCAGTTGGTCAAACAAGTCATCAATACGAGGCAAAAGGGTAAGGATTCTTAATCGTCACATTGTTCAACTCCCGATAATCTATGCACATGCGAAAGCTCCCGTCTTTCTTCTTAACAAACAGAACTGGAGCTCCCCATGGCGAAGAACTAGTTCTAATGAAACCCCTATCCAATAGCTCTTGGAGTTGGGTAGATAGTTCTTGAAGTTCACCTGGTGCTAAACGGTATGGTGCGTGTGCAACTGGCGCTGCTCCAGGTGCAAGGTCAATCTGGAACTCCACTTGACGAACGGTGGAAGTCCAGGTAATTCCTCTGGGAAGACATCTGGGAAGTCTCGGACCACTGGGATGTCCTCAATCTTGGTTTCAGTTCTAGCTCGAGTACCTGATATGTTAGCCAAAATGGCTGGACAGCCCTTACGAATACACTTCTGGGCCTTCAGATAGGAGATGATGCCTACCATGGCACCACCACGATCACCCTGTATAGATAAAAGTTCTCCACTTGGGAGGGGGAATACGAACAATCTTCTCCTGACAGAGAATTTCAGCGTGTTTCTTGGGCAACCAGTCCATGCCAACCACGAGAAGATTGTTGATGGCAAACGATTGCCCATCCAACTCGAGCTTACAGTCACGATGAATATGGGTTACCTCAACAGGCTTTCCATCAGCCAGTTCAATAGAGTATGGAGTATCTCGAGGAGTAGGAACCATCCCTAATTGTTTACTAAGTTTTGATGAAACAAAACTATAGTCCGCACCAGTATCATATAAGATAGAAGCAAGACTGTCGTTCAAGGAGCACGTACCCATCACGACATTGTTATCAGTCCTAGCTTTCCCCAGGCCATTCACAAATGCTTTTCCCCGAGCCCCGTTGTTGTTGCTACCGTTACAGTTGTTGTTGTTGCAGGACTTATGCCTCACACTATCCCACGTTCTCTTGCTATCACCAATAGTAGAAAATGAAGCACCATGCTTCAGAAAAGTACCATGATCGGCAATCTCATCTGTGAGTTTGCGAGTCAAGTGAAAGATTTGTAGGTGAGCTGCAGTGGCCAAGCCACGAATCTGAGGGGCCCACCCTTTCGGTATAAAGTTCGATCCATTTGTAAGGTAGGTTAAATAGATTTGAGCCTATAGTGGCTATCTCCTATAGCCTGGTAGTGTAGGCGTCGATCTCAGACCCATCCGTCTTTATATAACAAAATTTCTGGATTTCACCACAGGGTGTTACATTCTCCTTCCAGGTATCTGTAACTCATCGAGTGTGCATGTAGCGTACATTACTCCATCCTGCCTGGGACAAATGCACATGGCAAAGACTTATACTATCGAAGCAATCAGACGGTCTCCTTCAGTTCCGTTGGAGTTATCGAGGTTTACAACCAATAAAAGGCTTGAAAATACGATGTGCGTTCAAGGTATAAGAAAGTTCAAATGTGGAAGTCAGGGGAAAAGAATGATTTAGCAAAATAGATCTTTACTAGCTTGGAAAGATGCGAGGGCCTCAACCACCCTATCGTTGATCATAAGAACTCAGTCTTATCTAAGTTAGCAAAGGGAAATGAAAGAAAAGATAGGTAAGAAAAGGTAAGAGCCAATCGTCGCCATGCTCTGTCTAGATAGTAGAGCCTTCATCCTCACTTCCATGTGCTCGTCCTGCTCAGGTTCCCCTTCCATCTCTTATCCTTCCTCTTTTGCGATGTCAGTGTTATATGGTTCTCATCACGTACAATCTCCTTCTCTAGTCCTATGTGAACTAGTTTAGTGGTAAGCTGTACCACTCGTTCCTCCAATCGTGGCTATCAGCCATTAGTAGGTTTCATCCTCCCTTGTGATGTTGCATTACATCGCAGGCTTTACGTAACTCCCCAAGAGTGTGCGTAACAAGTCCCGATCTAATGTGTTCCCATGAATCTACCGTATACTTATGAGAAAAACAAGGATATGCGGTCATACGTTCGCCCGCTCATACTAGGCGTAAGGTACTAAGGTAAGAAATAAGTTCTACTTGTGTATTCCAGTCCCGTCTATGTTACGAATGGAAGTAAGAAGGATCAAGTAACAAGGAACAAAAACTAATTGTCTCCTTGCTAGGTGACAAAAGATAAGTCTCAGCATTCGAATTCCTTCATAGTTGATTTAATGGGCTCCCTCCCTTGTACTTTTGTCGTTTCCTCATCCATGAGGTTTGTTAGAAAACTACTCCCAGTAGTGCGTCACCTGGTGTAACCCTGGGTTCCCACCATTGACGTGTTTAGAATTAGGTCTAGAACTAGGAGATAACATACCTCCTGAAATCATATGTTGTAGGTATGAGTACCTAAAAGCTAGTTGTGCACTTAAGTTGTGAGTGTACTTATGCTATAATGGTTATAGACTAGACTCAACATGCAGTCCTAGTTCACTATAACCAATGGCTCTGATACCAATCTGTCACACCCTCAAATTTCCACTGCGGGGTTTATACCGCGAGGCGCATGACAAACCAGGATCCCATAGCCATAAGTCACAGGAACGAACTCTAAATGCCCAACCCATTTAGTTCGTTTTCGAAAACCAAGTTTAGTTAAGCTGCGGAAGCGTAAACCAAATTTAAACCTTTTTAAAAACTATGCGCAAAACAATGCGCCCAAATTAAAACCATACGAAAGCATAATATATAATTTATGTGTATGCTCGAGAGCCCAAATGCAGTGAAGTGTACAGTGCTTTCTAATCCTAGCACCGGAAGCTAACTACCTGCAAAAGCATGTAAATCGTGTGTCAACATAAAGCTGGTGAGTTCACAAGGTAAAGTAATTTAATATGCAAATGCGCTGGTTTCCAAAACCACGTAAGTAAGTAAGTTGTGTTGGTGCCCCGCACCGTGTAACCACTAGTTCATCGCATGTCAAGGGTAGCTAACCCATTCATGATAACTAACCGAATATACCGAACTGCTATGTACGTGTAGCCACATAAGTGTGTCGCATGCCTGACATCATTGTCTATCCACAATGATAAAGTTTCGTTAAGTTATAGTTCACCCCCGCGCTCCCCGAGCCGGTGTGAGGTTTGTAAGACCTAATAGCGCTATCAACTAATAACCCGCTTGCCAACCCTGGCAACTCATTCGGTACGTGAGGACTTACAGATGATAGAAATGGTTTAGTTTATCAAGGACACAATTGCGAACTAGCAAAGTAACCGACCCCCATAAGGATCCATGGCATCCCAACCCGGGATGTGTAAGTAGTCCCAAACCGGACTAGAAAATGTTAAGTAAAGTGTCTCATACCTGAGACGTATGCTTTTGAGAAAAAGAGTAGTGAAACTCACCTTAGCTTGCACGTAAATGATCCAAATCCCTCAAACAGTAACGAGCTACCGACTCCCTATTACAAGTGTCACTAGGTGAGTATATGTGCATAACCAACACACCATATAACTCGTTTATCCGAGACCTTTAAATGTTCAAAACCGTGTAGTGACACCTAATGACTCTACATGCTCAAATATGTCCTACGTACCCCGTTGGTGATCATAGTGATTATTATCAGTTTAATACATCAATTACATCTCATACAACTTTTCACACAAGTACATGTCAATTACATACCACATAAAACTCCAAATAGTCACATAAAGAAATCATCAAAACAATCAATTTACCAACCCATTACAGCCCCTACAAAACGTTCAACCGAATGTGCCAGAATCTTAAACTTGCATCCCAAGTAATCTACAAACCCTAATTTTTCATGAACATCCCTAATACATGTATAAAACCTATAGTACTGATTAAACACCATATTAATCATAGCAAAACACATATGTTATCATGTGAAAACCCTAATCATGGCTACTAATAACAATCATCATCAAATCATCAAGAACATCCAATAACTCCTACACATACATACATGCGATTCTACATATATTATTTTTAGAGTTTTTAAGGTTTTTCAAGTATTATAATTCATCAAAAATCATAAGGATGTATACCTTGCAATGCTAAAACTCCCTAGAGCCTTGAGATTAAACCCGAACTAGCTTGATTAGGTGAAAGATTACTTGATTGCTTGAAAGCCAAGAGAGAAGGGGGTGGGGGTTTCGCATGGCACAAACAAGAAGAAGAAGTAGGGTTTTATCTTTTTCTTGCCTCCTAATTATAAGAGGGCCTTGCTTGTTCCCCAAGTAATTGGGTTTTAGGGCCCTTCTAGTCCATTAACTTGACCTTTTAATCATGTTATAGCCCAATACCGGACCCAATAATATTAGTCACCCTAAATTGCATAGAAACCATTGTTTTAATTATTACATAATATATTAATCATGTTGCGCACGTAATTTACATAATCTACGTATTATCTTTCAGTTAGGCGATCATTCACAAAAACATGTAATTCACATAAGCACGTACTTCATGTTCACCATAATTCAATTGTACGTATTACTGCTATGTATGCCACATAATTCACCAACGTTTGGGATACAGGACTCATGTGTGTGTTTAACAAGGATTTTCCTACTTATAACATATGTTAGCATCTTCTAACACATGTTAACCTACTTAACTAACCCTAGTTAAGTATCTAGCCATGTATGAACATGTAAGTTTACTAGAGTTCAGTAAAAGTATTTAACCTGAAAATGCGGGGTGTCACAACATATCCATTGGCATTGTTCCCAAAGGACGCATATCCTTCTCTTTGACTTATGAAATTGTTGACCAGTTACCTGCATCCTGTCATGTGCATTGAGCCTCCACTATCAACATACCAAATGCTAATCAGACTCTGGAGACCCTCTGCACAGAGAGTAGACTAGTTAGTTTTAGGAACCCAGGCCATTTTGGCTTTGTGTTTACTCTTGAGAACATGAATAATAGCAGTTTGTTGTGGACAAATTTTAGAAATCCATGTCTTTTTGGCAATGGATTTATTTTTAAGAACAATGGTAGGACCTTGTTAAGGTTCACCGTCAAGTTTGGTCATCAGAAGTTCAACCATATTTATTAAATCTTTTACCTCAATAGTTTGTGAAACTACTGAAGGCTTTGGTCTAACTTCTGTAAAAGAATTTTGAGAGGAAGACTGTGGTTGAGATTTAGTCTTTCTCTGAGAAAAGGTGTTACTTGGTTGGTGTTTGACGGGATAGAAAGTGTTTTCAAAATATTTTTTGATTTGTTTTCCCTCAATCAGTTGTAAAATCTTCTTGTTGTACTGATATCCTTTTCTATATCTAGAAAATTTTGTTTTGTGGTAAAACATATCACAAATTTCACAGGGTTTTGCATTGCCTTTCAAATTTTCAGCAGTTTTGGAAGGCAAAGTACTGACAGTTGTTAAATATTGAATTCGCTCATAAGCAGTTTTCACGGTCTCAACTCCTGATGTAGATGAAACTACTGATGATTTAATGTCAGTTGTTTCTACTTCTGCGGGACTTTCTTTTTCATTTTTAAGAAAGTTCTGATGAAAAGATGTGCAATCTTTCATATCAGAAGTTTGAAATATTTTACTTCCGTCATCAGTAGTTTTGGGAGTAAAATCAGTTGGTGAATATGTGTGATTGTACCCTATGCCAAACATAATATTTGATACAGTTTGTTTGTTAAGCAACATTTGGTAACATCTACATGACTCCACCCAATTTTCACATTCAACCTTGGTGTCAACAAGCTCTTTTCTAACATTTCCTAGGTTTTCTATCTTGCTTTTTATCTGTGCTTGTGTTTCAATAGCATTATTTGTCAATTTAGAAATTTCTTTTGTTTTAGAAGCAAGTTTCCTTTGTAAATCACATTTCATTTGAGTGTATTTTCTTTCAGAGTCATTGGCCTTGCCCTATATATGCACATTGGTCTATCTTGTTAAAGCAAATGATTCTTTGCATGATTTTGAGAAAAGTTTTAAAAGAGATTCTTTTGATGCCTATGATAAGGCATCATTAGAGGAGCATCCCTCAAAAGCCATTGGGGAAAAGTTCTTTCTGCCATTATCAGGTTCACCTCAATTGATATTTTGTTATCTGCATCAGGATTGCATTCTATTGTGTCAAAAGGAAGACTACTCTAGTCAACATACCCATTTGTGAAAAGACTTTGTTGAGTGGGTTATTCAGCTTGTGGAGGTTGTTGAGCAGCAGGAATGGAAGGCATCTGCTATTGGCTCTGCTGTTATTGAGCAGGCATCTGTACATATTGTATTTGTGGCACATATTGAATTTGTGGAGCTTGTTCCTGTTCAAAATGTGCATTTCCCTGTGTTCCAAAATTCCTATTGTAACTAGGGTTTGATTGGTTTCTAGACTGTGATTGGTTAAAACTAGAGCTTCTACACTCTCTAGCAAAGTGTCCCAACTTCTGACACTTATGACATCTCAGTTTTGATTTGTCAAAACCAACTTTTGCTGAACTGCTCAGTTCTGGAAATTTCCTTCATGACCTTTTATAAAATTTGTTAGTTTTAATACTTAACATGGCCAGTTGGTGCAGTATGTCCATTTCCTCTAAGTCATCACTACTGTAAATTTTTTAAATCATTCATTGATATAACACATGTTATCAGTAGTGTTTTGGTCAAAAATTACTTAGTAGAAATAATTTTGTATTCCAAATTAGTAAATGTGAGCTAACGTGCTAAATGTGAGAAAAATGTTAAATACTTAGTGTTATTTTCAAGATGGCAGTTTGTAGTAATAAAGAAACAATAATATGACAACTACGCTCAGGATGGAAAATGTATATTTCAGGATGGACAGTTATATCCTGAGGATGTAACTGTCTGACACAAGACTATTGTAACTGAATGTAAATGAAAAAGACTTAAAGTTTATTCGTAGGATTAAAATATTTTCAGTATCTTGACTCTGAATGTAAATGAAAAAGATATTTTGTTAGTCTATCCTCAGGATGCACATAAGTCAGAACAGTGTTACATCCTGAAGTCTGCTTGATCCTTCAGTATCTTGAGGATGTCACATAGAACATTTGAGGTAAATTCATCCTGAGGATTTCACCACCAATAATTGTCCCCAAAAAATATGTTACCGTTTATCATCTTACACGATTAATATATTTTTTAATCGAAAATCTTATCTGATGACTCTGATGCGACGTCTTGTCAGGATAACAACGACTATTTTCTTGGCTATAATTATGTGATGACCATTACAAAACATCATCTTCTGCCATCTATATCTATAACAAGACCATGCCTGAGGTTTGGAGGATCTTGATGGTCTGTAACAAGATCATTGAGAACCATGGCATCCATCTTCATATAGGGGACCTGTCTCATGTATATAAGTTGAAAACACACGGCTGAAACCGTTAAAGAACCTCATTTCCTGTTTAATGTTATTAAATCTGAAAGATCCTGAAAGTCATAGTTTTTCTTTGTGAAGAGGGATTCAATTTCTTATGGGGATGATATCCTTTTGTCTTGGTTAAAGAGTGGTAAAACTTTTTTTTTCTTAAATCATAAAGTTTATTCGTAGGATTAAAATATTTTCGTAGTTATATCCTGAGGATATCACTAACATTCTGAAATTTTTTTATGTGACAGGTACTCCATTTGCTAAACTTGCTCCTCCTTTGTCTGATTCTTTCATCAGATACAAAGTTGTTATAAAATTACATGAGAAACCTAGAACTTTGGAAGCAAAAGAGAGCTATACCACTAGCCAAGCCACATAAATGTCTGGTAAGTATTACCTGTTACATCCTAAGGATGTTCATATCTTGTTATGTGTACCTATTTAAACTTGTATTTCTTTACTCTTTTCAACAAAGAAATATGCCTTCTTTGATCTTGATGACACTGACAGTCAGGATGCCAAGGCAGCCAAGGTCACTTCTCCATCCAACTCTTGGATGACAAGTCCTCCTCCATCTGTTCCCAAGCCTAAGGCTCATGCTTCTTCCAAGAAATGTAAAAATGCTAGTACGTCTGCCTCAGCCCTAAGATAAAACTCCCTTTGAAGGCCTCAGTTTTGATGAAGTCTTGGGCCAGATTTCCAAGTTTACTCTCCAGATATGATACTATTCTGAAGATGACATAACATATTTATTCAAATATTAAAGATAAAATATTTACCTGTTTTCTCTTTTTGCAGGGACATGAATATCTGTTGAAGTCCCTGGATAAGGTAGCCAAAGAGATGAGTGACACCAAAGCCAAGCTGGAAGACGCGAAAAAGAATGCTTAAGATAAGAGCAAACATCTTGAAAAAGAATGCTTAAGATAAGAGCAAACATCTTGAGAAGGAACTTGGCAAGGTGAATTATGAGCTTAAACTAGTGAAGATTGAGCAGGCTAAGTCATTGCAAGGGCATGAGAAGGAGATGGAAGAGTACATGCAAGGGCTCGTGATATCTGCCACAGTTTCTGTTCTCCAGTCCAGAGTATGGATGGCCCTGCAGGCTGAGGATCCCAACTTCAAACAAGAGGACTGGGATGTTGAAGCCTGACTAGAGAAGATTAGGAGCATGGGTGGAAAAGAGGTGGTTTATGAGCCTATCCCTGATGCTGATCCTAATGATGCACCCAAGGAGCCTGAGGATGCTGTGGTGAAGGAAGCTGAGGTGGCCAAGGAGTTCCAGGTGGAGGCATAAGTGGGAGATGAAGGATATAATGACTAGGCCTGAGCCCACTTTTTAGAATATTTTATGGTTGTTTTTGTGGTAGTGACGTGGTTGAACAATTTCAAACAATTTACTTTTTTTGTATGTATGAACAATTAAGGGTTTAGGGTGGAGGGATCTTGGTTTTCAAGACGAAGCCCCAAATCTTTATCAGACGTGGACCATAGATGTGGACCCCTGGTGGATGGGCCATGGTTTAGGATGAAGCCAGGGGTTGACATCAATTTTGACTTTTATAAATAAAATGATAATCGGTTTTGACGCCACATCCTTGTGTTCTATTCTTCATTCTTTTGTTATCCTGAAATATTATCAAGTAATAAGCATAAATGAATGAGATAAGTTATAAACTTATACCTTCATCCTAATTCAACAACTGGTCTTCAAAATATTGTGATAAGTATACTGAATAGAGTCTCAACAATAGTAACATCCTAAGGATGTCTCTAGTTCCTGTTATATCCTTAGGATGTTTCATCATCCTTAGAATATCTTCTAAGTTCTTTCTCCGTTTCATTCTTAGGATACTTCCCAAGCATGTTTCAACCTTTGAATATTTTCCAATGTTTGTCCTTTGTCATCCTTAGGATAGTCTTCATCATCCTGAGGATGTCCCAGTGTTTTATCTGTTGCATCTTCAAGATAAACTTAAAGATCTCTTTTTCTTTTCAAGAAAGGATAAAAAACTGTTTATAATAACCTATAGAAAGGTAAACATAGTTATCATATTGGCGACAAGGCCTTATATAAACTGGGGTCAAGCATATACTATGTATAATATTAAGGATGACTAGCGACAAGGCCAAATGTAACATCTTGAGGATAGCTGGAGACAAGGGCACTTGCGACTAGGCCAAGTACGAGAAAGAGACATTGAAAAATACCTAAACCTTAGGGATTCAATGTATACTCCAAAAATGATGAGATTGTCAGCCACTTTTACATGAACTAGTCCCACCATCCTGAAGGTATACACGAATAACGTGCGCTCCAGGCAGGGTTGCTAACCTAATGTGAAAGGTGAAAACCTTTAAACCTTAGGAAAGTATCAGACACCTTAACATAGGAGAGGGTGGCCAACCCTCTAGTCTTCAAAGTTGCATCTTCAAGATAGACCTAGAAAAATCTTAGGATGGACTATATACTACACCATATTTAGTTGTGAGATCATTTAAGAAAATGAAATGTAAATAAGGATAAAAAGTTTTCATACCTTATATGTGCTAATACTTAAGATGGATTGCATTCCAACACCTTGGTAGAATTTCACCTTCCAAAGTTGAGAGCCAATATGCTCCTTTGCCAGCCTCGGAATCGATAAAGTATGGTCCTTCCCATTTAGGAGCTAACTTACCATCGCTTGGCTTGGTAGTGTTTTGGAAGGATTTCCTTAGAACCAAATCTCCCACTAGGAATCTTCTTATTCCTATATTCTTGTTGTATGCTTTGGCAATCCTTTGTTGTTGTACTTGTTTCTCAACTTCACTTATGATGTCACTACTGAAATTAGCAAAAAAATCAGCTAGAGCCTGTGATTTGATTGCATTTCTAGGTTCATATGCCAAGTCAAAAGCACTTAATTTCACTAACCATTTTTCCATTCTTCCTGACATTTCTGGTTTTCTAAGAACATTTTTAATAGGGTAATTAGTTTGAACATGTATCCTATGTGTTTCAAAATAATGCCTTAACTTTGTAGATGTCATAACCAAAGTTAAAATTAGTTTTTCAAGATGTGAATACCTGGTTTCAGCATCCAATAAAGTTTTACTTACTTAATAGACAGGATGTTGTTGGCCTTCAAAGTCTTTTACCAAGACTGCACTTATTGCATTTCAAGAAACTGCAAGGTATAACTTGAGAGGTTCACCATCCTCAGGTTTCATCAGGAGTAGAGCTGCTGCAAGATATTCCTTGAACTTCTTCAATGCATCCTCATGCTTTTGTCCCTAGTCAAATTTATTGTTCTTTTTTAGGATGTCATAGAACTCCTTGTATTTTTCTGAGGACTTTGAGATGAATTTGTTCAGAGTTGCTATCCTGCCAGTCAATCTTTGTACATCCTTGATATTTGTTGGAGATTTGATATTAAGGATGGCTTTAATTTGTTCTGGACTGGCTACCATGCCTCTCTTGGTTACTAAGTATCCAAGAAATTTGCCAGCACCAATCCAAAATTTCACTTTGCAGGATTCAACTTCATATTATAAGCATTCAGGATGTCAAAGGCTTCTTTGAGATCCTCAAGATGGTTTTCATCTTTCTTAGACTTCACTATCATATCATCGATGAAAACTTCCATTGTGTCCCCAATTTTTCTTTGAACATCATGTTGACCAACCTTTGGTATGTTGTACCTACATTCTTTAGTCCAAAAGGCATAGTAATATAACAATAAATACCAGATGGGGACATGAATGCAGTGTCCTCTTGGTCGTCCGTTCCATCTGGATTTGCTGAAATCCTGAGGATGCGTCCATGAAAGTTAACATATTATGGCCAGTTGTGGCATCCACCATTGAGTCGATGTGTGGAAGTGAAAATGGATCTTTAGGACAAGCCTTATTGAGATCCGTGTAATCAACACATACTCTCCATTTTCCAATCTTCTTTTGTAATACGACTACGTTGGCTAGCCATCTTGGGAATTTGACCTCCCTTATCAACTTGAATTTCCACAATCAATCCACTTCTTCTTGTATGATGACATTTCTTTTAGGTGTAAATTTTCTTCGTTTTTGTTGGATGGGCTTGAAGCTTTATTCGATTCCAAGCTTATGAATAATGATGTCCTTGTTGATACCAGTTCAACATCATTAGGGGTGTTCTTACCAATCTGCATAGTGATATCCTTGTTTTTCTCATCAAGGTAGACTACCATTACATCCTGGTCAAGATGTGCTTTTACATCCTAAGGATAACACTGTGCATCCTGCTGTAATTACTATGCTTGTCTTGAAGAAGCCTTCATCGATGTTGTGTAGCAATCCTTGGCTTCCTGTTGGTCACTATATTGACTTTGATGACTCCCCATGGAGTTGGTAGCTTTACACATTGGTGTGATATGTTGATGGAATTGCTTTCATGTCATGTATCCAAGGTCTTCCCAGGATAACATTGTAACAAGATAAAGAGTCTATCACACAAAATCTTTGGATAGAATTTACCCCCTCGAGTTGTATTATGTTGACTGAACTCCCTTCATCTATCAATATCCTGTGAACAAAATGGTTAGCCATATATAATATAATCACCAAACCATCATGGTGAGGATCTAAGACACTTTATCGATCATCTTCTTCGGAGCTGATCACTTTTGCATTCGTCAGGATGGTAGTCTTTTTAGGTCTTTCTCCTTTTTCGGAATTCACTTCCCTTGCATGTCTTTTGGCTACTGAATAGGATGTACCACAAATGTCTGAACAACCTAATATAAAATTAATGATGCCAGCATCATTGGGTGGAGATGCTACCCTTTCTGGGATGCCAGTGCTATCCTGAATCTTTGGCTTCTTTTTGCGTAGCAGATTATTAAGATGGCCCTTACTTAGAAGATATGCTATTTCCTTTCTCAAGGAAATGTAATCCTCAGTAATGTGACCAAAATCTTCATGGAAAGCACACCATTTGGATTTGTCTTTCCATCCTGACTTGTTATCTTTCCTTGGCCATCTTGCTTTATCTCCCAGATCCTTCATAGCATACATTAATCCTGTTACATCTACAGAAAAACAATAATCTGAAAGTTTAGGACAATCCTCTTCATCGTCATCCTCAACCACATTGACCTTTTTGTTATCAGGTCTAGCATATGGTTTATGCTTGTAAGGTTCATATGTGGGAGTGGATTTTCGATTAGGATTGTTATATCTTGAGGATGCTTCTATCCTCTCCTGTATCTTCTTGGTATCCTCAAGACAGAGGAATGTTAATGCTCTATTTCGAACTTCATCAAGATTCCTACAAGGGTTCATCACCAATTCTTAATAGAAAGGTGAATCCTTTTGTAGTCCAATCTTGAAGGCTTGCACTGCTGTTGTGACATCTAGGTTTGGGATGTCAAGTTCTTCCTTCCCAAACCTTGTGATAAACTCCCTTAATGATTCTCCCTGTGGCTGTGTTACCCTATACAAATAACTTGTCAAACGTTCAAATATTCGACTACAAGAAAATTGATTGTTAAACATGTTAATTAAATGAGCAAAAGAAGTAATAGAATAGGGAGGACCACTTAGCAACCATTTTAAGGTTGTACCAGTGAAGGTAAAACCAAATCCTTTACACAGGCATGCTTCCTTGAGGTTTTCTAGAATACGATTTATTTCCATCCTTTCCCTGTATTGTGCTACATGCTCTTTTGGATCGATAGATCCATCATAAAGCTTCATGCTTGGAGTCTGGAATCTCTTTGGTATCTCTGCATCACATATTGGAGGTACAAAACAGGACACCCTGTGACATGATGAGAATACTTTAGGGATGAGCTTCATTATCCCTGGTACACTAGACACCATATCCTTGATCTTTTGAAGCTCTATTGCCAATTGTGGACTTTTACATGTATCCTGCAAAGAAGCAATATCGTTAGTAGTAAAAGTACTTGAACTTAAATTGTTACCATTGTTGTACCCTCGAGATGGTTCTGTTGCATATCATCGGGATGGCTCAGTTGCATATCCTCAAGATGGCTCAGCAGTATATCCTGGATCTCTAGTTGTTGTTTTCCTGGGTGCTGTAGTAGTCTTAGGAGCAAAGAATCTAGTGCTCATGGGGATGAAATCTCCTTGATGAATGCCCCCAGAGATGCTAGAATTAAAATCCAACACTCTAGTTTGTAGTGGTGTACCTATGTCTTCAACTGGTATCTTTGAGGATGTTTTGAGATATTTTATTTCTCTCATCAGCATCTAGTTGGTGTCCTGCTGTTGCTTTATTTGATCCTTTTCCATTGCAAACTTCTAGAGGATCTCATCATTTGATAGAAAACAGGAGGAGTGGATCCAGATGTTGCCATCCAAGATCTAGCAGTATTTGAAGAAACAATTCTGATAACTTTTCCAGAACTTTTAGGATGGGTAGGGGGAGGTAGTAGTGTCACATTTTTTACAGAGGTTGTGGATAGTGTGAAAGAAAACACGGATTTTGGGTTTGAGGCCATAGTTATCAAGATTTTTGATATGAATTGAGTGAGAAAGAACTTTTACAAAGTTTTTGGTAAAAATAGCACCACTTGCCCCACGGTGGGCGCCAAATTGTTTTGGTAAAAAATTACTTAGTAGAAATAATTTTGTATTCCAAATTAGTAAATGTGAGGTAGAATGCTAAATGTGAGAAAAATGTTAAATACTTAGTGTTATTTTCAAGATGGCAGTTTGTAGTAATAAAGAAACAATAATATGACAACTATGCTCAGGATGGCAAAGGTATATTTCAGGATGGACAGTTATATCCTGAGGATGTAACTGTCTGACACAAGACTAATGTAATTGAATGTAAATGAAAGAAAGCAAGCAAACAACACTCGATGTACGAGGAAAGCCTTTGATCACCTGTTGATTGCCGACACAAAACCTCGGGGGGAGTCTAAGCCCCTACCTTATTTGTTAATATAAAAAAATGGTAAAAAGTGTTATAACTTTGGAAATATGATGAACAAACTAAGTTTACAATGATTGTGTAATGTTGTGTGTGAGTAGAGAGAGTATCAGGTGTTAGCTAGCTAGTATCAAGTACTTGATATTGTGTCAGTGTCCTATTTCATTCATCATGCCCCTATTTATAATTACACGAAAAGTAAATGAGAGATCCCATGATATTCGCCGTCTTCAATGAGCGTGTAGACTATTTAAGGTGACCATTTAAGTCAGTTTCAACAAATATGGATGTTAGGATAACAATTTCCTTGTTTCTCACCGATTATTAATGATCGTCGATTGCATCCTCCGCTTCTTTGACTTAGTGAGACAATATACTCGTTGGAGAGGAGTTACATGTCTTTATCATTGATTGATTATATGTTAGGACAAAAAGGATTGAGGAAACCACTTTTGAAAACCTTAGTCTAATTCACTTCTACAAATATTCGAAGTATTGAACTACTGAAGAAAGAAGACTAAAGTATAGAAGAAGGATTCAACAAGTACTGAAGAAGAAGTATCAGAAGTTCTGAAGACTAACCAGACAAGTTCACTGAAGAACTACTGAAGACAAACTACTCATCAGTAGTTTGTCATTCATCAGCACTTGTAAAAGAATCTTTCCACCGCCTTATGTTTCAGTAGTTTATTAGTTTAGTATTACTTTATCTTTTTTGTGCAAGTTCCAAGAATGGAACTTGTTGCTACTTGTTACAAACTTGATTTTTGGCAAGGTTCATGTATATGTAATGTCTATAAATAGATGGGTTCATCCCACTGTTTTAGACATTGATTTTTATTGAAATAGAAATCCTTCAAAGCTTATTATTGTTATTTCCATTTCATTTATTGAGAATCTGTTTGAGTATTTATTATCATTCACATTCAATACTTAGATTCTCATTAAACTTGTCTTTAGTTTTTAAACATCCAGGGGGAGTAATAACTCCTGTTGATAGTGTAACTTTACTTACTCATTCCGCTGTGCAAATTTGATTGAACTTGCTAAACACATAAGTGTTCTCTAGCAAGCAATACATCAAGAGCGTTACTGATCCAACAATTGGTATCAGAGCAATGGTTTATCTGATCACATATCAATGTAACACATTGAGAATCAGACACAGGCTCTCATTGTTATTCAATAAAGGATTAGAAGTTCACTTTTATCAACATCCATCACTTTAAGAGATATTTGAGAAATCAATACTCTTTAAAATGGATCCTCATAATACTGGTTCTGCCAATATATCTGCTATGCTAGTTAGAAATGAATACAATATCTGGTAAAGGAGAATGGCACATACATTATCACAGACCAACACTGGTTGCTGGAAATCTGTGATATATGGTCCTCACAAACCAGTAAATATTAATCTTGAAACTAAAGAAGAAATACCAAAAGATCCAAAGGACTATACAGATGATGATTTCCTAAAACTTGAGGTTGATGCTTAAGCTTTCTCTATGTTGGCAATGGCACTCCCAAATGAAATCTACTCTGGACTATTACATTATGAACAGTGCCAAAGAGCTTTGGGACTGCCTAAAAGAACAGTTTGGAGGAACTGAAGAGGTGATTGCCAACACCAGAGAAATCCTGGCTCAACAATATGGAACTTTTGCTCATATAAATGGGGAAACTTTAAATCAACAATTTGAAAGATTCTCCTCATTAATATCTGAGCTAAAATTAAATGGTCAGACCTACACAACTGTATCTATGCTTCATAGATTTTTAAGGTGTTTACCTGAAAAATGGGAAACATACTCTATAGTCCTCAGATCCTCACCAGACTTTAGCTCCCTCACTCTTACAAAATTGCATGGGAGATTACTAACTTTTGAAAGAGAAATCAATCAAAAGAAGAAACTGTTGATGACTATCTACCAGGTAGTACAACACTATTGGGACAAGATTCACCTACTTATTCAAATAGTTTTGGATCTTTTGACCACATTGACATAACTGCTGGGATCTCATCAGAAAGATCATTCCCAGGTTATAACAATGATGAATATAGTCAAACTGCTGATAACATGTGTTATCATGGATGATTAAAAAATTTCAGTAATGATGACTTAGAAGAAATGGACATCTTACACAAACTGGCCATGTTAAGTATTAAAACAAACAAATTTTACAAAAGGTTAGGAAGGAAATTTCCAGGACTAAACAGTTCTACAAAAATTGGTTTTGACAAGTATAGACTTAGATGTCACAAGTGTCAGAAGTTGCTACAACCAATCTCAGACTGGAAATCTGTATAACCGTAGTTATAATAGGAATAATGGAACACAGGGGAGTGCACACTTTGTACAAGCAAAAGCTCCACAATCCAATATGTGCCACAAGTACAATATGTACAGATGCCTGCTCAACAGATGCAGAGCCAACAATCAATCCCTCCCATTCCAACTGCTCAACATCCTCCACAGACTCAGCAACCCTCACAACAAAGCTTGTTCACCTCAGGGTATGTTGACTGGAGCAGTCTTCCTTTTGACACTACTGAGTATAATCCTGATGCAGACAACAAAATATTTGACATCAACTGGGGAGAACCTGACAATGGCTGAAATTTTTTTGCCTTAATGGCATTTGAGGGCTGAACCTCAAAATCTGCCCTATCTCAGGTATCAAAAGAATCTTTAACAAAACTTTGTTCAACTTCATGTAAAGAATCTTTTGCTCTCATAAGAGAGACTAATGTGCACTTACAAGGCAAAGCAAATGACTCTGAGAGAAAATTCACTCAGATGAAATGTGATTTAGAAAGAAAACTTGCTGCAAAGGTAAAATAAAATTCTAAATTAACTAACAATGCTATTGAAACCCAAGCACAACTTAAAATCATGATAGATGACCTAGGAAATGTCGGAAAAGACCTTGCTGACACCAAGGTTACTTGTGATAATGGGTAGAATCTTGTAAAGGGTACCAACTACTGCTAAACAAACAAAGTGCTTCAAATGTTAGGTTTGGCATAGGGTACAATCACACTGAAACACCAACATATTTTTCCCCCAAAAGTACTGAAGATGGGAGAAAAATTGTTTCAGGTGAAACTTCTGAAGAGAAAGAATGCACATCTTTTCATGAAAACTTTCTAAAATCTCACAAAGAAAGTTCTTCAAAAGTACTGATAAAATCTGACTTTAAGCCATTAGTAGTTTCATCTACATCAGGAGTTGAGAACCTGAAAACTACTGATGACCTAAAACAAATCAAAACAGTCAGAAATTTGCCTTTAAATGAAAAAGAAAAGGTAAAAGAATGTGAAATCTGTGGTCTATTTAACCACAAGACAAAATTTTACAGATATAGAAAAGGAATTCAGTAGAACAAGAAAATTTCACAACTGGTTGTGGGAAAACAAATAAAAAATGATTTTGAAGAAACTTTTTCTTCCAAGAAACAACAACCAGCAAACACCTTTTCTTTCAGTAGTTAGACCTACATCATCAGCAGTTTAACAAACTGCTGAGATTAAAAATCTCATGAATATGGTACAACTACTGATGACCAAGGTTGATGGTGGTCCTCAAAAGGATACCACCATTGCTCTTAATGAAAAATCCATTGCCAAAAAGACATGGATTCCTCAACCTGGTCAAGAACAAACTGTTAATGTTCTCAAGAGCAAACCCAAAGCCAAACTGGCTTGGGTTTCCTAAATCTAACTAATTCTCTACTTTGTACAGAGGGTCTCCAAGGCTTAAATAGCATTTGGTATGTTGACATTGGAGGCTCAATGCACATGACAGGATGCATATACCTGATAAACAACTTTATCAGTCAAAGAGAAGGATCTGTGTCCTTTGGGAACAATGCTAAGGGATATGTGCTAGGACATGGCAATGTCTCCTCTGGCAAAATACAGTTTGACAAGGTCAATCTGGTGAAAACCTTGAGTATAACTTGCTGAATGTGTCACAAATGTGTGATAAAGGATATTCTTCCTTTTTCACAAAGACAACATGCAAGATCATATCACCAGAAGGCCAGAAGTTGATAGAGAAGATCATTGAAGATCATATTTTGTTGATAGCCAAAAGATGTGGCAATGTCTATGCAGTGGACATTGAAAAAGACAAAGTACTGAACAATACTGCCTCTTTCTTCTCAAAGGCATGAACTTCAGAAACTGATCTCTGGCACAAGAGACTTGGCCATGTGAACTTTAAAACCATAATAAAGTCACAAAAATGGGCTTGGTCAAGAACACTGTGTATCCTGTTTAAAGGGAAAGGAGCATAAGTCCTCCTATAAGTCTATTGAAGAATAAAAAATAACTGCATGTCTTCACCTACTCCATATTTACTTATTTGGGCCAGTAAAAATCATGAGCCTTGGTAAGAAGATGTATTGCTTGGTCATCTTTGATGATTATTCAAGATTCACATGGGTATTCTTCTTATTTTCCAAGGATGAGGCAGCTGAAATCATCAAGTTCTTCATTCTACAAGTAAGAAACAATATTCTCTATCTGTCAAAGCCATTAGAAGTGATAATTGTGACACCCGGCATGTTTGGGTCAACATTTTATAAACACATAACTCTACCTTAGCGAAAAACGTTTATTAAACATACTTGACGGGGTCAGTAGAGTCGGAACACAGTCCGTATTGTCCAGGGTCCAATGATTCGGGAGATCATTGGTTAGTCACACACACACACACGATACGAGTCCCGTTGTTGGTGAATTACATAAACTAATTAAGTGTATGTGTAGACTAATTGTTGTATGGTGGATTATATGCTTAGATGTGTTTAAAATGATGTATAAATAATCATCCGTGCTTAAATATGTTAAACATAGACAAAGGTTGCATGCTCGTATGTTAGGGTTCGTTAGAATGCGTTAAACACGACAAACTGGAAAACTAGACAAACATGGACCCTGGTTCGACCACTTCGAGTGGTCGAAGGAGGAAACTTGTTTGGTTCGACCCTTTTGTAAATGGGCGAACCTGAGATATAGAATTGAAAGAATTTCCCTTCGACCAGGACAGGGCTCATTCGACCCTGTGAAAGGGTCGAAGGAGGGTACATTCGCCCAGGTAAAAGGGGCGAATGTGGACATAGTATAAATACCACACTTTGTCATTTTTCACCATTTCACAAACCCTAAACGCCTCTAAACACTCTCTAGCAACTTTAAACATTGGGGAAGGAGTTTTTTGCCCTTGTTTTCTATAATCTAACCTACAAACATCTTCTACACAAAGATCTAAGGTGTGTTCTTCATTCTAAATAATTTTTAAAGCATTTCAATTCGTTTTCATTAAACCCCAAGAGTCCAGATCTGATTCAAACATGTTTTCATGAATAAAAACCTTCCTAATATCTTTCTAAACAAAACCTATTCATAAACAATGAGTTTTCATACAAATTAACATGTGTTAATGGTGTTTTATGTGATGTTATGCATTGTTTGATGATTGATTGTTGTATAGATGTTATGACAATGATCTAGGACTGTTATTGATGATGATTTATGATTGAGATAGGTTACAATTGATTATTGATGATGTTATGTTCATTTTGGGGATTTTGGGTTAGATCTATGGCTTGTTCATGATGATAGTGATAAGGATATGATTGGGGGGTTTCTTGTTAATGATAATCTGAGTATAATTAAGTTGATTATTGATTGATTTCATAAAGTTTCCTAATTGGGTAAAGATTGCATGCGTTTGATGTGACATCTCCATAATTTGCTATTTCGGGTAACTTGTAAAATGGACGGATTTTGGGATAAAATTGGTAGGGTTATGTAGGAATATGTTAATGATAGTTGACTGCTGTGATTGGTAATGTTTCGTGATGTTTTCGGACCGTTTAGATGCGTTTTGGTGCGTTTTATAAAATGCTGATGAAAACGGAGCGAACGTGGAATAAAATTTGTTCGAATGGGCGAACGTTGAACAAAAAAATGGGAAAAACGGGCGAACGTGGAAAAAACGGGCGAACGTGGGAAAAACGGGCGAACGTGGTTCAAACGGGCGAACGTGGAACAAAATGTGGGAAAAACGGCGAACGTGGCTCAAACGGGCGAACGTGGAAATGGGAAAAACCACATTCGACCATCTGATGTCCGGAATGAGATTTTTGATGCAAACTAAGTGTTTTATGCTTGAAACTTATGTGTTAAACTTATGTGCATGACTAATTAATGTAATGGGTCACCAACGGGATGTCGGGTCGGTCTGGGATGTCCGGTTAACGTTTAAACACACTTTTTAACACACGTAGTCAAGATCTGGACAATCGAGGACTAGTTAGCCTTCGGGTTAATAGTCATCACACTTATGTAAACTCATTGATAGGTTGTCATTAGTTGGGATTATCATACACGTGTTGGAATTCTAGTTATCAGAAGACGCACTCTAAGGTGAGTTTCACGGCCCCTCTTTTATACTCTTTTCTCTCGGGGGAGAAGCATGCCACACGTTTTAGCAATGCAACGTATATGATTCGAAAACGCAACTCTTATGAAACTTACCACTTTTGGAAACATAACGCTTTTGAAACGCAACGCTTTTGAAACACGACGCTTTTGAAACGCAACGCTTTTAGAAACATGACGCCTTTTGGGAATGTGACTCTTTTAAGAAACGCGACACGTTTGGCACTTGGCATATTTAAACATTGGCACTTGACACTTTTAAACATTGATGTTTGGCATTTGACACTTGACGCTTGGCACTTATTTACTATACGACGAAACCTAAGTCCCTATTGAAACCATGAATGTGCGGGGCACAACGGGGGAAATGTGGATAGATCTATCGGGTGTGACGAACCCCACATGATGGCTGGGAGCCGGGCGGTGCATATTGTCTCTACTTGACACTTGACACTTGACACATGGGCAGCAACTTGAGCAACATTTGTCAGTAATGGTTTTAGCAACATAGTCGTAGTAGTAAGGGAACGTTTGTTATTTACTTGGAACTTTTGCACACTTGGCACTTTATGAGGAATCGCTTTACACATGAAAACGTTTACGAACTTAAAACCTGTGAACTCACCAGCATTATATGTTGATGACGTCTTTTTGGCATGTTTTCTCAGGTCGCTAAGGTAGCAGCATTGAGTATAGGCGCACGGAGTCTCACGGCGTCTAGGGATCATATGCATATTTTGTTAAACATTTCAGACTTTGAGTTTTACTTTTAAGTTGTAATAATACATTTTGCTTCCGCTGTGTTAGAACGGTTTTGAAACTCAATGGTAGTTTACGTTGTTTTCTTATCATATAGATGTCGTTTATTGTGACCGTTGACTTGGATCCTGGTGTGTCACGCGCCTCGCGGTAAAACCCCGCATGTGGAAATTTGAGGGTGTGACAGATTGGTATCAGAGCCAATGGTTATAGTGAACTAGGACTGCATGTAGAGTCTAGTCTATAGCCGAGTATCACACACGTTAGACGGTCACACATAGTTACGAGTCGTGTCATTTGGTAAACATACTAACCTTGTCGGGGTGTCAGTGTCCTCATCACACAGTATCACATTATCTATCTTTTGTTATTCCTACCTTGGTTCTATCTTCTTCTTCGGGTTTGAAGATGAAGGGGCTTATCGCTTATACTTGGCAGTAGTGTACATTGGGGTGGCTTCGGCACATTCTTGAGATCTTTCCCGGGTTTTGGATATCTCCCCTCTATGCTCTAATGTACATACTTGCCTACACAAACACTATCATGCACTAGTACTTGTCATAGTACACTCCTGAGTGACTGTTCACTTTGGGATCTTCGTGCGATAACAGTTTCTTTTAGGAATGTGGGTATCGGGTGATTTGAAGTTCTAGCTAGGAGCACGCCTAGAGGACCATGTAGAGCGATTTGTTATTTCGGGTGCACACGAAATCATAAATCGAAATGCATGAAAATCTTGGTGGACTTCGTGTTCGGACTAATGGTCATGCTGGAACCACGTTCTGAATTCGTTTGGTCACTTGTAGCTTGATCTGTTGGTGGTTTTGAGTGTCTTGTCTCATGTTTGGCAGAACATGTCTGGTCGCGCTGGTGGACGTGCTGGTGGACACGCCGTGGTGGCGGCGGGGGTCGCAATGGCGGTGGACGAGGTGGTGGGAACATCACCATGACTCAGGCGGAGTTGGAGAACATGTTGCAGCAGCAGTTGAACGTTGCGTTGGCTGCTTTCCAGGCTGCTCAGCAGACCCTGGGAAATACTAATCAGGTGCAGTCTGGGTGCACCTACAAGAAGTTCATGGACTGTAAGCCCCATTTCTTCAATGGGACTGAAGGGGCAGTGGGTCTGCTTCGGTGGTTAGAGAAGATCGAGTCGGTGTTTGCTATGTGTAACTGTCCTGACGCTGATCGTGTCAAGTATGCTTCTGCTACTCTAGAGGGACACGCTTTGACCTGGTGGAACTCCACCACTGCGAATCTTGGCCTGGGTGAGGCCAATGCTATGCCGTGGTCCGAGTTTGTTCAGATGTTGCGAGCGGAGTATTGCCCGAGGGACGAGATTATGAAGTTGGAGCATGAGTTCTGGAATCTGAAGATGGTTGGGTCGGAGATCGAGGAGTTTACTGCTAGGCACAACGAGTTGGCTGTGATGTGCCCCGGTTTGGCTACACCGGAGTACCGGAGGATTGAGCACTACGTTGCTGGGTTAGTGCCGGAGATTGCTGGACTTGTTGCCGCTGCTGATCACACTACTATGTTGGCCACTGTTCGGGCAGCTCACAAGCTGACCAACATGAAGGTTGCTGAGGGCGTTCTACCTCCGAGGGGTGCTGCTGTGAAGGCCCCTGCGGACAACAAGAGGAAGTGGGAGAGTGTTGGGAAGAACGTTGGGTCGTCTCAACAGCAGGTTAAGAGGCAGGACGTTGTGGGAGCGTCATCTGAGCAGAAGACTGGGGGTTATGTTGGTAAGAGTCCGAAGTGTAACACGTGTGGGTATCACCATGTTGGGGGTTGTGATGCATTTCGCTGTAATCGTTGTCAGCGATTCGGTCACTTGGCTAAGGATTGTAGGGTCAATCTGCAGCCGAAACAGACTCAAGCGGTTGTCCCCGCTCCTGCTCCTCGGGGAAACCATGGGTGTTTTAACTGTGGGGAGACTGGGCACTTCAAGCGGGATTGTCCTAAGCTGAACCAAGGGACTGCAGGTGGTGCTGGGAACGAAGGCGGCGGTCGAACTACTCGTGGTCATGTTTACGTCATTGGCGCTAGGGAGAACCAGGAGGATCCTGATACTGTTACTGGTGAGTGTTCTTTTCTTGATTCTCGTTATGCTCGTATTCATTCTCGTTCACATTGTTTGGCGATTCGTATTCATTGTGTGCATTCAGTTTGGTATTTGGTCATCGTTTTGCATTCATGGGTCTGATGTGGGTCCTCTGGAGATGCTACTTGGACGGTACCTACGGTGTGTCATTTATACCGATCACAGTAGTCTCTAGTAGGCCTTCGATCAGGAGGATTCATTGTTTTGTATTCACTTTGGGGAGGGGGCGGTTCCCCGGCATAGAGTATCTGTTGATATCATCTTCGTTCGTGGTTATCACTTCGTTTGCGTTCTGGGAGACGTTACTTGGGTTAGGTCGACACTCATTACTGTCGAAGAGTGAATCTCGGGGCGAGATTCCTTTCAACAGGGGATGATGTGACGACCGGGAAAATTTTTCTTTTTATCGCTTCGTTCTCTTTGACTTCGGGAAATTTTCGGGACGAAAATTCTTTCAACAGGGGGATGATGTGACACCCGGCATGTTTGGGTCAACATTTTATAAACACATAAGTCTACCTTAGCGAAAAACGTTTATTAAACATACTTGACGGGGTCAGTAGAGTCGGAACACAGTCCGTATTGTCCAGGGTCCAATGATTCGGGAGATCATTGGGTTAGTCACACACACACACATGATACGAGTCCCGTTGTTGGTGAATTACATAAACTAATTAAGTGTATGTGTAGACTAATTGTTGTATGGTGGATTATATGCTTAGATGTGTTTAAATGATGTGTAGATAATCATCCGTGCTTAAATATGTTAAACATAGACTAAGGTTGCATGCTCGTATGTTAGGGTGCGTTAAAATGCGTTAAACACGACAAACTAGAAAACTAGACAAACATGGACCTTGGTTCGACCCTTTTTTAACTGGGCGAACCTGGGATATGGAATTGAAAGAATTCCCTTCGACCAGGACAGGGCTCATTCGACCCTGTGAAAGGGTCGAAGGAGGGTACATTCGCCCAGGTAAAAGGGGCGAATGTGGACATAGTATAAATACCACACTTTGTCATTTTTCACCATTTCACAAACCCTAAACGCCTCAAAACACTCTCTAGCAACTTTAAACATTGGGGAAGGAGTTTTTGCCCTTGTTTTCTATAATCTAACCTACAAACATCTTCTACACAAAGATCTAAGGTGTGTTCTTCATTCTAAATCATTTTTAAAGCATTTCAATTCGTTTTCATTAAACCCCAAGAGTCCAGATCTGATTCAAACATGTTTTCATGAATAAAAACCTTCCTAATATCTTTCTAAACAAAACCTATTCATAAACAATGAGTTTTCATACAAATTAACATGTGTTAATGGTGTTTTATGTGATGTTATGCATTGTTTGATGATTGATTGCTGTATAGATGTTATGACAATGATCTAGGACTGTTATTGATGATGATTTATGATTGAGATAGGTTACAATTGATTATTGATGATGTTATGTTCATTTTGGGGATTTTGGGTTAGATCTAGGGCTTGTTCATGATGATAGTGATAAGGATATGATTGGGGGTTTATTGTTCATGATAATCTGAGTATATTAAGTTGATTATTGATTGATTTCATAAAGTTTCCTAATTGGGTAAAGATTGCATGCGTTTGATGTGACATCTCCATAATTTGCTATTTCGGTAACTTGTAAAACGACGGATTTTGGGATAAAATTGGTAGGGTTATGTAGGAATATGTTAATGATAGTTGACTGCTGTGATTGGTAATGTTTCGTGATGTTTTCGGACCGTTTAGATGCGTTTTGGTGCGTTTTATAAATGCTGATGAAAACGGGCGAACGTGGAATAAATTTGTTCGAATGGGCGAACGTGGAACAAAAAATGGGAAAAAAGGGCGAACGTGGAAAAAACGGGCGAACGTAAAAACGGCAACGTGGAAAAACGGGCGAACGTGGCAAATGGGCGAACGTGGCTCAAACGGGCGAACGTGGCTCAAAATGTCGAACGTGGCTCAAACGGGCGAACGTGGCTCAAACGGCGAACGTGGAAATGGGAAAAACCACATTCGACCATCTGATGTCCGGAATGAGATTTTTGATGCAAACTAAGTGTTTTATGCTTGAAACTTATGTGTTAAACTTATGTGCATGACTAATTGATGTAATGGGTCACCAACGGGATGTCGGGTCGGTCTGGGATGTCCGGTTAACGTTTAAACACACTTTTTAACACACGTAGTCAAGATCTGGACAATCGGGGACTAGTTAGCCTTCGGGTTAATAGTCATCACACTTATGTAAACTCATTGATAGGTTGTCATTAGTTGGGATTATCATACACGTGTTGGAATTCTAGTTATCAGAAGACGCACTCTAAGGTGAGTTTCACGGCCCCTCTTTTATACTCTTTTCTCTCGGGGGAGAAGCATGCCACACGTTTTAAGCAATGCAACGTTTATGATTTCGAAAACGCAACTCTTATGAAACTTACCACTTTTGAAACATAACGCTTTGAAACGCAACGCTTTTGAAACACGACGCTTTTGAAACACAACACTTTTGAAACGCAACGTTTTAGAAACATGACGCCTTTTGGAATGTGACTCTTTTAAGAACGTGACACGTTTGGCACTTGGCATATTTAAACATTGGCACTTGACACTTTTAAACATTGATGTTTGGCATTTGACACTTGACGCTTGGCACTTATTTACTATACGACGAAACCTAAGTCCCTATTGAAACCATGAATGTGCGGGCACAACGGGGGAAATGTGGATAGATCTATCGGGTGTGACGAACCCCACCTGACGGCTGGGAGCCGGGCGGTGCATATTGTCTCTACTTGACACTTGACACTTGACACATGGGCAGCAACTTGAGCAACGTTTGTCAGTAATGGTTTTAGCAACATAGTCGTAGTAGTAAGGGAACGTTTGTTATTTACTTGGAACTTTTGCACACTTGGCACTTTATGAGGAATCGCTTTACACATGAAAACGTTTACGAACTTAAAACCTGTGAACTCACCAGCATTATATGTTGACGTCTTTTTGGCATGTTTTCTCAGGTCGCTAAGGTAGCAGCATTGAGTATAGGCGCACGGAGTCTCACGGCGTCTAGGGATCATATGCATATTTTGTTAAACATTTCAGACTTTGAGTTTTACTTTTAAGTTGTAATAATACATTTTGCTTCCCGCTGTGTTAGAACGGTTTTGAAACTCAATGGTAGTTTACGTTGTTTTCTTATCATATAGATGTCGTTTATTGTGACCGTTGACTTGGATCCTGGTGTGTCACGCGCCTCGCGGTAAAACCCCGCATGTGAAATTTGAGGGTGTGG